>CM046874.1:209514545-211914545 GCA_025667525.1 Glebionis coronaria
AATCCCGCAAATTTTCCTTCTATGAGAAACAGACATCCTAATCCAGTATCTCATGTTATAAAAGAAAGCAGCCCCTTTATGAAAAGTATGATGAAAAAATCCTCTAATAGAAAGTCAATACTAACTAATCCTCAATTCACTGAAATTTTAGGATTAAGAAAAACGAATCTAAATGATTTGATACTCAAAAGCCCAGAGGAGAATGAATTGAAAATCATGAATGTCAAATTCCGATCCCACCCCAATCATATAGCGAGTGAAGATAGTCTCTTTCGACTCACTTATCAGGCTGCTACAAATTTGAGACATCTTTTTCAATCTCTGGGCATACGTGAAAATCGACTTTCTTTATCAGAGAGGGGGTATGCTTTATATACCCAACTGGGCACTGGTTTGCTCGGTTTGGTAAATCAAAGCAGTAAACATATTTTAATTGAAGCTCTCACTTTTTATAATGGGGAGTTTACTCACATTATGGTGTTAGTATACTTGGGATATGGTTGTACTGTATGGTACATGGCTGCAGGTGGTTTATATGGCGATCCTCTACCAGCTGTTCTATATACCCATGATGCTAGTTATGTTGATTTCTTCTGAGAGAGATTTTCTCATCCTCTTTATCAAAAGCTTAAATTTATTGAGAGTCAATATCTGATGAAGGATTTGTTAAAAAGTTTTTAGAATTTCAATCCATTCACTCAGCAGATTGAGGTGCCTTTAACTGGAGTTTATGAAGCTAGTAGCTCTACGACTTCATCTTCTCAAATAGGCGGCAGTACTCCTTCTCAATTATCCCTTCCTGATATAGGGGGTTCTACTAAAGTCGGTGGCAGTGAAAGTACTCCTCATCGCTACAGCGAAGATACAAGGGCTGCTATCAAAAAGGGTTTGATGATGGCCGTCTTTTTCGCTAGTGGATTTCTGATGTCTGAAATTCCTAATTTAGTAGATAAGATATTATAAAGATGATGAAGAAATATATGGCATTAATTATACAGGTAGAATTGTTAGGTTCTGTTCGTAGGTATAGGTCAGGTGATTTCATCGATACATCAGTTGGGGCTTTATTGGAAAATATCAATCATTTCTATAATGACAAAGTGATAGCAGGAGAATATGTAATATCTGAGAGTTTCTTTCTATCTCAGCAACAGATTCTACTCTGTGGTTTGTATGAACTCTCTCCATTTCACGTTATATATGCAGATGAGAAAGGTGTATCCGATTTTCTCAAAAATAGGGAGTGCGATCTCTTTAGTATTACTAAGAATCCCTTTAGTTTTTCAATGGAATCAAAGAAATACAATTACATGATCTCTGTTATATATGTAAAAGACGAGCTCGTTTTACGTGGGTTAGCTCACACGATTTACTCATTTACTCATTATTACTCTGATGAGTACGATGGTTGGGTAGACTGTTTGAAAACTCATTATTTCGAGGCTGCCAGAGCGATTAGTCAATCAAATAGATTGTATCGAATAAGGATTAAGCACCCTATGTTAGGAGGAACAATTTCTAGGTTCAGGATCTTAGAGGTGCTCAAAGTGTATGTTGAGGAGGATACTGTCGTGTTTGGCTTAGTGAAGCAGTTTCTTTACAAGGATTTTCTTGAAGAAGATGGAGAGCCTTTCCTTTTGCATTATCTCCCTGATTTGGGGGAAATCACCTATGCTATTGAGCATCTGATTATGTTAGAGGTCTTTGACAAAGCTTTCTCCAGAAATTTTCCTTCAATAGAATATCATCGATTCCTCGGTGAAGTTCTTATAAATTGTAAAAGTTTGGAGGATAAACTCATCTTCAATGAGTTCTCTGGATATAAGTTCTTGGAAGAAGTATATCTTCCTGGTGATATAGTGCCTATTAGGCCTGGCGATCCATCTCTTTCCTTATATAATGGTATAGCCCAATTGCAAATAGACAGCGATGGTAATGTCGAATATAGAAAGTGTTAAATATTCTACAAAACCTGGCTAGATATTGCTAAATTCCCTCATTAGCTCAGTGAAAACATATATCATTTGAATGTTTAAGTCACCACTAAATGATGAAGTCGACTATGAATTAGTCTTGAGCAAGAGAGCGGTCAATACTCCTATAAAGAAGATTGAGCAACCATTGATAAGTAATCCAGCTAGTATAATAAAATATCCTAGGTTGACTAGTATCTTTCCATCTCTTAGGCAAGTGCATCCTCATAGGGTCTCACATGCTATCAAAAAATCGAAACCGTTGAAGAATCAATCTCCTACTCCGACTCCTACTCCTACCCCTACTCCCAATCCTATGGACATAATCAGAAAGAATCCTAAATTAAACCAGGCTCAAGAAAATCGATGATTTAATACTATGTATGCCTCAAGGGGATGATTTCATGATCATTAGTGCTCATTTCCGCTCCCATCCTAATCATCAACCTGGGGAAGCTACTGAATTGATAATAGCCCCTCAATGTATCACTAACTTGTTACATCTTTTTAGATCTCTTGGTATAGCCCAAAACAGGACTAGTTTCTCACCAGAAGGTGCTAGTTTATATACCAGACTAGGAACTGGGTTGCTGGGTGTGGTAAACACAGAAAGTAAGCGTATCTTAATTGAGGGAATAACATTTTATAAGGGGGAATTTACGCGGATTATGGTATTAGTATGCTTGGGATATGGTTGTTCAGTATGGTACACTGCTGCTGGTGGTTTATATGGCAGTCCTCTACCTATTGATCTATATCCCCCTGATGCTAGTTATGCCGATTTCTTCCAGGTAAGCTTTGAACATCCTCTTTTTCAAAAGTGAACGTTTATAGAATCGAAGTATTTAATCACAGATCTTTTCAAAAGTTTTCACTTGTCGCAATTCAGTAATATTGATGTCCCTTTAAGTGCTAGTACTTCTCAAATAACCAATACTGATATAGTAAGACCATCTGATGTAGTCAGTAGTGAAACCCCATCTCATGTAGTCAGTAGTGAAACCCCATCTCATAGGTTCAGCGAGAATCAAAGAACTGCTATGAAAACTGGGTTAATAATGGCGGTCTTTTTAGCTAGTGGTATGATTATGTCAGAGATTCCAAATCTAGTTGATAAGTTGATATGAGGATGAAAAGAAAGATGAAAAACATGGTAAATATGAGCATGGATTATTCGAGTTATAGTATTGACAAATCAGTTGGTAATCTTTTAGAGCATATAGAGGTTGTTTATAAGGAACAGGTCTGCTTGGAGTATAAAGCCCTACCGCCTGAATAGAAACCAGTTTCGCAAATAGAATTTCACATGCAACAGCAAGTGCTCCTATCAGGGTGCTGGACTCTCGCTCCATTTAAAATCCACCTTGGGAGGGAGTTTCTCAATTTCTAAAAAAGACTGAACTTCGACTTAGCAGTATAGCGTATCACCCTTATAGTGATACTAATTCAGGGTGTTACATGATCTCTTCAGCTGCTAGTAAGGATGAGTTAGTCTTACTGGGTTTAGCCCGTATGTTTTACAAATTAACCCATGCTGGCCATCTTGTCTTAGGTAGATGTGTAAACGATATGGATATCCATTATTTCTATAAACTTATACGTTATAAAAGATGTTAAGGTCAATAGGATATATCGTCTGAGGATCACTTCCCCTATACTAGGATATGCTTTTTCTAGGATTAGAATTTGCGAAGTCGCCAGTCTCTATGTTGATAAAGGTTCTATAGCTTATCAATTAGTTCAGCAGTTTCTTTTTCACGATTGCGTAGACGAATTTGGCAATATGTGTGTGTTGACTTATATCCCCGAGCTAGGTGAATTCACTAAGTTATTCGAGGAGCTGGTCGTAAATGAGCTTTTTGAAAAAGCCTTCCAAAATCGGTTTCCTGGTGTGCTTTATAGTAGATACCTTGGGGAAATGCTTATTTACAACACTGATCGGGATGAAAGCACTTTCGATGAGAGAGCTGGTTATGATCTATTGAAAGAGTTGTGTATTCCTGGTGAAATTGTTTCTATAGGACCCGGTGAAGCCCCTCTTCTGTTTTACAACGGGCGATCTCGCATTTATTTAACCACGAAAGGAAAAGTTCTATATAACCATTAGATATACTACTAAAGAACCTGGTTTCTGCTATACCTAGACTCCGATTCTTTCTACCAGCTTTAATGAACCCTTTTTTACTACTAGTTTTCTCAAACGAGTACAGCATTTAGGGAGATTGTCCAATGTGCGGGCAGCTCCTTTGACTTCTGGCCTATGTGTCTGTCACCCTAGGGTGGGGCTCGGAGGAATATAGACTATCAAAGCGGATTGAGATTCTCAAACCGACTTCTTCGCGGGCTCTCTGAAAAAACATATAACCCCCTTCTTGCTTGGTGGAGACAGTTTGAAGGGGCTAGGGTATCAATTTCTCTCTTTGAGCCCACGGTAAGACCACTACCATTAGTAGATGAGGTAGATAGACCCTATATTCAAAAGTCTTCTATTTAGGAGTTTTGATAGGTTCGTATCTATATATACTCATAGAAAGTTGGTAGGAAAGCCCACAACCAAAAAAGCATCAATTTCCTCCTTTCGTGTAACAAATATAGCATGCCAAACTTTTGTACAGTACCAGTACTCCGATCTTTGAGCTTGTTCTTAAACAGTATACAATTAAGAAAGATGAGTGGAATATGCAAGTCTGATAATTTAGGGGGTCGTCGGCCTCCTGTATCTGATCATATCAGTCAAGGTACATTCCCTATGAGTCAAAGCCGTATATTCAATAGGTTAATAAGTGAGAATCAAGTGATGTTTGAGAAATACAAACAGTCTAATTTCAGTTACCCCAGGTTGACGAGTATCTTTCCATCTCTTGGAATGAATTGTCAAAAGGCCCCACCTACTATTGATCCTCCTATGAAAGTGTTCCCTATCAAAGAGCTTCCTATGAAAGTGAACCCTGTAAAAGAATACATCGACTCTCTAAATGCATACATCGAATCTATAGAGGAGGGTTTAAAGAAACTGCAAGTAATCCTTAAAGTGGATTCCGACCTCATGCCAGAGGGGGAGACCATAATGCAAGTAGGATTCAATGGCTTTCCTTTTTGAAATAAAATGAAGGATATTGTTTTGTACCCATTACTCCATTCATATACTATGACCCCTAAAGCTATCAAGAAAATGACGCATCTATGGGAGTCACTTAATATGAGGGAATATCATCTATCTGCCTCTTCATCATTAGTAGGTTTGAATAAACTATATGATTTCAATACCTACAGCCGTGTTATAGGCGGCCCTTCAATCAAAGACATGACTAGTTCATTCATAGGTAAGACTCGAGCATTGGTCGAAGCTATAATATTTTATAAAGGCTCGTATAATCGTGTCTTAGTCTTAACCACCTTGGGATTAGGTTGTACGGTATGGTACACGGTTTCGCCCGGTCTAGCAGGTATGCCCCTTCCTCTTTATCTCTTCCCTGTGGACGCGGAATACCCCATGTTCTACAGGAAAGATTTTGTGCATCCTAAGTTTACTAAAATGTATTTAGTTGAGAGAGAGTATATTGTGAATAAGGTTTTTATGGGCTTGGATACTGTACATCCATTCTCTAAGATCGAGCTCACTATACCAAGTGAATATATTCAAGTCCCTTCTTCATCAGGTGCTAGTACTTCAGGTGCTAGGGTTGGTATCTCTCAAGCTGGTTGGGATAATAGATGCGCAGTTAGCTTGGGTTTAATGATAGCTGTCTTTGTTGCCACCAATGTGATTGTAAAGGAAGGCCCTAAACTAATAGAAATGACAATATAAAAAATGATGAAAATGATTAACACAAAAATAAGTAGGCTTTATATCAACTTCGATTCTAGATCTTATTCAACTAAGGTATATAATTACGACCGCTTTCTATTCGAACAAATAGAGGAATCTTATGAAGATCTACAGTTATTAGGTTATCCTGTAATCTCAGAGGAAGAATTTGACTCTCAGCTACTGCTTATAATAGAAGGAGTCTATGAACTATCACCTTTTCGAATTCGTTATCGAGATGCTCAGGGTGTTAAGGACTTTCAAAATAGGAGTGAATGTATACTTTACGGTATAGCCTCCAATAACCCTTATGTCGATAAGGAATCACAGATTTACAGGATTTCTTCTACTGCTCTTAAGGACGAGGTAGTTTTGATGGGATTAGCCCGTGCGATTTTCCAGTTTCACTATTACTACAATATAGAACTAGATGGGGTAGTCAAAAATTTAGCAATGGAGTATTTTGATAGGATCCTTTCTATTGGAAAATCTACTTGGTTGTACCGTATTAGGATCAGGTTTCCTCTATTAGGTGGTGCCATTTCTAAGACTCGGGTTTTAGAGATTGTCAGCCGCCATATATCTACTGATTCTATAACATTTCAATTAGTTAAAAAATTTCTATATAACACTTACCAGAACGAAGAAGGGCAGAATTTACTTTTGGATTCGATTCCTGATTTAGGGGATATTACTGTAGCATTTGAAGATCTGCTTATGTTTGAAATATTTGACAAGGCTTTCACCAAGAGGTTTCCAGGTATTAGGTTTTTTAGATACCTCAATGAAGTTGTTATAAATTGTACTAATTTGCATGATGAACTAACCTTCAGCGAGATTGGTGGGTATACTCTATTGAAGCAACTCGATCTTCCTGGTGAAATTGTTTCTATAGGACCAGGTGATGCTCCTCTTGAGTTGTATAACGATATCTATAACTTGTATATCGATAGGGCTAATAGTGTTATAGCAAGTAGAATGCAAGATTCAAAGAGCACAGTCTAATAAGCGCCTGAAGTGTGGGGACTAGAGCTTGCACAATGGTGGGATTACTAGATCCCCGGTGGGGTTATAAGGTTCCGTTAAGCCATACTTCTAGATGGTATGCTATCTGCGGTTTCATAAAATGCTAGGTTTGAATGCATGTCTTAAGCGGTGGAGTAGCACTAGTTGAGATACCCAGCTAGTTCGAAGAAGATCTCAAGCTATAATAGTAGTGGAATTACATCTCAGTTGTTTTCTTGAAAGTATTTTGTTATCGAAAATACTAATATTTGAACTTATAAGGAGCTTCTGAAGCACAAAGGCTTGAACACGCTATTAATGTTAAGAAGCACTCGGAGGTGGCTTGTTTAATGCTACGAAAAATGGCTCCTGCACTTCAACAGAAGTATGAGCTATTTTCTCCGAACCAAATGCTTGATGAGCTCAAGGCTATGTTCGAGAAGCCACAAGCTGTGGAGATCTATGAGTTAGTAGATGCTTTGCATAGCTGCAAGCAAGCTCTAAGAAAGTCTGTAAGTGCCCATTATTTGGAGATGAGAGGTTATATGGAACAACTCATTGCACTAGGACAACCCTATGATCATAATATGGATATCAACTTGATCAGTAGGTCCTTTAACAAGGACTTCAATCATTTCGTTAGAAACTAAAATATGCATTGCACGGGGAAGACAGTTAATGATTTGCATGCAATGCTCATTGACTATGAAAAGGGGTTGAAAGACAAGGCATCTACCGCTACGCCTTATGTACTAACCATACAAAAGGGTAGAGCGAGTAAGCCAAAACCGCAAGCGAACAAGAAGAAAGGCAAAAGCAAGGGTAATAAGGGAAAACAAGTTGTGACTTATTCGAAACCCAAGCAGAACTTTGTTAAGATGAGTCAATCTCAAAAGGATGAGACTTGTCACCGTTGCAAGGCAAGTGGTCACTAGAAGAGGAATTTCCCTCTTTACCTCGAAGAATTGTGAGAAATAAAGAAGAAGTCTGAGCAGAGCGTTGCAGCTTCATGTACTTTATTTATGATTTAATTGTTCAATTTAACATACAAATTAAATTCATGGGAATATTTACGGGATGCGGTATTAACATTTATAATACGTTGCATGGATTTAATCTGGAAAGGAAGTTTCCTATGGAGAACAATATCTGCAAGTGGGCAATGGCGTATAAGCAGCAGTTGAAGCTATAGGAACTTTTGATCTAGTTTTACCTTCGGGTTTAGTACTGAGATTAAATGATTGTCATCATGCACCTATAATTGTTAGGGGTGTTATTTCCTTTTCTTGTTTGTTAAATAATGGATTCATTTACATGATTGATAATAATGGAATTTTCTCTTTGGAAAAATGCTATTTTCTATTTTAATGCAATTTCTGTGAATGGTATGTTTGAATTAGACATGCATGATAATGAATCCAAGAACGATAAATTTGTATTTAGCATGAGTAAGAAGAGAAAGTTTTACAAGAACTCTTCTTATCTTTGGCATTATAGACTTGCCCATATTGGGAAGAATCGTATACAAAAACTTCAACGTGAAGGTCTTTTAGAAATTATCAATGATGAATCATTTGATAAATGTGAGTCTTGTATCTCTGAAAAAATGACCAAGAAACCATTTAATAGCAATATTGAAAGGGCTACTGATCTACTTGGACTTATACATACTGATGTGTGAGGACCACTTTGACACACGTCAAGGAAAGGTGCTAGCTACTTCTTAACATTAGCGGATGATTATAGTCGTTATGGTTATGTTTATTTACTTAAGCATAAACATGAGGTATTTGAAATATTTAAAGTGTTTAAAGCAGAAGTAGAACTGCAATTAGGAAAGAAGATTAAAGCTCTTCGTTCTGATAGAGGTGGTGAATATTTAAGTCAAGAATTTATAGATTATCTAGGTGAGAATGAAATTGTTCAGCATCTTACTTCTCCCTATACTCCACAACAAAATGGTGTATCCGAAAGGAGAAATCGTACATTATTGGATATGGTACGATCTATGTTTAATCTTACAACTTTACCTTTATCCTTTTGGGATTATGCTCTAGAATCTGATGTTCGTATATTAAATATGGTTCCAACAAAGAAGGTCGATAAGACACCATATGAACTATGGCATGGCAAGAAGCCATATTTGTCTTATTTAAAGGTCTGGTGTTACGAGGCGTATGTGAAACGTGACTCGGGTGACAAACACCAACAACGATCTGTAAAATGTATCTTTGTAGGATACCCTAAGGAAACTATGGGTTAATACTTTTATTATCCACCTGAGAACAAAGTTATTGTTGCTAGGTATTGAAAGTTCCTTGAATCTGATCTTGTAAACCAAGAATTCAGTGGGAGAAATTATGATCTTGAAGAGAGTCATATAGATACACTAGCGATGTAATTCTTGTAGAACCAGAAAGTGTGGCGGTTCCATCGAAATTAGTTCCTCTGCGTAGATCCGCAAGGATTAAAAACACAAATAGCATATGTGTCTTAACATAGAGGATGATGATGAGTTAGGGGATCTTGGTGAACCTGCTAATTATAAATCAGCCATACTTGATCCTGAGAAGGATAAGTGGATGGTTGCTATGGATGAGGAAATGAAATCCATGAAATTAAATGATGTTTGGATTCTTGTAGAACCACCACCGAATGCTAAATTAGTGAGACATAAGTGGATATACAAGAAGAAAACCGACATGGACGGAAAATTAAAATCCTATAAAGCTCGTTTAGTAGCTAAAGGTTTTACACAAACTTTTGGCGTAGACTACGAGGAGACATTTTCTCCTGTAGCAGACTTAAGAGCTATTAGGATTCTCATAACTATAGCAGCATACTATGACTATGAGATATGGCAAATGGATATTAAAACTGCCTTCTTGAACGTTCGCTTAGATGAAGACATCTATATGCAGCAACCCGAAGGGTATGTTGATCCTGAGAATCCATGACATGTGTACAAACTTCAAAGGTCCATTTATGGTTTGAAGCAAGCATCACGTCAATGGAATAAAAGATTTGACGAAGAAATAAAAAAGTTTAAATTTGTTCAGAATTGTGATGAGCCATGTGTATATCGTAAAGCTAGTGGGAGTGATGTAGTATTCCTAGTCCTATATGTTGATGACATATTAATCATCAGAAGTAACATTTCAAGACTTAAATTTGTTAAGGATTATCTTGGTAAATGTTTTTCTATGAAGTATTTAGGAGACGCTACATACATTCTAGGAATTAAGATCTATTGGGATAGGAAAAGACGGTTAATTGGTCTATGTCAAGATGCTTATATTGATAAGATTTTGAAGAAGTATAATATGTATAATTCCAAGAAAGGTTTTCAACATATGGAAGTTAAGCATAATCTGAGTCATGAGATGGATGCATCAACTTCTGAAGAGGAGGCATACATGCAGAAGGTGCCTTATGCTTCGGCTGTAGGATCTATAATGTATGATGTTAGATGCACAAGGCCTGATGTGGCGTTTTCTCAGAACTTGGTCAGTAGATACCAACATAATCTTGGGAAGCTCCCTTGGACTGCTGTTAATCATATTCTAGAGTATTTGAGGAGTACGAAAGATATGTTTTTGGTATATGGTGGAAAACTAGACACACAACTGAATGTTACAGGTTTCTGTGATGCATCCTGGCAATGTGATAAAAACGATATGAAGTCTCAGACGGGTTACGTTTTTGTTATCAATGGAGGAGCAGTTGACTGGAATTGCAAGAAACATATAACAATTCCAATGCATGCTACTAAATCTGAGTACATGGCTGCTTCAGAAGCTGCAATAGAAGCTGTTTGGTTTAGGAAGTTTATTGAAGATCTTTTCCAATGACCCTGGAGTAATGAAAGGCGCCAGACACTTTATGCGTAGAAATCACAACGTCCGAGAACAAGTTGAAGATCGGAAAATCAAATTGATAAAAGTTCACACAGATGATAACGTACCAGATCCTTTGACTAAGGCATTGCCTAAACCAAAGGTAGTTAAGCATGCCAAGGCGATTGGGATGCAACTAGCCAGCGAACTCATGTAATAAATATGTGATTAGTATTTGGATAAAGGATGTTATGACATTATTATATAATGAAATAAAGATTGTGTTTCGTTTATTTTTATTATTTAATAAGTGTATCCTATTTTACATGTTTTAATCCATGAATAAAAGTTATGCTAAATGTCCGTTGTCGATTAATAATATGGGAATATTATTAAACTAAGACAAATCAAAATAGTGATAGAGTATACTTGAAAGTATATTGATCGATTTTGGATGATATTCGATGAATCGAATATAGGACTTATCCCAACTATATGTTATTACTTTATGGATCTTTGTCATTAAGCAAAACATAAATAGTTATCCTTAGACTTGAGATACCAAGAAACTGTTATGAATCTAGTCCATCTCTGTGGAATAATCTAACGCTAAACGTAACTAGTAGCTATAAGGATTATTTTCGGAAGTGTTGTAAAATTCATAAGTATCGTAGTCAATATGGAATTTATTTTCTCAAATTTTGTTTTGGAGTTTAATACAACTGGGCCCCTTGTGGGATTAGTAAGATGTTTGTGTGGCCACACCCAAATTTGTTTTGGTAATCTTGCTAAATCTGTGAATGAGAAACAGAATGGTTAATGAAAGGAATGATTGAGATTCATATCCTTATTAACGTTGTATTAGAAATAAAACGATAACAATAACGATGCAGAATCATGAAAAGGTTTTGTCCAGGAGACCTTACTCGAGTTGTAATAGAGACATTGCTAGTGTAACTAGACGCTAGTCAATGTGTAACACCCCATTTTGGTAAATGGAATGTCACGCGTGGTTATGGCGTGTCATCAAAGCATACAAGGAAAATGTCTTAAAAACATTACATGACCATGAAAAGGAAATACCGGAAACAAACATCGGTACCCCAAGTATAAGCTCATCACATACAAACATAAGTACTGCAAAGGAAAAGGACTCAACAATGTCCATAGAAATAAGTAGCAAACTGTATGATGAAGTGCATAAAGTAGAGAAGGCTAGATAGCTTCCAATCCATATGCATGTATGCTTAAAGTCTACGAACGCCCTTGAGTAACTGTCGTTTGAGAACATGAAAGGAAAATGGCTGAGCATAACACTCAGTGCACGGATATACATGTATGACAAGGAATAACATAAGCATATAAGACTAATAGTAGCGGAATATCATAAGTTCTAAGTAATATGGATTCATGTTCATAAAACTGGTTTTATAGTTTGAAAAGATTTATGTTTCTATGAAAATCTTTTTAATTAGCCAAATAGCCCATATAGGTCTTGAGGTTCCACCGTTCATGAATACTTGGAGGGGAGACCTCGTCATGCAATTAGAGGGGTTGCCTCTAATTAAATAGTCTGGGTAGGAGGGATCAACTCCTAGTGAAGGATGTAAGGCACACATCGCAATTACTCTGATAATACTAGTAAACATGTAACTAGGATGCACCCATATGCCCCACATGATAATATAATATAATGGCCAAAACTGAAAAGGGACGCCATGAGCAATCACTTTGCTGTGGGGAAGTCATAACATTGGTGCCTCCAGTGTTATGGTTATGGTACCTCCATAACTAGGTGACACTAGTCATGCATGTATATGGCTTAGGCTCTTAATCTAACATAAGTATCAAACATATAAAACAAATACTGGGAAAACAGTTGGCTACAGACGGGGAATCCTAATAAGGAAAGAATGTCCATATTGAAAGGACGGGAAATCCGTACCTTATATCCAGTGAACGAAGAAGACGAACGGAAGAGAGTCCTACTTCGATCTCACTAATGCTACATAAATAGTATATGTGTATAAGTATTCTGATTACTGAGTACGTAACTGATTTTACATCGTGTCTTAGCTTGTTTTATATGTTCATGTCTTGTTTACTGATTTTAAGGCTATGCTGTTTTTATCGTGTATTCAGCGTATTCTGATTAAGTATTACTTGTATTCCTTGTATTATTATACTTGTTGTGTAATAATAATAACTTTCTAAAAATAGCAGGTTTCCTAAAATAGAAAGTTTCCAAAAATAGAAAGTTTCCAAAAATAGAAAGTTTCCAAAAATAGAAAGTTTCCAAAAATAGAAAGTTTCCAAAAAATAAATTAACTTTTTAAAATAGATCAGTTTCTAAAAATAGAAAGTTTCCAAAAATATTAAGTTTCCTGAATTAGAAAGTTTCCATATTTAGAGTTAAGCTGAATTAATAAGCTAATAATATAAGCTTAAGCTAACTGATTAAATATCATAAGTCATGTGATTATAGTATATATTAGTAATAATATCATGTTAATTAAATAAACTATAGGTTATATGATTTAATTAAATATTAGCATGATTTAATAAAATTAAAGTGTATAAAATACTTAGGTTAAAACGTGTATTAATATTATATTAATAATAACCTAAGTCATGTTTATTAATTAGTTATATTTCATGTCTTAATGATTAATTAATACTATAGTCTAAATTACATAATTAAATACTTAGGTTAAAACATGTATTATTTACTAAATAATAATTAACCTAAGTGCATGATTTAATTAATTTAATTACATGTCATGTTTAATTAAATTAATATCTTGTTAAAAATAAATACTTGTAAAATAAAATACTTGTACATATTTTAGTCATGAACCGGACTAATGTAATTAATTTAGACATGTCGTGATCCGGACTCAGAACCCCTTGAACCTGTCCGAATAAAATACGTGTACATATTTTAGTCATGAACCGGACCAATGTAATTAATTTGCCACTGTTTTTGTCATAACTACCACCAACTGCTGCCCGTGGTCTTGCCTTGGCTAGCCACCGCCAATAGTGGTGTTCCCACCGGCTGTGTGCCGGTGGTTACCCCTGTTGCGTGCTGCGTTCCCCCAGCTGTGGGCTGCTGGCTGCCGTGACCTAAACCAACCACAAGGACACCCCCGACTCGCATCGGGGTGCCTTGTCCCTACAGTCGACCGAACCAAACACCACCGAGATCATAGATCTCGGTTGGTGGCGTGTCAAAGAACACGCCGAGAGCCTAGGGCTCTCAGTTTGTGTTTCGGCCGAGCAAACCAACCCGAACAAACCCTTATTTTTACCCCTTTGATCCCATGACATGTTTTTAATCCATGTTTTATTTAATTAATGTTCATGTGCTAATTAATTAAATAAAAAACAAAAAAACAAAAGGGTTTACGGATTACCGAATGGGTGAAAAGATTTGAAGAACAAACACGAACTCGATCTTGAATTGATTTGCAAAAAAAACAACTCAAACACCTCTTGGTGTTGTGGTTGCCGCCGGCCAAAGAGAGAGAAAAGAGAAAGGTATGGTTTTTTATTACTTGAAAATTCTCTGGGAATGAAAAGGTTTAATCCTTTTTGTTTATTTCTTAAAAATCAAATGGGCTTGGCCCGTTCTCTCTTTGGTGCCGCGACTACTATGGCCCACAAGGGAAAACCCGGAGTTTTTCTAATTTTACGTGTTCGTATTCTCGTGTTTTCGTGTTATGATTAATACTTGTACATAACGATATAAATCGTATAATATTAATTAAGTACGTAGTTACGTGTTCGTGATTTTTACGTTTATGATTTCATGTTCGTGATTATAATTATTATTGTTAATAATTATCGTGTACTAACACGTACTTAATACTTGTCGTAATAATAATACGCACATGACTTCTGTAATTACTAATCATGAAACGTGTTCATGCTATACAAGGAATGTTTTTAAATATACTTACGTTACTCAGTGTACTGTTCACGGTAAAAACATGCGGGTTTTACAACTCTTCCCCCCTAAAAAGAATAATTCGTCCCCGAATTATAGATAAAATAAGCTGAAAGAGGAACATACCCGAATTCAAAATATGAAATGAGGGTAAGAAGTCCAGATAGACTCCTCTGTTTCCCAAGTGGCTTCCCGCTCGGTATGGTCCCTCAAAAGGATTTTGACGAATGGAATCGTCTTCTTCCTCATGACTCGTTCTTGTATGTCATAAACTCGTTCGGGTTCCTCTATGAAAGTAAGATCTTCACGAATCTGTTCAAGTGGATATTGAACCAAGTGAAGGGGATGATACTTGTACCCTATGAGTAAGGAGACATGGAAATTGTCATGAACGTGAGAAAGGTGTGGAGGTAACGCTAAACAATAAGATACTTCACCGACTCGCTCGATGACATTAAACGGTTCGATGAATCGAGGACTAAGCTTCCCTTTGATTCTGAAACGTCTAACACCACGTGCCGGCGATACCTTAAGAAAGACGTGATCTCCTACGTTGAAATGTAAGTCCCTACGATGCTTGTCGACATAACTCTTCTGACGTGTACGAGCTTCTTGTAATTTCTACTTAGCTACAACGACCTTCTCGTTGGTTAACTCTATCATTTATGGTCCTTCAAGTGTTCGCTCACCAATCTGATCCCAGCAGATTGGGGAGTGACACTTTCTACCATACAACATCTCGAATGGTGCACACTTAATGCTGGCGTGCCAACTGTTTTTGTATGCAAACTCTACCAAACAGATGTATTCGTCCCGATCTCCTGTCCATTCCAATGTACATGACCTCAACATGTCTTCTAATGTCTGAATCGTTCGCTCCGATTGCCCGTCTGTTTGAGGATGAAAAGACGTGCTAAGCTTAAGTTTTGTACCCTAAGCTTTCTGCAGACTCCTCCAAAATCACGAAGTGAAGTCTCATGATATCCTTCTTTTAAGTATCGGCGAGTTTACTGACCGGATCTTCCTTGCGGATCGATAAGAAATGATTTGACTTAGTAAGTTGATCAACGATAACCCAAATCGCATCATGACTCCTCTTTGTCTGTGGAAGACCGGTAACAAAATCCATGGTGATCTTGTCCCACTTCCACTCTGGAATGTCTAACGGTTGTAGTAAACCACTAGACCGTTGATGCTCGATCTTAACCTGCTGGAAGGTAAGACATTTGGAGACGTAAGTAGCAACATCCTGTTTCATACCACTCCACCAAAAGTATTGCTTGATGTCGTGGTACATCTTGGTGAACCAGGATGAATGGAGAATGGGGAACAATGAGCTTTAGCTAATGACGGTTCTCTAAGAGTAAGATCATCAGGAACACAAAGTCTTGTGCCCTGCCATAAGATACCATAGTCATCCAATCGAAACTCCATATGCTGATCCAAGTTCTAAATGATCGCCCAAATTTCACCATCATCGTTCTGAACTCCCTTGATTCTAGAGAGTAACTCAGGTTCCACTCTAAGATTAGCCCAGTAACCGTGTTGTCCACGTACCATGATCTCGATGTCTAGGCGCTCTAAGTCTCTTATAATTTCCTCCTCAATTTTAATGCCGTTTATCATACCAGACTTTCTACTAAGTGCATCTGCCACTACATTCGCCTTGCCGGGATGATACTGCAGATTAATGTCATAATCCTTGAACAGCTCTAACCATCTTCTCTGTCTCATATTCAGCTTACGTTGAGTGAAGATATATTTCAGGCTCTTGTGATCTGTGAAGATATCACATGATTCTCCATACAAGTAGTGCCTCCATATCTTCAATGCAAACACGACTGCTGCAAGTTCCAAGTCATCCATAGGGTAATTTTCCTCATAAGGCTTAAGCTACCGTGAAGCATACATAATCACTTTCCCATGTTGCATGAGAACACAACCAAGTCCCTTCCCTGAAGCATCATTGTATATTTGAAATCCACCTGTACCAGATGGGAGAGTAAGAATCGGTGCAAATACTAACTTCTGCTTTAGGTCTTCAAAGCTCTTCTCTCTTTCTTTAGTCTAGACAAATTTCTCCCCTTTCCGCATCAGTTTGGTCAATGGCAATGCTAAACGAGAAAAGTTCTCTATGAACCTACTATAGTAACCAGCTAAGCCTAGGAAACTGCGAACTTTAGTCGCTAATGTTGGCCTTGGCCACTTGGTAATAGCCTTAACCTTTGCTGGATCCATGGTGATTCCTTCTGTTGATACAATGTGGCCTAGGAACACCACCTTGTCTAACCAAAACTCACACTTGGAGAATTTAGCATACAGCTGCTTCTGGCGAAGTATCTGTAGTACTGTACCAAGATGGTCTTCGTGTTCCTCCTTGGACTTAGAGAAAATCAGAATGTCGTCAATGAAGACAATGACGAACTTGTCTAGGAACTCATGGAAGATACGGTTCATCAGATCCATGAAAACAGCTGGAGCATTGGTAAGGCCAAATGGCATGACTACGAATTCGTAGTGCCCATAGCGTGTACGGAAAGCAGTCTTGGCGATGTCCTGCTCGTTAACCTATAACTGATGATAGCCCGACCTTAGATCAATCTTGTAGAAATGCTTGGCCCCTTGGAGTTGGTCAAACAAGTCATCAATGCGTGGCAGCGGATATCTATTCCTGATGGTGATCTTGTTAAGATCACGATAATCTATGCATAGACGCATGCTGCCGTCCTTCTTCTTTACGAACAGAACAGGTGCGCCCCATAGAGAAGCACTAGGTCGAATGAAACCGAGTCCTAACAGTTCCTATAGTTGTTCCTTTAGCTCCTTCAACTCTATAGGATCCATGCGATAAGGAGACTTAGATATTGGCTCAGCTCATGAGACGAGCTCAATACTAAGCTCCACTTCATGAGTAGGTGGTATGCCCAGAAGTTCTTTTGGAAACACATCTGGGAATTCTGACATGATCGGCTGATTCTAGATGGATGGAGATTTAGCCTCCAAATCATGAACAGTATCAAGATAGCCCTCAAAACCATGTGACAGTAGTGCACGTGCTTGTAAGGTCGAAATTATTTGTACAGACCTTCCGGGGATGAACCCGTTGTGAACGTACTCTTGTGCATCTACATCACCGAAGATGACCCGATATGTATGGCAGTCTATAATGGCGTGATTTTGGATAGCCAGTCCATGCCTAATATCATGTCAAAATCGCACATATCCAGTAGAAGTGCGTCAAAAGGACGAATCTTGTCGTCAAACTCTAGGGGAAGGCTCTTATACCCATGGGTTATGCATACAGAGTCTCTTAAAGGCGTGGAAATGTTTAGTACATTATCTAAAGGCATTGGTGATATCCTAACATTCTTGGCATAAGCAGTAGAAATGACCAAGTGAGTAGCACCCGTGTCAAATAAAACACATGCAGCTTGACCATACATATACAAGATTCCAGTGATGGTACCTGTAGACTTGTTGGCCTGATCGCGAGAAGTTGTGTACACCCGTCCACTAGTAGGAGGTGGCTTGGAATCAGCATGTCCAGATGTGCCCTCCATCTCGCCCTTGCGGTAGTCCTTCATGCGATGACTGATAGTTGTAAAATTTCCCCTTTAGGAAAAGGATGGCAATTAGGGCAAGTAAGCACGACGATTTAGGAAAACCGTGTGTAAATGACCCTAAAATGAGTTCGTTCTCAAGGAGGCTAGTGTGTTATGTGTGTAATGATATGGATTATATTTGTGATTATATTTTTGAGAAAGAAAAATAGAAATGAGATTAGAAGAGAATGATGGTTACAAAGACGAATTAAACTAAGTCGAAAAAGGTGTACACGTAAAACCGTAAAAAGTGCTAAAATTAAAATTTTACCCTAAAAATTCCTAAAAATTACCAAAAATCCACAATAATATTTTAAGAGCTTACAAAAAATCCAAACTTGCCAAAACCTTTTAATTAATTAGATAATGACTTTTTAATGCTAATTAAAGCCCTAAAAATCAAAATTAATTATTAAAAAGCCCTAAACAAGATTTTAAAGTTTGTAAACCTCAAAAATACTCTAATTAAGCTAAAAACTATTTTTCAAAATTTAAAAACCAATAAAAACTATTTTTAAACAATTAAAAACTACTAAAATTAATTAAAAATTAAATTAATTCTAGAAAATAATTAAAAGACTCTAAAAATATTTGTAAAGTTGCAAAAATCCTAATCAAGTGTTTAGAACCTAGGAAAAATGTAAAAACTTAGAAAATCAGACTTTTAAATTTTAATAATAAAATAATTTTAAAATAATATTAAAAATCCAAAAATCATAAAAAATTCTAAAAACTTGCAAACTAGCTTAATTTAACCTAAACAACTCAGAAATGAAAGTGAAATTACCTAAATACCCCTATTGGGCCTAGAAAATGGGCTAAACCCAAAACAGTACACTATTGGGCCAAATTTGGGCCCAATAACAAAAATTGTTCAAAATAAGCTCAAAAAGCACAGGTTGACTCAAAATTTGATTTTAAACAACTTTTTCCAAAGACCCAAAAGCTAAAAATGTGAAATAAGCTAACTTATAATAAGCAGCTTATTCTTAATGGGCTTTTTGGCCCATTAAGCTCTAAGCTGATGCCATAAGCTAAAATTTGACACACAAGCTTCTTTTGACCTAACAAAGACTTCTGCAAAAAGAAATTTGAAATACGCCCAAGGAATAAGCCTGAAAATGCAATAAGCAATCTACACAAAACGACAAAATAGTCGTTTTTGAGTTCTAGGCCACCCCAAGTGCTGATTCAAGTTCCAAAAACTTTTAAATGACTTAATTAAGCAAAATCAACAAAGAGTTTTTAGATAAGCACACTCAATAAGCTGGAAAATCAAATAAGCACTTATGTAAAAAGTCAAAGTAGTTGGTTTTTTAGTAAAAAGTCAAAGTCAAAGTCCAATAAGCTCCAGTCTACATAAATGGGTCAAATAATGAAGACGTATCACAAAAAATAAGTTGTTGCAAGTCTGGATAAGCTAGAATAGCTTATTGATAAGCTGATGACAAAATTACACTAGCATGGGCTAGTTTTGGATGTTGAGCAGTGGAAACTTTTTCCACTACTTGACTATTTTGACTTTTTGTCTTTAGTGACTTTTTTGGAGATTCAGATTACACAAAGGCACCCAAATGATCTTTGGATCAAAAGGAGTCAAATACAATCAAAATAACACAATCACTAACACCCAATTGATACATTTTAATCAATTAATCATCAGACATTGCACAGACATGAACAATAAGCAGTTAAGCACTTATGAGCAGTTTTAGCACAAATCAGCCAGCCAAATTCAACCAAATGCATACACAAGCTATTATAAACTCCAATAAGCAAGTCTAAACAGGTTTCATGCAATGGTTCAAAGAATTAAGCAAGATTCAAGCAAATGAAGTTACTGATGAACACTAACACATGCAGTTTTATACTTTGCTGATGTATTTGACACTTAAGCCAGATTCAACCCCTCAAATCTTTCAAACAGGTTATATTAACTTTGTTTAAACCACTTTTAGCCCTACGCATGCATACACACTAAGTGTTCCCAAAATCCTAGGTCAAAACAAGCAGAAACAAGGTCTATATAGCAGATTGTTTGATTCAAGTGTTTAAACCCAAAAACTTGCAGCAAAATACTCTCAACAAGGTATTTATCAGATACAAAGCATAAACACCAACTTCCCTTAACACAATAACAAGTTACAAGCATAAACAGATAGACCCAAACACCCCTTAATATTTTCAAAATCCAATTTTTCAAAGGCAAAGTGAGATTAAAGTGCAAATCACGAAACATTTTCATAAAAAGCTCAAATTGATAATTGTCGCGCTCTTGACGTTTCTCCTTCCTAAGTCTCGATGGATAGGGCAAAGGTGGTGTGGGTTGAGGCATAGTAGGCATAGCCTTTGGAATCTCGGGTTCCAATGATGGTAATGGGTCAACCGTAGGTGTGGCATGAGCGGTACTTCGTGGGATTGGGACATGCTCCTTTTGGACCACCACCTCGGGTTCTTCCTCAATTGCTTCCTCCGTAGGAGCAATTGGTTGAGGAGTCGGTTCCTTAAGTGTCTTACCACTACGTGTGGTAATCACTTTCATCTCACCCTTAGGGTTGGATATGGTGTTGCTAGGAAGACCACTCGAAGACGGTTTACACATTATTGCCTCAAACATAGATGAGATTTTATCTTCAAAATTGGATTGCCTCAATACGGCCTCGGTTTGCCTTTTCTCGGCCTTAATCATCTCTTGTTTAATCTCATGTTGCCCTTGTTCCATTTTTTGTTGGTTTTGTTGCAAACTAGTGACATTTCCTTCCATCTTGTTGGTGTGGATTTTACGTTCATTAGCTAACTCATTTTTCAACTCTTTCTTCAAGTCGTTCTTAAACTCGGATCTTAGGCTAATGATTTCTCTTTGAATATTGTCAAACCTAGCATCATTCCCACTAGCATATTCAACAAACTCACTTGGAAGATCTTTTAATGTTTGCAAACTTTTGTTGTTGTTTTGAAAATCATTTTGATTCTTGTCTGAAACTTGATTATTAGCCCCTTGATTCCCATAGTTTCCCTTGTTGTAATTGTTTTTGAAACCAACTTGATTGTTGCGATAGTTGTTGTTAGCATTTTGATTTGAACCAAAACCCGGTGGAGTCATTTGATTGGAGCGGGAAACTTGACTGTTTTGGTTGTAATTTCCCGTGGCCGCGAAGGCACTCGAAGTGTTACCACCGTTAGTAATGCACTCGGAGAAATTATGACCTCCACCACAATACATGCAAGAAACCTCAACCGCTTTAGCCGTAGCGGGAGCACTTTGTTCACCAACTTTAAACTCAATCAATAGTCCTTTAAGCTTATCAAAAATCTTATTTTCCAAGTTCGCCTCAATTTGGCAAGCATCGATGGTAGTAGACAAAGAAGGTGAAGCCGAAGATGAAGCCTTACGAACACTAGACGTGCTACGAGGACTATACATTTTAGATCTATTTTCAATTATCACCAAAGCTTCCTCAACCGTTTTACACAAAAAATACCACCCGCGGCGGCATTCAAATAATCCCTTTCATGATCATTAAGTCCATTGTAAAACGTGTCAATTTGATGCAAGTCGGAAAAACCGTGATGAGGACATTCATGTAACATTTCCTTAAACCTATTCCAAGCCGTTGAAAAACTTTCATTAAACTCTTGTGAAAACTTTGAAATCTCGTTTTTCAAGTGCGTAGTCTTAGAGGGCGGAAAAAATTGGTTCTTAAACTTAGACACGAGATCCTTCCACGTCAATATAGAATTGGGTGGCTCTTTCTCTAACCAAATTTTAGCGGGCCCCGCTAAGGAATACGGAAAAAGCATCATCTTAATAGAGTCATTCGAGACATCCTTAAACTTGCAAGTAGCGGTAAGACGATTGAATTGGCGGATATGGTTGTGTGGATTGTCCATCTCATCACCACGGAATTTATTGTTTTGGATCACTGAGAACAAAGCCGTTTTCACCTCAAAATTCTCCGCAAGGATAGCGGGAATCACAATAGCCTCTCCATAACCCTCGGTGGGTGCTTGAAGTAACTCCATCATAGTTCGATTCGCCATGGTTGGTGCTTCTCTTACAATGGGTTCGTCAATAGGAGACTCCTCACTAGAATTGTTTGGAGTGGGAGTTTTGTTCTTTCGTTTACGTGCACGTCTTGCTTGATTACGAGTTAGCATAAACGTCACGTACAACGAGGGGACGAGCAAAGAAGATTCTTTTTGGTGTTTTGTATTTTTCAATTTTTTTGTGGTTTTTGATTGTATTAACCTTTTTGGATCTTGGTGAATGTATTAAGTAGACACAAATCTACAAATCTCCTCCTTAATCAAATCTCTTGATTAAAGAAGCCTCAAGGAATGAAAACGATCACGTGAAGTGAACGCCTTCGATGACTTTAGAACGTTGGTGGAACACCAAAACATTCAAGAGGGTTTAATCAATGGAAACCAAGAAAATATATATGATACTTAGTAATACTTTGGGCGGCAAAACCCTCGATTAGCTCTCATAATCAAATACTCACAAGCATGCGGGGAAACGAGGCGGCGCGAAGCACTTAAGAGCCTTTTTCCTTAGGATATATTTTATAATATCCGCCTTATACCCACCTTATAGTTTGTATTATCAAGATTAAGCTTCACGAAAGTATTTATCTATTTTTGCCTTTTTCTTTGGTTTGAGATTCGAATACAATGATTGGGTAATGACCTCCCAAGTCAAGGTTGTGATTTCTCACGTATTTGGAGTACTTGTGAATTTATTGTTCTACGTATACACTATAGTAATAGTATTCACACAAAAACCGAAAACCGATAATACGTATTAGTAGAGTGCTACTAATACAAATACTAATTATGGTTAGTATATAAAAACAACAATTCCAATCAAAACACAACACGCCTCCCCGGCAGCGGCGCCAAAATGATAGTTTTAAAATTACCCCTTTAGGAAAAGGATGGCAATTAGGGCAAGTAAGCACGACGATTTAGGAAAACCGTGTGTAAATGACCCTAAAATGAGTTCGTTCTCAAGGAGGCTAGTGTGTTATGTGTGTAATGATATGGATTAGATTTGTGATTATATTTTTGAGAAAGAAAAATAGAAATGAGATTAGAAGAGAATGATGGTTACAAAGACGAATTAAACTAAGACGAAAAAGGTGTATACGTAAAACCGTAAAAAGTGCTAAAATTAAAATTTTACCCTAAAAATTCCTAAAAATTACCAAAAATCCACAATAATATTCTAAGAGTTTACAAAAAATCCAAACTTGCCAAAACCTTTTAATTAATTAGATAATGACTTTTTAATGCTAATTAAAGCCCTAAAAATCAAAATTAATTATTAAAAAGCCCTAAACAAGATTTTAAAGTTTGTAAACCTCAAAAATACTCTAATTAAGCTAAAAACTATTTTTCAAAATTTAAAAACCAATAAAAACTATTTATAAACAATTAAAAAGTACTAAAATTAATTAAAACTTAAATTAATTCTAGAAAATAATTAAAAGACTCTAAAAATATTTGGAAGGTTGCAAAAATCCTAATCAAGTGTTTAGAACCTAGGAAAAATGTAAAAACTTAGAAAATCAGACTTTTAAATTTTAATAATAAAATAATATTAAAATAATATTAAAAATCCAAAAATCATAAAAAATTCTAAAAACTTGCAAACTAGCTTAATTTAACCTAAACAACTCAGAAATGAAAGTGAAATTACCTAAATACCCCTATTGGGCCTAGAAAATGGGCTAAACCCAAAACAGTACACTATTGGGCCAAATTTGGGCCCAATAACAAAAATTGTTCAAAATAAGCTTGAAAAGCACAGGTTGACTCAAAATTTGATTTTAAACAACTTTTTCCAAAGGCCCAAAAGCTGAAAATGTGAAATAAGCTAACTTATAATAAGCAGCTTATTCTTAATGGGCTTTTTGGCCCATTAAGCTATAAGCTGATGCCATAAGCTAAAATTTGACACACAAGCTTCTTTTGACCTAACAAAGACTTCTGCAAAAAGAAATTTGAAATAAGCCCAAGGAATAAGCCTGAAAATGCAATAAGCAATCTACACAAAACGACAAAATAGTCGTTTTTGAGTTCTAGGCCACCCCAAGTGCTGATTCAAGTTCCAAAAGCTTTTAAATGACTTAATTAAGCAAAATCAACAAAGAGTTTTCAGATAAGCACACTCAATAAGCTGGAAAATCAAATAAGCACTTATGTAAAAAGTCAAAGTAGTTGGTTTTTTAGTAAAAAGTCAAAGTCAAAGTCCAATAAGCTCCAGTCTACTTAAATGGGTCAAATAATGAAGACCTATCACAAAAATAAGTTGTTGCAAGTCTGGATAAGCTAGAATAGCTTATTGATAAGCTGATGACAAAATTACACTAGCAGGGGCTAGTTTTGGATGTTGAGCAGTGGAAACTTTTTCCACTGCTTGACTATTTTGACTTTTTGTCATTAGTGACTTTTTTGGAGATTCAGATTACACAAAGGCACCCAAATGATCTTTGGATCAAAAGGAGTCAAATACAATCAAAATAACACAATCACTAACACCCAATTGATACAGTTTAATCAATTAATCATCAGACATTGCATAGACATGAACAATAAGCAGTTAAGCACTTATGAGCAGTTTTAGCACAAATCAGCCATCCAAATTCAACCAAATGCATACACAAGCTATTATAAACTCCAATAAGCAAGTATAAACAGGTTTCATGCAATGGTTCAAAGAATTAAGCAAGATTCAAGCAAATGAAGTTACTGATGAACACTAACACATGCAGTTTTATACTTTGCTGATGTATTTGACACTTAAGCCAGATTCAACCCCTAAAATCTTTCAAACAGGTTATATTAACTTTGTTTAAACCACTTTTAGCCCTAAGCATGCATACACACTAAGTGTTCCCAAAATCCTAGGTCAAAACAAGCAGAAACAAGGTCTATATAGCAGATTGTTTGATTCAAGTGTTCAAACCCAAAAACTTGCAGCAAAATACTCTCAACAAGGTATTTATCAGATACAAAGCATAAACACCAACTTCCCTTAACACAATAACAAGTTACAAGCATAAACAGATAGACCCAAACACCCCTTAATCTTTTCAAAATCCAATTTTTCAAAGGCAAAGTGAGATTTAAGGCTACCCAAGCACAAATTAACACTAAAACAAGTAAGATAAACAGATTCAAGCAAGATCAAGCCACAAAATTCACAAGAACACAAGTTTCATACAAATATCACCAAAAATCACAAGTTAAGCAGATTTTAGGATTAAGTATGCAAACCTCATGGATGTACATCCACACCCACTAATTTTGAGCTTATGTGCTAGCAAGAACAAGCACAAGCTTCCACAACAAAGCCCGCTAAGATTGAACAAGGTTAAAGCACAAGTATAAAAATCAGAAACTTAGAAAATATTGATTGATGCAACCTTGTTACCCCACACTTGATTATCCCCAAGTTATAAGCCTCACAACACCTTAACTAACTCAGTTAGGATGCTATGATCAGCCCTATAACCCAAGAATTCCAAGATTGGAACAAGAACTTAGCAAAATATCAAGAATGAGGAAAATTGCAAACTTTTGCAACCTCCAAGTAAAAACAGGTTTTAACTTCTAAAACTAACAAGCATATAACAATATCAAGCAGTAAATAAGATTGGCCAATGACTTTTCTTCAATTTTTCAAACACAATTTCATTAAAACTGAAATGGGATTTACAGAAGTTGAACAAGGGAAAAATCAAAGCAAACTAAAATGTTGTGGCCTAAATGGCTTTATATAGAGCCTTACAAGTTCTACAAAGCTAAAAAACGTGTAAACCCTAACTACTGAAGTCCCAATTTTTCCCTTGAGAATTTTGGCATCTTCTTGAATCATGTGACTTGTTTTGGCTGTTTGTTGAAGCTGGCATGTGTGAGTGTATCCAAGGGCTCACATTAAGCTTAAAAAGTAAGCTTCAATCTCAAACGTTGGATTGCTGGTGGTTTTAGGCAGTATCTCCCTTTTGTGTAGTAGGGGAATCTCATGTGGGGCTTCTCAAAGGTGTAGCATGTGTTTTGGGTGTTGGGTTATGATTAAGGGATGCTTAATCATTGATCTGGATAATCTTAGGGCCTAATTACAACCCAATTAAGAATACCTAATTGTGTTCTTGAGGTGAATAGTGCGTTGTTTAATCCGTTTTTGGTTTGGATTATATTTAAATACTTGTTAATGGCGCCAAGATTAATTAAATATAAACCGGGTTAAGTGGGGTGTGACATGGAGGAATGGTGCAATGTGATTGGTGGAGAGTGTGAGTGGGACAGGTGTCACCAACTCACTGGTCTATGTAACTATCTTGTCTTGCAGAATTAACCCCCCATCTTCTATTCTCTTTTCATTTGCAATTAAAACACATGAAACCGGATTTCCTTTATTAGCTAAGTTTTCTTTTTCACACTTTTGCCCCAAATACTTTTCCAAAGTATTTTCAGGGGTATTTCTTGCCATTTTAGAATTCTTCAAGGGCTGAATTGGCATTTTGATGATGGATAATGGTCTTGACTTGTATAATTGATGTTTTGGAGGACTGAATTTGCCAAGTCATGTTTGACGAGGGACCATTTTTGCCAAATGTTGAAAGTTGAGGGTCCCTTTTGTAATTTTGGGATTTTCAAAGGACCAAACTTGTAATTTCTTGTACTTTGAAGGACTTCATGATATATTTGACTTTGTGGATGATATTGGTTGACAATTTAGCTTTGTTTAGGGGCTAAACTTGCCAAATCTTCAAAGTGGAGGGCCCTTTTTGTAATTTTGACAAACTTTAGGGACCAAACTTGTAATTATGAGGATACAAGGGTATAAAGTGTCAATTCTTCAATATTGGAGGACCCTTCTTCATAATTCTTCAAATCTTCAAGGGTTGATCTTGGGAAAGTCTTCATTAGGGCTTGGTTCATTGTGCGGCTTCGTTTCCCGTGTTCGTTTTTGCATGATTCTTGTGATCTTTTGTCATTTTCTCAATATCCGTACCTAAAATACACAAGCAACAAACACAAGCATATATATGGGTATTTTGATGATATTTAGTGCATTTTAAGCCCTATTTTGGAAGATGAGACTATGTATAAAAGCAGTCTCATCAATGACCAGTAAGGCCACACTTGAAGCAAGCGTCATTGTCGCGGCGACATGGCCCTGGGTGCCTATGATTGTAGGTCGTGTAGAGAGGGTGAGTATACCCTCCAGCAGGTGCCCTTGCTGGCTGGGAGCCTGTTTGGAAAAGTACACATGAGACATGATTTATATATACAAAAGGACAATGCGGAAAATCGTAAGAGGTATACCAGTGATAGCTGGACGGTTTGGCTGTGAACCTCTTTGGTTCTACTCCCTCCCGTTACCATGATTCCTCATAGAAGATTGCTAATGTGTCAGAATTAAGAATTATCACATGTAACATAAGGAATGAGTAAGGGTAAGGACCTGCTGCTGTTGGAGTTTCCAGCGTTGTTACGGTAATTATCATTACTGCCACGCCTATCTGAAGCAGAACGGTCTTGAGTCTGACCGTTACCCTTGGGCTGAGTAGGCTGTTGCTGAGTAGCCGGCTGAGACTGGTCCCCAGTCTTCTTCCTGAAAGATGCAGTTTAAAGAGAAAGATAAAGATTGGATAGTACTGAATGAATTGAAAATGGTCACCGCTGACTGACGAATAAATACCTCTTCTCGGGTCTCTTTGCTTCCCCGAACTCCTCTCTTTCCTGCAGCATATCCAGCTTACGTGCTGCTTCGACAACTTGTGACATCGTGTTGAAGGTAGCACACACTAAGTTGTTTGCGACCAATGTACGAAGAGCCCACCGGAAGTGGTATGCTTGCTCTTCAACAATACCCGCTGCTGTGCTAAGAAAACCAGCCAAACGAAGAAAGCACTACATGAACTCGTTGTTGTTCTCCCCAGATCTCTGCCTGATTGTGTGGTACTCCCTCTTCAGCTTGTCTTGCTCAGCCTTAGGGAAGAACTGTCCCATCACTAACTCCTTGAACAGAGCCTAAGTCAAACCAGCCACCCAATTGTCACCTTCCTTAGACTGCTTGACTGCCTTCCACCATCCCAGTACATCACCTTCGAACTTGTAACAAGCCAACCTCGACTTGAAGACGGGTTCGCAGCCCATTGCATCAAATATCTTCTCGATATGAGCCAACCAGCTTTCAGCTTCGCTGGGGCTGTCAGTTCTCTCAAAGGATCGAGGACGTTGCTTGTTGAATCTCTCCAGCCATGTGACCAATGTTGCTGGAGGAGGAGGATGAACTGGGTGCTTGCACCTCATCCCAGATGTCATTCCTCAGCTGAGGAAACAAAGCTTGCATCGCAGCTTGGACTGCTGCATTGAGTTGTTCCTACTCGCGTCGGAGAACCATCTGACAGTATAAAACATAATACATGATTAAACTGATAAAAACATAAAATATATACATGAAAAAAATTTTAGGCCAATAAATCATGAAAAAATTTTATGTAGGAAAAACAGTGCATGCATGCATGATGTAGTTTTATGAAAACTTTTATATGCGCGAGAGTGAACGCCTATGGTATGTTCACCCAAAACAAAAGACATGGCGATGGGACGACAATGGGTCGGCCCCAAAGTTAAAAGTTTCGATAAAAGAACATGCGACTAAATAGGGTCGGTCCTGTACCAACCATTACTTAGTCATAAACCTGCGACAATAACATATAACATGAATGCATGAAAACAATGAATGCATGAAAACCGACTATCACTATTAAACATATACTTCGTGTTAATTATGTAAAAGCCTTTGGGCTTTAGTGTTAGTAATAGGCCTAGCCCGTTTTATGTTCAGTATCTAGAATCTTCAATCATGGATTATATATTGTAATAATGTGTTTAATCAATAATCAATCAAATCACAATTCTAATATGGTATCAAGAGCAAATTGATCCTATCCTAATTTTTCTCTCTATCTCGGTTATTTTCCCTAATTTTCTACTGTATCTTGTACGAGTGAAAAAAAAAGAAAAAAAAAAAGAAAAAAAAAGAAAAACGATAGAAGGCTAGAAGTAGAAGAAAGAAAATGGTAACAGTCCATCATCAATATATATATATATATATATATATATATATATATATATATATATATATAGCATTCTTGTTTGATGTTGGTGACGTGTGAAGAACATCACCAAATATATATATATAGCACCTTTGTTTGGTGACGTGTGAAAGATCAGACAAAGGAAAAAGGTGTGAAAGGCGGCTGCTGAAATTTTTAGAAGTTCAAAACAAGAAGAAAGAGATAATTACATATATCATTTTGTTTTATTTGGGTGCAAGAATATGTCACATGCACCGGCGCATCCGTACATGTTGTTAACCCATAGGCTTCCGTCTTCGGCCAGTATTTTAGGCACGGCTCCGTATATGCTTCCGCCACAATCGAGATCGCATCCAAGTGCTTTTAGCACCGTCACTATTCAGGATCCAACATGGAATATGGATACAGGTGCATCATCTCATCTCAATTCACATACAAGTAATTTAAATACCGTTTATAATACATGTTTATATCCATCTGTCTGTGTTGGTGATGGAAAAACCATACCCGTCATCAATACCGGTCATAGCATCTTACCTACCTTTAATCGTCCTCTACACTTAAATAATGTACTTGTTACTCCTAATATCATCAAAAATCTTATTTCTGTTCGTCAATTTACCTAAGATAATAACTGTACTGTTAAATTTGATGCCTTTGGCTTCTCGGTAAAGGATTTCTTGACCCGTCGTATCATCCTAAGATGTGATAGTTCAGGAGATCTCTATCCAGTTACCCAGCCTTCTCCTATCCCTCATGCTTTGCTTTCTGTCAGTCCCACTATGTGGCACCAACGCCTTGGACATCCTGGTAACGAAGTGTTACGTTCTCTTGTCTCTCGCCGTTTTATTTCGTGTAATAAAGAGAGGTCTCCACATGTTTGTCATGCTTGTCAGCTTGGTAAACATGTGAGACTTCCGTTTTCTAGTTCTAATTCTATTGTTACTCGTTCATTTGAGATTATTCACTCAGATATTTGGACTTCTCCTATTGTTAGTTCTGGTGGTTTCAAATATTACGTGTTGTTTCTTGATCATTATTCTCATTATTTGTGGATTTATCCTTTACGTGCTAAATCTGAAGTTTTCCAAAAGTTCTTACACTTTCATTCTTATGTAAATAATCAGTTTAAATGTGACATTGCGGCTTTTCAGTGTGACCATGGTGGTGAGTTTGATAACACCAACCTTCTTGATTTGTTTGCTAAAAATTGTATTCAAATGCGATTCTCTTGCCCAAAGATCTCTCAACAAAATGGAAAATCTGAACGGATGATACGTACCATTAATAATGTCATTCGTACCCTTCTTTTCCAAGCTCACCTCCCACCAACCTTTTGGGTCGAGGCATTACATATGGCTGCCTACTTACTCAATCTAATTCCCTCATCCGCCATCCAAAATGAAATACCCTGCACAAAGTTGTTTAACAAACAACCTGACTACTCACGTTTACGTATTTTTGGTTGTCTTTGTTACCCACATCTCCATTCACCTCACAAATTGGCACCTCGCGCTACTGCTTGCATATTTTTAGGATATCCTGCTTATCATCGTGGGTATCGATGCCTTGACATTTCCACCAATAAAATCATTCTTTCTCGCCATGTAACGTTTGATGAACTTCAATTTCCATATGGTTCTATGACCCAATCTAATCCACATTCATACACGTTTCTCGACCATACACCATCTCCTATTACTCGTCATGTCATATATAACCCATCCCCACCCCAACCTGCTCCAAATGAGCATGAAATCCCTTTAGCACCACAAACCCTAGACCTAGCACCACCCACTACACCAACCCACCACTCACCTACGCAAACCACAACACCTACGACCCAACCCACTATTGCCCAATCTCCTAACCCTACCTCCTCTCCTACGACCCAACATACTACTGCCCCTAACCCTCCCACCCGAACTCATCCTATGGTCACACGTGCCCAAGTTGGCATTGTCAAGCCTAATCCTCGTTTTCATGGTCATGTTTCTCAAATTTCTCCTATTCCTAAGTCTCCTTCTGTTGCCTTATCTGATCCTAACTGGCGAGATGCTATGCATGATGAGTATAATGCATTAATTAAAAATGGTACTTGGATTCTTGTTCTGAAACCACCTAATATTAATGTGGTTCGGTCTATGTGGTTGTTTCGGCATTAGTATCATGCCGATGGTTCTTTGAGCAGGTACAAGGCTCGTCTCGTTGCTAACGGTAGTACCCAACAGCTTGGTGTTGATTGTGATGACACTTTTAGTCCGGTTGTTAAACCGGCTACTATTCGTACTATTCTAAGTCTTGCATTATCTCGGAATTGGCCCATTCACCAACTTGATGTTAAGAATGCATTTCTTAATGGTGATCTCTCTGAGACTGTTTATATGTATCAACCACCGGGGTTTATGGATGTTCGTTTTCCACATCATGTTTGTCGATTACAGCGGTCGTTATATGGACTGAAACAAGCACCTCGTGCTTGGTTTCAGCGATTTGCAGGTTATGCTCTACGGGTTGGTTTCTTATCAAGTCGATGTGACTCGTCCTTGTTCATATATAGGCGTGGCACTGAGGTTGCGTATTTATTGATTTATGTTGATGATATTGTATTAACGGCTTCCTCTATAGATTTACTTCATCGTATTATCTCATCTCTACATAAGGAGTTTGATATGACTGATTTGGGGGCTCTTAATTACTTTTTGGGGATTTCCGTTACCCGTAACTCTAAAGGCATGTTCCTCTCTCAGAAGAAATATGCTTTGGATCTTTTGGACAGGGCACATATGGCTACATGTAATCCAACTCGGACACCATATTAGAATTGTGATTTGATTGATTATTGATTAAACACATTATTACAATATATAATCCATGACTGAAGATTCTAGATACTGAACATAAAACGGGCTAGGCCTATTACTAACACTAAAGCCCAAAGGCTTTTACATAATTAACACGAAGTATATGTTTAACAATCACTTCTAGGAAGACCATAATGACTACCCACTAATCACATGTCGTGTTTTGAGAGCCTACAGGTTGAATCCTTGTCTCTGATACCATAATTATAACACCCCATTTTGGTAAATGGAATGTCACACGTGATTATGGCGTGTCATCAAAGTATACAAGGAAAATGTCTTAAAAACATTACATGACCATGAAAAGGAAATACCGGAAACAAACATCGGTACCCCAAGTATAAGCTCATCACACACAAACATAAGTACTTGAAAGGAAAAGGACTCAACAATGTCCATAGAATAAGTAGCAAAATGTATGATGAAATGCATAAAGTAGAGAAGGCTAGATAGCTTCCAATCCATATGCACGTACGCTTAAAGTCTACAAGCGCCCTTGAGTACCTGCCGTTTAGGAACATGAAAGGAAAACGGATGATCATAACGCTCAGTGCACGAATATACAAGTATGACATAGAATAACATAAGCATATAAGACTAATAGCAGCATAATATCATAAGTTCTAAGTAATCTGGATTCATGTTCATAAAACTGGTTTTATAGTTTGAAAAGACTTATGTTTCTATGAAAATCTGTTTAATTAGCCAAATAGCCCATATAGGTCATGAGGTTCCACCGTGCATGAATAATTGGAGGGGAGACCTCGTCATGCAATTAGAGGGGTTACCTCTAATTAAATAGTCTGGGTAGGAGGGATCAACTCCTAGTGAAGGATGCAAGGCACACGTCGCAATCACTCTGATAATACTGGTAAACATGTAACTAGGATGCACCCATACGCCCTACATGAGAATATAATATAATGGACAACACTGAAAAGGGACATCACGAGCAATCAGTTCGCCGTGGGGAAGTCATAACACTGGTGCCTCCAGTGTTATGGTTATGGTACCTCCATAACTAGGTGACACTGGTCATGCTTGTTGTTGGAAATACGTTTTACGTATTTGTGAAGGATCGGTCGCTCCAACGATAATTATGTAATGGGCTCGTGATCCACTTAGTTAAGTATAGTCCATATAGCCCACATGTAGGGTGGGCTATATATATATACCCCTCCTAGCATGTTAGGAGGGGGTTGGTCATTCATTCTTTCACACTTAATCATTTATCTAATCACTTTCTCTCTCTACTTCTCTTCCCTCTCCTTTCTCTCTCTACACCTAATCCTCCATCTTCCCCATCTTTTCCACCAAATCCATAGATCTAATCCATCCATTACCAAATCCTTAGAATTAGTAGGCCTTCAATTGGTATCAAGAGCCATGGTTGAATCTTAGGATTTGCTTATTTTTTATCTTTTGATTTGGTGGTAAAAATCCCTTCTTTTCTAATTGTTTATCAATTTTTTTTTTCATCATTCTATCAACTTTTTATCAATTTTTATAAATTTTATCAATTTTTACTTTTTTATCAGTTTTATTGTTACGTGTTTTGTTTTAATCAGGTTTTTTTTATTATTATCAGTTCTATCAATTTTTTTTAAAATCATCTAGTTTTATCATTTTTTATCAGTCACGTTTTTAATCAATTTTATCCTTTTTTAATCAATTTTATCCTTTTTTAATCATTTTATCAGTTTTTTTTTAATCAGTCATTTTTTATAATTTTTTAATCAGTATTTTTTTCTCAGTTTTCTTTTTCATTTTCTTAACAGTCCATGAGTCCAATAGTCCATCTGTTCAAAAATTGTCCACTACTGTCCAGATCTATCTCATTTTTCAGTCCATAAAAGGTTTCATCTATCCTTTTGTCCTTTTTCACGTTAACAGTTTTCCGAATAGGGACTTTCAGAATAGACGTATTTTTCCGAATGGTCGTTTTTTCCGAATAGACATACTTTCCGAATCAACAAAACTTTCCGCATTGACTCATATTTTCCGAATAGACACATTTTTTCCGAATTGACAAAAAGTTCCGCATGACACAAAGTTCCGCATGACACAAAGTTCCGCATGACACAAAAGTTCCGCATAGGAAAAAACTTCCGAATAGACCAAAACTTCCGAATAGGAAAAAACTTCCGAATAGAAAAAATCTTCCGAATAGAAAAACTTCCGAATAGGCTTTAAAAACAACTCGACCCAAATAGTGACTCTTGACTCAATCCTCAACCAACAAACTCCCAATACTTCTCGTCTCTCACATCCCTCGCACCCTCCCTCGAACAACAAACACCCTCTATCCCCAACAAAAACAAACACCCAATCTTTCGACTCCCTCTCTCGACTCAATCCTCACCAAAACACTCTCACCCTCGCTTACAACACACCCATACCAGACCCACACTTTCCAACCCGACTCTGAACAAGTCTAAACAAACACACCCTCTCGTCTGACTCTCGACACCCTCTCGACATCCAAACATATAACAAGAACACAGACTCATCTCACCAACATCCACTTGACTCTCGTTACACCCCTCGACTCTAACACCACACCCACATCCGACAACCTCGTCACTCTCACACCTTTCACAGACCCTCACCTCGACTGAAACCAAAAACGACTCAAACAAAAAAAAAAAAAAAAAACCGAAACCAAGACTCCTCGAACTTGACTCAACTCACTCGCATCTCACAGACCCTCGCACACCCTCGCATCTCAACTCAACTCACACAGACTCCCCCTCACAAACATACTCTCATCTCACCCACACCTCTCGTCTCACACAAACACTGACCCAAGACTCTCACTTTTACATCCAACAAGACACCCCCTCACAATCTCTCGATACACAATTTACCCACCCAACAAACGGACTTGAATCACCAACAGCAAACCACAACACATAGAAGGACACTACAGAAGATAGAAGACAGACTCAAACACATGCACAATTAAAAACCTACCCGAGACCCTTTATTGGATCTTGAAGCCAGAAAAACCCTCTGTTTCTTCTTGTTTGATTGATAATTGAAGATTGTGATTGAGTGGATTTGGGTGAATCGGTGAAGATAAAGAAAATAGAGGCTGCGTCTGGGTTTTTGCTATGTTATGGGGGGCGGAAAAAAAGCAGATGGAGATTCGTTTTGTAGATTGGTTTAGTGTGATTGTGTTTTGAAATATGGGAGACGGAGTTTACTAGGTAAAACATTGATGGTTGTGATAAAAAAGTCAGCTTTGGAAAATTAAATAAGGCGGAGTTTCTTAAGGATAGTGGGAATTTTATTATTATTTTTGGAAGATGGGAGAAATCAAGTGGCGCATTTCCTGCCACGATTTTAGGGTTTGACTGACACGTGTTTTCACTTCTGCCAAGTTTATATTTCTTTCAGTTTAATATCCGTTATTTTTTATCAGTTTAATATCGGTTTATTTTATAGACTTTCTAAAATTTGTATCCAATTTTATTCACATTTTCTTTATTTTATTTTTATTTTAGAAAAATTGATATTTTGGATATTAATTTTTATTTTGAATATTAATTTTTTCTTATTTTGATAACCAATTGTTATTTTTATTCAAATTTTTATTTTTGAAAAATGTTGTGATATTAATTTATAGTCGGGACAAAGTGTCGTGACAAAAAGTGACGTGACAACGTGATAAATTGCCAAAGTTTATTTTGCTGATGGATTTTTGATCGGGTTTATTTTCTCATCGTTTGAGCCGACAACATTTTTTGAGCCGAATCGATTTGTAAAATCCTGAAACCACAACATCCACATTATTCTTCCTCGATTTTCAATGGATTCATTCAATTCGACACTTAAAGAGGGAAACTTGCATCGAATGCACGACAAAGCTAGAGAAAGTGGTATAAATTCATTTTAAATGCTTCAATATCATCTAGTCACTCTTTCGGGGATTCAAGGAGGGAGCGAATTTGTGACAATCTTTGGACAAGATCGTCATATATTTATCGACTCAATTTTCACCACTTTGACCAACCTCGCCGAGCAACTCAACCATAACAACTTTAATCACTCTGCATCGGTACTTGCATACAAGGCTCTTGTGACACACCTCACGCCTTTCCTCCAATTCAATGTCATCAAGCCTGAAAGTTCAGTGCTTTGCCAATCATTTCTTCGAGATACACATACCGAGCTTCGAGTCTTTCGTGATACAATATTGAAACTCATGTCATCGGTCTCGTCTTCGATTTATGAAAGATCTCGAATGCAGCAAGGGTATGATAATGGAGTGCAAGACTCTTCGATGCAAGAGGAACCTGGTCATACGGTTGACAACTTGGAGCCTAAAGATGGCAAGAACACGGAATCAGGAGCACAACATGATACCAGTGGTACGTCAGGGATTGTTCACGAGATCACTCTTGATGACACCTTACCCATTTATGACGCAGAGCCTGCAAACATGGTACAATGTAATGTGGTTTATGATGTATATGCTGATGATATGCCGCATATTGAGAATTCTGAACCTAATTATGACAAACATGGGATGGAAACGAGTGATAGCAATACCACTTCTGATTCATCCGATGTAAGTCATAATGGGGGAGAGATTATTCAGAATGCTATAGTTCATCATGATAAATGCTTTATAACTGCCTCGTTAACTGATTCTGATTCCAAGATTAAAGAGCTCGAAACGATCGTAGCTCGGCAATCAAAAGATCTTGAGGATGCCAAACTTGAATTTTCTAAGAAAACGGTCAAATTTGAAACATACTTTGAAAAACTTGAAAAATCAAACGTTGTTCTTGAAAGAAAATTGGATCAAACTGTTTTAGATTCTAAAGCTGAAAAGGATAATCTTTTGAAACAAATTCAACTGCTTGAATCTAAGTTGGCATCCCAAGATAACGTGCTCAAAGAGAATGAGAATTTAAAAGCCCAAGTACAGGAAAAGGTTTTTGCTATAGCTGCGTTGAAAAACGAGTTAAGGAAAAGTAAAGGACCTAGTGTGGACACTAAGCTTGAAAAACCATCAATCTTGGGGAAACCGCCTACAAATCAGTTCGTCAGACAACCGTCTGTCAGACAACCTACTGCATTTGGATCCGAGCGATCACAATCCTCGAGACCGCGGTTTGCCTCCCAAGTTGATTTGGGTCATATTTCTAGAACTGTCACTCCAGCAACTAGGCCCAATGTGATCACTCCAGCTTTAGCAAGACCAAATCATATGATTGCCTCTAGTTTCCCTAAAAATACCAAGACCACGTCTAGAACTAGTTCAAATGACGTTTGCCACAAATCTGGTCAAAGGGAAGCTATTCAAAAGACACATGTAAGAGACAGCAATGTCCAACCTAGTCAGATGCCTTCTAGATTACCCAACACTGCTAACCATAGCATGCCATCTTCTAGGAGCATCGATCAATCATCTAGGAATTATTCAGACATTAAATATGCTACTTGTAAAACATGTAGAAAATGTGTCTTTACGGCAAATCATGATGCTTGTGTCAAGAAATTACTTGATGAGGTGAACTCCCGTGCTAGAATTAAGTCCCAGTGGATAGCTAAAATCAAACCCTTTGGTAAAGTTTGGCGCCCCACTGGTAGAACTTTTACTCTTGTAGGAAACGAGTGCCCTTTAACTAGGATAGTCTCTGATTCTACGAAGACTACTAGGGAGGAAATTGCAAAGGATGATACATCACTTAAGCCCGAACTTAAGATTTTCTATAAAAGGAAACGTTTGCCAACTAAGACAAGTGAATCATCCCCTCAGGCCACCTCTGACACAAGTAAAGCCAACTGTGAACCCCCACGTGCTTCAAAAATAGATATCTCTAACCCATGCAAAAGTATACAAACTTCTAATGAGAATGCAGGTACCAAAGTTGATGTTCCAAAAGAACGAAGCGGTCAAATCGTTGTATACCGTTCAACTAAGGACACTCTTAGAGTTTGGTTGCTGAAGAAGCAGATATCAGAGAAACAAATGTCTCAGGGGATTCATGGTTAAGCTGCAAACAAGGACTTACAGTCACACAACAGACTGTAACTCGCTCATCAAAGAAAGGAAAGTTTATCGCCGATGATAAACTTATCCTAAAAACGAGAAATTCATTTTTCTCGGGCATGAGCTTATATCAAAAACATTCCAAGTTTTTTAAGCTCATGCATAAAGGCTTATAGATAAATGACAGTCTGTAACCCGTTCTTCAAAAGCAGGAAAGTTTATCGCCGATGATAAACTTATCCTTATAACGAGAAATTAAATTTTCTCGGACACGAGCTTACATTAAAACCATTCAAAGGTTTTAAGCTCGTGTATATGACTTACAGTTAAATGTCAGACTGTAACTCGAACTTCAAATAAAGGAGAGTTTATCATTAATGATAAACTTATCCTCATAACGAGAAATTCAATTTTCTCGGTCATGAGCTTGTATTAAAACATTCGAAGTTTTAAGCTCAGAAAGGAAAGTGTATCTTTTAAATAAGAGAACTTTTCCTCATAACGAGAAATTCACCTTTCTCGGTCATGAGCTTTCCATTAAAACAGTCAAAGTTTTCAAGCTCATGAAAACGACTTCTAAGTAAATGTCAGCTTAGGACTCGTCCTTCAGATAAAAGGAAAGTTTATCGCCGATGGTAACTTATCCTTAACAACGAGAAGTTTACAACTTCTCGGACTTGAGCTTTTAAGATATTCCACATCTTAAGCTCAAGTAATTGTTTTTCAAAACTTTGAACACAATTTTTCAAGAATTTCTCAAAAGGTTTTTCTAAATCTTTCAAAATTGTGTGTTCAAAAATGTTTTGATAAAACGAGCATGTCTTCTGGAATCGATAATATTTACGAACCTAGAAATGTCATTCAATAATGACACGGGGTTGTAAATAAAGTTCGAGCAGAAGTTCAAACTTTTAAAACATGCTCAAAATGGTTTGCTATTATTTCAGATAGCAACCCGCTTTTCATAATCGAGTCAAGCATTTCACCGGAAAGCTTTGACTCTACAACGAGAATTAATTTTCTCGGGGACGTGACGAGGTGACCAACATTCGTGAACAAGAACCATGTGCTTCTTTCATATGCTGTTCTCCATTATTCAGGTCCAACCTCGTACATTGCTAATCTTGTGAATTCATTATTATATCTGATCTTTGCACGTAATAAATACCTTACACTTGTGTTTAAAAGGTATTTAATTTACGTTTCAAGTACACCCTCATTAATTTGAGGGGGAGCTTGTTAAAATCATGAAGATAATTGGATTTGCATTTTTCTTCCCAAATTTTCTTAAAATACTATTAAATCAATTGATATTAAAAACATCGATTGGGGTAATATTTTTAATATGGGGGAGAAAATGTGATTTAATATGGGATATGATCAATCACAAATGGTTTGACTTAACGTGTTAGCTCATCCCGACATGTGCGAAATGTTTTCGAATATCGTAGCATATGTTAAGGGGGAGCAAAATGGATTTGCACTTCAAAATGGATTTCATGGTGACACACACTTACCCAAAACATCTCTTTTCACGATGATGAAGATTGTGGTGACATAAGGATGGTAGGATAGGTTAAAGTCCAATGATTTCTCTAGAACCGGAGGAATCTTCCCAAGGACATTCCATAGCTAGAAATAGTAGTCCTTAGGAAAGATGGAGAAAGATTGTGAATGTAGCTGAATGCCGACCAAGTACTTAAGTTAGCACTGGAACAATCACAACAAGGTGCTAGTGATGACGTATTGGTAAGCATTGAAGGGGTTGAAGAATGAAAAAGAATTGTAAAGATAAAGGGTGTAAAGAAAGAAGCCCTCCTTACAACCTTAGGCAGAAACCGGGTCAATTCATATGCTATTGAGATCATTTTTAATGATTCTTGATATTGAAGAAAGACATCATGGACCCAGTGATGCAATGCACAACCCTTCCCAGCTAACTCAAATATCTCTCAAAAGGTATTTGTTTTAATCACACGGAGATCAACACATTATCTACTGGTTTATTCACTCCGAATAAATTGGTATTGAAAAGGTGGCACTCCTCTCCAGCCTCCGATCACTAAAATCCAAAATGCACGATCGAGTCTAGAGCCATTTGAGATCATCAAATATCTCATTAGGACACACTTTCATATTCACTTGCTTCTTCACACAATGTGAAAAGTAAGAAAGATCTTAAGAGTCCTACGCAAAATCTTCATGATCTTGCCTGAACATCCGAGTAATACGAAAGTATTTACAATGAAGATGGAAATCCTTCTTGAGCGAATATCAAAAAGCTCATGGTAGGTGACTTGTGCGATTCTTTATGAATCAAACTTGTGATAACTGGAAAGCAACAGTGGTTTAATTCTTAAATGAATTTAAACACGTTCCAGGCCTCTACGCATTATCATATGATCTTGCCAGAACATTCAGAGTGACTCTTTATTGATCACAGTGACGAGTGGAAATCCTTCTAGTGTTAACATCAAACAGCACTTGGTAGGTAACTTGCAAGATTCTTTATGAATCAAGCTAGTGACAACTGGAAAGCAACGATGGTGCGGTTCTTAATTGAACTTCACTTGTTCCAGGAACATGAATTGACGGCTTCAAATCATGCGGATAATATTATCCAAATGATTCACTCTTTACGTTCGCAGTCAGCTTTGGACGGTCGAGTAAAGAGAACGGGTTTACCCGCGAAATCTTGTCAAGGAGGTTCTTTATTAAAACTACCTGTCACAAGTACGATATTTAATATCGTCCAACGGTCTTCACCGACCGGAGGTAAAATGCTACCGAATTAGAATGAAATGTTCAAGGCCATTTCATCCGTGTATATTGTTTGTTGCTAACTGTCTTATGCAGCGTAACAAGAAGGTGGCATTGCGGTGTACAATCCAGAAGAAGTCGTCACCACATGCTTATACTACATACAATTAGTACTTCAACAAATTCAAGAAAGCCCGAAGGTCAAGTCTTCCGCTGTATCAAAACTCTGAAGCTTTCAAGAATTTAAAGGTATAAGTATGTGGAACATGTAGTCACGAAGAGGCAAATTTCACAAGTGATGAATGCACAAGGTCAAGGCAAGGAAACATGCTCAAGAACTAAAGTCAAAGATCACTTCAAGCATATTCACAAGAACAAGATCGAAGACTCAAGCATAGATGCTAGGTTTAAGATTTTGTAAAATGGTGTGACCTCCCTTAGGGGGAGATTGTTGGAAATATGTTTTCCCAAAGAAAGTCTCGGTCACATCATTATTAGCATAGATCACGAGCTATAGAATAGTTAGAACTTTATAACTTGGAGCGACCTCCCTTAGGGGGAGATTGTTGGAAATACGTTTTACGTATTTGTGAAGGATCGGTCGCTCCAACGATAATTATGTAATGGGCTCGTGATCCACTTAGTTAAGTATAGTCCATATAGCCCACATGTAGGGTGGGCTATATATATATACCCCTCCTAGCATGTTAGGAGGGGGTTGGTCATTCATTCTTTCACACTTAATCATTTATCTAATCACTTTCTCTCTCTACTTCTCTTCCCTCTCCTTTCTCTCTCTACACCTAATCCTCCATCTTCCCCATCTTTTCCACCAAATCCATAGATCTAATCCATCCATTACCAAATCCTTAGAATTAGTAGGCCTTCACTTGTATATGGCTTATGATCTTAATCTAATAAGTAAAGAATGTCCATACTGAAAGGACGGGAAATCCGTACCTTATGTCTAGTGAACAAAGAAGACGAACAGAAGAGAGTCCTACTTCGATCTCACTAATGCTACATAAATAGTATACGTGTATAAGTGTCTGATTACTAAGTACGTAACTGATTTTACATCGTGTCCTAGCTTGTTTTATATGTTCATGTCTTGTTTACTGATTTTAAGCCTATGCTATTTTTATCGTGTATTCGACGTATTCTGATTAACTATTACGTGTATTCCTTGTATTATTATACTTGTTGTGTAATAATAAGTAACTTTCTAAAAATAGCAGGTTTCCTAAAATAGAAAGTTTCCAAAAATTGAATGTTTCCAAAAATAAAAAGTCTCCAAAAATAGATTAACTTCTTAAATAGATCAGTTTCTAAAAATAGAAAGTTTCCAAAAATAGTAAGTTCCCTGATTTAGAAAGTTTCTATATTTAGAATTAAGCTGAATTAATAAGCTAAGAATATAAGCTTAAGCTTACTGGTGAAATATCATAAGTCATGTGATTATAGTATAGTTTAGTAACAATATCATGTTAATTAAATAAACTATAGGTTATATGATTTAGTTAAATATAAGCATGATTTAATTAACTTAAAGTGTATAAAATACTTAGGTTAAAACATGTATTAATATTATATTAATAATAACCTAACTCATGTTTACTAATTAATTATATTTCATGTTTTAATGATTAATTAATACTATAGTCTAAATTAAATAATTAACTACTTAGGTTAAAACATGTATTATTTACTAAATAATAATTAACCTAAGTGCATGATTTAATTAATTTAATTACATGTCATGTTTAATTAAATTAATATCTTGTTAAAAATAAATACTTGTAAAATAAAATACTTGTACATATTTTCGTCATGAACCAGACCAATGTAATTAATTTACACATGTCGTGAACCGGACCCGAAACCCCTTGAACCGGTCTGAACCAAACATCCCCTTAATAGTGGCAAACCGGCGTGGCCGGTTGCCAATATTTTTATCATAACTGCCACCGGCTGCTGCCAGTGGTCTTGCCTTGGCTAGCCGCCGCCAGTAGTAGCGTTCCCACTGGCTGTGTGCCAGTAGTTACCCTTGCTGCGCGCTGCGTTCCCCTTGCTTGACCCCAAGCTGCCACCGGCTGTGTGTCGGTGGTGGGCTGGTGGCTGCCGTGACCCAAACCAACCACAAGGACACCCCCGACTCGCGTCGGGGTGCTTTGTCCCTCCTGTCGACCGAACCAAACACCACCGAAATCGTAGATCTCGGTTGGTGGCGTGACAAAGAACACGCCAAGAGCCAAGGGCTCTCGGTTTGTGTTTCGGCCGAGCAAACCAACCCGATCAAACCCTTAACTTTTACCTCCTTGATCCCATGACATGTTTTTAATCCATGTTTTATTTAATTAATGTTCATGTGCTAATTAATTAAATAAAAGAAAAAAACAAAAGGGTTTACGGATTACCAAATACGTGAAAAGATTTGATGAACAAACACGAACACGATCTTGAATTGATTTGCAAAAAAAAAACAAATCAAACACTTCTTGGTGTTGTGGTTGCCGTCGGCCAAAGAGAGAGCAAAGAGAAAGGTAGGCTTTTTTATTTCTTGAAAATTCTCTGTGAATGAAAAGGTTTAATCCTTTTTGTTTATTTCTTAAAAATCAAATGGGCTTGGCCCGTTCTCTCTTTGGTGTCGCGACTACTATGGCCCACAAGGGAAAACCCGGAGTTTTCCCGTGTTCTAATTTTACGTGTTCGTATTCTCGTGTTTTCGTGTTATAATTAATACTTGTACATAAAGATATAAATCGTATAATATTAATTAAGTACGTAGTTACGTGTTCGTGATTTTTACGTTCATGATTTCATGTTCGTGATTATAATTATTATTGTTAATAATTATCGTGTACTAACACGTACTTAATACTTGTCGTAATAATAATAAGCACATGACTTCTGTAATTACTAATCGTGACACGTGTTCATGCTATACAAGGAGCGTTTTTAAATATACGTACGTTACTCAGTGTACTATTCACGGTAAAATCATGAGGGTTTTACACAATGTGATCAAGATATTCGAAATATGTCCAAGTGGGAGCTGTAAGTTTATGGACTTATATTTAATAGTCGTTTGATAGGATCGAACTCGAGATTACGAGATTGCACACAATACGTAAAGAGTTAATATAATTAATAAATATATTTATTGTATTTATTAATTTATTTACTAAATATATTTATGTATTTATTAATTTAACCGAGCAAGTAACTATATAACTTTAACGATTGTTAAATAATTAATAGTTAAGTAATAACGAATGTTAAATAAATATATAGTATACATAAACAAAAGGAAATGTTAATGCAATAATGCCTAAAAACGTTACTTGCATTTTTCGGTCTCGCTTTGTTTTGATTACGACAATATGTAAAAACAAGCATTTACGAAAACAACGAAAAACGAATTCTTGAGTTCAAGTAATTTTCATTTTACCCATTTTCACTTAAGGTATGGATAAACAAGTACTAACCTTAATCAAGTGATTTAATCTTTTCTTAAAACTCACTTTTATTAAGTGTGACAAGTTTTTATTAAACGTTCTTTTTAAGAAAATGTTTTATTAAATTAATTATTTAAAAATTTGAAAATGGCATATTCTTATTTGATTAGGAATATTCTATCAGGATATTTTTTAAGCCAGATATGACCTCCACCACTAAAGGACAAAAAGGGAGCGGAGTCTAGTCCGACGGTACCTTAGCCCCTAGGCGGTTCCTTATCGATAAGGTACCGCGGGCTAAGATAAGGTACCGCGGGCAGATATAGCCGTTAGCCCCTTTGTCCTATAAATAGTGGACCATTCTCAGCTTTTCAACTCACCTCTTTTGCACATCTATTTCCAGATTTAAATTCTTTTCTTTAATCACTCAAATCTTTGATCATTTGTTTGATTACTACTTGTTTAAGAAGTGAATCTTGTTCTTCCATCCCTTCCTCTCCAAGTGCAAAGAGAAGAACACTATCCTTGTGAAGTGTTGAGTCCACCACAAAAGATCCATTGAAGATCTAATTTTATACACTTGTAGTTGTGTCATAGTTGTGAAGATCCAAGTAGTTGTGTCTATTTGGAAGTTGTGTATGTACTAAGTATAGTTGAGTAGATTGGTCCTAGCTACGATTAGGGCTCGACTTTTAGCTTAGAGTCGGAAATTGGTTAAGTGACGTGTACGGTTTTCTCCACCATAAGGAGCTTGTTGTGTAGTGAACTCTCGAGTAAGGAGTACTCGAGGAGTGGAGTAGGAACAAGGAGTGAGCTTCGTTGCCGAACCACTATAAATCCTTGGTGTTCGGTTTGATGTTTCTTTACCCTTAACTCTTTACATTCTATATTCTTTATGTGTATACAATTGTTAATATTAGCTTAGTTACACTATCATTCTTTATTCTTTGTGCATATATATTTGTTAGTATTAGTTACACTATCATTGTTCATATTGTGCATAAGTAGATTTCACATATTTCCTCAAGCCTAAGTTTTTGAAAAAAAGGATTTTTTGAAAAACCACATTTTTACAAGTAAATATAAGAAACTATTCAACCCCCCCCCCTTCTAGTTTCTACAATTGGTATCAGAGCGGGTTGCTCAAGAATTTTTAAAGTATATTGTATTTTAAAACTTGAATCGATCTATGGATTCCAACAAATACCTAGAAGGGCAATCTATGCAAAGACCACCACTTTTTGAAACCGATAGTTTTATTTATTGAAAAAATAGATTTGAAACTTATGTGAAATCAAAAGATTAAGATCTTTGGCATGTTATTACCAATGGTGATTTTTTACCCTATCAATTTAATGAAGTTTCTAAAACAAAAGAATTGGTCACTTTTGACAAAGCTAATGAAGATACTAAAAATAAACTTTCAAAAAATAATGAGGCTAAAATGGTGATTTATAATGCTTTATCTAAGAAAGAGTATGAAAGGATTTTTATGTGTGAAATCGCTAAAGATATTTGGAACACTCTTTTAGTAACCCACCAAGGTAATAGCCAAGTCAAAGAAAGCAAAATCGATCTTCTTGTCCAACAATATGAAAAATTTGTCATCTTAGTAGATGAAACTATTGATAGTGCATTCGCTAGGTTTAACACTATTATTACTAGTCTAAAAGCACTTGATGAAGGTTTTTCTAGCAAGAACAATGTTAGGAAGTTTCTAAGGGCTTTACATCCAAAGTGGAGAGCAAAAGTCACGACGATTGAAGAGTCGAAAGATCTCTCAACTTTATCACTCGATGAACTCATAGGCAACTTGAAAGTTCATGAGATGATAAATTTGAAGGACTCGTAATTAGTGAAAACCAAGAGTGAAAGGAAATCTCTTGCACTTAAAGCCAAGAAGGCACAAAGTGACCATGATAGTTCCTCGGAAAGCGATGACGAGGAGTAGGCATTGGCGGTGAGAGATTTCAAGAAGTTCTTCAAGAGACGAGGTCAACACGTTAGGCAACCAAACTATGACAAGAAACCATTGTCAAAGAATCGGTTTGTCAAGAACAAAAAAGGTGATAGGAATTGCTTTAGATGTGGTGATCCAAATCACTTCATTGGTGATTGTCCAAATCCCTCTCGTGATAAGAACCACACAGCATTCGTTAGTGGTGCTGGAGTGATAGCGGTGAAGATGACGATGACAACCCTAAAGAGGAGAAATGTCTTATGGCTCACACTTCTAAAGAGGTGCATTCTGAAACCGAATATTATAGCAATGATAGTTCCACTTTTGATAATGTTGAATTTGAAGGGAAATATGATATTTTACACAAACTTAGTCTTAAATTCATAGAAAAGAATAAAACCTTAAAATCAACCAAAACTAAGCTTGAAAAGGAGATCAATGAACTTAGGGAGAAATTGGCAATACATGAGAAAAATAAAGAAGTGGATTTAGGTTGCTTAAGTTATGAGAAACTTAGATTAGAGAATGAAGATCTCAAGAGCACCTCCATTAAATTGGAAAAGTTCATGAAAGGTACTAGTGCTCTTGATGATATGTTAAACAAACAAGTTCATTCTAAGGAAAGGCTTGGTCTAGGTTTTAACTCAAATGAAGCCTCAACTAGTGAACCAAAACAAGTCAGGTTTTCACAAAAAACGTCCACTGTACGCGGTCCCAGATTGTATGGGGCGGTTCCTTATCGATATGTAACCGCCACCATAGATAAGGTACCGCAGGCAGAGGATGATTTTGGTGAAAATCCTAAACTTTCTGAAAAGTCTAAGTTAGATGAAAAACCAAAGCATCTTATTGTTAATTAGGTAAAATTACCCATACTTGACGACGATGCTATTGATAAGTTCTGCAAGCCATTAAGTAAACCTCTCATGGGAAATAGAAGTTTATTAAGACCATCTTCTACTCCACCTAGAATATGGAATGAGTCTAAGCCTAGAAGTAGAACGACAACACCTAGAAGAGATAATCAAAACAATTCACGATCTAGAAGTAAAACCCCAACACCTAGAAGAAATGATCAGAACTCTAAACCTAGATCAAATACACCTAGGAGAAATAATGAACAACAAAATGGTTACATGAATTACTACCCTCCTCCATTTTGTTCTCCATGGGGAACCCCTCCTTCATTCATGCATCCCAACCAAATGCAAGGGATGTTTGGAACTAACAATTTTGGACCCATGAGATATTGGGGACCAAATGTTTGATCTTGTGTGTTGTTACCTAGATATGCTTGGGAATTGATTTGGAGCCCGATGAGTGGATTAAGGATAGTGGATGTTCTAAACACATGACGGGTAATCGAAGTTTGTTCTCGCATTACAAAGCATATGATGGAGGTAACGTCACATTCGCCAGTAGTCTACGTGGTAATATCATTGGCAAAGGTACGGTTTCTCTTGACTCCATGACCATTGAAAATGTTGAGCACGTAGATAACTTAGGGTTTAATCTTTTAAGTATAGGTCAAATTTGTGATAATAAGTGTAAGGTTATCTTTTCGGAACATGACAGTGAAATCGTAAAAGATGGAAAGGTCATTGGAAAAGGTATTAGAAAGCATGGGCTTTATGTCATGAAGGTTAATAGGAAGTCAAAAGACAACATATGTCTTGCGACTATAGATGATAGTTATACTCTTTGGCATTGGAGATTAGGTCACGCTAATATGCGTTTAATTCAATCTTTAGTCTCTAAGGAGTTGGTAAGACACCTCCCCAAGATTAAGTTTGATAGTCACTTTTGTGATGCTTGCAAAGTTGGAAAGCAAGTTCACTCTAGTCACAAAGCCAAGAATTTGGTTTCGACCTCTCGGTGCTTAGAGCTTCTACATATGGATCTTTTTGGACCTTCCTCCATACGGAGTTATGGAGGTAACCTTTATACCCTAGTTATAGTTGATGACTATTCTAGATTCACTTGGACTAGATTTTTGGCATCTAAGAATGAAGCTTTCGATCACTTCGAAATCTTTAGTGAAAGAATTCAAAATCAACTAGGATGTCCAATTGTCTCTATTAGGACGGATCATGGTAGGTAATTTGATAATGAAGTGCAATTTGGTGCCTTTTGTGAAGCTCATGGTATTACCCATAACTTCTCGGCTCCTCGCACTCCATAATCCAATGGGGTAGTTGAAAGGAAGAATAGGACTCTCCAAGAGATGAGTAGGACGATGTTAAACGAGCAATCTTTGCCTCAAAAGTTTTGGTGCAATGCCGTGGACACATCAACTTATATTCTCAACCGAATTCCTATTCGACCTTTCCTAGGAAAGACCCCCTATGAGATTCTTAAAGGTAAGAAACCCTCATTGGAGTACTTTAGGGCGTTTGGAAGCAAGTGCTTTATCCTCAACACCAAAGACTACCTTACCAAGTTTGACCCAAAGTCTTACGAAGGTATCCTTTTAGGTTATTCCCAAACTAGCAAAGCCTACATAGTCCTAAATAGAACCTCGGGGGTTATTGAAGAATCACTCAACGTAACCTTTGATGAAACCCCTCCTTCACCCAAGACACCACCATTGGTTGATGATGACTTGGATGAATTAGAAGTAGTTAAAACCAAATCGGTTAGAAAAATAGGAGTTGAAGACCTTAGTGTTGAAAAGGAAGTAAACATTAAGGAATCTAGGGATCATACTCTCAATAATGTCATTGGTGACTTAAATCAAAGAACCCTAAGATCTCAAGTCCAAAACCAAAGAAACTTCTTTTGTTTCGTCTCCTTGATTGAACCAAAGAATGTTTAAGAAGCTTTGACGGACGAGAGTTGGGTCATTGTGATGCAAGAAGAATTGAATCAATTCGTTGCCAATGATGTTTGGGAACTTGTTCCTCCACCTAGAAGTTCTACCATTATAGGAACCAAATGGGTATATAGGAATAAGTTAGATGAGAATGGTGTTGTGTCTCGTAACAAAGCTAAACTTGTAGCACAAGGCTATAATCAACAAGAAGGGATTGATTATGACGAGACATATGCACCGGTAGCTAGATTAGAATCAATTAGAATCCTTTTAGCCTACGCTTGTGCGTTAGATTTTAAGCTTCAACAAATGGATGTAAAGAGTGCATTTCTTAACGGTTTGATCAATGAGGAGGTATATGTGGCTCAACCTCCCGGCTTCATTGATTTTGAGAAACCGGACCATGTTTACAAGCTTAAGAAAGCACTTTATGGACTCAAACAAGCACCCAAAGCTTGTTATGATAGACTTAAAGCGTTTCTTGTTAAACATGAGTATACCATGGGAATGGTAGACAATACACTCTTTACAAAGAAGAAAGGTCCTCACCTCATAATCGTACAAATATATGTTGATGACATTATATTTGGCTCAACTTGTCAAGAATTGTGTGATGACTTTGCCAAAATCATGCATGATGAGTTTGAAATGAGTATGATGGGAGAACTTAACTTCTTTTTAGGACTCCAAATTAAACAAATGGACGATGGTATTTTCTTTAGTCAATCTAAGTATGCTAAAGAAATGCTAAAGAAATTTGGATTAGAAGAATCTAGACCAATGAAGACCCCTATGGCCTCGGATACTAAACTCACCGTAGATGATGATTGTGAGTCGGTAGACAACACCAAATATAGAGGTATGATTGGTAGTTTGTTGTACCTAACAGCAAGTCTACCAGATATCATGTTTAGTGTTTGCCTTTGTGCTCGCTTCCAAGAGGCTCCCAAAACCTCTCACCTTGAAGCGGTTAAGCGTATCTTCCGATACATTAAGGGCACTATACATTTAGGATTATGGTATCCTAAAGGGACCGGCGTAGAAACCATTATCTACGCGGACTCGGATCATGCGGGAGACTATGTGGACCGGAAAAGAACTAGTGGAGTTTGTACCTTCATGGGTTGTTGTTTAACTTCTTGGTTCTCTAAGGAACAAACCGCTCTTGCAATATCCACCACGGAAGCCGAGTATGTGAGTGCCGGAAAAGCATGCCAACAAGCTCTATGGATGAAGCAAGCGCTTGTTGATTAAGAGATTTCTCTTGATGATGTTCCCATCATGTGCGATAATAAAGGCGCTATAGACCTTAGCAAGAATCCCGTGCAACATTCGCGAACCAAACACATAGAAATTAGACACTATTTCCTTAGGGATAATGTTCAAAAGGGGAACATTTCTATTGAAAAGGTGCCCTCCGAGGACAACTTAGCCGACATCTTCACTAAGCCACTTAAGAGGGAACCTTTTAATTACTTGCGTCTAGGTCTAGGATTAATGTAACATCTTCCTTAATTTCCTTTCTCTTTGTGTGTTTTCTTTTACCACTTTGAGTCATTGAGTCTTCCAAACTCTTTTTGAAAAACATTCTCTTCTCCTTTTCAGAACTCTCAAAGTCTCTTTCGAAAATGGTTGAGAAATTCGTTTGACATTGTTAATTCAATCTAAAAACGATTTTTCATAGATTCTCGCTATTAATCTAGAGCTTACATAATTTATATGTATGATTCTCTCAAACATAGCAAGAACAAGATAGAATCATGGAGGATCATTGTGTCATGACTTAAGGTCTTGTCTTACACACCTCCTACATCGATTTTTTAATCCATGTATTTGGTCAAATCTCTATTTGGTAAGTTTGCATATGTTTTCTTTGTCTATCTTTGCTTTTAAGCATATCCCTATGATAAGTTAGACTAGAAAAATAAGATTTGCTGAAAAATCTTCCTCCAAACACCAAACACTGCCTTTGCAGGCGGTTCCATATGTGAACCGCGGTACCTTATTGATAAGGTACCGCCAGCCTAGATAAGGAACCGCCTACAGTGCCTTCCTTTTTCGGGTTTTTGTCTGAAACTCCAGATTTGCTCCAACATTTTTGAGAATCTTTGTTTCAAACCCTTTGACCACCCCAAAAATACCCTAAGACTTCCCTATTTAAACCATAAGCATTTTGCATTACTTCACATCCAAAATGTCTTATTCTCCCAATGAAAGCCTTGAATCTCCTCCATTTTCTCCAGTTGCTTTCAATCCCAACTCACCCAAAAACCATTACAATCCAAACCTACCCAAGAACACTCTTAATCACATCTCTCCTACCAAGAATGTTGATTGTGGAACATCTTTTCCTCCACCACCACCTTTAGTGTTCTTCCTCCTTCTCATGATAATGTCATGCACCATGGAACATATTGTCAATGTTGTCAATATCAACATCTTGCTATGGCACACATCTATGAGGAGTTGAGCTACATCAAGAGTCTCTTAATAAAGCCTCCTCTTCACTATGATTATGAGATCTCTAACAAGCCACCACCACCCTCCGCCATTACCTTGTCTTTCATATAAGCATTGGTTGCTTATCCACAAGACACCAAATTCAAGCAAATCTTAGAATTCTAGAATAACTAGGATTAGATTTATGCTTTTGGCTTGTTTCTTTTTCCATACTTCTTTGTATGATGTTCTTTTAGTAACCTATCTTGGATCTTTGTCTTTGTGTTTTCTTCTCTGTTATTTTTTTTTGACCTATTGGTATATATTGTTGGTTGTTTATTTTGTTCAACTAACCCTTCTATGTAGCTTGTCACCATATCTCGATTCCTCGGTGCCCCAAGCTAGGGGGAGTAAGCACCAAGGGGGAGTCTTCACTAAGTCCGTTTCTTCAACACCGACTTGTGCAACCTTTTTGCTTCGACAAAGGGGGAGAAATGAATAAACTCGTCTTCGAAAATCTTGTTTTTTGTATGATTGAGTTTATGTATTGTCGGAATCAAAAAGGGGGAGATTGTTAATGCTATAATGCCTAAAAACGTTACTTGCATTTTTCGGTCTCGCTTTGTTTTGATTACGACAATATGTAAAAACAAGCATTTACGAAAACAACGAAAAACGAATTCTTGAGTTCAAGTAATTTTCATTTTACCCATTTTCACTTAAGGTATGGATAAACAAGTACTAACCTTAATCAAGTGATCAAGTGATTTAATCTTTTCTTAAAACTCACTTTTTATTAAGTGTGACAAGTTTTTATTAAACTTTCTTTTTAAGAAAATGTTTTATTAAATTAATTATTTGAAAATTTGAAAATGGCATATTCTTATTTGGTTAGGAATTTATATCATGATATTTTTTAAGCCAGATATGACCTCCACCACTAAAGGACAAAAAAGGAGCGGAGTCTAGTCCGGTGGTTCCTTATCGATAAGGTACCGCGGACTAAGATAAGGTACCGCGGGCAGATATAGCCGTTGGCCCCTTTGTCCTATAAATAGTGGACTATTCTCAGCTTTTCAACTCACCTCTTTTGCACATCTATTTCCAGATTCAAACTCTCTTCTTTAATCACTCAAATGTTTGATCATTTGTTTGATTACTAGTTGTTTAAGAAGTGAATCTTGTTCTTCCATCCCTTCCTCTCTAAGTGCAAAGAGAAGAACACTATCCTTGTGAAGTGTTAAGTCCACCACAAAAGATCCATTAAAGATCTAATTTTATACACTTGTAGTTGTGTCATAGTTGTGAAGATCCAAGTAGTTGTGTCTATTTGGAAGTTGTGTATGTACTAAGTATAGTTGAGTAGATTGGTCCTAGCTATGATTAGGGCTCGACTTTTAGCTTAGAGTCAGAAATTGGTTAAGCGACTGTACGGTTTTCTCCACCATAAGGAGCTTGTTGTGTAGTGAACTCTCGAGTAAGGAGTACTCGAGGAGTGGAGTAGGAACGAGGAGTGAGCTTCGTTGCCGAACCACTATAAATCCTTGGTGTTCGGTTTGATCTTTCTTTACCCTTAACTCTTTACATTCTTTATTCTTTATGCATATACAATTGTTAATATTAGCTTAGTTACACTATCATTCTTTATTCTTTGTGCATATATATTTGTTAGTATTAGTTACACTATCATTGTTCATATTGTGCATAAGAAGATTTCACATCTTTCCTCAAACCTAAGTTTTTGAAAAGGATTTTTTGAAAAACCACGTTTTAACAAGTAAATATAAGAAACTATTCAACCCCCCCCCCCCTCTTCTAGTTTCTACAGGAAAGATGTTTGGAAGTTACCGGAACACCCCTAAGGGGTGTTAGTCGGTCGGTTATGGGCTCCAGGGGGGGGGGGCATTTGTTGCCTTTTATTTATCTTGGGCTACAAGGGTTGAGGCCTATAAATACACCTCCTAATCCCCTCATAAACACAAAATAATAAATCTTCTCCCTTCTTTCTCTTTTGGATCGATCGCAAGACATACCACAAAGGGGTGTTTGGTTGATTTTCTTGGTTGATCGATTGTATACTTAATCTAGTCCTAGCCCCTCTCTAGGGTTGTTGGGTACATTAATTACAAGCGTTATAGCTCGGTTTTCCCGTGCTAGAATTACGGTTAGCTCGTTGTGTTACGTGTGTACAAGAACGTAATATAGTCTTACTTTAGACTATATCTTGGTATATACGGTTTAAACCCGAATCGGTGATTTGTTCTTCGTCTTGTGGAATTGCTTTAGCGTAAAGGTATGAAACCCTAATTCGATTAATTATAAGTGTGGTATTAATTATGTTCTTGTTAAATCGCTTCCGCTATACATGCTTTGATATCATTTAGGGTTTTATATAATTGTTATGATACTAATAAACCTTCACGTGGAAATGGAAAGCAAATCATAAAAATGAAAGAAAATATAGACGTGGACAAACTCGTGAACGCTAACGTGAGACATAACTCGCGAGCTGAAATAATCATACGGACGTGAACGTAAGTATGAACACGAACGTGAACCTTTATCTGATCCAATAGCTGAAAAAAATGTCATGTAATCGTACGATCATCAGTTGGAAGATATCTGATAATCTGTTAGCGCGTACTTCTTTCGCATGAAAGGAGACATGTAGGCTAGATTAAATGGTCGAACGATTATCCAAAATTTCAAAATGATGAGAGGACTGCAAGCGTGTTGGTGTTCTATCTTAACCTGCTGATAAGTCAGGCATTTAGATATGAACATAACAGCATCTTGTTTCATGCCTTTCCACCAAAAGTATGGTTAAGATCATGATACATCTTTGTAGAACTTGGATATATGGTAATTGGAAAATATGATTCTTGGTAAATTAGACCTCTCTTAGCGTAGGATTTCCTGGAACACATAAGTTAGTGTAGGATTTTCTCCTTTACGGGTAAGCTTAGTCATGATAAGAATTTACCGTGGAAACAACGTGATTCAGCGTGTCACTGTAATCGACAAAATACGTACATGAAAATTTTTAGTGTGAACTTTCCTTGTTGTAAATCTTTTAACATATAGTGGAGATAGTCTTCGTGTTCTTCTCTAAATTTAACTTAAGTCAGAAAGTTAGCAATGAACAGAATGACGAACTTGTCCAGAATTCATGAAAATTCTATTTCTCAAATCCACAATTTTTTTTGGCATTTGTGAACTAAAAGACACAAACATAAATTCATAATGACCCTAACGTGTGCGAGGAACAGTCATGGAAGTGTCTTGTTCTTTCACTCACAACTTTTGATAGCCTGATCGTAAATCGATCTTGGAAATTGTTAGAGTCTGGTAGTTGGTCGGATAGACCAATGATACTTGGAATGGAAAATAAAGTTATAAATGGTGGTATGATTGGTAGTTCCTTCTGGTAATATATCTGATAAAATGCTGAAGAATCAACTGATGATGAATAAAAGGAACTTCAGAAGTCATGTCTTAAATGCTGGCTAGGAAATCATCGTAGCCAACAAGACATGCTTGTAAAGTAGAAAAAAAATTTCACCGATTTTTCCTAGTGGAGAACCTTGATGAATGTATTTAGGAGTCTGAACATTGTTGAATATATTCTTATACGAATGGCGATCCATTGTGGAAATGAAAGATCTTTTAGTCATACTGAAATGAAAGCCTTTATGTACCCGATGGTACTACGGTGTCTTAGATGGACATGGTATACGAATATGGAATCGAGAATGAAAGTGTCATGTCAGCACATGAAGTAAACGTGGCAGATTTCACTGAATGTGTTTCATTCGTCTCACCCAAAACGAACACCGTGTGACCAACTATGTACAATAAGTCAAAGATGGACTGAAATTTTTGCGGCTTGATTTGTACATGGCACAACAGAATAAGTATACCCTTGGAAAAGTACCTTGAGTCACTGAGGCTGAGTTCAGAAATTATGCATGTGTCGTGTGTCTTTACTCATGTGCTAGGATATATGCGTGTGACATGTGTCTTGACTGGTGTCTGGACATGTGTCTTCAGTACATATACATGAGAGGATGTGTCTTGACGGATGCCTTGACATATGAAAAGAAATCATAATGAAAATGGTGGTTAAAATGCGAGAGTTGGCGGATTTGCTGGACTGCTGACTTTGGTATTTATGGTTACGTACTTGAACGGTGTTCTGTTGTGATTTCTAGAATAGTTGCTGTCACAGTAGGGGTTACTATCGTCTTGTCTGTCAGTTCCATGATGGGTCATTGAAGGTGATTAATTTAACCATTCAGTTGAGTGGCCACCTGGTACCGGTTCTCGCTCATATGACTGAAAAGGCAACTGATTGACGTGTGACATATAACTAAAATGTAGGGACATGGATTGTGTGAAAGTCATGTAGTGGTGAAGCATCTTGTTGTCCGATCGCTTTGATCTAACGCATTTGTCTTCGTCTTGTAGTATCTCCAGGTTGTGAATAGCATCAGCATCTCAAAGCGTCTCCAAATGATCAGCAACATCAACATTAGTAGCATCTCCCAGTTATGCGCGGCATCAGCATCTTGTAGTACATCAACAATTGGAATACGCCTGAGATGATTTAGAATCGACTAGCGAATACTCGTGGAGTATTCTGGATGAAATACCCATGGATTACGACACGTGTAGTGCAATGGAATACGGTACATGGAGTACACGTGGGACGTGGTACATGGATTACATATGGAGTATGGTACATGGAGTACACATGGAATACCATACGTGGAGTTCACGTGAAACACACATGAGATGATCGATATGGTGTCACCATCAGACGTGGTTTAAAAGGAAAAACTGATCAAACTGTTAGGAAACCGAACTAAAGTGGGCAATCCTGATAGCCTAGAAATATTAGCGTAGACATCATTCTGGTTTCATAGAGGAAACACCAAAAGGATGGTTAAAAAATTCAACGATGATTTGTATGAAAGCATGATTAAGGAAAATCAACCATGACTATCATAAAAGCAGGATTAAATGAAATCCATCAATGTCTAGCATGAGGGCTGATTGTAGAGGCTTTACACACTTTTAGGAAAAAGGCGTAAATGCGGTAAGTATTAAACAAATGACTTAGGAAAATCAAATGTTAATCACCCAAAGTTCGTTTACCAAGGAGGTTTGTTGTGTGTTAATAACTTGTAATGATTTTGAATTAATATTGAGAAAGAAAATATGAGAAAAGAGAATGACGGATACGATAAAATTAAACTACGCCGACGAAACGTAAAACCGTAAAATAGACAAAATAAAGATTTAATCTAAAAATTCCCAAAAAATTACCAAAAAAAACTAAAAATACAAATAGGGTTTACAAATGATCAAAAAAATTTCAAACCTTTTATTTAATTAAATATAAATTTTTTAATGCTAATTAAAGCCCTAAAAATCAAATTAATTAATAAAAATCCCAAATAAAGATTTTTCAATTTGTAAAACTCTAAAATGACTTAATTAAACTAAAAAGTATTTTTGCAAAATTTAAAACCAACTAAAACTATTTAAAGTGATTTAAAACTAAAATTAAATATTAAAAATTCAAAAATTATAAAAAATTCTAAAAACTTGCAAACTAGTTTATTTTAACCTAAATAATCAGAAAATGAAAGTGAAATCTACAAAATACCCCTATTGGGCCTCCAAATGGGCTAAAACAAAAACAACAAGCTTAATGGGCTTTTTAGCCCAATAAAATCCAAACTCAACCAAATAAGCCCAAATTCACTAGTCTGACTCAAAATTTAATTCCAAACACAAAACTCTAAAGGCCTAAAAACTAAATATGAGCTTATCACAACTTAAATTGCCAACAACTTATTCTTAATGAGCCAATAAGCCCATTAAGCTATAAGCTAATGCCATAAGCTCTAATTTAACACACAACCTTCTTTCGGGATACTAAAGAGATCTGTAAAAAGGAATTTTAAAAAAGCTTAACCAATAAGCCAGAAATAAGCAAAGTAGAAATCCACTAAAAGACAAAATAGTCGGGTTTGAGTTCTAGAGGGTTTCAACAGCTGATTCTTTTTGCAAAAGCTCACAAGTAGCTTAACTAAGAATAATCAAAAAGAAAAATCACAAAAAGTCAAGTAGGATTAGGTGTAGAAGCAAATAAGCTGGCTGAAAAAGCCAAATAATCTTGTTTCCTAGCAAAAGCTTGACCAAAAGAGCTAAAACCTTCCAATGTTAATAATAACCTGAGAAAAATGACACCTATCCTAAAAACTAAGTTGTTGCATGTACCAATAATCAGAACTGAAAAAATAAGCCAAATATAGCTTATTTGCCAAAAGTCAAAGTCTTCCAAACTTAACCAAATTGCCAGTTCTTTTTTTTAGCTTGTTTTGAGTAACTTTTGTGAAGGAATCAAGGCTGAATCCTTGTGAATCAAGAGGCCAGTTAGCCAAATGATGTTTAGTTTTGGATAAATATGGCCAATAAGCCAGTTGGCTTATAAGCACTCAAACAAGCAATCCAAATAGCCAAATAAGTTCACAAGCAGCACAAATAAGGTGGTCACTTTGCTGATGCGAATGACCACCTCAACCACTTTCTATAACCTATAACTCCCTCAATAAGCCACCAAAATCACAAAGCAGATATAGCACATATAGCTTATCACAAAAACTCCTCCCAAACCAAAAATCAGACTCTAAATCTAAACAACAAAGATTTAATCCTTGCTGATGTGTTTGACCATTTTCAAACCACTTTTATCAGATTTTTCCAAAAGTTGCAAATCCTTTTTCAAACCTTGTGAGACTTAACCAATGTTCAAAACAGGTGACAAATGTCTTGTTTAGTGAATTAAAACCCCAAGAACCAAGGGCACAAGGCCACAAGGCCTTTTGATCCCAAAATCTAAACAACCTTGTTTTAGCCCCTGTTCAAACAAACTTTTGATTTTTACACACAACCAACTGATTTTATGATCCTAATACCTCAATTAGGTGACAACTAAGAAAATTAAACAAAAAACATATAGTCACAAACACAAGAACACCAAATCATATAGCATCAACTCATAGCAGACTTAAAAAAATATTTTTAGGGGAACCTTTAAAGAAACCAATACCTATCCTCCACAACTTCCTAGGAGGATCAACAATGCTCCTTGGACCACTCTCAACAGCTAGAAGGTGACCAAGGTCCTTGAACAAAGAAGGAGGTCTTGTTGATGGTTCAAAGCAGAACCAAGACCTTGATTTCAATGGATCTTCAACACAAAGCAACAAATAACCTATCCAAGGGCTCAAATCCTTTCACAAGCTTGGTGTCAACAAGCTTGCAAGAGCTTTAGGCTATTGGTTAGGGGTTAGTACAAGAAAAATAACCAAACAGGAACAAGGTTTTCAAACTTTTTCAATCTGGAAAACTTTTTCAAAATCAAACGTGCTTCAATCCAAAGATCAAAATAGGTTCAAAACATAAAATGGAACTCAGCTTCACTCTTAAACAACACCAACATTCAAAAACATAAGAAGGAATTACAATTTCTTCAAAATACCAAACTTTTATAAATTTTAAAAAGGAATTACAATGTTTAAGAGAAAAACTGGAACACAAGACTCTCACATGTTGAGGTCTCCTTATATAGGATACAAGTGATGATTCTATAATGCTGAAATACATGAAACCCTAGCTACTAAATTTTCAGAAATGCCCTTGAGTGTTTGGATGCGTGTTGAGTTGTTGAGCTGTCCAAATCCATCCTAGACGTTCATTTATCCTTTTGGACCAAGTAATGAGTGTGGCCTGTTAATTTGGCCATATGGCATTCCTTGAAGAGGAAGTTGTTCATTCATTGGATGAGGTGAGAATGGGGTGGGGTTCAGGGTGAAGTGGTGATTGATGTGAGGTGTGGGATGTGATTGTGTAAGGGTGAATCACACGTAGGTCAAGGTAATTGGGATTTACCCTTTGTTTGGTGAAAGTAAAATATGGGTTCTTGGGGGTGAACAGTTGTGGTGTTTGGCGCCTATTTGTGAATTTGAAAGTTTGGGTGTAAACTTTCAGTCCTTGGTCTTTGGTGAAATGGGTATAACAAGTATTTCAGCCACACAAAACGATTTCCCTTTGTTTTGTAAGTTTAGTTTTTCACACTTTGGCCACTAAACTTTGTATCAAGGATATAAAGGACTTGTTTTGAACATTTTGAATATTTTCAAGGGCTGATCTTGGACATTCTTGAACTTTGAAGGTCTTCATTGTATGTTTGACATATTGGAGGACCATTGTTGACATTTATTTAATCTTGAGGGACTAAACTTGCCAAATCTTCAAAGTTGAGGGACATTTTTGTCATTTTGACAAACTTAAGGGACTAAACTTGTAATTATAAATATACAAGGGTATTAAGTGTCATTTCTTCATTGATGAGGGATCATTCTTTTACATCTTCAATACGTCAAGGTCTTTTCTTTGAGAAATCACAAACTAGGGCTCGGTTCATTGTGCGGCTTCGTTTCTCGTGTTCGTTTTTCCTTGTTTCTTGTGATCTTTTGTCTTTTTCACGATATCTATATACCTAAAATACATAAGTAAACAAACAAAAACATATATATGGTATTTATATGACATTTTATGCATTTAAAGCCCGAAAAGAACGATGAGATCATGTATAAATGCCATCTCATCAGTCCCCCATACTAAACCATTGTCGTGCCCTCACGCAATGCTAGAATAAAGTATCTAAGCATCTCCAAAATTCACTTTCATTACCATTTATTGAAAAGTAAAACTTGCTACAATACTACAAAGATGTGTTAAAGACACAATGTTTGATTTACATCACAAATGTGACTTTTAGGGTCAATGAATAAAAACAAGTGAATGTCTTGTAGAGTAAAGTTTGTCATCCTTGATTGTCATACATTCCATGCTAAGTGAAAAAACGAGATCATTGTTGGTACAAGTCACAATGCTAACACTACTCATACGCCCAAATTGTGTAATACTTTTTGTAACACCCCACTTGGATAAGTGGACCGTTACGTGTGTTTATGGCGTGTCATCAAAGCATAAGGTAAATGTCCTAAAACATTAACTGACCATAAAGGAAATACCGGAATCAAACATCGGTAATCCAAACAAAGCTCAAAACATGAAAAGTAAAATACTGAAGGAAAAGACTAAACAATGTCCAAATAAGCAGAATAATGTAAGAAGTGCATAAAGTAAGAAGTCCGGATAGCTTCTATTCAATGCACGTGCTCTCAGAATCCTAAGAGCGTCCTGGTGTACCTGCCGTTAGAACATGCAAGAACTACGGCTGAGCATAACGCTCAGTGAACGGATATAAAGCATGATAAGGAATTACTGAAATGAAACAGATGATAAAATACTGGAGCTGTAAGACTGATAAGTAAAGTTGCAGCGGAAATCTGTGTATAATCTGTAAAGTCTGATTTATAAAATAATAAAGCTGAACTGTTATCTTTTAAATCTGAAAACATGCATTTACTGTATTTTAATTGCCAGAGCTTATATAGGTCATGTATTGTAACAACGGTGCATGAATAACTGGAGGGGTGACCTCGTCATGCTGTAGAGGGGTGACCTCTAAATGCTGTAGAGGGGTGACCTCTAAATACTGTGCTGGGTGGAGGGATCAACTCCAATGTGAAGGATGTAGAGCACACACCACATTCACCCTGATAACTATAAACTGATAAGCCTAGGATGCATCCATACGCCCCACTAAAAATACTGATAAAATGGCCAAACTGAGCTGAGTGGGACGATGTAGGATATCACTCTCCTGCATGTGAGTCACGACACCGGTGCCTCTAGTGCCATGGTTACGGTACCTCCGTAACTAGTACATAAATTGGTCATGCTTGTATATAATGCTCAGACAATTTATTTAGTTATTAACATGATTACTGATAAGCTTAAACACATACTGGGGAAAACATTTGGCTGCAGACGAGAATCCTAATCATGCATAGGAAAGAAAGTCCTTACTAAAAGGACGGAAAATCCGTACCTCGTGTCCAGTAATGCAATAAGACTGAAAGATGAAAGATCTCTTCCGACGTCACGGTTACTACACAAATAAAGGGGCATGTATGAGTTGTTTGCGTATGACATGAGTTATTGTTTTCTTGACTTGATATACTTGTTCATGTACTTATTATTTATATTCTTAATCTGGCGTGGTTCGTGAGTTCTTGATACTATATTTCATGTTTCATGTGTTATTCTACATGATATTTCTGTAATTAATAACTTTCTAAAAATAGTAGGTTTCTAAATATAGTAAGTTTCCAAAAACAGAAGTTTCCATAAATAGTAATAAGCTGATTTAATAAGCCTATATTATAAGCTGAGGTTTATTTAATATATCTGATAATTCCTGATTAATTAACAGTTAGAAAAGAGTAAAATTTATAAAATAAATAATGTGACATGTTATAACTTATAGTTAATTAGTAATTAATAAAATAACGTGGTTCAACCGATTATTAATTTATAAATCATGATATTAAACTTTTCCATAAACTTGATTATTACATAATTAAATTAAGGTATAAGTTAATTTAATTAGACCTTGATTAACATGTATTAAACTGAATAAGCTAAAACAATACTAAAACACAAAATGCTTACATTCTTGTTCGAGAGACTTAACCCATGTTTACTGATTTTATTTCTATACTATATTTAACAACACAATGCCTTATAAGAAATCTCATGTATTTACTATATTGATTATAAGCAAAAATTTGAATCCTTATAATTTGTTCACATAAGTTAGGCATCTATGAAAACCTTGAAATTTCAACCGAGAAATCATGTTCATAGTTTTATCAAAAGAAAATCATGTACGTTAGTTTGCTAGTCCATGATGCTTTTAGTATATAAAATATATTGAAAGATGATCAGCATGGTTTCAAGAATGGGCATATAAAACTAATTTGTAACATTAGATTATAATGCAAACACAACATAAAAAAATCACCTCGGAGCCGAACGAGGAAAGATCGAAAGCGAACACAACACGAGCACTATGATCGATTGGAACCGCATGATCATCCAAAAAAATACAAAACCAAAACCAGAGAGTATAGATCCATGACGTGACGATGAGCCGAAATCAACACGTCAAGAACACAACTTATGCTTTCCGTGAACAGAAAATCTTGTTCATTTCGTTGCACCCCTTTTACATGATGATATTGGAGTTTTTATTATTTTATTGGACAACTAGGTGGATGAATTGGTAAAAGTTATATTTAAAATGGATGTGGCTAAGAAATCGGGAATTTGACGTGATATTGGACGATGCTTTTGACTGATCATTAATACTATAACAACTTGCTTCTTCCTATATTTATTTATAGAAAATGTGATATAAAATCCGGTAAGGTATTACTGAGTATAGATAGATGTCGATACACTAACTTACGTTATAATCGGACTTAAGGCGAAGGAAACGCATAAATAAAGAAATGTTATCAATGTCACTTAATGATTTATTCATTTTTTTATTTCGTGTTTATCTTGTCATGTCGTATTTAATATACGTATTTACTTGTCGTGAATAAATTAATTATTAAAAGCTTTTATTTTCTAGTATTTTCATGTATTTTCATGCGGGTTTTACAACTCTTCCCCTCTAAAAAAATATAATTCGTCCTCGAATTAAAAGTAATTTAAAATGGTGAAGTAAATATCAGAAAGCATACGTAAGCTGAAAGACGTATAAGCTGAAAGGACATATATGTTGAACGAGCATAAAGGCTGAAAAGGCATATAAGCTGAAGGATCATTCGTCCTTGATTTAGAACATAATGCCGCTGAAAGGGTATAAACATGACATGACTGAAGTGAACATGGAACGTGACATGGCTGAAGAGGACCTGTAACGTAACCTGACTGAAAGAACTTAACTGGATTTATTGAAGGATAAGTGATGAGAGGTCCGGATGGACTCCTCCGTTTCGAACGGCCTCCCGCTCGAAATGATTCCTTCAAGAGTCTAAACATAATGAAAATCTTGGTCCTGATGACCCTGCCCTGACGATGCTGAATAGCTTTTGATTCCATATTTAAGATGGATTTTCTAAATCTGATAGAATGAATAAGCTATAGTATGTAGGAATACATGAAACGATAAGTACAATAACACGATACGGTGACTTTTATATCTCTGAGCAAAGCTGTTGGGAATATTTGAGACGAACTACGTGAACAATTGTGAACGTGCTACGTGAGCAATTGTGAATGTGGTTCGCGATCATCTGATGAATGCTGGGCATGGAATATATCGTGAACGTGATATGCGAAACATACTGTGAACGTGATACTAGACATATCATGAACGTATGCTGACTGAGAAGGGAATGCCAAACGGTATAGGCTGAGACGTAAAACGTCTGCCTGTATATGGAAAAGTTGTGCTAATTCTTGACTCTGGTTTCTTAAGTTTTCTGTAACCGTATTCGGTAATATGCGAAACGTGTATCGCAGATTGGAACACGAACTTAAACGTGAATAATGTTAGGAACACAAACGTGAGCTTAATTCATGAGATAGCACAGAACATGAACTGAAACATCATCATACTGTGAATGAGGCGTAAACGTGAAAGTGAAAATAACATGAACTTAAGGTGAACGTAAACATACACGTGATCGTGAATATGAATTCTTTCTGATATAATGGTCGACGGAATACCCTGAAATCGTACAATTTACTGCTGAATTTTTCTGTAGGTCCGCTACTGTGTAATCCTTTCGGATGAAAGAAAACGCGTACGCTGATTACATGGTCGACAATGACTTAGATAGTATCATACTTTTTGAGTCTGCGGTAAACTGATAAAATTTTTTTATGGAATCTTGTCTCCACTCTGTTAAAAAAATAATAATAAAAAAAAATTAAAAATTTTTAATGGTTGTAATAACTCACTAGCATGACGGCGTTCTATCTTGAACCTGCTGGCATGTCAGGGATCAAGGTATGAACATAACTACATCAACATGTCCTACTGCTTCTAACAAAATTCTGCCTGATTATGGGACATTCTGGTGGAAATCTGGTTGAATAGTCATGGAATTTTTTTTAGGGAGAACCGTGAGCAATTTCTGCGGTAGCAGTTAATTGAGTTCTAGAAAATTTGGTACTTCGTTCACAAGCGTTGGTCGGGACCATCAGGTGATGGCCTCCACCTTCGCAGGATTGTCTGAAATTTCTTTTTGCTAAAATAGGGTGGCTCAGAAATGCCACCTTGTTCAACTGGAAATCACATCCGGAAAGCTGCGTATATAATTTTCTCCTATCGGAGAATCGGCATGATCGTGAGAAGATGATTCTCGTGTTCTTCTCTAGATGTTAGCATCTCAGGATGTATTAAGTGAGTATACTGACGACTTTTTCTAAGAACTCATGGAATTTTTTTTATTCATAAACCTCATACTATAGCTGGAGTATTTGGGAGCTCAGAATTATGAGAATTATAAATCAAATTTTGAGTGATCACAGTGTGTGCAAAAGCAGCCTTGCAAACATCATGTTCCTACTCTCACCACTGATGGTTGCCTGATCATGAGCTGTTCTGAAAAATGTTTAAGACATCGTAGCAGATCAAATAAAATTTCTAAACGTGGAATGAATGTCGACAAAACGGTGATCCGGTAAGTTTTCTGGTGGTCGATATATGATCTCATGTTACCAGCCTTCTGTCTGATAGATAGGAACGGTACACCTTCTGGTGGTGCGCTAGGGCGAATAAAGTCTTGTTCCGATAATTCTTGCAGCAAATGCTGCAGCTCTTTTAACTCAGCTGAAACCCTGCAATAAAGAGTTTTGAAAATAGGTTCTGTTCTTGAGACAATCTCGATATTAAATTATGTTCCACGGTTAGGAAGGAATTTTTGGAAAATCTTCTGGAATGACATCTGAAAACTTTAGGATATTCTGCTGATCATGAATTTAAGGAATTTCAGAAGTAGCATCATGAATGGTGTTCAGAAGTCTTCGCAGCTAAAAGATAATAATTCACGTGCTTGTAAAGCTGAAACAATTTGTACTGATTTTTTTTGGCAAAATATAATGAGCAAATCAGGAGTTAGTAAGATGAATCTCGTCTTCAACTGGAAGAAAAATCCTTTATAAATATGGTGATACTTTGGAGTCTTTTCTAGATGGGAGGTAGGTAATACATGATTTAAGATAAAGCTGACATAGGAATACGTGAAGTAAACGTGGCAACCTTTACTGATTGTGTTCATCTGTAACCTCATAGAATGAACACTGCGTCTCTAACCTGAATAATACTCCGGTGATGATAACTGAATTGTAATGGTCTGATTTATGCGTGGCATAACAGAACGAGTATACCTCTTTGGAGGGTACCCTGAATTTCCGAGGACTTGTTTTAGAAGGCATACTGGTGTTATGAATCTGACTCGTACTTTGAGAAGATAATCATATGACGTGTACTATGACCGGTGTCCTGATATGTGTCTTCGGAAATGATAGTTGAGACATGTGTCTCGACTGTTCTATTTTCTGGACAGGTATTTTAACGGGCGAGTCTGAACAAGGTTGAGAATTTCTGGTAACTGCTAGGGTTGGCGAACCGGTTAGACCACTGACCTCTGTATTTCTGGTCACGTCCGTTCCGGAGTTCCGATGGTTACTGACTGATTATTTTTAAGCACGGTGGTTGTCATTACCGCCTTGTCTGTCAATTTCAAGACAATCATTATTACTACCATGATTCCTGTAGCTATTCTGCTGAGTGGCCGACTGGGTTCCGTTCCATACTCTTCTGAATGAAAGGTTAGCTGAGTGAAGTGCGACATCTAGCTAAGAAAGGTAAAATCATGGGATGGGATGGTAGCGTCCGATGGTTGAAATTTATTCTTGTTAGAAATTTCAAATATATAGTTTTCGACCTTGTTCTGCAGAGTCTTCATAGTATAAACAACATCAGCATCTGGTAAAATATCGACAAGTGGCAACGCCGGAGATGATTGAGGATCGATTAGTAATATCCATGGAGTAGGGTACCTGGAGTACACCTGGACTACTGTACATGAAGTATAAAATGAATATTGCACATGTAGCATATCTGAGACACTATACGTGAAGTACTCATGAAATACTATACATGGAGTATAACTGAGACACTATACATGGATACAGATGGAATACTGTACATGGAACTGGTGGAAATTTTATGGGATGACCGATACTGGTGTCGCTTGTCTGGCATGATCAAAGAAATGAATTGATTTAAGCGGTAGTAAACTGAACTGAAATGAGTAACATGATAGCCTGGTAATTCCTACGTGGACTTAAAGCTGGTTGTATAGAGTTTCAAGAATATGATTTAAACAGAATTTCAAAAATGGTCAGCACGTAGACATGACTGATGAAGATCACACATGATTATTATGAAAACAGGATTTTACTATAACCCCTTCTGTATCTTAGTATGAAAACATCATCACCTTGCTGAAAAACATAATCCTCATAAGGAGACATGAACTTAGTCAGTATGAAAATGACATTCACGTGACAGCACAAACTTGACTGATACAAATAACATAGAAGAATAATCAACTGAGGTTTAAAATCAAATGATGTGGATAGTGATGGTTTAATCCACAGTGTTCATAGTAGGATGCATGTGACTAAGTATGGGCGATTCTGTTTCGATCCATACTTGTCAAAATTTTCTGAGAACTGTCATGTATAGAAACGTACAATCTGGGACTAAATATGGTTGGTTGTAGTCCAATTCATATTTGTCAAGATTTTATGAAATGTCATGATATGACAAAGGTGAACTACTATGGATCGGTTCACAAAACAACATTCGACTGAAAAGAATGAAATTTGATGTGAACATTGGTGAACGTATATGGGCTGGTTCACTAAGTAATATTCGACTGAAAGCATGAATCTGTCATGAGTAAGGATGAACTCCTATGGTCAGTTCATCATTACAAAAATCTGAACAGCAAGGGTGAACGCCTATGGCCAATTCACCAAAACGAAAACTCGCTAAGAAGCGCATGCGACTAAATATGACCAGTCCTTTACCAACCTTTTACTTAGTCAAAAAGTTTAAGAAAACCGACTGATAACTGATGAAAAATGACTGATAAATGCATGAGAACATGAAAGATAACAACGCCAAAATCTGGGAAGTTCTTGGTGACTACCCACTAGTCACAGGTCAAGTTTTAGAGCCTACAGGTCGAACCTAAACCAGGCTCTGATACCATAATTGTAACACCCCACTTGGATAAGTGGACCGTTACGTGTGTTTATGGCGTGTCATCAAAGCATAAGGTAAATGTCCTAAAACATTAACTGACCATAAAGGAAATACCGGAATCAAACATCGGTAATCCAAACATAAGCTCAAAACATGAAAAGTAAAATACTGAAGGAAAAGACTAAACAATGTCCAAATAAGCAGAATAATGTAAGAAGTGCATAAAGTAAGAAGTCCGGATAGCTTCTATTCAATGCACGTGCTCTCAGAATCCTAAGAGCGTCCTGGTGTACCTGCCGTTAGAACATGCAAGAACTACGGCTGAGCATAACGCTCAGTGAATGGATATAAAGCATGATAAGGAATTACTGAAATGAAACAGATGATAAAATACTGGAGCTGTAAGACTGATAAGTAAAGTTGCAGCGGAAATCTGTGTATAATCTGTAAAGTCTGATTTATAAAATAATAAAGCTGAACTGTTATCTGTTAAATCTGAAAACATGCATTTACTGTATTTTAATTGCCAGAGCTTATATAGGTCATGTGTTGTAACAACGGTGCATGAATAACTGGAGGGGTGACCTCGTCATGCTATAGAGGGGTGACCTCTAAATGCTGTAGAGGGGTGACCTTTAAATACTGTGCTGGGTGGAGGGATCAGCTCCAATGTGAAGGATGTAGAGCACACACCACATGCACCCTGATAACTGTAAACTGATAAGCCTCGGATGCATCCATACGCCCCACTAAAAATACTGATAAAATGGACAAACTGAGCTAAGTGGGACGATGCAGGATATCACTCTCCTGCATGTGAGTCACGACACCGGTGCCTCTAGTGCCATGGTTACGGTACCTCCGTAACTAGTACATAAATTGGTCATGCTTGTATATAATGCTCAGGCAATTTATTTAGTTATTAACATGATTACTGATAAGCTTAAACATATACTGGGAAAACATTTGGCTGCAGACGAGAATCCTAATCATGCATAGGAAAGAAAGTCCTTACTGAAAGGACGGAAAATCCGTACCTCGTGTCCAGTAATGCAATAAGACTGAAAGATGAAAGATCTCTTCCGACGTCACGGTTACTACACAAATAAAGGGGCATGTATGAGTTGTTTGCGTATGACATGAGTTATTGTTTTCTTGACTTGATATACTTGTTCATGTACTTATTATTTATATTCTTAATCTGGCGTGGTTCGTGAGTTCTTGATACTATATTTCATGTTTCATGTGTTATTCTACATGATATTTCTGTAATTAATAACTTTCTAAAAATAGTAGGTTTCTAAATATAGTAAGTTTCCAAAAACAGAAGTTTCCATAAATAGTAATAAGCTGATTTAATAAGCCTATATTATAAGCTGAGGTTTATTTAATATATCTGATAATTCCTGATTAATTAACAGTTAGAAAAGAGTAAAATTTATAAAATAAATAATGTGACATGTTATAATTTATAGTTAATTAGTAATTAATAAAATAACGTGGTTCAACCGATTATTAATTTATAAATCATGATATTAAACTTTTCCATAAACTTGATTATTACATAATTAAATTAAGGTATAAGTTAATTTAATTAGACCTTGATTAACATGTATTAAACTGAATAAGCTAAAACAATACTAAAACACAAAATGCTTACATTCTTGTTCGAGAGACTTAACCCATGTTTACTGATTTTATTTCTATACTATATTTAACAACACAATGCCTTATAAGAAATCTCATGTATTTACTATATTGATTATAAGCAAAAATTTGAATCCTTATAATTTATTCACATAAGTTAGCCATCTATGAAAACCTTGAAATTTCAACCGAGAAATCATGTTCATAGTTTTATCAAAAGAAAATCATGTACGTTAGTTTGCTAGTCCATGATGCTTTTAGTATATAAATATATTGAAAGATGATCAGCATGGTTTCAAGAATGGGCATATAAAACTAATTTGTAACATTAGATTATAATGCAAACACAACATAAAAAAATCACCTCGGAGCCGAACGAGGAAAGATCGAAAGCGAACGCAACACGAGCACTATGATCGATTGGAACCGCATGATCATCCAAAAAAATACAAAACCAAAACCAGAGAGTATAGATCCATGACGTGACGATGAGCCGAAATCAACACGTCAAGAACACAACTTATGCTTTCCGTGAACAGAAAATCTTGTTCATTTCGTTGCACCCCTTTTACATGATGATATTGGAGTTTTTATTATTTTATTGGACAACTAGGTGGATGAATTGGTAAAAGTTATATTTAAAATGGATGTGGCTAAGAAATCGGGAATTTGACGTGATATTGGACGATGCTTTTGACTGATCATTAATACTCTAACAACTTGCTTCTTCCTATATTTATTTATAGAAAATGTGATATAAAATATGGTAAGGTATTACTGAGTATAGATAGATGTCGATACACTAACTTACGTTATAATCGGACTTAAGGCGAAGGAAACGCATAAATAAAGAAATGTTATCAATGTCACTTAATGATTTATTCATTTTTTTATTTCGTGTTTATCTTGTCATGTCGTATTTAATATACGTATTTACTTGTCATGAATAAATTAATTATTAAAAGCTTTTATTTTCTGGTATTTTCATGTATTTTCATGTGGGTTTTACACTTTTTCTCCCCGCATTCCTAGTTATTAAGAAAAGAAAAGGTATCTAGACTTTTTTAACTATTTGTCATGGATCACAAGTGATTCATATTGAATTATTTTGAGTATTTATTATTCCGAAAATAAAGTAGAATATTTAATCGATAGTTAGCTAAAGGACAAAATCTTTTAAAACGGCTTCTTGTAATCTCCTTAAGTTCATATCTTGGCATAACTCGTTTCACGATTTGAGACCTTTCTCGGACCGATATTTGGCATGTACTTCATACTTCGAATCTTCGGAAGACGTTCTTGAATTTATGTTCTTCTCTTCATATTTTGGAAATCTTCACTTGACGTTTTTGAGAGATTCTTCATACTTGGACCACGACTTCATCATTTTTCTTCAATCTTTATTTTGGATTGTGATATACTACGATCCGCCTCCTTTTAGGACTTGAGTATATTTATCGTTATACCTTGTTAGGGTCTTTTTGGATACACTTTCTCCATGATCTTTAGGGGAGTAATTGCTTTTCGTCGTATGTCTCGATCCTTCATATTGATTTTGGAATAATGATTCTTCACATCATCTTGGATCTTTAGCAACAGAATAGAGCTCCTCATGCCTTGTTAGGGCCTTTTTGAAACTTCACCAATCTTCGCATCCCGCTTCAATAAGTTATGCCTTGGCTATGAACTCTATTCAACCACGAGCAACTTTTAACAGTCTTGGGCTAGAAGCTAAGTAACCTTTCAAATCGTACGACCTTACTTATTGCAATTATATTTATTCCTAATGCATTGATCTTATGGGAGAAAAAGCCACAATTAAAAACATATGAGTTTTTGAAAGAACATTTTCATTTTCTAAGTTTAGCATGATCACTTGTCGAACTCTATCACTTCTCGTTCTTCAATATTTAAAGACCTCTAATTAAAGAGACTCGTGAATACTTAGCCATGCAAGTCAAAATTAAGCCAAATTTGGATTAGCTTCATTAATACTATATTAAATCGAAGTTTTGGATTTTCAAGTCACCTATAGGATCTTGCACTTTCTTAGACCTTTTCAAGTTTAGAGAATGAATTTTAAAGTTCCATTGATAAGTGACTTTCTAGGATCAATTATTAGAACTTGCGAAAAGTTCTTGTTCTTAACCCGTATGAGCTAAGACTTTCGCGTTTTAAAGCTTCCTATAAAAGTCTAGCAAAACTTGATTCAAGCGGGTTAAGGAATGGAAAGGGCTCCAAATGCCCATCAAGTCAAAAATTAACTCTTATTCTACCCATCGGAAAATATACATTCGTGTCTTAAAAAACTTTTGAAAACTAAGAAATTTTTTAAAATTTGGCCATTTTTAGCCTTATTTGAAACAAAACAAAACAAAACGATGAAAGTTGGAAACGTGAGGGCGTAGCAAGGCAAGTATCTATTCACCCCCCATACTAAAATTAAACATTGTCCTCAATGTTTCGAGTCTAAAGGTGGAGCACCCCCATACTAGAGACGAAGAGTCGAATGCTTAGGATCTAGCATGGAAAGGGTGATCAATAATATATCTAAAGCTGTTTATGAATTATGATAAAAGATAATTGTTAGAACAATAAAGGATATGTCATGGATTCACGAAAAACTATTTAAGCAAACGATCGAGGCTCACGTAAACGAACACGAGAGTATTTAATCGTGGCGATGATGATGATTTAGATAACACATTAAAAAAACCACGAGACAACGAGTTGGAAGGGAACAAATCCTCTCTCATTAACTACATTAGAAAGCGATAATATGTACATGGATAAGCATGGGATCTCCCCCACGAGGCACTCATTTTCGATTACCGAGTCATGAGCTCGACTCGATCCCCTCAATGCTAATTATCATTGGGGAAGGTCACTTGGTCGAGGTCGTCCAAAGAAGGGACTTCCACACCGAAGTAGTGCTTAAGCCTATGTCCATTCACCTTGAAATTAGGACCATCATTTTGAGTTAGCTCAATGGTCCCATAAGGAAACACTTGTGTTATGGTGAACGGACCCGACCAACGAGATTTCAATTTCCCGAAAAATATCTTCAAACGAGAGTTAAAAAGTAACACTTGATCACCAACGTTAAAAACCCAGTTTTTAATCTTTGAATCATGAAACCTTAGTCTTTTCCTCAAAAATTAATGAATTTTCATAAGCATTATCTCTTAATTCATCCAATTCATTAAGTTGTATTTTTTGGTTATCTCCCGCGGTCTTCAAGTCATAATTGGCATGCTTTAGGGCCCAATATGCCTTGTGCTCCAACTCAATAGGCAAGTGGCAATTCTTTCCATAAACCAACTTATAAGGAGTACAACCGATAGTTATCTTATATACGGTGCGAAAGGCCCATAAAGCGTCATCGAGTTTGTCGGACCATGAAGCACGGTTTTCTCCAATCGACCTTTCTAAAATTCTCTTCAAAACTCGGTTTGAAACCTCGACTTGCCCACTCGTTTGCGGGTGATAAGCCGTAGAAAGACGATGTGTACACCCATATTTTTTAGAACCTTTTCGAATTGGTCATTACAAAAATGGGTTCCACGATCGCTTATAATAGGAGAAGGGGTTCCAAACCAAGAGAATAGTTTCTTCAAAAACTCCACTACCACACGAGCATCATTCGTAGGAAAAGCCTTAGCTTCCACCTACTTAGATAGGTACTCGACGATGACGAGGATATACTTGTTTCCAAGAGACGATGGGAACGACCCCATAAAATCAATGCCCCAAATGTCAAAAATCTCACACACTTGAATTATATTTTGTGGCATTTCATCCTTTTGCAACGATTTTCCTTGACGTTGGAAAAAATCACACGACTTCACAAGTGCGTGTGCATCACGATAGATCGTAGGCCAAAAGAAGCCGACATCGAACACTTTCTTAGCCGTGAGGTTAGCACCGTGGTGACAACCCATGGGTCCCTCTTGACAAGCTCTAAGGATGTTAGAAGCTTCAGTACCAAAGACACAATGTCGATCGTGTTGATCCGCACAAACCTGAAAGAGATAAGGGTAGTCCCAAAAATAGAACTTGACGTCACGAAAGAATTTCTTCTTTTTTTGTGTCGTCATACCCTTAATTATGAAGTTCCCCGAATGGTAATTTTCAATGTCGGCAAACCACGGGGTGTCGTCCTTAGAATTCACTACACCGGGAGTTTCGAGAGGAAATGTTTCAGTGATTTCCTTGTTTTCAAACTCATTCTTGTGAGGATCTTCTAAACGGGAGAGATGATCGGCCGCTAGATTCTCGACTCCTTTGTTGTCAAGTATGGTGACATAAAATTCTTGTAGGAGGAGAATCCAACGAAGCAATCTCGGCTTAGCATCAAGCTTAGATAAGAGGTACTTGATAGCCAAATGATCCGTATACACGATGCTTTTCGCCAAGACGAGATAAGGTCGGAATTTCTCGAATGCATACACCACGGCAAGGAATTCCTTTTCTGTTGTAGTGTATTTCATTTGAGCCTCGGTCATTAATATGTGTGTAAACACTTATTCTTTTGCCACTTAAAACAATGAAAAGGGAGACCAAGACGTGTAATTAATATCGTAAATGTCGGAATTATGCGTGGTTTGTGTTTTTGTTATAAAATAGGTACAAAAGATCAAAAGGAAAGTAAACACGGGATTTCACGGTTATTTATCGAAGAAAAAGCCAAAGATAAAGTCAAAGGACCAAAAAGTACCGAAAGAATGAAGTTTGGAGGGCTAAGGATGAAGATTTGATGAAGATTGTACAACAAGGACCATTTTTCCAATCTCAAAAGTCATCCACTATTAAACCACATTGAAGAGCACAAAATTACGAAGCCAACGGTCCCGACCTCGCGTCGTAACTCTTTACGGTTTGTTTTCTATGAAATTTTAAAGTCTTCAAGTTTTTAAATTAAATAAATAGTTTTTAATAATATAAATAATATAAATAAAATTAATTTCCGAAATATAAAAAAGATAAATAGATAAAATAAAGTTTTTATTAAAAATATTAATTAATTTTCGTAATATATATTACCCTTGGCGTGAGAGACCCAGGTTCGACTTCTGGCGTGGTCAAGGTTGGGGTATATATTACCTTTGCCACGTGGCACCACCTCAGTGGTCCACGTGGCAACCTGACCGTTGACCCAACTTGACCGGTTCAGACCGTTGATCGGTTCGGACCAGACCCGGTTCGAACCAGACCCGGTCCAGACCCGCTTCAGACCCGGTTCAGGCCAATGCCAGCACACCACGTGTCACTAATAGTTTATTAACTGTGCAGGTATAGGTGGAAGAGGCGGCGACGACTGACCATAGGAGCTCGACACGTGGCGTTGCAGAGGCGGCGCCAGTCCGAGGTCAGAGCTGGCAGGTGGCAGACTGACATGTCAGTCCGAGGTCAGAGGTGGCAGTGGCGGCTGGTGGTTGGCCAATAAGAGCATGACACGTGGCGGTGGCGCTGCCACGTCAGTCCGAGGTTGCAGTAGTGGAAGATGACTCAGGGCGGCTGGCCAATCATTGAGTGACACGTGGCACCTGGCACGCGTCAATACTAGGAGTGCGTGTGTCAGCCAATGATATGCACAAGATCCATAGCTTCTAGAAGGGGTCGATATTAACAAGAAAAAGAAGACAGCTGGCCATGTGGGTGCGTATCTTTGAAACTAAAGAAAGACTGTGAATGGATAAAAATACCCCTGGGTCCATCAGCTTATATAAACCCCCACCCTCTCATTTGTAATATGTTAGCTTAATTTTTAAAATTTATTTTCTCTCTAATTTTCTTTGTATTTTCACTTTCTAAAATAGATGTAATTTCATTTCGAGTTTTGTAATCTTCCATTTTAATAAAATTCAAGTTTTAGTTTAATTGTTTATCTCTTACTTTAATTCTCATTCTACCTTTCTTTTACTTTAAATCTTAATCTATCTTATTATTTTGGGATAAGCTTATATAACTTTTTCCTAATAAGCTAGATTTATATACAAGCTTATTTAAGCTTATGGTTGCCTTATTTTCGTAGATCTAGCTTATTGTTGGAGTAATTATTTAATTAGCTTTTTAGCTTTTCCAATCTCATAAGTTTTAAGCTTAGGCTTACAACTTATTTATAAGCTAGCTTTTTATTTAAGCACTTTTAGTTTTTTATTAATTAGTTTTTTTAGATCTATTTGCTTAAGTTTTAAACAATTAAAATACTTTCAAAAACAAAAAAAATAGTTAGATCTATTAGTTTTTCATATTAAAAAGTTTAGATCTATAAATTTAGAGTTTAAAATTTAAAGTATTTTTACAAAACCTTAAAAAAAATAGTTAGATCTGTTAGGTTTTTAAACAGATTAAGTAGATCTATAATTTTTAGCTTTAAAATTTAAAATATTTTTATAAAATATAAAAAAATATTTTAGATCGATAAGTTTTAATTAAATCTCTTTATCATTTAATAACTATCGCTTATAGTTCTAACCTTTTATGTTTTCTTTGATCTCGGCGTATCGATCTATCATTTATGAAGAAGAGCTTATAGTTGATTTATTCGGCTCAAGTTGATATGGTTTGATTGATTTGGTTAGAGATTGATTTGAGAGGTCGTGTACTTTACGGGCCAAATTTGGGTTTTGCTTTTGATAGTTTTGCTATTGGGAGGCCGCTTACTTAACGGGCCGTATTTTGTTGATGTTGTTGATGTTGTTTGTTTTAGAGCGGTTTTCTACGAACTACGGGTACTAAAGCTCTCCTTTTTATTTTTCTAGTTTAATCGATTTAGTTTTTTTAATTAGATCGTTATAGTTTAAATTGTTTTTAATAGAAGTTATATTTTTATAAAAATCGGTTTAATTAGTTTTTGTTATTATTATATGTGTTAAAAAATAGTTTAAAAGTTTTTAAAATTAGATTTCATTTAGATAAGCTCATAATTAGTAAAAAGTTTACACCTTTTTATGTTTGTTAAGCTTATTAGTATATAAAGCTTGTAGCTTTATCAGCTAAAAAGGTTAATAAGTTTAAAAGGTTGAAGCTTTATGCTTATTTTTAAGTTTATCTTTGTGAATTCATTTTTCGTCACTATTACTTGATATTACGTGCTTGCATTAGATTAATTTCGCATTTAGATTTATTTTTAATTATAGTTTATTTTGTTGCATCTAGATTTATATTTATAGTTTAATTCTATATTGCATTTAGAATAAATTTACGTGAATTAATTGCGCTTTTACTTTTATATAGTCCTTAGCCTACACATTTTCCCTATTTTTCGCTTAAATAGACATAGATTACCAAACAAGTATTATTAACCAAAAACAATTTATCTTGTGTTAAAATTGGAAATCAATTCGAGTCGAGTCGAGGAAAAACGATATACACTAAAAACGGTTATTAAATTGGCGTCGCTGCCGCTTCTCTCGTTACGATTGACGATTTTTCGTGAGAAGATTTGGATTTTGGGATCCGTTCACTTTCGAACGTTATTTTTCTTGTTAAAAAATCAAAAACATAAAAAAAATCAAAAAGATAAAAATACAAAAAAATTAAAAAATCATCAAAAGCAAATTCTTTCCTAAGATTTGCACAAAAAATTTAAAAAAAAATCCAAAAGTAATATTTTTTCTGATGTATTACACCAAAATATTAAGTATTATTGTTATTTTTTTTATTTTGATTTCTTTCGTTTTTATTGTGAATATATATTTTTTATATAAAAATACAAAAAGATTTTTCTTTTACTATAGATATTACGTATAAGAACCTTAATACACAATATTTCCATAATTATTTCTTGCAATACCCCGTATTTGGAGGCGTTCCGGTTTCTTATACGTGTATCGATCAAACAAAAATAAAGGCAAAAATAGATAAATACTTTCGTTAAGCAATAATTCGAAAAATAGGAACTTTAAGGTGAATAGAAATGCGACGTACTATAAAAGGCCATCTAAGGGAAGCTAGGTACTTAAGTGCTTCGCGCCACCTCATTCCCCGTTCACTTGTAAGTATTTTGAGAATGAAGGCTAATCTATTTTTTTACGTCTCGAGACACATGTCAAGACACATGTCTCACGTATACTTTCTGAAGACACATGTCAAGACACCAGTCAAGACATATGTCATGCTTATTGTTCCAAGACATGAGTCAAGACACACGACTCACGTCTAATTATGGAACATTTCTAAGAAATTCAGGATACCCTCCCAGGGTATATCCATTTTGTTGTGCCATGTATTAATCAGGCCACAAGAATTTCAGCACCATTACCGGCGCATCAGTGAGAACTATCACGTTTCCCGATGACACTTTCATTTCTTGTAACCATAGCTCATAGATTCATTACCATAAAAGACACCTTTTGTATTCCCACGTATGAGGAGGTTTTCCTTCAGCTTAATGATGAGATCCAAGCTGCTAACGCATTTCCTCGGACAGACACGAGTTGAACTTTATTCTAAGTATGGACTATGAACAGCACACCCTGCTACGATTCATAATTATGTACAGTAACGTTCAGGCTCCTGAATACATTCAGCATGATTTTCCATCAAGAAAATCTGTACAAACCATTTATGCTTTACAAGCACGTGCTTGGTTAGCCATGACTGCTAAAATTTTTAGCTGTCAGTTAAGACATGACCACCGAGGTCCTTTTACGCATAACCAGACGAGTATTCCAAAATCTTCCCATAAATTCCAGAAGAACCTACAAGGAGAAGGACGATACCATGAGATTATGTGTCGACTACCGTCGATTTAAACAAATCACCATTCATGACCATTATTCTCCTCCACATATTGACGACATGTCCAATAAACCGTATGGTGTTAAGCACTTTACAAGATTGGATTCATGATCATGATGCCAACAGTGGCGAGTGAAAGAGCAGGACATGTCCATGACTGCTATTCGTACACGACTTGGTCATGCTAAATTCATGATTCTGTATTAATCTCATAAATGCTCCAACAGCATTATGGACTTAATAAATAGAGTTTCCATGAACTCATAAGCAAGTCCATCAATGTTTTCATTGAGGATAACCTGATTTTCCTCTAATCCTAGAGAAGAACAGGAAGACCATACTGGCACCATGTTACAAATTCTATGACAGGGGAAATTCCACCCTGGAAATTTCCAATATCAATTCTGGTTGATTACAGTGACATGTTGGATCACATGGATTTTCATGGTTAATCTTACCATGACTCAGCTTATGCGTAAAGGAGATAACCCTACATTACATTAGGTGTTATAGAAAATCCTACGCTAAGAGAAGTTTAGATTCATAGACTCAGAGTTCGCAAACTCCTATGTATCAAGTTCGATGAAGCAAGATACAGTTACGTTCATATCTTCATACCTGTCATACAAACAGGTTAAGATAGGACACCAACAGACTGCGATGTTTTCATCATCTGAAATTGGGAATCGAAAAGGGACAAGATCTCCACAGATTTTGGTTACCAGATTAACGCAAACTCAGAAGAAGCATGATGCTATCTGGGTTATTGCAAACAGTTTGATCAAGTCTACAAAATCCTTACATCCGCAAGGTTTACAGAACCAACAGATTGATAGGACATGTTCCAACCAAGGCTCATCCAATCACTTGGCAATCCCTCAGTTATCGGGTCAGATAAAGATTCACAATTGTACTCCTTAATTACTTCACGTCTTCATTCTAATTCCACGACTTGCTTTCACGCTCGCGTTCATGACACTATTCACGTTCATGATCGTATCTTGGCTTACGATTTTACGTTCATTTTCGTTCTGGGAAGTTATACAAGAACTTGAGAGACCAAACCCAAGTTAGTATAACTCTCTATCCTCAGATAGACGTTTCACGTCATATTCCACGTCTCACCTTGTAGCGTTTGGCGTTACCACCACTATATTATATGTTCACGATATGTTTCACATGTCATGTTCACTCCACATTCCTCATATCATGATCAAGATATGTTACAAGTATCATGGATCACGATATGTTTACTCATATTACACTCATCATATCTCCACGTATTACGTTCAAAAATTTTCACGTATTACGTTCAAAATTTTTCACGTACTACGTTTCTTCATATCTCGCGCATCGTTGCTAATTATCAGTTAAGTTAGAGTGTTTTGCACGATAACGTTTTAGTTGCCCATACACGTTAATTCTTATTCCCTCGATCAAATTTAAGGGATCTACCTAACGTTGATAACCAAGAACTTCTTCGTTTTTCAAGTCAAGTTTAGGAGGACCAAAATTGATCAATCGTGTCAAAATCTGGTGAAGGAACCGTTCCAAGAGGGAGGTCACTTGGAAACGGACAAGTTCATCCAGACTTTTATCCGTTTTTCTCTTATCAATTAGATATGTCCTTTCAGTCACGTCACGTTCCATGTCCTTTCAAGACATGTCACGTTCCGCGTTCCTTCTGCCAGGTCACCTGGACGTTCATTTATCTTACATACCCTCTCGGTTTGATTCGGGTATGTTTCTCTTTCAGTTACATTATGTATAATTCGGGGACGAATTATTCTTTTAGGGGGAAGAGTTGTAAAACCCGCATGCTTTTACCATGAATAGTACCCTTAAGATCGTACGTACTAGATTAAAACTTTCCTTTTATAGTATGTTTACGTTCACGTATAAGAATTTTAAGTATTATGTACGTGTTAGAACACGATAAGTATTTATTACGTATGAACACACAATAATTATTCAAATATAATTATAATCACGAACATGCGATCATGAAATCATGAACGTAAATTAATCACGAGATAATATTATTTACGTATATATATTTATTATTAACACGAATAAATATATTAATTCACGATCAATAAGTAATTAGAACACATAAAACACGAACACGATAAAACACGAACATACACTATAATATTTAGACTCGAGAAATGTACGGGTTACCCTTATGTGGGCCCCTACCCACGAAATTAGGAAGAAAAGGGCCAAGCCCATTATTTTATTTAACATGGAGAAAAAGGAAAAACATTCATTTTATTTCTAAACCTAAAAAAAAGTAAAAACCCTAGCCTCCTTTTCTCTCCCCTTTTCTCTTTGGCCGCTGGTTTGGATCATTACCACAAGGGTGATTGGGTTGATTTTGGTGTTGATTATTTACAAAGAGCATTAGTGTGTTCATCCTCCTTGATTCACGCATTCGGTAAACCTTAAAACCCTTTTCTTTTAATCTTTTATTTTATTTTTACACATGAACTTATAAGGGTTTTGTTTTAATATGATTGTCATGTTAATTAAATCAAGGGGGGGGGTAAATGTTTTTATGTTTTAGGGTTGTTTGTTGTGGCCGACGCAAGAACCGAGCCCCATAGGGGTCTCGGCTTGATTTAATCCACACCACCAAGACCACAAGGTCTCGGTATGGTGATTGTGGTCCCACGGTAGCAGCCAAAACAAGGGAACCCCGACTTGGTTCGGGGTATGGTGTTGATTACGGGTCCGGTTCATGGTTTCTAGTCACGGTCCGGTTCATTGATTATGTTAAGGGTTATGATTTTAATAGTTATGTGTTAAGAATTAAATTAATAAAACATGACATATCTAATTTAATTAACATAACTTAGGTTATAAATTTAATTATTAGATCATGAATTTTAACCTAAGTATTTATATTTTTTCTAGACTTTATAATTAATTAATTATTAAAACCATGACTATAATCAATTAATTAACATGACTTAGGTTATATTATTGTAATTAATAATACATGTTGTAACCTAAGTATTTTAACTTTATTTAATTAAAAACATGATATATTTAATTAAATACTTTTAACCTATAGTTTATTTAATTTACATGTAATAATTAGTAAACTATACCTTATAACAATATGACTTAGAAAATAATTAGAAAATACTTAAGCTTATATAATTAGCTTATTTAACCAGCTTGTATCTAATTATGGAAACTTTCTATTTTTAGAAACTTATTTAATTAAGGCAGCTAATCTAATTATGGAAACTTTCTATTTTTAGAAACTTATTTAATCAAGGCAGCTAATCTATTTATGGAAACTTTCTATTTTTTGAAACTTATCTATTTTAAGCAAAAATTCTATTTTTGGAAACTTTCTTTTTTTGGAAACTTTCTATTTTTGGAAACTTTCTAGTTTTTGAAACTTTCTATTTTTGGAAACTTTCTATTTTTGGTAACTTTGTATTTTTGGAAACTTTCTATTTTAGGAAACCTGCTATTTTTAGAAAGTTACTTATTATTACACAGTAAATATAATAATACATGAAATAAAAGTAATACTTAATCAGAATAGGCAGAATATAAGATAAATACAACATAAAGCTTAAAACAGTAAAACATGACATGAACGTATAAAATAAGCTAAGACATGACATAAAACCAGTTACGTATTTAGAAATCAGATACTTATACATGTATGTATTTATGTAGCATTAGTGATACCGAAGTAGGACTCTCTTCCGTTCGTCTTCTTCGTTCACTGGACATAAGGTACGGATTCCCGTCCTTTCAGTATGGACATTCTTTCCTTATTAGGATTCCCCGTATGCAGCCAACTTTTTTCCCATAGTATAAGTTTATATTTTGATTTGATTATGTTTAATTTAGAATACCTATAGCCATATACATGCATGACCAGTTTCACCTAGTTATGGAGGTACCATAACCATAACACTAGAGGCACTGGTGTTATGACTTCCCCACGGCGGAGTGATTGCTCGTGGCGTCCCTTTAGTTTTTGGCTATATTATTATATTTATCATGTGGCACGTATGGGGGCATCCTAGTTACATGTTTTCAGTAGATTACTCAGTGTGAATGTGGTGTGTGCCTTGCATCCTTCACAAGGAGCTGATCCCTCCTACCCAAAACCAGTATATTAAATTAGAGGCAGCCCCTCTAATTTGCATGATGAGGTCACCCTCCAAGTATTCATGCACTATGGATATTCATGACCTATATTGGCTAATCGTAAAATATGTTAAACAGCTTTCATAAGATAAACATAAGGCTTTTCAAACTATAAAACCAGTTTTATGAACATGTTCCAGGTTTTCCTGGACTTATACATTTCCGCTGCTATTAAGTCTTTATTATGTTTTAGTCCTTCATACTATGTCTATATCCGTGCACTGAGCGCTTGCTCAGCCGTTACTTTCCTTTCCATGTCCCAAAACGGCAGGTACCCTAGGAAAGACTCGAGCATTTGGAGGACGTACATAGGATGGAAGCTGCTAGAGACTTCTTTTCCTTTTTGCCTTCATATACTTATGCTTGTTTAGTCTTTCATTCATTTCTTTTGCTTTATTATGTTTTGGGCTTATGTTTGGGAACCGATGTTTGATTCCGGTTATCCCTATGGTCATGTAATGTTTTAGACATTTACCCTTGTATGCTTTGATGACACGCCATAATTACGCGTGACATTCCATTAACAAAATGGGGTGTTACATATAATCTCTTTTCTATCAAAGTCGACCGAGGTCTCCTACCTCATTCCTCGAATTTAGTTGTATGCGCACTCACGCGCGTTCACACATACCGAGTGGTGTACCAAATACTTATAATTCTTCCAAAAAGAAGAAGAAGAACCAAAAGACCGTCAATCAAGCCGATCCCGAGAATCGAGCTTTGAGCAACACGATGGCAACGGATAATCGACCAATGATTGAGATTTTACAATCTCACGTTGAAGGAAATGATGACGCGATTGAGGTGCCGGATATTGGAGCGAATAATTTTGAACTAAAAACGGGTTTTATTCAAATGGTTTCCATTACACCATTTTTAGGCCGTACTCATGATGACCCACACGCTCATATAAAACGTTTCATACAATTGGCAAACACCGTCAAATACAATGGGGTGCCACAAGAGGCCATTCGTTTACTCCTCTTTCCTTTTTCCCTCGAGGGAAAGTATCACCACATGGGTGGATTTAGAGACCAAGTTCATTAACTACTTTTTCCCACCATCACGGACCACCTCTTTAAGGAATGACATCATTACCTTTGAACAAAAATATGGGGAAACGTTTAGTGACTTTTGGGACCGTTTTAAGGAGCTTTTACGAAAATGTCCACAACATGGTTTTACAAAAGTGCATCAAATCAATATGTTTTACAATGGTTTAACTCTTAATGAGCAAGACTCACTTAATGGTGCCGTCGGGGGTAATATTCTTGTGAAATCCATGAACGAGGCTTGGGCAATCATTGAAACAAGTCCAAAGTCCAAACCAAGAGTGTTAGGGCTACTATGGCTAGTGCTAGTACTAGTGAGACCGACAAGAAAATTGGCGCGCTTACGTCAATCGTGATCGACCTTGCTTTACATGTTAAGAACAATGTGCAAGTAAATGCCCTGAGTGAGTCATGTGAGATTTGTGGTGGATCACATTCATACCTAATTATGATAAGTTTCATGACCCATCTCAACAAGAAGTGTATGCTTATAATACTAATGAGAGGGTGCATTTCAAACCAAATGTGGATGCTAATAATCTTTCTTATAGGTCTACTAATTATTTGGCTCCTCCCGATTTTCAACCTCATGCTAGACCCCCTCCTCAATTGACTAATGCCCAATACCCACCAAGGAACCAAGGCCAACAAAGGAATAATTATCAAGGGAATTCTTCCAACAATCAATGGAATTTTAATTCAAATCAAGGGAATTTCAATGGTCAAAATCAAGGGAATTTTAATAGGCCAAACTAAGGGTTTCAAAATAACAACTTTAACCAAGGTTTTCAAAACACCAATGGTTTTCAACCACAATTTCAAAACCAATATTTTCCAAATCAATGGTTTCACAATCAAGGGTATAATCAAATGAACATGCATAATCCTCAAATGGACTTGGTTCTACAAAAATTAATCGAACATGAGCGAACCATGAAAGAGATGCAAGAATTGACCGATAGGAAATTTATGCAAATGCTTCAAACCCTTCGTCCCCAAGGTGCCCTCCCTTCGAACACCGTGACCAATCCTAGGGCTAACGTTAATGCCATCACTACTAGGAGCGGTAAGACAACCGAAGACCCTTCTTATTCCCCACCTAACCAAAGACCTGAGATTCCTTCTACTTCTACCCACCCCCTTCACCTTCTACTTGTGAGATACCACCCTTAATGCCTTCGTCTACACCTTATATTCCACCTTTACCTCAATCTTATACCACACCTTCGGTTCCCAAACCGTTCCTTCACCTTCCATTTCTAGCCCTCCTCCACCAAAGGATGTGAGTGCGCAATCCACTCTAAAGCCTTCATCTCAACCCAATATACCTTATCCCTCAAGGTTGAGGAAAGATAAATTGAAGAATAAGGATGATATTCAAGTTTCGAACTTCCTAAAAATGTTCAAACAATTGAATTTTAATATCACCTTTGCCGAGGCTCTCGCTCACATGCCTAAGTATGCTAAAATGTTTAAAGACCTATTAAGTGATAAGGAAAAGTTGCTCGATATTGCCATTACCCAATTTAATGAGAATTGTTTCGCGGTTCTTTTTTGAAAACTACCGGTTAAGTTAGGAGATCCCAGTCGATTCCTTATTCCTTGCAATTTTCCGGGTGTACAGAATTGTATGGCCTTGGCGGATCTCGGAGCGAGTATTAATATTATGACATTGTCCGTGTGGAAACAATTATCTTTACCCGAGCTAGGCCCCACTCGTATGACTTTGGAATTAGCTAACCGTTCGGTTGCTTATCCGGTGGGGATAGACGAGGATGTTTTCGTAGGAGTCGACAAATTCACTTTTCCCGCCGTTTTCGTTGTAGTCGACTATGAGATGGATCCACGTGTTCCCTTAATTGTGGGACGACCCTTCTTGAGTACCGGGCGTACATTGATTGATGTAGCCACGGGTGAGCTTATCATGAGGGTAGGGGATGATAAAATCGTCTTTAACATGGGTAAACCTTCCAAACTTCCCGATGAGCCCGAATCCGTAAATTACATCGATGTGCTCGACGAAGCATGTGAAGAATATTTTCACGAGGTTTGTAAGAACGGGATTTCTCATTTACCTCATGTTGAGACCATAGCTTCTATTGCTCCGTCATTGACTCGATTTGGATAAAGTGACTTTCTTTAACAAGAATTTGAAGCAAGCTTAGGGGATGTAGATTTAAAATATGACGATTCTCCCACCGATGGGGAAGAAGACATTCGTACCATTGAGAGACTTCTCAATGAGGACCATATTTCTCCACCTACTCCTAAGGAAGTTACAAACGATGATCCAAATTTGAATAAGCCTTCCACAGACAATCCACCGGATTTAGAGCTTAAGGATTTACCGTCTCATTTAGAATACGTTTTCCTATAAGAGAATGATAAGTAAACCGTCATAATTGCCAAGGACTTAAAAAAGGATGAAAAATCTCGACTTATCGAAGTGCTTAAGAATCATAAGAAAGCAATTGCTTGGAAAATCTCCGACATCCGCGGAATTGATCCTAACTTTTGCACTCATAAAATTCTCATGGAAGATGACTTTAAACCCGCAATCTAAAGTCAAAGAAGGGTAAACCCAAAAGTTCATGAAGTCATTAAGAAAGAGGTTATCAAACTTCTAGATGCCGGAATGATTTACCCTATTTCGGATTCGCCATGGTTTAGTCCCGTCCATTGTGTGCCTAAGAAAGGAGGAATAACCATTGTTCCTAATGAAAACAACGAGTTGATTCCTACTCAACTCGTAACGGGTTGGCGAGTTTGCATAGACTATCGTAAGCTCAACGATGCCACTCGTAAGGATCATTTTCCTCTTCCTTTCATGGATCAAATGCTCGAGCGTTTAGAGGGTAATGACTACTATTGCTTCTTAGATGGTTTTTCTGGATATTTCCAAATTCCTATCGATCCAAAAGACCAAGAGAAAACCACATTCACTTGTCCTTATGAAACATTTGCTTACAAAAGAAAGCCTTTCGGCTTATGCAATGCTCCCAGGACTTTCCAAAGGTGTATGATGGCTATATTCCATGACATGGTTGAAGAAACTATGGAAGTCTTTATGGACGATTTCTCGGTCTATGGTGATTCTTTCTCTTCTTGCCTTGCCAATTTAGAACGTATGCTTAAACGGTGTGAAGACACTCGTGTCGTTCTTAATTGAGAAAAATGCCATTTCATGTTAAAAGAAGGCATCGTCCTTGGTCACAGAATTTCTAAAGCCAGTATCAATGTCGACCGTGCTAAAGTTGATATCATTTCTAAGTTGCCTCCACCTACCACCGTCAAAGTAGTTAGAAGTTTTTTAGGTCATGCGGGATTTTATCGACGTTTCATTGAAGATTTTTCTAAGATAGCTCGACCAATGAATCATCTCTTAGAAAAAGATGCTCTGTTCATCTTTTCTCAATATTGTCTCGACTCTTTCGAACTTTTTAAAGGTAAATTAACTAAGGCACCGGTCTTAGTCTCTCCAAATTGGGAGTTACCTTTCGAGCTCATGTGCGATGCTAGTGATTTCACGGTAGGAGCGGTTTTAGGTCAACGAGTTAACAAACACTTCCAACCAATCCATTATGCTAGTAAGACAATGACGGGGGCTCAATTGCATTATACCACTACCGAAAAAGAGCTTTTAGCCGTAGTGTATGCTTTTGAGAAATTCCGCCCCTATCTTGTGTTCTCCACCACCATCGTTTAAACCGAGACTCTTTCTTTGGGTTTTGCTCCTACAAGAATTTAAAATCGAAATTTGTGATAAAAAGGGAGCAGAAAACCTAGCTACGGATCATCTTTGTAGACTCTAGGATCCTTATCAAGGGGAACTTCCAAATCAAGAGATTAATGAATCTTTTCCCCTTGAGACCTTAATGTCTATTAATTCCAATCTTGATGATACCCCATGGTTTTCGGACATTGCAAACTATTTGGCGGCTGGTGTTCTTATCGAAGGGTTATCGTCCCAACAAAAGAAAAAATTCTTTAAGGATATTAAGCACTATTATTGGGACGACCCTTATCTTTTCAAGCAATGTGCGGATCTTATCATTCGTAGGTGTGTTGATAGACCCGCAGATTTACAAATCCTTGAAGTTTGCCACAAAGGACCACCGGTGGTCACTTTGGTCCTAACTACACCGCGAAAAACGTTTTCGATTCGGGATTCTATTGGCCCACCATCTATCATGACGCTCATGAGATGGTTAAGCATTGTGATGCTTGCCAACGACAAGGCAAGATCATAGATAAAGACGAGATGCCTCAAAATTTTATCCAAGAATGTGAAATATTTGACGAATGGGGCATCGACTTTATGGGACCATTTCCATCATCCAAAGGGAACAAGTACATCCTCGTAGCTGTTGAATACGTTTCCAAATGGGTAGACGCAAAGGCTTTAACTACTAACTGTAACACCCCATTTTGATAATGGAATGTCACGCGTAATTATGGCGTGTCATCAAAGCCTACAAGGATAAATGTCTAAAACATTACATGACCAGAAAAAGGAAATACCGGAATCAAACATCGGTAGTCCAAAATTAAAGCTCATCACACACAAACATAAGTAATGTAAATGAAAGGACTAAATAATGTCCATAGAAAGAGTATCAAAGTATAGATAATGCATAAACTAAAGAAAGGCTAGAAAGCTTCCAGTCCATATGCACGTACGCTTAATGTCTACGAGCGTCCCTGAGTACCTGCCGTTTTGGGAACATGAAAAGGAAAACGGCTGAGCAATACGCTCAGTGCACAGATGTACAATAAAGCATGAATATATAAGCATATAAGCATATAACAGCGGAAGAAACTAAGTCCCGAATAACCCGGTTAAGTCTTACTAAAACTGGTTTGATAGTTTGAAAAGTATTATGTTTATCTTATAAAAACTGTTTAACATATTTTACCATTAGCCAATATAGGTCATGAAAATCCACCGTGCATGAATAATTGGAGGGGTGACCTCATCATGCAAATTAGAGGGGCTGCCTCTATTTTAATATACTGGTTTTGGGTAGGAGGGATCAGCTCCTTGTGAAGGATGCAAGGCACACACCACATTCCCATTGAGTAATCTGCTAAAAAACATGTAACTAGGATGCACCAATACGCCCCACATAATAAATATAATAATACGGCCAAAAGCTGAAGGGACGCCACGAGCAATCACTCCGCCGTGGGGAAGTCATAACACCAGTGCCTCTAGTGTTATGGTTATGGTACCTCCATAACTAGGTGAAACTGGTCATGCATGTATATGGCTTCAGGTATTCTAAATTAAACATAAGCAATCAAACATATAAACTTATACTATGGGAAAACAGTTGGCTGCATACGGGGAAATCCTAATAAGGAAAGAATGTCCATATTGAAAGGACGGGAATCCGTACCTTATGTCCAGTGAACGAAGAAGGCGAACGGAAGAGAGTCCTACTTCGGTATCACTAATGCTACATAAATACATACGTGTATAAGTATCTGCTTACTGAATACGTAACGGATTTTATGTCATGTCTTAACTTATTTTATACGTTCATGTCATGTTTTACTGTTTTAAGCTTTATACTGTATTTATCTCATATTCTGTTTATTCTGATTAAGTATTACTTGTATTTCATGTATTATTATACTTGTTGTGTAATGATAAGTAACTTTCAAAAAATAGCAGGTTTCCTAAAATAGAAAGTTTCCAAAAAATAGAAAGTTACCAAAAATAGAAAGTTTCCAAAAATAGAAAGTTTCCAAAAATAGAAAGTTTCCAAAAAATAGAATTACTGCTTAAAATAGATAAGTTTCTAAAAATAGAAAGTTTCCATAAATAGATTAGCTGCCTTAATTAAATAAGTTTCTAAAAATAGAAAGTTTCCATAAATAGATTAGCTGCCTTAATTAAATAAGTTTCTAAAAATAGAAAGTTTCCATAAATAGATTAGCTGCCTTAGTTATATAAGTTTCTAAAAATAGAAAGTTTCCATCATTAGATATAAGCTGGTTAAATAAGCTAATTATATAAGCTTAAGTGTTTTCTGATTAATATTCTAAGTCATGTTCTTATAAAGTATAGTTTATTAATTATTACATGTAAATTAAATAAACTATAGGTTAAAAGTATTTTATTAAATGTATCATGTTTTTAATTAAATAAAGTTAAAATACTTAGGTTAAAACATGTATTATTAATTACTAATAATATAACCTAAGTCATGTTGATTAATTAATTATAGTCATGGTTTTAATAATTAATTAATTATAATGTCTAGTTAATATAAAATACTTAGGTTAAAATTAGTGATCTAATAATTAAATTTATAACCTAAGTCATGTTAATTAAATTAATTATGTCATGTTTTATTAATTTAATTTTTTTAACATATAACTATTAAAATCATAAACCTTAACATAATCAATAAATCGAATCGTGACTAGAAACCATGAACCAGACACGTAATCAACACCATACCCCAAACCAAGTCGGGGTTCCCTCTTGTTTGCTGCTGCCGTGGGACCCACACCACCATACCGAGACCATGAGGTCTCGGTGGTGGGTAATAAGCCAAACCGAGACCCCTTAGGGGTTCGGTTGGGCGTCAGCTAGAACAAACATTCCTAAAAACCTTGTTTTGATTTACCTCATAATCATAGACATGTTTTAATAAATGTTTTTAATTAGTTTTTAAAAACATCATGATTTTATGTGATTTATTAATTCAAAACATAAAAGAAAAAGGTGAAAAATGTTATACCGAATACGTGGATCAATCAAGGATGAACACACACGAATGCTTGCACAATATTCAAGATCAAAAATCAACCGAACACCCCTTTTTGATGATGATAACCGGTGGCCAAAACAGAGAAGGAAGAAAAAGATTTAGGGTTTTTGTTATTTTTCCTGCATTGTGAATTATGACAAAATATTTCCTAATTCCCTTGTTTTAGCAAAATTAAAATGGGCTTGACCCACTTTCTTGGTGTAGCCGCGGGTAGGGGGCCCCACATGGGGTAACCCGTACCTTTTCCGAGTCTAATTATTTTAGTGTGCGTTCGTGTTTTATCGTGTTCGTGTTTTATGTGTTCTAGTTAATTATTGATCGTGACCTAATATATTTATTCGTGTTCGTAATAAATATATATACGTAAATAATATTATCTCGTGATTAAATTACGTTCATGATTATAATTATTATTTGAATAATTATCGTGTGTTCATACGTAATAAATACTTATCGTGTTCTAACACGTATATAATACTTAAAATTCTTATACGTGAACATAAACATACTATAAAAGGAAAGTTTTAATCTATTACGTACAATCTTAAGGGTACTATTCATGGTAAAAGCATGCGGGTTTTACAACTCTTCCCCCCTAAAAAGAATAATTCGTCCCCGAATTATAGATAAAGTAAACTGGAAAAGAAGAACATACCCGAATTCAAAATATGAAATGAGGGTAAGAAGCCTGGATAGACTCCTCTGTTTCCCAAGTGGCTTCCCGCTCGGTATGATCCCTCCAAAGGATTTTGACGAATGGAATCGTCTTCCTTCTCACGACTCGTTCTTGTCTGTCAAGAACTCGTTCGGGTTCTTCTATGAAAGTGAGATCTTCACGTATTTGTTCCAGTGGATACTGAACCATGTGAATAGGATGATACTGGTACCCTCTGAGTAAGGATACATGAAACACATTGTGTACATGCGAAAGCTGTGGAGGTAACGCTAACCGGTAAGATACTTCACCGACTCGTTCGATGATATCAAACAGTCCGATGAAACGAGGACTGAGCTTCCCTTTAATCCCGAAGCGTCTAACACCACGTGCCGGCGAAACCTTAAGGAAGACGTGATCTCCTATGTTAAAATGTATGTCCCTACGATGCTTATCGGCGTAACTCTTCTGACGTTACCGTGCTTCCTGAAGTTTCTGCTTAGCTACTGCGACCCTCTCATTAGTCATCTCTATGATCTCTGGTCCTTCAAGTGTTCGCTCGCCAACCTGATCCCAGCAGATTGGGGCGCGACACTTCCTGCCATACAACATCTCGAAAGGAGCACACTTGATACTTGCGTGCCAACTGTTGTTGTATGCAAACTCCACCAAACAGATATAATCGTACCAATCACCCGTCCATTCCAACGCACATGACCTCAACATGTCCTCCAATGTTTGAAGCATTCGCTCCGATTGCCCATCTGTTTGAGGATGAAAAGCCGTGCTAAGCTTTAGTTATGTACCCCAAGCTTTCTGCAGACTCTTCTAAAATCGCGAAGTGAATCGAGGATCTCTGTCTGAGATGATGCTGTATGGAGTACCGTGGAGTCTCATGATCTCTCTTCTATACGTATCTACGAGTTTACTTACCGAATCTTCCTTGCGGATCGGTAGGAAATGAGCTGATTTGGTGAGTCGATCTAAGATAACCCAAATTACATCGTGCTTCCTCTTGGTTGACGGAAGACCAGTAACAAAATCCATGGTGACTTTGTCCCACTTCCACTCTGGAATATCTAACGGTGGAAGGAGACCGCCAGATCGCTGATGCTCGATCTTAACCTGCTGGCAGGTAAGACATTTGGAGACGTAAGTGGCCACATGTTGTTTCATACCAGTCCACCAAAAGTACTGCTTGATGTCATGGTACATCTTAGTCGAACCAGGATGTATAAAGAATGGGGAGCTATGAGCTTCAGCTAACAAAGCTTCCTGGATTTATTGATCATCAGGAACACAAAGCCTTGTGCCCTGCCATACGATACCATCTGCATCTACTCTGAATTATGTCTGTTTCTCCAAATTCTAAACTATCGCCCAGATTTCTCCATCATCTTTCTAAGCTTCCTTGATCTTAGAGAGTAACTCAGGTTCTAATCTAAGATTAGCCCAGTAACCGTGTTGTCCACGTACCATGATCTCTATGTCTAGTCGTTCCAAGTCTATTATTATTTACTCCTCAATTTTAATGCCGTTGATCATTCCAGACTTCCTGCTAAGTGCATCTGCTACTACGTTCGCCTTTCCGGGATGATACTGTAGATTAATGTCATAATCCTTCAACAGCTCTAACCATCTCCTCTGCCTCATGTTCAATTCACGCTGAGTGAAGATATACTTCAAGCTCTTGTGGTCCGTAAAAATGTCACATGATTCTCCATACAAGTAGTGCCTCCATATCTTCAATGCAAACACAACTGCAGCAACTTCCAAGTCATGCGTGGGGTAATTTTCTTCATAAGGATTAAGATGCCGTGAAGCGTACGCGATCACTTTCCCATGTTGCATGAGAACACAGCCAATTCCTTTCCCCGATGCGTCACTGTAGATTTGAAATCCACCCATACCAGATGGGAGAGTAAGAATAGGTGCAGCTACTAGCTTCTGCTTCAAGTCTTCAAAGCTCTTCTCTCGTTCTTCAGTCCAAACGAATTTCTCCCCTTTCCGCATCAGTTTGGTCAATGGTAGTGCTAAGCGGGAAAAGTTCTCCACGAACTTACGGTAATAGCTAGCTAAGCCTAAGAAACTGCGGACTTCAGTCGTTGATGTCGGTCTCGGCCACTTAGTAATAGCCTCAACCTTCGCTAGATCCATAGTGATTCCTTCTGCTGATACAATGTGACCTAAGAATGCCACCTTGTCTAACCAGAACTCGCACTTGGAGAATTTAGCATACAACTGCTTCTGGCGAAGAATCTGTAGTACTGTACGAAGATGGTCTTCTTGTTTCTCCTTGGACTTTGAGAAAATCAGAATATCATCGATGAAGACAATGACGAACTTGTCCAGAAATTCATGGAAGATTCTGTTCATCAAATCCATGAACACTGTTGGAGCATTGGTTCGGCCGAATGGCATGACTACAAATTCGTAGTGGCCATAGCGGGTACCAAAAGCAGTCTTGGCGATGTCCTGCTCCTTAACCCGTAGTTGATGATAGCCTGACCTAAGATCAATCTTGGAGAAGTGTTTGGCCCCTTAAAGTTGGTCAAACAGATCGTCCATACGCGGTAGTGGATACCTATTCCAGATGGTAATCTTGTTGAGCTCGCGATAGTCTATGCAAAGACGCATACTGCCGTCCTTCTTCTTAACAAATAAGACCGGTGCGCCCCATGGAGATGCGCTCGGTCGAATGAAACCTCGTTCTAGAACTTCTTGCAGTTGATCCTTCAGCTCCTTTAACTCTATGGTTTCCATGCGATAAGGAGCTTTGGAGATCGGTTCAACTCCTGGAATAAGCTCGATATTGAATTCCACTTCTCGTACAGGTGGTATGCCCGAAAGTTCTTCTGGAAATACATCTTGGAATTCCGACACTATTTGCTGATCCTGAATTGATGGAGATTCAACATCCATGTCATGAACCGTATCTAGATAACCCTCGCAACCATGTGACAGTAGTGCACGCGCTTGCAGGGTAGATATGATTTGTATAGACCTTCCGGGTACGAACTCGTTGTGGATGTACTCTGGTGCATTTACATCACCGAAGATTACTCGATATGAATGGCAGTCTATGGTAGCATGATGCTTGGATAGCCAATCCATACCCAAAATCATGTCAAAGTCATTCATGTCTAGCAGAAGTGCGTCAACAGGACGAACCTTATCGTCAAATTCTAGGGGAAGACTCGTGTATACATGGGTGATTAATACAGAGTCCCTCAAAGGTGTGGAAATAGTAAGTCTATTATCTAGTGGCATGGGAAGCATCCTAATGTTCTTGGCATAAGCAGTAGAAATGACCGAGTGAGTTGCACCCGTATCAAATAGCACACACGCATCCTGACCATACATGTACAAGATTCCAGTGATGGTACCTGTAGACTTGTTGGCCTGATTCCGAGATGTCGTGTAGACACGTCCAGTGGTAGGAGGCGGCTTGGTATCAACATGTCCCGATGTGCCCTCCATCTCGCCCTTACGACAGTCCTTCATGATATGGCCAGGAAGACCACACTTGAAGCATGCGTCAGTGTTACGACGACATGGCCCCGGGTTCCTACGGTGGCAAGTAGAGCAAAGAGGATGAGTATATCCTCCAGCAGGTGCTCTGGCTGGCTGAGGACCTGATAAAACATTTTACATGAGACGTGATAATAGGGTACAAAGGACAATGCGAATAATCGTAAGATTGAATACCAGTGATAGCTGGACGGCTAGGCTGTGAACCTCTCTGTTCTGGTCCCTACCGTTTCCATGGTTCCTGGTAGAAGATTTGCTAGAGTGTCTGAATATGAGTTATAACATGAAATCATAAGAAAATGCGTAAGTATTAGGACCTGCTGTCGTTGGAGTGTCCAGCGTTGTTACGGTAATTATCATTATCGCCATGCCTATCCGTAGTAGAATGGTCGTTAGTCTGATCGCTTCCATTGGGCTGATTAGGCTGCTGCTGGGTAGCCGGCTGAGACCGGTCCCCAGTTTTCTGCTTGGAAGATACAATTTAAAGAGATGAATAATTGACATATATAGAAGAATACGGATTGATCACCGCTTGAATACGAATGTTTACCTCTTGTCGGGTTTCTCAGCTTCCCCGAACTCATCTCTCTCATGCAAGATTTCCAGCTTACGTGCCGCATCGGCCACTTGTGCTACCGTGTTGAAAGTAGCATACACCAGGTTGTTTGCGACCGATATGCGAAGAGCCCACCTAAAGTGGTGTGCCTTCTCTTCAGGAGTACCTGCCTCTGCACCAAGGAAACCAGCTAAGCGAAGAAAGCGATGCATAAACTCATTGCTATTCTCCCGAGCTCTCTGTTGGATCCCATGGTACTCCCTCTTAAGCTTGTCTTGCTCAGCCTTGGGAAAAAACTGTTCCATCACCCTATCTTTGAACTAAGCCCATGTCAACCCAGCCACCCAATCGTCACCTCCCTCAGACTGCTTCAATGCTAACCACCAATTTAACACATCGTCTTCGAACCGGTAGCATGCCAACCTCGCCTTGAACACGGGGTCACAACCCATATCATTGAAGATCTTCTCGATGTGATCCAACCAGCTTTCAGCTTCACTGGGCTATCTGTTTTCTCGAAAGCTCACGAACGGAGCTTGTTGAATCTCTCCAGCCATATTGCCAATGTCATTGGAGGAGGAGGAGGAGGTGCTTGGTTATGCTGCTGATTGTTGGCAGCTTGAACCTCAGCCCTGATGTCATTCCTCGGTTGAGGAAGCAAAGCTTGCATTGCAGCTTGGATTGCTGCATTGAGTTGTTCCTGCTCGCGTGTGAGAACCATCTGGAAGTATAACATAAAACATATGATTAACAGATCAAAACATAAGATCTATATATTCGTGAAAAAAAATTTCTACCAATAAATCAAGAGAAAAATTTTATGCAAGAAAATTTGTATATGAATGCATGATGCAGTTTTATGAAAACTTTTGTATGCTCGAGAGTGAACGCCTATGGTCAGTTCACCCAAAATAAAAGACATGGCGAGGAACGCCTATGGGTCGGTCCCAAATTTAAAAGTTTCGATAAAACACATGCGACTAAATAGGGCCAGTCCTGTACCAACCATTACTTAGTCATAAACCTGCGACAATGACATATATATGTATGCATAACAATGATGAATGCATGAAAAACGACTGTCAGTTCTAGGAAGACCATAATGACTACCCACTAATCACAGGTCATGTTTTGAGAGCCTACAGGTCGAAACCAGGCTCTGATACCATAATTGTAACACCACATTTTGATAATGGAATGTCACACGTAATTATGACGTGTCATCAAAGCATACAAGGATAAATGTCTAAAACATTACATGACCATAAAAAGGAAATACCAGAATCAAACATCGGTAGTCCAAAAGTAAAGCTCATCACACACAAACATAAGTACCGTAAATGAAAGGACTAAACAATGTCCATGGTAAGAGTATCAAAGTATAGATAATGCATAAAGTAAAGAAAGGCTAGAAAGGTTCCAGTCCATATGCACGTACGCTTAAAGTCTACGAGCGTCCCTGAGTACCTGCCGTTTTGGGAACATGAAAAGGAAAACGGCTGAGCAATACGCTCAATGCACGGATGTACAATAAAGCATGAATAATATAAGCATATAAGCATATAACAGCGGAAGAAACTAAGTCCCGTATAACCCGGTTAAGTCTTAGTAAAACTGGTTTGATAGTTTGAAAAGCCTTATGTTTATCTTATAAAAACTGTTTAACATATTTTACCATTAGCCAATATAGGTCATGAAAATCCACCGTGCATGAATAATTGGAGGGGTGACCTCATCATGCAAATTAGAGGGGCTGCCTCTAATTTAATATACTGGTTTTGGGTAGGAGGGATCAGTTGCTTGTGAAGGATGCAAGGCACACACCACATTCACACTGAGTAATCTGCTGAAAAACATGTACCTAGGATGCACCCATACGCCCCACATGATAAATATAATAATATGGCCAAAAGCTGAAGGGACGCCACGAGCAATCATTCCGCCGTGGGGAAGTCATAACACCAGTTCCTCTAGTGTTATGGTTATGGTACCTCCATAACTAGGTGAAACTGGTCATGCATGTATATGGCTTCAGGTATTCTAAATTAAACATAAGCAATCAAACATATAAACCAATACTATGGGAAAACAGTTGGCTGCATACGGGGAAATCCTAATAAGAAAAGAATGTCCATACTGAAAGGACGGGAATCCGTACCTTATGCCCAGTGAAGGAAGAAGACGAACGGAAGAGAATCCTACTTCGGTATCACTAATGCTACATAAATACATACGTGTATAAGTATCTACTTACTGAATACGTATCATTTTATGTCATGTCTTAACTTATTTTATACGTTCATGTCATGTTTTACTGTTTTAAGCTTTATACTGTATTTATCTCATATTTTGTCTATTCTGATTAAGTATTACTTGTATTTCATGTATTATTATACTTGTTGTGTGTAATAATAAGTAACTTTCAAAAAATAGCAGGTTTCCTAAAATAGAAAGTTTCCAAAAAATATAAAGTTACCAAAAATAGAAAGTTTCCAAAAATAGAAAGTTTCCAAAAATAGAAAGTTTCCGAAAATAGAAAGTTTCCAAAAATAGAAAGTTTCCAAAAATAGAATTACTGCTTAAAATAGATAAGTTTCTAAAAATAGAAAGTTTCCATAAATAGATTAGCTGCCTTAATTAAATAAGTTTCTAAAAATAGAAAGTTTCCATAAATAGATTAGCTGCCTTATTTAAATAAGTTTCTAAAAATAGAAAGTTTCTATAAATAGATTAGCTGCCTTAATTAAATAAGTTTCTAAAAATAGAAAGTTTCCATCATTAGATATAAGTTGGTTAAATAAGCTAATTATATAAGCTTAAGTGTTTTCTGATTATTATTCTAAGTCATGTTGTTATAAAGTATAGTTTATTAATTATTACATGTAAATTAAATAAACTATAGGTTAAAACTATTTAATTAAATATATCATGCTTTTAATTAAATAAAGTTAAAATACTTAGGTTAAAACATGTATTATTAATTACTAATAATATAACCTAAGTCATGTTGATTAATTAATTATAGTCATGGTTTTAATAATTAATTAATTATAAAGTCTAGTTAATATAAAATACTTAGGTTAAAATTCCTGATCTAATAATTAAATTTATAACCTAAGTCATGTTAATTAAATTAATTATGTCATGTTTTATTAATTTAATTTTTTTAACATATAACTATTAAAATCATAAACCTTAACATAATCAATGAACCGGATCGTGATTAGAAACCATGAACCGGACCCGTAATCAACACCATACCGTGAACCAAGTCGGGGTTCCGTCTTATTTGCTGCTGCCGTGGGACCCACACCACCATACCGAGACCATGAGGTCTCGGTGCTGGGTAATAAGCCAAACCGAGACCCCTTAGGGGTTCGGTTAGGCGTCGGCTAGAACAAACACCCCTAAAGACCCTTGTTTTGATTTACCCCATAATCATAGACATGTTTTAATAAATGTTTTTAATTAGTTTTTAAAAACATCATGATTTTATGTGATTTATTAAATCAAAACATAAAAGAAAAGGGTTAAAAAGCTTATACCGAGTGCGTGGATCAATCAAGGATGAACACACACGAATGCTTGCACAATATTCAAGATCAAAAATCAACCGAACACCCCTTTTTGATGATGATAACCGGCGGCCAAAAGAGAGAAGGAAGAAAAAGATTTAGGGTTTTTGTTATTTTTCCTGTATTGTGAATTATGACAAAAGATTTCCTAATTCCCTTGTTTTAGAAAAATTAAAATGGGCTTGGCCCACTTTCTTGGTGTAGCCGCGGGTAGGGGGCCCCACATGGGGTAACACGTACCTTTTCCGAGTCTAATTATTTTAGTGTGCGTTCGTGTTTTATCGTGTGCGTGTTTTATGTGTTCTAGTTAATTATTGATCGTGACCTAATATATTTATTCGTGTTCGTAATAAATATATATACGTAAATAATATTATCTCGTGACTAAATTACGTTCATGATTATAATTATTATTTGAATAATTATCGTGTGTTCATACGTAATAAATACTTATCGTGTTCTAACACGTATATAATACTTAAAATTCTTATACGTGAACATAAACATACTATAAAAGGAAAGTTTTAATCTAGTACCTACGATCTTAATGGTACTATTCATGGTAAAAGCATGCGGGTTTTACACTAACGATGCGAGGGTTGTAGTTAACTTCTTGAAGCAATTATTTGCTCGATTCGGCGTTCCTCGTGCTATCATTAGTGATCGCGTTACTTATTTTTGCAATGATCAATTCACACGAGTCATGGTTAAGTATGGTGTCAATCACCGACTTTCCACCGTGTATCATCCACAAACTAATATTCAAGCCGAGGTTTCCAACCGTGGACTTAAGCTAATCTTAGAGCGTACCATGGGAGAGCATCGTGCCTCATGGGCCGATAAATTATATGATGCTTTGTGGGCTTTCCGTACCGCTTATAAGACACCTATAGGTTGTACTCCTTTTCTCCTTGTATACGGAAAGGCTTGCCACCTCCCCATTGAGTTGGAGCATAAGGTTTATTGGGCCTTAAAATGGGCTAATTTTGACATAAACAAAGTCGGTGATCTTCGGAAAATCCAACTCAATGAACTCCATGAACTTAGGAATGAGGCTTATGAAAATTCTTTGATCTATAAGGAGAAGACTAAGCTCAGTCATGATTCTAAGATTAAAAATAGAGAGTTCAACATTGGTAATCAAGTTTTACTCTTTAACTTACGGTTGAAAATCTTTTCGGGGAAACTTAAGAGCCATTGGTTCGGTCCATTCACCGTGGCATAAATTTTCCCATATGGTACCATTGAGCTATCTCAACCAAATGGGCCCAACTTTAAGGTGAATGGCCAACGGGTTAAGTTGTACTTTGCAGAGGACATCTCTCACGAGATGATTCCATCCCTCTCCACGTTTCCCTTGAATTAATTTGGGAATTAGAGTCGAGCTAGAGACTCCTGATAAATAAATAAAGCATCGTATAACTATGTTAGATTTTCACCTTTTCCACCCTTTCCACCCTTTTTCACCTTCACCCATTTCCACCAATAAGTGTAGGGGGAGGCAAGTAGGTTATGTTTTGTGATGTTGTGCAGGGATATGTGCTTTAATGATCCACTTTTGGTACTTTTGAGGAGACCCGTGATCCCGTGTTCCCGTGTACCCGATTTCTTCGATTTGTTTTTGCTATTGTGATTCAATTTTGTATATAAATAAAACGTGAAAAATTGATCACTTTAGTTGTTAATAGATGACTTTTTTATATAAGTGTACTCGTTCGTTCTCGGTTCCTAATCGAATTGATCACGGTTTAAGGTGAAATTATTGTAATTTGTCACTAAAAGGGGGAGCTTTTGGTTATCTATATCAACTAAAATGAGTTAAGACAAATGACAAATATAATAAATAAAGAGATTAAACAAATTTAAGTCTAATTAAAAAGTAAATTTAAAGATAAAATAAAACAATACAATTTAAAATTAAACTTGACAAAAATGGTGGGAAGGAAATAAAATTTGAGAAATAACTAAGTAAAATAAAACAAAACTGTAGTCAGATCGCACCCTACAATCGCAGCACGCGATCGCAGTCTGGATCGTAATATGGATCGCAGTCAACGATCGTACTCTAGATCGCAACTCAGATCGGAACCCAGATCGCAACAAAGGGTCGTGACAACCAATCACACCCTGGATCGCAGTCTTCGATCGCAACACGCGATCATAGTATGGATCGTAGAATGTGATCACAGTCTGTGATCGTAGTATGTGATCGCAGTATTGATCGCAAGTAGAAACCCTAAGGCTTATTCGATCACAATACTCGATCGGAACAAGTAAAACCCGTAAGAATGTTACGATGGTATACAAAAGGCAAATAAGCAAGAACCAAATAAGCACTTACCAAAACTTAACCAAATCAATAACAAAAAGCACTAGATAAGCACAAATGAAAAACTTTCAAAACAATAAATAAGCAAGATTTATAAAATAAACTCTAAAAAGATTAAACTTTTAAAATCACTTAAAAGAAAATAAGCTAATCATGAAATAAGCAAAAAGCACAAAAAATTGAGCTTATCAATCGTAAGAAATTGATAAGAACAACAAGTTGAACACTTAAATCAAATAAACACAAAGATGAAACAAGTTACCTACTTTGAACCGAATCAAAATCAAGATTAAAACAAGAAAGGTAGAATAAGAGAGATTATGAAAAGCTTTTAATTAAAGACAAAGATTCTAATACAAGATTGAAGTGAAAAGCTTAAAACTTGAAAGAAAAAATGAAAGAAATCTAGAGAGAGAAAGTAGAAGCACCTACTTCTTTCTAAAGATATGAACTACAAAAAATAAAAATGACTAACTCCCTAAATGAAGTTTTAGGGGAGTATTTATAGGAGAGGAGAGGTGTGGTGTGTTGCTTGCTTCTTTCTTCCTTTTGTCTTCTCGTCTTTTTAAATGACTCGTCTTTCTCGACTTTTTCTCGGGATTAGTCGAATGATAAAATGAACTAGTCTTCTAATTTTCTTCTTTTAGTTGACTAGGTTCTTCGACTTCGTCAAACTTCCGTCTTTAGACTTTTTCTTCGATAAATCTTCAGAATAGGCCTTTGACTTCCGTTCTTCTTGCACTTTTGATCTTTTGACTTCGTCTTTTAATTTTTTTCGATAAAAGCCCGTGAAAGCCCGTGTTTTCTTCTTTTTTCATCCTTTGGTCCTAAAACATAATAAAAACACAAACCACGCATAATTTCAACTTTTACGACATAAAATACACGTTTTGGTCCCGTTTTTATTATAATTAAGTGGTAAAAGGGTAAGTGTTTTCACACTTATTAAATCCCCTACACTTGACCATTGCAATGCCCTCATGCAACGCATTAATTTCAAAACACGATTTACATTTTCCATCATAATTAACCCATCTTGGCCTTTATTAAATAATAGATACTTAAGGAAACTAAAAAGATAGAAAATTACAAAATGCTAGAAGGAGGAACAAGTAAAGATATCGAAGACTTACATTAGGGCTTTGGTTGTCATAAATGTTTATCACCCTCAAGTTTCATGTTCCCACACCAAGCTTAAAAACGAGATCATTATTATTATAAGTTAGCAAGCTAACACAAACTCATGTGGCTCAATTATTCACTTAGACTCCCTTATTCCTAGGTGTATCTCTTATATTTTATTGTTGTCTTGAATGATCACGAGGATGCATTGTTGACTTATTTTGAAAGTTTATTTAGACCAAAAATAAAGTAGGACGATTTAATCAATAGTTAGCTAAAGGACAAAATCTTTTAAAATTGCTTCTCGGGATCTCATAAAGTTCATATCTTGGCATAACTCGCTTCAGGATTTGAGACCTTTCTCGGACCGATATTTGGCAGTGACTTCATACTTCGAATCTTGAAAGACGTTCTTAAAATAATGGTCTTCTCTTTATAATAGGAATTTCTTCACTTGAAATTTTTGAGAGATTCTTCATAATTGGACCACGATTTCTTCATTTTTCTCCAATCTTTATTTTGGATTTTGATATGCAATGATCCGCCTCCTTTTAGGACTTGGATCTATTTATCCTCATACCTTGCTAGGGTCTTTTCGGATAGACTTCTCCATGATCTTTAGGGGAGTATTTGCTTTTCGTCGTGTGTATCGATCCTTCATATTGATTTTTGATAAATGATTCTTCACATCACTTGGGATCTTTAGAAACAAAATGTAGCCCTCATGCCTTGTTAGGGTCTTTTCGGACTCAGCAATCTTCGCATCCCGCTTCAATAAGTTATGTCTTGGCTATGAACTCTAATTAATATCAAGCAACTTTTAAACGATCTTGGGCTAGAAGCTAAGTAACATTTCAAATTATACGACCTTACTTATTGCAATTATATTTATTAACAAGCGATGGGAAAAAATCTCTTAATTAACTCACATAAATTCATGAAAGAATACCAAACTTATAATTGACTCTATCATCTCTCGTTCTATACAATTCAAAATCTCAAGGAATGAGACTCGTGGATGCTTAGCCAATTAAATCAAAGTTTTAGGTTTTCAAGTCATCTATAGGATCTTGCAAATTCTTAGACTTTTTCAAGTTTAGAATTCGCATTTTAAATTTCCCTTGATAAACAAATTTCTAGGATTAATTATAGGAACTTGCGAAAAGTTCTTGTTCTTAACCCGTAAGAGTTAAGACTTTCGCGTTTTAAAGTTCCCTATATAAAAGCCTAGCAAAACTTGATTTAAACATGTTAAGGATACTAGCTAGAGTAAACTTAAATAAGTAAACTCGGGTTGAGTCAAAAGATTCATGACAGGCCTAATATATCAAAGACATCAAAACATGTTAAAACCATTTTATTTAACTACTTTATTTTTCTTTTGACTTTATTCTTGAAATGAAATATATACATACGAGGAAAGAACATAAATAGAATAGATGAAAAATACTACTAGGTCAAAATAGATCAAAAATTTTGAAAAATGTCAATGAGGACATATTCATAGAAAAGCACACTTAACTTCGATAGAAGTCCCCCTACACTTGATATAAACATTGTCCTCAATGTTTAAGTATGTGGGAGTAAACTCCCCTACACTTAGGACATTGTGCACGTTGTTTAAATCTTGCTAAGGAAAGGACAACTAAAGTGATTTCAATGTCAACATATAAGATATGAAATATTGAATCAAAAGAGTTTAGGATAAAACCAGGAAGACGGGAAAACGGGATCACGGTTCGTCAAATATCATCAAAAGTGCTCTTTGAAGCTTTAATCCCTGCACATCATAAGAAACAAGACAACAAACACCTATGTAGCTCCCCCTACACTTACTATGAAAATGGGTAAAGGATAGATCAACGGGTTGCCTCCCGAGAAGCGCTTGTTTTTGTTAATCGAGTCACGAGCCTGACTCGACCCAGAACTAATTCAAGGGAAAAATGGTGTGGGATGGAATCATCTCATGACAGATGTCTTCACCAAAGTACAACTTAACACGCTGGCCATTCACCTTAAAGTTTGGCCCGTTTGGTTGAGATAACTCAATGGTGCCATAAGGGAAGACTTTAGCAACGGTGAATGGGCCGGACCAACGAGATTTAAGCTTGCCCGAAAATATTTTCAACCGAGAGCTAAAGACTAAAACTTGATCACCTATGTGAAACTCTTGGTTCTTAATCCTAGAATCATGAATGAGCTTTGTTTTCTCCTTGTAGATCAATGAATTCTCATAAGCCTCATTCCTAATGTGACAATCTAACATTTTCAGGTAGTGAATTATTTTCTCGTATAATATTTTGAAACTTATTTTTGTGTTGGTTGACGAACTCACAATTTACGGATTTAAATTTGGGCTTACGTGTATAATTTAGCGTCTTTTACGACTAAACCGGAAACCTTAGGATTACGTATTTACGTTTTTGAACTCCATTTTTGATGAGACAATTTTTATTGGATTCGTTTTGTGACGTTGATTCATAATTTATAAAAACGTTTTTCGTAAAACGACCCGAGGGCACGCAAATCGAGAAAACTAGAATCGAGGAATACCCGTAAACTAGTGAGATGGGACAAAATACATTGTCCCACCCCACTAGCTAACTTGGACGGCACCAACATGACACCACAACCATATGTGGCATCATGTTAGCTACAAGTTTACAAGTGTAAACAAAGCTTACACTTTAAGCTTTTCCTAGTAAAAACCACTAGCAACTAACTCACACCACCATTTACTTACATGCAAAATCAACACAAATCCTCTCAAACACTCACTCCCTTTCCGTCCACTTTCAAGCTACAAACACCCCTTTTGATCTTTTCTAGCCATGAAATACATGTTTACTAGCTCTATCATGGAGTTATCTTGAAGCCTTGATCATTTGGTGGCCATATTAACAATATTGGAGGTGATTTGCTTGTGTCCTAGGGCTGATTTCTCAACTATTGTTCTTGGTGTTTGATGATCTTGGAGTTACTTGTGGTGTTCATCAAGTTCTTGTCTTCCAAAAACAAGAAATACACTTGGTTGGTAAAGAAGATCATCCTCTCTATTTTCTCTTGTTATTTTTGTAAAGAACAAATGTATTTTCTTTCATTTTGTATATGTATATGATGTATATATGATGATAAAAATGTTGTGTGGGGATCAAGTGTTGATAAATATGCTTAAAAAGGTTAATAACTATAAGAAATGAGGCTAAAATCATGATTATTTAGTTGGCTGTATAAAAACAGTATATAACTAAAACTTGAACTGATAAAATTGCATGATATGATCCATTTACAGTAAGTAAAAGATGTTATACACATGTGAGATTTGGCCATGCAATGGAATCAATATAATGAGTGAGATACGATCAAAGCAAGTAGGGTGTTCTAATCTGAATAAGCAGTTTTGTAGGGACTGTTAAGGCAAGATGAACTTAAAATGAGCAGTAGCTATAGCTAAGTTAAATGTAGCACATAATATGAAGAACATGTCACCCAAAAATGAGCTTCTAATTCATTATAGAACTTTAGATATGATAAAAATGGTGAACATGAAAATAAAAATCAGATTTTGAGAATTAATGTTTATTATTATTATATAAGCACTCAAATTATAATGTATAAAATGTAAAATTAAAACCCACTAACTTATAAACCTTATTTATATAAATATGTAAAAGGGTAAATGAATTAATAACTTATATAAATGGTAGTGAAATAATACTTATAAATAATAAAAACTATAAACTTGATTTTTACGACTTTTTCGGCTATTACCGTAAAATTTACGTTTTTCGCCAAATAAAACTTAGACGATCAAACCCGTCTAATGTAATGTTTTTAAAAGTCATATACTGATATATAAGTAACTAATACAAGTAAAAACCGATAAAACCCGAACTATATGACATACGGACATTAACGAGCTAACTAAGCATATTGGACTAATAATTGGACTAAATAAGTTAAATACTTGTAAAAAGAACTTATTGGGCTTAACCCATTTGGGCCCAACATGGAAAGTATATATACTGATAATATAGGTATAAAATGGATTAAAACAAGTTAAAGAACTTATACTAACCTTATTGGACTTAAAATAGGTAAATAGGTAAAATTAGCAAACTAGTAAAACGTTACCAAAACGTAAACACTAAAACGAGTAAATAAGGATGTATAAACCCACTTGATCATCATCATATGTACAAAATCATCATATGTATATTGTTATTTTGATAAAAGTCATTGGACAAAGTCTAAGACCGATTATTATTTATATAGGTTTTTTCGTGACTGAAGCACGCCCGTAGCCGATAATCCGCCTTTCATTATCAACGTGAGTTCATAGCCTCACACTCTTTTAAATGTTTTATAAAATGATTTGTAAACCCGCGAGGGAGATAACATGCTAGATTTTGATAAAAATAGAACACAAGTAGTCCCGATGGTATGCTTAATGATATGGACCCGAATGATGCTATGACCCTATAAACGAGACTAAAAGGATTATTAGTAGTTAGGTTATGTCACTTAAAGTCCCATTAGCATGAATTGTGAACTACCGGGTGTAGAACAATGATAATCTTATGAATCAAGAGGGTTGATGTTTTTCTAGAGAGAGAAAGTTAGAGAGAGAAGTGAAAGAAAACTTGTATATTGAAATGAGAGAAATGAACAACCAACACCTCTTTCCATGGTGGAAAGAGGTTTAAATACCCCAAGTCCTTAAAGGACTTGGGCTTCCGGCCCATGAACATGCTCATGGGTCGGGCTATGTAATAAATGACACTTAACTTAACTACGAGCCTATAACTACATGGTTGGAGTGACCGAGACTTTCTAAATGCGTAAAACGTATTTCCAACAATCTCCCCCAAAGGGAGGTCACTCCAAATTTACAAAGTCCTAATCTAGCATGTTAGATTTTGTTCTTGAGCTCGTAGTCTTCTTTTCTTTCTTTTTCTTTTCTTTTGTGAATATGTGTTGAATGATATCAGCCTTTTTGCTTGGAACATGTTCTTTCGGCCTTTCACGTGCGATCTTTGCCTACTTGTGAATTTTGCCTCCTCGTGACTCCATGTTCCACACACTTATGTCTTTTTGTTGAATTCTCGAAAGTTTCAGAGTTTGTTACAGCGGAAGAATTCATCTTGTACTTTCTTGAATTTTTGCTGAACTTTGATGCAGAAAGACATAAGCATGTGGGAACGACTTCTACAGGTACATCGCAACACCACCGTCTTTAACTGGTACACAGCAACGCCACCGTCTTCAACAGGTACACAGCAACGCCACCGTCTTTAACAGGTACACAGCAACGACACGAATAAAATGGCTTTGAACATTTTATTCTAATTCGGTAGCATTTTACCTCCGGTCGGTGAAGACCGTTGGACGATATTAGATATCGTACCTGTGACGGATAGTTTCAATTAAGTAACTTCCTGACAGGATTTCGCGGGTAAACCCGTTCTCTTTATTCGACCGTCCAAAGCTGACTGCGAACATAAAGAGTGAATCACTTGGATAATTTATCCTTGTGATTTGAAGCCGTCAATTCATGAAACCTGGAACAAGTGAATTTCAATAAAGATTTTCACCATCGTTGCTTTCCAGTTGTCACGAGCTCAATTCATAAAGAATCTTGCATGTCACCTACCAAGTGCTGTTTGATGTTAACACTAGAAGGATTTCCACTCGTCACTGTGATCAATAAAGAGTCACTCTGAGTGTTCTGGCAAGATCATATGATAATGCGAAGAGGCCTGGAACGAGTTTAAGTTCAATTAAGAATTAAACCACTATTTCTTTCCAGTTTTTCACAAGATTGGTTCTAAAAGAACCGCACGTGTAACCTACCATGAGCTTGTTTGATGTTGGCTCAAGCAGGATTTCCATCTTCATTGTAATACTTGCGTATTACTCGGATGTTCTGGCAATATTACAGGAATACTGCGTAGGACTCATGAAAATCTCTTACTTTTCACAGTGTGTGAGAAAGCAAGGAATAAATGGTAAGTGTCCTAATGAGACTTTTGATGATCTCTTGGCTCTAGACTCGATTGTGCGTTTTGATTTAGTGAGCGATGGCTGGAGAGGAGTGCCACCTTTTCAATACCAGTCTATTCGGAGTGAATAAACTAATAGATCACGTGTTGGTCTCCGTGTGATTAAAAAAAATACCTTTTGAGAGATATTTGAGTTAGCTGGGAAGGGTTGTGCATTGCATCACTGGGTCCATGATGTCTTTCTTCAATACCGAGAATCATTAGCAAAAATGACCTCAATAGCATATGTATTGACCCGGTTTCTGCCTAAAGTTGTAAGGAGGGCTTCTTTCTTTACACCCTTTATCTTTACAATTCTTTTTCATTCTTCAACCCCTTCAATGCTTACCAATACGTCATCACTAGCACCTTGTTGTGATTGTTCCAGTGCTAGCTTAAGTACATGGTCGGCATTCAGCTACGTTCACATTCTTTCTCCATCTTTCCTAGGACTTCTAATTCTATCTAGGGAATTGTCCTTGGGAAGATTCCATCGGCTCTGATGAATCATTGGACTAAACCTATTCCTACCACCCTTTTGTCACCACATTCGTCGTGAATTAAGTGTGTTTTGGGAAGGAATTGCCACCATGAAAAATCATTGAAAATCACTTAAGGTACTTGTGATATTGAAATCAAAAGTTTTGTACCTTAGGTGTTTTGATCATCAAAAACGCTCCCCCTTAACTTGTGCATAACACATGTTAAGTTGGTTTATCTTTTAAGTCTTTTTCATTGTTTTAGCCAAATATCATAAAGTCTCCTTAATCCCATTTTCTCCCCTTTCCAAAATGTTAACCATCAATATTTTGGATATTAATGGATTAACCGGTCTTTGGGTAATAAAATGAAATTAATGTTTGGCCATAGAACATGTTAATGCTCCCCCTTAAGTTAATAAGGGATAGTTGTAGTGCCTTAGTATGATATATTTTGAAAGATTTAGAATCTCGTGAGAAATTCTTGAAAAAATTATCATACCTTAACACTACAAAAAGCCACAAAAGCTGATAAAGTAAAAAGGTAACATATTCACAATAATATACATATGGAGTTGACCTGTAATGAGACGACCCAAAATTACTTGGTTCGTTCCGTGAACCGATGGTGAGCTCCATATGGTCGTCCACCGACGAATCGTTCTATGCTTCGAAGCAACCGGCGCTTCCTGAGAAGTTCTTCAATCTTCTTGATTGCGTACTTTGATCCCCTGATGCACTGGCTTGTCCAAGTGTAGGTGACTGCTGGAAGCGGTTGTTTGGCATTGAGAACCGTCAGATCATCCCGAACTTGCTTAAGCGTGCCATCGCTGAATTTGTGCATTTCAGAGAATCGCATATACTGCATGGTGCCAGTCTCATTTGGGTAGAAGATACCTGCTTCTGGTGTGGTTGTCCCCATGTATACCTTCTTGTTCTTATGGAAATTGCTGAGTGGAGTCGTATGGGGACGTTCCAGGTTTAGTTTCTTCTGATAGCTTTCTACACCAAGTTGAAAATCTTCCACCCGGTTCTGAATAACGACTTTCCTAGCATATTGGCGAAAGTTGGAACTCAAGGCAATGACAATATCAGGTGATAAGTGGTCAACTTTTTCTTGAGCCAATAGCAGCAGAAGATCTTCGATGTCTTCAAGTTGAAGGTACTGAAGATCACTTTCATCAATTTGGTACTCTTTCTCATCAGTACGTTTGAAGATGATTACGTTCAAGTAATCATAGCCGAAGACCGTCTGAGTTGTTGCTCCTTGAATACTTTTGATCCTGTGTGTTGATATAATGGGAGAACCTCTCTTAGGACGGTGGAAATGGTTGTAGGCAAGTTTTTTCTTTGCATTCCAGTGAGAAATACCAAGTGCTGCATAAGTGTCATAGGATGGAAGCACTTTCTTTCTCCATATGGTTCCAGGTACTTTATCCTCTATCCATGGAATATTCTCCAAGTTAATTGCCTTAACCATGGTGAGTGACGTGGCATATTTCGTTGCACCATTCTCCAGGTATTCAAGATCGTGAGACACAAAGTGTTCTATTGGGATTGTTGCAGATTCGGCAATGATCGTTGGTGTTAGAGGTCGCAATACGGGAGTTTGAATTCCTATAGTTGTCGCTCTCATTGCTTTGGTAAGCTCGTTAAAATGATATTCTGCTTCATTATGGCTGATCTTCAAGGTATCGAAGAAGTCCACGTTTGTAGCTGCCATTTTGATCAAATCTGGAGTCATTGTCGATTTCCCATGAGAATACCGTAGAAAGGCCGAAAAATCGACAGGGTTATTGAGGAATTGAGTCATCTCCATTTCAGTTGTCGTGGCAAAAGGATGCTGTGGTGCTGCATTGGTTAGCCAAAGTTGCTCCTGTACCATGTCATCAATGATTAAAGATTCAGCAAACGTTGGTTCTGGTACATTTAGATCTTCAACTTCCATGTCACTGTTGTGTGGATCTTCAACTGTTGTGGAAGGTGGATCTTGCATTTCCAGTATATCACCGTGAGGTTCTTCTTCAATCATTGGCTGTATCGGTTCTTCTGCTTGCATATATTCTACGGATTCATTGTGAGAATCAGTAGTAAGAGCTGGTGCAGTAGATATACCTGTATCGATTTTCTGAGTTTCTGGTACAGTAGACTCGATTGTCTTTTCAGCGGTTTCAGCAATGTTTGCTACAACTTCCTCTAAACCCTTCTCAGTAGCTTGGTCACCGTCATCCTTATTTGGCTCTTCGGCATTAGTACCGGTTTCGTCATTCTGATTACCCTTGGTGATTCCATGACCGTCGTCATTATCATCATCGTCATCCTCATCATCGCCTGTATCTTTGTCCTTATCCTCATCGTCATCCTTATCTTCTTCGTCTTCATCCTTTTCTTCCTCCTCATTTCCTTCCTTTTCTTCCTCATTTTGTTCATTGTCACCATCATCTTCTTCCTCCTCTAGTACGTCTTCATCGTCAGACTCAGAGTCGGTAGTGTCTGCAGGATTCTCTTCAAGAATTGCTTTGTTGAGATATTGCAGAACTTTGCGTTTGTATTTCGATTTATGAGCGCCCATATCAAGTAGACGTGTCTGTAGCAATGTCATTAGCTGAAGAGTAGATAGACCATTACCGACAAGATGTGGTAGTTGTTGATCAACATAAGACTTGACTTCACGTCGAATGATCGCGGTCATCTGCTCGTCAATTGACCCGAGAAAAGCAGCATTTTCTTTATCCCGAGTTTTCTTCTCTTTAAGAAATGATTTATGTTTTTCTTTAAGTCTAGACACTCTTTCTATTAATTTCTGGAGTGTAGGCTCATCATGTTGTGGTTCCTTGGGAGGATTGGTGATCCTTTCAGTCAATGTAGCTATTTGTGTAGCTTGAGCCTCTAGCTGTTGTTGAAGAGACTGGATCAGTGGGTCATTGACTGTGAGGAAGGGAATGGATGTGGATGATACTTGTTGTGCTTCTGGTGAAGGTGTAACCATAACTGTTAACGTGGTGTTGGATGATACTGGTTGTTGTAGGATAGGTATTGATGTAGATACAGTGATTGGGGCGGTGGTTGATACTTGTTGTTCCGCTGCGGATGACGGTGTAGATTCAGTGGTGATGATGGTGGTTGATACTGGTTGTACATCGGGTGCCGGGGTGATAGCTGGGGTAATGACCTCACTGATGACCGGGGTAGATAATGGTGGAGTAGTGGTGGATGTAATAGTAGTTATGGGAACATCCACCATGGTTTCGTTTGTTGACGGGTCAGTGTTTGTGACCTCAACGCCTTCCCCTTCCAGATTAAGATATTTTAACACGTCATCAGAACCAGAAGTAGACTTACTTTGAAGTTGAGTTTCTGGTATGAGAGTTGCATGAGCATCTTCGTTTAACACCATGTGAGTTGATTCTGGTAACGAAGTGGTAATATTTGCGTCTCGATACATCATACTTGTATCTGTGTCTGCACTACTCTCACGTTCTTCACTTGGCTCACGACTTTCAATGATGTAGTTACCAGCATCTTCATAAGTATCTTCATCAAGAGGAACGTCATAAAATGCCAAGTCATCATCAGGATTGCCGAATTCTGCTAAGTCCTCAAACATTCTAGAACCTAAGCCTGTGGAAAAAGCTTCTTGTCTGCTTTGTTGAAGAACAATACGCAGTTGTTTGGCTGCAGAGCTCTGTTGTTGAGCAGGTTCTTCGGAAGCAAAACTTTTACCCTTGGTCTGCTTTGCTTTCTTTGTCTTTCGAAGTGGTATTTCTTCCTGTTCTTCCTCTGTTTGGGTCATCTCAGCATCTTCAGCCTCTTCATCAACTAAATGCTCTTTACTTGTGCCTTTGTCTTTTGATGAAACGGGCGATACGCGCTTGGAAATTCTTTTCTTTCGTTTTCCTTTTTGCGTCTCTGCTTGTTTTTCGGAAGGATCTGCATTTGCTCGTATGAACTGTGCATCAATATCTTTAAGCATCTCTCTGTAATGATCACTTTCCCTTATACCGTCATTCATCATGATTGCAGGCACTTGAGCTGGTCTGAGTTTATATTTTGTAAATTGATTATCCGCAGTCATAGTGTCTAACACATCGTCATCATCTTGAGTATGATAGAAGAAGTTCCCGCGATGATCAATATCTGGGTCACTCTTCATGAAGTGATTAATGATGAGTTTTGTGAACCTTGGAAATGGAAGATGCACTGCTTTTCTCTTGGAACTTGTGAATTGATGACAAAATTCTTCCCAAAGTTGTAAAGCATAATCCACTTTAGATCCGGTATAAAGACCCCAAAAGATGATTGCCTGAGCGGGTCGCATTGCATCTGATCCACGAATCTTGGAAGTAAGGCACTTCACTAAAGTGATGACAATTGCTTTCCAAGGTTGTCCAATATGTGATGTGTTAAACTGAGAAAGAAAACCAATTTCACCCTCATAGTTCAACTCTCGGATTACTCTCAGTAGTTCTTCTGCATCTGGATCAGGCACAAAGTGTTCCCCTTTTGCCAGCTTTGGAAGCTTAAATAATTGTCTAAACTGACGCAGATCAAATGTCAAAGCTTTGTTGTTCAGAGTAAAGGAGATGATCTTCTTTGACAGTTGCTTTGCTTGTGTGATTGAGGCAGTTGCCCAAAATTCATGCATGTATACTTCAGGAACCGATGCAGTGACACGTAATGCATCCTTTATTGGTGAACAATCTAGGATATCTGTTGCGATTTTGAATGCCGCCAAAGAAGGATCAAAATCGTCTCTTAGACGAAAATTGTTTGGTGCATGTTGCATTCGAGCATTGAGTGGAACAAGTGTAAGGTCTAATTGTTTTTGTTCTTCTTCGGTTATCGACATTTTCCTGCTTATAGATAAATACAAGCACAGTAGATATATAAACATATATATCTCATAAACATGTAAATTCTAAGCATTGGATATAAATCACAACAAATTATCACCACATAAGTAAGAGTAACAAAGACAAGTATAGAGCATATGGACCTAAGTCATACATTCAGAGTCACATAACGATATATAAAAGGCAAAGATATGGTGAAACTAAATATAGTGCAACACATATCTTAACACTTAGCAAATGTGGTCCATCGTAGTGAGTTCATAGTATTAAGTCCATCTAACTCTATCCATCGTACCCAGCCATCGCACCCTACTTATTGTATTCAATCCCATCGCATCATATGCATCGAATCCTTATCCATCGTATTCTACCCCATCGCATCCTATCCATCGTATTATATCCATCGTATGCTACCCCATCGCATCCTATCCATCGTATTATATCCATCGTATGCTATCCATCGTGCCCTATCCATCGTATCCTATGCATCGTATTCTATCCATCGAGCCCTATCCATCGTATCCTATGCATCGCATTCTAACGCATCGTGCCCTACCATCGCAACCACGCTATCGCATGGGAGTCATCGTAACAGACCCATCGCAACGATCCATCTTGACAGACCATCGCAACGATCCACCTTGACAGACCATCGCAACGATCCATCTTGCCAGACCATCGCAACGATCCATCTTGATAGACCATCGCAACGATCCATCTTGACAGACCATCGCAACGATCTATCTTGATGAACCATCGCAGCGAATGGATAATGGTGAGGCCATCGCACTCAATGCGATGAGAATGGATCGCAGCCAGTGATCGCATTCTTGGTGATAGAACCGAGGTGAATCTAGATCGAGCAAGTTCAGGACAAATATGATGTTATAAGAAAACCTGTTAAAGTCCAATGTTTATCTAGGCAAGAAGAACACATCCCAGCAATTAAACTTAGGTTTTATCAAGAATCAATAAACCCTAATTTGAAAACAAATGTGATTTATTGTTCCTGTTTAGATGAATAGATATGAGATTGATTAGATGATAGCAGTTGTAACAAAATACCTAGATATAAATCAGCACGAAATCAGTTACAAATCATGGATCAAAAAGAAGCTTTGAGGTCTTGATAATGGCGGAAAAGAGTGTGTGTGTGTGTTTGTTCAGTGACGACGGGAAGAGGGGGTTGGTATGGTTTTGAATTGGTCAAAATTAATTTAAACACCCACCACTTTTTGCAAAAGTGCAAAACTGGTCCCCCTAGTTAAATTGTTAGTTAAAATTAACTTAACATACAATAAACTCGTTCCCAAACACTAACACAACTACTTGACACCAAAATGTTAATGACCTATGCAAGAGATACTTAAATCACACAAGGCACACATAGCGTAACTGGAGATGACGGGTAGCTAATATTTTCTGACAATCCTTGTTAATGACTATATTTGTTACCAAGAGAAATTAATATTTGCTCCCCCTTAATCCCTGACCCGTTTTCTATTTAAAGAGCAGTAGTCAAAGATATTTAGGACACAACTATTAATAAAGACATTAGCCGGTTCATTGATTATATAGAACGATTCTGGTGGAAATAAGATTTCTCTTATTTTAAACAAGATAAGTGCACTGAAACGTACACGTATTTGTGTTAGACCAAGTTATAAAGTAAGCTTGGCCCCTTACAAGGTTTTAAAGTAAACCTTGCCCGAGAAACTTAATTCCCGTTTTGAGCCAACGTTTTCAAAAGAAATACGTGACTTTAATACGAAAAGCGGGTTGCAGTCAGAAATAACTACAAGCCATAATGGGCATGTTTTAAAACTTGTACAACTTTTATACGGACTCTATTTATGGCGCCGTGTCAATAGTAATCGACATTTCTAAAGCCGTAAATATTACCGTACGAAAAGACATGCCCGAGTTAAAAAGAAAAAAATATTTTTGGGTTTTCTTGGTTTTATATTTTTTTTTATGGATTTTCTTGGTTTTATATTTTTTATGGTTTTTTCTTGATTTTATATTTTTGTATTTTGCTTTTGATGTTTTAAGTATGTACTGTAATATACAAGATCACGATCAAAAGGATACTCGAGAATAGTTTACCAGTACTATTCTTCAGACTCTTCTGCCAACTCCTTAAGTGTCGCTGGTGAAAATGATTTCATGCCTAGCTTTTCGATCAAAAACTCGATGCGTCCTCGATCTAAGGCCTTTGTGAATATATCTGCCAGCTGATACTCAGTGTTGACGAAGTATAGTTCGATCACTCCATTTTCTACTTGCTCCTTGATGAAATGGTAGCGGATGTCAATGTGCTTTGCTCGAGAGTGTTGAACGTAGTTGCAGCATAGAGCGATTGCACTTTTGTTATCACAGTACATCGGGATTTTGTTGAATCCAAGACCGTAGTCAGTCAATTGTGATCTCATCCAAAGAACTTGAGCACAACAACCGGACATAGCTATGTATTCAGCCTTAGTACTTGATATCACAGCGCTTTTCTGTCTTTTTGATGCCCAACTAATAAGTCTATCTCCAAGGAGTTGCACACTGCCAGAAGTGCTACGTCTGGTATCTTGACACCCGGCATAATCTGCATCTGCATATGAAATTAATGCAATAGAGGAATCCTTCAGATACCACAGACCACGATTAAGTGTTCCTTTTAGATACCGAAAGATCCTTTTCACAACATGTAAGTGCTTTTCGGTAGGCCGAGCCTGATACCAGGCACACATGCCTATAGCAAATTGCAAATCAGGCCTGCTAGCAGTCAGATAGAGAAGGGTGCCGATCATTCCACGGTAAAGTTTAGGATCGACAGCTATCCCTTCCTTATCTTCATCTAACTTGGATCTCTCCACCATTGGAGTATCCACGGGGTCACAGTTTTCAAAGTGATATTTCTTTAAGGATTCAAGAGCAAATTTGGATTGATTAATAAAGATGCCTCTGGGATTCTGAGAAATTTGCAACCCTAAGAAAAATGAAAATTTTCCCATCATCGACATCTTAAAGCGTGTGGACATAATTTTCTCAAAACGGTCAGACAAACGTTGATTAGTAGCAGCAAATATTATATCATCAACATAAATTTGTACCAGTATCATGTCGTTGTCCTCCTTGAGAATGAATAATGTTGGGTCCACTTTGCCTTTGGAGAAGCCTTTGGAGATGAGATACGTTGATAAGAGATCATACCACGCGCGTGGAGCCTGTTTCAACCCGTAAAGAGCCTTCTTGAGCTTGTACACATGATTAGGATACTCTGAATTGACGAATCCATTCGGCTGGCTTACATAGACATCTTCCCTTAATTCACCATTAAGAAATGCCGTCTTAACATCCATTTGGTAGACGATCATATTCATGTGAGCAGCATAAGCAAGGAATAGTCTAATTGCCTCCAATCGTGCAACATGAGCAAAGGATTCTTCAAAATCGATACCCAAAGCTTGTTTGTAACCTCTAGCGACCAATCTAGCTTTGTTTTTCAGCACACTACCTAACTCATCGAGCTTAACCTTGTATACCCACAACAGTGTCAAGATTTCAACGTTGCTGGGTAATGGAACTAATTCCCACACTTCAAGTCGTTGGAATTCATTGAGTTCCTCTTGCATGGCTTCAATCCATGATGGTTTGGTCATGGCTTGTTGCCAGTTTTTAGGTTCAGTGTCTGACAGAAATGCATCAAAATAGCAATATAATGCATGTTCTTGGAGTTGATGGCGTGTTAAGACTGGTCGATCGATGTCACCAATAATATTGCGGATTGGGTGATCCTTTGTCCATTTAGTGTTGTGAGTTTCAATCCGTGGTGGTCGGGAGTGAACGATTGCAGGAGCTTCCTCTGAGGTAGACGCACCCGTAGGGTCATCAGGTATATGGGAACCAAAGAAAGGAAGCTCTTGTAAGTGAGCATATTCCAGATCGTGATCATATAGTTCCTCTTCAACATCATTAGGAACGAGTGGGGGTGAAGATTCAGGTGTTGTTTGAGAATTGGTGGGGGATGGGACATCTTGTTCAAGAGTAACAGTAGATGCCTCGGATAGATTTCCATTATCTTGAGCAACAATTACGGGAATCGGAGCTACTGCTGCAGTTGCTGGAGAATCATTACTCTGTGGATCGAAAAATTCATCAAACATAGGTTGAAATAATTTATCCCACTCGGACCTTGTTGGTGGTAAAAATGATGGAGAAGTAGGATTGTTGGGGAGTAATCCGGAACTGATTGTACCGGTTCCCATCTCGTGTAATGCGGGTTCAGAGCTGTGTTGCTCAGAAGCCATCGCTGTCAGCTCATCAAAATCGACATCCAAAGTTTCTACAATCTTGCCAAGACGACGGTTATAAATCCGGTAAGCTTTCTTTGCAGGTGAATAGCCAATGAAAATTCCAATATCAGCCTTCGGTTGAAGTTTTCCCAGATTTTCACTATTTGTATTTGGATAGCAAAGTGCACCAAACACATGAAGATATGAAATATCGGGTTTGTGTCCATGAAGTAGCTCATATGGAGTTTTACCATGACGTTTGCGAATGATTGAGCGGTTTTGGGTATAACATGCGGTTGCCACTGCTTCAGCCCATAAGAATAAAGGAGCATTTGCATAAATCAACATAGTTCGAGCAGCTTCCATAAGTGTACGGTTACGTCTTTCAACGACACCATTTTGTTGTGGAGTGCGAGCCACAAATGTTTCATGAGAAATACCAACCTTTTCATAATAAGTTCGAAGAGTCTGATTAACGAACTCAGTGCCGTTATCAGTCCGAATGCGGCGAACAGTAGCATTACAACGTACTTGGATCATTTTTAAGAAGGTAATGATATACTCTGGTGCTTGATCCTTAGATGCTAAAAACTTTACCCATGTAAACCTTGAGAAATCATCCACTATGACGAGGATGTATTTTCTACCACTCACACTAGCTGTACGCATTGGCCTATAGAGATCCATGTGCAAAAGATACAGTGGTTCTTGGTTGGTGTCTTCTGCTTTAGGTTTGTAAGATTTCTTGGTGCTTTTCCCCAATGAACATGCGGAACATAAATGATCCTTGTCGAACTTAAGTTTCGGAAGACCACGAACAAGTTCGTTTCTAGCCAAATGGTTAATAGCATCAAAGTTAAGATGAGATAACCGACGATGCCACAACCATGACTTGGTCTTAGATGCTTTGGAGAGTAAGCAAACAGGAGAGGCGGCCATCATGTTTTGAATAGACAAAGTATATAGATTATCCCCTCGAGAACCCTTTAACAAATCATTTCCTGCAAGATCGCGAATGAAGCAAGTATGTTGTCGAAAGGCCACTTCAAGGTTAGAATCGCAGAATTGTCCTACTGGGAATAGATTGTGACCAAGTCCCTCTACATAGTAAACCCTTGAAATCGTGACATTCCCAATTTGATATTCACCATAACCCACAATCTTTGCAATATGGTCGTTGCCGAATTTTACCGTTCCTAGAAACTTGCTGACGAAATTTTTGAGCATCGAGCGGTCTCCAGTCATATGTTTGGAGCACCCCGAGTCCAAATACCAAAGAATAATTTGGACGACCTGAAAATTTTACCAAACACAGACGATGTATCGGATTCTAATTGTTCTTCTGAGTTAGCAGGTACAGATATAGTTATCTTAGATTTGCTATCAGACAAAACTTTAGGTTTCCAGATTTTCTTACTAGTGGTTGGCTTAGATTCTAGTTGTCTAGTATTCTGAGGTACTTTTTGACTGGGGACATCACCACTGGTAGGCACATTAGTGGGGGCAGACCTAGTTAAAGGGCGCTTTTTCCATTTCTTAGTGCTAGTGTTCCTATTTAAAGGACGCTTAGACCTAACTTCCGTGGATGTGATCCTAGTTAAAGGGCACGTAGTTCCATTTGCAGTAAAGGTCCTACCAGTGGGTTTCCATTGCCATCCAACTTGGGTAAATTTCTTCCCTGTTGGAGTCCATTCAAGATTGTTCTTAATAGCATGCATTTCATTCACGTGATCAATAAGGCATAAATCATGATGCTTAGAAAACATACATTCGTTACAATTCCAACATTTCGCATTAGAATTCACACTTTGCTTAGGTTTCCACTCATAAAGAGGACCTTTTGTCTTAGCTACATGATTCTTTTTATTTAAAACTGAAATAACGTTCCTAGGGTGCACTTCTACTTTCTTCTTCTCAGTCCTATTAGTGGAAGGCTTGATCCTATCTTTCTTTCCTCGAGATCCTTTAGCCTTAGTGGACACATTTACTCCTGTAGAAGCCAAGGGAACATTAGTTACAGATTTTAAAGGTGCCTTACTTGATAGTGTCAATGACGGTTTTGCTCCTGGAGTCTTATTGAATGGAGTGACAGCAATGGGTCGAGTTGTGAGTAGTGCAGAACTCGGTTTGCCTATATATTGCAAATATGCTAAGCAATATTGAACACGCTTAATATATTCATGAGCTGTGTAGTAGTAACTGCTTGAGGGATCTAGCGCATACAAATCGTCTAAAATATCCCTAACCAGATCTACGTGCTTAGTTGCATTCCTCATATAGTCATCGTAGGTAACCGGGTTTTTCTTATGTAGCGGGTTCTTATAAAGCACTACTGACTTGGTTGTAGGAGCACTAGAGGACGATGCAGAATGGCTAGCTAAGTTATTAACAACTTCTTGTCGGGTGAGAAGAAGTGTCTCCTTTAACTCGGCCAAAACCATGTTTTTGTCTATGAGCTGAATTTTTAGGTCAGAGGTTTCCTCACATTTCTTGTTCAGTTTGTCAATTAAAGACTTTCGCTCTGTCGCATTAAACGCGAGGTGTTCTTCTATTGAACCAGAAATTTGTGAGTCTCCCTGCCTTACTTGTTCACGCTCTCCTAGTATAGAATTAATTCTAGTTTCTAGGACATGATTGTGAGCCTCTGCAGCCTCTAGTTCCGTTTTTGTTTCTACTAATTCTCTCTTAAGTCTCATCATCTCTTCTTCTAAATTTTGAACCATCTGAATCATCTTGTCACTTGTCTCAACAGAGTTTCCACCATCATTTAGTTTTGAAAGAGTTTCATTTTTTGATTGATTCTCAATTTCAAGAGATATAGAGTGTTGTTGAAGCTCGTTAAAACTTTTTGAAAGTGTATTATATGAATCTTGAAGCTTTAAAAATTCAGCGTTGGATTCATGACAAGAATGATTTTCTACAGTATTCACATGTTCATTAGTATTCACAGATTTATGCACATCATCACAAATATTCACAGTAGATGAAATTTCATGTGTATATTGAATAGTAACAACTTGCATCACTTCAAGAGACACCATATGTTCTAAAAAGCAGTCATATTCTGATAAGATCTTTTCCTTTTCAATTAAGTGTTGTTCATAAGCATCATCCATGTTATTGAAAACTTTTTGAACTTCACCAATTTCAAAACTTAAATTACACGCTAGATTATAGACTCCTTGTTTAATATGGTTCACAAACGGAACGATTGCTTCTTCAAACACCGATTTCATGTGTTCGAATGCCCATTCTCCAGTGGTTTGAGCCGTTGAAGTCATACATTCCAAGATGACCTTGTCAAAATCGGTAAGGTATTGCCCAAGCTCTTCAATACTGAGCCTTACCGTACTAACCGGGGGAAGATTCTTAGGAATTTCCTTTGGTTTGTCCGAGTTGACAAGTGTAGGAATTATACTAAGGCATTCTCTAGTCGGCATGAAAGTGGATGTTTGGAGAGTTTTCTTTTTCATATTAAAACGAGTTCTAAGATCTATTGTGGCATTTTTTGCATTCATTGAAGCATAATCATATTCAGGATATGTCAAAAGTAATTTTAACTGCTTTTCATCGTATGGTGTTATAGAATCACTTGAGAACACTATCGGGTCTAATGCCAATCCTAACTTTGTTGCATCATACAGTCGGGGGTTGTGGTTAAGTGCTTGCTTTGCATAACCTGGGTTAGGTGGTAAGTCTATGAGACGCGATAAGTTGAACTCTTTAAATGAAGCATGAAACAAGTGTACTAGATGTGAAGCAGCATATTGTTTTAAAAGCTTAAGTTCCGTTTCTTTTATTCTGTTAGACGTCTTAATTTCCATTTCAAGCTGTTTGGATTCCAGAATTTCAAAATCTGTTTGAAGTTGTTGAAAATTAGTGACGACTGACTCTTATTCTTTAAGCTCATTCGAAAGGTTTGCTCTTAAACTTTCAATTTCAAGCAGATTGTCCATTTGAACTTTCCTAAACCTATCAAATTCAGGATTGGTTAAGGTAGTGGACACAGGAGTCATTTCCAAGGTTTTAACCTTGTCCTTATGCAAAGCAAGCTCAGCAGATAAAGTCTGATTAGCATTAAGGGTTTCAAGGACTGCATTATTCATTTGACTAAGCAAAGATGCAGGGACCATAACCAAATCAGGTTGAGCAGACGAATTAATAGTCATAGGAGCTTCCGGTTGTGGTTCACTCAAAATCTGAGGACTTGCAATGTTATTGCTATCATTGTTTGTCTCATCGATTGAATTACTAACCACCGGAGGCTCTTCCGAATACTCAGACATTTGCTCAACTTGATAAGGTACAATGCTAGTATCTGTAGCAGTATTTGGTACCTCAGCAATGGTGTCAGTCCTATAGAGTGAAAGATTTGCCATAAGAGCTACTTTGGCGGTGTTAAAATCATCACAATCCGAGTCATATACATCCAAATCATCACATTGATAAGCAACATTGTTGGTGATGACTGTTGTGAGACGATCAGTTTCCGCTACTCCTGGATCTGCAAGGAATGCCAATTCTTCTTCATCAAGCTCACGACCTTGGGCTTGAGCATTCACCAGGTAAATCTTCTCCTTAAACCATGTGTCGTCCCTTCTCCTCTTAGGCTGCTTGCATTCTCGGGCCATGTGCCCTTCCCCTTTGCAGTTGTAGAAAATAACCACCTTCATTTTACCAGTGCTGTTAGCCCTTGTAGCAGTAGTATTGGATGAACGTGCACCAGCAGTAGACAAATTTGATCTCCCTTGAAGTGGTTGCACCATGACCCTGCCGTCCTGAATTGTTGCCTGTTGTCGAGAGTTAGACGAGTTCCTTAACTGATTGTTAGTTGGTGCTGAACCTCGGTAACCTCTTTTGTTCAAAGTTTGACTTAAAAATGCAGACAACAGAGCTAGGACTTCAGTAGGGCTATCTCCTTGTTTAAATTCAGGGACAGGGATGTCATCTTCACAGTATAATGCTGATGCTGGTTGAGCAACAAACTGATTGGTTGGAACACTTTATTGATGTGAGTAATGATGTTGAGGAGCCTCGAGTTATGGATAGGTACTAACAGGATTGGTGGGAGGTTGATACGGTGAATACTGATGTGAAGCATAAGGTGATGGGTGTGAATCTCCTTGTGATGATGATGTTGCTGGTTGGTGATAAGATGTTGGTGGCGGTGGCAGAATCGAGTACTGTGGAAAGCTTGGTGTTTGATACACAGGTTGATATGAAGATTTGTGTCCTAAAGCAAGCTGAGAGTTGTGATATGACAGTATAGGATGATTTGCCAATAATGCCATTGGTTCATGATAAGGTCCTTGAGAGATTCGGTTTTGGATCACATGCTTCTCATGTTGTTGTAAGAAAGCATATAGTTGATCTAAATTGGACTTGTGTAGATCACGAATCATTTTGACATCCGTCACATATTGACTCCATTCAGGGGGTAGTGTGTTCAAAAACTTGGTGTTTAACTGAAATTGTTCAATCCTTAGATTATAGACATTCATGTCATTCATCAGAGTAGTAAAACACCAGTAAAAATCATGAAGAGTCTCCCCTGGAATGTATTGGAATCTATCAAACAAATCATATAATTGACATTCTCGTTCTTGCTTAGTGAGAGATGTCCCTTGTAGCAAAACCGCAAGTCGATCCCAAAGATTCTTGGCCACTTTATGTTCACTCACCATTCTGAAGATATCAGGTGGAAGGGCTTGAAGAATTGTCTGAACAGCCCTTTCATCGGCATCTGCAATGAGTTTGTTAGCATCGGTTAACTCATGATACTGCCTTGGCCTTGTCACATTGTTGACTGTAACCTCTCCCCAATCTAATGGACCTTTGTAAATTGATTCTAGCATAAGTCGACCACTTTGTTTGCCCATGATGTACGTTCTCATACGACTTTGCCATGATTCAAATAAATCTTTGATGAGCAAAGGCGGGCGAGTATCGGTACCCGAAATGATCGATATATCGGTGAGTGAAGTCATAGTTGGCATAAATGAATGTGAGTTCATTTTGTTATCTCTTGACAAAAGATTATCAATTATGATCGAGCAATGAAATAAGATTATGTATTTTAATGTTGTGTAACTAAAGATATGAATATCTTTTGATTGTGTGTTTTTTCTAATGTTTCCAAATAAAAATCAAGATTGAAAATCCTCTAAGTGGTGAAAAAACTCTGACTGATCGTATTCTGATCGTATCCTGATCGTATCCTGTTGTGATCGAACCCTGATCATGGTGATGATCGTAGCCGGATCGTGGTGATATGATCGTAGCCTGATCGTGGTTAATGATCGAACCTTGATCGCAGCGTGATGATCGTAGTTTGATCGTGATGTAATGATTGAACCCTGATTGCAGTATGCTGATCGTGATGAGACGATCGTAACCTGATCGCAGTATGATGATCGTGATGAGATGATCGTAACTTGATCGCAGTATGATGATCATATCCTGATCGTGATACTAGATCGCACTGATGGATCACACTAGGAAATGAACAACAGATCGGACCTCTAGATCGTAGCTGGATCGCAAGTATGGATCGTAACTCAGGATCGCAAGTAGAAACCCCAATGGTTTATGCAAACACAGAGTTAGATCGTATCCCTAAAAACACTCCGAGACTTAAGATTACCAAGAAAGAAAGGATTTTTACCTTGAAAAACGTGATTCTAACCAAACGAATATTACCAAATCGTTACTAGAACTATTTAGAAGATATGTAAATCACTTGGAATCAAAGAACACGAAAAAAATTTGTAGCTTTTGGAAAAATCAATCAAAAACACATGAACACACTTAAAAAAAAAATATGAACAACACAAAACCAATCTTTATTTCATCCCATGGCTTTGATACCAATTGTAGAACAATGATAATCTTATGAATCAAGAGGGTTGATGTTTTTCTAAAGAGAGAAAGTTAGAGAGAGAAGTGAAAGAAAACTTGTATATTGAAATGAGAGAAATGAACAACCAACACCTCTTTCCATGGTGGAAAGAGGTTTAAATACCCCAAGTCCTTAAAGGACTTGGGCTTCCGGCCCATGAACATGCTCATGGGTCGGGCTATGTAATAAATGACACTTAACTTAACTACGAGCCTATAACTACATGGTTGGAGTGACCGAGACTTTCTAAATGCGTAAAACGTATTTCCAACACCGGGATTTGGTAGACGCTTATGCATTTGATAGTACTATTTGGGGACGATCACCCCAGTTCGCGCCTTGACGGTTGATCCCCGTCGTGCCACATTGATTGGTAAGCGAATTTATGTATGAGAAGATTCCATAGCGTGATTTTTGTGACGACACACTAACTTAGATGGGCAAACTGTTTGTCGGGTTCGCGGCCCGCTGTTTTCATAGTAAGGTAACAATGTCATGCGGCTAATAATAATCCTAAAACCTATAAACAAAACGATAACGACGCTAATAACGATGAATATATTACCTATCATGGTAATATAGAGGCTACGGTCTCATGGACGGTTTAAGATGTATGCTTGATTTATATATTGCCTGACTAGCAATATGAGAACTTACTTCCGATATTATACTTGTGTTCTGATTTTAACGATTGTTTTATATAACGGTTTTTATTAAACTCTATGAATTCACTCGGCATTCCCTGATATGATTTTTGCATGTTTTTATCTCAGGTGCTTGAAGGTAATCCGGATGGAGATCGACTCTGATGGCCCACATAATATTAAAAATGTTCATTCGATCTATGTTTTGTAAACTAAATGACCTGTATAATTTGGGACCTGTTGTACACTTTAAAACTTTTTATCGAATGAATGTATGTTGAACCTTGTACAACCATTTTTATGTGTCGTCTATGATTAGAGTTATTGTGCAATCCCGTAACACTCTGAAAGACCCTTCCGCTGTACCGATACGAAAATTGAGAGTGTTACAGTTTGGTACCAGAGCTCTCGTTATAGAGAACAAAATATTTTAAAAACCAAGGTTTTGAACAAAACTTTTCAAAATATTTTGACAATGAACATTTGAGAAAATATTTGAAAAATCGTTTGACTATAACGGTGTCAGAGATCTCCGACGTTACCAAAAAGCCCTATTGAGAAGATATATATTTTGATATATATAATTTAATTTATATATATGTATATATCGTGATTTCATTATGTAATTGTTTAACTAGTATGTTATCCAAATACGAGATATATATATAAATGCATATTGTCATGGCTGACCCTAATATTCCTGTAGAAAACCATGCTATTCCCGAACGTAATGTAGATGATGATCCTTATTTAGACTTAGTAGATTATGATATGGATGATGAGGAGGAACCATTTGAGGATCTCGAGCCCGAGTTAGGACTAGGAGATCAGATTGCCCCTCAGGTTGACTTGGTAGAGAATGAGATTGATAATGTGGATGTTGAGAATTATGAGGAGATTGGGTTAGATAATTTAGATGATGAGATTGACGACGAGGATGTCGAGGAGGATGTAGGTATAGACGTTGAGGTCGATGACGATGAGGAAGCCGAGCTTATTTATGCTTATGATGTTCCAGAGGGCGAGCCTTTACCCCCACCAGTTGATTTGTCTGATTCTTAGGTTGAGCTACCTAGGGATGAAATGTCTGAATCGTCTGAATCTGATTCTGAATCAGAGGAGGATGAGGATGACAATGCACCTGATGGTACTGATGGTATTGCTACTCGTAGACGTGAGATAGGAGAGTCGTCTAGTGCTCGAGAGGCTACTCATAGTGATGGTCTTGCACCATGGGCCTTGAGACGTGATCTAGATGCTTCCTGTGTTAAGAGTTGTATGACAGAGGTCGGATTAGGTGTTGTTCAGACTCAGGTTGCTTATTTGGAGTCGAAGACTAAGGTTGGTGAGAAAGAGCGGGAATTGCTTAGTTTGGATTTGACTGATGTAGAGCGTGGTTTGAATGAGGCTTTTAGGAGGTTATAAGTGTTAGAAAGTGGTGAGTTTGCTGAGATGAAGAAAAAGGTGAATTCTATGGAAATTCAGTTGACTGTAGCTCGTGCGATGCGTGAGAAATCTGAAAAGGAGTTGAATATATCTGTGGGATGGAATAGTAGATTTTATGCTGACATGGTTGAAAGAGGGGTAATCCGTAAGCGCCCAGCTGAAGATGTGTCTAGTGATCGTCCGACGAAGATACAGAAGACGATGGATGATGGACCATCTGGCGGTTCTCAGTAGACCAGTCTGTATTTAGTAGTGACCTTTATATCTTTTGTGCTTTTGTAGCTTTGACTGAACCGACTTGTTAGTAGTAGACTTGGCACGAATTTTGAGTGTATATAGTGCTAGAACTTTGATATGGGATGTACTAAGACAATACTTTTGTTTCAAATCGAATGAAATATGTATCTTGTCTTGAATTCCATATTGTGCCTTATTTGTATCTTGATTATGAATTCAATCCATATTATATGAATCCTTGTTGGGTGAATGCTTAATACTTTGAAATTGTGAAATTATAGAACTATGCCGCCCAAGAAGGCTGTGACTGAGGATGATGTACGTAGGATTATTACGGAGCAAGTTACCGCATCTATGACTGAATTTATGGCAAATGCTAGAAATGAAGCTGGCGGTAATGGAGCTGGCGGTAGTGGAATTGGCGGTACTAAAGTGAATGTGAATGCTAATAATGTAAATGCTAATGCTGGAGGAAATATAGGAGGACTTGGAGCTAATGCACCTGAAGTTGGTGGTTGTACTTATGTGACGTTCACGAAGTGTGAACCTCTACCTTTTAATGGAACTGAAGGTGCTGTAGGATTAAGCCAGTGGATCGAGAAGATTGAGTCGGTGTTTAGGATTAGTAAGTGTAAGGAGGAAGATAAGGTGACTTTTGCTATGGCTACTCTTAAAGGTCTTGCGTTGACTTGGTGGAACGGGAGAATTGCTTTCATGGGTCTTGATGCTGCTAATGCTACTCCTTGGGCTGAAATTAAGAAGTGGATGACTTTGAAGTTTTGTCCTCGTAGTGTGATCATTAGGTTAGAACAAGAGTTGATTCATCTGAGATTGAAAGGTGTGGACATTGATAGTTACACGAACCGATTCCATGAGTTGGCCTTGCTATGTCCTCGATTGGTTGAACCCGAAGAGATCCGAATTGAACAATATATTAAAGGGTTGACTAGGAATATCCGGGGGGACGTGACATCATCTAAACCACTGACCATTGATGATGCTGTTAGAATGGCTTACCAACTCATTGGACAGATAATTCAGGATAGGGAAGATGAAGCCCGTGTTGGTGAGAAAAGAACGGGCGACGGTGATCGTGTAGATAGAGGTGATAATAGGAAGATTTCAATCGCCGTCAGAACCAGAGAAAGGGGAATGCAAATGCTCTTACCAACAACACACCGCGCAACGATGATATATGTCCTAAGTGTGGCAACAAGAGGCATGCTGGCGACTGCTGGAAGTGCCGAAATTGCGGAAAGCTTGGACACAAGGTTGAAAGGTGTAAGAAGGGAACCATTTGCTTCAACTGTAATGAGGAAGGTCATAGGAAATCGGAATGCCCCAAGTTGAAAACGATTGTACCTGGAAGAAACCCCCAGGGTGGTATCTATCAACTTGGAACAATTGAGGTGAAGAAAGAGGATCCGAATGTCGTTACCGGTACGTTTTTACTCAACAATCATTATGATGTTGCTTTATTTGATTCGGGTGCTGATAGGAGCTTTATATCCACTAAAGTTAGTGCCCTTATTGACATTGAACCTGTTGAGATAAACACCAGTTGCGAGGTGGAATTGGCTGATGGTAAATTAGTGAAAACTAATAAGCTATTAGAAGGATGCTCTCTAAATCTCTTAAACCATTCCTTTCCGATTGATTTGATGTTGATAGAATTAGGTAGTTTTGATATTATTATTGGTATAGATTGGTTGTCGTTGAATAATGCTACTATTTTATGTGGAGAGAAGAAAGTTAAGATTCCTCTTAGGAATAGGACGTTAGTAATTGATGGTAATCGAGGTGAATCCCGTTTGAAAATCGTTTCATGTATTAAAGTCCAAAAGTACATCAGGAACGGTTGTGAGTTATTCTTAGCTCAAGTGACCGGGAATGAGTCTAGGGAGAAACGATTGGAAGATGTACCTATTATTTGTGAATTTCCTGAGGTATTTCCTAAAGATTTACCCGGACTTCCACCGATAAGGCAAGTAGAGTTTCGAATCGATTTAATTCCTGGTGCTGCACCGGTGGCACGTGCGCCTTACCGATTAGCCCCTTCTGAATTAAAGGAGTTATCTGAGCAACTTAAGGAGTTGTCTGATAAAGGTTTTATTTGACCGAGCTCGTCGCCTTGGGGAGCTCCAGTCTTGTTCGTTAAGAAGAAGGATGGATCTTTTCGTATGTGCATTGATTATAGGGAACTGAATAAGTTGACAATTAAAAATCGATATCCTTTACCTAGGATTGATGATTTGTTTGATCAACTGCAAGGATCTAGTGTGTATTCTAAGATAGATTTGCGGTCAGGATATCACCAACTTCGCGTCCGTGAAGAAGATATTCCTATAACTGCATTTAGAACTCGTTATGGACACTATGAATTTCAAGTGATGCCATTTGGGTTAACTAACGCACCTGCGGTTTTCATGGATTTAATGAATCGAGTGTGCAAGCCCTACTTGGATAAATTTGTGATTGTGTTTATTGACGATATTCTAATCTATTCTAAGAATGAAGATGAACATAGAGAACATTTAAGGATTGTTTTGAATTTGTTGAAGGATGAAAAGTTGTATGCTAAGTTTTCGAAATGTGATTTCTGGTTAGATTCTGTGCAATTTCTTGGTCATGTGATTAACAAAGATGGAATTCATGTTGATCCTGCAAAGGTTGAAGCTATTAAGAGTTGGTCTGCACCGACAACGCCAACGGAAGTGCGACAGTTCTTAGGATTGGCTGGCTATTATAGGCGATTCATTAAAGAATTTTCTCTGATAGCTAAACCCTTGACTAAGCTTACCCAGAAGAATAAACCTTTCATTTGGGGAAGTGATGAAGATGGAGCATTTCAGACATTGAAGCAAAAATTATGTAGTGCGCCAATCTTATCATTACCCGACGGGAGTGAAGATTTTGTAGTGTATTGTGATGCATCTCTTAGAGGCTATGGAGCTGTTTTGATGCAGCGAGAGAAAGTGATAGCTTATGCTTCTAGGCAATTAAGGAAGAATGAGGAGAATTATACTACTCATGATCTTGAGTTAGGAGTTGTAGTCTTTGCTCTTAGGTTGTAGAGACATTATCTGTATGGCACCAAGTGTACGGTATTCACCGATCACAAAAGCCTACAGTATATTCTCGACCAGAAGGAATTGAACACGAGGCAACGAAGATGGATAGAGTTGTTAAGTGATTATGATTGTGATATAAAATATCACCCGGGAAAAGCCAATGTTGTTGCCGATGCGTTAAGTAGGAAAGATAGAGAGCCTATCAGGGTACGTTCTCTAGTCTTGACCGTGCACAATAATTTGCTTGAGCAAATTAGAAATGCGCAAATAGAAGCTTGTAAGAAGGAAAATTTTGTTAATGAAGGGTTCCGAGGAGAAGGAGATCCTTTAGAGGTTAGAGCTGATGAAGTGAAAAGCTTAAGAGGTCATATGTGGATACCTAAGTTTGGAGGCTTAAGAGACTTGATTATGTTAGAATCCCATAAATCTAAGTATTCCATTCATCCGGGATCTGATAAGATGTACCATGATTTGAAGAAGTTGTACTGGTAGCCGAATATGAAAGTTGACATAGCTATGTATGTTCTTCAATGCTTGACTTGTGCCAGAGTCAAAGCTGAACATCAAAAGCCATCAGGACTACTTCAACAGCCAAAGATTCCTGAATGGAAGTGGGAGCGAATTACGATGGACTTTATCACCAAGCTTCCTAGAACATCATCTGGAAACAACTCGATTTGGGTTATTGTCAACAGACTGACCAAATCAGCACACTTCATTCCGGTTAAAGAGCAGTTCTCACTGGAGAAGCTGACTCGTATATACCTTGATAATGTTGTATACAAGCATGGAGTGCCTGTATCGATCATTTCAGATCGAGATCCTAGATTCGCATCGAATTTTTGGAAATCTCTCTAAAGATCTTTGGGAACGAATCTCGACATGAGCACTGCTTATCACCCACAGACTGATGGGCAGAGTGAAAGGATGAAACAAACACTAGAAGATATGTTGAGAGCTTGTGTGTTAGATTTTGGTAAGAATTGGGATAAACATTTGCCGTTAGCAGAGTTTTCGTATAACAATAGTTACCATTCTAGTATTAAGGCTGCACCGTTTGAAGCTTTGTATGGTAGGAAGTGTAGATCTCCTGTATGTTGGAGTGAAGTTGGGGATACCCAGCTCACGGGACCGGAATTGATCCGGGAGACTACGGAGATGATAGTTCAGATTAAGAATAGGTTGTTGACTGCCCGTAGTAGACAGAAAAGTTACGTGGATGTGCGGCGGAAGCCAATGGAGTTTAAAGTGGGTGACCGAGTAATGTTGAAAGTATCGCCATGGAAAGGCGTTATAAGATTTGGAAAGCGAGGAAAATTGAATCCCCGTTATATTGGACCCTTTAAGATTTTATCTAGAGTAGGTCCGGTGGCTTACAAACTAGAGTTACCCCCAGAACTTCATGGTGTTCACAACACATTCCATGTATCTAATCTAAAGAAATGTCTAGCAGTGAGTGATGAGAAAATTCCGTTTGTTCGAATAGATGGGAAGTTGCATTTTATCGTAGAGCCCGTAGAGGTTATGGACCGTGAGGTAAAGCAACTGAAACAAAGTCGGATACCTATTGTCAAAATCCGATGGAATTCAAAACATGGACCGGAGTATACTTGGGAACGAGAGGATGAAATGTGGAAGAAATATCCGCACCTCTTCGATTTCAATAAGAAACGGACATCCAAATGAAATGGATCACGAGGACGTTGATCCCTTTTAGGAGGAAAAGCTGTGACAATCTAACATTTTCAGGTAGTGAATTATTTTCTCGTATAATATTTTGAAACTTATTTTTGTGTTGGTTGACGAACTCACAATTTACGGATTTAAATTTGGGCTTACGTGCATAATTTAGCGTCTTTTACGACTAAACCGGAAACCTTAGGATTTTTACGTTTTTGAACTCCGTTTTTGATGAGATAATTTTTATTGGATTCGTTTTGTGACGTTGATTCATAATTTATAAAAACGTTTTTCGTAAAACGACCCGAGGGTACGCAAATCGAGAAAACTAGAATCGAGGAATACCCGTAAACTAGTGAGATGGGACAAAATACATTGTCCCACCCCACTAGCTAACTTGTACGGCACCAACATGACACCACAACCATATGTGGCATCATGTTAGCTACAAGTTTACAAGTGTAAACAAAGCTTACACTTTAAGCTTTTCCTAGTCAAAACCACTAGCAACTAACTCACACCACCATTTACTTACTTGCAAAATCAACACAAATCCTCTCAAACACTCACTCCCTTGCCGTCCACTTTCAAGCTACAAACACCCCTTTTGATCTTTTCTAGCCATGAAATACATGTTTACTAGCTCTATCATGGAGTTATCTTGAAGCCTTGATCATTTGATGGCCATATTAACAACATTGGAGGTGATTTGCTTGTGTCCTAGGTCTGATTTCTCAACTATTGTTCTTGGTGTTTGATGATCTTGGAGTTACTTGTGGTGTTCATCAAGTTCTTGTTTTCCAAAAACAAGAAATACACTTGGTTGGTAAAGAAGATCATCCTCTCCATTTTCTCTTGTTATTTTTGTAAAAAACAAATGTATTTTCTTTCATTTTGTATATATATATGATGTATATATGATGATAAAAATGTTGTGTGGGGATCAAGTGTTGATAAATATGCTTAAAAAGGTTAATAACTATAAGAAATGAGGCTAAAATCATGATTATTTAGTTGGCTGTATAAAAACAGTATATAACTAAAACCTGAACTGATAAAATTTCATGGTATGATCCATTTACAGTAAGTACAAGATGTTATACACATGTGAGAGTTGGTCATGCAATGGAATCAATATAATGAGTGAGATATGATCAAAGCAAGTTGGGTGTTCTAATCTGAATAAGCAGTTTTATAGGGACTGTTAAGGCAAGATGAACTTAAAATGAGCAGTAGCTATAACTAAGTTAAATGTAGCACATAATATGAAGAATATGTCACCCAAAAGTGAGCTTCTAATTCATTATATAACTCTAGATATGATAAAAATGGTGAACATGAAAATAAAAATCAGATTTTAAGAATTAATGTTTATTATTATTATATAAGCACTCAAATTATAATGTATAAAATGTAAAATTAAAACCCACTAACTTATAAACCTTATTTATATAAATATGTAAAAGGGTAAATGAATGAATAACTTATATAAATGGTAGTGAAATAATACTTATAAGTAATAAAAACTATAAACTTGATTTTTACGACTTTTTCGGCTATTACCGTAAAATTTACGTTTTTCGCCAAATTAAACTTAGACGATCAAACCCGTCTAATGTAAAGTTTTTAAAAGTCATATACTGATATATAAGTAACTAATACAAGTAAAAACCGATAAAACCCGAACTATAGGACATACGGACATTAACCAGCTAACTAAGCATATTGGACTAATAATTAGTCTAAATAAGTTAAATACTTGTAAAAAGAACTTATTGGGCTTAACCCATTTGGGCCCAACATGGAAAGTATATATACTGATAATATAGGTATAAAATGGATTAAAACAAGTTAAAGAACTTATACTAACCTTATTGGACTTAAAATAGGTAAATAGGTAAAATTAGCAAACTAGTAAAACGTTACCAAAACGTAAACACTAAAACGAGTAAACAAGGATGTATAAACCCACTTGATCATCATCATATGTACAAAATCATCATATGTATATTGTTATTTTTATAAAAGTCATTGGACAAAGTATAAGATCGATTATTATTTATATAGGTTTCCGTGACCGAAGCACACCCGTAGCCGATAATCCGCCTTTCATTATCAACGTGAGTTCATAGCCTCACACTCTTTTAAATATTTTATAAAATGATTTGTAAACCCGCGAGGGAGATAACATGCTAGATTTTGATAAAAATAGAACACAAGTAGTCCCGATGGTATGCTTAATGATATGGACCCGAATGATGCTATGACCCTATAAACGAGACTAAAAGGATTATTAGTAGTTAGGTTATGTCACTTAAAGTCCCATTAGCATGAATTGTGAACTACCGGGATTTGGTAGACGCTTATGCATTTGATAGTACTATTTGGGGACGATCACCCTAGTTCGCGCCTTGACGGTTGATCCCCGTAGTGCCACATTGATTGGTAAGCGAATTTATGTATGAGAAGATTCCATAGCGTGATTTTTGTGACGAAACGCTAACTTAGATGGGCAAACTGTCTGTCAGGTTCGCGGCCCGCTGTTTTCATAGTAAGGTAACAATGTCATGCGGCTAATAATAATCCTAAAACCTATAAACAAAACGATAACGACGCTAATAACGATGAATATATTACCTATCATGGTAATATAGAGGCTACGGTCTCATGGACGGTTTAAGATGTATGCTTGATTTATATATTGCCTGACTAGCAATATGAGGACTTACTTCCGATATTATACTTGTGTTCTGATTTTAATGATTGTTTTATATAACAGTTTTTATTAAACTCTATGAATTCACTCGGCATTCGCTGATATGATTTTTGCATGTTTTTATCTCAGGTGCTTGAAGGTAATCCGGATGGAGATCGACTCTGATGGCCCACATAATATTAAAAATGTTCATTCGATCTATGTTTTGTAAACTAAATGACCTGTATAATTTGGGACCTGTTGTACACTTTAAAACTTTTTATCGAATGAATGTATGTTGAACCTTGTACAACCATTTTTATGTGTTGTCTATGATTGGAGTTATTGTGCTATCCCGTAACACTCTGAAAGACCCTTCCGCTGTACCGATACGGAAATTGAGAGTGTTACACCTAAGTTCATTAAGCTCATTGAGTTGGATTTTCCTAAGATCACCGGCTTTGGTTAGTTCAAAATTAGCCCATTTCAAGGCCCAATAAGCCTTATGCTCCAACAAAATGGGGAGGTGGCAAGCCTTTCCGTACACAAGATGATATGGACTGCAACCAATAGGTGTCTTATATGCGGTATGAAAATCCCACAAAGCATCATCTAACTTATCGGCCCATGAGGCACCATGCTCTCCCACGATACGCTCTAAGATTCTCTTAAGTCCACGGTTAGAGATCTCAGCTTGACCATTATTTTGTGAATGATACGCGGTGGAAAGTCGGTGATTGACACCATACTTAGCCATGACTCGAGCAAATTGATCATTGCAAAAATGAGTCCTGCGATCGCTAATGATAGCACGAGGAACACCGAATCGAGCAAATAACTGTTTCAGAAAGTTCACAACCATCCTCGCATCGTTAGTAGGTAAAGCCTTTGCTTCAACCCATTTGGATACGTAGTCAACAGCTACGAGGAGGTACTTGTTCCCTTTAGATTATGGAAACGGCCCCATAAAGTTGATGCCCATACGTCAAAGATTTCACATTGTTGGATGAAATTTTGAGGCATCTCATCTTTATGTGTGATCTTGCCTTGTCTTTGGAAAGCATCACAATGCTTAACCATTTCATGAGCATCATGATAAATGGTGGGCCAATAAAATCCAGAGTCGAACACTTTCTTCGCGGTATAGTTAGGACCAAAGTGACCACCGGTGGGTCCTTTGTGGCAAGATTCAAGGATTAGTAAAGCTACCGGCCCATCAACACACCAACGAATGATAAGATCCGCACATTGCTTGAAAAGGTAAGGGTCGTCCCAATAATAGTGTTTAATATCCTAAAAGAATTTTTTCTTTTCTTGGGACGTTAACCCTTCCATAAGAACACCACCCGCTAAATAGTTCGAAATATCTGCAAACCATAGGGTATCATCAAGATTGGAGTTAATAGACATTAAGGCCTCAAGGGGAAAAGATTCATTAATCTCTTGATTTGGGAGTTCCCCTTGATAAGGATACTCTAGTCTACTAAGATGATCTGCTGCTAGGTTTTTCGCTCCCTTTTTATCACGAATTTTGATTTTAAATTCTTGTAGGAGCAAAACCCAACGAAGGAGTCTCGGTTTAGCATCTTGCTTACTCAACAAGTATTTCAAGGCGGAATGGTTGGTGTAAACGATGGTGGTGGAAAGCACAAGATAGGGGCACAATTTCTCAAAAGAATAGACTACAGCTAGAAGCTCTTTTTTGGTAGTGGTATAATGCAATTGAGACCCCGTCATTGTCTTGCTAGCATAATGGATTGGTTGGAAGTGTTTTTTCACACGTTGACCTAAAACCGCTCCTACCGTGAAATCAATAGCATCGCACATGAGCTCGAAAGGTAACTCCCAATTTAGAGAGACTGAGAACGGTGCCTTAGTTAATTTACCATTAAGAAGTTCGAAAGAATCGATACATTCTTGATAAAATATGAAAGGAGCATAATTTTCTAAGAGGTGAGTCATTGGTCGAGCTATCTTAGAGAAATCCTGGATGAAACGTCGATAAAATTCCGCATGACCTAATAAACTTCTAACTCCTTTGACGGTGGTAGGTGGAGGCAACTTAGAAATGACGTCAACTTTAGCTCGGTAAACTTCGATACTGGCTTTTGACATTTTGTGACCTAGAACAATACCTTCTTTTACCATGAAATGGCATTTTTCCCAATTAAGAACAAGACAAGTGTCTTCACACCATTTAAGCATACGTTCTAAATTGGCAAGGCAAGAAGAGAAAGAATCTCCATAGACCGAGAAGTCGTCCATAAAGTCTACCATAGTTTCTTCAACCATGTAATGGAATATAGCCATCATTCACGTTTGGAAAGTCTCAGGAGCATTGCATAAGCCGAAAGGCATTCTTTTGTAAGCAAATGTTCCATAAGGAAAAGTGAATGTGGTTTTCTCTTGGTCTTTTGGATCGATGGGAATTTGAAAATACCCGGAGAAACCGTGTAAGAAGCAATAGTAGTCATTACCCGCTAAACGCTCGAGCATTTGATCCATGAAAGGAAGAGGAAAATGATCCTTACGAGTGACAAGTCGAGTAGGAATCAACTCGTTGTTTTCATTGGGAACAACGGTTATTCCGCCTTTCTTAGGCACACAATGGACGGGACTAACCCATGGTGAATCCAAAATAGGGTAAATAATTCCGACATATAGAAGTTTGATAACTTCTTTCTTGATGACGTCATGAATTTTTGGATTAACCCTTCTTTGGCTTTGGATTACGGGTTTAAAGTCATCTTCCATGAGAATTTTATGAGTACAAAATTAAGATCAATTCAGCGGATGTCGGAAATTTTCCAAGCAATTCCTTTCTTATGATTTTTGAGCACATCGATAAGTCGAGATTTTTCATCCTCTTTTAAGTCCTTTGCAATGATGACAGGTAACTTCTTATTGTCTTCTAGGAAAACGTATTCAAGATGAGATGGTAAATCCTTAAGCTCTAAATCCGGAGGATTGTCAATGGAAGGCTTAGTTAAATTCGGATCATCGTTTGTAACTTTCTTAGGAGAAGGTGGAGAAATATGGTCCTCCTTGAGAAGTTTCTCAATGGTAAAAATGTCTTCATCCTAATTGGAGGGAGAATCGTCATATTTTATGTCCACATCCCCTAAACTTGCTTCAAATTCTTTCAAAAGAAAGTCACTTTCTCCAAATGGAGTCAATGATGGAGCAATAGAGGCAACAGTCTCAACAATGGGTAGAGAAGGAAAACCACTTTTACAAGCGTCTTTGAAATGTTCTTCACAAGTCTCATCAAGTACGTCAATTAAATTAATGCTCTCGTGTTCATAAGGTTGCTTAGAAAGTTTACCCATGTTGAAGACGATTTTGTCGTCACCAACTCTCATGATTAATTCGCCCGCTGCTACTTCAATAAGAGTGCGACCGGTCCTCAAGAATGGACGTCCAACGATTAATGGAACACGGGGATCCATCTTGTAGTCAATGACAACAAAATCCGCCAGAAAGGTGAATTTGTTGACACCGACGAAGACGTCTTCGGCTATCCCCACTGGGTAAGCAACCGTACGGTTAGCTAACTCCAATGTCATTAGTATGGAGACTAGCTCGGGTAGAGATAATTGTTTTCAAACGCTTAAAATCATTAAGTTGATACTAGCACCTAGATCGGCTAGGGCCATACAATTCTCTACCTTGAGAAAGTTGTAAGGAATGAGAAAGCGACCTGGATCACCATGTTTGGTTGGTAAATTCCTTAAAAGAACCGTGGAGCAATTCTCATTAAGTTGGGTTTGAGCAATATCAAGGAGTTTTTCCTTATCACTTAGAAGATCTTTGAACATTTTAGCATATTTAGGCATGTGAGCGAGAGCCTCTGCAAAGGAGATGTTGGAATTTAATTATTTAAACATTTTAAGAAAGTTTGAAACTTGAATATCATCCTTGTTCTTCAACTTCTCTTTCCTCAACCTTGAAGGATAAGGTATACCGGGTTGAGATGAAGGCTTTGGAATGGAATTCTAACTCACATCTTTAGGTGGATGAGGGGTGGAAGTAGAAGGTGGAGGAATTGGTGAAGGTTTCTCGTTATCCTTTGTTACAATCACCAGAGTAGATTTAGTAATCTCGGGTTCCTTATAACCTTTTCCACTTCGGGTGGTGATTGCTTTCATCTCCCCTCTTGGATTAGCAATGGTGTTAGTCGGAAGAGAACCCGAAGCAGAGGATTGATTACTTGGGAAGAAACTATCCATCATATCCCTTAAGTCATTCATTTGGCTGCTTAAAGAGTTTCGCATGTCATTCCTAAGCTCGACTCGAAGATCATTGCCTTGTTTAGCCATGTCACCTTTTAAGTTAATAATTTGACTCTGGAGATTCTTCACCAGTGCGTCATTAGTCCTCATGTAAGTTTCAACCTCGTGATTAAATGCTGTGGGTTGGTTGGGAGGAGGGGCTTGGTAAGCGGGTGGTTGATATGTGGGTGGCTGATAAACTTGATTATTTCCTTGAGGTGGATATGGGTGTCTTTGGGTTTGATATTGAGTAGGAGCTCGAGGGTTAGTTTTGATTGTTGCGATTAAGGTTGTTTTGGTGTTGAGGAGGGAAACTGGGTGGTGAGAGAAAATTGTTTGAACGATAACTTAGAAAATTGCGGTCACCTTGAGGATGTGCTTGATAGCCTCCTGTGGAAAACTTACAGTTAGCCGCATACACTTTTTTCCGGATTGTCATGAGTAGAAGGACAATCGGTGTATGAATGAGAACCATCGCAAGTCTCACAAGAAGGTGTGACAGCTTTAACTTGTTGAAATTGGTTCGTAGCCATGGTTAAGAAAATTTTGTTCATCTCGGCTAATTGACGGGTGAGTTGGGTGAGTTAGGCTATCTCGGGGTTTGATGAAGTAGAAGAAACATTGACTCTCGGGTTATTTCTTGAAAATGCGGATGAATCCCAATTTTTGTGATGAGTGGTCATGTTCTCTATAAGCTCTCTACACTCCTCGAGTATTCTCTTCATAAATGTACCACCAGCGGCGGCATTAATCGTATCACGATCACGAAAAGTTAAACCATTGTAAAAAGTATCAATTAAAGTGACAGGGACCATATTATGGTTAGGAAAACGATCGATCAAGACATTATAACGTTCCCAAGTGATGAGACTGCTTTTATACATAGTCTCATCGTCCAAAACGGGCTTTAAATGCATAAAATATCATGAAAAATGCCAAATATATGCTTGTGTTTGTTACTTGTGTATTTTAGGTACGGAAATGGAGAAAAAGACAAAAGATCACAAAGAACAAGCAAAAACGAACACGGGAAACGAAGCCGCACAATGAACCAAGCCCTAGTGTTGATTTTCCAAGAATAACCCTCGAATATTTGAAGATTGTACAAGAAGGGTCCTCTAATATTGAAGAATTGACACTTTAAACCCTTGTTTCTTCATAATTACAAGATTGGTCCTTAAAGTTTGTCAAATTTACAAAAAAGGCCCTCCACTTTGAAGAATTGGCAAGAATGGTCCCTCAAAAATGAAGACTTGTCAATATTAGTCCTCCAAGAAGTCAACAATACAAGTCAAGACCATAATCTTTGAAGAAAATACCAAAACAGCCCTTCAAGAATTATCAAATGGCAAGAAATACCCCTAAAAATACTTTGGAAATGTATTTGGGGAAAAAGTGTGAAAAAGTAAACTTCTATAACAAAGATATCTGAGTTTTGGCATGTTTAAACATGAAGTGAAAAGAAAGAAAGGGGTAAGGGACCAAAGATGCACGACAACAAACTTACCTTAACCAGTGGCAGCCTGCCACGTGCCCCACTCACCTCTTACAACCAATCAAAACCCACCCTTCCTCCACATCAGCCTTCCACTCACAACTAAATTAACTAATCTCTGATTAGTTTAATTTTAGGCGCCTAACACAAGTTTAAAAACAAAATCAGATCAAACCTTGCACTGTTTAACTTATGAACAAAATTGGGTTTTTCCAAACTGCTTGAAATTAAGCCGCCAAAGTATCCAGATTTATGATTAAGCTAATCATAAACATAACCCAACTACCAAAACCCATGCCACATCATCACCATGGTCACATGTTAAACCCTTGTACACGGTTTTGGGAGAAAATGCCAAAACCTGCCAGCCATCTAACGTCCAAGACCCTTGCTTGAAACTTAAGCTTATTTTGAGCCATTGATCAAATTCCTTAACACTTTACAGCTTCACAAACTGCCAAGAAGATCACATGTTCAAGCAAAAAATCAAAATCCTCAAGGGAAAATTGGGAATTCTACAGCTTTAGGGTTTACGTTTTTTATGTTTTCTAGATAGTCATTGTAGCCTATAAAAGGCATGGGACCTCATACATTAGGTTTGCTCTTGGTTTTTCCTTTGTTCAAAATTCTGTAAATCCTCCTTCATGTTTAATGAGAAGTGTTTGAATGTTTGAAGAAAACCCAAGTTCCAATCTTTTTATCTACTTATTATTGTTATATGTTTGTGTTTCTTAAATCCTAAAACGTGTTTTCAAACTTTGTGCAAGAAATTGCCCAAAGTTAAAAATCTGATATTTTGCTAAATCCTTTATTCAAACCCTAGAAATCTTTTCATTATAAGTGGTCTATACACCCTGATAAGGAGCTTATCAAGGTGTTGTGAGCTTATAGTTTGGGGATATTCAAGGCGTGGGAACAAGTTTGCATTAATCAAACTTTTCATTTTTCATTTTTCTGTTTTGATAATTGTGCTAACCTTGTTGATTCTTAGCAGCCTGATATTGGAAGCTTGTGCCTTGTTTTGCTAGGCACATCAGCTCAAACATACGTGGGTGTGGATGTACATCCATGAGGTTTGAACTCTAATCCTAAAAATCTGTCAAAAAGGAGGTTTTTTGTGATATTTAGTTCTGCTTGTGTATGTGTTGTTCTTGTGCTCCAAATCTTTTTGTTTATGCTTAAGGATGTTGTTTTGATGCTTATGTATGCATGTGCTAACCTGGATCATAATTTGGTTTTGAAAATTTTGATTTCCAAAATATAAAAGGGTGTTTGGGTCTACTGCTTGTTTGAGGTTTTTGTGAAATTGGTGAAGTGTATGCTAGTGTGTTGTTCTTGTTCTTGTGTAAGTGATAAAGTTGACTGACAAACTACATGCTTTGAGTTCTTGAACACTAAAATCAAACAAAGGGGTATAAAATCTTGATTTCTTGTTGTTTTGAGCTGTAATTTTAAGGACACCTAGTTCTAGGTCTAGACTTAGGGTAACAAGTGCTAAATCATAACCATTATAACCTGTTAGTAATATTTGAATCTTGGAATTTGGATTTGTGGTCAATTATATCAGCAAAAAGTTCTTGTGTTTGCCTGCTCATATCAGAGACCTGTTTATGCATGAAACTAGCTCAATTCTTTGAACCAATGTATAAAACAGGTTAAGTTGTGCTTATTTAAGTTTAATATAGCTTGTGTGTGCTTTTGGTGCAATTTGGTTGGCTGAATCTTGCTAAAACAGCTTTTGAAGTATAATTGCTTATTGTTCATGTCTGATGCATATCTGGTGATGTTTTGAATTAACTCCACTGATTGGCTTGGTGTATTTGTGATATCTTTGTTCTTTCTGACTCCTTGTGATCCAATGATTACAAGGGTGCCTTGTTTGTAACCTGAATCCACAAAAAAGTCACAAAAGACAAAAAGTCAAAAAGGTCAAGCAGTGGAAACTTTTCCCACTACTGAACCTCTAAAATTAGCCCCTGCTAGTATTAAATAGGGTAAAAGCTATAAAATACCATCTTACTTATTGATTTGTGCCGACTTTAAACACTTCCTAATTAATCTCGTGACTTTACCATTGTACATTTATATTTGTTCTGACTATACCAATTTAAGCGTAAAATGACTATATTACCCTTGTCTTCTTCAACATAATTACATGTATTGCCACCTGTTTCTAACTCCTCCTCCATTTTAGAATCTAATTAATTACTATCAATAAACAATTGAATAAAAGCCAAAAGATAATGCTTGTAACATAAAAGCCAAATCGATGACCGTCTTTGTTGGACCTCCATAATTAGGTCTTCGTCGTGACTCAGCCGCTGGCGTTCTTTAGAAGCCATTATCGTTAGACCATCGCCATCTTGGACCACACAATAGATCTTGAAGAGGACCAGGGGTGGTGGGTTTTGTTGTTAGATCTATATGGGTTAATGATACTAGGAAAAACTTGTTCAACTACCGACATCAGCAACTTGACGGTTACTGTCAGAAACTAGTGAGCAGCCTACATTAACTATTATATAGCACAACTGTGGACGAGATCAATGAATTTTCATCACTTATTGACGATCTGTAATTCGGGTCGGATCTAAGTCAAATCGAGTCTCTATTTTAGAACTCATATATACTCCCTCTAGTCTCTAAGAGTCGGTATTTTACTTGGCACATAGATTGATACAAAAGGTTTTGAGATGTTAAATACGGAGGATCTGAGATGCCTTTAAATAAGACAGAAGTGAGGAAAAATTGTAGACCAATATCAATGCCACCTATTTGTTGTAATGAAATTACTCGATAATAATACAAATCAAGCAGGGACATAATATTATGCAAATCCTAATAGACTAAGATGTAATTTTTATACAGGACTGGGTATGGTCACTTTCTGTATACCTGATAGGCTATATATTGGAGGTAGCAAAAGGGTATTTTGGTAATTTAAAAGGGTAATATAGTCATTTTACGCTTAAATTGGTATAATCAGAACAAATTTAAAAGTACAATGGTAAAGTCACGAGATAAATTAGTAAGTGTTTAAAGTCGGCACAAATCAATAAGTACGATGGTATTTTATAGCTTTTACCCTATTAAATATCAAACAGCTTATTCATAAGCTATTTTGGCTTATCCAGACTTGTAACAACTTATTTTTTGTGATAGATCTTCCTTATTTGACCCATTGATTTGATCTGGAGCTTATTAGGGTTTGACTTTGACTTTTGACTAGAAAACTCATTAAGTTGACTTTTACGTAAGTGCTTAATTGCTTATTCTGGCTTATTGCTTGTGCTTATTGGAAAACTTTTTGATTATTTTGCTTAATTAAGTCAATTAAAACCTTTTGGAACTTGAATCAACACTTGAGGTGGTCTAGAACTCAAAAACGACTATTTTGTCGTTTTGTGAAGAAAGTCTTGGCTTATTTCAGGCTTATTTCTTGTGCTTTTTCAAATTTTCTTTTTTACAGATCTCTTTGGTAACTCAAAAGAAGCTTGTGTGTCAAATTTTAGCTTACGGCATCAGCTTATACCTTAATGGGCCAAAAGCCCATTAAGAATAAGTTGCTTTGAAATAAGCTAGCTTAAACACATTTTCAGCTTTTGGGCCTTCAGAGTTTTGTTCTTAAAATCAAATTTTAAGTCAGATAGGAAATTTTGGGCTTATTTGGACAACATTTTTCTTATTGGGCCATAAAAAGCCCATTAAGGGGTCTGTTTCGACTTTTGGCCCATTTCAAGGCCCAATAGGGGTATTTTGTAATTTCAAGTGCATTTTTGTTTTATTTAGTTTAAAATAAACTAGTTTGCAAGTTTTTAGAATTTTTTATAAATTTTGGATTTTTATTATTATTTTATTATTAAAAATTAAAATTTAGATTTTTACAAGTTTTTCATTTTTAGTTCAAATACATTAAGTTAGGAATTTTACAATTTTAAGATTAATTTTATTGTCATTAGATTAGTTTTTAGAATTATTTTAAGTTTTAATAGTTTTTAATTGTGTTTAAATAGTTTTTATTAATTTTAAAATTTTTAAAAATAGTTTTAAATTTAGTTAAGTCATTTTAGAGGTTTATAAGTTAAAAAATCTCATTTTAGGCATTTTGTTAATTAAAATGATTTTTTGGGCTTTAATTAGCATTAAAAAAATATTATTTAATTAAATAAAAGGTTTGAGTGATTTTTGATTTTTTGTAAACTCTAATTACATTTTTTAGGATTTATTTCAATTTTCTAAGAATTTTTAGGGTAACTTTTTATTTTGGTCACTTTTTACGGTTTTACGTGACTTATCGTCTTAGTTTAGTTCATAATCGTAACCGCATCATATTCTATTTTCTTTTCTATTTTTCTTTTCTCAACAATATAATCTCAAACACTTAAACATTCCTTAACACAACACACTTGCCTCCTTGAGAACGAATCTACTTTTGGGTCATTTATTTGTGGTTTTCCTAAACCGACACTTAATACTTGCCCTATTTACTCTCTTTTCCTAAATGGTAGTTAAATCACTACATCATTTTGGCGCCGCTGCCGGGGAGGCGTGTTGTATTTTTATTTGAACAATATTTGTTTTTATATAGCCATAATAGCTATTTGTATTAGTAGCACTCTACTAATACGTATTATCGGTTTTTGTTTTTTGTGTTAATACTATTACTATATTGTATACGTAGAACAATAAATTCACAAGTACTCCAAAAGTGTGAAAACACAACCTTGATTGGGAGGTCATTACTCAATCATTGTATTCGAATCTCAAAAAAAAGAAAAGGCAAAATAGATAAATACTTTCGTGAAGCTTAATTTTGAAAAACACAAACTATAAGGTGGGTATAAGGCGGGTATTATAAAATATACCCTAAGGAAAAAGGCTCTTAAGTGCTTCGCGTCGCCTCGTTTCCCCGCTTGCTTGTGCGTGTTTAGATAAAAAGGGCTAATCGAGGGTTTGCCAACCAAAGTATTATCTAAGTATCATATATATTTTCTTGGTTTCATTTGATTAAACCCTCTTGAACGTTGTGGTGTTCCACCAACGTTCTAAAGTCATCGAAGGAGTTTACTTCACGTGATCATTTTCATTCCTTGAGGCTTCTTTAATCAAGAGATTTGATTAAGGAGGAGATTTGTAGATTTTTGTCTACCTAATACGATCACAAAATCCAAAAAAGTAAAAACAATCAAAAATCACAAAAATATTGGAAAAATTAAAAACACAAAAAAGAATCTTCTTTGCTCATCCCCACATTGTACGTGACGTTTATTCTTACTCTTAATCAAGCAAGACGTGCACGTAAACGAAAAAAACCGAAAGGAGTCCACACCTACTCCTAATCTTTCTAGTGAGGAGTCTCCTATTGACGAACCTATCGTAGAAGAAGAACCAACCATGGCGAATCGAACTATGATGGAATTACTTCAAGCACCCACCGAGGGTTATGGAGAGGCTATTGTTATTCCCGCCATCCTTGCGAAGAATTTTGAAGTGAAAACGGGTTTGTTGTCGATGATCCAAAACAACAAATTTCGTGGTGATGAAAAGGACAACCCGCACAGCCATATCCGCCAATTCAATCTTCTTACCGCCACTTGCAAATTTAAGGATGTTGGTTACAGAAAGAGCCACCCAATTCTATATTAACGTGGAAGGATCTCGTTTCAAAGTTTGTGAACCAATTTTTCCCGCCCTCTAAGACTACGCATTTGAAAAACAAGATTTCAAAATTTTCACAAGAATTTAATGAGAGTTTTTCAACGACTTGGAATAAGTTTAAGGAAATGTTACATGAATGTCCTCATCACGGTTTTTCCGACTTGCATCAAATTGACACGTTTTACAATGGTTTAAATGATCATGAACGGGATTATCTAAATGCCGCCGCGGGTGATAATTTTTTGTGTAAAACAGTTGAGGAAGCGTTGTTGATAATTGAGAATAGATCTAAGGTGTATAGTGATCGTAACACATTGAGTGTTCGTAAGGCTTCGTCTTTGGCTTCACCTTCATTGTCCAATACCATCGATGCTTGCCAAAATTTGGCGAACTTGGAAAACAAAATCTTTGATAAGCTTAAAGGACTTTTAATTGAATTCAAAGTTGGTGAACAAAGTGCTCCCGCTACGGCTAAAGCGGTTGAGGTTTCATGTATGTATTGTGGTGGAGGTCATTATTTCTCCGAGTGCATTACCAACAGTGGTAACACTTCGAGTGCCTACACGGCCACGGGAACTTACAAACAAAACGGTCAAGTTACCCGCTCTAATCAATTGACTCCACCGGGTATTGCTCTCAATCAAAATGCTAACAACAACTATCGAAACAATCAAGTTGGTTTCAAAAAAAATTACAAAGGAAACAATTATGGGAATCAAGGGGCTAATAACAATCAAGTTTCAAACAAAAATCAAAACAATGATTTTCATAAAAACAATGTTTGCAAACTTTGAAAGATCTTCCAAATGAATTTGTTGAATACTCAAATGGAAACGATGCTAGGTTTGATAATATTCAAAGAAAGATCATTAGCCTAAGATCCGAGTTTAAGAATGAATTAAAAAAGGAGTTGAAAAACGAGTTAGCAAATGAACTTAAGATCCATACAAACAAAATGGATGGAAATGTAACTAGGTTACAACAAAACCAACAAAAAATGGAACAAGGGCAACATGAAATAAAACAAGATGATTAAGGCTGAGAAGAGGCAATCTATGTTTGAGGATAAAATTTCATCCATGTTTGAGACTATAATGTGCAAACCGTCTTCGAGTAGTCTTCCTAGTAATACTATATCAAACCCTAAGGGAGAGATGAAAGTGATTACCACACGAAGTGGTAAGACACTTAAGGAACCGACTCCTCAACCAATTGCTCATACGGAGGATGCAATTGAGGAAGAACCCGAGGTGATGGTCGAAAAGGAGCATATCCCAATCCCACGTAGTACCGCTCATGCCACACCTACGGTTGACCCATTACCACATTTGGAACACGAGATTCCAAAGGCTATGCCTATGCCTCAAGCCACACCACCTTTGCCCTATCCATCGAGACTTAGAAAGGAGAAACGTCTAGAGCGCGACAATTACCAATTTGAGCTTTTTATGAAAATGTTTCGTGACGTTCATTTTAATGTGAGTTTTGCTGATGCTTTGGTCATGATGTCTCGATTTGCCGCTAACTTTAAGAGTATGTTGAACAACAAGGAGAAATTGCAACAATTGTCTAGTTGTTCATCGGTTTATCTTAATCGCATACCTCAAAAAGTCGGTGATCCCAGTAAATTCTTGATTCCATGTGCAATCCAAGATATGGAAGAATGTTATGCCTTGGCCGATCTTGGTGCTAGTATTAACTTGATGACACTTGCAATCTTCAAGTCGCTCAATCTTCCTAATCTTACTCCTTCACTAATGTCTATCGAGTTGGCCGATCATTCCACGATTCCCGCATGTAGATTGGCGGAAGACGTTTTTGTGAAAGTGGGAAAGTTCTATTATCCGGTAGACTTTATCGTTGTAGATATTCCCACGGATCCTCAAGTTCCTCTTATTTTAGGTCGTTCGTTTTTAGATACGTCTATGGCTTTAATTGATGTGCATGCTAGAAATATCATCTTACGTTTCAACGACGAGGAACTTGTTATAAACGAAACTCAAAATTCTCCAATTTCTCATGTTTATTCTGTTGCTACCATAAACCTCGTTGATATGATCGACGTTGTTTGCGAGGAATTTTCACAAGAAGTTCTAGGTTTTGGTGATGATGAAAATAGTGGCAATCCCACTATGCTTGATCCCATTCTTGATAACTCGACACCAACCTTCACTCCATTTGAAGGTGGTGGTTTTACGTTGGAAGAATTTGATGTTCCACGTACTTGTGACGAAGACCTCGATAATGATGAGGACTTCTCGATTATCAAGGATTTTCTTAACGATTTCCCATTTCCTCCACCCGAGGAGGTTATGAGTATCAAGCCCAAATCTTTAATTGAGGAACCACCTATCCTCGAGTTGAAAGATTTACCTCCTCATCTTGAATATGTATTTTTGGAGGAGGACGACAAGTTGCCGATTATTATTGTGAAAGATATTTCGAATGATGAAAAAACCGCACTTGTCGATGTTCTAAAGGATCACAAAGGGGCAATTGCGTGGAAGTTATCCGACATTAAGGGGATCGATCCTAAATTTTGTACCCACAAAATCTTAATGGAAGAAGATTACAAACCCGCAATCCAATGTCAAAGGTGGGTGAACCCCAAAATTCACAACGTCATCAAAAAGGAAGTCCTAAAACTCCTTGACGCATGAATGATTTACCCTATTTCCGATAGCCCTTGGGTGAGTCCTATTCATTGTGTCTCTAAGAAGGGAGGAATGACCGTTTTGCCAAACGATGCCAACGAGTTAATTCTAACTCGACTCGTGACCGGTTGGAGAGTGTCCATCGACTATCGTAAGTTGAATGACGCCACTCGTAAAGACCATTTTCCCTTGCCCTTCATGGACCAAATGTTGGAGCATCTTGCGGGAAACGATTTCTATTGCTTTTTAGATGGTTTTTCCGGTTACTTCCAAATCCTCATCGATCCTCGTTATCAAGAAAAAACTACGTTTACGTGTCCATATGGAACGTTTGCCTATCGTAGAATGCCATTCGGACTTTGCAATGCACCGGGAACCTTTCAAAGGTGCATGATGGCTATTTTTCATGATATGATCGAGAAGACGATGGAAGTCTTCATGGATGACTTTTCCGTGTTTGGTAGTTCGTTCACTTCGTGTTTGTCGAATCTTGAGAGAATGTTGAAGCGTTGTGAGGAAACCAACCTTGTGCTTAATTGGGAAAAATGTCATTTTATGGTTAAAAGTGGAATCGTCTTAGGGCACAAGGTTTCGAAAGCGGGGATTGAGGTAGACCAAGCTAAGGTAGACGTCATCGCCAAATTACCTCATCCTAAAACCGTTAAGGGAGCTAGGAGTTTCCTAGTCCACGCGGGCTTTTATCGACGATTCATCAAGGATTTTTCAAAGATTTCTTGACCTATTACACATGTCCTTGAAAAGATGCACCTTTTGTCTTTAACGAAGATTGTGTGCGAGCATTTGAAATCCTTAAGAGGAAACTTAATGAAGCTCCCATTCTTGTTGCTCCCAATTGGAATCTCCCCTTTGAGCTCATGTGTGATGCTAGTGACTACGCTATTGGGGCCGTTTTGGGGCAACGTCATGAAAAACACTTCTTGCCTATTCACTATGCTAGCAAGGCGATGACCGAGGCTCAAATGAAATACACTACAACAGAGAAGGAATTCCTTGCCGTGGTGTATGCATTTGAGAAATTTCGACCTTATCTCGTCTTGACTAAATGCATAGTATATACGGATCATTCGGCTATCAAGTATCTTATGGCTAAACAAGATGCAAAGTCGAGATTACTTCGTTAGATTATCCTCCTACAAGAATTTGATCACAAAATCCTTGACAAAAAAGGAGCCGAGAATCTAGCGGCCGGTCATCTTTCTCGTTTGGAAGTTCCTCACCAAAGTGTTTATGAGCCAAAGTAAATCACCGAAACATTTCCTCTCGAGACACTTGGTGTAGTGAATTCTAAGCTTGATTCATCCACCCCATTGTTTGCGGACATCGCAAATTACCATGCGGAGAACTTCATCATCAAGGGTATGACGACTCAACAAAAACGAAAATTCTTTTGTGACGTCAAGTTATACTTTTGGAATGACCCTTATCTATTTCGGACTTATGCGGATCAAATCATTCGACGTTGTGTCTTTGGTACCGAAGCTTCTAATATCCTTAGAGCTTGTCACGAGGGACCCACGAGTGGTCACCACGGTGCTAATCTCACGGCGAAGAAGGTCTTTGATGCCGGTTTCTTTTGGCCTACTATTTACCAAGATGCACATGCACTTGTGAAGTCGTGTGACTCATGCCAGCGACAAGGAAAAGCCTCACAAAACAATGAAATGCCACAAAATATCATCCAAGTGTGTGAGACCTTTGACGTTTGGGGCATTAACTTTATGGGGTCATTCCATCATCTCGTGGTAATTAGTACATCCTTGTCGCCGTGGACTAACTATCTAAGTGGGTGGAAGCTAAGGCTTTTCCCACGAACGATTTTCGTGTGGTAGTCAAGTTTTTGAAAAGCTTGTTTTGTCGGTTTGGAACCCCTCGTGCGATCATAAGCGATCGTGGAACCCATTTTTGTAACGACCAATTCAAAAGGGTCCTAAGGAAATATGGGGTTACACATCGACTTTCTACGGCTTATCACCCACAAATGAGTGGGCAAGTCGAGGTTTCAAACCGAGCGTTGAAGAGGATCTTGGAGAGATCGATTGGGGAAAACCGACAATCTTGGTCGGATAACTTGGACGATGCTTTATGGGCCTTTCGGACCGCTCATAATACGCCCATCGGGTGCACTCTTATAAGCTTGTGTATGGGAAGAATTGTCACTTGCCAATTGAACTCGAACATAAAGCTTATTGGGCCCTTAAGCATTGTAATGATGATATTGAGACCGCGGGAAAACACCGGAAAATGCAATTAAATGAATTGTCTGAATTGAGAGACATTGCTTATGAAAACTCATTTATTTATAAAGAAAAAACTAAAAAGTTTTATGACTCAAAAATTAAAACCCGGGTTTTTAACATTGGAGATCAAGTGTTGCTTTTTAACTCTCGTTTGAAAATATTTTCAGGCAAGTTGAAATCCCGTTGGTCCGGTCCATTCACCGTGACTCAAGTTTTTCCTTATGGGACCATCGAGCTAGCTCAAAATGATGGCCCCAATTTCAAGGTGAATGGACATAGGTTGAAGCACTACTTTGGCGGGGAAGTTCCATCCTTGAACTACCTCGACCAAATCACCTTCCCCAATGATAATTAGTATTGAGGGGATCTAGTCGAGCTCATGAATCGGTAATCAAAAACGAGGTGCCTCGTGGGGGAGTCCCATGCTTGTCCTAGGTACATATTATCGCTTTCTAATGTAGTAACGTATGAGGATTTGTGCCCTTCCAACCTTTGTTCCGTGGTTGTTTGTGATATGTGGTTTTTAGATGATCATGATCTTAACGATTGGAGCCTCTCGTGTTTGTTTTATGGGAGCAATCGATCGTTTTCTTTGAAGAATTTCACAATATCCATGATATATCCTTTTATGTTCTAACCTTAGGTTTATAGCACACTTCATAAACGGCTTTAAATTTAACGGTTACACCCTTTCCATGCTAGATTAAGCATTCGACTTCGTCTCTAGTATAGGGGTTTTTCAACCCTTAGACTCGAAACATTGAGGACAATGATTAACTCTAGTATGGAGGTTTCCAACCCTTAGACTCGAAACATTAAGGACAATGTTTAACTTTATTATGGGGGGTGAATAGATACTTGCCTTTCCAAACCTTCACACTTTCCAAAGTTTATCTTTTTGTTTATCGTTTTGTTGCAAAATATGGCTAAAAATGGCCAAATTTTAAAAAATTTCTCATATTTTATAAGTGTTTGAAGACACGAATGTAGATTTTCTGATGGCAAGAATAAGAGTATTTTTGACTCGACCGTGCGTGTTGAGCACTTAGCTTCGATTCCTTAACTTTATATTAGGCTAAGTCTCTTAAATAAGGACGAGAAATGATAGAGTTAATTATAAGTCACTATGCTAAACGTAGAGTACTCGTATTCTTTCAAAAAATCATGTGTTCTCGTTGTTTTCTTATTCTCCCTTCGCTTGTAAATATTTTTTGCTTAATAAATATTGACTTAGCGGTTTAGTAGTCTTTTATAGTAGCTTCCATGTAATTAAATTGGGAAGACATTAAGGTATCGCCAGCGTCACGTTTTTTAAGTATTGGCAACCCGAATAATCGAAAGCTTCACCTAATAATAAGATTTCAAGTGCTCACCTAAATCAAGCAAACAATTTGAAGCTCACAAGGATGAAAAATCTATGTGAAATTGAAAGTTAATCAAGCCTTAATCTTTGAAGCTTTAAAGATCCACAATTCGCTTTTAGCGTGAGGATATACGTCTTTGGCCATAATAAACACCTCATGGCGAGATTAAATAAAAGGCAAGGCAAGACCGAAGTTGTAACACCCCATTTTGATAAATGGAATGTCACGCGTGATTATGGCGTGTCATCAAAGCCTATAAGGATAAATGTCTAAACATTACATGACCATAAAGGAAATACCGGAATCAAACATTGGTATCCCAAAAGTAGAACTCATCACACACAAACATAAGTACTGTAAATGATAGGACTAAACAATGTCCATGGAAATGAGTATCAATGTATAAAGAAATGCATAAAGTAAAGAAGGCTAGGTAGCTTCCAATCCATATGCACATACGCTTAAAGTCTACGAGCGTCCCTGAGTACCTGCCGTTTTGGGAACATGAAAAGGAAAACAGCTGAGCAATACGCTCAGTGCACGGATATACAAGTATAGCATGAATAATATAAGCATATAAACATTAAGCAGCGGAAAAGACTAAGTCCTGAATAACGTGGTTATATCTTAGTAAAACTTGTTTTATAGTTTGAAAAGCCTTATGTTTATCTTGTAAAAACTGTTTAACATATTTACCATTAGCCAATATAGGTCATGAAATATCAACGTGCATGAATACTTGGAGGGGTGACCTCGTCAAGCAAATTAGAGGGGCTGCCTCTAATTTAATATACTTGTTTCGGGTAGGAGGGATCAGCTCCTTGTGAAGGATGCAAGGCACACACCACATTCACACTGAATAATCTACTGAAAACATGTAAACTAGGATGCACCCATACGCCCCACCTGATAATAATAATATGGCCAAAAGCTGAAAGGGACGCCACAAGCTATCACTCCGCCGTGGTGAAGTCATAACACTGGTGCCTCCAGTGTTATGGTTATGGTACCCCCATAAATAGGTGAAACTGGTCATGCATGTATATGGATTTAGGTATTCTAATTTAAACATAAGCAATTCAACAACATATAAAACATATACTGGGGAAAGCAGTTGGTTGCATACGGGAAATCCTAATAAGGAAAAATGTCCATACTGAAAGGACGGAGAATCCGTACCTTGTGTCCAGTGAACGAAGAAGACGAACGGAAGAGTGTCCTACTTCGTTATCACCAATGCTACATAAATACATACGTGTATAAGTATCTGATTACTGAGTACGTACTGGTTTTATATCATGTCTTAGCTTGTTTTATATGTTCATGTCATGTTTCACTGATTTAAGCTTTATACTGTGTTTATCATATATTCTGTCTATTCTGATTAAGTATTACTTGTATTTCATGTATTATTATACTTGTTGTGTAATGATAAGTAACTTTCTAAAAATAGCAGGTTTCCTAAAATAGAAATTTCCAAAAACAGATTTACTGCTTAAAATAGATAAGTTTCTAAAAATAGAAAGTTTCCATAAATAGATTAGCTGCCTTAATTAAATAAGTTTCTAAAATAGAAAGTTTACATAATTAGATATAAGCTGGATAATTAAGCTAAATATATAAGCTTAAGTGTTTACTGATTAATATTCTAAGTCATGTAATTAATAGTATAGTTTATTAATTATTTCATGTGAATTAAATAACGATAGGTTAAAGTATTTAATTAAATATAACATGATTTAATTAAATAAAGGTAAAAATACATACTTAGGTTAAAATATGTATTATTATCTATTAATAATATAATCTAAGTCATGTAAATTAATTAATTATAGGTCATGATTTTAATAATTAATTAATTATATAGTCTAATTAAATGGAAAAATACTTAGGTTAAAATTCATGTATTAATAATAAAATTAATAACCTAAGTCATGTAAATTAAGTTAATCATGTTCATGTTTTTAATTAATTTAATTTAAGTCTTGTAAAAAAATAAATTGTAAAAATAATTAACCTTGTAAAAACAACTCATGAACCGAACCGTGTTTTAAATCTAAACATGTGTGAACTGGACCCGTTTTAACCCATGAACCGGACCCAATTGCACCCTTGGTCAAACTAGCCGCCGGCTAGCCAAGGGTTCCCACCGGCTAGCCGGTGTCCCCTTGCTGTCGTGGCCTACCTGAGCACCACCATGCCCCGACCGAGGTCGGGGTCTCCCCTTTTTCCTGCTGCCGTGACACACCACCACCACACCGAGACCATGAGGTCTCGGTTGGTGTGAATCAAGTCAAGCCGAGACCCCCTTGGGGCTCGGTTAAGGCGTCGGCCACAAAACAAACATACCCTTAACCATTATTTAATTTACCCCATGATTAAATTACATGTTTTTACTTGTTTTTAATTTGTTATTAAAAAAATTCATGATTTCATGTGATTAATAAATTAAAAACATAAAAAGAAAAGAGGTTTGAGGTTATACCGATCACGTAAATCAAGGAGGATGAACACACCACGATCCTTGCAATAAATCGAACACCAAAAATTAACCAAACCCCCCTTTGGTGTGTGTAGAACCCGGCGGCCAAGGAGAACCAAAAGGAAGAAAAAGATTTTTAGGGTTTCTTGATTTTCCTAAATTTGTGTTATTATGAAAATAACTTTTCAATTAATTTCATGTTGAGTAATTTGCATGGGCTTGGCCCTTTGGTCTTGTTGTGTCCGCGGGTAAGGGGCCCACATGGGGGTTACCCAAAAATTTTCTGTGTCTAAATAATAAGTGTGTTCTCGTTTTCGTGTTTTACGTGATTTACTTAGTTATCGTTCGTGACTTAATATATTTATTCGTGATCGTAATAAATATACATACATACGTAATATTAGCTCGTGATTAATTTACGTTCATGATTTCATGTTCGTATGTTCGTGATTATAATTATTATTGAAATAATTATCGTGTGTTAATACGTAATAAATACTTATCGTGTTATAACACATACGTAATACTTGTAATTCTTGTTCGTGAAACGTAAACATGTTATAAAAGCAAAGTTCTAATCATGTACATACTATCATAAGTGTACTATTCATGGTAAAAGCATGCGGGTTTTACGACTCTTCCCCCCTAAAAAGAATAATTCGTCCCCGAATTATAGATAAAGTAAAATTGAAAAGAAGAACATACCCGAATTTTAAATATGAAATGAGGGTAAGAAGCCCGGATAGACTCCTCTGTTCCCCAAGTGGCTTCCCGCTCGGTATGATCCCTCGAAAGAATTTTGACGAATGGAATCGACTTCCTTCTCATGACTCGTTCTTGTCTGTCAAGAACTCGTTCGGGTTCTTCTATGAAAGTGAGATCTTCACGAATCTGTTCCAGTGGATATTGAACCATGTGAAGGGGAGGATACTGGTACCCTCTGAGTAAGGACACACGGAAAAAATTGTGAACATGAGAAAGTTGCGGAGGTAACGCTAAACGGTAAGATACTTCACCGACCCGTTCAATGACATCAAACGGTCCGATAATACGAGGACTGAGCTTCCCTTTTATTCCAAAACGTCTAACACCACGTGCCGGCGAAACCTTAAGGAAAACATGATCTCCTACGTTAAAATGTAAGTCCCTACGATGCTTGTCTGCGTAACTCTTCTGACGTGACCGTGCTTCTTGTAGTTTCTGCTTAGCTACTGCGACCTTCTCATTAGTCAGCTCTATGATTTATGGTCCTTCAAGTGTTCGCTCACCAACCTGATCCCAACAGATTGGGGCACGATACTTCCTGCCATACAACATCTCGAAAGGTGCACACTTGATACTTGCCTGCCAACTGTTGTTGTATGCAAACTCCACCAAACAGATGTAATCGTCCCAATCACCCATCCATTCCAATGCACATGACCTCAACATGTCTTCTAATGTCTGAATCGTTCGCTCTGATTGCCCGTCTGTTTGAGGATGAACAGTCGTGCTAAGCTTAAGTTGTGTACCCCAAGCTTTCTACAGACTTCTCCAGAATCGCGAAATGAATCGGGGATCTCTGTCTGAGACGATGCTGGAAGGAGCAACATGAAGTCTCATGATCTCCCTTCTATAAGTATCGGCGAGTTTACTGACCGAATCTTCCATGCGGATCGGTAAGAAATGAGCTGATTTGGTAAGTCGATCAACGATAACCAAATAGCATCGTGCTTCCTCTTTGTCGACGGAAGACCTGTAACAAAATACATGGTGATCTTGTCCCACTTCCACTCTGGAATATCTAACGGTTGAAGAAGACCGCCAGATCGCTGATGCTCGATCTTAACCTGCTGGCAGGTAAGACATTTGGAGACGTAAGTAGCAACATCCTGTTTCATACCACTCCACCAAAAGTACTGCTTGATGTCATGGTACATCTTGGTCGAACCAGGATGGATAGGGAATGGGGAGCTATGAGCCTCAGCTAACAATGCTTCCCGGAGTTCTTGGTCATCAGGAACACAAAGTCTCGTGTCCTGTCATAAGATACCATCTGCGTCTACTCAAAATTCTGTCTGCTTCTCCAAATTCTGAATTATCGCCCAGATTTCTCCATCATCTTTATGTGCTTCCTTGATCTTAGAGAGTAACTCGGGTTCTACTCTAAGATTAGCCCAGTAACCATGCTGTCCACATACCATGATCTCTATGTCTAGTCGCTCCAAGTCTCTTATGATTTCCTCCTCAATTTTAATGCCGTTTATCATTCCGGACTTTCTGCTAAGTGCATCTGCCACTACATTCGCCTTGCCATGATGATATTGCAGATTAATGTCATAATCCTTCAACAGCTCTAACCATCTCCTCTGTCTCATGTTCAATTCACGTTGAGTGAAGATATACTTCAAGCCCTTGTGGTCCGTGAAAATGTCACATGATTCTCCATACAAGTAGTGCCTCCATATCTTCAAAGCAAACACAACTGCTGCAAGTTCCAAGTCATGCGTAGGGTAATTTTCCTCGTAAGGCTTAAGCTGCCGTGAAGCGTACATGATCACTTTCCCATGTTGTATGAGAACACAACCAAGTCCCTTCCCCGATGCATCACTGTAGATTTGAAATCCACCTGTACCAGATGGGAGAGTATGAATAGGTGCAGATACTAACTTCTACATCAGGTCTTCAAAGCTCTTCTCTCGATCTTCCGTCCAGACGAATTTCTCCCCTTTCCGCATCAGTTTGGTCAATGGTAGTGCTAGGCGGGAAAAGTTCTCCACGAACCTACGGTAATAACCAGCTAAGCCTAGGAAGCTGTGGACTTGAGTCGTTGATGTCGGCCTTGGCCATTTGGTAATAGCCTCAACCTTCGTTGGATCCATCGTGATTTCTTCTGCTGATACAATGTGACCTAAGAATGCCACCTTGTCTAACCAGAACTCACACTTGGAGAATTTAGCATACAACTGCTTCTGGTGAAGAATCTGTAGTACTGTACGAAGATGGTCTTCGTGTTCCTCCTTGGACTTAGAGAAAATCAGGATGTCATCGATAAGACAATGACGAACTTGTCCAGAAATTCATGGAAGATTATGTTCATCAAATTCATGAACACTGCTGGAGCATTGGTAAGGCCAAATGGCATGACTACAAATTTGTAGTGGCCATAGCGTGTACGGAAAGCAGTCTTGGCGTTGTCCTGCTCCTTAACACGTAGCTGATGGTAGCCCGACCTTAGATCAATCTTGGAGAAATGTTTGGCCCCTTGGAGTTGGTCAAACAAATCATCTATACGTGGTAGTGGATACCTATTCCTAATATTAATCTTGTTGCGCTCGCGATAGTCTATGAAAAGACGCATATTGCCGTCCTTCTTCTTAACAAATAAGACCGGTGCGCCCCATGGAGATGCGCTCGGTCGAATAAAGCCTCGCTCCAGAAGTTCTTGCAATTGATCCTTCAGCTCCTTCAACTCTATGGGAGCCATGCGATAAGGAGCCTTGGAAATCGGCTCAACTCCTGGGATGAGCTCGATATTAAATTCTACTTCTCGTGCAGGTGGTATGCCCGGAAGTTCTTCTGAAAATACATCTAGAAATTCTGACACTATCGGCTGATCCTGAATTGATGGGGGTTCAGCATCCATGTCATGAACAGTAGCTAGATAACCCTCACAACCATGTGAAAGTAATGTACGTGCTTGCAGGGTTGATATGATTTGTACAGACCTACCGGGTATGAACCCGTTGTGAATGTACTTTGGCGCATTAACATCACCGAAGATGAATCGATATGAATGGCAGTCTATGGTAGCATGATGCTTGGATAGCCAATCCATGCCCAAAATCATGTCAAAATCATTCATGTCCAGCGGAAGTGCGTCAACAGGACGAACCTTGTCATCAAATTCTAGAGGAAGGCTCTTGTATACATGGGTTATACGTACAGAGTCTCTCAAAGGCGTGGAAATAATCAGTATATTCTCTAGTGGCATGGGGAGTATCCTAACATTCTTGGCATAAACAGTAGAAATGACCGAGTGAGTAGCATCCGTATCAAACAGAACACATGCAGCTTGACCATACATATACAAGATTCTAGTTATGGTACCTGTATTCTTGTTGGTCTGATCGCGAGACGTCGTGTAAACGCGTCCACTAGTAGGAGGAAGCTTGGTATCATCATGTCACGATGTACCCTCCATCTCTCCCTTGCGACAATCCTTCATGCGGTAGCCAGGAAGACCACACTTGAAGCATGCGTCACTGTCGCGGCGACATGGCCCTGGGTGCCTACGGTGGAAAGTAGAGCAAAGAGGATGAGTATATCCTCCAGCAGGTGTCCTGACTGGCTGAGAACCTGATAAAAACACTATACATGAGACATGAAAATAGGGTACAAAGGACAATGCGGATAATCGTAAGATTTAATACCAGTGATAGCTGGACGGTTAGGCTGTGAACCTCTCTGGTTCTGGTCCCTACCGTTACCATGATTCATGGTAGAAGATTTGCTAATGTGTCAGAATTAAGAATCATAACATGTAATCATAAGAAAATGCGTAAGTATAAGGACCTGCTGCTGTTGGAGTGTCCAGCGTTGTTACGTTAATTATCATTACCGCCACACTTATCCGTAGCCGAACGGTCGTGAGTCTGACCGTTTCCCTTGGGCTGATTAGGCTGTTGCTGAGTAGCCGGCTGAGACCGGTCCCCAGTCTTCTGCCTGGAAGATACAATTTAAAGAGATGAAATATTGACATATAGTGAAAGAATACGGATTGGTCACCGCTTGAATACGAATGTTTACCTCTTATCGGGTCTCTCTGCTTCCCCGAACTCATCTCTCTCCTGTAGCATCTCCAGCTTACGTGTTGCATCAGCCACCTGTGCTACCGTGTTTAACGAAGAACCTTCTAAGTTATTGGCAATCCTTAGAGAAAGAGCCCAACGAAAATGTTATGCCTGCTCTTCAGTAGTGCCCGCGGTTGCTCTCAGGACACCGGTGAACCGAAGGAAACGCTGCATGAAATCATTGATGTTTTCTTCAGGTCATTGTCTAATGGTGTAGTATTCTCTCATGATCCTATTCCTTCCTTCCTTGGGGAAGATGCGAGATGGGGGAGGATATTTGTCGTTCTGATGAAGGATGTCTTGCAAATCTGCATTGGCAGCTACAACCATCTCCCGAATATTGTTCGTGTTTGCCATCTGACAGTATGACATAAAATGCATGATTAAACTGATTAAAACATAAACTATATACATGAAAAAAAATTTATACCAATAAATCATGCGAAAAATTTTATGCAGGAAAACTAGTACATGAATGCATGATGCAGTTTTATGAAAACTTTTGTATGCGCGAGAGTGAACGCCTATGGTCAGTTCACCCAAAACAAAAGACATGGCGAGGGGACGCCTATGGGTCGGTCCCAAATTTAAAAGTTTCGATAAAACACATGCGACTAAATAGGGCCAGTCCTGTACCAACCATTACTTAGTCATAAACCTGCGACAATGACATATATATGTATGCATGAAAATGATGAATGCATGAAACCGACTGTGAGTTCTAGGAAGACCATAGTGACTACCCACTAATCACAGGTCGTGTTTTGAGAGCTTACATGTCGAAGCCTTGGCTCTGATACCATAATTGTAACACCTCATTTTGATAAATGGAACGTCACGCGTGATTATGGCATGTGATCAAAGCATACAAGGATAAATGTCTAAACATTACATGACCATAAAGGAAATACCGGAATCAAACATCGGTATCCCAAAAGTAGAACTCATAACACACAAACATAAGTACTTTAAATGATAGGACTAAACAATGTCCATGGAAATGAGTATCAATGTATAAATAAATGCATAAAGTAAAGAAGGCTAGGAAGCTTCCAATCCATATGCACATACGCTTAAAGTCTACGAGCGTCCCTGAGTACCTACCATTTTGGGAACATGAAAAGGAAAACGGCTGAGCAATACGCTCCGTGCACGGATATACAAGTATAGCATGAATAATATAAGCATATAAACATGAAGCAGCGGAAAAGACTAAGTCCTGAATAACCTGGTTATATCTTAATAAAACTGGTTTTATAGTTTGAAAAGCCTTATTTTTATCTTGCAAATTAGAGGGGCTGCCTCTAATTTTAATATACTGGTTTCGGGTAGGAGGGATCAGCTTCTTGTGAAGGATGCAAGGCACACACCACATTCACACTGAATAATCTTCTGAAAATATGTAATCTAGGATGCACCCATACGCCTCACCCGATAATAATAATATGGCTAAAAGCTGAAAGGGACGCCACGAGCTATCATTCCGTCGTGGTGAAGTCATAACACTGGTGCCTCCAGTGTTATGGTTATGGTACCTCCATAACTAGGTGAAACTGGTCATGCCTGTATATGGCTTTAGGTATTCTAATTTAAACATAAGCAATTCAAAAACATATAAAACATATAGTGGGGAAAACAATTGGCTGCATATGGGAAATCCTAATAAGGAAGAATGTCCATACTGAAGGACGGAGAATCCGTACCTTGTGTCCAGTGAACAAAGAAGACGAACGGAAGAGAGTCCTACTTCGATATCACTAATGCTACATAAATACATACGTGTATAAGTATCTAATTACTGAGTACGTACTGGTTTTATATCATGTCTTAGCTTGTTTTATATGTTCATGTCATGTTTCACTGATTTAAGCTTTATACTGTGTTTATCATATATTCTGTCTATTCTGATTAAGTATTACTTGTATTTCATGTATTATTATACTTGTTGTGTAATAATAAGTAACTTTCTAAAAATAGTAGGTTTCCTAAAATAGAAAGTTTCCAAAAATAGATTTACTGCTTAAAATAGATAAGTTTCTAAAAATAGATAGTTTCCATAAATAGATTAGCTGCCTTAATTAAATAAGTTTCTAAAATAGAAAGTTTCCATAATTAGATATAAGCTGGATAATTAAGCTAATTATATAAGCTTAAGTGTTTACTGATTAATATTCTAAGTCATGTAATTAATAGTATAGTTTATTAATTATTTCATGTGAATTAAATAACTATAGGTTAATGTATTTAATTAAATATAACATGATTTAATTAAATAAAGGTAAAAATACATACTTAGGTTAAAACATGTATTATTATCTATTAATAATATAACCTAAGTCATGTAAATTAATTAATTATAGGTCATGATTTTAATAATTAATTAATTATATAGTCTAATTAAATGAAAAAATACTTAGGTTAAAATTAATGTATTAATAATAAAATTAATAACTTAAGTCATGTAAATTAAATTAATCATGTTCATGTTTTTAATTAAATTGATTCAAGTCTTGTAAAAAAATAACTTGTAAAAATATTTAACCTTGTAAAAACAACTCATGAACCGAACCGTGTTTTAAATGTAAACATGTGTGAACCGGACCCGTTTTAACCCATGAACCGGACCCAATTGCACCCTTGGTCAAACTAGCCGCTGGCTAGCCAAGGGTTCCCACCGGCTAGCCGGTGTCCCCTTGCTGTCGTGGCCTATCCGAGCACCACCATGCTCCGACCGAGGTCGGGGTCTCCCCTTTTTTCCTGCTGTCGGGACACACCACCACCACACCGAGACCATGAGGTCTCGTTTGGTGTGAATCAAGTCAAGCCGAGAGCCCTTGGGGCTCGGTTTAGGCGTCGGCCACAAAACAAACTCACCCTTAACCATTATTTAATTTACCCCATGATTAAATTACATGTTTTTACTTGTTTTTAATTTGTTATTAAAGACATTCATGATTTCATGTGATTAATAAATCAAAAACATAAAAGTAAAAGAGGTTTGAGGTTATACCGATCACGTGAATCAAGGAGGATGAACACACCACGATCCTTGCAATAAATCGAACACCAAAAATTAACTAAACACCCCTTTGGTGTGTGTAGAACCCGGCGGCCAAGGAGAACCAAAAGGAAGAAAAACATTTTTAGGGTTTTTTGATTTTCCTAAATTTGTGTTATTATGAAAATAACTTTTCCATTAATTTCATGTTTAGTAATTTGCATGGGCTTGTCCCTTTGGTCTTGTTGTGTCCGCGGGTAAGGGGCCCACATGGGGGTAACCCGAACATTTTCGGTGTCTAAATAATAAGTGTGTTCTCGTGTTCGGGTTTTACGTGATTTACTTAGTTATCGTTCGTGACTTAATATATTTATTCGTGATCGTAATAAATTTACATACATACGTAATATTAGCTCGTGATTAATTTACGTTCATGATTTCATGTTCGTATGTTCGTGATTATAATTATTATTGAAATAATTATCATGTCTTAATATGTAATAAATACTTATCGTGTTATAACACGTACGTAATACTTGTAATTCTTGTTCGTGAAACATAAACATGTTATAAAATGAAAGTTCTAATCATGTACGTACTATCATAAGGGTACTATTCATGGTAAAAGCATGCGGGTTTTACAGAAGTCATAATAAAAGCTTTATGGCGAAGTTGAATAAAAGATGGAGGTAAACCTATGATAATAAGGCCCATCCGGTAGGGGGCGTATAAAAGTCTCGGTAACAAGTCTCATGTTCAAAACCGTTATAAAATCGTGTTTATCGATCCTTCTTGTTGACTTAATTTTTTGACATCATTGTCTATTAGGAGGGGTTATTAATTCTATGGTCTTCGTTACACCGTTATGACTCTATTTTTAGACCTAAATCTCTATCATCTCATAAGTCAAACAATGTATCCTCGTGAAACATTCAAGACAAAATAAAATATAAGAGATACAACTTAGGAAAATGGGAGGATAAGTACGTGATTAGGGCATATGAGTAGTGTTAGCATTACTAACTTATAATGACAATGATCTCGTTGCACGCTTAGCATGGAATTGGGGTGAAAATCGAGGACGACGAAATTATTTCTAACGAAGCATTCACGTGTTCTTATTCTATGAACCTAAACGTCCCATTTTGCGATGAAAATCATACATTATGTCTAAAACGTAAGTAGAAGTAATAGTAGTAGTATAGCTAGTTTATCATTCAATAAAAGGGGACAAAAATGAGATTTGGAGGTGCTACGATACTTTATTCTAGCATTGCGTGAGGGCACGGCAATGGTTTAGTATGGGGGAGTGATGAGACTACTTTTATACATAGTCCCATCGTCCAAAACGGGCTTTAAATGCATAAAATATCATGAAAAATTCCAAATATATGCTTGTGTTTGTTACTTGTGTATTTTAGGTACGGATATTGAGAAAAAGACAAAAGATCACAAAGAACAAGCAAAAACGAACACGGGAAACGAAGCCGCACAATGAACCAAGCCCTAGTGTTGATTTTCCAAGAATAACCCTTGAATATTTGAAGATTATACAAGAAGGGTCCTCCAATATTGAAGAGTTGACACTTTAAACCCTTGTTTATTCATATTTACAAGAGTGGTCCTTAAAGTTTGTCAAATTTACAAAATGGGCCCTCCACTTTGAAGAATTGGCAAGAATGGTCCCTCAAAAATGAAGACTTGTCAATATTAGTCCTCCAAGAAGTCAACAATACAAGTCAAGACCATAATCTTTGAAGAAAATGCTAAAACAGCCCTTCAAGAATCATCAAATGGCAAGAAATACCCCTGAAAATACTTTGGAAAAGTATTTGGGGCAAAAGTGTGAAAAAGTAAACTTCTATAACAAAGGAATATGAGTTTTGGCATGTTTAAACTTGAAGTGAAAAGAAAGAAAGAGGTAAGGTACCAAAGATGGACGACAGCAAACTTACCTTAACCAGTGGCAGCCTGCCACGTGCCCCACTCACCTCCCACAACCAATCAAAACCCACCCTTCCTCCACCTCAGCCTTCCACTCACAACTAAATTAACTAATCTCTGATTAGTTTAATTTTAGGCGCCTAACACAAGTTTAAAAACAAAATCAGATCAAACCTTGCACAGTTTAACGTATGAACAAAATTGGGGTTTTCCAAACTACTTGAAATTAAGCCACCAAAGTGTCCAGATTTATGATTAAGCTAATCATAAACATAACCCAACTCCCAAAACCCACGCCACATCATCACCATGGTCACATGTTAAACCCTTGTACATGATTTTGGGAGAAAATGCCAAAACCTGCCAACCATCCAATGTCCAAGACCCTTCCTTGAAACTTTAGCTTATTTTGAGCCATTGATCAAGTTCCTTAACACTTTACAACTTCACAAACTGCCAAGAAGATCACATGTTCAAGCAAAAATCAACATCCTCAAGGGCAAATTGGGACTTCTACAGCTTTAGGGTTTACGTTTTTTATGTTTTCTAGATAGTCATTGTAGCCTATAAAAGGCATAGGACCTCATACATTGAGGTTTGCTCTTGGTTTTTCCTTTGTTCAAAATTCTGTAAATGCTCCTTCATGTTTAATGAGTAGTGTTTGAATGTTTGAAGAAAACCCAAGTTCCAATCTTTTTATCTACTTATTATTGTTATATGTTTGTGTTTCTTGAATCTTAAAACGTGTTTTCAAACTTTGTGTAAGAAATTCCCAAAGTTCAAACATCTGATATTTTGCTAAATCCTTGATTCAAACCCTAGAAATCTTTGGATTATAAGTGGTCTATACAACCTGATAAGGAGCTTATCAAGGTGTTGTGAGCTTATAGTTTGGGGATATTCAAGGCGTGGTAACAAGTTTGCATTAATCAGACTTTTCATTTTTCATTTTTCTGTTTTCATAATTGTGTTAACCTTGTTGATTCTTAGCAGCCTGGTATTGGAAACTTGTGCTTTGTTTTGCTATGCACATCAGCTCAAACATACGTGGGTGTGGATGTACATCCATGAGGTTTGAACTCTAATCCTAAAATTCTTTCAAAAAGGAGGTTTTTTGTGATATTTAGTTCTGCTTGTGTATGTGTTGTTCTTGTGCTCCAAATCTTGTTGTTTATGCTTAAGGATGTTGTTTTGATGCTTATTTATGCATGTGCTAACCTGAATCATACTTTGGTTTTGAAAATTTTGATTTCCAAAATATAAAAGGGTGTTTGGGTCTACTGCTTGTTTGAGGTTTTTGTGAAATTGGTGAAGTGTATGGTGGTGTGTTGTTCTTGTTCTTGTGTAAGTGATAAAGTTGAGTGACAAACTGCATGCTTTGACTTCTTGAACACTAAAATCAAACAAAGGGGTATAAAATCATGATTTCTTGTTGTTTTGAGCTGTGATTTTGGGGACACCTAGTTCTAGGTCTAGACTTAGGGTAACAAGTGCTAAATCATAACCATTATAACCTGTTAGTAAGATTTGAAGCTTGGAATTTGAATTTTTGGTCAAGTATATAAGCAAAAAGTTCTTGTGTTTGCCTGCTTATATATAAGACCTGTTTATGCATGAAACTAGCTTAATTCTTTGAACCAGTGAATAAAACAAGTTAAGTTGTGCTTATTTACGTTAAATATAGCTTGTGTGTGCTTTTGGTGCAATTTGGTTGGCTGAATCTTGCTAAAACAGCTTTTGAAGTATAACTGCTTATTGTTCATGTCTGATGCATATCTGGTGATGTTTTGAATTAACTGCACTGATTGGCTTGGTGAATTTGTGATATCTTTGTTGTTTCTTACTCCTTGTGATCCACTGATTACAAGGGTGCCTTGTTTGTAACCTGAATCCACAAAAAAGTCACAAAAGACAAAAAGTCAAAAAGGTCAAGCAGTGAAAACTTTTCCCACTACTGAACCTCCAAAACTAGCCCCTACTAGTGTTAAATATCAAACAGCGTATTCATAAGCCATTTTGGCTTATCCAAACTTGCAACAACTTATTTTTAATGATAGATCTTCCTTATTTGACCCATTGATTTGATCTGGAGCTTATTAGGGTTTGACTTTGACTTTTGACTAGAAAACTCATTAAGTTGACTTTTACATAAGTGCTTAATTGTTTATTCTGGCTTATTGCTTGTGCTTATTGGAAAACTTTTTGATTATTTTTCTTAATTAAGTCATTCAAAACCTTTTGAAATTTGAATCAGCACTTGAGGTGGTCTAGAACTCAAAAACGACTATTTTGTCGTTTTGTGAAGAAAGTCTTGGCTTATTCCAGGCTTTTTTCTTGTGCTTTTTCAAATTTTCTTTTTACAGATCTCTTTGGTAACTCAAAAGAAGCTTGTGTGTCAAATTTTAGCTTATGGCATCAGCTTATAGCTTAATGGGCCAAAAAGCCCATTAAGAATAAGTTGCTTTGAAATAAGCTTGCTAAAACACATTTTCAGCTTTTGGGCCTTTAAAGTTTGGTTCTTAAAATCAAATTTTAAGTCAGATATGAAATTTTGGGCTTATTTGGACAACATTTTTCTTATTGGGCCATAAAAAGCCCATTAAGGGGTCTGTTTGGACTTTTGGCCCATTTTAAGGCCTAATAGGGGTATTTTGTAATTTTAAGTGCATTTTTGTTTTATTTAGGTTAAAATAAACTAGTTTGCAACTTTTTAGAATTTTTTATAAATTTTGGATTTTTATTATTATTTTATTATTAAAAACTAAAATTTAGATTTTTACAAGTTTTTCACTTTTTTAGTTCAAATACATTATGTTAGGAATTTTACAATTTTTAGATTAATTTTATTGTCATTAGATTAATTTTTAGAATTATCTTAAGTTTTAATAGTTTTTAAATAGTTTTTATTAATTTTAAAATTTTCAAAAATAGTTTTAAATTTAGTTAAGTCATTTTAGAGGTTTACAAGTTAAAAAATCCCATTTTGGGCTTTTTGTTAATTAAATTGATTTTTTGGGCTTTAATTAGAATTAAAAAATTATTATTTAAATAAATAAACGGTTTGAGTGATTTTTGATTTTTTGTAAACTTTAATTACATTTTTTAGGATTTATTGCAATTTTCTAGGAATTTTTAGGGTAATTTTTAATTTTGGTCACTTTTTACGGTTTTACGTGCACGACTTATCGTCTTAGTTTAATTCATAATCGTAACCGTCATCCTATTCTATTTTCTTTTCTATTTTTCTTTTCTCAACAATATAATCTCAAACACTTAATCATTTCTTAACACAACACACTTGCCTCCTTGAGAACGAATCTGCTTTTGGGTCATTTATTTGTGGTTTACCTAAACCGACACTTAATACTTGCCCTATTTACTCTCTTTTCCTAAAGGGTAGTAAAATCACTACATCACCAAGCATCGAAAAGAGACTCATCGGGTTCTTGAGTGAAACCACTGATTTGATTACGAAGACTAGTTACCATGGATGGTGGAAAATATCTTGACAAAATTTTTTGAGTCTTCTCATCCCATGTATGAATCGAATTTTTAGGAAGACGATCAAACCATTTTTCGGCATGGTGGGATGAAGTGTGTGGAAAAAGATGAAGGAGAAGAAAATCCATGGAAACACCGGGCAATTTCATGCTTTGAGTGACGGTTATGAATATATTGAGGTGTTTGTTGGCATCATCATCCGGTAATCCGCGAAATGGACAAGCATTTTGAACTTGTTGGATCATGTGATGCTTCAACGAAAATTAGGGAGCCGTGATTTGCATCGGGGCAATCGGTCCTCCACGTCCATTCATAGTTGGTTGGCATAGCTCCTCCATCGTACGAAGGTCGGGTTGAGGGACATGGTTGTTATTATTCACATTGGGGTGAGGTGGATTGTTATTATTATGCACACCGGCCATATCTAAGTCTCTACGAGTCTCTGGCTCAAGATAAGAAAAAGATCGAGTACGCATACACTAAAAATGTACTACAATATTTCTAATTTTTTATCTTTTTTATTTTTTTTCGGATTTTTGAAAATTTTATATTTTTTTAGTATTTTTTTTGAAAATTTTTTATGCTTGAAAATAACGTTCCCAAAAGAACGGATCCCAAAATCCAATTTTTCTCACTAAAAACTGTTAATCTTTACCAAAAGAGTCGGCAGCGGCGCCATTTTAATAGATGACTTTTTTTTTATATATGTGTACTCGTTCGTTCTCGATGCCTAATCGAATTGATCACGGTTTAAGGTGGAATTATTGTAATTGGTCACTAAAAGGGGGAGCTTTTGGTTATCTATATCTACTAAAATGAGTTAAGATAAATGACAAATATAATAAATAAAGAGATTAAACAAATTTAAGTCTAATTAAAAAGTAAATTTAAAGATAAAACAAAACAAGACAATTTAAAATTAAACTTGACAAAAATGGTGGGAAGGAAATAAATTTGAAAAATAACTAAGTAAAATAAAACAAAAACTGTAGTCAGATCGAACACTACGATCGTAGCACGCGATCGCAGTCTGGATCGTAATATGGATCGTAGTCAACGATCGTACTCTAGATCGCAACTCAGATCGGAACCCAGATCGCAACAAAGGGTCGTGACCTGGATCGTGACAACTAATCGCACCCTGGATCGCAGTCTTCGATCGCAACACGCGATCCCAGTATGGATCGCAGAATGTGATCACATTCTGTGATCGTAGTATGTGATCGCAGTATTTAATCGCAAGTAGAAACCCTAAGGCTTATGCGATCACAATACTCGATCGGAACAAGTAAAACCCTTAAGAATGTTACGATGGTACAAAAGGCAAATAAGAAAAAACCAAATAAGCACTTTTCTAATAAGCACTTACCAAAACTTAACCAAATCAATAACAAAAAGCACTAAATAAGAACAAATGAAAAACTTTCAAAACAATAAATAAGCAAGTTTTGTATGATAAACTTTAAAAAGATTAAACTTGTTAGAATTATTTAAAGTGATGGTCATATAATATACCATTGCGAAGCTCGTGTAAAATGCTACATAATGGTGTTGAGAGTTCTAGTATAATGTTATGTATGTAACGGGAATTAGTCCCGAATGTTAGAAATACGTTTTACGTATATTAGAAGTATCGGTCACTCCACAATAATATTTATGTTGTAATAGCTCGTAGTTAGAAAATAGTCATTAGTTACTTATTAACTTAAGTAAGAACCGGTCCATGGGCTTGTCATGGACCGGCCCAAGCCCATGTTATGCTTGGACTATAAATACCCCTTTCCACCATGGAAAGGGGTTGGTTGTTGTCATTTCCTTAGTTTCATTTTAATAAAATTCACATAGTTTCTCTCACTTTCTCTCTCTAACTTTCTCTCTCTAGAAATCAACAAACCCCTTCATAGATTCATTGATTATCAATATTCTACATTTGGTATCAGAGCTATGGGGTGATTTAAGGTAGTGATTTGTGTGGTTTTTTAGTTTTTGATTGTATTTGTGTTCTTTAAGAAGATCATCTTGATTATTGGTGTTTTTTGGTGTTTTGGTGATTGGGATTAGTAGATAAGTATTAGTTGTTACTTATTTTAGTCGAAAGTTCAAAACTTTTTGGGTTAATTGGTAAAAATCGGGGTTTTTTATCATCTTTTTGTTCGACTGTGCATACTCGAACAAGTTTCTGATTACCCAGAAAAGTTCCGAACCAAACACTTCCGAATCAAGCCAAAAAAAGTTCTGAACCAAGCACTTCCGAATCAAGCCAAAAAGTTCCGAACCAAGCACTTCCGAATCAAGCCAAAAAGTTCCGAACCAAACACTTCCGAATCAAGCACTTCCGAACCAAGAACTTCCGAATCAAGCAACTTCCGAATCAAGCAACTTCCGAATCAAGCAACTTCCGAATCAACAACTTCCGAATCAAGCAACTTCCGAATCAACAACTTCCGAATCAACAACTTCCGAATCAACAACTTCCGAATCAACAACTTCCGAATCAAGAAGTTCCGACTCAAGAAGTTCCGACTCAAGAAGTTCCGACTCAAGAAGTTCCGACTCAAGAAGTTCCGACTCAAGAAGTTCTGACTCAGGAAGTTCCGCCTCAAGAAGTTCCGAACCAAGAAGTTCCGGATCAAGCCAAAAGTTCCGAATCAAGGGTGATTTTGCTTGTTTTTCGACGATTTTTTAGAGGATTTAATCTTGGTTTCTTACAACAAAAACTTAACACAATTCACAAACTTTACTTCACTGCTCGATCAACCGATAATCTCTGTTTCTTTGAAGAAAACAAAATGAATCCAAGTTCATTAATGCCTCAGATGACATCTCTTACGGATATCTCGATCATAACGGGGACTGATAGTCGTCCACCAATGCTTATCAAAGAGGTGTTTGAGGCATGGCAGGGCCGTATGATGCAATACTTGAAGGGCAAACCAACATACGGAAGGCTTATGGTCAAATCGATTTTGAATGGTCCACTCGACTATGGTACCATTGTGGCAAATAATGTGTCTCGACCAAGAGAATATGAAGAACTCACACCGGCACAACAACTCATTGCTGATGCTGATGAAAAGGCTCTACAGACACTTCTCCAAGCTCTTCCGCATGATATTTATCGTATGGTTAGTCAATATACGGTTGCCAAAGATTTATGGGAACGTTTAAAGGTGTTGCTACAAGGTACGTCTCTCACGAAACAGGAAAGGGAGTGTCAGCTGTATGATTTGTTTGATAGATTCACGTACAGCCCAGGGGAAACACTACACGATTATTACTTCAGATTCACTACTCTAATGAATGATCTGAATGTATACAATCTTGTAATTGCTCCATTCCATGTTAACACCAAGTTCTTGAATACTTTACCTCAAGCTGAATGGGGTGAGTATATTACCGATGTGAAGTTAACCCGGGATTTGCATAAGTGCAACTTAGATCAAATCTATGCTTTTCTTCAGCAGCATGAGAAACATGTGATTATGCACCGTTCTCCTCGCGGTATGTACCCAGATTCCTTAGCTTTGATGGCGAATCAACCAAGCTTGTCACACAACAACACACCTTATATCTTGGGACATCAAGCCTATCATCCATCACCTTATATGACACCAACCTTCCCACAATACTCGATTCTACCACAACCACCCACCTCACATCAGCAACAATATCGGTTCAATGCACTTTCACCACAGTATGCTTCACAACTTCATCCAGCAAATGTTGCACCTTATGCTCAGCCTTCATATTCTTCTTATCAAGAGAATGCAGCATATCCAACAAGCTACCCTGATCAAATGAGTATTCCTTCTACTGATTATGCAGCTCATCCAGATCAAGCACTATATTGTGATGATGAGGAAGTCCCCGTTCCTGTATTCCAACAAGGAGCTGACCCAGTTGAAGTGCTAACTACTATGTCTGCTTATCTCACAAGAACTTTAAGCAAACGAGGATACAGAGGATCAGCTCCTACAACCAATCAGTTGAGGAATTCATCCAATTCTCGCCAACAAGCTACAATTGAGAATGGCAGGGTAATGGTTCAGCCAATTCAACCATATCAGGGGAGACCTTCCACTTCAACCAATGCTCGTACGATCAATCCTGCTCCTGCTCCAATGGTCAACAATCCTCCACGGGCTAATACAGGCAAGTTGAGAATGATCACATGCTACAACTGCAAGGAAGAGGGTCATATGTCCAGGGATTGTAAGAAACCCAAGAGGAGAAGGGATGGACAGTGGTTTGCAGAAAAGATCTATCTGGTAAATGCTCAGGCACAGGGAAGGGAACTTGATGAAGAGGAGCTTGCATTTCTTGCTGATCCCGGGATTGCTGAACAAGACGTTGTCACTACGCAGAATGCAGCTTACCAAGCCGATGATCTTGATGCGTATGACTCCGACTGTGATGACTTTCAATCTGCAAAGGCTGCTCTCATGGCAACTATCTCCAGCTTAGGGCCAGAAAAGAGATCTGAGGTACTTATTAATACCACCGATAATACCACTGATGCTAGTATTCAACCACATCAAGTTGTGCAAGAGAGTGCTGACTCGAATGAATTTTCGGTGGTGAGTCCTTCAAACGAGGAGACAAACAATGATAGCAATATCAATGTGAGTCCCCAGACTTTGAGTGAATCACAACCGGGACCCAGTTCGCATACGCCTACTCCTGCTCAACAAGATTTGGTCATGGTTCCTGCTACATTACTTAGCCAAATGAATGCTGCACTCTTAGAAACCTTAGCTAAGAATAAGAAGTTGTCTGATGAGCTTGCCTTAAGCAATGAGATAGTTCAAACCTTGGAAATAGTGCCTTCGTCTAGTGTTCTAACTAATCTCGAATATGATCACTTTAGAAACAAACAAATGGGTCACTTGCAAGAAATCGAAAACTTAAGAGCAAATCTGTCTAATGAACTTCAAGAAAAGGAGTTAGTGGTCACTAATTTTCAAAAACTTCAAACGGATTTTGAATCACTAGAGTCTAAGAAGAATGAAATGGAGATTAATGCCACTAATAAGATTAGAAGTCTAGATTACTTGCTGTTAAGACAATACGCTGCTTCTCAACTAGTTCACTTATTTGATGCTTCATTTAGAGAATTTAACTTATCACGTCTAAAAGGCCTTCCCCCTAATCCACGGTATGCAAAACAAGCTTTAAGACATAGTCCTAGACTTTATAATGCAACTCAATTAGGATTGGCTTTAGACCCGATTGCTTTTCCCAATGATCAAACAAGTAAGGATCTAGTTGATGAGGATCGGTCATACAATTCTGCAAAATATCCCGAGTGTGATTATTTTAAATTGAATAAGGAGCTTGCAAAAACCGATTTTAGAATTCGATTCCATATGGACAAAGATCTCATAACAGCACCAACCTACATATTAGCTGAAGAAAACCCTAGTACTTTTCCTACACTTGTCAATATGGAGGGTCCTAAGGAAATTCCAAAGGATCTTCCACCTGTTAGCACTGTATGGTTAAACTTGCAAGAGATTAATCAATACTTTACTAATTTTGACAAGGTCATTTTGGAACGTACGACTTCAAATGGCCTAAACGCCGGAGAATGGGCTTTCGAACATATGAACGAGGTGTTTAAGACTGAGATCAATCCGTTTGTCGAAAGTCTAAAAGAAATTTTTGCATCTCTTAAGGAAAATCTTGTATTTGAAATTGGTGACGTTCAAAAAGTGTTTTATGAAATGGACACCGCTTACGAACTACAACTAGTTGAAAAAGAAAAGATTTTAACCGAATATGACCGATTCTTGTCTGCAGTAATCTCGTGTGATGTGCTTACTACTGTAAATGTTAATTATTCGAATGAGCTTACATCCGCTATGATTAATTGTGATGCTGTGAATACTTGTAATGATATTTGTGATGATGTTTGTGATCTTTCTGTAAATGTTGCTGATACTGTAAATGAGGTAGATAATCATTCTTGTCACGAATCTAACGCTGAGTTTTTAAAGCTACAAGATTCTTACAATTTACTTTCAAAACGCTTTAATCAACTAGAACAACATTGTATATCTTTAGAAGTAAAACAACAAATTCAAAATGAGAATCTTTTGATATCAAATGTTTGTGAAAACGGTGTTGAGACTAGTGACAAGATGATTGCAATTGTTAAGACATTAGAGGAAGAAATCATGAGATTGAAGAGAGAGGTATCATCAAAGGAAACATTAAAATTGGAACTAGCGGCTGCAGAGTCTAAAAACCAAGTCTTAGAAATTAGACTATCATCTGTTCTAGGGGAAATGGTTCGGACAAGACAGGGATTATCCGCTCTTTATGGTTCACTAGAAGAACGCTTCGCTTTTAATGCGGCACAGCAACAATCTTTTGTTGACCAACTGAACCAAAAGTGCGAGGAAATCTCTGATTTGAACATCCTGCTCATAGACAAAAATATGGTTTTAGCTGAGTTAAAGGAGACACTTCTTCTCACCCGACAAGAAGTTGTTGATAACTTAGCTACCGATTCTGCACCGTCCACTAGTGCTCCAACAACCAAGTCAGTAGTGCTTTATAAGAATCCGCTTCATAAGAGAAACCCGGTTACCTACGATGATTATATGAGGAATGCCATTAAGCATGTCGATCTTCTTAGGGATATTTTAGACGATCTTTATGCCTTAGATCCCTCAAGTAGCGACTATTATTCGGCTCATAAATATGTTAAGCGAGTTCAATATTGCTTGGCTTATTTGCAATACATAGGTACACCAGGTTCTGCACTACTTAATAATAGGCCCATTGCTGTCACTCCATTTAATAAGACTCCAGGAGCGAAACCGTCATTGGCACAATCAAGTAAGACACCTTTAAAATCTGTTGCTAATGTTCCCACTTTGCCTTCTACAGGATTAAAAGAGACTACTAAGGCTAAAGGATCGCCACTCAAGAAAGCTAAGATCAAGCCCTCCACTAGTAGTGCCACAAAGAAGAAAGTAGAAGTCCACAATAGGAATGCTAGTTCAGTTTTAAATAAAAAGAATCATGTTAAGACTAAAAGCTCTGCGCCTGTGCAGCAGCCTAAACCATTCGTGAATTCTGATTTAAATTGTTGGAATTGTAATGAATGTATGTTTTCCCAGCGTCATGATTTGTGTCTGATTGATCACGTTAATGAAATGAATGCTATTAAGAATGGTCTTGAATGGAAGCCAACGGGTAGAACTCGTGCCCAAGTTGGCTGGCAATGGCGTCCCACTGGTAGGACCTTTACATTAGATGGAAAAATGTGCCATTTAACTAGGAATGCATCCATTGAGGTTAGGTCTGAGCGTCCTTTAGTTAGGAACACTCGCACTCAAGTATGGAAACAGCGCCCTTTAATTAGGTCAGCTCCCACTATAGTGCCTATCAGTGAAGAAATACCTCATGATTTAAGTCAACTAGAATCTACACCACCTATTAAGAAAAGGAAGGCTAGGAAATCTAAGAAACCTAGAGTTAGCAAATCTAAGATTATTAAATCTGTACCTGCTAATAACAAGGAACACTCAGATTCCGATACCTCTACATTGTCTTTGTGTGGTGATATTTTCAGGTGGTCCAAATCATCCTGTGGTATTTGGACTCCGGTTGTTCAAAACATATGACCGGAAATCGCTCGATGCTCCGAAATTTCGTCAGCAAGTTTCTTCGTACGGTTAAATTCGGGAATGATCATATAGCAAAGATTATGGGGTATGGTGAATATCAGATTGGAAACGTGACGATTTCTAGGGTATACTATGTAGAAGGTCTTGGTCATAACTTATTCTCAGTAGGACAGTTTTGTGATTCCAACCTTGAGGTTGCTTTTCGACAACACACTTGTTTCATCCGCAACTTGGAAGGAAAAGATTTGTTGAAGGGATCTCGTGGTGCAAATCTTTATACTTTGTCCTTACAAGACATGATGGCCGCCTCTCCAGTATGTCTTCTCTCTAAAGCATCTAAGACCAAGTCATGGTTATGGCATCGCAGATTATCTCATCTTAATTTTGATGCTATTAATCATCTGGCTAAAAACGAGTTAGTTCGTGGTCTTCCAAAGCTTAAATTTCACAAGGACCATTTATGTTCCGCGTGTTCAAGGGGGAAAAGCACCAAGAAATCTTACAAACCCAAAGCTGAAGACACTAATCAAGAAAAACTTCATCTTTTGCATATGGATCTTTGTGGGCCGATGAGAACTGAAAGTGTGAGCGGTAAGAAATTCATTCTGGTAATTGTGGATGATTTCTCAAGGTTTACATGGGTTAGATTTCTACGTACAAAGGATGAAGCACCGAAGGCTATCATCACTTTTCTGAAATTCATTCAGGTACGTTTGAATGCCACTGTCCGCCGTATTCGTACAGACAATGGTACAGAGTTCGTCAACCAGACTCTTCGTGATTATTATGAAGGAGTTGGTATATCACATGAAACATCCGCTGCACGCACTCCACAACAAAACGGTGTCGTTGAAAGACGGAATCGTACACTTATGGAAGCTGCTAGGACCATGCTTATTTATGCGAACGCTCCATTGTTCTTGTGGGCAGAGGCTATTTCTACTGCATGTTTCACCCAAAACCGTTCTATCCTTCGGAAACGCCATGGAAAAACACCTTATGAGCTTTTACATGACCGTAAACCCGATGTTTCATTTTTCCATGTGTTTGGTGCTCTTTGTTATCCAAACATCAATAGTGAGAACTTGGGTAAGCTTCAACCGAAAGCCGATATAGGTATTTTCATTGGTTACTCACCGTCCAAAAGAGCATACCGAATCTATAACCGTCGTCTTGGCAAGATTGTAGAAACTATGGACGCAGATTTCGACGAGCTGACAGCGATGGCTTCTGAGCAACACAGCTCTGAACCCGCGCTTCATGAGATGGGAACCGGTGCTATTAGTTCCGGATTAGTTCCCAATAATCCTACTTCTACATCATTTTTACCACCAACTAGGCCTGAGTGGGATAAACTGTTTCAACCGTTGTTTGATGAATTCTTCGATCCCCCTACTGATGAAGTTCCAGCACCTGAAGTAATTGCTCCAATACCTGAAGTGGTTGCTCAAGCTAATGAACCTTTATCTAATGTATCTACAATTCACATTGAACCGGATGCACCTTCACCAAGTGATTCTCAAACTACACCTGAATCAACACCCCTACTTGTGCCTAATGATGTGGAAGAGGATTCTACTGATCACGACTTGGAATATGCTCACTTGCAAGAGCTTCCTTTCTTTGGTGTAGCGATCCCTGAAAACCCTTCAGCCGCGTCTACCTCAGAAGAAGCTCCTTCTATTGTTCACTCCAGACCACCTAGGATTGAAAACCATAGCACTAAATGGACAAAAGATCACCCAATTAGGAATATTATTGGAGATCTAGATCGACCAGTCTCTACACGCCATTAATTACAAGAGAGTGCACTCTATTGTTACTTTGATGCATTTCTCTCTGAAGTTGAACCCAAAAATTGGCAGCAGGCTATGACCCAATCATCTTGGATTGAAGCTATGCAGGAGGAACTAAACGAATTCCAACGACTTGAAGTATGGGAATTGGTTCCTCGCCCTGACAAGGTTAACATCCTTACTTTGTTATGGGTTTATAAGGTTAAACTTGATGAGATGGGTGCGGTATTGAAGAATAAAGCTAGATTGGTCGCTAGAGGATATAAACAAGCCTTGGGTATAGACTTTGAGGAATCTTTTGCTCCTGTGGCTAGATTGGAGGCGATTAGACTATTCCTCGCGTTTGCTGCTCATATGAACATGATCGTCTATCAAATGGATGTGAAGACGGCATTTTTGAACGGTGAACTAAGGGAAGAAGTTTATGTTAGTCAACCGGATGGGTTCGTCAGTACGGAGTCTCCTAATCATGTGTACAAGCTTAAGAAGGCTCTCTATGGGTTGAAACAAGCTCCACGCGCGTGGTATGATCTCCTGTCAACATATCTCATGTCGGAAGGCTTCTCCAAAGGCAAAGTGGACCCCACTCTATTCACTCTCAAGGAAGGCAACGACATGATTCTGGTACAAATTTATGTTGATGATATAATTTTTGCTGCCTCTAACATAGAATTGTCAAACCGATTTGAGAAGATAATGTCCACACGCTTTCAGATGTCGATGATGGGAAAAATTTCATTTTTCTTAGGATTACAGATTTCTCAGAATCCCAGAGGCATCTTTATTAATCAATCCAAATATGCTCTAGAATCTCTTAAGAAATATCACTTTGAAAATTGTGACCCCGTAGACACTCCAATGGTGGAGAAATCCAAGTTAGATGAAGATAGGAATGGGACTATTGTCGATCCAAAACTTTACCGTGGGATGATCGGCACCCTTCTATATCTGACTGCTAGCAGGCCTGATTTGCAATTTGCTGTATGCATGTGTGCCCGGTATCAGGCTCGGCCTACCGAAAAGCACCTACATGTAGTTAAAAGGATCTTTCGGTATCTAAAAGGAACACTTCATCGTGGTCTATGGTATCCGAAAGATTCCTCGATTGCTTTAATATCATACGCAGATGCCGATCATGCTGGATGTCAAGACACGAGGCATAGCACTTCTGGATCTGTGCAACTCCTAGGAGATAGATTGATCAGTTGGTCTTCAAAAAGGCAGAAAAGCGCTGCAATTTCCAGCACGGAGGCTGAATACATCGCCATGTCTGGTTGTTGTGCTCAAGTCCTTTGGATGAGATCACAATTAACTGACTACGGTCTTGGATTTAACAAAATCCCGATGTATTGTGACAACAAGAGCGCCATTGCCCTTTGCTGCAACTATGTTCAACACTCCAGGGCCAAGCACATAGACATTCGCTACCATTTCATTAAGGAGCAGGTGGAGAACGGAGTGATCGAGCTGTATTTTGTCACTACTGAGTACCAGCTGGCGGATATGTTCACCAAAGCATTAGATCGAGGTCGAATTGAGTTTTTGATCGACAAGGTTGGCATGAAATCATTTACTCCAGCGACTCTCAAAGAGTTGGCAGAAGAATCAGCTGAATAGTCGTGGTAAACTATTCAGAGTATCCTTTGGTTGTGATCATGTATATTATCGTAAATATATAAACCACAAAAAGAAAATACAAAAATATAAAACCAACAAAAATCATAAAAAATATAAAACCTAGAAAAACCATAAAAATTATAAAATCAAGAAAAACCAAAAATATTTCTCGTTTTTAAAACGGGCATGTCTTTTAGTACGGTAATATTTACGGCCTTAGAAATGTCGATTAATATTGACACGGTGCCATAAATAGAGTCCGTATAAAAGTTGTAATGTTTTAAAACATGCCCATTATGGCTTGTAGTTATTTCTGACTGCAACCCGGTTTTCATATTAAAGTCACGTATTTCCTTGGAAAACGTTGGCTCAGAACGGGAATTAATTTTCTCGGGCATGATTTACAAGCCAAATCATGCAAAGGGATCAAGTTTACTTTACAACTTGGTCTAACACGAATTTGTGTACGTCTCAGTGCATTAATTTGTTAAAATAAGAGAAATCTTATTGACACCACGAATCAAACTTTTTCAAGATATCAATTGGAAATGCTTTCATCAATATTTGACTCTTTAAACAATGACTACAGCTCTTTAAATAGAAAACGGGTCATCATTTAAGGGGGAGAAAATATTAAAATCATCTTCGTCATTAAACTTGATTTTCAAAAGTGAATGTGAAAATTAAGGGCTACATGGTAATTGAGTGGTTTTGCTTTAGAAAACGACTTGTGTTCGTTCTAAGTGATAGGCATTGCTTTTAGACATTGGAGATATGCTAATAGATGCGTTTGCTAAATTGTGTGTAAGTTAAACAAGGGATAAGTGAAATGAAAAAAGTAAGAAACAAAAAGAAAAAAGGAGTGAAAATGTAGGGACTAAAAGTGATATTAGTTGAAACTTGTCAAAAATTTTTGACCTAAGTCAAACAACACACCCCCCGCCCCTCACTATTCTTCATTCACTGTTTCTATTTCATCACTTTGCCGCCATTGTTAATAAACTCACACAAGCTCTACAAATCTCTCGTTTAATCCATCTAGCTCCTGTTCATTCGACTAAATAAGGTATATACATCAACATTTAAACTTCTAATTCATATCATTCATCCTGTAATTCTGTTAAAATTACTCAAATAATCAGTTTAAATCAATTTAGGGTTTATGATTAATTTAGGGTTAATTAACTAAGGATTATTGGTGGGTTTTGTGCGGATTAGCATGATATAATGTTTAAATGCCTTAGATTGCCTTAGAAACTCACAAACGCACTAGAATAATCATCTGAGTTTCGTTTGTAAAAGTTCCGGATGAACATGGATTAAAACTTCCGAATGAAGGATTTCTTCTGAAAAACTTCCGAATGAAGAACTTCCGAATGAAGGAAGTTCCGAATGAAGAACTTCCGAATGAAGGAAGTTCCGAATGAAGAACTTCCGGATGAAGGAAGTTCCGAATGAAGAACTTCCGGATGAAGGAAATTCCGAATGAAGAACTTCCGGATGAAGGAAGTTCCGAATGAAGAACTTCCGGATGAAGGAAGTTCCGAATGAAGAACTTCCGGATGAAGGAAGTTCCGAATGAAGAACTTCCGGATGAAGGAAGTTCCGAATGAAGAAATTCCGGATGAAGGAACTTCCGAATGAAGAACTTCCGGATGAAGGAAGTTCCGAATGAAGAACTTCCGGATGAAGAAGTTCCGAATGAAAGAATGTTCCGGATGAAGATGTTCCGAATGAGGAAAAGTTCCGGATTAAGAGTTTGATTATTATTGTTTGCATGCTATATATGTACTTGTTGTATTATATTATGAAATGTGTTATGCTTAGAAGTAAGAATGATATCTATCTATATGTTTTTGTGCATCAACCTTTCATGTCTTATCTTAAGCAGATACAATGACTAATCCAACAGTACAAGCAATCCAAGAATCTAGAGAAGCCGATATTGCTAAAGCACGAACCCTTAAGGTTATACCCAACAACTATCGGCTGAAGCAAGTCTCCAAATCCACTCACCATGGTTTTAAGGTCGCCATAGCCATCCTCGATAACTCTCATTTCAAGAACGCCCTTAGGAATAGTGCCTCGGTGCCTTATGAGTATATGTTTGAATTTTGGGCTACCAAGGAAATCACTTCAAACAAGATCACCTTCACCATCGACAACAAGCAGCAGACACTCACAGTTTCAGACTTCCGGAAGATTCTTGGTATACGGGATACACCCAAAGGCATGTCATTCTCGAGGGATCCTACTAAAGATGAACTCGTGGAGTTATTTGACGCACTTGGATGTCCGGAAATACGAGTTGCGTCTGAGTTTACCACTGCTAAGGTAGGACAACCTTGGAGAGCATTGATGGGTATTCTCAGTAAATGTCTTACACCAAAAACGAGTGGCCATGATGCTTTGCGCAGTCCGATAATAAACCTCTTCTATGGCATGTACAAAGCTGCAAATTCAGATTATGCTTTGTTGATATGGGAAGAATTCACCTTTCAACTCTTCCAGAACAAGAAGCTGAAGACAAATTTCTTTCCTTATCCAAGGTTCATCAAGCTCATCATTAATTACTTTATGAAAAATGATACTACTATTGATAGGCGTGCAGGAAGTCGCTATCACACTGAAGAAGCTGATGATACTGTGGATCTGAGGCATGAAGGACCGTCTATTGGTGTGATTCCGGGTCCTATTCCTGATTACCTTCTGTCTGAGAAAATCAAAGGTTCTGCTGATTACAAGTTACTGCAGATAGAAATCAAAAGGCTGAAAGAAAACCTTCAGACTGGAGAAGACTCATCGACAACGGTTAAGAGTAAAGGTAAACGCAAACAACCAGCTGCGTTACCTGAACCCGAAACCAAGAAGAAGAAAACAGAGGGTAAGAAGGGAAAGGGTAAGGCTGATGAGATGCGTCTACGTGACGAAGAAAACATTGTTGATCCTACTCTTGATAAAACCGAGAAACAAATGATGAAGATTGCTATTCAAAGGAGTAGGAAAGATACTGGCGGTAGTGGTTCAGGTGCAAGGGTAGATATTGAGGATGAGTACGTGGAACCAGATGATGTTGATGAATTTGGGTCACCTGAACATTATTCCACTTCGAAGGAGCCATCAATCCCTATTTCAGCAAGTGTGGAAAAGGAGTCTGTTGCTCCTACGATCATGGTGTCAACTCAACCCTTAGCAACTCAACCTCCACCCATACAACCCTTACCAACCAGACCGGCTCCAACACCATTTCTTCCACCACCTACAATTCCCATCCTTAGCACTGCAGTAACAACCGAGCCTCTTCAATCAACCCAGAGCAGCTCTGCAACATCTGCAATGGCTGCATTAGTGATGGCCGAAATGTTTGACAAACATGTGGATACTCACAAACGAGAAATGGATGAACTTCGCCAAGAGTTGCAAAGACGAGCTCAAAGTGAAGAAGCATCTAGGAAAGCTCAAGAGGAGATGATTGCTAGGTTCGCTGCAGATATGGAGTTGACCCGAAAAGCACATGCAGAAGAACTAGCTCGGGTTAAGCAGGCTGAGGCTGATAAGCATGCTGCACGTATCACCAGACTTCAAGCGATGAGGGATAAGTACAAAGAACAAAAAGAAGCACTTGAAGCCTCTGTGAAAGAAAGAGTGCAAGAATCTGTTGAATCCCTAATGCCTAAACTGCGTGATGAGTTGAAGACTCTTGCTGTTGACAACTTGATGGTCAAATCATCCAATCCATCAGAAGCCGCATACAAGATTGCTTATGACTTGACGGATTTTGAACTGAAGAAGATCCTTAAGGCTCGTATGGTAGAACTTGGATCGTTTGATAAGTCTAGGATTCAACGGGCTCTATATAAATCCCTGAATGATGCTATCATTGAGGATGATAGGTTATTCAAAACGTTTGGAAGTGTGGTACCTTATCACATTCTACCTGAAGAAGAAAGGGAAGAAAGTGAGGAGGAAGAGGGTACTGGTGAAGAGGAAGAGGAAGAAGAAGGAGAAGAAGAGGAAAAGGATGACGATGATGGTGATGATGAGGATAAGGATGAGGATGATGATGACGAGGATGAGGATGATGATGATGATGGCGATGATGGTGGTGATGGGAATGAGGAGAGTGCTAGGGGTAGTAACGGGGATGACAATCAGGATGATGATGGGGGTGAACAGCCGAAAGAGGGAGACAAGGTTACCAGCTCCAAGAAAACTGCTAAGACTGGAACCAAGTCCAAAAAGGATGCAGCACAGAAGGATAAATCAACATCGTCGGAATCAAGACGAACTAAGTGGCGCCATGATGTGAATGCCACTACAGCGTCATCGGTTCCCGGTACCTCTATCGCTGTATCTTTACCTATTACCACTAACCCCATTAGTTCTGTTGTTGTTGCTCCTGTGATTGCAGAATCAGTGACGGAACCCGAAGCTGCACAACACTCACCAGTTCACGACACTGCCGAAATGCCTGAAACTGAACCAACAGATGTTCGCACTTCTACTCCTCAACAACAAGCACAACAATCTACGGTTCCTGAACCAAGCATTCGTGACTGGGAAGACACGTTGGAGATAGACGAGTCTGCACCACCACAGGCTTGGATCACGGCAGCAGCACAATATGATCCGATCACAAACGCTGACAAAGATGTGTTGTATCTCCGTATCCGAAGTCCGATTGACTTATGTGCATTTCTTGCTCATGAGTATAAGACTTCGGTTACTCCATCCTTGGTGAAGAAAGCGCTGAAAGATAAGAGACTGCGTGCCAAAACCCGATTACCCCGAATGGAGTTCGAGTACTATGTCGATGAGATCCTGAAGGCTCTGAATACCGTTCAACGGCCAGGTCTTCATGAATCAGAACGAGCTCCACCTCCAATGGATCCTGCTCAAGATAATCAGATTGCTCTTGACTTCTTCGTCACCAATGATCTTGTGTATCTACTGAAGGGGTCATCAAAATACGCAACATCCCTGACCTTGCTGAAAGCTGCCAACTGGGGGACAATACCCTTTATCGAGGAAAAGGTAAATCGACTCTGGGTCCCAAAAATGAATCGTAATTATGATATGTATGCTGTCATAGGTGCATCTCATTGGGACGAACGAGTCCGAAGGGCGTACAGGGGTTGCTGCTTGGTCAATTCTGGAAGCAATGTTAGATCCGACATCCGCATCTCCAGCATCTTAGGAATGAAAACTGAAGCCAAAAACGGCTATTATCATGTGACGGAGATTCGCTTGAAAAGGGAGGATGACAGGGAATACAAAATCCAGCAAGGAGATTTTTCCATCATTCGCCTTGAGGATATCGAAGATATGCTGCTTCTGATGACCCGAGATCAACTCACGCATATTCCTCGTGAAGACCTGATTGCTTTGAATACAGCACTTCGTATGTCCACACGAAGCGTTGTCATCAAGTCACGAGTTGAAGATCTTCAGTTGGGAGTCGAAAGCTATCAAAGGAAGCTCAACTTAACCCGTCCTGTGAATCAAGTGCTACCTCAACATGTAGAAAGATGTCCCTATACCGGCATTTCTGTCCCGAATTACGGCATTTTCTACTTGAACAGTCGAGGTTTGATGAAGTTTATGAGGGTGGGTGAGCTCCACAAGTACAGTGATGGAACCCTTCTACAAGTCAGAGGAAAGTTGGAGCATCTGAACTCGGGTGGGACTTTGCCAGAGATGACGGAGGATTGGCATCCGGGTTACAGGCAGATGGCAAAGTACGTGATCAAGAAGATCGATCAAAAGCTCCGTGAACGTAGATTGATGAGGAGCTTGGAAAGATTCGTGGGTGGAAGACCATATCTAGTGCACCACAAGCTACTGCAACGATCCATCTAATGGGTCGTACATTTCAGGTCCACTTTATAATGGTTTTCAATTGTGAATATGTATATTTGTGAATAATGTGCTTTAATGGCTTGATGTAGTGTTAAGGTATGATAATTTTTCAAGAATTTCTCACGAGATTCTAAATCTTTCAAAATATATCATAATAAAGCACTACAACTATCCCTTATTGAATTAAGGGGGAGCAATAACTTGTTCTATGGCCAAACATCGATTTCATTTTTTACCCAAAGACCGGTTAATCCATTCAATATCCCAAATATTAATGGTTAACATTTTGGATAAGGGGAGAAAATGGGATTAAGGAGACGTAAGTGATACTTGGCTAAAAGATGAAAAAGACTTAACGATTATCCAACTTAATATGTGTAAAGCACGTATTAAGGGGGAGCGTTTTTTATGAACAAAACACCTAAGGTACAAAACTTTTGATTTCAATATCACAAGTACTTTAGGTGATTTTCAATGATTTTTCATGGTGGCAATTCCTTCCCAAAACACGCTTAATTCACGACGGATGTGGTGACAAGAGGGTGGTAGGAATAGGTTTAGTCCAATGATTCATCAGAGCCGATGGAATCTTCCCAAGGACAATTCCCTAGATAGAATTAGAAGTCCTAGGAAAGATGGAGAAAGAATGTGAACGTAGCTGAATGCCGACCAAGTACTTAAGCTAGCACTGGAACAATCACAACAAGGTGCTAGTGATGACGTATTAGTAAGCATTGAAGGGGTTGAAGAATGAAAAAGAAATGTAAAGATAAAGTGTGTAAAGAAAGAAGCCCTCCTTACAACTTTAGGCAGAAACCGGGTCAATACATATGCTATTGAGGTCATTTTTGCTAATGATTCTCGGTATTGAAGAAAGACATCATGGACCCAGTGATGCAATGCACAACCCTTCCCAGCTAACTCAAATATCTCTCAAAAGGTATTTGTTTTAATCACACGGAGATCAACACGTTATCTATTGGTTTATTCACTCCGAATAGACTGGTATTGAAAAGGTGGCACTCCTCTCCAGCCATCGCTCACTAAATCAAAACACACAATCGAGTCTAGAGCCAAGAGATCATCAAAAGTCTCATTAGGACACTTTCCATTTATTCCTTGCTTTCTCACACACTGTGAAAAGTAAGAGATTTTCATGAGTCCTACGCAATATTCCTGTAATATTGCCAGAACATCCGAGTAATACGTAAGTATTACAATGAAGATGGAAATCCTGCTTGAGCCAACATCAAACAAGCTCATGGTAGGTTACACGTGCGGTTCTTTTAGAACCAATCTTGTGAAAAACTGGAAGGTAACAGTGGTTTAATTCTTAATTGAACTTAAACTCGTTCCAGGCCTCTTCGCATTATCATATGATCTTGCCAGAACACTCAGAGTGACTCTTTATTGACCACAGTGACGAGTGGAAATCCTTCTAGTGTCAACATCAAACAGCACTTGGTAGGTAACGTGCAAGATTCTTTATGAATTGAGCTCGTGACAACTGGAAAGCAACGATGGTGAAAATCTTAATTGAAATTCACTTGTTCCAGGTTTCATGAATTGACGGCTTTTAAATCACAAGGATAATTTATCCAAGTGATTCACTCTTTATGTTCGCAGTCAGCTTTGGACGGTCGAATAAAGAGAACGGGTTTACCCGCGAAATCCTGTCAGGAAGTTACTTAATTTAAACTATCCGTCACGGGTACGATATCTAATATCGTCCAACGGTCTTCACCGACCGGAGGTAAAATGCTACCGAATTAGAATAAAATGTTCAAAGCCATTTTATTCGTGTCGTTGCTGTGTACCTGTTAAAGACGGTGGCGTTGCTGTGTACCTGTTGAAGACGGTGGCGTTGCGGTGTACCAGTGAAGACGGTGGTGTTGCGGTGTACCTGTAAAAGTCGTTCCCACATGCTTATGTCTTTTGCAACAAAGTTCAGCAAAAATTCAAGAAAGTAAAAGATGAAGTCTTCCGCTGTACCAAACTCTGAAGCTTTCGAGAATTCAACAAAAAGACGTAAGTGTGTGGAACATGAAGTCACGAGGAGGCAAAGTTCACAAGAAAGGCAAAGATCGCACGTGAAAGGCCAAAGAACAATGCTCTCAAGCCAAAGCCAAAAAGATCAAACCAACATATTCACAACAAAAGAAAGAAAAGAAGAAAAGACTACGAGCTAAAGAACGAAGACTTAGTATAGCATGCTAGGTTTAGAATTTTGTAACGTGGAGTGACCTCCCTTAGGGGGAGATTGTTAGAAATACGTTTTACGTATATTAGAAGTATCGGTCACTCCACAATAATATTTATGTTGTAATAGCTCGTAGTTAGAAAATAGTCATTAGTTACTTATTAACTTAAGTAAGAACCGGTCCATGGGCTTGTCATGGACCGGCCCAAGCCCATGTTATGCTTGGAACTATAAATACCCCTTTCCACCATGGAAAGGGGTTGGTTGTTGTCATTTCCTTAGTTTCATTTTAATAAAATTCACATAGTTTCTCTCACTTTCTCTCTCTAACTTTCTCTCTCTAGAAATCAACAAACCCCTTCATAGATTCATTGATTATCAATATTCTACACCGAACACTCAAATGAGGAAGGCCTTCTATACTTTACACTTGTAGTATAAAAGTCCCCTAGCACCTCATTTGAGTGTGTGTGTCTTCCATTTTCATAGATTGTAGAGAGAGAAATATATGTGTTTCTCTCACTAGGAATTCACAACTATCCTTGTTTTTTCTCTTTTTCTTCATCTAATCTAATCTTTATTTTTGGTTTAATCTTTATCTTCATTTCTATATCCTATATAGTCGTGTGTATCATTCCTACAACTGGTATCATTCGCCAAGGGATTCATGGATTGCTATTAGGTGTTGTCCGAGTCTTTCTTGCGTTTCGTGATTCATATTTCTCCTAAGTAGTTGTAGTAGCGATTTGAGTTCATGGCTTTGGTTAAAAACTCAAAAATTTTGGGTGTTTGATCCATTTTTATGCTTCGAATGACGAACTTGTTGTGTTCTTGTTCTATCTGAGAAAAGTGGTAACTTTGTTTCCTTAGTACGATCTGATTGTTGCGATCGCATAAACCCTGGGGGTTTCTACTTGCGATCCAAGATCACGATCACATCCTTCGATCAAGGTCACGACCAACGAGTACGATCACTCGTTGCTATCATAGACTACGATCACTTGAGTAAGATCACTCGTTGCGATCACGAGTACGATCACACGTTGCGATCACGAGTACGATCACAGGTTGCGATCACTAGTACGATCACTCGTTGCGATCACCAGAACGATCCCTCGTTGTGATCGTTGGGTGCGATCAAGGAGTACGATCGTTAGGTGCGATCAAGGAATACGATCGTTGGGTGCGATCAAGGAGTACAATCATTGGGTGCGATCAAGGAGTACGATCGTTGGGTGCGATCACTTGAGTACGATCACATGATACAATAACGAGTGCGATCACTTGAGTACGATCACTTGAGTACGATCAGGGACTACGATATGTTTTGTTAAATCTTGTTCGAGTATTTTTTTAGACTTAGCCACCACCTAGACTTGTCTCGGAGCATAGTTTACACGAAGATAAAAATAAGAGTTAGAATTTTTAGGTCTAGTAAAATCAAATTTTTTCCCTACTAGTTTTTGGCTATCTCGAACTCAATTTCAAAATTTGGCGATACACAATTTTTTCAGCTTACCATTTTGTCGGACTGAGGAATTTATTGTCGGGCTGAGTAAAAAAAAATCAGAAGTTTCGGAATTTAACAACATCACACGCTTTCTACGAATTGAGATCCTGATTTTCACACGACTTCTATGATGACGTCTCAACAAGATATTTATGTTGCGAGTACTAAGAATCGTCCACCCATGCTTACCAAGGAGAACTACACTACATGGGCTAGTCGTCTCCTTCGTTATGCAAAATGTAAACCTTTGGGAAAGTTGATTGTCAACTCGATTAAAAAGGGTCCGTATGTTAGAAGAACAATTATTGTGCCTGGGGACCCTACGAATGCTAACCCAGTGGCTGATTCTAGTCATGAGCAAACGGATGAAGAATTAGAAGCTGAATCCAAACAACTCGATGCTGATGATCAAGCAATTCAAGTCATTCTTATGGGACTTCCTGAAGATGTTTATGCTGCTGTCGATAGTTGTGAAACCGCACACGAGATGTGGCTTAGGATTCAGAAAATGATGAAGGGCAGTGAAATTGGTTTACAAGAAAAGGAAACTAAGTTGCTTCTTGAATGGGAGAAATTTACGTCTACTGAAGGGGAACAAATTGAACCTTATTATCATCGGTTTTCAACCCTCATGAATCATTTTGAAGAATCAAACATGAACCTGCACAAATTGCTGCCAACATCAAATTTCTTGATAATCTTCCTTCGGAATGGTCACGATATGTCACTCTTGTCAATCAAACCAAGGATCTTCATGACGTGGACTACACTCAAGTATATGACTATTTGAAGATGAATCAAGATGAAGCTAACGAAGTTAGGGCAGAAAGACCTGCCAAGACACAAGATCCATTGGCTTTTATGGCAAACTCTCCATCATCTATGTCATATCCCATGGTACCCTACCATCAACCCTCATCAAGTAACGTCATGCCACAACAACAACAACAACTCACTACTTATGGATATCAACCTCCTGCTGCTATGAATTACTTACAACAACCCATTGCTTGTTATGATGACATCACCGATGCTACTCATGCTATTAATACTGGTCTTGCCCTACTTGCAAAGGCATTCAAATTCACCATTAACCCCACCAACAACAATCAGAGAATCTCCTCAAACACTAGAAATAGGCAGATTGCTCAACCTTTCATGAATGCGAATCAGGATCGCCAATTGGTAGTTGCTGGAAACACGGGGACGTAGTTTCGACAATATGGTCAGAATGCTGGGCAGACCGTTGGCAATGAAGGAAATCAGTATGGTCATAACCGTGGTCAAAATCTGGGTGTTCCGAATGCGGGTAATCAGAATGGGTCAATAGTTGTGCCAGCGGTTGGTAACTAGATGGGAAACATTATGGCTGCAAGGGCTGAGAATACTGGTACGGGAAATGCAAACAACAATCGTCAGGTTCAGTGCTACAACTGCAGGGGATTTGGTCATTATGCTAGAGATTGCACAACCAAAAAGAAGAGGGATGCTGCTTATCTTCAGACTCAGCTTCTCATAGCACAAAAGGAAGAGGCAGGGATTCCACTTCAACATGAGGAATTCGATCTTATGGCTTCTGCTGCAGAATATGACGAGGAAGAAGAGGTGAATGCCAACTACATCTTGATGGCTAACTTACAGCAAGTATCTACCTCAGGAATGCTTGTTGACAGAGCTCCCGTTTATGATAAAGACGGTCCATCTGAGGTACATCCACGCTTTGATGATAATGATATATATAGTACGTCTAATCAGGAGGAGGAGTATACTAAGATGCTTGAACCCTACGTTGAGACACACGGGGATCAAACGAATAATAGTAATATTAGTTCGAATGAGCCCAGTATGGACCTTAGTGTGGATCAAGTTGCCCAGCCTATAAACCTTCCTGATGCGACACATGCGTATTATAAATATCTATTTGACAAGCTTGCTAAGGATGTTGAACATGCTACGGTGGTTAATAATAAGTTTAGAGAAACTATGCCAAATTGACAACTGAGCTTGCGGGATATAAGGAACGGGAGAAAAGTTTTGAAATTCATCAGACTAAAATTAAAGAACTTGAACAAGCTCATGCTACATCGGTTTATCAAGAAAAATGCACAACTAAGAAATTAAATACCTTACATTTAATTAGTTCCAAAAAGATAAGCGAATTGAATGATGAAATCACCTCTCTTAACAAACAGCTTTCAACTGAAAAATCTACTATTTTGGATTTAAAAGAAGAACGAAAAAAGCTGAAACATGATTTCAAAATTCGAGAAGATGGGCTTCTTGAGGATTTTTGCAAAGCTCAGGATATGATTAGAGAATTAGACAATCTTTTAGTAAAACGTGGCCAAACTATGCAGACGATAAATATGCTCGCACCAAAAGTGAATGAAATAAATTACATTCGTTACAAATTGGCTTTAGGTTGTCCTCTTCCCCCTAATCCCGGATATCTTAAGAAAGTTCAGGCCACTAATGAAACTTTATATAATGGTAGTGTGCTCTTGTCTGATGAGCATGATCCTCCTAGTGAGCATGATTCTGAGGAAACTATTGAACTTGCAGTAGAGACTCGTTTAAGAATGAAAAAGCTTGATGAAGAAGTGACACCCGTTTATTATCCAAAAGTTAATCCTCCAACTGTTTTTGTTCGATCTAAAACGAGTACTGAAATTATTTTGCTCCCAAGTGAGGAATTGTCTGATGACCCTCCTAAACCGAGTATCACACGCCGATTTTTAAACGAGCTTAAAGATAACTTTGTCATCCTTAAACGTGTTGTTAATTCCAAAATCACTGGAGGAAATTTTACATCACCTATTCAGATTGAGGTTCAGAAAATTCTTCAAAACGATTTTAATTCGATTATTAATCGAGTTGATACTCGGTTGGGCAATTTGGAAAACGCTTTTCTAAAAGAATTAGACAACTTTGTTGAAGACTTTAAATCTTTGACGAAGGAGGATGACGAATCTCTTGATAAAATCAAAGTTTTTGAAATCGATCTTGAACGTCTCTCTAATGCACGTGATAATGTTGATAGTAGCCCCATTGCGTTAGATACCTCTGTGTTGAATAAAGAAACCCTCCAAACTAAGCTTGAACATATGAAAGAGAAAATGGAATCTGTTGTCATTAAAAAGGACAAAGAATTTACTGATCTATGGAATAAGTTTGTCAAAAAATGTGATGAATGCAAATATGACAAAATTTTGTATGATAAAGCCTACAATGAAATGCAACAAACTATCGCACGGTTGCAGGCTCAGTTAGGAGGGGTTAAAGAAAAGAATTTGACCTCTTCAAGGTTAGAGAATGTCAGTGATGGAAATGTTCAGAAGCTTAAGGCTAAAATTGTAGATTTAGAATCTGTTGTTGTTTCATATAAGCGGGCTGTTGAACAAAGTAAGTCTGTCTATCAGAAACTTATTGATAAAATCTGTGAGAACTGTAAGTTAAAAGCCTTGTTAAAAGATACGACTTCTGAGCCTAGTACGATTTAGACACCAGCAACCTCGGGACCCACTCGTATTGTTGTGACACCTTTTCCCAAGGTTGTTGGAAAGAAAACTGTTGTGATTGCCCAGGAATGTTTCGTGTTAGTTCTCCCTCTGTGCCTAGCAAACAACGTAAAGCAAGCGTTAGGACAAAACCGATCACTATAACTCAACCACAAGTTATTGATTTAAAAAGTGCTAATTCTAATAGACGCGTGTCTTCTTCTACAGTAATTAACAACTATACTAAGAGCAGAAGGCCACAGCCTACGAGCAATACAAGGAATGATAGGGTCCCTTTTGCCTCTAGAAGTAGTCGCCCCAAGATCAATAATATGTAAGTAGAAGAACACCCTAGGAATTTACCGCTTTTTAATCATAATCAGAAACCTAATTCATCTGAATGTAATGACTTTAAGCTTGCTATCCGGAATGAAAAATATGTAGTTATTTGTGCTAAATGTAATAAGTGTTCCTTTACTTTTAGTCATGATGCTTGTGGTTTGACTATGAATGGGTTGAATTATGGTGGTTATACTCGAATTGACAAGCTGTCAGTCAGTGAACAACAACGCACTCCTAAGGCTAAGGTGTATGTTCCAAAAAGTACGCATGTAGGGTCCACATAAAGTCTTGCTAAGCCTAGTAGCCCTAGATTCACCTCTAAATGGTTGCCTACTGGTAGAAATTTTGACTGTAGTGGCAAAATTTTCGACACTAGTAGATCTCATACTGACAGTGAAACGTCGGTATGTGATATGGCTTAATTGTCATCTAACCCTACATGAACCTATTTCATCGGTTGCCAAAATATTTTCTTCTCTTATCATTGGTAGGCTGTTGAAATTTGTCTCTGGTGCGCGGACTCGGGCTGTTCCAAACATATGACTGGTAGTGGAAGCCTTCTCAAAAACTTTTTATGGCGTTTCATGGGAACTGTTCGATTTGGAAATGATCATGTTGCGGCAATTATAGGCTATGGTGATCTTCATTGGGGAAATTTAATCATCACCAGAGTCTCTTTTGTTGATGGCTTGGGACATAATTTGTTCTCGGTTGGGTAATTTTGTGATTCAGACCTGGAGGTTGCTTTCTAAAGTCATACATGTTTTGTAAGAGATCTTGAAGGAATTGATTTGTTAAAAGGAAATCGTACCACCAACCTTTACACCATTGATCTTTTTCAAATATCTGTTGCTTCTCCAATTTGTCTCATGGCCCGAGCCACATCAACAAATTCATGGTTATGGAATCAAAGGTTATCTCATCTCAATTTCGACGCCATCACCTAACTTGCGAAAGATGATCTCGTTACCGGTCTTCCAAAGTTTAAATATACAAAAGACCATCTTTGTCCTTTTTGTGAGCAAGGTAAAAGTAAGAAGAAACCTCACAAACCCAAACCTGTTCCCAACTCAACGAATAGGTTACATCTCTTGCATATGGACTTGTGTGGCCCAATGAGAACCAAAAGCATTAATGGAAAGCGGTATGTCCTTGTAATTGTGGATGATTATTCTCGTTACACATGGGTTCATTTTCTTGCTTCAAAAGATGAAGCCCCTGATGTAATTATTAAATTCTTAAATAAAACATCAGTTCTACTGCAAGCCCCTGTCATTATTGTGAGAACAGATAACGACACAGAATTCACCAATCAGAAACTGAAAGCTTACTTTGACGAAGTTGGGATCTCTCATCAAAATTCGGCTGTAAGAACTGCAGAGCAGAATGGAGTTGTGGAATGGAGGAATCGTACGTTAGTTGAAGCTGCTCGGACGATGCTCCTCTCCTCCAGTGCACCGTTATTCCTTTGGGCCGATGCCATTGCAACTGCATGTTATACTCAAAACCGCTCCATTATTCACACCCATTTCAACAAAACACCTTATGAGATCATTAATGGAAGAAAACCGGATATTTCATTTTTACATGTCTTCGGTGCATTATGTTATCCGAAGAATGATCGTGAAGATATCGGTAAACTTGAACCTAAAGGTGATATTGGTTTTTTCATTGGTTATTCTTCAACTGCTTGTGCTTACAAGGTTTATAATCGAAGGACAAGAAAGGTAATGGAGACTATGAATGTTACCTTTGATGAACTCTCGGGTATGGCCTCTCAACATAGAAGTTCACAACCTGAGCTTCACGGTCAGACTTCTGGACACGTAAGTTCAGGACTCGCGCTTCAATTTTCGCCGTCAGCAATCTCATCGTTACAACCATCAGAACGGGACTTGGAAGTTTTATTTGGGCCAATCTATGATGAATATATGGAGGGTCCTTCATCATTTGGTGTTCCTCATAATGCCCCGGCTGCACCTACTACGGTAGTTCAAGAACCTTTGATTGCATCTACACTAACGGCATCTACTTCTGCACCATCTACGTCAACCTCACCCATATTTCCTCCAAATATTCCAACCACTTCTCCGACTGCTGACGCAACTCAACAACATTCTCAGCAAATTCCTAATCTTGTTCATTTTCAAAATGAAATAGTTGCTGAAAATGCAAACAATGCGATGCTCAACGAACATGAGTTTGTTAATCCATTTGCGGCTTCCACAAGTACTACTCAGCCTTCAACACCATATGTGGATCCTTCAAGCTCGCATCAAGTTTCTCATACCCTTCCACATGAACACAAATGGACTAAGGATCATCCTTTGGTTCAAGTGATTGGAAATCTCTCATGACCAGTCTCGACATGAAATCAGCTGCGCACCGATGGTGATATGTGTATCTATGCACTATCAGTCAGCACAATGGAACCAACAAGTGTTAAAGAAGCAATAACCGACGCATCATCGATTGAGTCTATACAAGAAGAGCTCAATCAATTCATCCGGCTTGATGTATGGGAATTAGTACCACGTCCGGAAAATATCGATCCGCTTACCCTGAAATGGTTATTAAAAAATAAGATGGATAAGGAGAAAAAGGTCATTAGGAACAAGACTCGGTTAGTTGTGAGAGGTTATAAACAGCAGGAGGGAATTGATTTCGCTAATCCTTCGCCCCGGTTGCTAGGATGGAAGCTATTAGGATTTTCTTGGCATACGCAACACACAAATCATTCACTATGTATCAAATGGACGTGAAGACAGATTTCTTGCATGGGCCGTTAAAAGAAGATGTATATGTATGTCAAGCTGAAGGTTTCATCAATACCGAACATCCAAGCCATGTCTACAAGTTGAAAAAGGCAATTTATGGTCTGAAACAAGCACTGAGGGCATGGTACGACGAATTACCATCATTTCTTCTACAAAATCACTTCAGCAAAGGAACCATTGATCCAACGTTGTTTATCAAGCACTACGGCAACGACATCTTGGTGGCTCAGGTCTATGTAGATGATATTATATTTGGTTCTACTAACCCAATATATTCCATATTATTTGCCGACCTTATGAAAAGTCGATTCCAAATGTCCATGATGGGGGAAATGATGTTCTTTCTTGGTCTCCAAGTTCACCAATCCCCCGTGGTATTTTCATAAATCAGTCCAAGTATGTGCTTGAGATTCTAATGAAATTTGGCATGGAAAACTCTGATCCTATTGGTACTCCAATGGACAATAAACACAAGCTTGATTTGGATAAGAAAAGGGACATTTGTAGATGCTACAAAATACCGAAGCATGACCGGGTCCCTTATGTACTTAACCTCAAGCAGACCGGACATTGTGCATGCTACTTGTTTATGTGGTCGATACCAGGCGAAGCCAACCGAGAAGCACCTCAAGGAGGTTAAAAGGATCTTTCGTTATCTCCGGGGAACCATTAACATGGGTCTCTGGTATACGAAGGATTCTGGTTTTAATCTCACTGGTTTTTTCAGATGCCGATCATGCAGGGTGTCACGATACATTCAAGAGCACTTCCGGTGGAGCACAATTCTTAGTAGAGAAGCTAGTGAGCTGGTCATCAAGAAAACAAGACTGTACGTCGTTATCCACCGTGGAAGCAGAATATGTGTCTCTATCCGTATGTAGTGCTCAAGTCCTTTGGATGAGAACACAACTCACGGATTATGTCTTTTACTTTAACAAAGTTCCTATTTATTGTGATTCACAATCATCCATAGCCATATCCTGCAACCCGGTCCAACACTCCAAGACCAAGCACATAGCTGTCCGATTCCATTTCATAAAGGAGCATGTGGAAAAAGGAACGATCGAACTGTTCTTTGTCAAGACGGACTACCAACTAGCCGACATCTTACCAAATCTCTTTCTCAAGAAAGATTTGAATTCTTGGTTCATCGACTTGGTATGCGTAGTTTGACTCCAGATGAACCTGAACGTCTTGCACATTCACAGTAATCTTGTATATATCTATCAGAAAATCAAAATACAAAAATATAAAACCTATAAAAACAAAATAAAAAATGAGAAAATCTTTCAAAAATACCAAAAATATTCTTCTTCGACATGTCTCTCAGCATCGATAATATGGACGTACTTAGAAATGTCGCTCAATAACGACACGGGTACGTACATAAAGTTCGAATGAGAGTTCAAATGTGTTCAAAACATGTCATTTCTACTTTCTTCTCATAATGGCTTATAGTCACATGTCAGACTATAACCCGGTCCCCAAAGAAAGGAAAGTATTTGACTTATCCTCAACAACGAGAAATTAAATTTTCTCGGTCATGGGCTTATTTCAAAACATTCAAAGTTTTAAGCTCAAGAACACAAGGAAAAGTTCATTTATGTACATTATTCCTTAACAACGGGAAAGTAAGTTTTCTCGGGTTTTTCTGAGCATAATTTTTCAAAGTAGTTCAAAACTGTGTGCTCATATACTCCCCTAATTTTAATTAGAATTTCTTTTCGAGGGGGAGTACAAACTTTCATGCAACATTATTCTCTCCATGTTTCATCACAAGTTTCACAATTTCAATTTCATGCAATTTTTGAGGGGGGGAATAGTGATTAAAATATGATCAAAATGTTTTATTTTGGATAAGATCTTTGAGATAAGTGCTTTCTCGTCCTAACATGTGCAAAATGTTTACTTAAATTCTTTCGCAGTTTGATGCACATGTGTAGGGGGAGCGTTTTTGGTGATTAAGAAATTTTTTTCTGGTTACGATATCTATACCTTCAACACAATTATTCATGATGATATTGGTGTCAAAAGGTGGTTAGGTATTCGTCCTATGATCCAACCAGAACCGGAGGGATCTTTCAAGGGACAATCTATTAGAACTTAGAAGTCCTTAGGAAAGATGGAGTAGTTGAGTGTACAGGAATAATACCGACTAATGACTTAAGCTAGCACTGGAACAATCACAACAAAGTGCTAGTTATGACGTCTTGGTAAGCATTAAAGGGGCTGAAGAATGAAAAAGAAATGTAAGGATAAAGGGTTTAAAGAAATTAGCCCTACAGACAACTTAGGTAGAAACCGGGTCAATACATCTATTATCAGAATCACTTTGATGATTTCTGATACTGAAGACAAAGCATCATGGACCCAGTGATGCAATGCACAACCCTTCCCAGCCTACTCAAGCTTCTCTCAAAAGAAGTTTGTTTTATTGTCACGGAGTTCAACTCATTTCTATCAACTTTCTCACTCCGAGATAGTAGATATTGAATAGGTGGCAGTCTGCTCCAGCCTCCGATCACCAAATAAACGTGCACTTATAGAGTCTAGAGCCAACGAGATTCATCATAAAATCTCATTAGGACACTTATTCCATATATCAATTGTTGTTCATCTCTAGAACACAAGCGATAATTTACAGAGTCCTACGCTCTATCCTTGTGATATTTCCAGAACATTCAGAGTGATACTCATTAGTATTTATAGTGATGAATGGAAATCCTTCCAGTGTTAACATCAAACAACACTACGGTAGGTCATATGTAAGATTCACTTGAATTGAACATATGTTAACTGGAAAGCAACAGTGGTTTGATTCTTTTGTGATTAAAACTCGTTCCAAGTCTCGATGCAATATCTTTATGATCTTGCCAGAACATTCAGAGTAATACTCCTCAGTATTTACAGTGACAAATGGAAATCTTTCCAGTGTCATCATCAAACAGCACTGCGGTAGGTGACTTGTGAGATTCCATACGAATCTAACTTGTGTCAACTGGAAAGCAACAATGGTTTCATTCTTAATTGATTCAAACTTGTTCCAAGAAATTGAATTGACGACTTAATCAGCAGAATGTAACTGCATGATTCACTCCTTACTATGAAGTATCTTTTGATATATTCAAGTATTGAGAACGGCTACCACAGCCGGAAACCCTGTCAAGGAAGTTCATTGAACTTACCTAATCACAGGTACAATATTCGTACTGTATAACGGGAAACCAGAGGAATGAAAACGGTGGAGTAACCTCAAGAGTCGTAATTCAAGACCACATGCTCATTTAAAAGAAGAAAGCTCAAAAACATCTAAAGACAAAGACTTCCGCAACTCTGATGATCAAGGGAGATTGTTTAACAATCTTTCATATCAAATCAAAGTTCGAGTATGTGGGGAAATACACAAGAACACAAGATGGCAAAGTTTTAAGATCAGGTCAAAGCAAAGATAAAAGATCCAAGATCACAAGTCATGAAAGGAACTATGAAGGAACTCTCAAGACAGCGAGCTTCAAAGTCAACAACATCAAAGAAGTGAAGTCACATATTACATGACCACCCCTTAGGGGGAGATTGTTAGAAGTATTTAAAGTGATGGTCATATAATATACTGTTGCGAAGCTCGTGGAAAATGCTACATAATGGTGTTGAGAGTTCTAGTATAATGTTAATGAGGAAGGCCTTCTATACTTTACACTTGTAGTATAAAAGGCCCCTAGCACCTCATTTGAGTGTGTGTGTCTTCCATTTTCATAGATTGTAGAGAGAGAAACATATGTGTTTCTCTCACAAGGAATTCACAACCATCCTTGTTTTTTCTCTTTTTCTTCATCTAATCTAATCTTTCTTTTTGGTTTAATCTTTATCTTCATTTCTATATCCTATATAGTCGTGTGTATCATTCCTACAAAACTTTTAAAATCACTTAAAGGAAAATAAGCTAATCATGAAATAAGCAAAAAGCACAAAACATTTAGCTTATCAATCATAAGAAATTGATAAGAACAACAAGATGAACACTTTAATCAAATAAACACCAAGATGAAACAAGTTACCTACTTTGAACCGAATCAATATCAAGATTAAAACAAGAAATGTAGAATAAGATAGATTATGAAAAGCTTTTAATTAAAGACAAAGATTCTAATACAAGATTAAAGTGAAAAGCTTAAAACTTGAAAGAAAAAATGAAAGAAATCTAGAGAGAGAAAGTAGAAGCACCTACTTCTCTCTAAAGATATGAACTACAAAAAAAATGACTAACTCCCTAAAATGAAGTTTAAGGGGAGTATTTATAGGAGAGGAGAGGTGTGGTGTGTTGCTTGCTTCTTTCTTCCTTTTGTCTTCTCGTCTTTTTAAATGACTCGTCTTTCTCGACTTTGTCTCGGGATTAGTCGAATGATAAAATGAACTCGTCTTCTAATTTTCTTTTTTAGTTGACTTTGTTATTCGACTTCGTCAAACTTCCGTCTTTAGACTTTTTCTTCGATAAATCTTCATAATAGGCCTTTGACTTCCGTTCTTCTTGCAGTTCTGATCTTTTGACTTCGTCTTTTAATTTTTTTTCTTCGATAAAAGCCCGTGAAAGCCCGTGTTTTCTTCCTTTTTCATCGTTTGGTCCTAAAACATAATATAAACACAAACCACGCATAATTCCGACTTTTACGATATAAAATACACGTTTTGGTCTCGTTTTTATTATAATTAAGTGGTAAAAGGGTAAGTGTTTTCACACTTATTAGTTGTCTTTTCCTTAGCAAGATAAACAAAGTGCACAATGTCCTAAGTGTAGGGGAGTTTACTTCCACATGCTTAAACATTGAGGACAATGTTTATATTAAGTGTAAGGAAGACTTCTACCGAAGTAATAAGTGGGCTTTTCCATGAATATGTCCTCATTTTAACCGGAAATTAATATTTTTCGACGTTTTTCAAAATTTTTGATCTATTTTGGCCTAGTAGTATTTTTCTTTTATTTTATTTTATCTCCTTTCCTTTTGTCATCACTACCATATGTATATATTCCATAATAAAGTCAAAAAGAAAATAAATAAATAAATAAAATGGTTTTAACAAGTTTAGACGTATTTGATATATTAGGCCCGTCATGAATCTTTTGACTTGAAAAGTCTAAGAAGTTGCAAGATCCTATAGATGACTTGAAAACCCAAAACTTTGATTTAATAGGCTAAGCATCCACGAGTCTCATTCCTTGAGAATTTAAATTATGGAGAACGAGAGATGATAGAGTCAATTATAAGTTTGGTATTCTTTCATGAATTTATGTGAGTTAATTATAAGCTTTTTCTCCCATCGCTTGTTAATATATAATTGCAATAAATAAAGTCGTACGATTTGAAAAGTTACTTAGCTTATAGCACAAGATCGTTTAGAACTTGTTCGGGATTAATTAGAGTTCATAGCCAAGGCATAACTTATTGAAGCGGGATGAGAAAATTGGCGAGTCCGAAAAGGCCCTAACAAGGAATGGGGGCTACATTTTGTTGTTAAAGATCCAAATTGATGTGAAGAATCATTTATCAAAAATCAATATGAAGGATCGAGACACAAGATGAAAAGCAAATACTCCCCTAAAGATCATGGAGAAGTCTATCCGAAAAGACCCTAACAAGGTATGAGGATAAATAGACCCAAGTCCTAAAAGGAGGCGGATCGTTGTATATCAAAATCCCAAATAAAGATTGGAGAAAAATGAAGAAGTCGTGGTTCAAGTGGAAAAATTCCTATTATGAAGAGAAGACCATTATTTCAAGAACGTCTCTCAAGATTCGAAGTATGAAGTCAATGCCAAATATCGATCCGGGAAAGGTCTCAAATCATGCAACGAGTTTTGCCATGATATGAGTTTTATGAGGTTTCAAGAAGCAGTTTTAAAAGATTTTGTCCATTAGCTAACTATTGATTAAATCGTCCTACTTTATTTTCGGACCTAAATAAAGTATCAAAATAAGTCAACAATGCATCCTCGTGATCATTCTAGACAAAAATAAAATATAAGAGATACACCTAGGAATAAGGGGGTCTAAGTGAATAATTGAGCCACATGAGTAAGTGTTAGTGGTACTAACTTATAATTACAATGATCTCGTTTTTACGCTTGGTATGAGGAACGTGAAACTTGAGGGTGATAAATATTCATGACACCAAATCCCTAATTTAAGTCTTAGATTCTTTACAAGTTTCTTCCATCAAACAATTTCAAAATTAATAAAATGAAATTGTTATATCTTTTATCTTTTCATTGTTTAAAGTTTCTTTTTATTGTAATAGTAGTAGTATATTATAATAATGGCCGAGATGGACTAAATATGATAGAAAATGTAAAATTATGCTTTAAATATATGCATTGCATGAGGGCATTGAAATGGTCAAGTGTAGGGGATTTTATAAGTGTGTAAACACTTATCCTTTTACCACTTAAAACAATGAAAAACGAGACCAAAACATGTATTTAATATCGTAAATGTCAGAATTATGCGTGGTTTGTATTTTTGTTGTAAAATTGGTATAAAAGATCAAAAGGAAAGAAAACACGGGATTTCATGGTCATTTATCGAAGAAAAAGCCAAAGATAAAGTCAAAGGACCAAAAGTGTCAAAAGAATGAAGTTTGGAGGGCTAAGGATGAAGATTTGATGAAGATTGTACAACAAGGACCATTTTTTCCAATCTCCAAAGTCATCCACTATTAAACCACATTGAGGAGCACAAAATTACGAATCCAACGGTCCCGACCTCGCGTCGTAACTATTTACGGTTTGTTTTCTATGAATTTTTAAAGTTTATTAAGTTTTTAGATTAAATAAATAGTTTTTAATAATATAAATAATATAAATAAAATAAATTTCCGAAAATATAAAAAAAAATTAAATAAATAGAATAACGTTTTTATTAAAAATATTAATTAATTTTCGTAATATATTTATTATTATTATTATTATTTTTTATTTTTTATTTTTTTTATTAAACCATCACTTTTTTTTTGTAATATATTTATTATTATTATTATTATTATTATTGTGACAATCTAACATTTTCAGGTAGTGAAATATTTTCTCGTATAATATTTTGAAACTTATTTTTGTGTTGGTTGACGAACTCACAATTTACGGATTTAAATTTGGGCTTACGTGCATAATTTGCCGTGTTTTACGACTAAACCGGAAACCTTAGGATTACGTATTTACGTTTTTGAACTCCGTTTTTGATGAGACAATTTTTATTGGATTCGTTTTGTGACGGTGATTCATAATTTATAAAAACGTTTTTCGTAAAACGACCCGAGGGCACGCAAATCGAGAAAACTAGAATCGAGAAATACCCGTAAACTAGTGAGATGGGACAAAACACATTGTCCCACCCCACTAGCTTGGTTGGGACGGCTAACTTGACACCACAACACTTAGGTGGCATCAAGTTTAGCTAAACTTACACAAGTGTAAGCCATGCTTACATGTTAAGCTAACCAAACCACTTAACCTTCCAAAACTAGCTACTTGTTTCACTTCCATCATTTCTTACATGCAATCCACTCCAAAACTCTCTCAACTCCTCCCTTGTGCCGTCCCAAATAAACCAACAAACACCCCATTTGATCTTTTCTAGCCATAAACCACATGTTTACTAGTTCTATTAAGGTGTTCTCTTGAAGCCTTGATCATTTGGTGGCCATATTAACAACTTTGGAGGTGATTTGCTTCTATCCTAGGGCTGATTTTCCAACCTATGTTCTTGATATTTGATGGTCTTGGAGATACTTGTTGTGTTCATCAAGTTCTTGTCTTCCTAAAACAAGAAATCCACTTGGATTGGTAAAGAAGATCATCCTCTCCATTTTTCTCTTGTTATTTTGTAAAGAACAAATGTATTTTCTTTCATTTTGTATATGTATATGATGTATATATGATGATAAAAAATGTTGTGTGGGGATCAAGTGTTGATAAATATGCTTAAAAATGATGATAACTATAAGAAATGAAGCTAAAATCTTGACTATTTAGTTGGCTGTATAAAAACAGTAGATAACTAAAAGATGAACTGATAAAATTGCATGGTTTAATCCATTTACAGTAAGTAGATGATGTTATACACATGTGAGAGTTGGCCATGCAATGGAATCAAAATAATGAGTGAGATATGATCAAAACAAGTTAGGTGGTGTAATCTGAATAAGCAGTTTTGTAGGGACTGTTAAGGCAACTTAAACTCAAAATGGGCAGTAGCTATAACTAAGTTATATGTATCACATATTATGAAGAACATGTCATCCAAAAATGTGCTTCTAAGTCATTATAGAACTCTAGATATGTTAAAAATGGTGAACATGAAGTTAAAAATCAGATTTTTGGAAATAATGTTTATTAATATTATATAAGCACTCACATTATAATGTATAAAATGTAAAAATATAAACCCACTAACTTATAAAATTTATTTATATAAATGTATAAAAGGTTGATTAAATGGGTAAATTATATAAATGGTGGTAAAATAATATTTATAAGTAATAAAAACTATAAACTTGATTTTTACGACTTTTTCGGCTATCGCTGTAAAATTAACGTTTTTCGCCAAATAAAACTTAGACGACCAAACCCGTCTAATGTAAAGTTTTTAAAATTATATACTGATGTATAGGTAACTAATACAAGTAAAAACCGATAAAAACCCGAACTATAAGAATTACGGACATTTACGAGCTAACTAAACATATTGGGCTAATAATTGGACTTAATAAGATAAAAACTTGTAAAAAGAACTTATTGGGCTTAACCCATTTGGGCCCAACATGAAAAGTATATATACTGATCATATAGGTATAAAATGGATAAAAACAAGTTAAAGAACTTATAAAAGGCTTAATGGACTTAAAATGGATAAATAGTTAAAACTAGCAAACTAGTAAGACGTTACCAAAACGTAAACACTAAAATGAGTAAACAAGGATGTATAAACCCACTTGATCATCATCATATGTATAAAATCATCATATGTATATTGTTATTTTGATAAAAGTCATTGGACCGAGTCTAAGACCGATTATTATTTATATAGGTTTCCGTGACCGAAGCACGCCCGTAGCCGATAATCCGCCTTTCATTAACAACGTGAGTTCATAGCCTCTTTTAAATGTTTTATAAAATGATTTGTAAACCCGCGAGGGAGATAACATGCTAGATTTTTATAAAAATAGAACACAAGTAGTCCCGATTGTATGCTAAATGATATGGACCCGAATGATGCTATGACCCTATATTCAAGACTAAAAGGATTATTAGTAGTTAGGTTATGTCACTTAAAGTCCCATTAGCATGAATTGTGAACTACCGGGATTTGGTAGACGCTTATGCATTTGATAGTACTATTTGGGGACGATCACCCCAGTTCGCGCCTTGACGGTTGATCCCCGTCGTACCACATTGATTGGTAAGCGAAATTATGTATGAGAAGATTCCATAGCGTGATTTTTGTGACGACACGCTAACTTAGATGGGCAAATTGTTTGTCGGGTTCGCGGCCCGCTGTTTTCATAGTAAGGTAACAATGTCATGCGGCTAATAATAATCCTAATTCAGATACCATGTACTATTCAATCTGTATAATCTAAATATCCGATATGATAACGACGCTATTAACGATGAATATATTACCTATCATGGTAATATAGAGACTACGGTCTCATGGACGGTTTAAGATGTATGCTTGATTTATATATTGCCTGACTAGCAATATGAGGACTTACTTCCGATATTATACTTGTGTTCTGATTTTAAATGATTGTTTTATATAACGGTTTTTATTAAACTCTATGAATTCACTCGGCATTCGCTGATATGTTTTTTGCATGTTTTTATCTCAGGTGCTTGAAGGTAATCCGGATGGAGATCGACTCTGATGGCCCACATATTATTAAAAATGTTCATCCGATCTATGTTTTGTAAACTTAATGACCTGTATAATTTGGGACCTGTTTTACGCTTTTGAAACTTTTTATCGAATGAATGTTTGTTAAACCTTGTACAACCATTTTATTGTGTTGTCTATGATTGGAGTTATTGTGCTATCCCGTAACACTCTGAAAGACCCTTCCGCTGTACCGATACGAAAAATGAGAGTGTTACAGTTTGGTACCAGAGCTCTCGTTGTAGAGAACAAAAGATTTTAAAAACCAAGGTTTTGAACAAAACTTTTCAAAATCTTTTGACAATGAACATTTGAGAAAATATTTGAAAAATCTTTTGACTATAACGGTGCCAGAGATCTCCGACGTTACCAACAAGCCCTATTGAGAAGATATATATTTTGATATATATAATTTAATTTATATATATGTATATATCGTGATTTCATTATGTAATTGTTTAACTAGTATGTTATCCTAATACGAGATAAATATATATAAATGCAGATTGTCATGGCTGACCCTAATATTCCTGTAGAAAACCATGTTATTCCCGAACCTAATATAGAAGATGATTCTTATTTAGACTTAGTAGATTATGATATTGATGATGAGGAGGAACCATTTGAGGATCCCGAGCCCGAGTTAGGACTAGGAGATCAGATTGCCCCTCAGGTTGACTTAGTAGAGAATGATATTGAGAATGTGGAGATTGAGAATGTGGATATTGAGAATGTGGAGATTGAGAATGTGGATAATGAGAATGTGGAGATTGAGAATGTGGATATTGAGAATGTGGAGATTGAGAATGTAGATATTGAGAATGTGGATATTGAGAATGTTGATATTGAGAACGATGATGAGATTGGGTTAGATAATTTAGATGATGAGATTGACGACGAGGATGTCGAGGAGGATGTAGGTATAGATGTTGAGGTTGATGACGATGAGGAAGCCGAGCTTATTTATCCGTATGATGTTCCAGAAGGCGAGCCTTTGCCCCCACCAGTTTGTTTGTCTGATTCTGAGGATGAGTTACCTAGGGATGAAATGTCTGAATCGTCTGAATCTGATTCTAAATCAGAGGAGGATGAGGATGACGATGCACCTGACGGTACTGATGGTATTGCTACTCGTAGACATGAGATAGGAGAGTCGTCTAGTGCTCGAGAGGCTACTCATATTGATGGTCTTGCACCATGGGCCTTGAGACGTGATCTAGATGCTTCCCGTGTTAAGAGTTGTGTGACAGAGGTTGGATTAGGTGTTGTTTAGACTCAGGTTGCTTATTTGGAGTCAAAGACTAAGGTTGGCGAGAAAGAGCGAGAATTGCTTAGTTTGGATTTGAGTGATGTAGAACGTGGTTTGAATGAGGCTTTTAGGAGGTTATCGGTGTTGGAAAGTGGTGAGTATGCTGAAATGAAGAGAAAGGTGAATACTATGGAGATTCAGTTAAGTGTGGCTCGTGCGATGCGTGAGAAAGCCGAAAAGGAGTTGAATATATCTGTGGGATGGAATAGTAGATTTTATGCTGATATGGTTGAAAGAGGAGTAATCCGTAAGCGCCCAGCTGAAGATGTGTCTAGTGATCGTCCGACGAAGAATCAGAAGACGATGGATGATGGACCATCTGGTGGTTCTCAGTAGACCAGTCTGTATTTAGTAGTGACCTTTATATCTTTTGTGGTTTTGTAGCTTTGACTGAACCGATTTGTTAGTAGTAGATTTGGCACGAATTTTGAGTGTATATAGTGTTAGAACTTTGATATGGGATGTAATAAGACAATACTTTTGTTTCAGATCGAATGAAATATGTATCTTGTCTTGAATTCCATATTGTACCTTATTTGTATCTTGATTATGAATTCAATCCATATTATATGAATCCTTTGTTGGGTGAATGCTTAATACTTTGAAATTGTGGAATTATAGAACTATGCCGCCCAAGAAGGCTGTGACTGAGGATGATGTACGTAGGATTATTATGGAGCAAGTTACCGCATCTATGACTGAATTTATGGCAAGTGCTAGAAATGAAGCTGGCGGTAGTGGAGCTGGCGGTAGTGGAGCTGGCGGTAGTGGAGCTGGCGATAGTGGAGCTGGCGGTAGTGGAATTGGCGGTACTAATGTGAATGTGAATGCTAATAATGTGAATGCTAATGCTGGAGGAAATATAAGAGGACTTGGAACGAATGCACCTGAAGTTGGTGGCTGTACTTATGTGACGTTCATGAAGTGTGAACCTCTACCTTTTAATGGAACTGAAGGTGTTGTAGGACTAAGCTAGTGGATTGAGAAGATTGAATCGGTGTTTAGGATTAGTAAGTGTAAGGACGAAGATAAGGTGACTTTTGCTATGGCTACTCTTAAAGGTCGTGCGTTGACTTGGTGGAACGGGAGAATTGCGTTCATGGGTCTTGATGCTGCTAATGCTACTCCTTGGGCTGAAATTAAGAAGTGGATAACTTTGGAGTTTTGTCCTCGTAGTGTGATTATTAGGTTAGAACAAGAGTTGATTCATTTGAGAATGAAAGGTGTGGACATTGATAGTTACACGAATCGATTCCATGAGTTGGCCTTGCTATGTCCTCGATTGGTTGAACCCGAAGAGATCCGAATTGAGCAATATGTTAAAGGGTTGACCAGGAATATCAGGGGGGACGTGACATCAACGAAACCACTTACCATTGATGATGCTGTTCGAATGGCTTACCAACTCATTGGACAGATAATTCAGGATAAGGAAGATGAAGCTCGTGTTGGTGAGAAAAGAAAGGGAGACGGTGATCGTGTAGATAGAGGTGATTATAGGAAGAATTTCAATCGCCGTCAGAACAAGAGAAAGGGGAATGCAAATGCTCTTACCAAAAACACACCGCGCAACGATGATAGATGTCCTAAGTGTGGCAACAAGAGGCATGCTGGCGACTGCTGGAAGTGCCGAAATTGCGGAAAGCTTGGACACAAGGTTGAAAGGTGTAAGAAGGGAACCATTTGCTTCAACTGTAATGAAGAAGGTCATAGGAAATCGGAATGCCCCAAGTTGAAAGCGATTGTACCTGGAAGAAACCCCCAGGGTGGTATCTACCAACTTGGAACAATTGAGGTGAAGAAAGAGGATCCGAATGTCGTTACCGGTACGTTTTTACTCAACAATCATTATGTTGTTGCTTTATTCGATTCGGGTGCCGATAGGAGCTTTGTATCCACTAAATTTAGTGCCCTTATTGATATTGAACCTGTTGAGATAAGTACCAGTTACGAGGTGGAATTGGCTGATGGTAAATTAGTGAAAACTAATAAGCTATTAGAAGGATGCTCTCTAAATCTCTTAAACCATTCCTTTCCGATTGATTTGATGTTGATAGAATTAGGTAGTTTTGATATTATTATTGGTATGGATTGGTTGTCGTTGAATAATGCTACTATTTTATGTGGAGAGAAGAAGGTTAAGATTCCTCTTAGGAATAGGACGTTAGTAATTGATGGTAGTCGAGGTGAATCCCGTTTGAAAATCGTTTCATGTATTAAAGTCCAAAAGTACATCAGGAACGGTTGTGAGTTATTTTTAGCTCAAGTGACCGGGAATAAGTCTAGGGAGAAACGATTGGAAGATGTACCTATTATTTGTGAATTTCCTGAGGTATTTCCTAAAGATTTACCCGGACTTCCACCGATAAGGCAAGTAGAGTTTCGAATCGATTTAATTCCTGGTGCTGCACCGGTGGCACGTGCGCCTTACCGATTAGCCCCTTCTGAATTAAAGGAGTTATCTGAGCAACTTAAGGAGTTGTCTGATAAAGGTTTTATTCGACCGAGCTCGTCGCCTTGGGGAGCTCCAGTCTTTTTTGTTAAGAAGAAGGATGGATCTTTTCGTATGTGCATTGATTATAGGGAACTAAATAAGTTGACAATTAAAAATCGATATCCTTTACCTAGGATTGATGAGTTATTTGATCAACTGCAAGGATCTTGTGTGTATTCTAAGATAGATTTGCGGTCAGGATATCACCAGCTTCGCGTCCGTGAAGAAGATATTCCTATAACTGCATTTAGAACTCGTTATGGACACTATGAATTTCAAGTAATGCCATTTGGGTTAGCTAACGCACCTGCGGTTTTCATGGATTTAATGAATCGAGTGTGCAAGCCCTACTTGGATAAATTTGTGATTGTGTTTATTGACGATATTCTAATCTATTCTAAGAATGAAGATGAACATAGAGAACATTTGAGGATTGTTTTGAAGTTGTTGAAGGATGAAAGGTTGTATGCTAAGTTTTCGAAGTGTGATTTCTGGTTAGATTCTGTGCAATTTCTTGGTCATGTGATTAACAGAGATGGAATTCATGTTGATCCTGCAAAGGTTGAAGCTATTAAGAATTGGTCTGCACCGACAACGCCAACGGAAGTGCGACAGTTCTTAGCATTGGCTGGCTATTATAGGCGATTCATTAAAGAATTTTCTTTGATAGCTAAACCCTTGACTAAGCTTACTCAGAAGAATGAACCTTTCGTTTGGGGAAGTGATGAAGATGGAGCATTTCAGACATTGAAGCAAAAATTATGTAGTGCGCCAATCTTGTCATTACCCGAAGGGAGTGAAGATTTTGTAGTGTATTGTGATGCATCTCTTAGAGGTTATGGAGCTGTTTTGATGCAGAGGGAGAAAGTGATAGTTTATGCTTCTAGGCAATTAAGGAAGAATGAGGAGAATTATACTACTCATGATCTTGAGTTAGGAGCTGTAGTCTTTGCTCTTAGGTTGTGGAGACATTATCTGTATGGCACCAAGTGTACGGTATTCACCGATCACAAAAGCCTACAGTATATTCTCGACCAGAAGGAATTGAACATGAGGCAACGAAGATGGATAGAGTTGTTAAGTGATTATGACTATGATATAAAATATCACCCAGGAAAAGCCAATGTTGTTGCTGATGCTTTGAGTAGGAAAGATAGAGAGCCTATCAGGGTGCGTTCTCTAGTCTTGACCGTGCACAATAATTTGCCTGAGCAAATTAGAAATGCGCAAATAGAAGCTTGTAAGAAGGAGAATTTTGTTAATTAAGGGTTCCGAGGAGAAGGAGATCCTTTAGAGGTTAGAGCTGATGGAGTGAAATGCTTAAGAGGTCGTATGTGGATACCTAAGTTTGGAGGCTTAAGAGATTTGATTATGTTAGAATCCCATAAATCTAAGTATTCCATTCATCCGGGATCTGATAAGATGTATCATGATTTGAAGAAGTTGTACTGGTGGCCGAATATGAAAGCTGACATAGCTATGTATGTTCTTCAATGCTTGACTTGTGCTAGAGTCAAAGCGGAACATCAAAAGCCATCAGGACTACTTCAACAACCAAAGATTCCTGAATGGAAGTAGGAGCGAATTACGATGGACTTTATCACCAAGCTTCCTAGAACATCATCTGGAAACAATTCGATTTGGGTTATTGTCGATAGACTGACCAAATCAGCACACTTCATTCCGGTTAAGGAGCAGTTCTCACTGGAGAAGCTGACTCGAATATACCTTGATAATGTTGTATGCAAGCATAGAGTGCCCGTATCGATCATTTCAGATCGAGATCCTAGATTCGCATCGAATTTTTGGAAATCTCTCCAAAGATCTTTAGGAACGAATCTCGACATGAGCACTGCTTATCACCCCCAGACTGATGGGCAGAGTGAAAGGACGATACAAACACTGGAAGATATGTTGAGAGCTTGTGTGTTAGACTTTGGTAAGAATTGGGATAAACATTTGTCGTTAGCAGAGTTTTCGTATAACAATAGTTACCATTCTAGTATTAAGGCTGCACCGTTTGAAGCTTTGTATGGTAGGAAGTGTAGATCTTCTGTATGTTGGAGTGAAGTTGGGGATACCCAGCTCACGGGACCGGAATTGATCCGGGAGACTACGGAGATGATAGTTCAGATTAAGAAGAGGTTGTTGACTGCCCGTAGTAGACAGAAAAGTTACGCGGATGTGCGGCGGAAGCCAATGGAGTTTGAAGTGGGTGACCGAGTAATGTTGAAAGTATCGCCATGGAAAGGCGTTATAAGATTTGGAAAACGAGGGAAATTGAATCCCCGTTATATTAGACCCTTTAAGATTTTATCTAGAGTAGGTCCGGTGGCTTACAAACTAGAGTTACCCCCAGAACTTCATGGTGTTCACAACACATTCCATGTATCTAATCTGAAGAAATGTCTAGCAGTGAGTGATGAGAAAATTCCGTTAGGTAAGGTTCGAATAGATGGGAAGTTGCATTTTATCGAAGAGCCCGTAGAAGTTATGGACCGTGAGGTAAAGCAACTGAAACAAAGTCGGATACCTATTGTCAAGATCCGATGGAATTCAAAGCATGGACCGGAGTATACTTGGGAACGAGAGGATGAAATGTGAAAGAAATATACGCACCTCTTCGATTTCAATAAGAAACGGACATCCAAATGAAATGGATCACGAGGACGTTGATCCCTTTTAGGAGGAAAAGCTGTGACAATCTAACATTTTCAGGTAGTGAAATATTTTCTCGTATAATATTTTGAAACTTATTTTTGTGTTGGTTGACGAACTCACAATTTACGGATTTAAATTTGGGCTTACGTGCATAATTTGGCGTCTTTTACGACTAAACCGGAAACCTTAGGATTACGTATTTACGTTTTTGAACTCCGTTTTTGATGAGACAATTTTTATTGGATTCGTTTTGTGACGGTGATTCATAATTTATAAAAACGTTTTTCGTAAAACGACCCGAGGGCACGTAAATCGAGAAAACTAGAATCGAGAAATACCCGTAAACTAGTGAGATGGGACAAAACACATTGTCCCACCCCACTAGCTTGGTTGGGACGGCTAACTTGACACCACAACACTTAGGTGGCATCAAGTTTAGCTAAACTTACACAAGTGTAAGCCATGCTTACATGTTAAGCTAACCAAACCACTTAACCTTCCAAAACTAGCTACTTGTTTCACTTCCATCATTTCTTACATGCAATCCACTGCAAAACTCTCTCAACTCCTCCCTTGTGCCATCCTAAATAAACCAACAAACACCCCATTTGATTTTTTCTAGCCATAAACCACATGTTTACTAGTTCTATTAAGGTGTTCTCTTGAAGCCTTGATCATTTGATGGCCATATTAACAACTTTGGAGGTGATTTGCTTGTGTCCTAGGGCTGATTTTCCAACCTATGTTCTTGATATTTGATGGTCTTGGAGATACTTGTTGTGTTCATCAAGTTCTTGTCTTCCTAAAACAAGAAATCCACTTGGATTGGTAAAGAAGATCATCCTCTCCATTTTTCTCTTGTTATTTTGTAAAGAAAAAATGTATTTTCTTTCATTTTGTATATGTATATGATGTATATATGATGATAAAAATGTTGTGTGGGGATCAAGTGTTGATAAATATGCTTAAAAATGATGATAACTATAAGAAATGAAGCTAAAATCTTGACTATTTAGTTGGCTGTATAAAAACAGTAGATAACTAAAAGATGAACTGATAAAATTGCATGGTTTGATCCATTTACATTAAGTAGATGATGTTATACACATGTGAGAGTTGGCCATGCAATGGAATCAAAATAATGAGTGAGATATGATCAAAACAAGTTAGGTGGTGTAATCTGAATAAGCAGTTTTGTAGGGACTGTTAAGGCAACTTAAACTCAAAATGGGCAGTAGCTATAACTAAGTTATATGTAGCACATATTATGAAGAACATGTCATCCAAAAATGAGCTTCTAAGTTATTATAGAACTCTAGATATGTTAAAAATGGTGAACATGAAGTTACAAATCAGATTTTTGGAAATAATGTTTATTAATATTATATAAGCACTCACATTATAATGTATAAAATGTAAAAATATAAACCCACTAACTTATAAAAATTATTTATATAAATGTATAAAAGGTTGATTAAATGGGTAAATTATATAAATGGTGGTAAAATAATATTTATAAGTAATAAAAACTATAAACTTGATTTTTACGACTTTTTCGGCTATCGCCGTAAAATTAACGTTTTTCGCCAAATAAAACTTAGACGACCAAACCCGTCTAATGTAAAGTTTATAAAAGTCATATACTGATGTATAGGTAACTAATACAAGTAAAAACCGATAAAAACCCGAACTATAAGAATACGGACATTTACGAGCTAACTAAACATATTGGACTAATAATTGGACTTAATAAGATAAAAACTTGTAAAAAGAACTTATTGGGCTTAACCGATGTGGGACAAACATGAAAAGTATATATACTGATCATATAGGTATAAAATGGATAAAAACAAGTTAAAGAACTTATAAAAGGCTTAATGGACTTAAAATGGATAAATAGTTAAGACTAGCAAACTAGTAAGACGTTACCAAAACGTAAACACAAAAATGAGTAAACAAGGATGTATAAACCCACTTGATCATCATCATATGTACAAAATCATCATATGTATATTGTTATTTTGATAAAAGTCATTGGACCGAGTCTAAGACCGATTATCATTTATATAGGTTTCCGTGACCGAAGCACGCCCGTAGCCGATAATTCGCCTTTCATTAACAACGTGAGTTCATAGCCTCACACTCTTTTAAATGTTTTATAAAATGATTTGTAAACCCGCGAGGGAGATAACATGCTAGATTTTTATAAAAATAGAACACAAGTAGTCCCGATTGTATGCTAAATGTTATGGACCCGAATGATGCTATGACCCTATATTCAAGACTAAAAGGATTATTAGTAGTTAGGTTATGTCACTTAAAGTCCCATTAGCATGAATTGTGAACTACCGGGATTTGGTAGACGCTTATGCATTTGATAGTACTATTTGGGGACGATCACCGCAGTTCGCGCCATGACGGTTGATCCCCGTCGTACCACATTGATTGGTAAGCGAATTTATGTATGAGAAGATTCCATAGCGTGATTTTTGTGACGACACGCTAACTTAGATGGGCAAATTGTTTGTCGGGTTCGCGGCCCGCTGTTTTCATAGTAAGGTAACAATGTCATGCGGCTAATAATAATCCTAATTCAGATACCATGTACTATTCAATCTGTATAATCTAAATATCCGATATGATAACGACGCTATTAACGATGAATATATTACCTATCATGGTAATATAGAGACTACGGTCTCATGGACGGTTTAAGATGTATGCTTGATTTATATATTGCCTGACTAGCAATATGAGGACTTACTTCCGATATTATACTTGTGTTCTGATTTTAAATGATTATTTTATATAACGGTTTTTATTAAACTCTATGAATTCACTCGGCATTCGCTGATATGATTTTTGCATGTTTTTATCTCAGGTGCTTGAAGGTAATCCGGATGGAGATCGACTCTGATGGCCCACATATTATTAAAAATGTTCATTCGATCTATGTTTTGTAAACTTAATGACCTGTATAATTTGGGACCTGTTATACGCTTTTGAAACTTTTTATCGAATGAATGTTTGTTAAACCTTGTACAACCATTTTATTGTGTTGTCTATGATTGGAGTTATTGTGCTATCCCGTAACACTCTGAAAGACCCTTCCGCTGTACCCATACGAAAAATGAGAGTGTTACAATTATTATTATTATTATTATTCTTATTATTTATTATTAATAAAACTTGGTCAAAGGGAGGGTCAAACGCCAAGCCAGTCAAACAACAGAAGGGGTTATAATGATAATTTTGCGTATATATAACTGAAGGACTGCTTGGCCTAGTGGCTGCGTCCTTCAACTTTGGCCCGAGAGACCCAGGTTCGACTCTTGGGGTGGTCAAGGCTGGGGTATATATTACCTTTGCCACGTGGCACCAGGTCCACGTGGCGACCCGACCGTTGACCCGACTTGACCCGTTGACCGGTTCAGACCGTTGACCGGTTCGGACCAGACCCGATTCGGACCAGACCCGGTCCAGACCCGAACCAGAACTAGACCCGGTTCAGACCGGGTGACATCATGCTGACGTCATCAACCACGTGGCTGCGGCTGGCCAATGCCAGCATGCCACGTGTCACTAATATTTATTAACTGTATAGGTACAGGTGGCAGAGGCGGCGGCGGCTGACCATGGGAGCTCGACACGTGGCGTTGCAGAGGCGGCGTCAGTCTAAGGTCAGAGCTGGCAGGTGGCAGACTGACATGTCAGTTCGAGGTCAGAGGTGGCAGTGGCGGTTGGCGACTGTCCAATAGGAGCATGACACGTGGCGGCGACGCCACCACGTCAGTACTAGGAGTGCGTGTGTCAGCCAATGATATGCACAAGATCCATAGCTTCTAGAAGGGGTCGATATTAACAAGAAAAAGAAGACAGCTGGCCATGTGGGTGCGTATCTTTGAAGCTAAGGAAAGGCTGTGAATGGACAAAAATACCCCTGGGTCCATCAGCTTATATAAACCCCCACCCTCTCATTTGTAATATGATAGCTTAGTTTTTAAAATTTATTTTCTCTCTAGTTTTCTTTATATTTTCACTTTCAAAAATAGATGTAATTCCATTTCAAGTTTTTTAATCTTCCATTTTAATAAAATTCAAGTTTTAGTTTAATTGTTTATCTCTTACTTTAATTCTTATTCTACCTTTCTTTTACTTTATCTTAATCTATCTTATTATTTTGGGATAAGTTTATTTAACTTTTTCCTAATAAGCTAGATTTATATACAAGCTTATTTAAGCTTATGGTTGCCTTATTTTCGTAGATCTAGCTTATTGTTAGAGTAATTATTTAATTAGCTTTTAGCTTTTTAAATCTCAAAAGTTTTAAGCTTAGTCTTACAACTTATTTATAAGCTAGCTTTTTATTTAAGCATTTTTAGTTTTTTATTAATTAGTTTTTTTAGATCTATTAGCTTAAGTTTTAAACAATTAAAAATACTTTCAAAAACATAAAAAATAGTTAGATCTATTAGTTTTTTATATTAAAAAGTTTAGATCTATAAGTTTAGAGTTCAAAATTTAAAGTATTTTTATAAAACCTTAAAAAAAATAGTTAGATCTATTAGGTTTTTAAATAGATTAAGTAGATCTATAATTTTTAGCTTTAAAATTTAAAATACTTCTGTAAAATTAAAAAAAAATATTTTAGATCTATGAGTTTTAATTAAATCTCTTTATCATTTAATAACTATTGCTTATTATTCTAACCTTTTATGTTTTCTTTGATCTCGGCGTATTGATCTATCATTTTTGAAGAAGATCTTATAGCTGATTAATTCGGTTCAAGTTGATATGGTTTGATTATTTTGGTTAGAGATTGATTTGAGAGGCCGTGTACTTTACGTGCCAAATTCGGGTTTTGCTTTTGATAGTTTTGGTATTGGAAGGCCGTGTACTTAACGGGACGTATTTTGTTGACGTTGTTGATGTTGTTTGTTTTAGAGCGGTTTTCTACGGACTACGGGTACTAAAGCTCTCCTTTTTATATTTCTAGTTTAATCGCGTTAGTTTTATTAATTAGATCGTTATAGTTTAAATTGTTTTTAATAAAAGTTATATTCTTTATAAAAATCGGTTTAATTAGTTTTTGTTATTATTATTTGTGTTAAAAAAATAGTTTAAAAGTTTTTAAAATTAGATTTCATTTAGATAAGCTCATAATTAGTAAAAAGTTTACACCTTTTTGTGTTTGTAATGCTTATTAGTATATAAAGCTTGTAGCTTTATCATCTAAAAAGGTGAATAAGTTTAAAAGGTTGTAGCTTTATGCTTATTTTTAAGTTTAACTTTGTGAATTAATTTTTCGTCACTATTACTTGATATTCCGTGCTTGCATTAAGTTAATTTCGAATTTAGATTTATTTTTAATTATAGTTTATTTTGTTGCATCTAGATTTATATTTGTAGTTTAATTCTATACATTTTGTTGGAAATACGTTTTACGTATTAAGAAGGATCGGTCACTCCATTAATAGTCCATGTAATAGCTCGTAGTTTAGTTAACTTTCTTTACTTATCAAACAAGTCCAAGCCTAGCCTACAACATGTGTAGGCCGGCCCAAAAGTGTAAGCCCAAGCCCATTACAAGGCTTGGGTATATAAACCCTCTCCTTTGATGGAGAGGGTGTGTGGTTATTTCACTTTTCACATAGTAAAACATTGGTTTCTCTCTCTAAGTGTGTGTGTAATCCACCATCTCTCTATCTCTTTCTCTCTCTAAAAACATAAGCATAGATTTACAAATCTACAAATGGTATCAAGAGCTTGGGATGAAATATAGGTTTGTTTTTGTGTTCTAAACATTTCGTAGATTGTTGGTTTGTTTTTAGCCGAATCTTAAAAATTTTGGCTTGATCGTAGTATTAAGGAGTGTAACATAGGGATTTGTGCTTAAAAGTGTTCTTGGTATCTTGGTTTTCATTAAAACATCATCTTCCTTGGATCAAAAGTGCAAAAAAGTTGATGTTCTTCATTCTGAAATTCTAGCAGAAACCTTCATCGGAAAGTACAAGTTGTACGTGGGCTTCCATCGTAATAACCTTACCATCGGAAAGGGTTTGGTTCTACATTGCGATAGTTGGGTTTTATTACTTATTCCGATCTGGCATTCCGATCGTACTTTGCGATCTGAGATTCCGACGGTAATAAGGAAGGTTTTTAAGTCGTTACTCTGCTTAAATTTTGTCAGCATTCCGATCTGAAACATTCCGATAGGCTTTGCGATTTGAGCATTCTGATAGACTTTGCATTTCGATCTAGGCATTCCGATACCACCACATTCCGACCAAGTTACATTACGATCTGGACTTTGCGATCTAAACATTTCGACAGCCTTGCTTTGCGATCTGGACTTTCCGATCTGATATTCCGATCTGGTATTCCGATCTAGACATTCCGACAATCCAAAAATTATTCCATAAAAAATTTCGAACTCGTGTGTAATTTTGTCTTGGAATTTTTGGTTTATCGAGAACATATTTTAAGGGATTTTAACATTGTTTCTCGACTTCAACACAAAAACACTTAACCTTATTTCATTGTTCGATCAACTTTGTAAATCTTAACTTATTGAAATGGAGTATACATCTCTTACGGATAAGTCCATCCTCTCGGGTACGGATAATCGTCCACCAATGTTGGTGAAGACTATGTATGAGGAATGGGCTTGCCGAATGGAACTTTATATGTTGAACAAGGAGAATGGACATCTAATTTGGGCATCGGTGCTCAATGGACCATTAGATTATGGTACTGTGACGGAAGGTACGACCACTCGTCCTCGCACAACGGGTGAGTTGACTGGAGATATGAAGATTCAAGATAAATGTGATAAGTATGCTACAAACATCATTCTCCAAGCCCTTCCTCCAGATGTCTACAAACTTGTCAGCAAACATATAGTTGCCAAAGAGTTATGGGATAGAATTCGTGTTCTAATGCAAGGCACCTCGTTAACTAAACAAGAACGAGAGTGTAAGCTTTATGATACTTTTGATAAGTTTGCCTATGTGCCAGGGGAGACTCTCAATGACTACTATCTGAGATTTACCCTATTGTTGAATGAGCTAAATATCTATGGCATGGCAATTCCTACCTTTCAATTGAACACCAAGTATTTGAACACTCTTCCTCCAGAATGGAAAAAATACGTGACGGATATTAAATTGGCTAAGGACTTGCATAACACCAATGTGGATCAACTTCAAGCTTTCCTTCAACAACACGAATGCCATGTGATCGAGGCTCGGTTGTCTACACCTCAAGTTCATGATCCACTTGCAATGTATGCTTCTCAACAAAACATGGCTTATACTTATCAACAACCATCATACTTGCAGCAGCCACCACTACACATCTATCAGCAACCACAACAACCATCTTATCAACCACCAATGATGCCACAGCAAGAATATAAACAAAGTGTTCATCAACAATCTTTTCAACAACAACCACCATATCAAACATCACCATCACAAGCCAACACTTCTCCATTGGGCTATACTCCTCAGAAAGGATATTTTCCAATAGAAGCACAACCAGCACAAGCTTTCTACTCTAATGAACTTCCACCAATCCAAGCACCGGTCTTTACCCCAAATGATACGCCAGCTGAAGTTCTAAACCATCTCACCGCCTATTTGTCAAAACTTGTTGCAACTAGAGGATTTCCACCAACAAACAATCAGCTCCGCACCTCATCAAATCCTCGACAACAAGCCACTGTTCAAGATGGTCAAGTGATGGTGCAACCTATTCAAGGAAGGCAAAATTCATATGGACCTCCTACAAGGGTTGGGAACAATCAAGCTGTGAATTCTCAAGCTAGTGGAAATGGGAGTCCTATTGGTCCTAAGAAGGTTGTGACTTGCTACAATTGCCGAGGACAAGGTCATATGGCTAGGGAATGCACTCAGCCGAAAAGGAGGAGGGATGATGCATGGTTTCGTGAGAAGATGTATTTGGTTGATGCTCAGTCTAAGGGGAAGATTTTGGATTCAGAGGAGTTGGCATTTCTTGCAGACCCAGGGGCAGTAGATACTGAAGGCATTGCAGTCGTTTCCACTTCTAATGCAGCTTATCAAGCAGATGATCTTGACGCGTATGATTCGGATTGTGATGACATTCACTCTGCCCAAGCTGCTCTCGTTGCTAATCTCTCTCACTACGGTTCTGATGTCATCAGTGAGGTACCAACCACATCTAATAATATTGATGATAACCAACATCAAGTTGGGCATGAAAATGACAACCTCGAACAACATTCAAGAACTAGTAATTCAAATGATGTGGTACCCAAACCTACACATTTGAGTGAACCTCAACCAAATGCTACGACGTGTATGGAATCTTATGCTCCACATGATTTGGTCATGATGCCTAAACATATTATTGATCAAATGCATATGGCCCTTAGACAATCCGTAGATACGAATTCCACCCTAACTGCTGAGCTTGCGTTGCATAAAGAAAAAGTCAAAACTTTTGAAATGGTCCCTCAAGAAGAGAAAATAACATGTTCTGAATTTGACCAATTTCGTTTTGAAAAGATTGAACACTTAAAAGAAATAGAATCATTAAAAGCTAATCTTTCCAATGAATTAAAAGAAAAAGAGTCGGTTGTCAATGATTTTCAGAAATTTAAAATGGATTTCGAAACTCTCGAGTCTAAAAAGGTTGAATCAGAAATTAATGCTACCAAACTTCTTAAATTCAAAGAACAACAGCTTTTAAAACAATACGCTTCCACAGAAAAGGTTCATCTTTTAACTAAATCATTTAAAGAATTCGAACTTAAGCGTCTTCAAGATTTACCACCTAATCCCGGTTATGCAAAACAAGCTCAGGAATATATTCCCGGTCTTTATGATATGACCATAATTGGCAAATCGAAAGAAGCACCTTTTGTTCGTAGTACTGAGGAGACACAATCACTTGGGGATGAAACTCATTCTAAAATGCTTTCAAAATTCCATACATTTGATTATGATCAACATAACAAAGATCAATTTTCGAAAAAGACACGCACTCGCTTACAAAAGGAATTAGCAGAATTAACAGTTCTTGTGCCCCAAAGTTTGTCAAATGAAAACCTTCCTAGTACGTCTCCTACACTCGTCAAAAAGGATTTAACGAAGTTAATTCCACCGGTAAGTAAGGCGTCCGTTAACTTAAATACGGTTCACCAACACTTAGCCGATTTTGACAAGGTCATTTTGGAACGTACGACGGCCACGGCCATAACGGAAGGTGAATGGAATTTTGAGCACACTAGAGCCGCGTTTCGAGATGAAATTGTTCCGTTTGTAAACAATGTTAAAGCTTGTCTTCGTAATATTGATCAAGATTTGTTTTTGGAAATAGAAGAAGTTAGACGTGTTTTCAATGAAATGGAAGATGCTTATGAAAACAGTTTACTTGAAATAGAACGGGTTTCACGCCATAATGATCTGCTTCTGAATCAAGTGATGTCTCATGATATAGTTTCTGTCTGTGTGAATACAAGTGTTGATAATGATTCTATTGTGCATAATGTTGAATCTGTGGATACTGTGGTAGATAGAACTTGTCACGAATCTGGCGCTGAATTTTTAAAGCTTCAAGATTTATATTCTTCGCTTTCAAAACGTTTTGATGAGATTCAAACACACTGTATTTCTCTAGAATGCAAGCAACAATTTATTCAAGAAATCTTTGAAACGTCATTCGAAGGTGTTAATATCGATGATGCAAACTTTGAAAAGAATTTTCGATTGAATTTACAATCAAAACAGCGTCAGCCAAGTGACAAGGTAGCTCAATCTTTGCCGATAGACATAGAGAAATCTAAGGAGCTTAACTGTGTGAACGTACTTGAGGTTGCTGAGAATCTTAAACTTGATCTAGATAATCGAGTTTCCAAGATTTTGTCCAAAGTTGATAACTTAAAACAGAAAAACACACGACTCTTCGATTCAGTACATGTGCTAATACCACTGCACAGAATCAATCATTGATTGAACAATTGAATCGAAAGTCGATGGAAATATCTGATTTGAGGGAACAAATTTGTGATAAGAATCTGGTCTTGGCTGAGTTAAAGGAAAGACTTCGTACTGTAAAAGGTAAGAATGTTGTGGATAACGCAGCCACTGTCTCAGCATCGTCCTCTAGTGCAATCAAAAGGAACCTTATAGCCGTCACACCACTTAATAAGGGCCCTAGGACTAAACCTTCTCAAAATGTGGTCACTAAAGATAAGGAGGAATCAAAACCAGCTTCTAATATTCCCGTGTTGCCTTCTACAGGAGTAAGCACCACTACTAAGGCTCAAAGATCTAAGCTTAAAAGAAACAAGAAGACTGATAGGATCTTGCCCCCATCTAGTAGTCAAGTGAAGAAGAAAGTAGAAGCCCATCCTAGGAATGTTATTTCTGTTTTGAATAAAAAGAATCATGTAGCTAAACCTAAAGGCTCTGCGGTTGTGCAGCGTTCTAAGCCTACTGTGAATTCTAATTTAAAATGTTGGAATTGCAATGAATGTATGTTCTCTAGTCGTCATGATTCTTGCCTTATTGACCATGTGAATGAGATGTATGCCCGGAAAAATGGATTAGAATGGAAACCGACTGGGAAAGTGTTAACCCAAGTTGGTTGGATGTGGCGCCCCACTGGTAGAACTTTCACTATAGTAGGAAATGTGTGCCCTTTGACTAGGATCACTCCCACTACATCGAAGAAAGCGTGCCCTTTAACTAGGAGTACCAAAGCTACCAAAACACAAGTGTCTCCTTTAACTAGGAACACCAACACTACTGTAGGAACAAAGTGCCCTTTAAATAGGTCTACTCCCACTGTAGTGCCCGCGAATAATCCAAAACCTAAGAATGTTGGAACAGTAAAACCTGTTAGTGCTAAAACTATCATTAGAAACGCAGGAAATCTAAGGGTCTCAAAAACGTTAGCAATTCTGATAATTCTATATCTGTATCTGCTAACACTTCGGAACCAATCATTTCCAATGCATTGTCTACTGTTGTTATTGAAAACAGGTGGTCCAAATTGTTCTCTGGTATTTGGACTCTGGTTGCTCCAAGCATATGACCAGAGATCGCTCTCAGCTCAGAAATTTCGTCAGCAAGTTTCTTGGTACGGTTCGATTTGGAAATGATCATATTGCAAAAATAATGGGTTATGGTGAATATCATATTAGGAATGTTATTATTTCAAGAGTGTATTACGTGGAAGGTCTTGGTCACAACTTATTTTCTGTGGGACAATTTGTGATGCAAACCTAGAAGTTGCTTTTCGAGAGCATACCTGCTTCATTCGTAATTTGGAAGGGGTTGATTTATTGAAAGGTACTCGAGGGAATAATTTGTATACTCTGTCTCTACAAGACATGATGGCCGCTTCTCCCGTATGTCTTCTCTCCAAAGCATCAAAGACTAAGTCATGGTTATGGCATCGACGGTTATCTCATCTTAACTTTGACGCTATTAATCACTTGGCGAAAAACGAACTTGTTCGTGGTCTTCCTAAACTATCATTTCACAAGGATCATTTGTGTTCCGCGTGTACAATGGGGAAAAGCACTAAGAAGTCTTACAAACCTAAGACTGAAGACACCAACCAAGAGAAACTTTATCTGTTGCATATGGATCTTTGTGGGCCAATGCGTGTTGAAAGTCTTAGTGGCAAAAAGTACATCCTCGTCATTGTCGATGATTACTCTCGGTTTACATGGGTGAAATTTCTTAAAGCAAAAAATGAGGCACCTAAATTTATCATCCGATTTCTCAAGATGATTCAAGTGCGTCTCAACACTACTGTCCGACGCATTCGTACAGATAATGGAACCGAATTTGTGAATCAAATTTTGCGTGATTATTATGAAGAAGTTGGCATTTCTCATGAAACATCCGTTGCTCGCACTCCACAACAAAACGGTGTCGTTGAAAGGCGAAATCGCACACTTATGGAAGATGCTCGAACGATGTTAATCTACGCAAAGGCTCCATTGTTTTTATGGGCAGAAGCAGTATCTACAGCAGTGTACACCCAAAACCGGTCACTTATACGTAAATGCCATGGTAAAACACCTTATGAGCTTCTCCATGGAAAAGTACCAGATTTATCATATCTTCATGTATTTGGTTCTCTTTGCTATCCAAATAATGATGGTGACAATTTGGGAAAACTTCAACCAAAGGCTGATATTGGTATTTTCATTGGTTACGCACCCGCAAAGAAGGCATTCCGGATCTACAACCGTAACTCTCGCAAGATCCTCGAAACTATGAATGTTGATTTTGATGAGCTGACAGCAATGGCTTCTGAGTAAAGCAACTCTGAACCCGCACTTCATGAAATGGGACCCAGTAATATTAGTTCTGGTCTTGTCCCAAACAACCCTAGTTCATCATTTATACCACCTACTAGGAATGAATGGGATACGTTGTTTCAACCGTTCTTTGATGAATTCTTTACTCCTCCAACTATTGTTGCTCCAGAACCTGAGGTAGTAGCTCCGGTAACCGAAGTTGTCACTCCAGCAACCGAAGCACAATCAGACACATCTGCACCTACAATTGGTCAAGATATACCTTCAACGAGTAATTCTCAACCAACACATGTAACAACTGCCCACGTCATGCCTATTGATGATGAAGAGGATGATGATGATCACGATTTGGAATTCGCTCAAATGCGTGAACTTCCATTCTTTGGTGTACCTATTCCTGACCCTAATCAAGCCGGCTCGTCCACCACAGAGGAAGCTCCTTCTACAGTTTACTCCAATCCACGGATTCGTGAACATGACAGCAAGTGGACAAAGGATCATCCTATAGATTCTATTATTGGTGACCCTAATCGTCCTGTATCCACACGAAGTCAGTTACAAGAAAGTGCAATGTTTTGTCACTTTGATGCTTTTCTCACTGAAGTTGAACCTAAGACATGGAAAGAAGCTTTTACTCAATCCTGTTGGATAGAAGCTATGCAAGAAGAACTTAATGAGTTTATACGTCTTGAAGTATGTGAACTTGTCCCATGCCCGGATCAGGTGCAGTTACTCACTTTGAAATGGGTTTACAAGGTGAAACTCGATGAGTTAGGCGGAATATTGAAAAACAAAGCTCGACTAGTAGCTCGTGGATACAAGCAATTATTGGGCGTCGACTTTATGGAATCCTTTGCACCTGTTGCCCGTTTGGAAGCTATTAGACTATTCCTCGCTTCTGCAGCCCATATGAATATGATCGTCTATCAGATGGATGTGAAGACGGCATTTCTTAATGGTGAAATCAAGGAAGAAGTCTATGTTCAACAGCCGGATGGTTTTGTGAATCCTAATTATCCTAATCATGTGTACAAGCTTAAGAAGGCTCTCTATGGGTTGAAGCAAGCTCCTCGCGCATGGTATGATCTTTTGTCACAATTCCTCATTACGCAAGGCTTCGCTAAAGGCAAGGTGGATCCCACGCTGTTCATTCAGAAACGAGGTAAAGATATGATTATGGTACAAATATATGTTGATGATATTATATTTGCAGCCTCGACCCAAACCTTATCGGATGAGTTTGGGACACTCATGTCTTCCAAGTTTAAGATGTCAATAATGGGCAAGGTATCATTCTTCTTAGGTCTTCAGATATCTCAGAGTCCCAGAGGCATCTTTATTAATCAATCCAAATATGCCCTTGAATCGCTTAAGAAATATAAGATGGAATCTTGCGACCCCGTGGACACTCCAATGGTGGAGAAATCTAAGCTTGATGCAGATCCACATGGAGTTTCCGTTGATCCGACACTTTATCGTGGAATGATCGGTAGTCTTCTGTATATCACAGCCAGTCGACCTGATCTTCAGTTTGCTATATGTATGTGTGCCATGTATCAAACTAGGCCTACTGAGTTACACTTAGCTACTGTTAAAAGAATCTTTCGATATCTTAAAGGAACCATTAATCGGGGACTTTGGTATTCGAAGGACTCTTCTATTGCACTAATGGCATATGCAGATGCGGATCACGCGGGTTGTCAAGATACAAGGCGTAGCACTAGTGGAACTTTGCAACTATTAGGAGATCGACTAATCAGTTGGGCATCGAAAAGGCAGAAAAGCGCTGCAATTTCAAGTACGGAAGCAGAATACATAGCTATGTCCGGTTGCTGTGCTCAAATTCTTTGGATGAGATCGCAATTAACCGACTATGGTCTAGGTTTCAACAAGATTCCGATGTACTGTGACAACAAGAGTGCAATTGCCTTATGCTGCAACAACGTTCGATTCTCCCGGTCGAAGCATATTGACATTCGCTACCACTTCATCAAGGAGCAAGTGGAAAATGGAGTAATCGAGCTTTACTTTGTCCGATCTGAGTATCAATTGGCGGATATTTTCACGAAGGCTTTAGATCGCGCTCGAATTGAATTTTTGGCCGACAAGCTAGGAATGAGAACCTTCTCGCCTGAGACTCTTAAGGAACTAGCAGATGAAGCGAAAGAATAGTGGTGGTAAAACTATTCTCCGTATCCTTGGTGATCATTTATATATATTGTTTATATTTTTATCCTCAAAAGCAAAATACAAAAATATAAAACCATATAAAAACCATAAAAATTGAAAAATTAATAAAAATCCAAAAATATTTTTACTTTATTTTTTCAAAGGCATGTCTTTTGGTACGATAATATTTACGGCCTTAGAAATGTTGATTAATATCGACACGGCGCCATAAATAGAGTTCGTACAAAAGTTGTAAATATTTCATAAAACATGCCTAAATGGCTTGTAGTTATTTCTGACTGCAACCCGGTTTTCATGTTAAAGTCAAGTATTTCTTATGAAAGCTTTGGCTCACAACGGGAATTAATTTTCTCGGGCAAGGTTTACTTTAAAACCTTGTAAGGGATCAAGTTTACTTTATAACTTGGTCTAACACAACTCTATGTACGTTTCAGTGCATTTATTTGTTAAAACAAGAGAAGTCTTGTTTTTATGAAGCTATCATCTCTACAACCATGCTATCTACAATTGGTATCTACATACTCGACGATGCGACTACTCAACCGACGACTACAGCTCTTTCAATAGAACATGGGTCAACAATTGAGGGGGAGCAATTGTCAAGCATTCAGAATCTTCGATGCCGAACGTGCCAAGCTCACTAACTGGTGTCAAGACAACAATACCAATCGTACATGTGGTGTCAAGAGCTGACTTCAGACGTGACGAGGCGACCAACATATGCTGACAAGAACCATTTGATCTTATCATATGATGTTCTCATCTATCAGGTCCAACCTTGTCAATTCTTTTTTAATATGGTGAATATGTGATCATGTTACAAATCGGTATCATATCTCATACGTTTGATATCATGAAGATAAAATGGACTTGCATTTTTCTTCCCAAAACCTTTGTTAAAACTTCATTAAATCAATTGATATTAAAAACATCGATTGGGTTAATATTTTTAATATGGGGGAGAAAATGTGATTTAATATGGGATATTATCACAAATGGTTTGACTTAATGTGCTGGCTCATCCCGACATGTGCGATATGTTTTCGAATATCGTAGCATATGTTAAGGGGGAGCAAAATAGATTTGCTATATCAAAATGGATTTTCATGGTGACATATACTTACCCAAACCTCATTTAATTCACGACGATGAAGATTGTGGTGACATAAGGATGGTAGGATAGGTTAAGTCCAATGATTCTTCCAGAACCGGAGGAATCTTCCCAAGGACATTCGATAGCTAGAAATAGTAGTCCTTAGGAAAGATGGAGAAAGATTGTGAACGTAGCTGAATGCCGACCAAGTACTTAAGTTAGCACTAGAACAATCACAACAAGGTGCTAGTTATGACGTATTGGTAAGCATTAAAGGGGTTGAAGAATGAAAAAGAATTGTAAAGATAAAGGGTGTAAAGAAAGAAGCCCTCCTTACAACTTTAGGCAGAAACCGGGTCAATACGTATGCTATTGAGATCATTGTTAATGATTCTTGATATTGAAGACAGACATCATGGACCCAGTGATGCAATGCACAACCCAACCCAGCTAACTCAGATATCTCTCAAAAGGTATTTGTTTTAATCACACGGAGACAACACGTTATCTATTGATTTATTCACTCCGAATAAATTGGTATTGAAAAGGTGGCACTCCTCTCCAGCCTCCGATCACTAAAATAAAAAATGCACGATCGAGTCTAGAGCCATTTGAGATCATCAAATATCTCATTAGGACACACTTTCATAATTCCTTGCTTCTTCACACACTGTGAAAAGTAAGATCTTAAGAGTCATACGCAAAATCTTCATGATCTTTCCTGAACATCCAAGTAATACGAAAGTATTTACAATGAAGATGGAAATCCTTCTTGAGCGAATATCAAAAAGCTCATGGTAGGTGACTTGTGCGATTCTTTATGAATCAAACTTGTGATAACTGGAAAGCAACGGCTATTTAACTCTTAACTGAATTTAAACACGTTCCAAGCCTCTACGCAATATCTCAGTGATCTTGCCAGAACACTCAGAGTGATACCTTTGTGTTCACGGTGATGAGTGGAAATCCTTCTAGTGTTAACCTCAAACAGCACTTGGTAGGTAACTTGCAAGATTCTATACGAATCAAGCTCGTGACAACTGGAAAGCAACGATGGTGCGGTTCTTAATTGAATTTCACTTGTTCCAGGAACATGAATTGACGGCTTCAAATCATGCGGATATTATTATCCAAATGATTCACTCTTTACGTTCGCAGTCAGCTTTGGATGGTCGAGTAAAGAGAACGGGTTTACCCGCGAAATCCTGTCAGGAAGTTACTTAATTGAAACTATCCGTCACGGGTACGATATCTAATATCGTCCAACGGTCTTCACCGACCGGAGGTAAAATGCTACCGAATTAGAATGAAATGTTCAAAGCCATTTCGTTCGTGTCTACTTATGTTGCGGCATTTGAAGACGGTGGCGTTGCGAGATCTAAGAAGAAGTCGTCCCCGCATGCTTATACTTTATGCACTTAATATCTTATTTAATTCAAGAAAACCTAAAAGTTAAGTCTTCCGTTGTATCAAACTCTGAAGCTTTCAAGAATTACTAAGGTATAAGTATGTGGGACATGGTGTCACGAAGAGGCGAAGATCACAAGTGATGGATGCACGAGATCAAGGCAAGAGATTAATGCTCAAGATTGATATCAAAGATCACATCAGCATGTTCACCAGAAAAAGAAAAGAAAAAGAAAGACGAAGACTACGAGCTCAAGACAAGCATAGTATGCTAGGTTTTTCTTATTATTGTAACTTGGGTAACGCCCTTGTTTGGAGTGACCTCCCTTAGGGGGAGATTGTTGGAAATACGTTTTACGTATTAAGAAGGATCGGTCACTCCATTAATAGTCCATGTAATAGCTCGTAGTTTAGTTAACTTTCTTTACTTATCAAACAAGTCCAAGCCTAGCCTACAACATGTGTAGGCCGGCCCAAAAGTGTAAGCCCAAGCCCATTACAAGGCTTGGGTATATAAACCCTCTCCTTTGATGGAGAGGGTGTGTGGTTATTTCACTTTTCACATAGTAAAACATTGGTTTCTCTCTCTAAGTGTGTGTGTAATCCACCATCTCTCTATCTCTTTCTCTCTCTAAAAACATAAGCATAGATTTACAAATCTACACATTTAGAACAAATTTACGTAAATTAATTGCGCTTTTACTTTTATATAGTCCTTAGCCTACATATTTTCCCCATTTTTCGCTTAAATAGACATAGATTACCAAACAAGTATTATTAACCAAAAACAAATAATATTGTGTTAAAATTGGAAATCAATTCGAGTCGAGTCGAGGAAAAACGATATACACTAAAAAACAGTTATTAGTCATCGTCTTGCTATCATAATGGATAGGTCGAAAGTGCTTTTCATGACGTTGCCCTAAAACGGCCCCAATTGCATAATCACTTGCATCGCACATGATTCCAAAGGGTAATTCCCAATTAGGAGCAACAAGAATGGGAGCTTCGGTAAGTTTTCTCTTAAGAGTTTCGAAAGCTCGAACACAATCCTCATTGATGTTAAAAGGAGCATCCTTTTTGAGAAGGTATGTCATAGGTCGAGTGATTTTCGAAATGTCTTTGATGAAACGACGATAAAAGCCCGCATGGCATAGGAAACTCCTAACTCCCTTAACGGTTTTGGGATGAGGTAATTTGGCGATGACGTCTATCTTAGCTTAATCTACCTTAATCCCCACTTTCGATACCTTGTGCCCTAAGACGATTCCTTGTTTACACATAAAATGACATTTTTCCCAATTAAGCACAAGGTTGGTTTCTTCAAAACGTTTTAACATTTTCTCGAGATCGGATAAACACGACGTAAACGAATCATCAAACACCGAAAAGTCATCCATGAATACTTCCATCAACTTCTCGATCATATCCTAAAAAATAGCCATCATACACCGTTGAAACGTTCCCGGTGCATTACAAAGTCCGAAACACATTCTACGATAAGCAAACGTTCCATATGGACACGTAAACGTAGTTTTCACTTGATCACGAGGGTCGATAGGGATTTCAAAGTAACCGAAAAAACCATCTAAAAAGCAATAGAAGTCATTTCCCGCAAGTCGCTCCAACATTTTATCCATGAAGGGCAAGGGAAAGTGGTCTTTACGAGTGGCGTCATTTAACTTTCGGTAGTCAATACACACCCTCCAACCGGTCACAACACGAGTGGGAATTAACTCGTTGTTTTCACTAGGTAAAACGATCATTCCTCCCTTCTTAGGGACACAATGGATTGGGCTCACCCATGGGCTATCGGAGATAGGATAAATCATTCCCGCGTCAGGAAGTTTTAAGACCTCATTTTTAATGACATCGTGAATTTTGGGGTTTACCCTCCTTTGATTTTGAATTGCGGGTTTGTAGTCCTCCTCCATTAGAATCTTGTGAGAACAAAATTTTGGTTCAATACCCTTAATGTCGGAAATTTTCTACGCAATTTCTCCTTTATGAGCTTTAAGAATTTCCAAAAGTGCGGCTTTTTCATCATTGGAGATATCTTTCGCAATAATAACCGGCAACTTGTCATCACCTTCCAAGAATGCGTATTCAAGGTGAGATGGAAGATCTTTCAATTCAAGGATTGGCGGTTCCTCGATTGAAGATTTTTGTTCAACACTCATAACTTCAATTGGTGGAAGAAATGGTGGAATGAGAGTATCATTACCAATAATCACCTCATCTTCATTGTTGATTTCATTCAAAATAAAATCGCCTCCTTGGAATGGAGTGAGATATGGTGTAGAATTAGCAAGAATCAGATCCATAATAGTGGGATTGCCACTTGACGAACTATCAGAAAAACCTAACACTTCTTGTGAAAAGTCATCACAAACTACATCGACTAAGTCAATGTGGTTGATGGTAGCGATTGCATAAACATGAGAAGGTGTAGAATTTTGAGTAGCGTTTATAACAAGTTCCTCTTCGTTGAATCTCAAAGTTATCTTTCTAGCATGAACATCGATAAGTGATCTCGAGGTGTCTAAAAATGGACGACCTAAAATTAGAGGAACTTGAGGATCCGTGGGGATGTCCACTACAATAAAATCAACGGGATAGTAGAACTTCCCCACTTTCACGAAAACCTCTTCGGCTACTCCACATGCGAGAATCGTAGAATGATCGGCCATCTCGATAGACATGTTCGATGGAGTAAGAGCCGGACGCGATAGCGATTTCCACATGGAAAAAGGCACCAAAATAATGCTCGCACCAAGATTGGCCAAGGCGAGGCATCCTTACATTTCTTGAATATCACAAGGAATGAGAAACTTCCCGGGGTCACCAACTTTTTCTGGTATTCGATTAAGATATACCGAAGAACAATTAGATAGCTTTGAAAGCTTCTCCTTATCGTTCATCATACCCTTAAAAGTGGAAGCGAGACGAGGCATGTATAACAACGCGTCGGCTAAACTCACATTAAAATGCACTTGTTGAAACATTTTGATAAAAATCTCAATTTGTTGTTTGTTACGTTCTTGCAATTTCTCCTTCTTTCGTCTCGATGGGTAAGGTAAGGGTGGTGTGGTTTGGGGCAGAGGCATCGACCTTGGAATCTCGGGTTCCATAATTGGTATTGGTTCAACCGTAGGTGTGGTTTGAGCGGTACTTCGTTGGCTTGTAAAATACTCCTTTTCTACCATCACCTCGGGTTCTTTCTCGATTTCCTTCTCCGTAGATGTAAAACCCGCATTAAAAACCTATGAACTGTACATGTGAACAGTAACTTACGAAAACAAAATAAAATTTAAAATTTCCATTTATAATATTAATACACGTGTCACGACAATAAATAACGAACAATCATGAATATTATAAATGTGACACGATCACGAATACCAAAATCACGAATATTAAATCACGAGCATACATGACTAATTATTTAACACATGAAAAAACTTCGGGTTCCCTTGTTGGGCTCTCCTATGCCGCGGTACAACAAAGAAAAGAAGGAAGATGGGCTTTGTCCCATAACCCAATTGTAAATAATAAAATACAGGAAAACATAAACATATTTTAGGTTTTCAGAAAAGTTTTCCCTGCCTCCTTTTTGTGCTATTGCCGCCGGCCATATACAACCATAAGGAAGATTCAGACGATTTTCGTTATTGATTTTGTGTTCGTGGTCATTCTCTTTTTCTTTTCACACATTCGGTATTGTTAGCCTCAAAATATTGATTCAAACAAGAATGCTCGGTCATATGTTTATTATGTATCGTATATTCGAACTTTGTAATAGGTAGTAGGTTAGTTGTGTATTATGGGCTTAACTTTAAGCTAAGGTTCATTCATAAGTAACCAAAGCCCAAAAAGAAATCCCGGCCCATAATCATATAGCCCATTTTGCCACATGTAGGCAAAGGCTATAAATACCCTTCCTAGCATGTTAGGAAGGGTGTTGGTCATTTTCATTTTCTCTCACTAATCTAATCCTCCAAAAGTTCCAACCATTTTTCTCTCTACTTTCTCTCACTACTTTCTCTCTCTAGAATTCATCTAATTTCTACCTTTCTTTATTGTTTAATCATCACAAATTAATGGGACAACAATTCGTATCAATCGCCAGGAGGTAGTTTTGTGATTCGTTGTTGATTTACTACTTAGTTCGTGTGATTTAAACATAAAATCATCTCGAATTCAAGTTTTTTCTTGTGTTTTCTGTGCTCTAAATCTTCCTCTATATATCTCTACATCTTTCATACATGTGTCTCGGAAACTTTATTCCTCATTCCGATCAGAATATTGTGATCGCAAAAACCCTGGGGTTTCTACATTGCGAATGCCTATTCCGATCCCATCTTACGATCGTGTATTGCGATCTAGTATTTCGATTGTGTATTGCGATCTAATATTACGATCGTGTCTTGCGATCTAATATTACAATCGTGTATTGCGATCTAGTGCTTACGATCAGATATTGCGATCTCGTACTTACGATCAGGTATTGCGATCACATCTTACGATCAGACTTGCGATCTATATTGCGATCAGACTTGCGATCTACATTGCGATCAGACTTGCGATCTACATTGCGATCAGATTTGTGATCTAGCATTGTGATCAGACTTGCGATCTAGCACTGCGATCAGACTTGTGATCTAACATTTTGATCAGACTTGCGATTTAACACATTGCAATATGATATTGCGATCACACAGTGCGATGGGTATTCCGATGGGTGACATTGCGATGGGTATTCCGATGGATATTGCGATGGGACATTGAGATCTGTTTGGTTAAATTTTGTTTGAGTATTTTTTAGACTTAGCCATTATCTAGACTTATCCCAGAACATAGTTTTCAAGAAGATTAAAAAAAGAGTTAAAATTTTTAGGTCAAGTAAAATCAAATTTTTTCCCTACTAGTTTTTGGCTACCTCTAACTCAATTTCAAAATTTGGGGATACAAAATTTTTTCATCTTACCGTTTTGTCGGACTAAGGAATATATTTTCGGACTGAAAAAAAATCGGAATTTTTGAAATTTTAACTTCAACAACAATCAACACATCTACTTAAGATCCATATTCACTTCATCATTTCAGAGAATATTGAGATGGATTCTACTGCAGAATATCGTGTGACGAACAACAACATAATGGTGGCGGGTAACAATGATAGACCACCAATACTTGTGTCGGGTCGATATGATAAATGACAATCCCGTTTTCTGCATTATCTTGTCACAATACCTAACGGTGATGCTTTAAGGCAATGTATATTTGATGGACCCTATAAACTCGCAAGGATAATGTTCCTGCACAACCAGCCACAGACACAACTGAAGAACAACCAGCTTATGAACGTGATGAAAAAGAAACGATCTCACACCAGAGAACCGTGCTTGGTTTGATGCAAAAAGGAAGTAATCTACTTAATTCTCAGTGGCATTGAAGATGATATTTATTCCACGGTTGATGCATGTTCTACTGCTAAAGAAATGTGGACAACTATTGAAAGATTGCAACAAGGTGAATCACTTAACAAACATGTTGGGAATAAAATGTAGCCAGTCCACTTGAGCGCTCACAAGAGGAAAACAAGCGTTGATAGGAAGAAAACAAACGCTGACAGATCAAGTGTTGACAAGAAGAAGTCAAGTGTTGATAGGTTGAAGACAAGCACTGATAGGAAGATGTAGTCTATACGTATTATGTTTCTAGTTTGTTTCTAGTAAAGATAAGTTCAACATTGTATTTTCTATAATTATCTTTACCTAGAATAGTTGATACGTAGACTCTTGTACAAGGCTTCTTATGTCTATAAAAGAAGACCTTTAGGTTATGTTTCATAATAAGTTTTCATACGTTAAACACTTTCATTGTAAGCAAGTTCGTTATAATCAATCAAGTGAAAGTTTGTTTTACATCTTTGTGTGTTCTTGTTTAAGTGTTAATTCCGCATAACACTTAGATTACTTTAAAGATAAACAAAGTTTCTCTACGTGTATAACTTGATCTAATCTCGTATACACAAGCTTAATCGATCTAAGTTTGGGATCAACAAGTGGTATCAGAGCTTGTTGAGAAACTTTTGATCTTAAAGAACACAAGAACCCTAAAATCACCAAAACCCTAATTTTCACAAAACCCTAAAAACATTATGGAAACCTTGATTTCCTCGATCTTTTAAGCTACTAGGAATGATCATTGTTCATATGATTAACATAATCAAAGCAGAATTAGAACAACAACCATTAACAAGGTGTTTAGGACACAATAACACATGAATTAAAACAATTGGATTGTTCATTATATTAATAACAAACAACCACTAGGTGTGTGTACATTGAATCCCACACCAAGTTGACATACGCTTTAGGTTTACATTGTATATGAAAGTTATATATAAAACCTAATAACCCTTGGTTCCTTTTATAGTGTAAGGACTAGGGTTTTACAAGAGATAATATCAAATAAAACATGTAAATCTTCTATTTAAATAACATATATAGAATATATCATGCATGTTTATCTAAATAGAAGCTTCCATAGGCTTCTCGTCTACGTTTCTGTCAATGCATCATGTTCATATGATTAGATAATCAAAGCGGAATTAGAACATGACACATTAACAAGGTGTTTAGGCACAAAGAACATGAATTAAAACAAAAGGATTTCTCATTATATTAATAACAAACAATCACTAGACGTTTATACATTGAATCCCACGTCTAGTCGACACACGCTTTTAGGTTTACATTGTGAATATGAGTTATGAATAAACCTAATATCATTGGTTCCTTTTATAGTGTAAGGATTAGGGTTTACAAGAGATAATATCAAATAAACATGTAAATCTTCTATTCAAATAACTATATACATAATATATCCTGCATATATATCCAAATAGAAGCTTCCAAATGCTTCTTGTCTATGTTTCTGTCAATGCTTAGTTTGTACATGACAATGCTTGGATTGTACATGACAATGCTTGAGCCATCAACCTCCGATTTGCTCTTGTCAACGCTTGATTTGCTCTTGACAACGCTTAGACAAATGTCTTCATGTTTTCTTCGTTTTTGAGTTTCTGCCACATCAACTTTTTGACCCAACAATCTTCCCCTAGTTGATGTCGGTAAAACTCTTTGTGTATCTCTTGTAAGTTGTACATGATGTTCAAATTACTTCCCTCAAATGTAGCATGTATGTCTTCCCCTTTTTGTCACATCAACAGGGAAGTAAACAATGTATGCAATCTTGAAGATTCTCCAAATGTAGCTCTATGTAATGACCTTGAAGAAAAATAAGTATAATATTCTTGATTTAGAAGTAGAATAACCCAAACCTATGTTCCATATCTTGTACAAAGTGATGAAGTGTGTTGCTGATACAAAAATCCTCATCCTTTGTGAGACACTGAGCACGGTAATGTAACTCCTTCAAGTGATAGAAAATATGTGCATAGAGTACCATAATAAAAATCACATATTCCTAGATCTTGTATCACTTCACCAGTAACAATGTAAGCACAAACAAGTTACCTTAAAAGTCAGTGGCTGGAAGTGCATGACTTTAAGATATGATAGAACACAAACTCGTGAAAATCTTCTTCAATCATCAAACTTACCATAAGAATTCTTCCCCTTAAGCCAACGCCTCTTCATGACGAATTTTAATGGAATAACATCTTTATACCATATGTAAAAGCACAATTTGAATAACTCTCTCACAAGGCTATCCCGATTACATAGTTTAAAATATCCATCAAATTCCCACGAATAGTTGCTAACTCGCATTAAGATCATTAATTCCTTTTAAAAATATCCGAGCCATAAATATCAACTTGATATTCTAAATTAAAACGGAGATTCATGTACCTTCGTGTGTGATTTCCTCCTTTTGTGTGCTAAAAACATACCAATTTTCTCAACAGCAGTTATTCTTTTGTTTTCCGAGAACCTTCTTTGTCCAATATCCTTTCTATGTGTACTGTCACATATCGGACAACACCTATCAACGCTTGAGCAAGCGTTTCTCGGACAACTCATGTCAACGCTCTCTGTCAGCGTTCGACTTATTCTTGTCAGCGTCAAAATTACAAACATGAGCGTCTCATCATCCTCTGACATCATCTAAGGCAACGTTACTCTTCACAGTGGCAACATAATATATCTTGGGCAAATATTCTTCTAGCTGGCATAAAATAATCATTATCCTTAATAATGGCAAGTGAATATTATACCCATGTATAAGTCTGAACATAGTCATATTCACTTCTTGCCTTAATCCACACGAGTCAAACAAAGACTCCTTTTTCTTTGCTTTAACTTATCACGTCCCAAAATAAAAGCAATCCCTCACGAAGTTAACAATATTAAAATCATGGGAAACCATGATCTGTCAACATCTTGTTTATATGGGACCCTTTTAATATGGCAACAATATAAACGAAGGAAAAGCAAATATTACGTCCCTTTCTTTCTTTTTACATCCAACAATGCAATTCATTGTACTTAGGATCACTGTGATGACATGTGAACAGACCTGGGACCACTGTACAGCCTTTCTTTCGTTGATCAGAGAACATGGTTGTACGAATGTGAAACTCCAAAAAATTTACTGTATGTCATGCGTACTACATACCTTTTTCTCCTTTGGCATCATATGAATTGAAACACAATCGTCAAACCAACTGCTAAGCTTGTACACATCGTGAACAATAAACTAGTATATTTATAAGAGTACTTTTCCATTTACTCAGATCTAGTGTTCTTCATTCTTGCTGCTGCTACCTTTTCTTGTTTCTAGGGTCTTAAGACAAACCATAATAACAAATTCCTTTCGTTTAAAAGCAGCAACCATGAACATCGTACTAGGGTTCATTGTGATTCCAAGAAATCACTCACCAAGGCTAGTACGAGTAGTCCTTTAAGAACAGCAACATGTCCCTTTTCTGTATAAGAATGATCTAGGGTTTAAAGATACCCTAAATCATTATTTTATGTGAAAACAAAAAATATGAAAATCATCTCTACAGCCAACTTAGACGCTTAATAAATTTTGATTGGGGATAAAACTCGACAATCCCTCCGGTGGATGTCTAGATATGTGTATAGAACACACACAAGAAATTTCGTGACGATCCAACGGTCCAATTAAAAGTTATGACCTTCTGAATACTGCTGCACACACAAAAACGTCCAGAAAAACCCTAGACGGATTTTTCTTCTCTTCTTGATACATGAACACCTTGTTGGTCCTAGCATCACGGGCCACGAGGCTCTAATACCAATTATGGAAACCTTGGTTTCCTCGATCTTTTAAGCTACTAGGAATGATCATTGTTCATATGATTAACATAATCAAAGCGGAATTAAAACAACAACCATTAACAAGGTGTTTAGGGCACAATAACACATGAATTAAAACAATTGGATTGTTCATTATATTAATAACAAACAACCACTAGGTGTGTGTACATTGAATCCCACACCTAGTCGACATACGCTTTAGGTTTACATTGTATATGAAAGTTATATATAAAACCTAATAACCCTTGGTTCCTTTTATAGTGTAAGGACTAGGGTTTTACAAGAGATAATATCAAATAAAACATGTAAATCTTCTATTTAAATAACATATACATAATATATCCTACATGTTTATCTAAATAGAAGGTTCCATAGGCTTCTTGTCTACGTTTTTATCAATGCTTAGTTTGTACATGACAATGCTTGGATTGTACATGACAATGCTTGAGACATCAACCTCCGATTTGCTCTTGTCAACGCTTGATTTGCTCTTGACAACGCTTAGACAAATGTCTTCATGTTTTCTTCGTTTTTGAGTTTCTGCCACATCAACTTTTTGACCCAACAAACATCATGTCCAATCCAGAAGTAAAATCCTCCTCCTCAAACCCAAACATCAAGATTCCCATGCTTGATGCAAACAACTTTGAGCTATGGAAGTTCAACTTTCAGCAATATCTGGGGATCTATGACTACACTCTTTGGGAGATTATTGAATATGGAAACACATTAAATAAAGCTGAAAAGATTGCTAATGCCATTGCTACAAGATTAGCTGTTGCTGGATGTTCAGAAGAAGATAAGAAAGAAAAACCTGATGATGGTAGAGCTGTGTCTGCTGAAGACATAGCAAAGAAAAGGGTTGATATGAAAACCCTAAACGTTCTGAAACTTTCTTTGGGACAAGAAAACCAGCATAAATACAGAGGTTATGACTCTGCAAAAGACCTTTGGGCAGCTCTTGAAGTTGCATATGGTAGTAATGCTGATACTAAGGAAGAGAAGAAGAAGCAACTCATGCATGAGTATGCTGTCTTTAAGGCTCAACCTAATGAGAAGCTTAGCAGTGTGAGAAGCAGACTGTTTGACATTACAAGCAAGCTGTCCTTCATGGGGACACAAGTTGGTGATGTTGACATTATTGCCAATTTTCTTAAAAGCCTTGGTGATGCGTGGAAGATTAAGGCAAGATCTATACTTGCCAATAACACTCACAAAAGTTCTACTTTTGATGATATCTACAACAAACTGAGGCTGTTGGAGAATGAAACTCTTTTGGAGCATGAAAGTAAGTCTACCAATAGTAACATGGCCTTCTTCTCACATAGTGAAGGTCAATTTGGTCAGAAGGACTCATACATGCACCCAGTTACTGGATCAACATGTGTCAACGCTGGATCATGTCCTGTCAACGCCTCACATTCAGACGCTGACACATACAAAATTGACTCACCAAGAGTTAAACCTGCTGGTTTGGATCTGGATACCATGTGTGCTTACATTGCTTCTTTGCCCAATGGTTCTGTGATTACATATGAGGACCTTGAGCAAATAAGTGATGAGCACTTGGAAGAGTGGATATAAAGTGGAACATGGCTCTTGCAAGTATAAGAGCAAACAGATGGAATAGAAGGTTTAAGAAGAAGATGACCTTTAATGCAAAGGACAATCCAGGATTTGATAAATCCAAGGTTGAGTGCTACAATTGTCATCGTATGGGGCACTTTATGAGGGAATGCAGATCTCCAAGAAGATCTGATGCTGGAAAACCCTCAAGCCAAGTTGTTAAGGCTCAGGATCCTAAGGCCATGGTGGCAGTGCAAGAAATTGATTGTATTGGATGGGACTGGAGCTATTTGGCTAAGGATGGGGAAGAGGATAAAGCCTTGGTTGCTGAGATAGAAGAAGAAGAGCATGTTCAATATGCTCTCATGGCACACTCCTCCTCTTCATCAGATAATGAGGTATACGATGATGCTTTTTGTAGTAAGGGTTGTCGTTTAAATATTGAAAAACTTAACAAAGAGGTTTTAAAATTATTAAGTGATGTGAGTACTGAGAGATGCAAATTGTCTAACTATCAAATTGCTCTCACTCAAACTGAGAAGACAGTTTCTGAGTATAAGAAAATGGAATTTGACCTAAAAGATAAAATAAATATCTTAAAACATGAGTTAAATGCTAGTAATGATGTTAGAAACATCATGGAAAGGATCAATGCTGAATTACATGCTAAGTTAGATGAGGCTATCAAGAATAAGGATAATGTTGACCTTAAAATTCAGAGATTTGATAAGGCCTCATAAACCCTAGGAGAATGTGTTAATAAACAGAGGGATCTTAAGTACATGACTGGGATTGGGATGAAATACTATACTGTTGTTCCACCACCAGCTGGGGACTTCTATGGTGTCCAAAGAAAGGACTTATCTTGGACTGGTTTACCAGAACTCCAAGAAGAGGAATTTATTCCTCCACCAAGAGTCCTTACCCCAGTTGAAGAGTATAGGAAAAAGTTGACTGACTTGAATGAATGGAAGAAAGCCAACCCTACCTTGTTTGTCAAGGGTGGCATGCTTTGTGATAGTCCTAATGAGTCAACCCATATTAAAGTAACAAACCCAATCACTGGCAAGACTGTTGACCTTGGCTCAAACACTGTTAGAAAACCTAGCATTAAGTATGCAGAAATGTATAGGAATACTAGGTCACCTAAAAGCCAAGTTAGTGATAATAGAACAGGCTTCTTCTCTTCTAGACCTAGGGTTGTGTCTAGAAAAGCCTGTTACACTTGTGGTAGCTTTTCAAATTTAGCATATAAGTGTGTCAACGCTTCCAAGGTCAACGCTGTTAAAAGGTCAAACATTGTCAGACCCAAAACTTTTGTGGAGCAAAGTCCACAAGTTGTTAGACCAGCCCCATTCTTCACTAAAGGGTCTAACACTCATGGACAAAGACCATTTCAGAAGACCAATACTTGGTCTAATAGGCAATGGGTTTCTGTAGCAAACCCTAGGTTCAACGCTGACAAGGGTAATTTCAGCGTTTACAAGACCAAATCCAACGCTGACAGAAACGTTTCCAGACCTAAATATTTGCAACCACAGGGTAAGGGGTCTAAAGCTTCTTCTAGCTTGACATGGAGACCTAAGCAAGATCAAAACCCTAATTCTAATGGGATTTCTATGACCTGCAACAGATTTAATTATATTTCAAAGGTAATTACAAAACCAATTGGGGTTAACTGGGTATTTCATCCAAAAAGGGATTAACAAGGAGTTGTTATGAGAACTAAGTCTGTTCTTGTTGAACAACCAGATGAATCCAAGTCTGCTCAGGCTTGGGTTCCCAAAGAGAACTAACTTGTTTTCTTTATGTGCAGGGCATTCAAAAACAGGTCAATGATTATGGATATTGGGACAATGGATGCTCTAGGCACATGACTGGGAAGGAGGATTACCTGACAATCTTCACTCCCATTAAGGATGGTGACAAGGTTTACTTTGGAGGCGGATATGGAACTATCACAGGCAAAGGAACTCTTCTTACCGAAAACTTGCGTTTTGAAATCGTGTTTCTGGTAAAAGAACTTGATTACAATCTTTTTAGTGTATCACAAGTCTGTGATAACAAGAATAAGGTTCTTTTTACTGATACTGAATGCTTGGTATTGAGTAAGGATTTTAAAATTCCAGATGAGAAATACATTGACTATAGAACACCTAGGCATAAAGACATTTATAATGTGAATCTTAATGGGATTAGGATGAATAATAATATGTCATGTTTTTATGCTAAAGCTTCAGTTGATGAGAGTAATCTATGGAACAGGAGACTAGGGCACATAAACTTTAAGAATATAAACAGGCTTGTGAGACTTGGCTTGGTTAATGGTTTGCCTGAAAAGGCTTTCCACAATGACCACTCTTATGTTGCATGCCTTAAAGGCAAGCAGTACAAGGTCTCATTTAAGTCTAAACAGGTGCACTCTAGTTCTAAACCACTTCACTTGCTGAATATGGACCTGTTTGGTCTAACTAATATAGAGAGTTTGAATGGTAAATCATATTGATTTGTCATTACAGATGACATTTCTAGGTTTACTTGGACATTCTTTTTAGCTATGAAAAGTGACACTGCTGATACTTTAATTGACTTTATTACCCAAATTGAGAAAAAGACTGGTAATGAAGTTAAAATGCTTAAGAGTGATAATGGTGGTGAATTTAGAAATAAACTGTTGAATGATTTTTGTGCCAAGAAAGGGATTACTAGGAAGTTTAGTGTTGCCAGAACCCCACAGCAAAATGGGGTTGCTGTGAGAAAGAATAGAACCCTAATTGAAGCAGCCAGGACTATGTTGGCTGATGCTCATTTTCCCATAGCTTTTTGGGCTGAGGCTGTGAATACAGCTTGTTATGTTCAGAATAGAGCATTGGTCAACAAGATACAGAACAAAACACCTTATGAATTACTTTGGGGAAGGAAACCTAATATTGGTTTTCTTAAACCTTTTGGCTGTCATGTAGTTGTATTAGATACTAGTGATGCCTTAGGTAAATTTAGTGCAAAAGGTGATGAAGGCTATTTCATGGGTTATTCAGTGCAGAGCAAGGGATATAGGGTTTACCTTACGAAGGAAAAACGTATACTTGAGAGAGTACATTTTAGGTTTTTAGAGAGTAAACCTAGTGATCCTGAAAGTGTTCCAAATTGGTTGTTTGACTTGGAACCTCCATCTAGGACTTTGAATTATATGCCTGTTACTAATCCAGACATTGTGAAGGTAACTTCAAATGTTGTGGAAGAACCAGTTGTTGATGTTTCAGGTACACAGGTTAATGAAGAGGTTGGATCACAAGCAGACAAGTCATCTCCCATACAAGAGTATGTTACTATTTCCATATGGACAGATGCTTTTGCTGCTGGAAAGGAAAATGGTGGTCCCCAAGTACCACCAGTTAACAACATGCATGGTCCTTCAGGCGCTGACAAAGGAAAATCTGGCGCTGACAGGACAAATTCAGGCGTTGATGGCTCAAACGTTGACAGCACCAATTTAGGCGTTGATGAATCAAACGCTGACAACCTTGGTTCAGGCGTTGACAACACTTTTGAGCATATCTTCTCTTCCAATTTTGAACAAGGTGAACCTTCAAATATACATGAAGAGGTTCATACAACTATTGATGGAAGAGAGTCTGAAGAAGATATTGGCAACTTGGAGAATGAGATTGAAGACAACAGACTTTTTGAGGGAGGAGTTCTCACTTCTACAATGAAGAATCATCCCCCTTCTCAAATTATTGGGGAAGTCATGACTCCTGTTCAGACTAGAAGATCTCATCAGAATCTTGGTGGATTTATTGCCAATATACACAAGAAGGTTGATACCCCTCTTGTTCAAGCATGTTTTTTTGCCTGTTTTCTGTCACAACAGGAACCCAAGAAGATCTTTGATGCTCTCAAAGAACCAAGTTGGGTGGAAGCAATGCAGGATGGGCTTCACCAATTTGCTATTCAGGATGTTTGGGAGCTGGTTGATTGTCCCAGGTATGTCAGACCTATTGGGACAAGATGGGTTCTAAGAAACAAGAGAGATGAAAGAGGCATTGTGGTCAGAAACAAGGCACGTTTAGTGGCTCAGGGATATACACAAGAGGAAGGAATAGACTATGAGGAGGTCTTTGCACCAGTTGCAAGGATTGAAACTATAAGGATATTTATAGCCTATGCTTCCTGTATGGGCTTCACTGTCTATCAAATGGATGTGAAGAGTGCCTTCCTCTATGGCACAATTGTTGAGGAAGTATATGTTATGCAGCCTCCTGGTTTTGAGGATCCAGAGAATCCAGACAATGGGTATAGAGTCAAGAAAGCTATGTATGGACTTCATCAAGCCCCAAGAGCATGGTATGGCACATTGTCCACTTATTTGGTGGAAAATAGATTCAAAATGGGCACCATAGACCAGACACTGTTTACAAAGAAGGCTGGTAAGGATGTCTTACATGTTCAAGTTTATGTTGATGATATCATCTTTGGTTCCACCAATCTAAAGATGAGTGAAGATTTCTCCAAGCTTATGACAGACAAATTCAAGATGAGTGCAATGGGGGAGATGAACTTCTTTCTAGGGCTACAAGTTTAGCAGAAAGAAGATGGTATCTTCATCTCTCAGGATAAGTATGTAGCAGAGATCTTGAAGAAGTTTGGCTTTTCTCCACATGAAAAGAGGACTACTACTCCTATGGATAGAGAACACCCTTGGGGAAAAGTTGGAGATGGAAAAGATGTAGATGTCAGGGACTATAGATCAATGATTGGTTCATTGATGTATCTCACAGCCTCAAGACCTGACATGATGTTTGCTGTGTGTGCATGTGCACGCCATCAAGTGACTCCCAACGAATGTCACCTTTATGCTGTCAAGAGAATCTTTAGGTACCTTAGATGTTATCCAGATCTTGGCTTGTGGTATCCTAAGGATTCACCATTGGAGCTTATTGCATATTCAAACAGTGATTATGGTGGTGATAAGTTTGATAGATAATCCACAACTGGTGGATGTCAGTTTCTTGGGAGTAGGTTGATATCTTGGCAATGCAAGAAATAAACAGTGGTGGCCAATTCTACAACTGAAGCAGAGTATGTAGCTGCAGCTGCTTGTTGTGGACAAGTCTTATGGATTCAGAACCAGTTGTTGGATTTTAGGTATAATTTCATGCATACGAAGATAATTGTTGACAATAACAGCACTTTATGCATTATTAAGAATCCTGTACATCATTCTAAAACAAAACACATAGAAATTAGACATCATTTTATAAGGGATTGTTTTGAAAAGGGTTTAATATAACCAGATAGGGTTGACATAGAAGAAAATGTGTCTGATTTATTAACTAAACCTTTTGATGCTGGAAGGTTTCAATACTTGGTAACAAGTATTGGAATGATCAATCTAACATAATATGTGTTTTGGGGTCTTATTGTAAAAGTATGTACAGGATAATGAATTGTTATTGGTCTTTTTGAGGATTTAGATTTTCCACTATATTTTTCTAACACTGACAAAGGTTTCCTTAACGCTGACAAGTGTTATCGGGATGTTGTCAGCAACAATGTTAGTTTTGTGGTTTTTAATCTAAATGTGCAGGTGGTGTTAGCATTATACCATTGGATACAGAGTTGCTTATGGATCCTTGGAGAATCATTTGAGCATGTTTTTATTTATGGATGATGGTTGGAATATTTTTATTCCAATCTTGACATAAATTTTTATGTTCATGCATATTTTTGAGCAACATATGTATCACAGTTTAAGGGGAGGTTTTAGGAACCTTTAGGACTTTTAGTTATTCTTATGATACTCTTATCACAATTCTAGATTGTGTCCACAGGTGAGTATGAGTTAGTTTTACTAAATCATGAGGCACTGTAGCATGCAAAGTTGATATACTATGCATGCTGCCAAGACATTTTTGGCCTAGAATTGGTTGTGGTCTGTTGGGAGACATGGGAATGATTTTATCATGGGTTTACCTGGGAGTAACAAGGAATTTTATGAGATAACTTAGTTGTTAAGAGTTTTGGTTAGCAAGGGCCACTAGAGGACTGTTATGTCTATCTTGCATAAGCAAGTGTGCATAACTGGACAGTGCTTGCCGCCCTATAATAATTATCAACTTATAGGTTATCTTCACTAGGATAAATTACTTTGTTAAGGTCCTTTTTCATTTTTATTACTTTTATTTGTGGACGCTGACAAGTATTTTTCCAAGCGTTGTTATGACCAATTTAGACGCTGACATAGCTTTGGCAAACGTTGACAAGAATATAGCCGTTGGGCGTTGATGGGTTATTTTTGACCGTTGATACCCGTTGGGACCTACCCAGTTGTTATTCTTGACGAATTTTGGGGCCATAATTTTGGGAGCAGATAACTTTTAATTAATGCATGAGATAACTTATTTTCTTTTCAATATTTTCATCATGATATTTTGAAAATAGTTGCCTCATTTTTAACCAATCACATGCACCTATATCTCCTATATATTTGGCTCCTATTTTTAAACAGGGTACCTCATATTCTTGTCTAACAATTTTCTCCTATAATTCATCTTTCTAAATCATTCACAAACAACTTTCTTCAACAATGGCACCAAATTTAAACCAAGTGATTTGGTATTGGGATTCAGGAGTCAACACAACATGATTGCATATTTGGACGCTGATGATGCTCTGTTTCCCAAATACACCCAGATGGTGGCGTACTTGAATGCATCCCCAATTAGGTATGCTCTTTCTCATGCTCCTCTCATCCCTGTCACACATATTAAACAGTTTTGGAACACTATTAGTTCCTCAACAGTTAATAAAGTGACTACATTATCACCTATTGTTCATGGGCGTACATGGGTGGTTACTGAAGCCTTGGTTCGCCAGGCTTTGCATCTTGATGATGCTGATGGTATAACCACCCTTCCCATTAATGAAATAGAACAAGGACTAAGAGCTTTGGGTTATCCTTTCCCTGATGAGGGAACTTTAAACAAATATCATAAATAGGAGTTTCCCCCAGCCTGGAAGTACCACATACTTGTCATCTTACAATGTTTGAGTCCCAAGTGTACTGCACACAATGAGATTAATAGATCCATTGCTAGTGCTATTGTGTGCATTGCACGTGGGCAAAAATTTAATTATTCTAAAATGATTTTTGACGGCATGTGTAAAAACAAATGGAGTAAGATGACTTTGGCTTATCCCAGATTTTTACAAATGGTTTTTGATGTGCAAAATTATTGCACAAGGGATCATGATGACTTTTATGAGATCCCTGTGCAAAAGAAAGCTATTTTTACAAAGATGAACTCACCCCCTCACCATGACTTACCCCTCACCCCAACTATGCTTGCTGTTATTGCAGCAGCACAACCCCAGCCAGACCCACCACCACAACTTGACCCAATACCAGACCCTTTACCTTCACCTCAACACATGGCACTTGACCAACAACCCTTCGACGCTGACACCTTTAATGTTGGCGTTGACACACTTAATCCAGACGTTGACACCATTCCTTCATAGACCCAAACACCCCTTAACCTTCCCACATCCACCCAATCTACATCATCTTCTACCCCACCACAATATACGTTGCAAAAACGCCAAAGGACTACTGGAGTGTTCTCCTCTAGTGGTCCTAGCCATGTAGCAGAGAGAACCACCACCACAAGTGTGGTTGGTGCTATTGATGAGGCTGGGACTATTGGTTCTGGCTTAGATGCAGGCCAAGAAAATCCTAACATCTTTAAGACCTCATCCATGCCCCATGAATCTAACTTGGGAGGTCAAATACCCATTTTAGAGGAGGGCAGATTGGAACCAATGACATTAATGGAATTGACGGCTGTCTACATTGGCTTGCAAAAGCAAAATGCAGACTTGGTACAAATTGTCAGTACACAAGGCCTTGAACTCAAGCAATTGAGGGAGAGGATTGTTATTTTGGATAATGCTAGCACAAGGCGTGGGATGGAGGAATCTTCCAAAGGGGAGGATGAGCAGATTAATGTGAGTGATAAGGGCTCACATGATGGTGAATCTTTGGGTGTTGCTGAAGCCCTAACTGAATTGAAGAAGCAACCAGGTTTTGACAGATCTCTGGTAACTCCTACCAATTTAAACTTGTCTTTACAGCTATGTTGGAGAAAATTACAAGAGGCGATGAGACAGGTAATTTGGGCGTTGACAAGCAAAGTTTGAGCGCTGACATGAGCAAATTGGGCGCTGACACAAGCAAATTGAGCGTTGACAGACCTGCATATGAGGTTGATGTATTCCAGTCATCAACTATCATCAAAGAAGTATCTTCACAGGTATTACCATCATCCTTACCCATCATTGATCCATTAGATAAGGGTAAAGGAAAAATGGTAGAAGTAGAAGTTCCAAAGGATGCAGCATAGGTAGAGTTTGATAGAAGGTTGGCTGCACAACTTGTGGAACAAGAAAGAAAGAGGGTTGGTGAATCACCATTTGTTGCCACTTTAGAGGAACAAGAAGGAAGTGATGGAGCTAGTTCAGACTCAAGTGTGATGATAATAGAACAACCAGAAAGACTTGAGTATGGTGATGATTTGGCAAGAGAGAAGCTTAAGGAGTTGAAATTGCAAGTAGATTTTGATATGCCAGAATTTATTCAGATGTACCATGCTTGGGAAGATAGGTGTATGGAGAATCCAAATTTGACAATTTCAGACCAAATATGGGGTTTGGAGATTCTTCTAAGAGTACAAAAAGACTGCAAGGTAATTCTGAAACACAAAGCTAGCAACATTCTCTCAATGCTGAAGAGGGATAGAAGGGAGCTGTACTACATGCTACTCAGATGTCATGGAACAGGATGGACCTATAAGAAATTATTGGGATTATCCTTTGAAGAGTTGGAGTACAAGGCTTATCCTATTTGGGCAAAAGTGCAGGAAGAGAACACTCTAAGACTTCTTTCTGATGAAAGGAAAGAAGAACTTGCAGAAGAGATGGAGCTTAAGAAGGCAACGATTGTTCCAAGACCTTTGAAGAAGGGAGTTCCTCTTGAGTTTCCTAAAGATATGGATAGATTGAATCCAAGTGAAGCTGTTATAAGAAGGAGCATCAAGCTCTCACCTTTGGAAGCTTCAGATATGGTTCAAGTGTTACCTCTTGATGCCAGAAACCCTATTATAAGCTATTAAGAAGATGAAAGTGTGTTTTGGAAGATTGACAGGTATGTGAAAGAGGTACACACATTTACCACTCTTATATCTCTCTTTGCAAGTTTGGATAGAGAAGACTTGGTAGACCTTTGGAGGTTGTTGGAGGCCAAGTATGAGACTGAAGCTCCTACTTCAGTCAATGGAATAAAACTTTGGTCCACATTCAAGAGGATGTGTGGACCAAAAGAAGAAAATCCTGTTGTTTGGAAGGATCTTGAAGATGATCTCAGTGGTCTTCAATGGCGTTTGTATTCAGCTGCTGGTGTATATTATTTGAGCTCTACAAAGTTTGTTGAGTATCTTCTTGTAGATGGTCAGTATTCCATGTCCAAAGAAGTTTTGGAGAAGATAAAGACAACACAGCTGGAGATTGACTATTCAAGTGACGTGGCCAAAGATTTGATCAGACATATTTATTACCAATATGATAAGAGTTGTAAGATTCCTCCTAGTTCTTAATTTTTATTCAGAAACTTGATCACTAGAGTAGATATCAAGTTTAGGGGAGGATTGTTGGGAATAAAATGTAGCCAGTCCACTTGAGCGCTGACAAGAGGAAAACAAGCGTTGGTAGGAAGAAAACAAACGCTGACAGATCAAGCGTTGACAAGAAGAAGTCAAGCGTTGATAGGTTGAATACAAGCACCGATAGGAAGATGTAGTCTACACGTATTATGTTTCTACTTTGTTTCTAGTAAAGATAAGTTCAACATTGTATTTTCTATAATTATCTTTACCTAGAATAGTTGATACGTAGACTCTTGTACAAGGCTTCTTATGTCTATAAAAGAAGACCTTTAGGTTATGTTTCATAATAAGTTTTCATACGTTAAACACTTTCATTGTAAGCAAGTTAGTTATAATCAATCAAGTGAAAGTTTGTTATATATCTTTGTGTGTTCTTGTTTAAGTGTTAATTCCGCATAACACTTAGATTACTTTATACATAAACAAAGTTTCTCTACGTGTATAACTTGATCTAATCTCATATACACAAGCTTAATCGATCTAAGTTTGGGATCAACAAAACAAGACATGAAAACTAAGATGTTTTGGGACTTAAGCAAGTTTACATCAAAGGATTGGGAATCAATTGATTCTTATTACTCCCGATTCTACAAAATGATGAATGACATGACCCGAAACAACTTGCAAGGTTCCACCATGCAAGTCAATGTCCAATTTCTACAACAACTTCAACCTGAGTGGACACGGTTTGTAACCTTAGTGAAACAACAAAAAAAGTTAGATGAAGTTTCATATCACACGCTCTTTGATGTTTTGAAACAATTTCAAAATGAAGCAAATGAACTTCGAGCTGCACGTGCTGCAAAGGTTTCAAATCTACTTGCTTTGGTGTCTACCACTCAACATTACCCAGATTATCATTCTCGTGCTCCAAAGACCTACTACACTAAATCATCATCACCACGATCATCCAATGTGTCTAAGTCACATGCTCCAACAAGATCCCAAGGTAAAGAAGTTGCAAGAGCACCATCACCCACACCTGAGCAAGCATCCGAAGAAGACAGTGATGAAGAACTTGCTCAAAAGGATAGGGAATTCAATCAACAAATGGCTTTTATTATGAAACAATACAGGAAAATCTACAAACCTACCAACAACAACCTCAGAACATCATCTAACACGAGGAACAACTATGCTCAGAGTCCTCCAAGGTATGACACACGAAGACGTGTTGAGAGTCCTCCAAAGTATGATTGACAACCTGCAAATTATGATAATCAGAGGGTTTCTACTGTTGTTGAAAATAGAGACACTTTTGGTACTCAAGTTGTGCAACAAATTGGGATTCAGTGTTTTAACTGCCGAGGTTATGGGCATTTGGCTAGGGAATGCAGACAGCCAAAGAGGGTCACAGATTATGGTTATCATAAGGAAAAGATGCTGCTATGCAAGAAAATGGAAGTTGGGATCAAATTATCAGCTGAAGAAGGAAAAATGCTTGACGACACAGATGATGAACTCTCCGACCAAGAACTCGAGGCACATTATTCATACATGGCAAAGATTCATGAGGTCCTTAACGTCACTAAAGATGACAGTGGTCCTATCTTTGATACCGAGCCAATTGATAAGGTACAACACGATGATGAATATAATGTGTTTGGTGATACACATGAGCATAGTGATCTACCAACAACAATTACTGACACGTGTATGATGGAAACGGTTGATAGCAATACCACACCCGATTCATCAGACATGTGCAATAATGAGTTTGAGGATGATCAACATGAAAATGAGTATGATGATGAGGAGCGTGTCGCCCTTGCCAATTTAAATGCTAGTTTACAAAAAGATGTCAATGAAAATAGAAAGAGTCAAAAGCAATTAAAGAAGCTAAACGCCGCGCTCACTCAAAACTTTGAAGAATGCAAAGCCGCTCTTATAAAATCTAGTGAGACTATTGATAGTTATAGGGCTGAGCTTCTTCAAAAGACCAAAGAGCTTGAGGGGTACAAAAGTCGTGTCATCAACATTAAAAAGGACGAATTTGAAAATAAATACAACGAAGCTCTTGCTTTGTTAACTAAATAAAAACGTCAATTTAATGTCTTATTAAGTGATGAACGACAAAAAACGTACCTTGCCACAAAAAAAATTAATGAACTTGAATAGAGGCTTTCTATGAATACCACCGATTCTGCTAAAATTATTGACGAAAAGAAACAAGAGGTTGAAACATTAAAATTAAGATTTCAAAAATAGATAAAGCAAAGATACTGAAAAGTAAAGGATCTCGAAGAACAAGTTGATTTTGTGAAAAAAGTTGTTTATAAAACGCACGACTCTATTCAAACCGTTAGAATGATAGCACCTCGGTCGTTTTTCAAGGGTCAACCTAGCTTTGCCACCCCAAGTACCTCGAACAAGCTCAAGATGCTAACCCTCACTTATATCTTGATGAGTCCGAATTGACCTATCATGATTGCCCAGTAGCTAGCCTCGATAATGAAGAGACGTCCCTTTGGGATGAGGAGAGTAGATCATCGGTCAATAAAGATTTTGTGACATCATATAATTATGCTTATGAAACAATCTTTATGGTCTTTTCACTGCACAAAAACATAAGTCTCGTAAGGAATTGTTTTTAGAATGCAAACAAAGACGAATTAAATGGAAGAAAGCTTTTGCCACTAAGAGGAAACTAATGTTTTTAAATATATTAACTATTTGCCTCTCGATGCTTCTAAAAGCAAAAGTAGAAAAACACTTGGTTTTCTTAAAGACCACATTGATAATGTTCAATCAATTGTTGAAAGCGATTGGGAAAAACGTCAAAAGGATAAGTGGAAAACAGAAATTCCTCACGACATAACTGTGCTTGTGAAAGAACTTTTAATACCAAATACGAAGATAATAAAAGAGCATGTTCTTGAGTTTGAAAACTTGATTCGGTCTGAAATGTTAGATGATTTGAAATATGTTGAGTCTCTTGAAATAGAAATTGATGAACTTCAAAATGAGAAATCAGATTTTTCGAACGAATATGATCTACTCTTAGAAGAATTTCTCTCCAAAGATATTTTGTGTGTTACTCTTCAATCTTGTGCTGATATCGATGAATATTCTGATGTTGCATGCAAATATCTTGATAAGATCAAAGAATGTGAGCGTCTTGAACTTGAGCTTTCAAAACGTAAAGAAAATGTTGATAAAAAGTCTTTTGAGTTACTTCAACACAAAATTGATTTCCTTCAAAAACATTGTCATTCTCTTGAACTTGCTTTGCAAAAAGACGTAGGAAGTTTTCCACATGATAATAAATGGCAAGAAAAACTTTCCCAAATGTGTAGAGAAATGAATGAAAAGAGTTTGGAAATTAAAGAGTTGAAAGCTCAGTTACAAGACAAGGAAATAGCGATATTAGAGTTAAGGAAACTCGTTGCTAAGATGGGTGGGAAAATAGTGGAACCTAGTGTTAAGAAACCTGTTATAAGACAACCCAATGCGCACAAAGTGACTAGACCCTCTGTGTTGGTAAAACCATCTGTTTTCTCTAATTCTGCATTTGCAAAACCTAGGTTTGTCCCCAAGACGGATGAGAAGGATAGGTTACCACAAAACACTCCAAAAACACATATTTGATCACAGAGCATTAAGAACACAAATGTGGTTAAACCAGGGATGTATAGATTGGCCACTAAACCCACACACAACAAAAAAAGTCAATCACCTCAGACTTCTAGAAACACTAATAGACGTGTGTCTTTTACTACAGGAGTAGTCCCCACTGATAGTGTTAGCCGACCTCAGCTTAAGAGCACTCGCATGCATGAAAAGGTTTGGCAAAACAAATGTAAAACCCGCATGCTTTTACCATGAATAGTACCCTTAAGATCGTACGTACTAGATTAATACTTTCCTTTTATAGTATGATTACGCTCACGTGTTAGAATTTTACGTATTATGTACGTGTTAGAACACGATAAGTATTTATTACGTACGAACACACTATAATTATTTAACAATAATTAATCACGAACATGCGATCATGAAATCATGAAAGTAATTTAATCACGAGCTAATATTAATTACGTATATATATTTAGTACAAACACGAATAAATATATTAAGTCACGGTTAATATTTAACGAGAACACATAAAACACGAACACAACTAAACACGAACAAACACTTAAATAATGAGACATGGAAAACGGTACGGGTATCCCGTGTGGGGCCCCCTACCCGCGGATACCCTAACACCATGGGCCAAGCCCATCAAAATTTTACTAAGAAAAGGGGTTAAGGTAAACTTTCTAGTCATTTTCATTTTACAGTAAAATAAATCAAAAACCTAAAAAGTTTCTCCTTCTCCTTCTTGCTCTCTTTTTTCCGCCGCATATAACACCCACAAGGGGGTGTTTATTTGATTTTGATCTTGATTTTTGTGCAAGTGTTTGTGTGTGTTCATCCTCGTTAGATCCACGCATTCGGTATACCTTTTTAATCATTTTTCTTTTTGTTTTGATGTATTAAATTAAATAAGAACATGATGTTTTTAAAAGGCTAATTAAAAACATAAATCAAACATGTAAATGGTTATGGGGTAAATCAAAACGGAGGTTTTAGGGGTGTTTGTGTGTGGCCGGCGCCTAAACCGAACCCCAAGGGGGTCTCGGCTTGGCATATGGACCACCACCGAGACCTCAAGGTCTCGGTTTGGTGGTGTGGGTCCCACGGCAGCAGAAACAAGGGGGAAACCCCGAAGTGGTTCGGGGTATGGTGTTGATTTTGAGTCCGGTTCATGGTTTCTAGTCACGATCCGGTTCATGGTTTATGTTAAGGTTATGTTTTTAATAATCATATGTTATAAATTAAATTAATAAAATATGACATGATTAATTTAATAAAACATGACTTAGGTTATAATTTAATTATTAGATCATGAAATTTTAACCTAAGTATTTAATTTTCTAGACTTTATAATTAATTAATTATTAAAAACCATGGCTATAATTAATTAATTAACATGACTTAGGTTATATTGTTAATTATTATTAATACATGTTTTAACCTAAGTATTTAACTTAATTTAATTAAAAACATGATAGATTTAATTAAATACTTTTAACCTATAGTTTATTTAAATTACAGGTAATAATTAATAAACTATACCTTATATCATTATGACTTAGAAAAATAATCAGAAAACACTTAAGGTTATATACTTAGCTTATTTAACCAGCTTATATCTAATTATGGAAACTTTCTATTTTTAGAAACTTATTTAATTAAGGAAGCTAATATATTTATGGAAACTGTCTATTTTTAGAAACTTATCTATTTTAAGCAGTAATTCTATTTTTGGAAACATTCTATTTTTGGAAACTTTCTATTTTTGGAAACTTTCTATTTTTTTGGAAACTTTCTATTTTTGGAAACTTTCTATTTTTGGAAACTTTCTATTTTTGGAAACATTCTATTTTTGGTAACTTTCTATTTTTGGAAACTTTCTATTTTAGGAAACCTGCTATTTTTAGAAAGTTACTTATTATTACACAGTAAGTATAATAATACATGAAATACAAGTAATACTTAATCAGAATAGGCAGAATATAAGATAAACACAGCTTAAAGCTTAAAACAGTAAAACATGATATGAACGTATAAAATAAGCTAAGACATGACATAAAACCAGTTACGTATTTAGTGATCAGATACTTATACACGTATGTATTTATGTAGCATTAGTGATACCGAAGTAGGACTCTCCTCAGTTCGTCTTCTTCGTTCACTGGACATAAGGTACGGATTCCCGTCCTTTCAGTATGGACGTTCTTTCCTTATTAGGATTCCCCGTATGCAGCCAACTGTTTTCTCGTAGTATAAGTTAATATGTTTGATTTTCTTATGTTTAATTTAGAATACCAATAGCCATATAAATGCATGACCAGTTTCACCTAGTTATGGAGGTACCATAACCATAACACTAGGGGCACTAGTGTTATGACTTCACCACGGCGGAGTGATTGCTCGTGGCGTCCCTTCAGCTTTTGGCCATATTATTATATTTATCATGTGGGGCGTATGGGTGCATCCTAGTTACATGTTTTCAGCAGATTACTCAGTGTGAATGTGGTGTGTGCCTTGCATCCTTCACAAGGAGCTGATCCATCCTACCTAAAACCAGTATATTAAATTAGAGGCAGCCCCTCTAATTTGCATGATGAGGTCACCCCTCCAAGTATTCATGCACGATGGATTTTCATGACCTATATTGGCTAATGGTAGAATATGTTAAACAGTTTTTATAAGATAAACATAAGGCTTTTCAAACTATAAAACCAGTTTTATCAAGACTTAACCAGGTTATTCGGGACTTAGTTTCTTCCGCTGTTACATGTTATATGCTTCTACTATTCATGCTTTATTGTACATCCGTGCACTGAGCGTATTGCTCAGCCGTTTTCCTTTTCTATGTTCCCAAAACGGCAGGTACTCAGGGACGCTCGTAGACTTTAAGCGTACGTGCATATGGACTGGAAGCTTTCTAGCCTTTCTTTACTTTATGCATTATCTTTACTTTGATACTCTTGCTATGGACATTGTTTAGTCCTTTCATTTACAGTACGTATGTTTGTGTGTGATGAGCTTTACTTTTTGACTACCGATGTTTGATTCCGGTATTTTCCTTTTATGGTCATGTAATGTTTAGACATTTATCCTTGTATGCTTTGATGACAAGCCATAATTACGCGTGACATTCCATTATCAAAATGATGTGTTACAATTATGGTATCAGCGCCAAGTCTTTGACCTGTAGGCTCTCAAAATATGACCTTTGTTAGTGGGTAGTCGCTATGGTCTTCCTAGAACTGACAGTCGTTTTCATGCATTCATTATTTTTATGCATACATATATATGTCATTGTCGCAGGTTTATGACTAAGTAATGGTTGGTACAAGACTGGCCCTATTTAGTCGCATGTGTTTTATCGAAACTTTTAAATTTGGGACCGACCCATAGGCGTCCCCTCGCCATGTCTTTTATTTTGGGTGAACTGACCATAGGCGTTCACTCTCGAGCATACAAAAGTTTTCATAAAACTGCATCATGCATTCATACACACATTTTCTTGCGTAAAATTTTTCTCTGGATTTGTTGGTATAATTTTTTTTTCATGTATATATATATATTTTATGTTTTGATATGTTAATCATATGTTTTATGTTATACCGTCAGATGGTTCTCACACGCGAACAGGAACAACTCAATGCTGCAATCTAAGCTGCAATGCAAGCTTTCCTTCCTCAACTAGGGAATGACATCAAGGCTGAGGTTCAATCTGCCAACAATCAACAGAATAACCAAGCACCTCCACCTCCTCCTCCAGTGACATTGGCAGTATGGCTGGAGAGATTCAACAACCTCCGTCCTCGAGCTTTTGAGAAAACAGATAGCCCAAGTGATGCTGAAAGCTAGTTGTCCCACATCGAGAAGATTTTCAATGCTATGGGTTGTGACCCCGCGTTCAAGGTGAGGTTGGCATGCTACCGGTTCGAAGGCGATGTGTTGAATTGGTGGTTAGCATTGATGCAGTATGAGGAAGGTGATGATTGGGTTGTTGGTTTGACATGGGCTCGGTTCAAGGATAGGGTCATGGAGCATTTCTTTCCCAAGGCTGAGCAAGACAAACTCAAGAGGGAGTACCATGGGATCCGACAGAGAGCTGGGGAGAATAGCAATGAGTTTATGCAACGCTTCCTTCGCTTAGCTGGTTTCCTTGGTGCAGCAGCAAGTACTCCTAAAGAGCAGGCACACCACTTTAGGTGGGATCTTCGCACATCGGTCGCAAACAATCTGGTGTGTGCTACGTTCACTACTGTAGCACAAGTGGCCGATGCAGCACGTAAGCTGGAAATGCTGCAGGAGAGATATGAGTTCGGGGAAGCTGAGAGACCCGAGAAGAGGTAAACATTCGTATTCAAGCGATGACCAATCAGTATTCTTTCCATATATGTCAATTATTCATCTCTTTAAATTGTATCTTCCAGGCAGAAAACTAGGGACCGGTCTCAGCAGGCTACTCAACAGCAGCCACATCAGCCCAAGGGAAACGGTCAGACTAACGACCGTTCTACTACGGATAGGCGTGGCGGTAATGATAATTACCGTAACAACGCTAGACACTCCAACGGCAGCAGGTCCTAATACTTACACATTTTCTTATGATTTCATGTTATGACTCATATTCTAACACATTAGCAAAACTTCCACCAGGAACCATGGAAACGGTAGGGACCACACCAAATCCCCACACAATATTTTTAATCATCATTCATCATCATATACATATACATAAGTGAAAGAAATACAAAATTACATAATCAAAATAACAAGAGGATAGGAAGAACAATCTCTATACCACCATTAGTGATGAAAAGATGAGGAATTTATAAACTTTAAGAGGTTTATACATAATGCAAAAGGTTTATAAAGCTAAAACGTTTATAAATTAATGATATTATTAAATTTTATACCTTTTAAAAGTTCAAATCATTGTGGATGCTCCTACAATCAACAACCAATGCACACTGAGCGCTACTCACGCAGACGGGATTTCTGCGGTTAAGTCCTGCATAGGATAGGTAGGTGTAACACTTTGAACCTTCCCTTGTGAGATGCACTTAGTCTCCTAGATCTGAGTAGACGCGATGTCCTTGAACTCAGCCTCTGTATACGTAGACGACAATACACACTCACACAAGACTCTCCCTGACCTTGTCAAGTCCTCATAGTCGTGTTCGTTATGGTCATGAACACTCGCCTGGTTCTGCAAGAGCTCTTAGAAATTGCGCCCCCACAATTTCCTTCGAAGCGACCCCACTTCTCTCTCACATAGGTGATTTCATCTTGAATCATTAAAAACATATGTTTTTTCGAAATAAAAAACACACACACTCTCTCTCTCTCTAGAAACAAACTGTCTCCCCCATATTTTCTCTGACTAAAAACATCTACAAATCATCAAAAAGGCCACAAAAAACCTTCAAAATCTAACAAAAAAACACAAGAATAAAGGGTTTCTCCGGTAAATCTTATTACTCCAAAAAATATTTATGTACAAAGGATGTAGGTGAATTGTACATCTCTGCCTGTTACATAGAAAAACATTTTCCTATATGGAAGAAACACATAAAACGACTAAAAAGTCACACATAACATAATAAATACTAAAATTTCTTGGGTCCATTGACTCTGATTGTTTTATATAATCAAGGTATAGCTAACTTCTAGATGAGGAGTACCATCCTTAGACATAGACCCACCCGAAAAGTCATCCAACCCAACCGACTTATAAGTCCCATCATTTATACCCAAATCATCATCATTTTCAACATAATTAAAAGAATAAAAAAATTGGGTTACTAACCTTTTTACTTTGACCAACCTCTTTCTTGTAATTCAATCCCTATAATGTGGCGATTGTCTGGAATACGATTCTACTTCTATAAACTTGTATCCTCCCTTTTCATTAACCCTCCTCGCTCTAGGAGTGTGACCCGTCAATGTCCCATTTCTTTCTCGGTATGTCTTGTGATTTTGGAAAATCACGCCGCCAAGAGACTTTCCTGCATTGCATCTTGAAATCGAAGACTGCTTTTCGTACACGTTATGGCCAATACGAATTTGTAGTCATGCCATTTGTCCTTACCAATGCTCCAGCAGTGTTTATGGATTTGATGAACAGAATATTCCATGAATTTCTGGACAACTTCGTCATTGTCTTCATTGATGACATCCTGATTTTCTCTACGTCCAAGGAGGAACACGAAGACCATCTTCGTACAGTACTACAGATTCTTCGCCAGAAGCAGCTGTATGCTAAATTCTCCAAGTGTGAGTTCTGGTTAGACAAGGTGGCATTCTTAGGTCACATTTTATCAGTGGAAGGAATCACGATGGATCTAGCGAAGGTTGAGGCTATTACCAAATGGCCAAGGCCGACATCAGCGACTGAAGTCCGCAGCTTCCTAGGCTTAGCTGGTTATTACCATGGCACTAGAGGCACCGGTATCGTGACTCACATGCAGGAGGGTGATATCCTGCATCGTCCCACTCATGTTCAGTTTGGCCATTTTTATATGTATCTTAACAGTGGGGTATATGAAAGCATTGGAATCCAGGATTCCCCTGACGAAATAATGTGAAGAAATGAGTTGTCACTCAAAAAACAAAATCAATCACACGACCTCCACAGAACCACACACCCTCCACAGCAACAGCACGACCTCCACAACACGAGCAACAAACAAACAGTAACCGAATAACAACCAAACCGCAACTGAATAACAACCAAACCCCTATACCACGTCACAGAATAACAACCAAACCGCAACCGAATAACAAATCCACCTGTTTGGAAACCAATCGTAAATTGAACCCCGCACAAACGTTACACTAACCAACTGTTACACTAACCAAAATAGTTACACTAACCTGTTTGAACCGAATCCCACTGATAAGACCCTTGTACTAAGAGGTACAACAACAAACCTTTAGAATCGAAAACAACCCACCTGTTTGGAAACGTCTTACACCAAAAACAAGTGGCCATGATGCTCTGCGCAGTCCTATAATAAACCTGTTCTATGGCATGTACAAATCTGCAAATGCAGATTATGCATTGTTGATATGGGAAGAATTCACCTTTCAACTCTTCCAGAACAAGAAGCTGAAGACAAATTTCTTTCCTTATCCAAGGTTTATCAAGCTTATCATTAATTATTTTATGAAAAATGATGCTACTATTGATAGGCGTGCAGGAAGTCGTTATCACACTGAAGAAGCTGATGATATTGTGGATCTGAGGCATGAAGGACCGTCTATTGGTGTGATTCCGGGTCCTATTCCCGATTATCTTCTGACGGAGAAAATCAAAGGTTTTGCTGATTACAAGCTACTGCAGCTAGAAATCAAGAAGCTGAAAGCAAACCTTCAGACTGGAGAAGACTCGTCTACAACGGTTAAGAGTAAAGGTAAACGCAAACAACCAGCTGCGTTACCTGAACCTCGTGTTGTGTATTTCCTATCATGATTAGCTCCAGCATAATCACTATCTGAGTAAGCTTCCAATTCAAAGGTTGAATCTCTAGGATACCATAATCCTAAAGTAGGTTGACTTTTAAGATACTTAAAAATCCTCTTCACAGCATGTAGATGTGACACCTTTGGATTAATTTGGAACCTTGAACAAGCACACACAACTCTTTATTGCTAATCGTGTCAAACGCGTGGTTCAGCTCGTGAATGCATCCTTGCTGGCGATCTAGTAAGTCTTTTTATTATATTCTAGAATACTTCTAGTAAGGATAGAAACGACAATGTATTTTCTATGTTTATCTTTACCTAGAATAGTTGATACGTAGCTTATTGTACAAGGCTTCTTAGTCTATAAAAGAAGGCCTTTAGGTTAATGTTCAATATCAAGTTTTACATAAGTTTTCGTTCATAAACATCTTTCATTGTAAGCAAGTTCGACATTGATAATCAAAGTGAAATCCTTAACTATGTTTATCTTATATTCTGATTAAGTATTTCTGGTATTTCATGTATTATTATACATACTGTGTAATAATAAGTAACTTTCCAAAAATAGCAGGTTTCCTAAAATAGAAAGTTTCCAAAAATAGAAAGTTTCCAAAAATAGAAAGTTACCAAAAATAGAAAGTTTCCAAAAATAGAAAGTTTCCAAAAATAGAAAGTTTTCAAAAATAGAAAGTTTCCAAAAATAGAATTACTGCTTAAAATAGATAAGTTTCTAAAAATAGAAAGTTTTCATAAATAGATCAGCTGCCTTAATTAAATAAGTTTCCATAAATAGATTAGCTGCCTAAAATAAATAAGTTTCTAAAAATAGAAGGTTTCCATAAATAGATTAGCTGTCTTATTTAATTAAGTTTCTAATAATAGAAGTTTCTATAATTAGAAATAAGCTAGTTAAATAAGCTAAGTATATAAGCCTAAGTGTTTTCATGATTATTTTCTAAGTCATATGATATAATGTATAGTTTAATAATTATTTCATGTAATTAAATTAAACTATAGGTTAAAATATTTAATTAAAGTATAACATGTTTTTAATTAAATAAAGTTAAATACTTAGGTTAAAACATGTATTATTATTTATTAATAATATAACCTAAGTCATGTTAATTAATTAATTATAACCATGGTTTTTAAATAATTAATTAATTATAAGTCTAAAATATAAAAATACTTAGGTTAATTAACTTCATGATTATTAATAATTAAAATAACCTAAGTCATGTTATTAAATTAATTATGTCTTTTTATTAATTTAATTTTAACATAAGATCATAAAAACATAAAAAAAACTAAACATACACCATGAACCGGATCTAGACTCAAAACCATGAACCAGACATGAAATCAACACGGTACCCCGAACCAAATCGGGGTACCCCTAGTCTTGATGCTGCCGTGGGACCCACACCAACCAACCGGGACCATATGGTCTCGGTGGTTGTCGGATGGCCAAACCGAATGTTCTAAATCTTGGGGGGTGAATAGATACTTGCCTTGCCAAACCTTCACGCTTTCCAGAACCAGAGAGGTTCACAGCCTAGCCGTCCAGCTATCACTGGTATTCAATCTTACGATTATTCACATTGTCCTTTGTACCCTATTATCATGTCTTATGTAAAATGTTTTATCAGGTCCTCAGCCAGCCAGAGCACCTGTTGGAGGATATACTCAACCTCTTTGCTCTACTTGCCACCGTAGGCACCCAGGGCCATGTCGTCGTAACACTGACGCATGCTTCAAGTGTGGTCTTCCTGGCCATATCATGAAGGATTGCCGTAAGGGCGAGATGGAGGACAGATCGGGACATGCTGATACCAAGCCGCCTCCTACCACTGGGCGTGTCTACACGACATCCCGAGACCAGGCCAACAAGTCTACAGGTACCATCACTAGAATCTTGTATATGTATGGTCAAGCTGCGTGTGTTCTTTTCGATACGGGTGCTATTCACTCGGTCATTTCTACTGCTTATGCTAAGAACATTAGGATGCTCCCCATGCCACTAGAGAATAGACTTACTATTTCCACGCCTTTACGGGACTCTTTATTAATCACCCATGTATACAAGAGTCTTCCCCTAGAATTTGACGATAAGGTTCGTCCTGTTGACGCACTTCCGCTGGACATGAATGACTTCGACATGATTTTGGGCATGGATTGGCTATCCAAGCATCATGCTACCATAGACTGCCATTCATATCGAGTTATCTTCGGTGATGTTAATGCACCAGAGTACATTCATAACGGGTTCGTACCCGAACGGTCTGTACAAATCATATCTACCCTGCAAGCGCGTGCACTACTGTCACATGGCTGCGAGGCTTATCTAGCTACGGTTCACGACATGGATGCTGAATCTCCATCAATTCAGGATCAACCGATAGTGTCGGAATTTCAAGATGTATTTCCAGCAGAACTTCCGGGCATACCACCTGCACGAGAAGTGGAATTCAATATCGAGCTTATTCCAGGAGCTGAACCAATCTCCAAGGCTCCTTATCGCATGGCTCCCATAGAGCTGAAGGAGCTGAAGGATCAACTGCAAGAACTTCTTGAACGAGGTTTCATTCGACCGAGCGCATCTCCATGGGGCGCACCGGTTCTATTTGTTAAGAAGAAGGACGACAGTATGCGTCTTTTCATAGACTATCGCGAGCTCAACAAGATTACTATCTGGAATAGGTATCCAATGCCGCGTATAGATGATCTGTTTGACCAAATCTAAGGGGCCAAACACTTCTCCAAGATTGATCTTAGGTCAGGCTACCATCAGCTACGGGTTAAGGAACAGGACATCACCAAGACTGCTTTTCGTACCCGCTATGGCCACTACGAGTTTGTAGTTATGCCATTCGGCCTGACAAATGTTCCAGCAGTGTTCATGGACTTGATGAACAGAATCTTCCATGAATTTTTGGACAAGTTCGTCATTGTCTTCATCGATGACATCCTGATTTTCTCAAAGTCCAAGGAGGAACACAAAGACCATCTTCGTACAGTACTACAGATTCTTCGTCAGAAGCAGTTGTATGTTAAATTCTCCAAATGTGAGTTCTGGTTAGACAAGGTGGCATTCCTAGGTCACATTGTATCAAGAAAAGGAATCACTATGGATCCAGCGAAGGTTGAGGCCATTACTAAGTGGCCGAGACCGACATCAGCGACGGAAGTCCGTAGTTTCTTTGGCTTAGCTGGCTATTACCGTAGGTTCGTGGAGAACTTTTCCCGCTTAGCACTACCATTGACCAAACTGATGCGGAAAGGGGAGAAATTCGTTTGGACTGAAGAACGAGAGAAGAGCTTTGAAGACCTGAAGCAGAAGCTAGTATCTGCACCTATTCTTACTCTCCCATATGGTACGGGTGGATTTCAAATATACAGTGATGCATCGGGGGAAGGGACTTGGCTGTGTTCTCATGCAACATGGGAAAGTGATCGCGTACGCTTCACGGCAGCTTAAGCCTTATGAAAAAAATTACCCCACGCATGACTTGGAACTTGCTACAGTCGTGTTTGCATTGAAGATATGGAGGCACTACTTATATGGAGAATCATGTGACATTTTCACGGACCACAAGAGCTTGAAGTATATCTTCACTCAACGTGAATTGAACATGAGGCAGAGAAGATGGTTAGAGCTGTTGAAGGATTATGACATTAATCTACAGTATCATCCCGGAAAGGCAAATGTAGTAGTAGATGCTCTTAGCAGGAAGTCCGGAATGATCAACGGCATTATAATTGAGGAGGAAATCATAAGAGACTTGGAGCGACTAGATATCGAGATCATGGTACATGGACAACACGGTTACTGGGCTAATCTTAGAATAAAACCCGAGTTACTCTCTAAGATCAAGGAAGCTCAGAAAGATGATGGAGAAATCTGGAAGATAGTACAGAATTTGGAGAAACAGAAGGAATTCAGAGTAGATGTAGATGGTATCGTATGGCAGGGCACGAGACTTTGTGTTCCTGATGACCAAGAACTCCGGGAAGCCTTGTTAGCTGAAGCTCATAGCTCCCCATTCTCTATACATCCTGGTTCGACTAAGATGTACCATGAAATCAAGCAATATTTTTTGTGGAGTGGTATGAAACAGGATGTGGCCATTTACGTCTCCAAATGTCTTACCTGCCAGCAGGTTAAGATCGAGCATCAGCGATCTGGCGGTCTCCTTCAACCGTTAGATATTCCAGAGTGGAAGTGGGACAAAATCACCATGGATTTTGTTACCGGTCTTCCTCCTACCAAGAGGAAGCACGATGTAATTTGGGTTATCATAGATCGACTTACCAAATCAGCTCATTTCTTACCGATCCACAAGGAAGATCCAGTAAGTAAACACGCCGATACGTACTGAAGAGAGATCATGAGACTCCACGGTGCACCATCCAGCATCGTTTCGGACAGAGATCCTCGTTTCACTTCGCGATTTTGGAAGAGTCTGCAGAAAGCTTGGGGTACACAACTTAAGCTTAACACGGATTTTCATCCTCAAACAGACGGACAGTCGAAGCGAACGATTCAGACATTGGAAGACATGTTGAGGTCATGTGCATTGGAATGGACGGGTGATTGGGACGATTACATCTGTTTGGTGGAATATGCATACAACAACAGTTGGCACGCAAGTATCAAGTGTGCTCCTTTTGAGATGTTGTATGGCAGAAAGTGTCGCGCCCCAATCTGCTGGGATCAGGTTGGCGAGCGAACACTTGAAGGACCAGAAATCATAGAGATGAGCAATGAAAGGATCGCAGTAGCTAAGCAGAAACTTCAGGAAGCACGATCACGTCAGAAGAGTTACGCCGATAAGCATCGTAGGGACATACATTTTAACGTAGGAGATCACGTCTTCCTTAAGGTTTCACCGGCACGTGGTGTTAGACGCTTTGGGATAAATTGGAAGCTCAGTCCTCGTTTCATCGGACCATTTGATATCATTGAACGAGTCGGTGAAGTATCTTACCGGTTAGCGTTACCTCCGCAGCTTTCGCATGTACATAATATGTTTCATGTGTCCTTACTCAGAGGGTACCAGTATCATCCCCTTCACATGGTTTTGTATACGCTGGAACAGATACGTGAAGATCTCACCTTCATAGAAGAACCTGAACGAGTTCTTGACAGACAAGAATGAGTCATGAGAAGGAAGACGATTCCATTCGTCAAAATCCTTTGGAGGGATCATACCGAGCGGGAAGCCACTTGGGAAACAGAGGAGTCTATCCGGGCTTCTTACCCTCATTTTATATTTTGAATTCAGGTATGTTCTTCTTTTCCAGTTTACTTTATCTATAATTCGGGGACGAATTATTCTTTTTAGGGGGGAAGAGTTGTAAAACCCGCATGCTTTTACCATGAATAGTACCCTTAAGATCGTACGTACTAGATTAAAACTTTCCTTTTATAGTATGATTACGCTCACGTGTTAGAATTTTACGTATTATGTACGTATTAGAACACGATAAGTATTTATTACGTACGAACACACTATAACTATTTAACAATAATTAATCACGAACATGCGATCATGAAATCATGAACGTAATTTAATCACGAGCTAATATTAATTACGTATATATATTTATTACGAACACGAATAAATATATTAATTCACGGGTAATATTTAACAAGAACACATAAAACACGAACACAACCAAACACGAACGAACACTTAAATAACGAGACATGGAAAACGGTACGGGTACCCCGTGTGGGGCCCCCTACCCGCGGCTACACTATGACCATGGGCCAAGCCCATCAAAATTTTACTAAGAAAAGGGGTTAAGGTAAACTTTCTAGTCATTTTCATTTTACAGTAAAATAAATCAAAAACCTAAAAAGTTTCTCCTTCTCCTTCTTGCTCTCTTTTGGCCGCCGCATATAACACACACAAGGGGGTGTTTATTTGATTTTGATCTTGATTTTTGTGCAAGTGTTCGTGTGTGTTCATCCTCGTTAGATCCACGCATTCGATATTCCCTTTTAATCCTTTTTCTTTTTGTTTTGATTTATTAAATTAAATAAGAACATGATGTTTTTAAAAGGCTAATTAAAAACATAAATCAAACATGTAAATGGTTATGGGGTAAATCAATACGGGGGTTTTAGGGGTGTTTGTGTGTGGCCGACGCCTAAACCGAACCCCAAGGGGGTCTCGGCTTGGCATATGGACCACCACCGAGACCTCAAGGTCTCGGTTTGGTGGTGTTGGTCATACGGCAGCAGCAACAAGGGGTAACTCCGAAGTGGTTCGGGGTATGGTGTTGATTTCGAGTCCGGTTCATGGTTTCTAGTCACGATCCGGTTCATGGTTTATGTTAAGGTTATGTTTTTAATAATCATATGTTATAAATTAAATTAACAAATATGACATGATTAATTTAATAAAACATGACTTAGGTTATAATTTAATTATTAGATCATGAAATTTTAACCTAAGTATTTAATTTTCTAGACTTTATAATTAATTAATTATTAAAAACCATGTCTATAATTAATAATTAACATGACTTAGGTTATATTGTTAATAATTATTAATACATGTTTTAACCTAAGTATTTAACTTTATTTAATTAAAAACATGATACATTAAATTAAATACTTTTAACCTATAGTTTATTTAAATCACATGTAATAATTAATAAACTATACCTTATATCATTATGACTTAGAAAAATAATCAGAAAACACATAAGCTTATATACTTAGCTTATTTAACCAGCTTATATCTAATTATGGAAATTTTATATTTTTAGAAACTTATTTAATTATGGCAGCTAATCTATTTATGGAAACTTTCTATTTTTAGAAACTTATCTATTTTAAGCAGTAATTCTATTTTTGGAAACTTTCTGTTTTTGGAAACTTTCTATTTTGGAAACTTTCTATTTTTCGAAACTTTCTATTTTTGGTAACCTTCTATTTTTGGAAACTTTCTATTTTAGGAAAACTGCTATTTTTATAAAGTTACTTATTATTACACAGTAAGTATACTAATACATGAAATACAAGTAATACTTAATCAGAATAAACAGAATATAAGATAAACATAGCTTAAAGCTTAAAACAGTAAAACATGACATGAACGTATAAAATAAGCTAAGACATGACATAAAACCAGTTACGTATTTAGTGATCAGATACTTATACACGTATGTATTTATGTAACATTAGTGATACCGAAGTAGGACTCTCCTCAATTCGTCTTCTTCGTTCACTGGACATAAGGTACGGATTCCCGTCCTTTCAGTATGGACATTCTTTCCTTATTAGGATTCCCCGTATGCAGCCAACTGTTTTCCCGTAGTATAAGTTTATATGTTGGATTTGCGTATGTTTAATTTAGAATACCTATAGCCATATACATGCATGACCAGTTTCACCTAGTTATGGAGGTACCATAACCATAACACTAGGGGCACTGGTGTTATGACTTCACCACGGCAGAGTGATTGCTCTTGGCTTCCCTTCAGCTTTTGGCCATATTATTATATTTATCATGTGGGGCGTATGGGTGCATCCTAGTTACATGTTTTCAGCAGATTACTCAGTGTGAATGTGGTGTGTGCCTTGCATCCTTCACAAGGAGTTGATCCCTCCTACCCAAAACCAGTATATTAAATTAGAGGCAGCCCCTCTAATTTCCATGATGAGGTCACCCCTCTAAGTATTCATGCACGGTGGATTTTCATGACCTATATTGGCTAATGGTAGAATATGTTAAACACTTTTTATAAGATAAACATAAGGCTTTTCAAACTATAAAACCAGTTTTATCAAGACTTAACCAGGTTATTCGGGACTTAGTTTCTTCTGCTGTTACATGTTATATGCTTCTACTATTCATGCGTTATTTTACATCCGTGCACTGAGCGTATTGCTCAGCCGTTTTCCTTTTCTATGTTCCCAAAACAGCAGGTACTCAGGGACGCTCGTAGACTTTAAGCGTACGTGCATAAGGACAGGAAGCTTTCTAGCCTTTCTTTACTTTATGCATTATCTTTACTTTGATACTCTTGCTATGGACATTGTTAGGTCCTTTCATTTACAGTACTTATGTTTGTGTGTGATGAGCTTTACTTTTGGACTACCGATGTTTGATTCCGGTATTTTCCTTTTATGGTCATGTAATGTTTAGACATTTATCCTTGTATGCTTTGATGACATGCCATAATTACGCGTAACATTCCATTATCAAAATGGGGTGTTACAAAAAAAGTCAAAGGTAGATGAAGACAGTAGAATACCACCCTAGGATTTTCAATGTTTCTAAGAATAAAACGTCTGTAATCGCGTGTAATGATGATTTGAATGATTCGACTTTGAATGCTTTGAATGTTAACTTTGTGTGAAATGTGGAAAGTATGCTCATGATAATCATGCTATGTGGTTTCGAATAATGTCAAACGCGTGGATACTAGAACTAAGAAGCAAACTGCGATGCCTATTAGTGCTAGAACACCCAAACGCAAAGTGAACTAGTCTAGTGCTACCCCCTAAGAAAAGTAATGCATCAGACTCCACCACTAAGAACCCTAGAAGCAGCATTAGGGAATTATATGAGTCTGCTAGAAAGTCTTGGAAATGGTGGTTTGCTAATCAATGTCCCCCAGGATATAAATGGATGCCTATGGTTAGGACAAAAAATGTGACAACGAGCGTTAGTATGCCTTTAAGTGATGAAACTATGGAAACTAATGAATCAGAAATCACAACTAACATGGAATCCAATTTAGCAAATGCTCCATCGTGTTTTAATTCTTCTGCAGGTGATCAAGATAATTCTCTTCATACTAGACTCCGGATGTACGAAGCACATGACGGGGAATCTCAAGCTTCTAATTAACTTCGTGGAGAAGTTCCTGGGTACGGTCCGATTGAGAAATGATCAATTTGCAACGATCCTAGGATATGGAGACTTGGTTCAAGGGAATATCACAATCAAAAGGGTTTACTACGTCAAAGGGCTCAATCACAATCTTTTCTCGGTTGGTCAATTTTGTGATGCGGATTTGGAGGTTGCTTTTAGAAAGAAGACATGTTTTGTTCGTGATTATAATGGGAATGACTTACTTACCGAAACACGGGGTACTGATCTCTACCCTATTTCACTACAAGACTCCACATCTTCAACTCCAATCTGTTTCATGGCTAAAGCTTCAACGACTCAAGCTTGGTTATGGCATCAATGTTTATCTCATCTTAACTTTGATACCATCAACTTGCTTTCCAAGAAAGATATTGTGCGAGGCCTTCCTAACTTGAAATTCATCAAAGATAATATTTGTTCTTCTTGTGAGCTTTGTAAAGCTAAACGGAGTAGTTTTAAGAAAAAGACTACACCAAGCTCTAAAGGACGGTTAGATCTTCTTCATACAGATCTGTGTGGCCCCATGCGTGTTCAAACCATCAATGGGAAGAAATATGTTATGTTAATTGTCGATGACTACTCAAGGTACACGTGGACCCTCTTCTTTAGGTCGAAGGATGAAGCACCTGTGGTTCTCATTAACTTCCTAACACTGATACAACATGGTCTTCAAGCTCAAGTAAAAGTGGTACGTACTAACAGAGGAACATAATTCTTGAATTCAACTCTGAAGAACTATTTTGAAGCCAAAAGGATTGAACACGAAACATCTATTGCTAGAACACCTGAACAAAACGGCGTTGTTGAAAGACGAACCCGTACTTTAGTTGAGGCTGCTCGAACATTATTATCCGCTTCAAACCTACCACTATTCTTTTGGGTCGAAGCCGTGGCAACCGCAGTTACATACAAAACCGTTCCTTAATTATCCCAAGACACGAAAAGACACCATATCACATAATTAATGATCGCAAACCTTCACTCAAACACCTTCATGTTTTTTGATGTACGTGTTACATTATTCGAGATGGTGAAAATCTAAACAAGATGAAAGCGAAAGGTGATGCATGCATTCTAGTGGGATATGCAATTCAATCCAAGGGATACAGAGTGTACAACAAGAGAACAAAATTGATAGTCGAAACTATTCATATCATATTCGATGAATTACAAGAAATGTCACTTGAACAAAACAGTTTAAGTCCCGATCCACAACGACAAAAGACTTCTGTGCACAACCGTACGGAACTCGGAACTAAAGACCACAACAATGAACCGTCAAGTTCAAAGCTAGTTCCTGAACATGTTCCTAGAGCAGATATGACAGTGGACACGACACTTGAAGAGTTGGAAATGTTATATGGACCAATGTTTGATGAATATTTCACGGGGAGAAACATGTTGTATCAAAGTCTTCCGCTGTCACTCATGATAAGAATGATGATACCGATCATCGTCAACAAAAGGATACAACCTCATCTACTTCAACACGGGTTGCTGCATATTTACCTCTTCAGAATATCACTTCAACAATCGATCCTACAACATCCACAACTACTGTCATTGCTCCAGAGAACACAAATCAAGCAGACGATGCATTATCTGACGATGACGATTTTCACAACCCCTTCGGTACACCGGTACACGAAACTGGAGAGTCTTCAACTCGCCATGTTGATTCGTCAAATATGCATACGTTTTACCAACGACATCCTTCAACACATCATTGGACCCGAGATCATCCTTTGGTTCAAGTAATTGGAAACCCTTCACAGCCTGTTCGTACAAGACGACAACTAGCCACCGATGGAGATGTTTGTAGGTTCGCACTCGCTGTGAGTACAGCTGAACCGAAAAACATCAAAGAAGCCATGGCTGATCATGCTTGGATTGAATCAATGACGGATGAACTTCAACAATTTGAAAGACTTAAGGTCTGGGAACTTGTTGACAGACCATACGATGTGATTCCATTAAATCTTCGTTGGATCTGAAAAAACAAGATGGATGAAGAAAACACGATCATCAAGAATAAAGCTAGGATAGTGGCTAAGAGGTATGGCCAGAAAGAGGGAATTGATTTTGACGAATCATTTGCACCAGTTGCTCGTATGGAAGCGGTCAGGATTTTCCTTGCTTATGCTGCACATAAGGGTATCATTGTTTATCAAAGGGTAAAAGCTATAAAATACCATCTTACTTATTGATTTGTGCCGACTTTAAACATTTACTATTTAATCTCGTGACTTTACCAACGTACTTGTTTGTTTTGTAATAATGTTACCAATATGACCGGATACATTTCCGTGTCATTAATTTATTTTTTATTATTTTAAATAATGACACATGTCTAATTAATTTAAGCTATAAAATACCATCTTACTTATTAATTTGTGTCGACTTTAAACATTTACTATTTAATCTTGTGACTTTACCAACGTACTTGTTTGTTTTATAATAATGTTACCAATATGACCGGATACATTTCCATGTCATTAAATTTATTTTTTATTATTTTAAATAATGACACATGTCTAATTAATTTAATTTTTTATACTGGTCTAATTACTTTGATTGCACTAATGATTCCTCATCTTTTTCAACATCTTAACTTTTCACCATTTTAGACTTGTGTAATTCGTCAAGTACTGAGAACACTCGTTTTAAATTTCATTTGTTAAGTTCAATAAAATCACAAAGATACGATTGAACCCCTGATTCTTATGGTTTTTTGTTAGCAACCAGTATTTTAACCATCTAAGCCATATTTTTTAATTAAACTGGAAATATTCAGCATATTGTTGTTTCAGATATGGCTAATACAAAGGGTATATTAGTCATTTAAAAGGGTAATATAGTCATTTCAGGCTTATATTGGTGCAGTCGGAACAAATTTGAAAGTAGAATGGTAAAGTCACGATATTAATTAGTAAGTGTTTAAAGTCGGCACATTTTAATAACTACGATGGTATTGTATAGCTTTTACCAAAAAAAAGGAAATCAGACGTGGCCATATTAAACGTAATAAAATAATGACGTAGAAATTACCGTGCCACGCTGTCGGTAACAAGTTACCAAATTGGTAACTTCAAAACGATTTTGAAAGTAGAATGGTAAAGTCACGAGATTAAATAGTAAGTGTTTAAAGTCGGAACAAATTAATAAGTAAGATGGTATTTTATAGCTTTTACCCTTTATCAAATGGACGTGAAGACATCATTTATTAACGGTCCTTTGAAGGAAGAAGTCTATGTTACGCATCCGGAAGGATTCGTTAATACTCATTATCCTGACAAGGTGTATCGTCTCCACAAAGCACTTTATGGACTCAAGCAAGCTCCAAGAGCGTGGTACGATGAGCTCTCGAAATTTCTTGTATCCAAAGGTTTCTCAAAAGGTTCCATTGATCTAACTTTGTTCACTTATAAATATGGGGATGACATTTTTCTCGTGCAAATTTATGTTGATGACGTTATTTTCGGGTCTACAAACCCAAAACTTTCAAAATGGTTTGAAAAAGTCATGCACAGCAAATTAGAAATGTCAATGATGGGAGAACTAAAATTCTTTCTTGGAATTCAAGTTTACCAATCCCCAAGTGGTATCTTTATAAACCAAGCTAAGTATTGTCAAGAGATAATCAAAAAGCATGGTATGACTTCATGTGACCCCGTTGGGACACCATTATCAACCACATCGCTAGATGCTGACTTGGATGGAAATGCTATAGATCAAACGAGATATCGTTCCATGATCGGGTCCCTCATGAACTTGACAACAAGCAGACCTGATATTTCACATGCTACGTGTTATTGTGTACGATATCAAGCATGACCCACTGAAAAGCACCTCAAGGAGGTTAAACGGATCTTTTGGTACCTCAAGAATACCATTCACTTGGGACTCTGGTATCCGAGGGAAACCAGTTTCTTTCTAACGGCCTATTCAGATTCTGATCATGCAGGGTGTCTTGATACACGAAAAAGTACTTCTGGTTGTGCACAATTTCTAGGTCAAGATAAGCTTATGGGATGGTCTTCCAAGAAGCAGGATTGCACATCACTTTCATCAGCCGAAGCGGAGTATGTGTCTCTATTTGCGTGTTGTGCTCAAGTTCTTTGGATGAGAACACAACTCACGGATTCTGGCTTCCACTTTGATAAAGTACCTATGTAATGTGACTCAAAGTTAGCCATAACTATCTCTTGTAATCCGGTACAGCATTCCCGCACGAAGCACATTGATGTCTGATATCACTTCATAAAGGAACAAGTTGAAAGAGGTATCGTTGAACTATACTTTGTCGGAACGGATTACCAATTAGCCGACTTGTTTACGAAAGCTCTGTCGAAAGATAAGATACGTTTGAGTACCTCTTTAGGCAAATTGGTATGAGATGTTTGACTCCAGCAGACCTGGAGATTCTGGCAAAGGTGCCTGCTTGATTTATCTATCAAACATCTACTTGTAAATATCATTGGAAAAGCAAAATACAAAAATATAAAACATATAAAAACAAAACAAAAATTAAAAATCTTTTAAAATCCAAAAATATTCTTCTCGACATGTCCTTTAGTATCGATAATATGGACGTACCTAGAAATGTCGCTTAATAACAACACGGGTGTGTACATAAAGCTCGAATGAAAGTTGTAAATATTTTTCAAAACATGTCGTTTCTTTTAATAAAGGAAATTGTCTATTTTGGACAATATTTCCAAACAACGCGTAGAGCAATCTATCTTGGGTTGAGCTTGTCCCAAAACATTCAACATTTTGAGTTCAACACAATGGCTTGTAATAACTTTAGATTGCAACCCGAATCTATATTCACGGGGGAGTGTACGATTTTGTGCTCTTACCCTCAACAGAAGAAGAGAAATCTTCTAACACTTTAGTGGATTCATCAAGACATTCAAAGTATATGAACTCAAGTTTATGCTTTAGAAAAACCTATTCGCCAAAAAGAAATAGAATTTTTCAAAAAGCGTTGAACACGATTTTTTCAAGAATTTCTCAATGATTATTCAAAATCTTTCAAAAATTGTGTGTTCAACAAACTCCCATCCTCAAAAAGAAAAATATGGATCACATCCTTACAATGACAATTCAATTGGATCAATTTTTGAGGGGGAGCATTTCAACTTCATGCAAAGATTGACACATCTTTCTCCCGATGATTTTCAAGACTATTTTTTTCAAAATATATATTTTAATCGAATTTGGTATCTCTAATATCAAAAGATTTTATATATTAGAGATAGGGGAGAAGATGTGATTAAAATGCGATCTTATATAAGACTCAAGCACTTTAACTCTTACCTACATGTGCAAAACACTTTCGATTATCGATGCACATGTAAAGGGGGAGCATTTCTGAAACGACAAAACTAGCAAGGTGTTAAATGTTTCTCAAACACTTTGTTAGACTTTTTTAAAGTGTTTTTATGGTTACGACCTCATACCCACAACATCTTTAATTCACGACGTTATTGGTGTCAAAAGGTTGGTTAGATTTAAGTCCTATGATCCAACCAGAACCGGAGGGATCTTCCCAGGGACAATCCAATAGATTATTAGAAGTCCTTAGGAAAGATTGAGTAGAATGTGAATGTAGCTGAATGCAAACTAAGCACTAATGCTAGCACTGGAACAATCACAACAAGGTGCTAGTGATGATGTCTTGGTAAGCATTGAAGGGGTTGAAGAATGAAAAAGAAATGTAAGGATAAAGGGTGTAAATAAATAAGCCCTCCATACAACTTAGATAGAAACCGGGTCACACATCATGAAGACAACTCATCATAGACCCAGTGATGTATGTACAACCCTTTCCCTAGCTACTCAGGCTTCTCTTAAAAGAAGTTTGTCTTATTGTCATGGATATCAACATGACTTCTATTGACTTTCTCACTCCGAGATAGTTGATATTGAATAGGTGGCATCGGCTCCAGCCTCCGACCACTAAAAGTGCACAAATCGAGTCTAGAGCCTAGAGATCAATCAAATCTCATTAGGACACACGGAATGATGATAAAGAGAGTCCTACGCCATATCCTTATGATATTGCTAGAACACTTAGAGTGATAATACTTAGTATTCACAATGATGAGTGGAAACCCTTCCAGTGTTAACATCAAACAGCACTGCGGTAGGTCATATATAATATTCTTTATGAATTAAACATATGTAGAACTGAAAATCAACGGTGGTTTGATTCTGAATTGATTCAAACTCGTTTCAGGTTTCTACGCAATATCTTTATGGTCTTGCCAGAACATTCAGAGTGATATTCATTAATATTCACAACGACGAATGGAAATCCTTCTAGCGTCAACATCAAACAGCGCAACGGTAGGTGACTTGTGAGATTCTTATGAATCAAGCTTGTGTCAACTGGAAAGCAACAATGGTAAGATTCTTTATGAATCACACTTGTTCCAGGAATTTGAATTGACGACTTTAATCAAGCGGATATTTATCCAATTGATTCACTCTTTATGTTCGCAGTCTTGCTTTGAGAAGCTCATGTAAAGAGAACGGCTAGTACTGCCGCGAAACCCTATCAAGGGGATTCTCAATTGAATCTACCCAATCATAGGAACGATATTTAATATCGTATAACGGTCTTCACCGATCGGAGGTAAAACGCTACAGATTTAGGACGAATGTCAAAGCCATTCAGTCCATGTCTATGTTTTGTCTCGAGAAGGTGGCGTCACGGTGTACACAGCAAAGTCAAAGATTCAAAACCACATACTCATGCCTAAAGACATATTCTGTTGATCCCAAACTTAGATCGATTAGCTTTGTGTATACGAGATTAGATCAAGTACTACACGTAGAGAAACCTTTGCTTATGAATAAAGTAACAAAGTGTTATGCGGAATTAACACTTGATCTAAAACACAATGATGTTAAACAAACTTTCACTTGTATTAGAATAATCGTGTTGATTACAATGAAAGGTTTAACTTGCGAATACTATGAAAACTGATGATAAACATTAACCTAAAAGATCTTCTTTTATAGAACAAGAAGTCTTGTACAATAAGCTACGAATCAACTATTCTAGGTAAAGATAAACATAGAAAATACATTGTCGTTTCTATCCTTACTAGAAGTAATCTAGAATATAATATACGTGTAGCTCACATCTTCCATCAGTGCTTGTCTTCAATCTGTCAACGCTTGACTTTATCTTGTCAACGCTTATGCTGTCAGCGCTCACTTTGCTCTTGTCAACGCTTGAGTTGTTCTTGTCAGCGTTCAAGTGTTCTGGCCTAAATTTATTCCCAACAATCCTCCCCTAAACTTGATATCCACTCTTATGATCAAGTTTCTGAATAAACATTAAGAACTTGGAGGAGTCTGACAAACCTTATCATATTGGTAATAAATAAATCTGATCAAATTCTTTGCCACGTCACTTGTATAGTCTATCTCCAACTGGGTGTCCTTCATCTTCTCCAAAACAGCCTTGTATATGAAATACTGAGCATCTACAAGTAAATACTCAGCAAACTTTGTAGAACTCAAATGGTATACACCTGCAGCTGAATATAACCTCCATTGAAGACCACTGAGGTCATCTTCAAGATCCTTCCATATTTCAGGATCTTCTTCTTTTGTCCCACACATTCTTTTGAATGTGGTCCAAAGTTTTATTCCATTGGCTGAAGTTGGTGCTTCAGCCTCATACTTGGTCTCTAGCAACCTCCAAAGGTCTACCAAGTCTTCTCTGTCACAACTTGCAAATAAAGATATGAGAGTGGTAAAAGTGTGTACCTCCTTTCCAAATCTTCCAATTTTCCAGAATCCACATTCATCTTCCTCATAACTTACAATTGGATTCCTGGAATCTAGTGGTAACACATGAACCATATCTGAAGCTTCTAATGGGGAGAGCTTGAGGCTCTTTCTAATGATTGCTTCACTTGGATACAGTTGAGACATATCTTTTGGAAACTCAAGAACAAATCCCTTCTTCACTGGTCTAGGGACTATCATAGCTTTCTTGATTGCCATCTCTTCTGCAAGTTGCTCCTTTCTTTCATCTGAAAGAAGTCTGAAAGTGTTCTCTTCCTGCACTTTCACCCAAATAGGATAAGCTCTATGTTCCAACTCATCAAATGTCAAAGCCTTTAGCTTCTGATGTGTCCATCCAACTCCATGACATTTGAGCAACATAAAGTAGAGCTTCCTTCTATCCCTTTTCAGTTGAGAGAGAATGTTGCTTGCCCTGTACTTCAACATAACCTTACAATCCTGCTGAACTCTAAGAAGAATTTCCAAACCCCATATCTGATCTGAAATGGTCAAGTCTGGATTATCCATGCAGCTTTCTTCCCAAGAATTGTACATTTGAACTACCTCTGGCATATCAAAATCAATTTGCAACTTCAAATCTCTCAGCCTTTCCCTAGCAAGCTCATCACCATACTCAAGTCTTTCTGGTTCAACAATCATCACACTTGAATCTGAGCTGCCTCCATCACTTTCTTCCTCAGAAGTCACAACAAATGGTGACTTTTCCTTCTCACCTTGTTCCATCATTTGCTCAGCCAAACTTCTATCAAATTCAACCTGAGCTGCATTCTTTGGAACATTTTCTTCTACCAACTTACCCTTACCCTTATCTGTTGGTTCAATTGTTGGTAGGATAGATGATAATACCTGAGTATGAACATCTTTGATGATAGATGATGACTGGAATACATCACCTCCATATGCAGATCTGTCAACGCCCAAATTTCCTCTATCAGCGCCCAAAATACTTCTGTCAGCGTTCAAACTTGTCTTGTCAACGCTCAAATATTTTCCCTCAGCGCCTTGTGAAACCTCTCTCAGCATATCTGTAAATGATAAATTTAAATTTGTTGGAGAGATTAAGGACGTATCAAAACCTTTTTGTTCCTTCAATGTAGTAAGAGCTTCAGCAATATCCAATGATTGACCATCTTGACTGCTCTTATCACTCAGATTTCTTGCTTCCTCCCCTTTGGAAGACTCCTCCATACCTCCCCTTGAATGAGCACTCTCCAAAACAACAATCCTCTCCCTCAATTCATTGAGTTCAAGGCCTTGGTTACTGACAATTTGTACTAGGTCTGCATTTTGCTTTTGCAAGCTAATGCAGACAGCCGTCAATTCTAAAAGCGTCATTGGTTCCAGTCTGCCCTCTTCCAAAATGGGAATTTGACCTCCCAAGTTAGGTTCATTGGGCAAGGATGAGGACTTAATTATGGTGGGACTGTCTTGGCCAGCTGCTAAGCCAGAACCAATAGTCTCAGCCTCATCCAGGTCACCAGCCACACTTGTGGTGGTGGTTCTCTCTGCTACATGGCTAGGACCACCAGAGGAGAACACTCCAGCAGTCCTTTGGCGTTTCATCAACCTATATTCTGGTGGTGTGGAAGATGGTGTAGAAGATGGTGTAGATGTTGGTTGGTTAAGGGGTGTTTGGGATTGTGATGGTTGGGTGTCAACGTTGGGAATAGGCATATCAACGCCCACATTAGATGTGTCAGCGTCAAAGGGAGTTTGGTCTATTTGCATTTGGTCAGGTGAGGGTAAAGGTTCAGGGATAGGTTCAAGTTTTGGTTGAGGGTCAATATGAGGTTGAGGGTCTGGTTGGGGTTGTGCTGCTGCAATAACAGCAAGCATGGCTGGGGTTAATGGTAGGTCTCTATGAGGTGGTGAATTCATCTTGGTAAAAATAGCCTTCTTTTGTGCAGGGATCTTATAAAAGTCATTGTGATCCCTTGAACAATATCTTTGAGCATCAAAAACCATTTGCAGAAAACGGGGATAAGCTAAAGTCATTTTTGTCCCCTTGTTTTTACACATTCCTTCAAAAATCATTTTAGACCAATTATAATTTTGCCCTGTTGCAATACACACAATAGCAGATGCAATGGATCTATTGATCTCATTGTGTGCAGTACACTTGGGACTCAAACATTGAAGGAGAATGTGAATTAGGTACTTCCAGGCTGGGGGAAATTCCTGCTTATGGTACTTATTAAGAGTACCTTCATCAGGAATAGGATATCCCAAAGCCCTAAGCCCTTGTTCTATTTCAGATATGGGAAGCATGGTTATACCATCAGCATCATTAAGATGCAAGGCCTGGCGTACCAAGGCCTCAGTAACCACCCAAGGTCTCCCATGTACAATAGAATTCAATGTTGTCACTCCATTAACTGTTGAGGAACTGACAGTGTTCCAAAACTGTTTAATGTGTGTGACTGGAATGAGTGGGGCATGAGAAAGAGCATACCTTAATGGGGATGCATTCAAATACTCCACCATCTGTGTGTATTCAGGGAACAAAGTATTATCAGCAACAAGATAAGCAATCATGTTGTGTTGAGACTTGAACCCCAAATCCAATTCTGCTGAGTTAAATCTTGGTGCCATTGATGAAAGCTGTTAAGTTGATGTATAAAAGATGAAGGTTGATAAGAGAAAAGTGTTAGACAAGAATTATAGATACCCTGTTGAAAATAGGAGCCAAATTTATAGGAGTGGATGAATGCACGTGATTGGCCCAAAAATAGGCAAAGATTTTCAAAAATCAATCATGAAAATATTGAAAAAGTTTATAAGTTATCTCATGCATTAAATGAAAGTAACAACTCCTAAAATTACGGCTTGAAAATATGTCAAAAAGTTACAACTGGGTAGGTCCCATTGTTTGTCAACGGTCAAATATAACCCATCAACGCCCAACGGCTATAATCTTGTCAACGTTCGCCTAAAGCCATGTCAGCGTCCAATTTGGTCACAACAACGCTTGGAAAAATCTTGTCAGCGTCCAAAAATAAAATTGTTTTAAAAAGTGAACAAAGACTTTAACAAGTAATTTATCCTAGAGAAGATAACCAAAAGCTGATAATTATCATAGGGCGGCAAGCACTGTCCAGTTATGCACACTTGCATAAGCAAGATAGACATAACAGTCCTCTAGTGTCCCTTGCTAACCAAAATTCTTAACAACCAAGTTACCTCATAAAATCCTTGTTACTCCCAGGTAAAACCCATATCAAAAGGATTCCCAAGCCTCCCATCAGACCATAACCAATTCTAAGTCAAAAATGTCTTGGCAGCATGCAAAGTTGATATACTATGCATGCTACAGTGCCTCATGGTTTAGTAAAACTAACCCATACTCACCAGTGGACACAATCTAGAATTGTGATGAGAGTATTCTAAGAATACCCAAGAGTCCTAAAGGTTCCTTAAACCTCCCCTTAAACTATGATACATGAGTTCTCAAAACATATATATGAACATTAAAAATTTATGTCAAGATAGGAATATAAATATTCCAACCATCATCCATAAACAAAACATGTCCAAATAGCTCTTCAAAGTTCCATAAGCAACTCTGTATCCAATGGCATAAAGCTACCATTACCTGCACATTTAGATGAAAAACACAAAACTAACACTTGTTGCTGACAGCGTCCCGACAACACATATCAGCGTTGGAGGAACTCTTGTGAGCGTTAGACAATAATATCTCTAACAACGGCAAAATAACACTTGACAGCGTTACATTTACCTTTGTCAGTGTTAGAAAAATAATGTGGAAAATCTAAACCATCACAAAGACCAATAACAATGCATTATCCTGTACATACTTTTACAAAAAGGTTCCAAAACACATATTAAGTGAGATTAACCATTCCAATATTTGTTACCAAATATTGAAATCTTCCAGCATCAAAAGGTTTAGTTAATAAGTCAGCTACATTATCTTCAGTATCTACCCTATCTGGTTGTATTAAACCTTTCTCAAAGCAATCTCTTATAAAATGATGTCTAATTTCTATGTGTTTGGTTTTAGAATGATGTACAGGATTTTTAATAATGCATAAAGTACTGTTATTGTCTACAAAAATCTTGGTATGCATAAAATTATACCCATAATCCAACAGCTGGTTCTGAATCCATAATACTTGTCCACAACAAGCAGCTGCAGCAACATATTCTGCTTCAGTTGTAGAGTTTGCCACCACTGTTTGTTTCTTGCATTGCCAAGATATTAATCTGCTCCCAAGAAATTGGCATCCACCAGTTGTGGATTTCCTATCAAACTTGTCACCACCATAATCACTGTCTGAATATGCAATAAGGTCCAATGGAGAATCTTTTGGGTACCATAATCCAAGATCTGGATAACATCTTAGGTACCTAAAAATCCTCTTCACAGCAAAAAGGTGACATTCTTTGGGAGTCACTTGATGGCGTGCACATGCACACACAGCAAACATGATGTCAGGTCTTGAGGCTGTAAGATACATCAATGATCCAATCATTGATCTATAGTGCCTAACATCCACATCCTTTCCAGCTCCAATTTTTCCCCAAGGGTATTGCCTATCCATAGGAGTGGAAGCCTCCTTCTCATGTGGAGAAAAACCATATTTCTTCAAGATTTCAGCTACATACTTGTCTTGGGAGATGAAGATACCATCTTCTTTCTGCTGAACTTGTAAACCTAGAAAGAAGTTCATCTCACCCATTGCACTCATCTTGAATTTATCTGTCATGAGCTTGGAAAAATCCTCACTCATTTTTGGATCAGTAGACCCAAAAATGATGTCATCAACATAGACCTGCACCAGCAACACATGTTTTCCTTTCTTCTTTGTAAATAGTGTCTGATCTATGGTGCCCCTTTTGAAACCATTTTCCACCAAGTAGGTGGACAATGTACCATACCATGCTCTTGGGGCTTGATGAAGGCCATACATTGCCTTCTTTACTCTATAAACCTTGTCTGGATTCTCAGGATCTTCAAAACCAGGAGGCTGCATTACATAAACCTCCTCAACAATTGTGCCATAGAGGAAAGCACTCTTCACATCCATTTGATAAACAGTAAAATTCATGCAAGAAGCATAAGCTAAGAAAATTCTGATAGCTTCAATTCTTGCAACTGGAGCAAAGACTTCTTCATAATCTATGCCTTCCTCTTGTGTATAACCCTGAGCTACCAAACGTGCCTTGTTTCTGACCACAATGCCTCTTTCATCTTTCTTGTTCCTTAGAACCCATCTTGTCCCAATTGGTCTCACATACCTAGGACAATCAACCAGCTCCCAAACATCCTGTATAGCAAATTGGTGAAGCTCATCCTGCATTGCTTCCACCCAACTTGGTTCTTTGAGAGCATCAAAAATCTTCTTGGGTTCTTCCTGTGACAGAAAACAGGCAAACAAACATGCTTGTACAAGAGGGGTATCAACCTTCTTGTGTATATTGGCAATAAACCCACCAAGACCTTGATGGGATCTTCTTGTCTGAACTGGAGCCATAACATCACCAATGATTTGAGATGTGGGGTGATCCTTTGCTGTGGAAGTGAGAACTCCTCCTTCAAAAAGTCTGGTGTCCTCAATTTCACGCTCCATGTTGCCAATATCTTCTTCAGATTCTTCTTGATCAACAGGAATCTCTTCATGGATATTGGAAGGTCCACCCTGTTCAAAATGGGAAGAGAAAAGCTGTGTAAAGGTGTCTCCAAAGTCTGATCCTTGTTTGTCAGCGTTTGGGCTAACAACGCCTGAACTTGTGTTGTCAGCGTTAGAGCCATCAGCGTCTGAATTGGTCGTGTCAGCGCTTGATTTCCCTTTGTCAGCGCCTGAAGAATCATGCATGTTTGTATTTGGTGGTATTTGAACACCACCATTATCTTTCCTTGCAGCAGTAGCAGCAGTAGCAGCAGCATAATACTCATCTGTCCATATAGGAAGTGTAACATATTCTTGTGTGGGAGATGATTCAACTGCTGGTGGTCCATCCTCCTTAGCAACCTGTATACCTGAAACATTACCAATTCTCTTTTCCAAAACACTTGAAGTTACCTTCACAATGTCTGGATCAGTAACAGGCATATAATTTAAAGCTCTAGATAAAGGTTCTAAGTCAAACAACCAATTTGGACCACTCTCAGGATCACTAGGTTTACTTTCTAAAAACCTAACATGTACTTTTTCAAGTATACGTTTTTCCTTTTTAATGTAAACCCTATATCCTTTACTCTGCACTGAATAACCCATGAAGTAGCCTTCATCACCTTTTGAATCAAATTTACCTAGGGCCTCACTAGTTTCTAGAACAACTACATGACATCCAAAAGGCTTCAGAAAACCAATATTTGGCTTCCTTCCCCAAAGTAATTCATAAGGTGTCTTATTATGTATCTTGTTGACCAATGCCCTATTTTGAACATAACAAGCTGTGTTAACAGCTTCAGCCCAAAAAGCTATAGGAAAGTGGGCATCAGCCAACATGGTTCTGGCTGCTTCAATAAGGGTCCTATTCTTTCTCTCAGCAACCCCATTTTGTTGTGGGGTTCTAGCTATGCTAAACTGCCTAGTAATCCCTTTCTTGGCACAAAAATCATCCAACAACTGATTTCTAAACTCACCCCCATTGTCACTTCTAATAATTTTGACCTCATTACCATTTTTCTTTTCAATCTGGGTAATAAAATTAATCAGACTTAGGGCAGTTTCACTTTTCTTGGCTAAAAAGAAAGTCCATGTGAACCTGGAGTAATCATCAGTAATGACAAAACAATATGATTTACCCTTCAAACTTTCTATATTAGTTGGACCAAAGAGGTCCATATGCAATAAGTGAAGGGGTTTAGAACTAGAGTGCACCTGTTTAGACCTGAATGAGACCTTGTGCTGCTTGCCCTTAAGACATGCAACACAAGAGTGGTCATTGTGGAAAGCCTTTTCAGGCAAACCATCAACTAAACCAAGCCTCACAAGCCTATTAATATTCTTAAAGTTTATGTGCCCTAGTCTCCTGTGCCAAAGATTACTTTCATCGACTGAGGATTTAGCATACAGACATGACATCTTATTATTTACCTTAATTCCATTAAGATTCACATTATATATGTCTTTATGCCTTGGTGTTCTAAAATCTATGTATTTCTCCTCAGGGAGCTAATAATCTTTGCTTAACACCAAGCACTCAGTATCTGTGAAAAGAACCTTATTTTTGTTATCACACACTTGTGATACACTAAACAAATTATAATCCAGGTCTTTCACCAAGAAGACATTATCAAACCTAAGATTGTTGGTGACAAGGGTTCCTTTTCCTGTGATTGTGCCGTAGCCACCTCCAAAGTATACCTTATCACCATCTTGAATAGGAGAGAAATTGGTCAGATAGTCTTCCTTTCCAGTCATGTGCCTTGAGCATCCACTATCCCAGTATCCATAGTCATTGATCTTCTTCTGAATGCCCTGCACATAAAGAAAACACATTAGTTTTCTTTGGGAACCCAAGCCTTGGAAGACTTGGATTCATTTGGTTGTTCAACAAGAACAGACTTGGTTCTCATAACAACCCCATTTTCATCCCTGTTTGAATGAAATTCCCAGTTAACCCCAATTGGTGTTGACAATGCCTTAGAAATATAATGAAACCTGTTGCATGTCATAGAAATACCAGGATTATTAGGGTTCTGGTCTTGTTTTGGTCTCCATGTTAAGCTAGTAGAAGCTTTAGACCTATTTCCCTGTGGTTGCAAATACCTAGGTTTAGCAGTGTGTCTGTCAGCGCTGAAATTACTCCTGTCAGCGCCCCGATTGCTCTTATCAGCGTTGAACCTAGGGTTTGCTACAGGAACCCATTGCCTATTTGACCAAGTATTTGACTTTTGAAAAGGTCTTAGGCCTTGTGTGTTAGACCCTCTTGAAAAGAATGGGGCTGGTCTAACAACTTGTGAACTTTTGTTCACAAAGGTATTGGGTCTGACAGTGTTTGACCTATGTTGACTTTTGTCAGCGCTGAAATGGTTCCTGTCAGCGTTGACATTGGAAGCGTTGACACATTTGTAGGCCAAATGTGAAAAGCTCCCACATGTGTAACAAGCTTTTCTAGACATAGTCTTAGGTCTAGAAGCAAAGAAGCCTGTTCCATGGTTACTAACTTGGCTTTTTGGTGACCTAGAATTTCTATACATCTCTGCATATTTAACACTAGGTTTTCTAATATTTTGTGGGCCAAGGTCAACAGGTTTGCCAGTGGTAGGGTGTGTGATCTTAATAGGTTTAGGATCATCAATTGGTTTTGTGATTGGTGTGGGCTCATTTGGACTTTCACACAATAACCCTCCCTTAACAAACAAAGTGTGGTTAGCTTTCTTCCACTCTTCTAGGTCAGTCAGCTTTTGCTGATATTCCTCAACTGGGGAAGTCACTCTAGGTGGAGGAATGAACTCCTCCTCTTGACATTCTGGCAAGCCAGTCCAAGATAAGTCCTTTGATTGGACACCATAGAAATCCCCAGCTGGTGGTGGAACAACAGTATAATTATTCATCCCAATCCCACTCATATCCTTAGAGTCTCTTTGTTTACTAACAACTCTCCTAGGGTTTGTGTGGCCTTATCAAATCTCTGGATTTTAAGACTCACATTATCTTTATTTTTGTTAGCCTCCTCTAACTGAGCTATCAAATCAAGATTAACCCTATTTACTATATCTTGCACATCTTTACTCTGAAATAACTCATGTTTTAAGATGTTTATTTGATCTTTTAAATCAAACTCCATTTTCTTATACTCAGATACTGTCTTTTCTGTTTGGGTTAGAGCAATTTGATAGTTAGATACTTTGCATCTTTCAGTACTTGCCTCATCTAATAATTTAACTATCTCTTGTTTTAATTTTTCAGTATTTAAACGACAACCCTTAGAACAGAAAGCATCATCATATACCTCATTATCTGATGAAGAGGAGGAGTGTGCCATGAGAGCATATTCAGCATGCTCTTCTTTAACTTCAGCAACCAAAGCTCTGTCCTCTTCCTCATTCTTAGCCATCCAGCTCCAATCCCATTCTCCAACACCATCAATTTGTTGAACAGCAACCATGGCCTTGGGATCTGGGTTCTTAATCATTTGGCTAGAAGGCTTCCCAGCATCAGATCTCCTTGGAGATCTACATTCCCTCATAAAGTGCCCCATCCTATGACAGTTGTAGCACTCTACCTTGGACTTGTCAAAGCCAGCAACATCCTTAGCATTAAAGGTCATCTTCTTCTTGAACCTTTTATTGAACCTGTTTGCTCTTAAACTTACAAGAGCCATAGTCCACTTGATGTCCATCTCTTCCAATTGCTCATCACTTATCTGCTCAAGATCTTCATAAGTAATCCTTGAATCACTAGGCAAAGAAGCAATGAATGCACACACAGTATCAAGATCAAAACCAGCAGGTTTAATTCTATCAGCGCCATGATTGTGTGTGTCAGCGCTTGAGTACAAAGCGTTGACAGGATATGATCCAGCGCTGACAGATTGACATCCAGCGCTGACACCTTGAGATCCAGTTGCTGAATGTCCATAGAAGTTCATGGAATCAAATTGGCCTTCACTTTGTGAAAAGAAGGCCATGTTGCTGCTAGAAGATTTGTTATCACTCTCCAATTGCCATTCATTCTCCAACAGCCTTAACTTGTTGAAGATGTCATCAAACCTGGAAGTCTTGTGGGTGTTATTGACAAGAATAGATCTTGTCTCAATCTTCCATACATCACCAAGGCTTTTGAGAAAAGTAGCATTTAATTCAGGGTCATCAATCTGTTTTCCCATGAAGGAAAGTTGACTTGTGATGTCAAGAAGTCTACTTCTCACACTGCTGAGATTCTCATTAGGTTGAGCTTTAAAGACAGCATACTCATGCAAGAGTTGCTTCTTCTTTTCTTCTTTAGTGTCAGCATTGCCACCATGTGCTACTTCAAGAGCTTCCCAAAGCTCTTTTGCAGACTCAAAACGTTTGTACTTATGCTGATTCTCATGACCTAGGGCATGTTTCAAGATGTTCAAAATTTTCATGTCCACCCTCTTCTTGGCTATATCTTCAACAGCTACCGCTCTCCCATCATCAGGCTTTTCCACTTTATCAGCTTCAGGACAATTAGGAACAGCTGTCCTTGCGGCAATTGCAGCAGTAATCTTTGCTGCTTTATCGAATGTGTTTCCATATTCGATAATTTCCCAAAGAGTGTAGTCATGAATAGCTATGTATTGCTCAAAATTGGACTTCCAGAGTTCAAAGTTCCTGGCATCAAACATGGGATATTTGATACTAGGGTTTGAGAAGTTGTTTTGAAGCAAAGCAGGAGGTTGATTTGTGCCAGACATGATGTTTTTAGGGTTTTGAGAATTTTAGGGTTTTTAGGGTTTGGTGTTTTAGGGTTCTGCGTTACTTAAAGATCAAAAGTTTCTCAACAAGCTCTGATACCACTTGTTGATCCCAAACTTAGATCGATTAGCTTTGTGTATACGAGATTAGATCAAGTACTACACGTAGAGAAACCTTTGCTTATGAATAAAGTAACAAAGTGTTATGCGGAATTAACACTTGATCTAAAACACAATGATGTTAAACAAACTTTCACTTGTATTAGAATAATCGTGTTGATTACAATGAAAGGTTTAACTTGCGAATACTATGAAAACTGATGATAAACATTAACCTAAAAGATCTTCTTTTATAGAACAAGAAGTCTTGTACAATAAGCTACGAATCAACTATTCTAGGTAAAGATAAACATAGAAAATACATTGTCGTTTCTATCCTTACTAGAAGTAATCTAGAATATAATATACGTGTAGCTCACATCTTCCATCAGTGCTTGTCTTCAATCTGTCAACGCTTGACTTTATCTTGTCAACGCTTATGCTGTCAGCGCTCACTTTGCTCTTGTCAACGCTTGAGTTGTTCTTGTCAGCGTTCAAGTGTTCTGGCCTAAATTTATTCCCAACATATTCAAAATTTAATAGCGTGATCATGTGGATGAAGACACAAGATCACAAGATGGCAAAGACAAGTCAGGGATGATTTGAAGATCTCAATATTAAAGATAAAGTCGAAAGACAACGACAAAGGCTCAAAGATCACAACATGAAAAAAAGACTACTATTACACGTTCAAGACTCATTTATGGCGAGATTAGTAATCTCTACAAATTTCCAAATGACAAAGGGTAATGACCTCTCATAAAGGGTAATGACCTCTCATTAGGGGAGATTGTTAGCCTCAAAATATTGAGTCAAACAAGAATGCTCAGTCATATGTTTATTATGTATCGTATATTAGAATGTTGTAATAGGTAGTAGGTTAGTCGTGTATTACGGGCTTAACTTTAAGCTAAGGTTCATTCATAAGTAACCAAAGCCCAAAAGGAAAGACCGGATCATAATCATATAGCCTATTTTGCCACATGTAGGCAAAGGCTATAAATACCCTTCCTAGCATGTTAGGAAGGGTGTTGGTCATTTTCATTTTTTCTCACTAATCTAGTCCTCCAAAAGTTCCAACCATTTTTCTCTATACTTTCTCTCACTACTTTCTCTCTGTAGAATTCATCTATTTTTGTAACACCCCATTTTGATAATGGAATGTCACGCGTAATTATGGCGTGTCATCAAAGCATACAAGGATAAATGTCTAAACATTACATGACCATAAAAGGAAAATACCAGAATCAAACATCAGTAGTCCAAAAGTAAAGCTCATCACACACAAACATAAGTACTGGAAATGAAAGGACTAAACAATGTCCATAGCAAGAATATCAAAGTAAAGATAATGCATAAAGTAAATAAAGGCTAGAAAGCTTCTAGTCCATATGCACGTACGCTTAAAGTCTACGAGCGTCCCTGAGTACCGCCGTTTTGGGAACATAGAAAAGGAAACAGCTGAGCAATACGCTCAGTGCACGGATGTACAATAAAGTATGAATAGTATAAGCATATAAGCATATAACAGCGTAAGAAACTAAGTCCCGAATAACCTGGTTAAGTCTTGGTAAAACTGGTTTTATAGTTTGAAAAGCCTTATGTTTATCTTATAAAAACTGTTTAACATATTCTACCGTTAGCCAGTATAGGTCATGAAAATCCACCGTGCATGAATACTTGGAGGGGTGACCTCATCATGCAAATTAGAGGGGCTGTCCCTAATTTAATATACTGGTTTTGGGTAGGAGGGATCAGTTTCTTGTGAAGGATGCAAGGTACACACCACATTCACACTGAGTAATTTGCTGAAAACATGTAACTAGGATGCACCCATACGCCCCACATGATAAATATAATAATATGGCCAAAAGCTGAAGGGACGCCACGAGCAATCACTCCGCCGTGGGGAAGTCATAACACTAGTGCCTCTAGTGTTATGGTTATGGTACCTCCATAACTAGGTGAAACTGGTAATGCATGTATATGGCTATAGGTATTCTAAATTAAACATAAGCAATTCAAACATATAGACTTATACTACGGGAAAACAGTTGGCTGCATACGGGGAATCCTAATAAGGAAAGAATGTCCATACTGAAAGGACGGGAATCCGTACCTTATGTCCAGTGAACGAAGAAGACGAACCGAGGAGAGTCCTACTTCGGTATCACTAATGCTACATAAATACATACGTGTATAAGTATCTGTTTACTATATACGTAACTGGTTTTATGTCATGTCTTAGCTTATTTTATACGTTCATGTCATGTTTTATTGTTTTAAGCTTTAAACTGTGTTTATCTTATATTCTGTCTATTCTGATTAAGTATTACTTGTATTTCATGTATTATTATACTTACTGTGTAATAATAAGTAACTTTCTAAAAATAGCAGGTTTCCTAAAATAGAAAGTTTCCAAAAATAGAAAGTTACCAAAAATAGAAAGTTTCCAAAAATAGAAAGTTTCTAAAAATAGATTTACTATTTAAAATAGATAAGTTTCTAAAAATAGAAAGTTTCCATAAATAGATTAGCTGCCTGAATTAAATAAGTATCTAAAAATTAGAAAGTTTCCATAATTAGATATAAGCTGGTTAAAAAAGCTAAGTATATAAGATTAAGTGTTTTCTAATTATTTTTCTAAGTCATAATGATATAAGGTATAGTTTATTAATTATAACATGTAATTTAAATAAACTATAGGTTAAAAGTATTTAATTAAATATATCATGTTTTTAATTAAATAAAGTTAAATACTTAGGTTAAAACATGTATTATTAATTATTAATAATATAACCTAAGTCATGTTAATTAATTAATTATAGCCATGGTTTTTAATAATTAATTAATTATAAAGTCTAGAAAAATATAAATACTTAGGTTAAAATTCCATGATCTAATAATTAAATTATAACCTAAGTCATGTTTTATTAAATTAATCATGTCATATATTATTAATTTAATTTTAACATATGATTATTAAAACATCACCTTAACATAAACCATGAACCAGATCGTGACTAGAAATCATGAACCGGACCCGTAATCAACACCATACCCCGAACTACTTCGGGGTTCTCCCCTGTTTGCTGCTGCCATGGGAACCACACCACCAAACCGAGACCTTGAGGTCTCGGTGGTGGTCCGAAAGCAAAACCGAGACCCCCTTGGGGTTCGGTTTAGGCGTCGGCCACAACAAAACACCCCTAAATCCTCCGTTTTGATTTACCCCATAACCATTTACATGTTTGATTTATGTTTTTAATTAGCTTTTTAAAAACATCATGTTCTTGTTTAATTTATTAAATCAAAACAAAAAGAAAAAGGATTAAAAAGGTATACCGAATGCGTGGATCAAACGAGGATGAACACACACGAACACTTGCACCAAAATCAAGATCAAAAATCAAACAACACCACCTTTCTTGTGTTTATGTGCCGCGGCCAAAGGAGAGAAAGAAGGAGAAGGAGAAAAACTTTTTAGGTTTTTGTTTAATTTACTGTAAAGTGAAAAATGACCACAATATTTACCTTAACCCCTTTCTTAGTAAAATTTTGATGGGCTTGGCTCATCTCCATGGTGTAGCCGCGGGTAGGGGCCCCACATGGGGTACCCGTACCATTTTCCGAGTCTGATTATTTAAGTGTTTGTTCGTGTTTAGTCGTGTTCGTGTTTTATGTGTTCTCGTGAAATATTAACCGTGACTTAATATATTTATTCGTGTTCGTAATAAATATATATACGTAATTAATAATAGCTCGTGATTAAATACGTTCATGAATTCATGATCGCATGTTCGTGATTAATTATTGTTTAAATAATTATTGTGTGTTCGTACGTAATAAATACTTATCGTGTTCTAACACGTACGTAATACGTAAAATTCTAACACGTGAACGTAATCATACTATAAAAGGAAAGTTTTAATCTAGTACGTATGATCTTAAGGGTACTATTCATGGTAAAAGCATGCGGGTTTTACAACTCTTTCCCCCTAAAAAGAATAATTCGTCCCCGAATTATAGATAAAGTAAACTGAAAAGAAGAACATACCCGAATTCAAAATATGAAATGAGGGTAAGAAGCCCGGATAGAATCCTATGGTTCCCAAGTGGCTTCCCGCTCGGTATGATCCCTCCAAAGGATTTTGACGAATGGAATCGTCTTCTTTCTCATGACTCGTTCTTGTCTGTCAATAACTCGTTCGGGTTCTTCTATGAAAGTGAGATCTTCACATATCTGTTCCAGTGGATACTGAAATATGTGACTGGTACCCTCTGAGTAAGGACACATGAAACACATTGTGTACATGCGAAAGCTGCGAAGGTAACGCTAACCGGTAAGATACTTCACCGACTCGTTCAATGATATCAAACGGTCCGATGAAACGAGGACTGAGCTTCCCTTTAATCCCGAAGCGTCTAACACCACGTGTCGGCGAGACCTTAAGGAAGACGTGATCTCCTACGTTAAAATGTATGTCCCTACGATGCTTATCGGCGTAACTCTTCTGACGTGACCGTGCTTCCTGAAGTTTCTTCTTAGCTACTGCGATCTTTTCGTTGGTCATCTCTATGATTTCTGGTCCTTCAAGTGTTCGCTCGCCAACCTGATCCCAGCAGATTGGGGCGCGACACAATCAGCCATACAACATCTCGAAAGGAGCACACTTGATACTTGCGTGCCAACTGTTGTTGTATGCAAACTCGACCAAACAGATATAATCGTCCCAATCACCCGTCCATTCCAACTCACATGACCTCAACATGTCTTCCAATGTTTGAATCGTTCGCTCTGACTGTCCGTCCGTTTGAGGATGAAAAGCCGTGCTAAGCTTAAGTTGTGTACCCCAAGCTTTCTGCAGACTCTTCCAAAATCGCGAAGTGAAACGAGGATCTATGTCTGAGACGATGCTGGATGGAGCACCGTGGAGTCTCATGATCTCTCTTCTATACGTATCGGCGAGTTTACTTACCGGATCTTCCATGCGGATCGGTAATAAATGAGCTGATTTGATAAGTCGATCTACGATAACCCAAATTGCATCGTGCTTCCTCTTGGTAGGCGGAAGACCAGTAACAAAATCCATTGTGCTTTTTTCCTACTTCCACTCTGGAATATCTAACGGTTGAAGGAGACCGCCAGATCGTTGATGCTCGATCTTAACCTGCTGGCAGATAAGACATTTGAAGACGTAAGTGGCCACATCCTGTTTCATACCACTCCACCAAAAGTACTGCTTGATGTCATGGTACATCTTAGTCGAACTAGGATGTTTAGAGAATGGGGAGCTATGAGCTTCAGCTAACAAGGCTTCCCAGAGTTCTTGATCATCAAGAACACAAAGTCTCATGCCCTGCCATACGATACCATCTGCATCTACTCTGAATTTCGTCTGTTTCTCCAAATTCTGTATTATTGCCCAAATTTCTCCATCTTCTTTCTGAGCTTCCTTGATCTTAGAGAGTAACTCGGGTTCTACTCTAAGATTAGCCCAGTAACCGTGTTGTCCACGTACCATGATCTCGATGTCTAGTCGCTCCAAGTCTCTTATAATTTCCTCCTCAATTTTAATGCCGTGGATCATTCCGGACTTCCCGCTAAGGGCATCTGCTACTACATTCGCTTTTCCGGGATGATACTGTCGATTAATGTCATAATCCTTCAACAGCTATAACCATCTCCTCTGTCTCATCTTCAATTCACGTTGAGTGAAGATATACTTCAAACTCTTGTGGTCCATGAAAATGTCACATGATTCTCCATATAAGTAGTGCCTCCATATCTTCAATGCAAACACGACTGCAGCAAGTTCCAAGTCATGCGTAGGGTAATTCTCTTCATAAGGCTTAAGCTGCCGTGAAGTGTATGCGATCACTTCCCCATGTTTCATGAGAACACAGCCAAGTCCCTTCCCCGATGCATCACTGTAGATTTGAAATCCACCCGTACCAGATGGGAGAGTATGAATAGGTGGAGATACTAGCTTCTGCTTCAGGTCTTCAAAGCTCTTCTCTCATTCTTCAGTCCAGACGAATTTCTCCCCTTTCTGCATCAGTTTGGTCAATGGTAGTGCTAAACGGGAAAAGTTCTCCACGAACCTACGGTAATAGCTAGCTAAGCCTAAGAAACTGCGGACTTCCGTCGTTCATGTCGGCCTCGGCCACTTACTAATGGCCTCAACCTTCGCTGGATCTATAGTGATTCCTTCTACTGATACAATGTGACCTAAGAATGCCACCTTGTCTAACCAGAACTCACATTTGGATAATTTAGCATATAGCTGCTTCTGGCGAAGAATCTGTAGTACTGTACGAAGATGGTCTTCGTGTTCCTCCTTGGACTTTGAGAAAATCAGGATGTCATCGATGAAGACAATGACGAACTTGTCCAGAAATTCATGGAAGATTAGGTTCATCAAGTCCATGAACACTGCTGGAGCATTATTCAGGCCAAATGGCATAACTAGAAACTCGTAGTGGCCATAGCGGGTACGAAAAGCAGTCTTGGCGATGTCCTGCTCCTTAACCCGTAACTGATGATAGCCTGAACTAAGATCAATCTTGGAGAAGTGTTTGGCCCCTTGGAGTTGGTCAAAAAGATCGTCTATACGCGGCAGTGGATACCTATTCCGGATAGTAATCTTGTTGAGCTCGCGATAGTCTATGCAAAGACGCATACTGCCGTCCTTCTTCTTAACAAATAAGACCGGTGCGCCCCATGGAGATGCGCTCGGTCGAATGAAACCTCGTTCTAGATGTTCTTGCAGTTGATCCTTCAGCTCCTTCAGCTCTATGGGAGCCATGCGGTAAGGAGCCTTGGAGATCGGTTCAACTCCTGGAATAAGCTTGATATTGAATTCCACTTCTCGTGCAGGTGGTATGCCCGGAAGTTCTTCTGGAAATACATCTTGGAATTCCGACACTATTGGTTGATCCTGAATTGATGGAGATTCAGCATCCAAGTCATGAACCATAGCTAGATAACCCTCGCAGACATGTGACAGTAGTGCACGCGCTTGCAGGGTAGATATGAATGTACTCTGGTGCATTAACATCACCGAAGATAACTCGATATGAATGGAAGTCTATAGTAGCATGATGCTTAGATAGCCAATCCATGCCCAAAATCATGTCGAAGTCATTCATGTCTAGCGGAAGTGCGTCAACAGGACGAACCTTATCGTCAAATTCTAGGGGAAGACTCTTGTATACATGGGAGATTAATACAGAGTCCCTCAAAGGCGTGGAAATAGTAAGTCTATTCTCTAATGGCATGGGTAGCATCCTAATGTTCTTAACATAAGTAGTAGAAATGACCGAGTGAGTAGCACCCGTATCGAAAAGAACACACGCAGCTTGACCATACATATAAAAGGTTCCAGTGATGGTACCTGTAGACTTGTTGGCCTGGTCTCGAGATGTCGTGTAGACACGCCCAGTGGTAGGAGGCGGCTTGGTATCAGCATGTCCCGATGTGCCCTCCATCTCGCCCTTTCAGCAATCCTTCATGATATGGCCAGGAAGACCACACTTGAAGCATGCGTCAGTATTACGACGACATGGTCCTGGGTGCCTACGGTGGCAAGTAGAGCAAAGAGGTTGAGTATATCCTCCAGCAGGTGCTCTGGCTGCTGAGGACCTAATAAAACATTTTACATAAGACATGATAATAGGGTATAAAGGACAATGCGGATAATCGTAAGATTGAATACCAGTGATAGCTGGACGGCTAGGCTGTGAACCTCTCTGGTTCTCGTCCCTACCGTTTCCATGGTTCCTGGTAGAAGTTTTGCTAAAGTGTCAGAATATGAGTTATAACATGAAATCATAAGAAAAATGCGTAATTATTAGGACCTGCTATTGTTGGAGTGTCCAGCGTTGTTACGGTAATTATCATAACCGCCACGCCTATCTATAGCAGAACGGTCGTTAGTCTGACCGTTTCCCTTGGGCTGATGAGGCTGCTGTTGAGTAGCCGGCTGAGACCGGTCCCCAGTTTTCTGCCTGGAAGATACAATTTAAAGAGATGAATAATGACATATATGGAAATAACGGGTTGGTCACCGCTTGAATACAAATGTTTACCTCTTGTCGGGTTTCTCAGCTTCCCTGAACTCATCTCTCTAATGCAACATCTCCAGCTTACGTGCCGCATCGGCCACCTGTGCTACAGTAGTGAACGTAGCACACACCAGATTGTTTGCGACTGATGTGCGAAGAGCCCACCTAAAGTGGTGTGCCTGCTCTTCAGGAGTACCTGCTGCTGCACCAAGGAAACCAGCTAAGCAAAGAAAGCGTTGCATAAACTCATTGCTATTCTCCCTAGCTCTCTGTCGGATCCCATGGTACTCCCTCTTGAGCTTTTCCTGCTCAACCTTGGGAAAGAACTACTCCATCACCCTATCTTTGAACTGAGCCCAAGTCAAACCAGCAACCCAATCGTCACCTCCCTCAGACTGCATCAAAGCTAACCACCAATTTAACACATCGCCTTCGAACTGGTAGCATGCCAACCTCGCCTTGAACGCAGGGTCACAACCCATAGCATTAAAAATCATCTCGATGTGTGCCAACAAGCTTTCAACATCACTGGGGCTATCTGTTTTTTCAAAAGCTCGAGGGCGGAGCTTGTTGAATCTCTCCAGCCATAATGCCAATGTCACTGGAGGAGGAGGAAGAGGTGCTTGGTTATGCTGCTGATTGTTGGCAGCTTGAACCTCAGCCCTGATGTCGTTCCTCAGTTGAGGGAGCAAAGCTTGCATTGCAGCTTGGATTGCGGCATTGAGTTGTTCCTGTTCGCGTGTGAGAACCATCTGACAGTATAACATCAAACATATGATTAACAGATCAAAACATAAAACAAATCTATACATGAAAAAAAAATTATACCAATAAATCCAGAGAAAAGTTTTATGCAAGAAAATTTATGTATGAATGCATGATGCAGTTTTATGAAAACTTTTGTATGCTCGAGAGTGAACGCCTATGGTCAGTTCACCCAAAATAAAAGACATGGCGAGGGGACGCCTATGGGTCGGTCCCAAATTTAAAAGTTTCGATAAAATACATGCGACTAAATAGGGCCAGTCCGGTACCAACCATTACTTAGTCATAAACCTGCGACAATGACATGTATATGTATGCATAAAAATGATGAATGCATGAAAAACGACTGTCAGCTCTAGGAAGACCATAGTGACTACCCACTAATCACAGGTCATATTTTGAGAGCCTACAGGTCGAAGCCTTGGCTCTGATACCATAATTGTAACAACCCATTTTGATAATGGAATGTCACGCGTAATTATGGCGTGTCATCAAAGCATACAAGGATAAATGTCTAAACATTACCTGACCATAAAAGGAAAATAACGGAATCAAACATCGGTAGTCCAAAAGTAAAGCTCATCACACACAAACGTAAGTACTATAAATCAAAAGTACTAAACAATGTCCATAGCAAGAGTATCAAAGTAAAGATAATGCATAAAGTAAAGAAAGGCTAGCAAGCTTCCAGTCCATATGCACGTATGCTTAAAGTCTACGAGCGTCCCTGAGTACCTGCCGTTTTTGGAACATAGAAAAGGAAAACGACTGAGCAATACGCTCAGTGCACGGATGTACAATAAAGCATGAATAGTATACGCATATAAGCATATAACAGCGGAAGAAACTAAGCCCCAAATAACCTGGTTAAGTCTTGGTAAAACTGGTTTTATAGTTTGAAAAGCCTTATGTTTATCTTAAAAAAACTGTTTAACATATTCTACCGTTAGCCAATATAGGTCATGAAAATCCACCGTGCATGAATACTTGGAGGGGTGACCCCATCATGCAAATTAGAGGGGCTGCTCCTAATTTACTATACTGGTTTTGGGTAGGAGGGATCAGCTCCTTGTGAAGGATGCAAGGCACACACCACATTCACATTGAGTAATCTGCTGAAAACATGTAACTAGGATGCACCCATACGCCCCACATTATAAATATAATAATATGGCCAAAAGCTAAAGGGACACCACGAGCAATCACTCTGCCGTGGGGAAGTCATAACACTAGTGCCTCTAGTGTTATGGTTATGGTACCTCCATAACTAGGTGAAACTGGTAATGCATGTATATGGCTATAGGTATTCTAAATTAAACATAAGAAAATCAAACATATAAACTTATACTACGGGAAAACAGTTGGCTGCATACGGGGAATCCTAATAAGGAAAGAATGTCCATACTGAAATGACGGGAATCCGTACCTTATGTCCAGTGAACGAAGAAGACGAACCGAGGAGAGTCCTACCTCGGTATCACTAATGCTACATAAATACATACGTGTATAAGTATCTGTTTACTAAATAATTAATTGGTTTTATGTCATGTCTTAGCTTATTTTATACGTTCATGTCATGTTTTACTGTTTTAACTTTAAACTGTGTTTATCTTATATTCTGTCTATTCTGATTAAGTATTACTTGTATTTCATGTATTATTATAGTTACTGTGTAATAATAAGTAACTTTCTAAAAATAGTAGGTTTCCTAAAATAGAAAGTTTCCAAAAATAGAAAGTTACCAAAAATAGAAAGTTTCCAAAATAGAAAGTTTCCAAAAATAGAAAGTTTCCAAAAATAGATTTACTGTTTAAAATAGATAAGTTTCTAAAAATAGAAAGTTTTCATAAATAGATTAGCTGCCTAAATTAAATAAGTTTCTAAAAATAGAAAGTTTCCATAATTAGATTAGCTGCCTGAATTAAATAATTTTCTAAAAATAGAAAGTTTCCATAATTAGATATAAGCTGGTTAAATAAGCTAAGTATATAAGCTTAAGTGTTTTCTGATTATTTTTCTAAGTCATAATGATATAAGGTATAATTTATTAATTATTACATGTAATTTAAATAAACTATAGGTTAAAAGAATTTAATTAAATATATCATGTCTTTAATTAAATATAGTTAAATACTTAGGTTAAAACATGTATTATTAATTATTAATAATATAACGTAAGTCATGTTAATTAATTAATTATAGCCATGGTTTTTAATAATTAATTAATTATAAAGTCTAGAAAAATATAAATACTTAGGTTAAAATTCCATGATCTAATAATTAAATTATAACCTAAGACATGTTTTATTAAATTAAGCATGTCGTATACTATTAATTTAATTTCAACATATGATTATTAAAACATCACCTTAACATAAACCATGAACCGGATCGTGACTAGAAATCGTGAACCGGACCCGTAATCAACACCATACCCCGAACCACTTTGGGGTTCTCCCCTGTTTGCTGCTGTCGTGGGACCCACACCACCAAACCGAGACCTTGAGGTCTCGATGGTGGTCTATAAGCCAAACCGAGACCCCCTTGGGGTTCGGTTTAGGCGCCGGTCACAACAAAACACCCCTAAATCCTCCGTTTTGATTTACCCCATAACCATTTACATGTTTGATTTATGTTTTTAACTAGCTTTTTAAAAACATCATGTTCTTATTTAATTTATTAAATCAAAACAAAAAGAAAGAGGATTAAAAAGGTATACCGAATGCGTGGATCAAACGAGGATGAACACACACGAACACTTGCAAAAAAATCAAGATCAAAAATCAAACAACACCCCATTTCTTGTGTTTATGTGCGGCGGTCAAATGAGAGCAAGAAGGAGAAGGAGAAAAACTTTTTAGGTTTTTGTTTAATTTACTGTAAAGTGAAAAATGACCACAATATTTACCTTAACCCTTTTCTTAGCAAAATTTTGATGGGCTTGGCCCATCTCCATGGTGTTGCCGCGGGTAGGGGGCCCACACGGGGTACCCGTACCATTTTCCGAGTCTAATTATTTAAGTATTTGTTCGTGTTTAGTCGTGTTCGTGTTTTATGTGTTCTCGTTAAATATTAACCGTGACTTAATATATTTATTCGTGTTCGTAATAAATATATATACGTAATTAATAATAGCTCGTGATTAAATACGTTCATGATTTCATGATCTGTTCGTGATTAATTATTGTTTAAATAATTACTGTGTGTTCGTACGTAATAAATACTTATCGTGTTCTAACACGTACGTAATACGTAAAATTCTAACACGTGAACGTAATTGTAAAACCCGCATGCTTTTACCATGAATAGTACCCTTAAGATCATACGTACTAGATTAAAACTTTCCTTTTATAGTATGACTACGTTTACGTGTTAGGATTTTACGTATTACGTACGTGTTAGAACACGATAAGTGTTTATTACGTGCGAACACGCAATAATTATTTAACAATAATTAATCACGAACATGCGATCACGAAATCATGAACGTATTAAATCCCGAACTAATATTAATTACGTATATATATTTATTACGAGCGTGAATAAATATATTAGATCACGGTAAATATTTAACGAGAACTCACTAAACACGAACACAATCAAACACGAACGAACACTTAAACAACGAGACACGGAAAACGGTACGGGTAGCCCATGTGGGGCCCCCTACCCGCGGCTACATCAACACCATGGGCCAAGCCCATCAATTTTTACAATGAAAGGGGGGTTAAGGTAAAACTAGTTTTCACTTTTCACTTTACAGAAGAAAAATTAAAAACCTAAAAAGTTTTCTCCTTTCTCCTTCTTCCTCTTTGGCCGCCGCTTACAACACAAGAAAAGGGGGTGTTCGTTTTGATTTTGATCTTGAATATTGTACGTGTGTTCGTGTGTGTTCATCCTCGTTAGATCCACGCATTCGGTATATTATTTTAATCCTTTTTCTTTTTGATTTGATCTAATAAAATAATTAAGAACATGATGTTTTTAAAACCTAATTAAAAACATAGATCAAACATGTAAATGGTTTTTGGGTAAATCAAAAAGGAGGTTTTTAGGGGTGTTTTTTTGGCCGACGCCTAAAGCGAACCCCCAAGGGGGTCTCGGTTTGGCTAATAAACCACCACCGAGACCATATGGTCCCGGTTGGGTGGTGTGGGTCCCACGGCAGCTGCAAACCAAAGGGAACCCCGAAGTGGTTCAGGGTATGGTGTCGATTTCATGTCCGGTTATTGTTTCTAGTCAAGATCCTGTTCACGGTTTATGTTAAGATTATATTTTTTATAATCATATGTTAAAATTAAATTAATAAATATGACATGATTTATTTAATAAACATGACTTAGGTCATATTTAAATTACTAGATCATGAAATTATTAACCTAAGTATTTTATATTTTCTAGACTTACAATTAATTAATTATTTAAAAACCATTGTTATAATTAATTAATTAACATGACTTAGGTTATATTATTAATAAATAATAATACATGTTTTAACCTAAGTATTTAACTTTATTTAATTAAAAACATGATATATTTTAATTAAATACTTTTAACCTATAGTTTATTTAAATTACATGAAATAATTAATAAACTATACATTATAATCAGAAAAACACTTAGGCTTATATACTTAGCTTATTTAACCAGCTTATATCTAATTATGGAAACTTTCTATTTTTAGAAACTTAATTAATTAAGGCAGCTAATCTATTTATGAAAATTTCTATTTTTAGAAACTTATTTAATTCAGGCAGCTAATCTATTTATGGAAACTTATTTAGTTAAGGCAGCTAATCTATTTATGGAAACTTTCTATTTTTAGAAACTTATCTATTTTAAGCAGTAATTCTATTTTTGGAAACTTTCTATTTTTTGGAAACTTTCTATTTTTGGAAACTTTCTATTTTTGGAAACTTTCTATTTTTGGAAACTTTCTATTTTTGGTAACTTTCTATTTTTGGAAACTTTCTATTTTAGGAAACCTGTTATTTTTGGAAAGTTACTATTATTACACGGTAAGTATAAAAATACATGAAATACAAGAAATACTTAATCAGAGTAGACAGAATATAAGATAAACACAGTTTAAGGCTTTAAACAGTAAAACATGATATGAACATATAAAATAAGCTAAGACATGACATAAAACCAGTTACGTATTTAGTAAGCAGATACTTATTCATGTATGTATTTATGTAGCATTAGTGATACCGAAGTAGGATTCTCCTCAGTTCATCTTCTTTGTTCACTAGACATAAGGTACAGATTCCCGTCCTTTCAGTATGGACATTCTTTCCTTATTAGGATTCCCCGTATGCAGCCAAATGTTTTCCCGTATTATAAGTTTATATGTTTAATTTGCTTATGTTTAATTTAGAATACCTATAGCCATATACATGCATGGCCAGTTTCACCTAGTTATGGAGGTACAATAACCATAACATTAGAGGCACTGATGTTATGACTTCACCACGGCGGAGTGATTGCTCGTGACGTCCCGTCAGCTTTTGGCCATATTATTATATTTATCATGTGGGGCGTATGGGTGCATCCTAGTTACATGTTTTTAGCAGATTACTCAGTGTGAATGTGGTGTGTGCCTTGCATCCTTCACAAGGAGTTGATCCCTCCTACCCAAACCAGTATATTAAATTAGAGGCAGCCCCTCTAGTTTGCATGATGAGGTCACCCCTCCAAGTATTCATGCACGATGGATTTTCATGCCCTATATTGGCTAATGGTAGAACATGTTAAACAGTTTTTATAAGATAAACATAAGGCTTTTCAAACTATAAAATCAGTTTTACCAAGACCTAACCAGGTTATTCGGGACTTAGTTTCTTCCGCTGTTATATGTTATATGCTTATCCTATTCATGCTTTATTGTACATCCGTGCACTGAGTGTATTGCTCATCCGTTTTCCTTTTCTATGTTCCCAAAACAGCATGTACTCAGGGACGCTCGTAGACTTTAAGCGTACGTGCATATGGACTGGAAGCTTTCTAGCCATTCTTTCTTTATGCATTATCTTTACTTTGATACACTTGCTATGGACATTGTTTAGTCCTTTCCTTTACAGAACTTATGTTTGTGTGTGATGAGCTTTACTTTTGGACTACCGATGTTTGATTCTGGTATTTTCCTTTTATGGTCATGTAATGTTTAGACATTTTTCCTTGTATGCTTTGATGACACGCCATAATTACGTGTGACATTCCATTATTAAAATGGAGTGTTACAATTATGGTATCAGAGCCAAGGCTTCGACCTGTAGGCTCTCAAATTATGACCTGTGATTAGTGGGTAGTCACTATGGTCTTCCTAGAACTGACAGTTGTTTTCATGCATTCATCATTTTTATGCATACATATATATGTCATTGTCGCAGATTTGTGACTAAGTAATGGTTGGTACAGGACTGGCCATATTTAGTCGCATGTGTTTTATCGATACTTTTAAATTTGGGACCGACCCACAGGCGTCCCCTCGCCATGTCTTTTATTTTGGGTGAAATGACCATAGGTGTTCAATCAGAAGGTTCTCACACGCGAACAGGAACAACTCAATGCTGTAATCCAAGCTGCAATGAAAGCTTTGCTTCCTCAACTGAGGAACGACATCAGGGCTGAGGTTCAAGCTGCCAACAATCAGCAGCCTAATCAGGCACCTCCTCCTCCTCCTCCAGTGACATTGGCAGTATGGCTGGAGAGATTCAACAAGCTCCGTCCTTGAGCTTTTGAGAAAACAGATAGCCCCAGTGATGCTGAAAGCTGGTTAGCTCACATCGAAAAGATTTTCAATGCTATGGGTTGTGACCCCACATACAAGGCGAGGTTGGCATGCTATCGGTTCGAAGGCGATGTGTTAAATTGGTGGTTAGCGTTGATGTAGTCTGAGGGAGGTGACGAGTGGGTTGCTGGTTTGACTTAGGCTCAGTTCAAGGACAGGGTGATGGAGCAGTTCTTTCCCAAGGCTGAGCAAGACAAGCTCAAGAGGGAGTACCATGGGATCCGACAGAGAGCTGGGGAGAATAGCAACGAGTTTATGCAGCGCTTTCTTCGCTTAGTTTTTTTCCTTGGTGCAGCAACAGGTACTCCTGAAGAGCAGGCACACCACTTTAGGTGGGCTCTTCGCACATCGGTTGCAAACAATCTAGTGTGTGCTACGTTCAACACTGTAGCACAAGTGGCCAATGCAGCACGTAAGCTGGACATGCTGAAGTAGAGAGATGAGTTCGGGTAAGCTGAGAGACCCGACAAGAGGTAAACATTCGTATTCAAGCGGTGATCAATCCGTATTCTTTCCATATATGTCAATTATTCATCTCTTTACAATGTATCTTCCAGGCAGAAAACTGGGGACCGGTCTCAGCCGGCTACTCAGCTGCAGCCTCATCAGCCCAAGGGAAACGGTCAGACTAACGACCGTTCTGCTACGGATAGGCGTGGCGGTAATGATAATTACCGTAACAACGCTGGACACTCCAACAGCAGCAGGTCCTAATACTTACGCATTTTCTTATGATTTCATGTTATAACTCATATTCTGACACTTTAGCAAAACTTATACTAGGAACCATGGAAATGGTAGGGACAAGAACCAGAGAGGTTCACAGCCTAGCCGTCCAACTATCACTGGTATTCAATCTTACGATTATCCGCATTGTCCTTTGTACCATATTATCATGTCTTATGTAAAATGTTTTATCAGGTTCCCAGCCAGCCAGAGCACCTGCTGGAGGATTTACTCATCCTCTTTGCTCTACTTGCCACCGTAGGCACCCAGGCCGTGTCGTCGTAACACTGACGCATGCTTCAAGTGTGGCCTTCCTGGCCATATCATTAAGGATTTCCGAAAGGGCGAGATGGAGGGCACATCAGGACATGCTGATTCCAAGCCGCCTCCTACCACTGGGCGTGTCTACACGACATCTCGAGACCAGGCCAACAAGTCTACAGGTACCATCACTGGAATCTTGTATATGTATGGCCAAGCTTCATGTGTTCTTTCCGATACGGGTGCTACTCACGCGGTTATTTCTACTGCTTATGCTAAGAATATTTGGATGCTCCCTATGCCACTAGAGAATAGGCTTACTATTTCCACGCCTTTGAGGGACTCTGTATTAATCACCCATGTATATAAGAGTCTTCCCCTAGAATTTGACGATAAGGTCCGACCTGTTGACGCACTTCCGCTGGACATGAATGACTTCGTCATGATTTTGGGCATGGATTGGTTATCCAAGCATCATGCTACCATAGACCGCCATTCATATCGAGTTATCTTCGTTGATGTTAATGCACCAGAGTACATTCATAACGGGTTCGTACCCGGACGGTCTGTACAAATCATATCTACCCTACAAGCGTGTGCACTACTGTCACATGGCTGCGAGGGTTATCTAGCTACGGTTCACGACATGGATGCTGAATCTCTATCAATTCAGGATCAACCTATAGTGTCGGAATTCCAAGATGTTTTTCCAGCAAAACTTCCGGGCATACCACCTGCACGAGAAGTGGAATTCAGTATCGAGCTTATTCCAGGAGCTGAACCAATCTCCAAGGCTCCTTATCGCATGGCTCCCATAGAGCTGAAAGAGCTGAAGGATCAACTGCAAGAACTTCTAGAACGAGGTTTCATTCGACCGAGCGCATCTCCATGGGGCGCACCGGTCTTATTTGATAAGAAGAAGGACGGAAGTATGCGTCTTTGCATTGACTATCGCGAGCTCAACAAGATTACTATCCGGAATAGGTATCCACTGTCGCGTATAGACGATCTGTTTGACCAACTCCAAGGGGACAAACACCTCTCCATGATTGATCTTAGGTCAGGTTACCATCAGCTATGGGTTAAGGAGCAGGACATCGCCATGACTGCTTTTCGAACCCGCTATGGCCACTACGAGTTTGTAGTTATGCCATTTGGCCTGACAATTGCTCCAGCAGTGTTCATGGATTTGATGAACAAAATCTTCCATGAATTTCTGGACAAGTTCGTCATTGTCTTCATCGATGACATCCTGATTTTCTCAAAGTCCAAGGAAGAACACGAAGGCCATCTTCGTACAGTATTACAGATTCTTTGCCAGAAGCAGCTGTATACTAAATTAATAAGTGTGAAAACACTTATCCTTTTACAACTTATTTCCAATAATAACAAGACCAAAACGTGTATTTTATGTCGTAAAAGTCGGAATTATGCGTGGTTTGTGTTTTTATTGTGTTTTAGGACCAAAAGATTAAAAAGGAAGAAAACACGGGCTTTCACGGGCTTTTATCGATGAAAACAAGAAAATACGAAGTCAAAAGATCAAGAGTGCAAAAAGAACGGAAGTCCAGGGCCTATTCTGAAGATTTATCGAAGAAAAAGCCTAAAGACAGAAGTTTAATGAAGTCGAAGAACTCAATTCTAATAGAAGAAGAAAAATTACAAGACAAGTTCAATATATGTCGACAAATCACGAGACGACGTCGAGGAAGACAAAAGATTTAAATCGAGTCGAGAAGAAAGAAAGAAGAGGCAACACATGCACACCTTCCCATTTTCCCTATAAATACCCTCCTAATACACATTAGGAGGGTTGGTTAGTTTTTAGTAGTTAGTTTCATTTTTTCACTTTTCTTTCTAGTTTTAGAGAGAGAAAGTTCTCAACTTTCTCTCACTAAGTTTTCATCTTTTCTTTCTTTTAATCTTTCAAGATTAAACCTTTGTGTATTGTTGATTTCATTAATCAAGTTCAATTTAAGCTTTTAATCTTTCATCTCTTTCTACCTTTCTTGATTTTTAGATTAATTTTGGTGCGAATTACTTTAATTCCTTGTTGATCTTGATGTTTTCGTGCTTAAAAAGTTAATCTTTTTATTCATACTTAAGCTTTCATACGATTAAGCTTTAAGATTCTTGTGATTATTGGCTTATTCGCTTCTTTTAGCTTATTTACTTTTAAAGTTTTCTTAAAAAGTTCATCTTTTTATAGTTTGATTTAAAAGTTTGCTTATTTTAAGTTGGAAAAGTTGTTATTTGTGCTTATTTAGTCCTTTTTCATATTAGATTCGATCAAGTCTTAGTTTGAGCTTATTCCTAATAGCTAATAGCTTTTCTTATTTCGAATCAAAAGTGTAATCAGAAAAGGTTTAAACCCTTTTCCGATTGATACATTCCGACTACTACCCCCTCTTATTCCGATCTGTTGATCGGATTAGGGTTTTATTATTCCGATTTGGCAGGTTTATGGTGACATTCCGATTAGTGATGTCTTCCCATTATTCCGATTGTTTCCTTTCTTATGCTATTCCGATTTGACTCATTTTCATGTATTCCGATTGTGGGTAATCTTTTACATTCCGACGAGGGTATTAGTGGTATTCCGATTTGGCAAGTTTTCCAAACATTCCGATTTTATTCAATTTCAAGTATTCCGATTGGCTTGGTTAGACAGTATTCCGACGAGTTGTTTGTTGTATTCCGATCAGTCTTTCCGACCATACATTCCGATCAGCTTCCGATTTGGTTTTCCGATGGTTTAGTTTCTTGTTTTTACAAGGTTTCCAAGTTTTAGATTTATTAAGTGTTATAGTATCTTTCTAATCTTGTCTTTAAGTTTTCAAGAATTTATTTTTAACTCCTCATTTTAGTTTAATCTTTAAAGCTCTTTTTACTCAACGACATTTACATTTATTTGCTATTAGTTTAAGATAGATAATCAACCAAACCATTTATCTTCCACCAAGAACAATTGAGTCACACTTTCTACCAATAGTCAATTCGAAAAGATTTGGAACTACGAATTTTGATACTTGGTTAAATCCCATATATTAAATGACGCCGCTGTCGGCTCTTTTCGTTAAGATTAAAGGTTTTTAGTGAGAGACGCGTTGGATTTTGGGATCCGTTCATCTTTGAACGTTATTTTCCTTGCTTTAAAATTTTTCAAAAATCCTAAAAAATATAAAATCTTCAAAAATTCAAAAATTTTGAAAAACCAAAAATATTTCCTTTCTATTTTTCTAATCCTTTTGTAGGTGTGCATGCGTACTCGTGCTCGTAAGAAGAGAGTAGCTCAATCCGAAGTCATTACTCAACCAATTGTCACCATGGACAATCAACCAATGATCGAGCTTTTGCAATCGCACGTAGAAGGCAACACCGATGCAATTGTCATCCATGAGATTGGAGCCAACAACTTTGAACTCAAATCTGGCTTTATACAAATGGTCTCTGCTCAACCCTTCTTGGGACGCTCACTTGATGATCCTCATGACCACATTAAAACGTTTCTTCAGCTTACCAATACGGTTAAGTACAATGGGGTATCACAAGAAGTGATTCACTTGCAACTTTTTCCTTTCTCTTTAGAGGGACAAGCCCGGAATTGGCTTGATAAGGAACAGCCACAAAGTATTCTTACGTGGACGGATTTAGAGACAAAGTTTATCAACTACTTTTTCCCACCCTCACGTACTACCGCTTTGCGGAATGAAATTATTACCTTTGAACAAAAGTACGGTGAGTCTTTTAGTGAATCTTGGGACCGTTTTAAGGAACTTTTAAGAAAGTGTCCACAACATGGTTTAACAAAAGTACATCAAATCAATACTTTTTACAATGGTTTAAGGATGAATGAACAAGATTCACTAAACAGTGCCTCAGGGGGTAATATTTTGGTTAAGTCTTCTAATGCTGCTTGGGATATTATTGAGAACAAATCTAGAGTACAAACCAAGAGTGTTAGAACTAATGTAGCAAGTGCTAGTACTAGTGATGCCGACAAAAGAATTGATAAGCTTACTTCGCTTGTGGAATCGCTTGCTTTACAAACAGCCAATAATGCCAAACAATTCAATGCCCAAGCTAATGTTTTGAGCCAATCATGTGATATATGCAGGGGATCTCACTCATACACTGATTGTCCTTCGACTCACGACAATCCAGAAAATGTGTATGCCACCAACGGTACCTATTCCACGGGAGGCTATCAAGCACGTCCTCAAGGTGACCGTAACTTGCTCAGCTATCGCTCAAACAACTTTCTTTCACCACCTGGTTTTCCCCCACAAAACCCGAAAAACCTCAATCGCAACAATCAAAACCAACCACGTGCTCCAACTCCATATCAAAACCAAAGAAACCCATATCCACCTCAAAGAAACAACCAAGTTTACCAACAACCTACTTATCAACCACCCGCCTACCATGCTCCTCCTCTCAACCAACCCACAGCCTTACACCAAGATGTTGAAACCTACATGACGACTAATGATGTGATCGTGCAAAATCTTCAACGGAAAATGGCCAACATGAAAGCAGATATGGTTAAGCAAGGGAATGATCTTCGAGCTGATATGAGAAACACTTTTGCAAGTCAAACGAATGACTTGAGAAATATGATGGCTAGTTTCTTCCCTAATAATCAAGCCTCTGGATCGGGTTCTCTTCCGAGTAACACCGTTGCTAATCCAAGAGGGGAGATGAAAGCAATCACCACTCGCAGTGGAAAAGGTTTAAAGGAACCCAAGCTTCCTACACCTACACCGGTGATTGTGACAAAGGAAAACGAGTCTCCTTCTCCGAATCCTCCATCTTCTATTCCTCCAACTTCTACTTCTCCAATTCCACCACCTTCTACTTCTACCCCTCCACCACCCACGGATGTGAGTGCGAATTCTATCCCAAAGCCTTCATCTCAACCCAATATACCTTATCCTTCGAGGTTGAGGAAAGAGAAATTGAAGAACAAGGATGATATTCAGGTTTCCAATTTTCTTAAAATGTTCAAACAACTGAATTTCAATATCTCCTTTGCTGAGGCTCTCGCTCACATGCCTAAATATGCGAAAATGTTTAAAGATCTTCTCAGTGAAAAAGAGAAGCTTCTTGACATTGCTCAGACCCAACTTAATGAGAATTGCTCCGCAGTGCTCTTAAGGAAATTACCAACCAAACTTGGTGATCCGGGTCGTTTCTTGATTCCTTGCAACATCCCAGGAGTAGAGAATTGCATGGCCCTAGCCGATCTAGGTGTTAGTATTAACTTAATGCCATTAAGTGTTTGGAAGCAATTATCTCTCCCCGAGCTAGTCCCCACACGAATGACTTTGGAATTAGCTAACCGTACGGTTGCTTATCCAGTGGGGATAGCCGAAGACGTCTTCGTTGGTGTCGACAAATTCACCTTCCTGGCGGATTTTGTTGTCGTTTACTACGAGATGTACCCCCGTGTTCCATTAATCGTTGGACGTCCGTTCTTGAGGACCGGTCGCACTCTCATCGATGTAGCCGCAGGCGAATTAATCATGAGAGTTGGTGACGATAAAATCGTCTTCAACATGGGTAAACTTTCTAAGCAACCTTCGGACAACGAGAGTGTTAATTTCATTGATGTTCTTGATGAGACTTCTGAAGAACATTTCAAAGACGCTTGTAAAAGTGGTTCTTCTTCTCTACCCAATGTTGAGACCGTTGCCTCAATTGCTCCGTCATTGACTCCTTTTGGAGAAAGTGACTTGGATGATTTTGAAGCTAGCTTGGGTCCTCTCGATCTTAAGTATGATAATTCTCCCACCGATTGGGATGAAGGCATTCGTACCATTGAGAAACTTCTCAATGAGGACCATACTTCTCCACCATCTCCTAAGGATATCTCTACCGATGATCCGAAGTTGACTACGCCGTCCATCGAAAATCCTCCGGATTTAGAGCTTAAGGATCTTCCGTCTCATCTCGAGTACGTTTTCCTTGAAGACAACAAGACGTTGCCGGTCATCATCGCTAAGGACTTAAAAGAAGAAGAAAAATCCCGACTTATCACCGTGCCGAAGAATCACAAGAAAGCGATTGCTTGGAAGATCTCCGATATTCGTGGAATTGATCCTCACTTCTGCACACACAAAATTCTCATGGAGGACGACTTTAAACCCACTATTCAAAGCCAAAGAACGGTGAATCCTAAGATCCATGACGTAATCAAAAAAGAGGTTATCAAACTTCTTGATGTGGGAATGATCTATCCTATCTTGGATTCACTGTGGGTTAGTCCCGTCCATTATGTGCCTAAGAAAGGCGGAATCACCGTTGTTCCCAATGAAAACAACGAGTTGATTCCTATTCGTCTCGTTACAGGGTGGAGAGTTTGTATAGACTACCGCAAACTCAATGATGCTACGAGAAAGGATCATTTTCCCCTTACTTTCATGGACCAAATGCTTGAACGTCTAGCTGGTAATGACTATTACCGCTTTTTAGACGGTTTCTCCGGGTATTTTCAAATTCCCATCGATCCGAAAGACCAAGAGAAAACCACTTTCACTTGTCCTTATGGAATATTTGCCTACAAAAGAATGCCTTTCGGCTTATGCAATGCTCCTGGGACATTTCAAAGGTGTATGATGGCTATCTTCCATGACATGGTTGAAGACACTATGGAAGTCTTCATGGATGATTTCTCGGTTTATGGTGATTCTTTCTCTGCTTGCCTTGCCAATTTAGAACGTATGCTTAAGCGGTGTGAAGACACTCGCCTTGTTCTAAATTGGGAAAAATGCCATTTCATGGTAAAAGAGGGCATCATGATAGGACACAAAATCTCCAAAGCCGGTCTTGAAGTGGACCGTGCTAAAGTCGATGTTATTGCTAAAATGCCTCCACTTTCAACCGTGAAGGGTGTGAGAAGTTTCCTCGGTCATTCGGGCTTCTATTGTCGTTTTATTCAAGATTTTTCTAAAATCGCTCGCCCGATGACCCACCTCTTGGAAAAAGATACTCCTTTCATCTTTTCCAAAGAGTGTCTTGAATCCTTCAATCTTCTTAAGGATAAGCTAACTAAGGCGCCGGTCTTGGTTACCCCTAATTGGGAGCTACCTTTTGAGTTGATGTGTGATGCTAGCGACTTTGCTATTGGAGCGGTTTTGGGCCAAAGAGTGAACAAACACTTCCAACCAATCCACTATGCTAGCAAGACAATGACGGGGGCTCAATTGCATTATACCACTACCGAAAAAGAGCTTTTAGCTGTAGTGTATGCCTTTGAAAATTTCTGCCCCTATCTTGTCCTTTCTACCACCATCGTGTATACCGATCATTCCGCGTTGAAGTACTTGATGACTAAGCAAGATTCTAAGCCAAGACTTCTTCGTTGGGTTTTGCTCCTTCATGAATTCAACATTGAAATTCGTGACAAAAAAGGAGTTGAAAACCTAGCCGCGGATCATCTCAGTAGACTTGAGGATCCTTATCAAGGGGATCATCCGAACAAAGAGATCAATGACTCTTTTCCCCTAGAGGCCTTAATGTCTATCAATCAAAATCTCGATGACACCCCGTGGTTTGCGGACATTTCAAACTACCTATCGGGTGGGATTCTCAAGGAAGGGCTCACGTCCCAACAAAAGAAAAAGTTCTTTAAAGATATTGAACATTATTTCTGGGACGAACCTTACCTTTCCAAACAATGTGCGGATCTGATTATTCGTTGATGTGTTGATGGGCCGGCAGCGGTACAAATCCTTGACGCTTGCCATAAAGGACCCACCGGTGGTCACTTTGGTCCCAATTACACCGCGAAGAAAGTATTCGACTCTGGATTCTATTGGCCCACCATTTATCGTGACGCTCACGATATGGTTAAACATTGTGATGCTTGCCAAAGACAAGGCAAGATCACACATAAAGATGAGATGCCTCAAAATTTCATACAAGAATGTGAAATCTTTGATGTATGGGGCATCGACTTTATGGGGCAATTTCCATCATCTAAAGGGAACAAGTACATCCTCGTAGCCATTGACTACGTTTCCAAATGGGTTGAAGCCAAGGCTCTCCCTACGAACGATGCGAGGGTGGTTGTGAACTTTTTGAAGCAACTCTTTTCTCGATTCGGCGTTCCTCGTGCTATCATCGGTGACCGCGGGACTCATTTTTGCAATGATCAATTTGCAAGAGTCATGGCTAAGTATGGTGTCAATCATCGTCTTTCCACCGCCTATCATCCCCAAACCAATGGTCAGGCCGAGATTTCCAACCGTATTGAAGCGAATTTTGGAGCGTACTGTGGGAGAGCATCGCGCCGCGTGGGCCGATAAGTTAGATGATGCTCTGTGGGCTTTCCGTACCGCCTATAAGACGCCGATTGGTTGTACACCTTATCGTCTTGTGTACGGGAAAGCATGCCACCTCCCTATCGAGCTGGAACACAAGGCGTACTGGGCCTTGAAGTGGGCTAACTTCGACATCAACAAAGCCGGTGATCTCCGCAAGATTCAACTCAACGAGCTTAATGAACTGAGGAATGAAGCTTACGAGAATTCACTAATCTACAAAGAGAAGACCAAGATCATCCATGATGCAAGAATTAAGAACCGAGAGTTCCACGTTGGTGATCAAGTCTTACTTTTTAACTCTCGGTTGAAGATCTTCTCGGGCAAGTTGAAGAGCCGCTGGTCTGGTCCATTCACCGTCGCCAAAGTCTTTCCATATGGGACCATTGAGCTTTCTCAGCCAAATGGGCCCAATTTCAAGGTGAATGGCCAGCGTTTGAAGCTGTACTTTGGTGAGGACATCTCGCATGAGATGATTCCATCCCTCACCACGTTTCCCATGAACTAAATTTGGGCCAAGTCAGGCTCGTGACTCGGTGAACAAAACAAGCGCTTCTCGGGAGGCAACCCGTGATCTATCCTTTACGGCTTTCATAATAAGTGTAGGGGGGAGCCCCGTATGTGTTTGTTGTCTTGTTTCTTATTCTCTACAGGGATTCAAGCTTCAAAGAGCACCTTGATGACTTTTGACGAACCGTGATACCGTGTTCCCATCTTCCCGGTTCTATCCTAAACTCTTGTGATTCAATATTTCATATCTTATATGTCACACTGAATTCACTATAGTTGTACTTTCCTTAGCAAAATTTAAACAAAGTGCACAGTTTCCTAAGTGTAGGGGAGTTTACTCCCACATGCTTAAACATTAAGGACAATGTTTATCTCAAGTGTAGGGGGAGTTCTATCGAAGTAAGTGGTCTTTTTCATGAATTTGCCCTCATTTTAACCGGAAAATTTGATTTTTCGACATTTTTCAAAATTTTTAATCTATATTGGCCTAGTTGTATAATTGTATTTTCCTTTGTTATGGTTATTTTTTTTCCTTGTTTAAATAAAATGGTTTTATATTTTTCAAAGTCATGAACATTTTGACTCAACCCGAGTTTACTTATCTAAGTTTAATCTAGCTAGTATCCTTAACCTGTTTAAGTCAAGTTTTGCTAGGCTTTTATATAGGGATCTTTAAAACGCGAAAGTCTTAACTCTCACAGGTTAAGAACAAGAACTTTTCGCAAGTTCCTATAATTGATCCTAGAGAGTTGTTTATCAAGGGAACTTTAAAATTCGATTTCTAAACTTGAAAAAGTCTAAGAATTTGCAAGATCCTATAGATGACTCGAAAACCCAAAACTCTGATTTAATAGGCTAAGCATCCACGAGTCTCATTCCTTGAGATTTTAAACTTTGGAGGACGAGAGATTATAGAGTCAATTATAAGTTTGGTATTCTATCGTGAATTTATGTGAGTTAATAATGAGTGAGCCTATTCTCCCATCGCTTGTTAATAAATTTATCTGCAATAAATAAGGTTGTACGATTTGGAAAGTTACTTAGCTTCTAGCCCAAGATCGTTTAAAAGTTTCTCGGTATTAATTAGAGTCCATAGCCAAGGCATAACTTATTGAAGCGGGATGCGAAGATTGGCGAGTCCTAAAAGGACCTAACAAGGCATGAGGGCTACATTTTGTTGCTAAAGATCCAAAAGTGATGTGAAGAATCATTTATCGAAAATCATATGAAGGATCGAGACACACGACGAAAAGCAAATACTCCCCGAAAGATCATGGAGAAGTCTATCCAAAAAGGCCCTAACAAGGTATGAGGATAAATAGATCCAAGTCCTAAAAGGAGGCGGATCGTTGTATATCAAAGTTCAAAATAAAGATTGGAGAAAAATGAAGAAGTCGTGGTCCAAATATGAAGAATCTCTCAAAAATTCAAGTGAAGAAATTCGTATTATGAAGAGAAGACCATAATTTCAAGAACGTCTCTCAAAAATTCGAAGTATGAAGTCGCTGCCAAATATCGGTCCGAGAAAGGTCTCAAACCGTGAAGCGAGTTATGCCAAGATATGAACTTTATGAGGTCCCGAGAAGCAGTTTTAAAAGATTTTGTCCTTTAGCTAACTATTGATTAAATCTTCCACTTTATTTTTGGCCTAAATAACTATCAAAATAAGTCAAATAATGCATCCTCGTGATCATTCAAGACAAAAATAAAATATAAGAGATACACCTAGGAATAAGGGAGTCTAAGTGAATAATTAGCCCACATGAATTCGTGTTAGTTTGCTAACTTATAATAACAAGGATCTCGTTTTTAAGCTTGGTATGGGGAATGTGAAACTTGAGGATAATAAACGTTCATGGCAGCCAAAACCCAATGTAAGTCTTTGATTTCTTTATTTGTTTTCTATCTTCTTATTTTCCTTAAATGTTTAGTATTTAATAAAGGCCAAGGTGGGTTATTCATGATGAAGAATGTAAACCGTGCTTTAAAATTAATGCATTTCATGAGGGCATTGCAATGGTCAAGTGTAGGGGATTTAATAAGTGTGAAAACACTTATCCTTTTACCACTTATTTCCAATAATAACAAGACCAAAACGTGTATTTTATGTCGTAAAAGTCGGAATTATGCGTGGTTTGTGTTTTTATTGTGTTTTAGGACCAAAATATTAAAAAGGAAGAAAACACGGGCTTTCACGGGCTTTTATCGATGAAAACAAGAAAGACGAAGTCAAAAGATCAAGAGTGCAAAAAGAACGGAATTCCAAGGCCTATTCTGAAGATTTATCGAAGAAAAAGTCTAAAGACGGAAGTTTAATGAAGTCGAAGAACTCAAGTCTAATAGAAGAAGAAAAATTACAAGACAAGTTCAATATATGTCGAAAATCCCGAGACGACGTCGAGGAAGACAAAAGATTTAAATCGAGTCGAGAAGAAAAAAAGAAGAGGCAACACATGCACACCTTCCCATTTTCCCTATAAATACCCTCCTAATACACATTAGGAGGGTTGGTTAGTTTTTAGTAGTTAGTTTCATTTTTTTCACTTTCTTTCTAGTTTTAGAGAGAGAAAGTTCTCAACTTTCTCTCACTAAGTTTTCATCTTTTCTTTCTTTTAATCTTTCAAGATTAAACCTTTGTGTATTGTTGATTTCATTAATCAAGTTCAATTTAAGCTTTTAATCTTTCATCTCTCTCTACCTTTCTTGACTTTTAGATTAATTTTGGTGCAAATTACTTTAAATCCGTGTTGATCTTGATGTTTTCTTGCTTAAAAAGTTAATCTTTTTATTCATACTTAAGCTTTCATATGATTAAGCTTTAAGATTCTTGTGCTTATTGGCTTATTCGCTTCTTTTAGCTTATTTACTTTTAAAGTTTTCTTAAAAAGTTCATCTTTTTATAGTTTGATTTAAAAGTTTGCTTATTTTAAGTTGGAAAAGTTGTTATTTGTGCTTATTTAGTCCTTTTTCATATTAGATTCGATCAAGTCTTAGTTTGAGCTTATTCCTAATAGCTTATAGCTTTGCTTATTTCGAATCAAAAGTGTAATCGGAAAAGGTTTAAACCCTTTTCCGATTGATACATTCCGACTACTAGCCCCCTCTTATTCCGATCTGTTGATCAGATTAGGGTTTTATTATTCCGATTTGGCAGGTTTTTGGTGACATTCCGATTAGTGTTGTCTTCCCATTATTCCGATTGTTTCCTTTCTTATGCTATTCCGATTTGACTCATTTTCATGCATTCCAATTGTGGGTAATCTTTTACATTCCGACGAGGGTATTAGTGGTATTCCGATTTGGCAAGTTTTCCAAACATTCCGATTTTATTCAATTTCAAGTATTCCGATTGGCTTGGTTAGACAGTATTCCGACGAGTTGTTTGTTGTATTCCGATCAGTCTTTCCGACCATACATTCCGATCAGCTTCCGATTTGGTTTTCCGATGGTTTAGTTTCTTGTTTTTACAAAGTTTCCAAGTTTTAGATTTATTAAGTGTTCTAGTATCTTTCTAATCTTGTCTTTAAGTTTTCAAGCATTTATTTTTAACTCGTCATTTTAGTTTAATCTTTAAAGCTCTTTTTACTCAACGACATTTATATTTATTGGCTATTAGTTTAAGATAGATAATCAACCAAACCATTTATCTTCCACCAAGAACAATTGAGTCACACTTCCTACCAATAGTCAATTCGAAAAGACTTAGAACTACGAATTTTGATACTTGGTTAAATCCCATGTATTATAAATTCTCCAAGTGTGAGTTCTAGTTAGACAATGTAACACCCCATTTTGATAATGGAATGTCACGCGTTATTATGGTGTGTCATCAAAGCATACAAGGATAAATGTCTAAAATATTACATGACCATAGGGATAACCGGAATCAAACATCGGTTCCCAAACATAAGCCCAAAACATAATAAAGCAAAAGAAATGAATGAAAGACCAAACAAGCATAAGTATATGAAGGCAAAAATGAAAAGAAGTCTCTAGCAGCTTCTATCCTATGCACGTCCACCAAATGCTCGAGTCTTTCCTAGGGTACCTGCCGTTTTGGGACATGGAAAGGAAAGTAACGGCTGAGCAAAACGCTCAGTGCACGGATATAGACATAGTATAAATGACTAAAACATAATAAAGACTTAATAGCAGCGGAAATGTATTTGTCCTGGAAAACCTGGAACATGTTCATAAAATTGGTTTTATAGTTTGAAAAGCCTTATGTTTATCTTATGAAAACTGTTTAACATAATTTTACCATTAGCCAATATAGGTCATGAAAATCCACCGTGCATGAATACTTGGAGGGGTGACCTCATCATGCAAATTAGAGGGGCTGCCTCTAATTTAATATACTGGTTTTGCGTAGGAGGGATCAGCTCCTTGTGAAGGATGCAAGGCACACACCACATTCAACATGAAATCCTGACTGAAACATGTAACTAGGATGCACCCATACGCCCCACATGATAAATATAATAATATGGCCAAAAGCTGAAGGGACGCCACGAGCAATCACTCCGTCGTGGGGAAGTCATAACACCAGTGCCTCTAGTGTTATGGTTATGGTACTTCCATAACTAGGTGAAACTGGTCATGCATGTATATGGCTATAGGTATTCTAAATTAAACATAAGCAAATCAAACATATAAACTTATACTACGGGAAAATAGTTGGCTGCATACGGGGAATCCTAATAAGGAAAGAATGTCCATACTGAAAGGACGGGAATCCATACCTTATGTCCAGTGAACGAAGAAGATGAACTGAGGAGAATCCTACTTCGGTATCACTAATGCTACATAAATACATACGTGAATAAGTATCTGATTACTAAATACGTTACTGGTTTTATATCATGTCTTAGCTTATTTTATATGTTCATATCATGTTTTACTGTTTTAAGCCTTAAACTGTGTTTATCTTATATTTTGTCTATTCTGATTAAGTATTTCTGGTATTCCATGTATTATTATACTTACTGAGTAATAATAAGTAACTTTCCAAAAATAGCAGGTTTCCTAAAATAGAAAGTTTCCAAAAAATAGAAAGTTTCCAAAAATAGAAAGTTACTAAAAATAGAAAGTTTCCAAAAATAGAAAGTTTCCAAAAATAGAAAGTTTCCAAAAAAAGAAAGTTTCCAAAAATAGAAAGTTTCCAAAAATAGAATTACTGCTTAAATTAGATAAGTTTCTAAAATAGAAAGTTTCCATAAATAGATCAGCTGCCTTAATTAAATAAGTTTCTAAAAATAGAAAGTTTCCATAAATAGATTAGCTGCCTGATATAAATAAGTTTCTAAAAATAGAAAGTTTCCATAAATAGATTAGCTGCCTTAATTAAATATGTTTCTAAAAATAGAAAGTTTCCATAATTAGATATAAGCTGGTTAAATAAGCTAAGTATATAAGCTTAAGTGTTTTTCTGATTTTCTAAGTCATAATGATATAATGTATAGTTTATTAATTATTACATGTAATTTATATAAACTATAAGTTAAAAGTATTTAATTAAACATATCATGTTTTTAATTAAAAAAGTTAAATACTCAGGTTAAAACATGTATTATTATTTATTAATAATATAACCTAAGTCATGTTAATTAATTAATTATAACCATGGTTTTTAAATAATAAATTAATTATAAGTCTAGAAAAATATAAATACTTAGGTTAATAATTTCATGATCTAATAATTAATTATAACCTAAGTCATGTTTTATTAAATTAATCATGTCATATTTTATTAATTTAATTTATAACATATGATTATAAAAGAAATAATCTTAACATAAACCATGAACCGGATCTTGACTAGAAACCATGAACCGGACCTGAAATTGACACCATACCCCGAACCACTTCGGGTTCCCTTTGGTTTGCTGCTGCCGTGGGACCCACACCACCAAACCGGGACCATATGGTCTCGGTGGTGGTCTATTAGCCAAACGGAGACCCCCTTGGGGTTCGGTTTAGGCGTCGGCCAAACAAACACCCCTAAAAACATCCATTTTGATTTACCCGATAACCAATTACATGTTTGATTTATGTTTTTAATTAGGTTTCAAAAAAACATCATGTTCTTATTAATTTATTAAATCAAAACAAAAGAAAAAGGATTAAAAAGAGGTATACCAAATGCGTGGATCTAACGAGGATGAACATACACGAATCCTTGCATAATTCCCAAGATCAAAATCAACCCGAACACCCCTTCATGGTGTTTATAGGTGGCGGCTAAAAGAAGAGGAAGAAGGAGGATTAGGGTTTTCTTTGTTTTTTAATTTTTGTAAAAATGAAACATGTTTTCCTCCTTTTTCCAAGTTAGCTAATTTTGGATGGGCTAAGTCCATTTCTCTTCCTAATTTCGTGGTATGGGGCCCACATAGGGTAACCCGAACATTTTCCGTGTCTAATTAAATAAGTGTGTTCTCGTGTTCGTGTTTTACGCGTTTTAATTAGTTATCGATCGTGACTTAATATATTTATTCGTGTTCGTAATAAATATATATATACATATGTAATATTAGTTCGTGATTAATTTACGTTCATGATTTCATGTTCGTATACTCGTGATTATAATTATTATTTGAATAATTATCGTGTGTTCATACGTAATAAATACTTATCGTGTCCTAACACGTACGTAATACTTAAAATTCATATACGTGAACGTAGACATGCTATAAAAGGAGATTTCTAATCCTATACGTACGATCTTATGGGTACTATTCATGGTAAAAGCATTCGGGTTTTACAACTCTTCCCCCCTAAAAAGAATAATTCGTCCCCGAATTATAGATAACGTAACTGAAAGAGAAACATACCCGACTCAAACTGAGAGGGTATGTAAGGTAAATGAACGTACAGGTGACCTGGCAGAAGGAACGCGGAATGTGACATGTCTTGAAAGGACATGGAACGTGACGTGACTGAAAGGACATATCAAATTGATAAGAGAAAAACGTATAGGAAGTCCGGATGGACTTATCCGTTTCCAAGTGGCCTCCCTCTTAGAACGGTTCCTTTACAAGATCTTGACACGAATGATAAATCTTGGTCCTCCTGACCTTGACTTGAAATACGAAGAAGTTCTTGGTTATCAACGTAAGGTAGATCCCCTAAATTTGATCGAGGGAAAAAGAATTAACGTGTAAGGGCAACTAAAACGTTATCGTGCAAAACACTATAACTTAACTGATAATTAGCAACGATGCGCGAGACACAAAGAATCATAGTACGTGAAAAATTTTGAACGTGACACGTGAAAAATTTTGAACGTGATACGTTGAGATATGATGAGTGTAGTATGAGTAAACATATCGTGACCATGATACGTGTAACATATCTTGATAATGATATGAGGAACGTGGAATGAACATAACATGTGAAACATATCGTGAACATCGAATATAATGGCGGTAACGCCAAACACTACAAGGTGAGACATAGAATATGACGAGAAACGTCTATCTGAGGATAGGGAATTATACTAAACTCGGGTCTGGTCTCTCCAGTTCTTGCAAAACTTCCCAGAATGAGAAAAGTGAACATAAAATCGTAAGCCGAAATGCCATCATGAACGTGAATAGTGTCATGAACGCGAGCGTGAAAGCAAGTCGTGAAATTAGAACAAGGACGTGAAGTAAATAAGGAGCATAATTATGAATATTTGTCTTACTCGATAACTGAGGAATTTCCAAGTGATCGGATGAGCCTTGGCTGGAACATGTCCGATCAATTTGTTGGTTCTGAAATCCTTGCAGATGTAAGTATTTTGCAGACTTGATCAAACTGTTTGTAATAAACCAGATAGCATCATGCTTCTTCTGAGTTTGCGTTAAACTGGTAACCAAAATCCGTGGAGATCTTGTCCCATTTCAATTCACAATTTTAGATGATGAAAACATCCTAGTTTGTTGGTTTCCTATCTTAACCTGTTGGTATGTCAGGTACTTAGATATAAACGTAACTGTATCTTGCTTCGTAGAACTTGATACATAGGAGTTTGCGAAACTCTGAGTCTCTGAATCTAGACTTCTCCTAGCGTAGGATTTTCTAGAAAACCTAATGTAGTGTAGGGTTCTCTCCTTTACGCATAAGCTGAGTCATGGTAAGATTAACCGTAGGAAGCCATGTGATTCAGCGTGTCACTGTAATCAAACAGAATTGATATTGGATAATTTTCCAGGGTAAAATTTCTCTTGTCATAGAATTTGCAACATAGTGCAGATATGGTCTTCATGTTCTTCTCTAGGTTTAAAGGAAATCAGGTTATCCTCAATGAACACACTGATGAATTTGCTATGAGTTCATGGAAACTCATTCTTATAATGCCGTTGGAGAATTGATGAGACTAATTCAAAATCATAAATCTAGCATGACCGAGTCGTGTACGAATAGCAGTCATGGAAATGTCCTGCTCTTTCACTCGTCACTGTTGGCAGCATGATCATGAGTTCGATCTTGGAAAAGTGATTAACACTATAAGGTCGATTGGACATGTTGTCAATACGTGGAGGAGAATAACGGTTATGAATGGTGATTTGTTCAAATCGACTGTAGTCGACACATAATCTCATGGTACCGTCCTTCTCCTTGTAGGTTCTTCTGGAATTTATGGGAAGATTTTGGAATACTCGTCTGGTTATGCGTAAAAGGACTTCGGTGGTCATGTCTTAACTGACAGCTAAAAATTTTGGCGACCATGGCTAAGAACGCATATGCTTGTAAGCATAGATAATTCGTACAAATTTTTCTGATAGAAAATCAAGCTGAATGTATTCAGGAGCCTGAACATTACTGTACATAATTATGAATCGTAGCATGGTGTGTTGTTCATAGTCCATAATTAGGATAAAATTCATCTCGTGTCTGTCCGAGGAAATGCGTTAGCAGCTTGGATCTCATAATTAAACTGAAGGAAAACCTTTGTATACGTGGGAATACGAAAGGCGTCCTTCATGGTCATGAATATATGAAATATTGTGAAAGAAATGAAAGTTACATCGGCAACGTGACAGTTCTCACTGATGCGCTGGTAATGGTATTGAAATTCTTGTGGCCTAATTAGTACATGACACAACAAAATGGATATACCCTTGGAGGGTACCCTGAAATTCTTAGAAATGTTCCATAGTTGGACGTGAGTCATGTGTCTTAACTCATGTCTTGGAACTATAAGCATGACATATGTATTGACTAGTGTCTTGACATGTGTCTTCAGAAAGTATACGTGAGACATGTGTCTTGACTGATGTCTTGACATGTGTCTTCAGAAAGTATACGTAAGACATGTGTGTTGACTGATGTCTTGACATGTGTCTCGAGACGTAAAACAATAGAACTACAATATTAGGTTATTATGCCAGACTTGGCGGATCGGTTGGACCACTGATCCTTTGTATGTCTGGTTACGTCCGCGGTCGGAGCCTCGGTTGCGATTTCTAGGATAGTTTCTGTCATAGTAGTGGTTACTATCGTCCTGTCTGTCAGTTCCATGACGGTCATTCTCATGACCGTGATTCATGTAACTATTCAGCTGAGTGGCCGGCTGGTACCGGTTTGCACTCATATGGCTGAAATGACAGTCGAATGAAGTGTGACATGTAAATAAGAATTAGGGACAATGATTGATGGAAATCGTCTGATGGTGAAGCATCTTCTCGTCCAATTGCTTTGCTCTAACGCCTTTGTCTTCGTCTTGTAGGATCTCCAGGTTGTGAACAGCATCCGCATCTCGTAGCGTCTCCGAACGTCCGCAGCATCAACCTTTAGTAACATCTCCAAGTTATGAGCGGTATCAGCAACCTTGTAGAATATCAGCAATTGAACATACGCATGAGATGATTTAGAATCAACTAGCGAATACTGGTGAAGTATTGCAAGCGAAATACACATGAATTGAGGTATGTGAAATACACATGGAATACGGTACATGGAGTACACACGAAATGCACATGAAATGATCAGTATGGGGTCGATCATTTGTCATGATTTAAGGAAGGTGTATCGGTTAGACGGTTAGGAAAAACCATCATGATAAACTGGCAGTATTAGCATAGACATCATTCTGGTTGTATCGAGAAACGTTAAAGTGTGGTTACACCAAACTCAACGATGATTTTCCTGACAGCATGATCAATGAAAACCAACCATGACTATCATGAAAGCAGAATTCAATGAAATCCAACTATGTCTTGCATGAAGGCATAATAACAAATGAGGCGTAAGACGTAATCCACATGAAGACGGCATTATCATGAAGAAACACGAAACAATTTAACACGGAGGAGTGTATAACATAATCAGCATGAAACTGAGTTTAACCATGACAATATGAAAACATACTTGACATAAAAACATACTAACTTATGAGGGGACATAAAAAAATTATGCCAATAAATCATGAGAAAAATTTTATGCATGAAAAACAATGCATGAATGCGTAATGCAGTTTATAAAAACCTTTATATGTGCGAGGGGACGCCTATGGGTCGGTCCCAAAACAAAAGACATGGCGAGGGGACGCCTATGGGTCGGTCCCGAAGTTAAAAGTTTCGATAAAAGCACATGCGACTAAATAGGGCCAGTCCTGTACCAACCATTACTTAGTCATAATCTCTGCAACAATGATACATGAAACATAAATAAATGAAACTCATATGTCAAAACTTATCAGAAAAAAATTTTATGTGACTAATTATGAACTACTGGGGTACAGTCCACATAGCCACAGTTCACGAGGAACATTATGCATAAAACAATGACACATAACTAAATATGAATGACGGTTGTCCATCCATATTAGTAAAACAATATCGATGAAAACATCAAGGTTAAAACCTCAAGGTGCTGAAAACATCATGGTTAAAACAACAATGCGCTGAAAACATCAATACGTGGTATAACAAACGTTGACTTAGGAAGCTCCTGGTGACTACCCACTAGTCACGTGTCAAGTTTTAGAGCCTACAGGTCGAATCCTTGGCTCTGATACCATAATTGAACACCCCATTTTGATAATGGAATGTCACGCGTTATTATGGCGTGTCATCAAAGCATACAAGGATAAATGTCTAAAACATTACATGACCATAGGGATAACCGGAATCAAACATCGGTTCCCAAACATAAGCCCAAAACATAATAAAGCAAAAGAAATGAATGAAAGACTAAACAAGCATAAGTATATGAATGCAAAAAGGAAAAGAAGTCTCTAGCAGCTTCCATCCTATGCACGTCCTCCAAAGGCTCGAGTCTTTCCTAGGGTACCTGCCGTTTTGGGACATGGAAAGGAAAGTAACGGCTGAGCAAAACGCTCAGTGCACGGATATAGACATAGTATAAATGACTAAAACATAATAAAGACTTAATAGCAGCGGAAATGTATAAGTCCTGGAAAACCTGGAACATGTTCATAAAACTGGTTTTATAGTTTGAAAAGCCTTATGTTTATCTTATGAAAACTGTTTAACATAATTTTACCATTAGCAAATATAGGTCATGAAAATACACCGTGCATGAATACTTGGAGGGGTGACCTCATCATGCAAATTAGAGGGGCTGCCTCTAATTTAATATACTGGTTTTGGGTAGGAGGGATCAGCTCCTTGTGAAGGATGCAAGGCACACACCACATTCACCATGAAATCCTGACTGAAACATGTAACTAGGATGCACCCATACGCCCCATATGATAAATATAATAATATGGCTAAAAGCTGAAGGGATGCCACGAGCAATCACTCCGCCGTGGGGAAGTCATAACACCAGTGCCTCTAGTGTTATGGTTATGGTACCTCCATAACTAGGTGAAACTTGTCATGCATGTATATGGCTATAGGTATTCTAAATTAAACATATGCAAATACAACATATAAACTTATACTACGGGAAAACAGTTGGCTGCATACGGGGAATCCTAATAAGGAAAGAATGTCCATACTGAAAGGACGGGAATCCGTACCTTATGTCCAGTGAACGAAGAAGATGAACTGAGGAGAATCCTTCTTCGGTATCACTAATGCTACATAAATACATACGTGAATAAGTATCTGATTACTAATTACGTTATTGGTTTTATATCATGTCTTAGCTTATTTTATATGTTCATATCATGTTTTACTGTTTTAAGCCTTAAACTGTGTTTATCTTATATTTTGTCTATTCTGATTAAGTATTTCTGGTATTCCATGTATTATTATACTTACTGAGTAATGATAAGTAACTTTCCAAAAATAGCAGGTTTCCTAAAATAGAAAGTTTCCAAAAATAGAAAGTTTCCAACAATAGAAAGTTACCAAAAAAAGATAGTTTTTAAAAATAGAAAGTTTCCAAAAATAGAAAGTTTCCCAAAATAGAAAGTTTCCAAAAATAGAATTACTGCTTAAATTAGACAAGTTTCTAAAAATAGAAAGTTTCCATTAATAGATCAGCTGCCTTAATTCAATAAGTTTCTAAAAATAGAAAGTTTCCATAAATAGATTAGCTGCCTGAATTAAATAAGTTTCTAAAAATAGAAAGTTTCCATAAATAGATTAGCTGCCTTAATTAAATAAGTGTCTAAAAATAGAAAGTTTTCATAATTAGATATAAGCTGGTTAAATATGCTAAGTATATAACCTTAAGTGTTTTTCTGATTATTTTCTAAGTCATAATGATATAATGTATAGTTTATTAATTATTACATGTAATTTAAATAAACTATAGGTTAAAAGTATTTAATTAAACATATCATGTTTTTAATTAAATAAAGTTAAATACTTAGGTTAAAACATGTATTATTATTTATTAATAATATAACCTAAGTCATGTTCATTAATTAATTATAACCATGGTTTTTAAATAATTAATTAATTATAAGTCTAGAAAAATATAAATACTTAGGTTAATAATTTCATGATCTAATAATTAATTATAACCTAACTCATGTTTTATTACATTAATCATGTCATATTTTATTAATTTAATTTATAACATATGATTATAAAAGAAATAATCTTAACATAAACCATGAACCAGATCTTGACTAGAAACCATGAACCGGACCTGAAATCGACACCATACCCCGAACCACTTCGGGGTTCCCTTTGGTTTGCTGCTGCCATGGGACCCACACCACCAAATCGGGACCATATGGTCTCGGTGGTGGTCTATTAGCCAAACCGAGACCCCCTTGGGGTTCGGTTTAGGCGTCGGCCAAACAAACACCCCTAAAAACATTCGTTTTGATTTTTCCGATAACCAATTACATGTTTGATTTATGTTTTTAATTAGGTTTTAAAAAACATCATGTTCTTATTAATTTATTAAATCAAAACAAAAGAAAAAGGATTAAAAAGAGGTATAACAAATGCGTGGATCTAACGAGGATGAACACACACGAATCCTTGCATAATTCTCAAGATCAAAATCAACCCGAACACCCCTTCATGGTGTTTATAGGTGGCGGCTAAAAGAAGAGGAAGAAGGGTGATTAGGGTTTTCTTTGTTTTTTAATTTTTGTAAAAATGAAACATATTTTCCTCCTTTTTCCAAGTTAGCTAATTTTGGATGGGCTAAGCCCATTTCTCTTCCTAATTTCATGGTATGGGGCCCACATAGAGTAACCCGAACATTTTCCGTGTCTAATTAGTTAAGTGTGTTCTCGTGTTCGTGTTTTACGCGTTTTAATTAGTTATCGATCGTGACTTAATATATTTATTCGTGTTCGTAATAAATATATATACATACGTAATATTAGTTCGTGATTAATTTACGTTCATGATTTCATGTTCGTATGCTCGTGATTATAATTATTATTTGAACAATTATCGTGTGTTCATACGTAATAAATACTTATCGTGTTCTAACACGTACGTAATACTTAAAATTCTTATACGTGAACGTAGACATGCTATAAAAGGAAAGTTCTAATCCTATACGTACGATCTTAAGGGTACTATTCATGGTAAAAGCATGCGGGTTTTACAGACAAGGTGGCATTCTTAGGTCACATTGTATCAGCAGAAGGAATCACTATGGATCCAGCGAAGGTTGAGGCCATTACTAAGTGGCCGAGACCGACATGAGCGACGGAAGTCCGCAGTTTCTTAGGCTTAGCTGGCTATTACCGTAGGTTCGTGGAGAACTTTTCCCGCTTAGCACTACCATTGACCAAACTGATGCGGAAAGGGGAGAAATTCGTCTGGACTGAAGAACGAGAGAAGAGCTTTGAAGACCTGAAGCAGAAGCTAGTATCTACACCTATTCTTACTCTCCCATCTGGTACGGGTGGATTTCAAATCTACAGTGATGCATCGGGGAAGGGACTTGGCTGTGTTCTCATGCAACATGGGAAAGTGATCGCGTACGCTTCACGGCTGCTTAAGCCTTATGAAGAAAATTACCCCACCCATGACTTGGAACTTGCTGCAGTCGTGTTTGCATTGAAGATATGGAGGCACTACTTATATGGAGAATCATGTGACATTTTCACGGACCACAAGAGCTTGAAGCATATCTTCACTCAACGTGAATTGAACATGAGGCAGAGGAGATGGTTAGACCTGTTGAAGGATTATGACATAAATCTACAGTATCATCCCGGAAAAGCAAATGTAGTAGCAGATGCTCTTAGCAGGAAGTCCGGAATGATCAACGGCATTAAAATTGAGGAGGAAATCATAAGAGAATTGGAGCGACTAGACATCCAGATCATGGAACGTGGACAACACGGTTACTGGGCTAATCTTAGAGTAGAACCCGAGTTACTCTCTAAGATCAAGGAAGCTCAGAAAGATGACGGAGAAATCTGGGCGATAGTACAGAATTTGGAGAAACAGACGGGATTCAGAGTAGATGCAGATGGTATCGTATGGCAGGGCATGAGACTTTGTGTTCCTGATGACCAAGAACTCCGGGATGCCTTGTTAGCTGAAGCTCATAGCTCCCCATTCTCTATACATCCTGGTTCGACTAAGATGTACCATGACATCAAGCAATACTTTTGGTGGAGTGGTATGAAACAGGATGTGGCCACTTACGTCTCCAAATGTCTTACCTGCCAGCAGGTTAAGGTCGAACATCAGCGATCTGGCGGTCTCCTTCAACTGTTAGATATTCCAGAGTGGAAGTGGGAAAAAATCACCATGGATTTTGTTACTGGTCTTCCGCCTACCAAGAGGAAGCACGATGCAATTTGGGTTATCGTAGATCGAACATCAGCTCATTTCTTACCGATCCGCAAGGAAGATCCGGTAAGTAAACTCGCCGATACGTATAGAAGAGAGATCATGAGACTTCACGGTTCTCCATCCAGCATCGTCTCAGACAGAGATCCTCGTTTCACTTCGCGATTTTGGAAGAGTCTATAGAATGCTTGGGGTACACAACTTAAGCTTAGCACGGCTTTTCATCCTCAAACGGACGGACAATCGGAGCGAACGATTCAAACATTGGAAGATATGTTGAGGTCATGTGCGTTGGAATGGACGGGTGATTGGGACACTACAAGAAAACAAGGCTAATGCAACACTTAAAGTGCAATACTTCAAAAATATGTTGCCTTCTTAATAAAAATGGTTATAAAGCAACATTTTGAGAAAAAGTGTTGCATGATGATAGCTAATGCAACATTTTTTTAAAGTGTTGCAAATATTATAATGAAAAGGCAACATTTTAATTAGTAATGCAACACTCTTAAGAGTTTTTGCAATAATTATAATGCAACACTTTTAAGAGTTTTTGCATTTTGTTGTATGTCGCGAGCTTTTTGTTTTTTTTTGTTCTCGACTTGCCCGTGTTGTTAATATATTACCAGCGACATTGTATCCAGGTGAAAATACTTGATTAGCAATTGAAAGTTTTTTTTTATACTAGCTACCGACTAACCTGAGTTAGTACTACGTAAGTTGCAACATTGTCTTGCAAATACATCATGACTAACTTATAAAATGATGAGTACCACAGTTCTCTAAAACACAGCCAAATAATAACCCTTAGATTAAAAGTAAACCACCCCTGTAAATCAGAGCTGCTTTTGCTTTAGCAGTTTATCTCATTCAAATTGAACTTTTGATAAGCCATCGAAAAAGTAAACCACCCTTGTTAATCAGAACTGCTTTTGCTTTAGCGGTATATCTGATTCAAATTGAACTTTTGATAAGCAATTGCATCATGTAGCTATTCACTTTTAAAGAAGGCCGAAGATATAAAACAACTAATTTATCTGATTATTTGAGGTAATTCAGGTTCTCTTTTTTGTTGTTTCTTCCATTTTCCCCTGTTGTGTTTTATTTATTTGATTGCTCACTGTATTTGTTTTCTATTTTATGTTGCTGACTGCTTAATTATGCCTACTTATGATTCATGCCTATTGCTGCTATTAATTTTGACTGCCTATTTGATTGATGTTCATGTTTATAGTTGTTTTTTCTTAAGTGGTTCGTTTAATTACATATGAAAATTAAGGTTTCTAATTTAGATGGAGAAACTGAATTTCAACCCGTATGTGGACCAATTGAGCATCAAAATCTAGATACACTTACACAATGAAATTGTGAGGCCTGGTGTTGTGGCAAAAAATTTTGGAATTTGATGCAGCTGTTCATGCACATCGTGTGTTTGGGGTCGCGGACTTCCCACCAACCTTGTTCACAATATTGTTGACAGTGTGGTCTTTCCGTCTGGGTTTGAAACTTGGTTGGGGGTTAATGTGGGTCCAAGTTTCACGAGTTCTTCAGACCTTCATGTGTCTGCCCGTGTTGGTGCCGACTCTCTCGATTTTGTGCCTGCGCATTTTCGTGCTGTAGTCATGTGAATAAGGGTGACGATTTGTCTATTGCTTCAAACATTGGCGGTTTGAATGTTAAAGAATGGCTCAAAGACTAGAAATAGGCGACCACCTAACAGTTGTCTACGATGATAATGTTAAGGGTTTAAGTTCGGCTCGGAAACAACCATCTCCGACTTCACTATCTGGAAGAATGTGAATGGTAATGATTTTTATTTTATTATTGGTTTTAGATATAGAAGTGGGAAAATGAGTGGGTTAGGATAGTCTTCTTCAAGATACAACATGTCAAGCTGGCGAGTCTTAATTACAGTTCGAAATCGATCTAGCTACGTTGATCGAAACACTTGGTTTATTCAACTATAGTTAAATGAGCATAAAAGTGATACGGGGTATTTTCTTGATGGTAAACTATTTTGAAGTTTCAATAAAGGAGGTTTAATGCACCAAAAGTACAATTTAGTGATTTTTCCACCTGTTTTCGTTTACGTTATTTTTGTTTTGATATTGCATATTAGACTCCTTAAAGATAAAACATGTATGTCTTAAAGAGATTTTGTTTTTACATTTATGTTCCATGATATATATGGTCTTCTATCCAATGTTTTGAAACCCGAGTCTCAAATCGACCCGGTCGAGTCAATCCGGGTCGACCCGGGTTAACCCCGGTTTCTAAAAAAATATATATATATATATTTTTTTTTAATAATTAACAAAAATTATAAATAAATTAAATAAATATATTTTTATTTACCAACGAATATAATATGTAAAAATAAAATTACGTCGCAAATACGTAAAATTTACATATTAAAAAAAACCGAAAAAATCGAAACCCGGCCGGGTCTCAAGAACCAGGTTGACCCGGGTCACCCCAAACCCGGCGGATCGATCCGGGTTTCGAAAATGTGAAACCCGGGTCAATATGACCCTTTTTTGGCCGAAACCGGGTCAACCGGTTGACCTGGCCGGGTTGACACGGGTTTCAAAACATTGTTGCTACGTATACTAGGGATTTTGTTCATCTTCTGTCACCCATGCAGCGGCTATAGCCATGCTTGAGGTGGTAGTACGTCAAGTTGAAGCTTATGTATTCAGGTAGTGTGACCTTCAATCATCCGCTTTATCGAACGTTAGTTTTTCACATCAGCTTGCGGCCACAACAAAAATGATTTGGTGTATTAGTATACATGTTTGTAGCTTAATTATAATGTCACATATGGTTGCTATACCATGATTTGACTCTGATATATGCTCTTGGATTTGTATTTTATATATTTATGTTATTTTTTTATACTTAGTGTCATCAACCTGAAAAATATGGAACCATGACCAAGAACACCATTGCACATAATCTTAATTTATTTTATGTTTTAACTAAATCATATTTACAATCTTATGCAGGAAGCGGGAAACATTATGTCTCTAGCATGCTTCAGCATGGCTCACTGAAATTTAACAAAATATGTCTTCTAATGGTTGTGGCTGGCAATGAAATCCAAATGAACAAGTTTTGGTGTCTAATGTAGGTTTATATGATGACATCAAGAATGTGTTAAAGATAGGTCATATTAAAGTTGAGTTTTAGTTGGTTCTTTACATGGTTTTTTTGCCATGATTCACGTGGACCTGGTAACATGCTTTTCTTATGTTTGTGATTTTTTTTATTTCAGTTATCTTAATAATACTTTCTTGTTGATGTTTGTTTTTTAATCGTGAATACAGAAACATAAAGACTCAAACAAATAACCACCTACGTTGACTCAAACGTTTGAGTGCCACGTGAAAGGACCAAAGAAATGTATGTGTAGATGCATAGTTATAATATGGCCACATCAGGTATTGTGCAATCATGCATTACCAGTCTAGAAGCTGAAAATGTCCAACATGATAATATGTATAGACAGATTGAAGAGGCTTAGAAGGAAAAGAGACTATAACTTATTAGAAAGGAATTTTACAACAAGCGTGCCAATTTAGTTGAAGACACAATGCAAAATATCCTAGAAAAACTGCATCCTAAAGTAGCCCACATGGTTTTAACGTATGTGATCATCTCTTTTGGTAAAAGGTATGTTATATACTTGTATCACATGTTTCTTTATGTATTATAGCGGTGTTATCGGGTTGGGTTAAATGGGTGTATGGTATCATTGTGTTTATGATTGGGTGTTTTTGAAAGTGATAGTTGGTAGTGTGTTTGAGCAGGGAGGCATAAGGATGGCTATGTTATTTATGTATGTTTTATTTCTGATCATGGTAGTTATAAGGAATGTATTGGTTTTTGTGGTAATAGTACTAATATTAGTATATGGTGTTGGATTCGCATCTTCACTGAGATGAGGATATCCTGGTCTCCATTTTTATGGGTCGCCTCTTTTCATTGAGTTATAGATGGGTGACTTGGGGGTTAAAATTTTGGGGTGTGATTGTGAGGTTTCCCGGGACCCCTTTTCCTGCTCAGTGTTTAGAGTAAATGGTGTGAGGATAAGGCTTTTTATACTAACCATTCCTGTTTTGATGATATACTTGTGTATGGTTTATGCTATCGACTGGATGATTGATTTCTATCAGTTTTTTTATGGTTCGGTCGATATATTATTACTTGTGGTATTATTTGTTCTAGAGCTATTATGTGTTCTCGAGCCATTAGTTATTTTTAAAGTATCAATATAGGCTTACTAGGAGTATTGCGAAATTTAATTTATTGCTATTTTACTACCACCTTCCTTACAAATATATTGTACAGGATTCCTATTAGGTCTTTTAAGATCGTGATATGCAATGAGAACTAAATTTTTTTTATATTTTCCAGGTACTTTGATATAACTGCGATAGTATAACATGTGGAGAAAATCAAGATCTGCAACTATCAGATGGAAGTCTTTTGAGAACACATATCCAAGAAGATCTTAGTACTATCTATTAGTTGGCAGATTTTTTTGTTTAAGTTGTGAACTTTATAGTAGTTTAACGTTTGACAAATTTGTACCTGGAAGATATTATTGACGATATTATACGTATTATTATTTTTGTGATGGAAACAAGTTACATGTTCACATATAATTACAACAATGCCTGTATTTGAAGCTTTTGAATTTTTACAGCAAATATGCAGCACGAAAAAGCTAAAGTGTTGCCTCTAGATAAAATATTGCATAAATATTATTTAAATGAAAAAAAAGTGTTGCACTAGATGATGAGAAGTGTTGCACTTCATGGGTAAAAGTGGTGTCATTGGTTAGTTTTGTATAATAAGAAGTGTTGCCCATAAGTATAAAAGTGTTGCAATTTAAAAGTGTTGCGTTTGTAAACATGAGCAACACTTTAATAAAAGTGTTGTACATTATGGTAAAAGTGTTGCACATTATGGTAAAAGTGTTGCTTTAGACCTAAGGCAACGGAGCCTAAGGCAGCACTTGAAAAAGTGTTGCACTAGGCATTATGCAACATTTTTTAGGCCTAAGACAACACTTTACGAGTGTTGCTTTAGCCCCATTTTCTAGTAGTGGGACGATTACATCTGTTTGGTGGAGTTTACATACAACAACAGTTGGCACGCAAGTATCAAGTGTGCTCCTTTCGAGATGTTGTATGGCAGAAAGTGTCGCGCCCCAATCTGCTGGGATCAGGTTGGCGTGCGAACACTTGAAGGACCAGAAATCATAGAGATGACCAATGAAAAGATCGCAGTAGCTAAGCAGAAACTTCAGGAGGCACGGTCACGTTAGAAGAGTTACGCCGATAAGCATCGTAGGGACATACATTTTAACGTAGGAGATCACGTCTTCCTTAAGGTTTCGCCGGCACGTGGTGTTAGACGCTTCGGGATTAAAGGGAAGCTCAGTCCTCGTTTCATCTGACCGTTTGATATCATTGAACGAGTCGGTGAAGTATCTTACCGGTTAGCGTTACCTCCGCAGCTTTCACATGTACACAATGTGTTTCATGTGTCCTTACTCAGAGGGTACCAGTATCATCCCCTTCACATGGTTCAGTATCCACTGGAACAGATACGTGAAGATCTCACTTTTATAGAAGAACCCGAACGAGTTCTTGACAGACAAGAACGAGTCATGAGAAAGAAGACGATTCTATTCGTCAAAAACCTTTGGAGGGATCATACCGAGCGGGAAGCCACTTGGGAAACAGAGGAGTCTATCCGGGCTTCTTACCCTCATTTCATATTTTGAATTCGGGTATGTTCTTCTTTTCCAGTTTACTTTATCTATAGTTCGGGGACAAATTATTCTTTTTAGGGGGGAAGAGTTGTAAAACCCGCATGCTTTTACCATGAATAGTACCCTTAAGATCGTACGTACTAGATTAAAACTTCCCTTTTATAGTATGATTACGTTTACGTGTTAGGATTTTACGTATTACGTACGTGTTAGAACACGATAAGTATTTATTACGTACGAACACACAATAATTATTTAACAATAATTAATCACGAACATGCGATCACGAAATCATGAACGTAATTAAATCACGAACTAATATTAATTACATATATATATTTATTACGAGCGTGAATAAATATATTAGGTCACGGTAAATATTTAACGAGAACTCACTAAACACGAACACAATTAAACACGAACGAACACTCAAACAACGAGACACGGAAAACGGTACGGGTACCCCATGTTGGGCCCCCTACCCGCGGCTACATCAACACCATGGGTCAAGCCCATCAATTTTTACAATGAAAGGGGGGTTAAGGTAAAACTAGTTTTCACTTTTCACTTTAAAGAAGAAAAATTAAAAACCTAAAAAGTTTTCTCCTTTCTCCTTCTTCCTCTTTGGCCGCCGCTTACAACACAAGAAAAGGGGGTGTTCGTTTTGATTTTGATCTTGAATATTGTACGTGTGTTCGTGTGTGTTCATCCTCGTTAGATCCACGCATTCGGTATATACTTTTAATCCTTTTTCTTTTTGATTTGATCTAATAAAATAATTAAGAACATGATGTTTTTAAAACCTAATTAAAAACATAGATCAAACATGTAAATGGTTTTTGGGTAAATCAAAAAGGAGGTTTTTAGGGGTGTTTGTTTGGCCGACGCGTAAACCGAACCCCCAAGGGGGTCTCGGTTTCGCTAATAAACCACCACTGAGACCATATGGTCCCGGTTGGGTGGTGTGGGTCCCACGGCAGCAGCAAACCAAAGGGAACCCCGAAGTGGTTCGGGGTATGGTGTCGATTTCATGTCCGGTTCATGATTTCTAGTCAAGATCTGGTTCACGGTTTATGTTAAGATTTTTTTTTATAATCATATGTTAAAATTAAATTAATAAATATGACATGATTAATTTAATAAACATGACTTAGGTTATATTTAAATTACTAGATCATGAAATTATTAACCTAAGTATTTTATATTATCTAGACTTACGATTAATTAATTATTTAAAACCCATGGTTATAATTAACTAACTAACATGACTTAGGTTATATTATAAATAAATAATAATACATGTTTTAACCTAAGTATTTAACTTTATTTAATTAAAAACATAATATATTTTAATTAAATACTTTTAACCTATAGTTTATTTAAATTACATGAAATAATTAATAAACTATACATTATAATCAGAAAAACACTTAGGCTTATATACTTAGCTTATTTAGCCAGCTTATATCTAATTATGAAAACTTTCTATTTTAGAAACTTAATTAATTAAGGCAGCTAATCTATTTATGGAAACTTTCTATTTTTAGAAACTTATTTAATTCAGGCAGCTAATCTATTTATGGAAACTTATTTAATTAAGGCAGCTAATCTATTTATGGAAACTTTCTATTTTTAGAAACTTATCTATTTAAAGCAGTAATTCTATTTTTGGAAACTTTCTATTTTTTGGGAACTTACTATTTTAGGAAACTTTCTATTTTTGGAAACTTTCTATTTTTGGTAACTTTCTATTTTTGGAAACTTTCTATTTTAGGAAACCTGATATTTTTGGAAAGTTACTTGTTATTACACGGTAAGTATAATAATACATGAAATACCAGAAATACTTAATCAGAATAGACAAAATATAAGTGAAACACAGTTTAAGTCTTTAAACAGTAAAACATGATATGAACATATAAAATAAGCTAAGACATGACATAAAACCAGTTACGTATTTAGTAAGCAGATACTTATTCATGTATGTATTTATGTAGCATTAGTGATACCGAAGTAGGATTCTCCTCAGTTCATCTTCTTCATTCACTGGACATAAGGTACGGATTCCCGTCCTTTCAGTATGGACATTCTTTTCTTATTAGGATTCCCCGTATGCAGCCAAATGTTTTCCCGTAGTATAAGTTTATATGTTTGATTTGCTTATGTTTAATTTAGAATACCTATAGCCATATACATACATGACCAGTTTCACCTAGTTATGGAGGTACCATAACCATAACATTAGAGGCACTGATGTTATGACTTCACCACGGCGGAGTGATTGCTCGTGGCGTCCCTTCAGCTTTTGGCCATATTATTATATTTATCATGTGGGGCGTATGGGTGCATCCTAGTTACATGTTTTCAGCAGATTACTCAGTGTGAATGTGGTGTGTGCCTTGCATCCTTCACAAGGAGCTGATTTGCATGATGAGGTCACCCCTCCAAGTATTCATGCACGGTGGATTTTCATGACCTATATTGGCTAATGGTAGAACATGTTAAACACTTTTTATAAGATAAACATAAGGCTTTTCAAACTATAAAACCAGTTTTACCCAGACTTAAACAGGTTATACGGGACTTAGTTTCTTCCGCTGTTATATGTTATATGCTTATCCTATTCATGCTTTATTGTACATCCGTGCACTGAGCGTATTGCTCAGCCGTTTTCCTTTTCTATGTTCCCAAAATGGAAGGTACTCAGGGACGCTCGTAGACTTTAAGTGTACGTGCATATGGACTGGAAGCTTTCTAGCCATTCTTTCTTTATGCATTGTCTTTACTTTGATACACTTGCTATGGACATTGTTTAGTCATTTCCTTTACAGTACTTATGTTTGTGTGTGATGAGCTTTACTTTTGGACTATCGATGTTTGATTCAGGTATTTTCCTTTTAGGGTCATGTAATGTTTAGACATTTTTCCTTTTATGCTTTGATGACACGCCATAATTACGTGTGACATTCCATTATCAAAATGGGGTGTTACAGTAATCATACTATAAAAGGAAAGTTTTAATCTAGTACGTACGATCTTAAGGGTACTATTCATTGTAAAAGCATGCGGGTTTTACAATTTTCTACCTTTCTTTCTTGTTTAATCATCACAAATTAGTGGGACAACAAGTATAAATCAAACCTTTTTCTTTTTATTTATATCTTTTGGTTTCATGTTATAATTTAATTAATCATCAAGAACAAGAATAAAACATGTAATAGATTCATTAAATCATGTTTTCGGGTTTGGTTTGTGTGTGGTGTGGTTCAGCCGAGACAACCGAGACCCCATATGGGGCTCGACTTGTTTTCTTTACCACCACCGAGACCCCCAAAGGGCTCGGCTTGGTTTGTTTTGGCTCGGACGCGGCAAGGCAACCCCGACCAAGGGTCGGGGTACGTTTGTTTGTTCGGTTTATGTGCACTGAGGCACCATCGAGACCCCAAAGAGGCTCGGTTGGTTTTTGTTGTTCGGACCTGAGAAAAAAGAAAACCCGACACTAAGTCGGGGTATGTGTACATGTTTGGTTGATTTATTTCGTGTCAATCGAGACCCCTCCAAGGTCTCGGTGGGACTTTGATTTTGGCTTATTTGGTTCGGCCTATATATGAACACGGGCTCAGGATCGAATTTATCATAAAAACTATTTTTATAAGTCATGTTATATTAAACTTTAGGTTAATTAATTTATTAAATTAATTCATGTATAACCTAAGGTATTTTTACTTAGTTATTTAATTAAAACATGTATTTTTAATTAAAATCATATAACATATAGTTTAATTAATTAACAAGTTATTTAATTAATAAGCTATAACCAAGACTTGTATTGTGCTAATTAAACTTTAATTATTATTTATAATCCAACTTATTTCTAATTATGGAAACTTACTATTTTTGGAAATTTTTTATTTATAGGAACTTACTATTTATGGAAACCTGCTATTTTTAGAAAGTTACTTAGTATTACAATACAAGTATTATAATACACTAATACATGAATAGTACTCAAAAGACCATCATAATAACTACAGTTAACACAATAAACAGTAAGACATGACAGAATACGTATAACAAGCTAATAATACACGGAACTAGTAAAACACATGTAATTCAGACAACTCATACACGTCCATATTTCTTATGTAGTGTTATCCGTCAAGGCGGATTAGTCTTCATCGTTTTCCTTAGCTTCTACTGGACATAAGGTACGGATTTCCCGTCCTTCAGTAAGGACAATCTCGTCCTTCATTAGGTTTCCCGTATGCAGCCAACTGTTTTCCCTAGTAGTTACAGATTAAATGCTTATGTTTTATTAGTTACCTTAGCCATATACATGCATGACCAGTTTCACCTAGTTATGGAGGTACCATAACCATAACACTAGAGGACTAGTGTTATGACTTCACCATGGCGGAGTGATAGCTCGTGGCGTCCCTTTTCAGTTATTTAGCCATTATATTATTATATTATCATGTAGGGCGTATGGGTGCATCCTAGTTACATGTTTCAGTCAGGATTTCTTGGTGAATGTGGTGTGTGCCTTGCATCCTTGACAAGGAGCTGATCCATCCTACCCACTTACCAATTAATTAGAGGCATCCCCTCTAATTTGCATGAAGAGGTCGCCCCTCCAAGTATTCATACACGTTGTTGACCTCATGATCTATATTGGCTATTATGGTACATTAGCTAATATAGATTTTCATAAGTAAAATAAGCTATGTTTTCAGAATTAAAACCAGTTAACATTACAGACAACTAGGTTTTCTAGGACTTACTCATTTTCGCTGCGATTCATGCCTTATACTCTTTATATGCTTCCATATTCTATGTTTCCAAGCTTTATTGTATATCCGTGCACTAAGCGTTATGCTCAGCCGTCTACTTTTCCATGTTCCCAAACGACAGGTACCCAAGGACGCAAGCAGAAACTCCAGAGTATGTGCATTCGGATTGGAAGCTATTCGGCCTCTTTTACCTTATGCATTTATTCCTACTTTATCATACTTTACTTCTTTTGGATATTTTTTAGTCCTTTCCATTTACAGTACTTATATTGCTTGTGTGTGAGTTACTAGACTACCGATATTTGATTCAGGTATTTCTATTTATGGTCATGAATGTTTAGACATTTACCTTGCATGCTTTCATGACATGCCATAATTTACTATAGTATCCTATCTTAACAAATGGGGTGTTACAATTATGGTATCAGAGCCCAGGGTTTCGACATGTAGCTCTATAAAACATGACATGTGACTTACGGGTAGTCACCAGTGTCTTCCTAGAACTGACAGTTGATTTTCATGCATTCATTCATTTTCATTTCATTTCATGCATTCATATCATTGTAGCAGGTTTATGACTAAGCAATGGTTGGTACAGGACTGGCCCTATTTAGTCGCATGTGCTTTTATCGAAACTTTTAACTTTGGGACCGACCTATTGGTGTCCCCGCGACGTGTCTTTTGTTTTGAGTGAACTGACCATAGGCGTTCACTCCCGTTCATATAAAAGTTTTATAAACTACATCATGCATTCTACATTGTTTCATGCATTATAATCTGCTTCATTGATTTATACATTGTTCATGCATTCGTATGTTATCTCATTGCAGATTTATGATTTATGTTGCATTTTGTTGTTTTAAACTGTCAGATGGTGAACAACCGCAATACTCCAGATTTGACAGCAGCTGTCAATGCAGCTCTGCAAGCCCTCCTTCCCCAACTTCGTAATGAAATCAGAGATGAAGTTAAGGCGGAATTCCAGGCTCATGGCAATCACAACAATCCTCCACCTCCTCCTCCACCGGTTACTCTTATGACTTGGTTGGAGAGATTCGTTTGAGCGAAATTCCAGGCTCATGGCAATCAGCGACCCCGTTTGTTTGAGCAGACTGACAGCGCCAACGAGGCTGAAGCTTGGATTTCTCACATCGAGAAAATTTTCGATGCAATAGGTTTTGATGGTGTTTTCAAGGCAAGACTGGCTTGCTATAAGTTTGAAGTTGATGTGCTGCATTGGTGGAAATCGGTCAAGCAGTCCAACGTTGGTGACAATTGGGATGCACAGCTGACATAGGACCGGTTTAGGGAGCTTTTCCTTAATCAGTACTTTCTACATGATGAGCAAGAGAAGCTCAAGAGGGACTACCACAACATTCGGCATATTGTTGGTGAAAACAACAATGAATTTATGCAAAGGTTTCTCCGTTTGGCAGGATTTTTGCGTCCAGCCGCAGGAACTGCTGCGGAGCAAGCTGAGAAGTTTCACTGGGCACTTCGCACTTTGGTTGCCAAAAACATGGTATGTTCTACTTTCACTAAAGTGGCACAGGTGGCCTATGCAGCCCGTAAGCTAGAGATGCTTCAGGAACGAGAGGAGTTCGGTTATGGCAGGGAAGTGAAGAGGTATCTTCAATCACCAATTGTAAACAATTCATTTCCATCAGTATTATTCATTTCATATAATCCTCTGTTCAACATTATATTCTAGGTAGAAGACTGACGACCGTAAGCTTACGGCCGCTCAGAAGCAAGCATCCAATGGAAACGGTCAGACTAACGACCATTCTAGTTCTGAGAGGCGTGGCGGTAATGATGGTTACTGAAACAATGCTAACAACTCGAACAACAACAGGTCCCTCATTAACCTTCTTTCATGTTCAACTATTGTATGTTATGGTATTCTGACACTCTAATAATTGTTAATTCAGGAATAATGGTAACGGCATGGATCAGGACCGTAGGGGTTCACATCCTAACCGTTCTACCTCATCTGGTAAATTATACACCTTCTATGTAATCATGTTTATGTTCCATGATCATGTCTCATGCATGTAATCCTTAAACATGCTCTCAGCTAACTAAGACGCCTGCTGGAGGATTCACGCATCCTGTCTGTCCTATTTGTTCATGCAGACACTCTGGTATTTGTCGTCGAGGTACTGGTGGTTGTTTCAAGTGTGGCCAACAAGTCCATCAGTAGAAGGGCTATCGCTAAGGTGAGATAGAAGGCACCTCTGGACACGCCGACACCAAGCCACCTCCTACTTCTGGTCGCGTGTTCACTACTACTAGAGATCAGGCGAATAAGACTGCAGGTACCATCACCGGAAATCTCTTTATGAAGGGTTTGGCAGCATTTGTTCTATTTGATACTGGAGCGACGCATTCAGTCGTCTCCACTACTTTTGATGTACGTGTTAGGATTTCCCTGATGCCATTAGATAATGCCTTATGCATTTCCACGCCACTTAGGGACTCTGTACGAATCTCTCAGGTGTATAGAGATCTTCCTCTAGAATTTGATGATAAGATCCGCAGAGTTGACGCACTTCCTTTGGACATGTGGATTTTGACTTGATTTTGGGCATGGACTGGTTATCCAAACACCAGGCTACGATTGACGGCCACACTTATCGGATTATTTTCGGTGATGTTAAATCTCTAGAGTACATACACCATGGTTTTCTGCCAGGGAGATCAGTACAGATTATTTCATCCATGGAGGCGTGTGCATTTCTATCACATGGCTATAAGGGTTTCATAGCCAATATTCATAACATTACTGCCGAGTCGCCATCGCTCCAAGATCAGCCTATTGTGTCAGAGTTTCCTGACGTATTTCCAGATGAACTTTGGGGCTTACCACCTGTTCGTGAAGTCGAGTTTGGAATCGATCTCATACTAGGTGCATATCCGATTTCCAAAGATCCTTACCGTATGGCTCCTATAGAGCTTAAGGAACTAAAAGATCAGTTGTAGGAACTTCTGGAACGAGGTTTCATCTGTCCCAGTGCATCGCCATAGGGTGCACCGGTACTGTTCGTGAAGAAGAAAGACGACAACATGAGTTTATGCATAGACTATCGTAAACTGAACAAGATCACGATCAGGAATCGTTACCCTTTGTCGCGTATTGACGACCTATTCGATCAACTTCAGGGCGCCAAGTATTTCTCTAAGATCGATCTGAGCTCCGGCTACCATCAGTTACGGGTTAAAGAGCACGACATCTCCAAGACTGCTTTCCGTACAAGTTATGGGCACTACGAGTTTGTAGTCATGCCATTCGGACTCACTAATGCTCAAGCTGTCTTCATGGATTTGATGAACCGTTTCTTCCATGAGTTTATGGATAAGTTCGTTATCGTGTTTATTGATGACATCATGATATTCTACAAATTCAAGAAGGAACATGAGGAACACCTTCGTACAATCTTACAGATTCTTCGTCAGAAGCAGCTGTACGCCAACTTCTCTATGTGTGAGTTCTGGTTAACCAAGGTGGCATTTCTGGGCCATATTGTATCTTCAGAGGGGATTACGATGGATCCTACCAAGGTTGAAGCTATCATTAAATGGACGAGACATACATCTGCGACAAAAGTTAGAAGTTTTCTCGGTTTAGTTGGCTACTACCGCAGGTTTGTAGAGAACTTTTCACGGTTAGCCTTACCTTTGACTAAGCTAATGAGGAAAGGAGAGAAATTCGTCTAGACAGAAGAGAGAGAGAAGAGCTTTGAAGATCTGAAGCAGAAGTTAGTGACTACACCTATTCTTACTCTGCCATCTAGCTCAGGTGGATTTCAGATATATAATGACGCTTAAGGAAAAGGTTTAGGCTGCGTTCTCATGCAACATAGGAAGGTTATTGCATACGCATCACGACAGCTGAAACCTTATGAAGAAAACTATCCTACTCACAATTTAAAGCTTGCAGCAGTTGTTTTCGCATTGAAGATCTGGAGACATTATTTGTATAGTAAATCATGTGACATATTCTCCGACCACAAGAGTCTCAAGAACATCATCACCCAGAAGGAACTGAACATGAGACAGAGTAGATGGTTAGAGCTATTGAAGGATCACGACACCAACATTCAGTACCATCCTGGTAAGGCGAATGTGGTGGCAAATGCTCTAAGCAGAAGGTCGGGTATGATTGCTGGCATTTGGATTGCAAAGGAGATCATTTGTGACCTAGAGATGACTGATATTGAGTTTTGTGTATGAGGACAGCATGGTGACTGGGCTAATCTTAGAGTGGTACCAGACATACATTCTAGGATCAAGGAATTTCAGAAGGATGACGGTGAGATTTGGGCTATCATTCAGAACCTTGATCAGCGGACGGAGTTTCGTGTTGACAACGACGGTATCTTATGGCAGGGCACTAGACTAGTGGTTCCTGATGACTCTACTCTCAAGGAAGCTGTGTTGACTGAAGCTCAAAGTTCTCTATTTACCATACATCTTGGTTCTACCAAGATGTACCACGACATCAAGCAACACTTTTGGTAGTATGGTATGAAGCAGGATGTTGCCACCTTCGTTTCTAAGTGTATGATTTGCCAGCAGGTGAAGATCTAACATCAGCGAGCTAGTGGTTTACTACAACCATTAGATATTCTAGCATGGAAGTCGGAAAAAATCTCCATGGATTTTGTTACTAGTCTTTCGGTTACTCAGAAGAAGAACGTTGCTATCTGGGTTATTGTGGATAGGTTGACTAAATCTGCTCATTTTCTACCGATTCGCAAGGAGCATCCAATCAACAAATTAGCAGACACATTTCAGAGGGAGATCATGAGACTACATGGTACTCCATCAGAAATCATCTCTGACAGAGATCCTCGTTTCACATAACGTTTATGGCAGAGTCTACAGAAAGCTTGGGGCATTAGACTTAAGCTCAGCACTGCCTTTCATCCTCAGACCGACGGACAGTCGGAACGTACCATTCAGACATTGGAGGACATGCTGCGATCATGTGCTCTAGAGTGGTCAGGAAGCTAGGATGATTATATATTCCTAGTATAATTCACATACAACAACAGCTGGCACGCTAGCATCAAGTGTGCTCCCTTCGAGATGTTGTATGGTAGAAAGTGTCGCGCCCCAATCTTCTAGGATCAGGTGGGTGAACGACTGCTTGAGGGTCCAGAGATGATTGAAGTGACCAATGAGAAGGTCGTTGTCGCCAAAGCAAAGCTTCAGAAGCTCGTGCTCGTCAGGAGAGCTATGTGGATAAACGTCGTAGAGATGTATCTTTCAACGTAGGTGATCACGTTTTCCTCAAGGTATCACCCGCATGAGGAGTTAGACGTTTTCGAATAAGAGGGAAGCTCAGTCCTCGTTTCATCGGACCGTTCGACATCATAGAACGCGTTGGTGAAGTGTCATATCGTTTAGCCTTACCGCCTCAACTATCACACGTTCACAACGTGTTCCATGTGTCCTTACTCAGAGGATACAACTATCATCCAGTTCACGTTGTCCAATATCCACTTGATCAGTTTCGAGAGGATCTTTAATACGTCAAAGAACCCGAGAGAGTTCTTGAGCGACAAGATCGTGTCATGCGGAGGAAGACGATCCCTTTCGTCAAAATCCTCTAGAGGGATCATCCTGAGCGGAAAGCTACTTGGGAGACGGAGGAGTCTATACGGACTTCTTACCCTCATTTCCAGTTCTAATTCGGGTATGTTTTCTTTCAGTTTACGTTTCTCCAATTCGAGGACGAATTTTTCTTTTAGAGGGGAAGAGTTGTAAAACCCGCATTAAAAACCTATGAACAGTACACGCGAACAGTAACTTAGGAAAACACGATAAAATTTAAACTTTCCATTTATAATATTAATACACGTGTCACGATAATAAATAACGAACAATCATGAATATTATAAATGTGACACGATCACGAATACCAAAATCACGAGCATACACGACTAATTATTTAACACATGAAAAACTTCGGGTTCCCTTGTTGGGCTCCCCTATGCCGCGGCTACAACAAAGAAAAGAAGGAAGAAGGGCTTTGGCCCTTAACCCAAGTGTAAATAATAAAATACATGAAAACATAAACATATTTTAGGTTTTCAGAAAAGTTTTCCCTGCCTCCTTTTTGTGTTATTGCCGCCGGCCATATACAACCACAAGGAAGATTCAGACGATTTTCGTTATTGATTTTGTGTTCGTGATCATTCTCTTTTTCTTTTCACACATTGGGTATAAATCAAACCTTTTTCTTTTTATTTAATTGTTTTGATTTCATGTTATAATTTAATTAATCATCAAGAACAAGAATAAAACATGTAATATATTAATTAAATCATGTTTTTGGGTTTGGTTTGTGTGTGGTGTGGTGCGGCCGAGACAACCGAGACCCCATATGGGGCTCAGCTTGTTTTCTTCACCACCAGCAAGACCCCCAAGGGGCTCGACTTGGTTGGTTTTGGATTGGACGCAACAAGGCAACCCCGACCAAGGGTTGAGGTGTGTTTGTTTGTTCGGTTTGTGTGCATCGTGGCAACACGGAGACCCCAAAGGGGCTCGGTTGGTTTTTGTTGTTCGGACCCGAGACAAAAGAAAACCCGACACTAAGTCGGGGTATGTGTACATGTTTGGTTGATTTATTTAGTGTCAACCGAGACCCCTCCAAGGTCTCGGTGGGATTTTGATTTTGGCTTATTTGGTTCGGCCTATATATAAACACGGGCTCGGGATCGAGTTTTTCATGAAAACTATTTTTATAAGTCATGTTATATTAAACTTTAGGTTAATTAATTTATTAAATTAATTCATGTATAACCTAAGGTATTTTTACTTAGTTATTTAATTAAAACATGTATTTTTAATTAAAATCATATAACATATAGTTTAATTAATTAACCAGTTATTTAATTTATAAGCTATAACCAAGACTTGTATTGTGATAATTAAACATTAATTATTATTTATAATTCAGCTTATTTCTAATTATGGAAACTTACTATTTTTGGAAACTTTCTATTTTTAGGAAGTTACTATTTATGGAAAACTGCTATTTTTAGAAAGTAACTTAGTATTACAATACAAGTATTATAATACACTAATACATGAATAATACTCCACAGAGCATCATAATAACTACAGTTAATACAATAAACAGTAAGACATGACAGAATACGTATAACAAGCTAATAATACACGGAACTAGTAAAACACATGTAATTCAGACAACTCATACACGTCCATATTTCTTATGTAGTGTTATCCGTCGAGGCAGATTAGTCTTCATCGTTTTCCTTTGCTTCTACTGGACATAAGGTACGGATTTTCCGTCCTTCAGTAAGGAAAATCTTTTCCTTCATTAGAATTTCCCGTATGCAACCAACTGTTTTCCCAGTAGTTACAGATTAAATGCTTATGTTTTATTAGTTACCTTAGCCATATACATGCATGACCAGTTTCACCTAGTTATGGAGGTACCATAACCATAACACTAGAGGCACTAGTGTTATGACTTCACCACGGTAGAGTGATAGCTCCTGGCGTCCCTTTTCAGTTATTTGGCCATTATATTATTATATTATCATGTGGGGCGTATGGGTTCATCCTAGTTACATGTTTCAGATAGGATTTCATGGTGAATGTGGTGTGTGCCTTGGATCCTTCACAAGGAGCTGATCCCTACTACCCACTTACCATTTAATTAGAGGCATCCCCTCTAATTTGTATGACGAGGTCACCCCTCCAAGTATTCATGCACGTTGTTGACCTCATGACCTATATGGGCTATTATGGTACATTAACTAATACAGATTTTCATAAGTAACGTAAGCTATGTTTTCAAAATTAAAACCAGTTAACATGACAGACAACTAGGTTTTCCAAGACTTATTCATTTTCGTCACATTCATGCCTTATACTCTTTATATGCTTCCATATTCTATGTTTCCATGCTTTATTGTATATCTGTGCACTGAGCTATTTGCTCAGCCGTCTACTTTTCTATGTTCCCAAACGGCAGGTACCCAAGGACGTAAGTAGGAACTCTAGAGTATGTGCATTCGTATTGGAAGCTATCCGGCCTCTTTTACCTTATGCATTTATTCCTACTTTATTATACTTTACTTCTTTTGGACAGTGTTTAGTCCTTTCCATTTACAGTATTTATATTGCTTGTGTGTGAGTTACTATACTACCGATGTCTGATTTCGATATTTCTATTTATGGTCATGAATGTTTAGACATTTACCTTGCATGCTTTGATGACACAACATTATTTATTGTAGCATCATATCTTAACAAATGGGGTGTTATAGTAGAAGTATTAGGACGAGAGATTGGTTCCTTGAAAGTTTTACCACTACGAGTATTAATAACCTTCATTTCTCCCTTCAGGTTTGCAATGGTATCACTAGGAAGACCACCTGAGGAAGAGGGTTTACACATGATAGCTTCAAACATACTAGCCATTCGATCTTCAAATTTTGATTGCCTTTTATCCGCTTTTAACAACTCTTGCTTAATCTCATGTTGACCTTGTTCCATCTTTTGTTGATTTTGTTAAAGACGTTGAACGTTTCCTTCCATTTTATTAGCATGGGTTTTCACTTCATTAGCAAGTTCGTTTTTAAGCTCGTTTTCCAACTCGGATCTTAAGCTAATCATCTCACGTTGCATGTTATCAAACTTAGCATCATTTTCTTTGGCATAATCTAAAAATTCTCCTTGAAGATTTTTAGTGTGAGCATTTTGAAAATCGTGTGTACTATTTTGAAAATCACGGTTTTGGTTTTGATTTTTTACTTGCCTATTGTTCCCACTTTGGTAATTACCCTTGTTATAGTTACGTTAATTGCCTTGATATCCACCACTTTGATTTGTTGTTTTGATAGTTGTTAACATTCTGATTTTGGGGAGCTTGATTTGGGCGGGAACCTTCGCTGTTTTGGTTGAAAGTTCTCGTTGCTATGTAAGCACTCGAAATGTTACCACCGGCGGTAATGCACTCGGAAAAATCATGAGCTCCACCACAAGATATACAACTCTTTTCAACCGCTTTAACCGATGCGTAATTCAAAGCATCTTGTGCTTTCCAATGAGTCATAAGCGTCTAAAACCTATCAAAAACCGGTTCTCCTCATTTGCTTCATCATGTAAGGCATTCATGTTACGAGACGATGACGATGAACCAACCGTGGCAACACTCGGTGTGTTACGAGGGTTGTAAACCTTAGATCTATTCTCGATAATCTTTAAAGCTTCATCGATCGTTTTACACAAAAAATTACCACCCGCGGCGGCATTCAAATAGTCTCGTTCATGATCTTTAAGTCCATTATAAAAAGTATCAATTTGATGCAATTCCGAAAAGTCATGGTGAGGACATTCATGTAACATTTCCTTAAATCGTTCCCGTGCCATTGAAAAACTTTCATTAGATCGTTGTGTAAACCTTGAAATCTCATTTTTCAAATGTGTCGTCTTAGATGGCAGGAAGAATTGGTTCACAAACTTAGAGACGAGATCACCCCATGTCAAAATCGAATTTGGCGGTTCTTTCTCGAGCCAAATTTTTGCGGGTCCATATAACGAGTATGGAAACAACATCATCTTAATGGCGTCATGTGGAACATCCTTAAACTTGCTTGTTGCGGTGAGACGATTGAAATTCCGTGTGTGATAATGTGGGTTGTCTTTTTCATGTCCGCGAAAGTTATTTGCTTGTAGCATCGACATTAAACCCGTCTTGATCTCGAAATTCTCCGCAAGGATGGCAGGAATCACAATAGCTTCTCCAAATCCCTCGGTGGGTGCTTGAAGAAACTCCATCATCGTACGATTAGCCATTGTGACTATTGGTTCTACAACGGGTTCGACAATTGGATGTTCTTCTTCAATTAAAGGATCTTGATTTCCTTCCTTTTGACGACGTTTGCGAGCTCGTTTTGCTTGATTACGAGTTTGCATAAACGTGACGTAGAACGTGGAGGTGAGCAAAGAAGATTATTTTGGGATTTTTGTTGATTTTCAATTTTTTGTGTTTTTGATTGTTTTTAATATTTTTGGATTTTGTGTGTATTTGTAGACAACAATCTACCAAATCTCTCCTCGAATCAAACTCTTGATTAAAGAAGCCTCAAAGAATGAAAGCGATCACGTGGAGTAAACGCCTTCGATTGACTTTAGAACTTTGGTGAAAACCAAATTGTTCAAGAGGGTTTAATCACAAAGAAACCAAGCAAGTATATATGATACGTAATAATACTTTGGGCGGCAAAACCCTCGATTAGCCTTCAAGATCAAATACTGACAAGTGAACGGAGGAATGAGGTGGCGCAAAGCACTTAAGTACCTAGCTTTCCTTTAACGGCCTTTTATAGCACGTTGCCTATCTATTCACCTTAAAGTTCGTATTTTTCAAAATCGAGCTAATAGAATGTATTTATCTATTTTTGCATTTTTCTTTTTATTTGAGATTCGAATACAATAATTAGGAGATCAAATCCCAATTAAGTTGTGCTTTCACACTTTTGGAGATACTTTGGATTAATTGTGATATATATACAATATAGTAATAATAATTCACAAATAAAAACGAAAAAACCGATAATACGTGTTAATAGATTTCTATTTAACACAAATATAATTTATCGTTAGATATTAAAAACAAAAATTTTCCAAATTAATCACAGCACACCTTCCCGGCATAGGCGCCAAAATGATAGTAGAGGTTTTACACACTTTTAGGAAAAATGCGTAAATGCGGTAAGTATTAAACAAATGACTTAGGAAAATCAAATGTTAATGACCCAAAGTTCGTTTCCCAAGGAGTTTTGTTGTATGTGAATAACTTGTAATGATTTTGGATTAATATTGAGAAAGAAAAGATGAGAAAAGAGAATGACGGATATATTAAAATTAAACTACGCCGACGAAACGTAAAACCGTAAAATTAGACAAAAAAAATTTAATCTAAAAATTCCCAAAAAAATACCAAAAATAACTAAAAATCCAATTAGAGTTTACAAATGATCAAAACTTTTTCAAACCTTTTATTTAATTAAATATTAATTTTTAATGCTAATTAAAGCCCTAAAAATCAGATTAATTAATAAAAAGCCCAAATAAAGATTTTTCAATTTGCAAAACTTTAATGACTTAATTAAACAAAAAAATATTTTTGTAAATTTTAAAACCAATTAAAACTATTTAAAATGATTAAAAACTAAAATTAAATATTAAAAATAATATTAAAATTCAAAAATTATAAAAAATTCTAAAAACATGCTAACTAGTTTATTTTAACCTAAATAATCAGAAAATGAAAGTGAAATTACCAAAATACCCCAAATGGGCCCCCAAATGGGCTAAAAACAAAAACAGCAACCTTAATGGGCTTTTTAGCCCAATAAAATCCAAACTCAACCAAATAAGCCCAAATTCACTTGCCTGACTCAAAATTTAATTCTAAACACAACTCTAAAGGCCCAAAAGCTGAATATGAGCTTATCACAGCTTAAATTGCGAACAGCTTATTCTTAATGGGCCAATAAGCCCATTAAGCTATAAGCTAATGCCATAAGCTCTAATTTAACACACAACCTTATTTTAGGATACTAAAGAGATCTGTAAAAATAAATTTTGAAAAAGTTTAACCAATAAGCCAAAAATAAGCAAAGTAGAAATCCACTAAAAGACAAAATAGTCGGGTTTGAGTTTTAGAGGGTTCAAAAGCTGATTCTTTTTGCAAAAGCTCAAAAATAGCTTAACTAAGAATAATCAAAAAGAAAAATCACAAAAAGTCAAGTGGAATGAGGTGTAGAAGCAAATAAGCTGGCTGAAAAAGCCAAATAAGCTAGTTTCCTAGCAAAAGCTTAACCAAAAGAGCTAAAATCTTCCAATGTTAATAATAAGCTGAGAAAAATTACACCTATCACAAAAACTAAGTTGTTGCATGTACCAATAAGCAAAACTAAAAAATAAGCCAAATATAGCTTATTTGACCAAAAGTCAAAGTGTTCCAAACTTAACCAAATTGCCAAGTCTTGTTTATGAGCTTGTTTTGAGCAACTTTTGTGAAGGAATCAAGGCTGAATCCTTGTGAATCAAGAGGCCAGTTAGCCAAATTATGTTCAGTTTTGGACAAATATGGCCAATAAGCTAGTTGGCTTATATGCACTCAAACAAGCAATCCAAATAGCCAAATAAGTTCACAAGCAGCACAATAACAAAAGTCAAGCAATAAATCAACAGGGCAAGCACTTGATAACAATATGCAAGGCACAAATGAGGTGGTGACTTTGCTGATGCAAATGACCACTTCAGCCACTTTCTATAAGCTATAACTCCCTCAATAAGCCACCAAAATCATAAAGCATATATAACACAGATAGCTTATCACAAAACCTCCTCCCAAACCAAAAAGCAGACTCTAAATCCAAACCACAAAGATTTATTCCTTGCTGATGTGTTTGACCATTTTCAAACCACTTTTATCAAATTTTTCCAAAACTTGAAAATCCTTTTCCAAACCTTGTGAGACTTAACCAATGTTCAAAACAGGTGACAAATGACTTGTTTAGTGTATCAAAACCCCAAGAACCAAGGGCAACAAGGCCTTTTGATCGCAAAATCCAAACAACCTTGTTTTATCCCATTTTCAAACAAACTTTTGATTTTTACACACAACCTACTGATTTTATGATCCTAATACCTCAACTCGGTGACAACTAACAAAATTAAACCAAAAACTTGCAGTCACAAACACAAGAACACCAAATCACATAGAATCAACTCATAGCAGACTTAAACAAAATATTTTTAGGGGAAACTTTAAAGAAACCAATACCTATCCTCTACAACTTGTGAATATGATACCATTTGCTGCTTCACACTATGGGTTCTGGTTACTGAATTGTGATTATGCTGGTTACTGGTTTCACTTGGTGTTGGACTTGGTCCTCACAACAAATGGTTCTCAACTTACCATGTCTAATCGACAAGAAAAAGTTGATTCACCTTGAGGGTACGGCTCCTGGTGCGATTCTCAAATCCGTTGATGGTTGCCAGGTTACCCAAAACTGGATGGTTTTCACTTGCCATAGTCTTGGACTGAAAAGTGGCTAATCCAAGGGGTACGACTCTTGGTAAAGATCTTATCAAATCCGTTGATAGCTGTAATAGCTTGCTTAAAGCTATAGGGTTTTCAACTCACCGATGCTTTATTGCTAAGAGTTGGCGAGTCCAGAGGGGTACGGCTTCTGGTAAAGACGTATCAAATCCGTTGACGGCTGTGATGGTTTGCCTAAAATCATCAGGGTACTCCCACTCACCATTGATTCACGTTCTAAGAGTTGGGCTGGGTTCTAGCCTCCCAGGGTGATGCTTATTCCACCAGAAAGACTCGCTAGCCCAAGAGCGAGCAGCTACTTGGTAAAGGCTCATCAAATCTGCTCATGTTGCTGAAAAGATTCAACACGATGCTGATTTGTTCCAAGCTTTGGAGAAGCTTCTAGTGTTTCATGTTGCGGCGGTTACTCTGATTCTTATCTTTCTGATGCTGCTGTTAGTTTTGCTAATTCAATCCTCGGGCTTTATTTGCACGTTTTCCAAGAAACTTTAACTCAACAAGTCAAATTCAAGTTTAGGGGAGGATTGTTAGGACCATTGTAATAGTTAAATGTAATAGGTAGACTAGGAGGTATGTAGTTCCTCCTGGTCCTAGTTGTAGTAGGAGCAAGTCGTGCTCCTGGTCCTAGTCGAAGTCAAACTTTATTATTTATTTAATATTCTGTTAGGATATGCATGAGATATGTTAGGAAAGGATATGCATATCAGTTTTACACGTTTTGTTTAATGCTGTATTAGGGTTTCCTTGTAGTATAAAAGGAACCTTAGGCAGAAGGGTTGGATATACCTTCACCAAACGTAGTTCGAGTGATTATTAATATTAGAAATCCTTAGAAAGGATCAAGTCTTTATAGTTATTCTGTTCTTCTTTATTATATTTGTATTATACATTCATATTGTGTATAGAGTCTCTCTGTGGATTGACTTGTGATTACAGAAGTCATACACCGTTCCTGACAGGCTGCAAGATCTACATCTAGTAGACCCAACAGGATTTGACTGATGTAGAACGTGGTTTGAATGAGGCTTTTAGGAGGTTATCAGTGTTAGAAAGTGGTGAGTTTGCTGCTATGAAGAAAAAGGTGAATTCTATGGAGATTCAGTTGAATGTAGCTCGTGCGATGCGTGAGAAAGCCGAGAAGGAGTTGAGTATATCCGTGGGTTGGAATAGTAGATTTTATGCTGACATGGTTGAAAGAGGAGTGATCCGTAAGCGCCCAGCTGAAGATGTGTCTAGCGATCGTCCGACAAAGATACAGAAGACGATGGATGATGGACCATCTGGCGGTTCTCAGTAGACCAGTCTGTATTTAGTAGTGACCTTTGTATCTTTTTGTAGCTTTGACTGAACCGACTTGTAAGTAGTAGACTTGGCACGAATTTTGAGCATATATAGTGCTAGAACTTTGATATGGGATGTAATTAAGACAATGCTTTTGTTTCAAATCGAATGAAATATGTATCTTGTCTTGAATTCCATATTGTGCCTTATTTTTATCTTGATTATGAATTCAATCCATATATATGAATCCCTTGTTCGGTGAATGCTTAATACTTTGAAATTGTGAAATTATAGAACTATGCCGCCCAAGAAGGCTGTGACTGAGGATGATGTACGTAGGATTATTACGGAACAAGTTACCGCATCTATGACTGAATTTATGGCAAATGCTAGAAATGAAGCTGGCGGTAGTGGAGCTGGCGGTAGTGGAGCTGGCGGTAGTGGAGCTGGCGGTAGTGGAATTGGTGGTACTAATGTGAATGTGAATGCTAATAATGTGAATGCTAATGCTGGAGGAAATATAGGAGGACTTGGAACTAATGCACCTGAAGTTGGTGGTTTTACTTATGTGACGTTCATGAAGTGTGAACCTCTACCTTTTAATGGAACTGAAGGTGCTGTAGGATTAAGCCAGTGGATTGAGAAGATTGAGTCGGTGTTTCAGATTAGTAAGTGTAAGGAGGAAGATAAGGTGACTTTTGCTATGGCTACTCTTAAAGGTCGTGCGTTGACTTTTTGGAACGGGAGAATTGCTTTCATGGCTATTGATGCTGCTAATGCTACTCCTTGGGCTGAAATTAAGAAGTGGATGACTTTGGAATTTTGTCCCCGTAGTGTGATCATTAGGTTAGAACAAGAGTTGATTCATTTGAGAATGAAAGGTGTGGACATTGATAGTTACACAAACCGATTCCATGAGTTGGCCTTGCTATGTCCTCGATTGGTGGAACCCGAAGAGATTCGAATTGAACAATATATTAAAGGGTTGACCAGGAATATCCTGGGGGACGTGACATCATCTAAACCACTGACCATTGATGATGCTGTTCGAATGGCTTACCAACTCATTGGACAGATAATTCAGGATAGGGAAGATGAAGCCCGTGTTGGTGAGAAAAGAAAGGGTGACGGTGATCGTGTATATCGAGGTGATAATAGGAAGAATTTCAATCGCCGTCAGAACCAGAGGCATGCTGGCGACTGCTGGAAGTGCCGAAATTACGGAAAGCTTGGACACAAGGTTAAAAAGTGTAAGAAGGGAACCATTTGCTTCCACTGTAATGAAGAAGGTCATAGGAAATCGGAATGCCCCAAGTTGAAAGCGATTGTACCTGGAAGAAACCACCAGGGTGGTGTATATCAACTTGGAACAATTGAGGTGAAGAAAGAGGATCCAAATGTCGTTACTGGTACGTTTTTACTCAACAATCATTATGTTGTTGCTTTATTTGATTCGGGTGCTGATAGGAGCTTTGTATCCACTAAATTTAGTGCCCTTATTGACATTGAACCTGTTGAGATAAATACCAGTTACGAGGTGGAATTGGCTGATGTTAAATTAGTGAAAACTAATAAGCTATTAGAAGGATGCTCTCTAAATCTCTTGAACTATTCCTTTTCGATTGATTTGATGTTGATAGAATTAGGTAGTTTTGATATTATTATTGGTATGGTTTGGTTTTTGTTGAATAATGCTACTATTTTATGTGGAGAGAAGAAGGTTAAGATTCCTTTTAGGAATAGAACGTTTGTAATTGATGGTAATCGAGGTGAATCCCGTATGAAAATTGTTTCATGTATTAAAGTCCAAAAGTACATCAGGAACGGTTGCGAGTTATTCTTAGCTCAAGTGACCGGGAATGAGTCTAGGGAGAAACGATTGGAAGATGTACCTATTAAATGTGAATTTCCTGAGGTATTTCCTAAAGATTTACTCGTACTTCCACCAATAAGGCAAGTTGAGTTTCGAATCGATTTAATTCCTGGTGCTGCATCGGTGGCACGTGCGCCTTACCGATTAGCCCCTTCTGAATTAAAGGAGTTATCTAAGCAACTTAAGGAGTTGTCTGATAAAGGATTTATTCGACCGAGCTCGTTGCCTTGGGGAGCTCCAGTCTTGTTAGTTAAGAAGAAGGATGGATCTTTCCGTATGTGCATTGATTATAGGGAACTGAATAAGTTGAAAATTAAAAATCGATATCCTTTACCTAGGATTGATGATTTGTTTGATCAACTACAAGGATCTAGTGTGTACTCTAAGATAGATTTGCGGTCAGGATATCACCAACTTCGCGTCCGTGATGAAGATATTCCTATAACTGCATTTAGAACTCGTTATGGACACTATGAATTTCAAGTAATGCCATTTGGGTTAACTAACGCACCTGCGGTTTTCATGGATTTAATGAATCGAGTGTGCAAGCCCTACTTGGATAAATTTGTGATTGTGTTTATTGACGATATTCTAATCTATTCTAAGAATGAAGATGAACATAGAGAACATTTAAGGATTGTTTTGAATTTGTTGAAGGATGAAAAGTTGTATGCTAAGTTTTCGAAATGTGATTTCTGGTTAGATTCTGTGCAATTTCTTGGTCATGCGATTAACAAAGATGGAATTCATGTTGATCCTGCAAAGGTTGAAGCCATTAAGAATTGGTCTGCACCGACAACGCCAACGGAAGTGCGACAGTTCTTAGGATTGGTTGGCTATTATAGGCGATTCATTAAAGAATTTTCTTTGATAGCTAAACCCTTGACTAAGATTACCTAGAAGAATAAACCTGTCGTGTGGGGAAGTGATGAAGATGGAGCATTTCAGACATTGAAGCAAAAATTATGTAGTGCGCCAATCTTATCATTACCCGACGGGAGTGAAGATTTTGTAGTGTATTGTGATGCATCTCTTAGAGGCTATGGAGCTGTTTTGATGCAGCGAGAGAAAGTGATAGCTTATGCTTCTAGCCAATTAAGGAAGAATGAGGAGAATTATACTACTCATGATCTTGAGTTAGGGGTTGTAGTCTTTGCTCTTAGGTTGTGGAGACATTATCTGTATGGCACCAAGTGTACGGTATTCACCGATCACAAAAGCCTACAGTATATTCTCGATCAGAAGGAATTAAACATGAGGCAACGAAGATGGATAGAGTTGTTAAGTGATTATGATTGTGATATAAAATATCACCGAGGAAAAGCCAATGTTATTGCCGATGCATTAAGTAGGAAAGATAGAGAGCCTATCAGGGTACGTTCTCTAGTCTTGACCGTGCATAATAATTTGCCTGAGCAAATTAGAAATGCGCAAATAGAAGCCTATAAGAAACAAAATTTTGTTAATGAAGGGTTCCGAGGAGAAGGAGATCCTTTAGAGGTTAGAGCTGATGGAGTGAAATGCTTAAGAGGTCGTATGTGGATACCTAAGTTTGGAGGCTTAAGAGACTTGATTATGTTAGAATCCTATAAATCTAAGTATTCCATTCATCCGAGATCTGATAAGATGTACCATGATTTGAAGAAGTTGTACTGGTGGCCGAATATGAAAGCTGACATAGCTATGTATGTTCTTCAATGCTTGACTTGTGCTAGAGTCAAAGCTGAACATCAAAAGCCATCAGGACTACTTCAACAACCGAAGATTCCTGAATGGAAGTGGGAGCGAATTACGATGGACATTATCACCAAGCTTCCTAGAACATCATCTGGAAACAACTCGATTTGGGTTATTGTCGATAGACTGACCAAATCAGCACACTTCATTCCGGTTAAAGAGCAGTTCTCACTAGAGAAGCTGACTCGTATATACCTTGAGAATGTTGTATGCAAGCATGGGGTGCCTGTATCGATCATTTCAGATCGAGATCCAAGATTCCCATCGAATTTTTGGAAATCTCTCCAAAGATCTTTGGGAACGAATCTCGACATGAGCACTGCTTATCACCCCCAGACTGATGGGCAGAGTGAAAGGACGATACAAACACTAGAAGATATGTTGAGAGCTTGTGTGTTAGATTTTGGTAAGAATTGGGATAAACATTTGCCGTTAGCATAGTTTTCTTATAAAAATAGTTACCATTCTAGTATTAAGGCTGCACCGTTTGAAGCTTTGTATGGTAGGAAGTGTAGATCTCCTGTATGTTGGAGTGAAGTTGGGGATACCCAGCTCACGGGACCGGAATTGATCCGGGAGACTACGGAGATGATAGTTCAGATTAAGAATAGGCTGTTGACTGCCCGTAGTAGACAGAAAAGTTACGCGGATGTGCGGCGGAAGCCGATGGAGTTTAAAGTGGGTGACCGAGTAATGTTGAAAGTATCGTCATGGAAAGGCGTTATAAGATTTGGAAAGCGAGGAAAATTGAATCCCCTGTTATATTGGACCCTTTAAGATTTTATCTGGAGTAGGTCCGGTGGCTTACAAACTAGAGTTACCCCCAGAACTTCATGGTGTTCACAACACATTCCATGTATCTAATCTGAAGAAATGTCTAGCAGTGAGTGATGATAAAATTTCATTGGATAAGGTTCGAATAGATAGGAAGTTGCATTTTATTGAAGAACCCGTAGAGGTTATGGATTGTGAGGTAAAGCAACTGAAACAAAGTCGGATACCTATTGTCAAGATCCGATGGAATTCAAAGCATGGACCGGAATATACTTGGGAACGAGAGGATGAAATGTGGAAGAAATATCCGCACCTCTTCGATTTCAATAAGAAACGGACATCAAAATGAAATGGATCACGAGGAAGTTGATCCCTTTTAGGAGGAAAAGATGTGACAATCTAACATTTTCAGGTAGTGAATTATTTTCTCTTATAATATTCTGAAACTTATTTTTGTGTTGGTTGATGAACTCACATTTTACGGATTTAAATTTGGGCTTACGTGCATAATTTAGCGTCCTTTACGACTAAACCGGAAACCTTAGGATTACGTATTTACGTTTTTGAACTCCGTTTTTGATGAGACAATTTTTATTAGATTCGTTTTGTGGCGTTGATTCATAATTTATAAAAACGTTTTTCGTAAAACGACCCGAGGACACGCAAATCGAGGAAACTAAAATTGAGGAATACCCGTAAATTAGCGGGATGGGACAAACTAATTTATCCCACCCCACTATCTAAAGGGACGGCCAAACTAGGACACCACATCAAAGATGTGGCATCCTTACACTAACTAAGTTTACAAGTGTAAACTTAGCCTTACTTTGAAGCTAATCATCATCAAAACCACTAACCATTACCATTTCCTTCCATTCTTCACATGCAAAACAACCAAACTCTCCCACTCTCTCTACCATTGTCGTCCCACTCCACCACCATACACCACCATTTGATCTTTTCTAGCCACAAGATACATGTTATCTAGCTATATTATGGAGAAACCTTGAAGCCTTGATTGATTGGTGGGCATTTTAACAACAAAGGATGTGATTTACTTGTGTCCTAGAGATAATTTCTCAACAAACTTTCTTGGTGATTGATGAACTTGGAGATATATTTGGTGTTCATCAAGTTGTTGTCTTCCAAAAACAAGATATAATCTTGGTTGGTAAAGAAGATCATCCTTTCCATTTCTTTTGTTATTTTTGTAAAGATCAAATGTATTTTCTTTCTTGTTCTATATGTATATGATGAATATATGATGATAAAAATGTTGTGTGGGGATCAAGTGTTGATAAATATGCTGTATAAAATCATGCTTAAATTATTGGCTGTATAAAAACAGTAAGTAACCAAGACTTAAACTGATAAAATTGCATGGTGGAATCCATTTACAGTAAGTATAAGATGTCATACACATGTGAGAGTTGGCCATACAATGGAATCATTATAATGAGTGAGATATGATCAAAACAAGATGAGTGTGCTAATCTGAATAAGCTGTTTTATAGGGACTGTTAAGGATAGTTAGACATAGAATGAGCAGTAGCTATAACTAACTTAATTGTAGCACATAATATGAAGTTCATTACATCCAAAAATGAGCTTCTAACTCATTGTAGAACTCTAGATATGATAAAAATGGTGAAGATGAAACTAAAAATCAGATTTTGAAGAATTAATGTTTAATACTATTATATAAGCACTCAAATTATATAGTATAAAATGTGAAATTAAAACCCACTAACTTATAAATTTCATTTATATAAATATGTATAAGGTTAAATAAATGGACACTTTATAAAAATGGTAGTTGAATAATATTTATAAGTTATAAAAACTATAAACATGATTTTTACGACTTTTTCGGCTATTACCGTAAAATTAACGTTTTTCGCCAATTAAAACTTAGACGATCAAACCCGTCTAATTTAAAGTTTTTAAAAGTCATATACTGATGTATAAGTATCTAATACAAGTAAAAACCGATAAAACCCGAACTATAGGACATACGGACATTAACGAGCTAAGTTAGTATATTGGACTAATAATTTAACTAAATAAGTTAAACACTTATAAAAAGTACCTATCGGGCTTAACCCATTTGGGCCTAACATGTAAAGTGTGAATACTGATAATACAAGTATAAAATGGACAAAAACAAGTTAAAGAACTTATAATAGGCTTATTGGACTTAAAACATGTAAATTGGTAAAACTAGTAAAAAGTTACCAATACATAAACACTAAATGAGTAAACAAGAATATATAAACCCACTTGATCATCATCATATGTACAAAATCATCATATGTATATTTGTTATTTTGATAAAGTCATTGGAGAAAAGTCTAAGACCGATTATTATTTATATAGGTTTCCCTGACCGAAGCACGCCCGTAGCCGATAATCCGCCTTTCATTATCAACGTGAGTTCATAGCCTCGCACTCTTTTAAATGTTTTATAAAATGATTTGTAAACCCGCGAGGGAGATAACATGCTAGATTTTGATAAAATAGAACACAAGTAGTCCCGATGGTATGCTTAATGATATGGACCCGAATGATGCTATGACCCTATAAACGAGATAAAAAGGATTATTAGTAGTTAGGTTATGTCACTTAAATTCCCATTAGTATGAATTGTGAACTACCGGGATTTGGTAGACGCTTATGCATATGATAGTACTATTTGGGGACGATCACCCCAGTTCGCGCCTTGACGGTTGATCCCCGTCGTACCACATTGATTGGTAAGCGAATTTATGTATGAGAAGATTACATAGCGTGATTTTTGTGACGACAAGCTAACTTAGATGGGCAAATTGTTTTTCGGGTCCGCGGCCCGTTGTTTTCATAGTAAGGTAACAATGTCATGCGGCTAATAATAATCCTAAAACCTATATAAAAAACGATAACGATGCCAATAACGATAATAATATTACCTATAATGGTAATATTGAGGCTACGGTCTCATGGACGGTTTAAGATGTATGCTTGATTTATATTGCCTGACTAGCAATACGAGGACTTACTTCTGATATTATACTTGTGTTCTGATTTTAACGATTGTTTTATATAACGGTTTTATTAAACTCTATGAATTCACTCGGCATTCGCTGATATGATTTTTGCATGTTTTTATCTCAGGTGCTTGATGGTAATCCGGATGGAGATCGACTCTGATGGCCCACATAATATTAAAAATGTTCATTCGATCTATGTTTTGTAAACTTAATGACCTGTATAATTTGGGACCTATTGTACGCTTTAAAACTTTTTATCGAATGAATGTATGTTAACACTTGTACAACAATTTTTATGTGTTGTCTATGATTGGAGTTATTGAGCTATCCCGTAACACTTTGAAAGACCCTTCCGCTGTACCGATACGAAAATTGAGAGTGTTACACCATTAGTGCGATCAGGTGCATCATCATCCTCATCATCCTCTGACTCAGACTCAGACGATTCATTACTAGGTAACTCAGAATCAGAATCAGACCACTCAACTAGAGGGGGTAAAAGCTCACCATCCTCTACATCATAAGGAAAAATAAGCTCCGCCTCATCATCATCAATCTCATCACCTATATCTACCTCCTCCTAGACATCCTCATGGTCATCTTCATTACCTACATCATCTATACCAACCTCATCATCTTCCTCGACACCAACATTACCATCCTCTACTATACCAACCTGAGGGGAAATCTGATATCCTAGTCCTATTTCGGTCTCAAGATCCTCAAATGGTCCCTCCTCTTCATCATCCATATCATCTTCTACATTATAATCTACTAAGTCTAAGTAAGGGTTATCATCTAGGTTAGGTTCAGGAATAGCAGGGTTCTTAACGGGAGTGCTTGGGTCTGCCATGACAAAATCTGCATTATATAATATCTCGTATTAGTATAAAAATAATTATTAAGCAGTTACATACTGAAATCACGATATATATATATATATATATATATATATATATATATATATATATATATATATATATATATATATATATATATATATATATATATATATATATATATATATCAAAATATATATCTTCTCAATAAGGCTTGTTGGTAACATCGAAGATCTTCGGCACCGTTATAGTCAAAAGACTTTTAAACATTTTACTCAAATATTTATTTAAAAATATTTATGGTTAAAAGATTCTTGAAATGTTTTATTCAAAACCTTGGTTTTAAAAAATCTTTCGTTCTCTATAACGAGAGCTCTGGTACCAAACTATAACACTCTCAAATTTTTATATCGGTACAGCGGAAGGGTCAATAGAGTGTTACGGGATAACTCAATAACTCAAATCATAGACAACGCATAAAAAGGGTTGTGCAAAGTTAGAATACATTCATCCGAATAAAAGTATGAAGGTTTACACAAGGTTCCCCAGTTTCACAGTCATAAAGTTTACAAAACATGTTTTGAATAAGTATTATTATTATGTGGGCCATCAGAGTCGATCTCCATCCAATTTACCTTCTAGCACCTGAGATAAAATATGCGAAAAATTAATCAGCGAATGCCGAGTGAATTCATACAGTTTAGTAAAAACCGTTATATAAAACAGTTATGTAAATCAGAAACACAAGCATAATATCAGTAATGAGACCCAATATTGCTAGTCAAGAAATATATTGTAATTCCATTCATATAGCATACATTATTTATGATACCACAGCCTCAGTATTTACCATTATCGGATTATTATAAGCCGCATGACATTGTTGCCTTTCTATAATTTACAACGGGTCGCGAGCCCGACAAAAATGTCCCCATCTAAATCAGTGTGTCATCACTAATATCACGCTATATAAATCCTCTTATACATAAATTCACTTACCAATCAATGTGGCACGACGGGGATCAACCGTCAAGGCGCGAACTGTGGTGATCTTCCCCAAATAGTACTATTATATGCATAAGCGTCTGCCAACTCCCGGTAGTTCACAATTCATGTTAATGGGACTTATAGTGACATAACCTAACTAATAATAATCCATTTCAATCATTCATTTTGTTCGTACAATCTATCGGGTCCATATCAATAAGCATGCAATCGGGACTACTTGTGTTCTATTTTTATCAAAACTCGCATGTTATCTCCCTCGCGGGTTTACAAAACATTTAAAAGAGTGCGAGGCTATGAACTCACGCTGGTTGGGAAAGGCGGGTTATCGACAATTAGGATGTACGGTACGTGCCTCGATCATGAAAACCTAAACAAATAATACTCGATCTTAGACTATGTCGAATAATATTTATAAAAAGTTGTTATGTATATGTAATGATCTCATAACCTGCTGATCAAGTGGGATTATATTAGTTAACTTAGTCTAGTTATACTAGTTTTATCCCATGTATATGTTAAGGCCCAATAGGCCCATTAAGAGTCCAATATATTTTTATTAGTCCATTTATTTATTTAAGACTAGGCCTATACTCATATGTTGGGCCCAAGTGGGTTAAGCCCATGAGTAAGTCCAATAGTGTTAAGCCAAACTAGTTGGGCCTAGTGGTCCAACAAGGCTAATTTAGCCCATTATGGTCTATAAGTTACAAAGCTCGGTTTTGTCGATTTTTACTTGTCAAATGTGTTTACATATCAGTATATGTTTTATAAAAATGTTACATTAGACAGGTCCGACCATCTAAGTTTTATTTGGCGAAAATGCCATCCTTTCGGTTTTAGCCGAAAAGACGTAAAATTTATATATAGTTAGTATTTTAGAAAACATTTGAGTTTTATTTTTATAAAACGTAATATTTATTTATTATAGTATATAAACTTATTTTATAATAGTTATTATCATTTATTAACTTTTATATACTTATTTTATATAGTATTTTACTTCAAGTGGCATTTTAATATGATATACTTTAAAGTCAAATCTGATGTGAAATCTCATGTTCATCATTTTGATCATATCTTAAGTTCTACACGGAGTTGGAACCCCAAATTTTTACTGTATAAACTACATGATATGTGCTACAAATAACTCTTTGGCTACTTCTCAAACAGTCTCTAATTATTAGTTTTAATTCGTCCAAAACAGACCAGACAGATTAGTACCACAAAAGTGTTTTGGTCATATCTTGCTCATTTTTAACATTCCATTGTGTGGACAATTCAAAAATTATGTTAAAATCATTTATCTATCAATATATCAAATAATATATTCCATTTAACCAAGTAAAAATATTAAGAGTTACTGTTTATTACATCCTACATAACCAGATATGATTTTATCAACTTTTACTTGTAGTCTTAGCCTTTTTAACCCAATCTAGTGACACAAAATCCCCATGCAATATATTGATCATCATTTGTCATTATCATACATATACATTTTGAATTAAATATACAAGTACTTCTACAAAAAAAATAGGATGATAGAAAGAAAATGATCTTTATACTAACCAATATGATGAAAAGGTTGAGAGTATAGATGAACAAGACTTCAACTTGTAACCAAATCTTTAACTTTTGAAAGCAACTTTTAGAAATCTCCATGTATATAAACTCCTTCTTGAAATCAGCCCTAGAACTCCATGAAAACTCCTGTTCGCAAGATGTAATCACCTCCAATCCTCATCCTTTCAAGTAGTGATCATTATATGTTGATTGTAGATGAAGTTTATAGTTAAAAATTGATGATGATGGTGATTTGGTGGTGGTTATGGACGGCCAAAAGAGAGAGAGAGAAGAGATGGTTTGAATTTTTTTATTAAACTTGCATGTGTGAGAAGTATGAGAGAAGTTTTGAGGTTAAGTGGTTTGGTCAAGTGGTGAGACAAGTGTCTCCACACTTGTTAAATTTTTGACACCAAAGGGTGTCACCCCTTGGTTATGTCGGTCCATAGTAGGGGGGGTGGTGGGACAAGTGTAAACTTGTTTCATCCCCTATTAATTTACGGGTACTCCTCGATTCTAGTTTCCTCGGGTCGATTTACGAATAACGTTTTTAAAAATTATGAGTCTACGGCACGAAATGATTCTAATAAAAATTGTCTCATCAAAAACGAAGTATAAAGGCGTAAATACGTAAACCTAGAGTTCCCGGTTTAATCATAAAAGACGTTAAATTATGCACGTAAGCCATAATTTCATCCCGTAAATATATGAGTTCATGAACCAACGTTAAAATTAAATATAAAAATAATATACGAGAATAAATTTACTACCTGAAAATGTCAGATTGTCACATCATGTTAATACTGAAAGTCGGTTATTTAATCATGAAAACTGTAATTTAAATGCCAAAGAGTTCATATAGGTCATGAAATATATCAACGTGCATGAATAAGAGGGGAGACCTCATCATGTAATTAGAGGGGTTGCCTCTAACTATAATAGTCTGGGTAGGAGGGATCCACTCCTTGTGAAGGATGTAAGGCACACACCACATTCACCATGAAAATACTTGTCTAAAAACATGTAACTAGGATGCACCCATTCGCCCCACATGATAATAGAAACATAGGCCAAAATATTGTAAAGGGACGTTGCGAGCAATCACTCTCATCACAGAAGAGTCATAACACCAATGCCTCCAGTGCTATTGTTACGGTACCTCCGTAACTAAGTGAAACATGGCATGCTTGTATATAGCTCAGGAAATTAAAAAAAATAACATTTTCTGACGTGTTTAAGACACATGACTACAGGGAAAACATATGGCATAGCAAACGGGAAAAGCTAATCAAACATGCATAGGGAGTTGTCCATACTGAAGGACGGAATATCCCTACCTTATGTCTAGTAATGTGAACGAAGAGAACGCGAAGAATCCTACTCCGACTCCATAAATTCTACATAATAAATAAGGACGTGTATGAGTTGGCTGATTATCATATACTTAACTGGTTATTAGTTTAATTGACGTGTTATTACTTGTTTACTTGTTTCTGTCTTGTTTTAATTGTTCTGGACTTGTATTACTGATTCATGTTAAATCATGTAGTCTGATTAGTGTATTTTATGTCCTTACATGTTAACATACTTGTTATATTATACTCAATAACTTCCTAAATAATAAGTTTCCATATTTAGAAACAAGCTTGATTAATAATAATATAAAATACAGACCATAGTATTAATAAGTATAAAATACATACTTCATGATTATAAAGTAAAGTTTATTAAATAAATACTTTAAGCTAAAATGGTAATTATCAGTTTAATAATAAAATGCATGGTTTTTCTTGAGATTATTAATTTATAAAATGACATGATGATTTAATAAACCTAACATTAGCTAGATGGTTAAATAATTAATTAAGTTACGGTTATTAATTTAAATACGTAGAAAAATACTTAGGTTAATTCTTTTAACTACAAATAACCTAAGTACATGATTAATCTAATTATAACGTGCATTTAATAATTAAATTAAAAACTTATTTGTAACTTATTCGTGTGTACCCGAGCCTACCGAGACACCCATGTCTCAGTCGCACATAAACAAAACAACTAACAAAACAACCTAAAAACAGTGATGTCCCATATACACCCTTCCAGTTTTGTCCAACATATGAACCCAGTCTTGTCCAATATCTAACTACTAGTTTTGTCCGATATATTTTATGTAGTGTCGTCTGATATATTCCCACAGACCTATACCTTTTTTTCCTGCTGTTTGGGTAAGGCTACCCATTGTTCAAACACCTACCTGCTGTCATGTATTAGTTAGCCACTGTCTTATATATAAGTAACCACCGAGAGCAATATAGCTCTCGGTTCCCACTAATTCTAACCAAACCACCCTGTTGGGGGTGTTTGGGTTTGCAACTCTCAAAACAAAACCACCACCGCCACCACTAGGGTTGCAACTGGTGGAAACATAAACCCCACCGAGACCTAGGATGGTCTTGGTTATGCGTGATCCGAACACAACAAAACCAAACGATTTCCTCCCTTAATTATACTTGTCTTTAACATGTTTTTAAATCTTATGTTCGGAAATCTTGATCATATAACAAAAGAAAAGAAAGTAAAAACGAGATCAACATCACCTTGTTTTGCGTGTTAGGGTTTATGGCCGAATCAACGAACACACACCTTTGTTTTAAATATTAGACCCGCGATTGTTCTTCTTATTTTATGTTGGTGAGTCGACGGCAGAAGAGGTGGAGGAAGAAAAACGATCGCCCTGTTTTTTTTAGGGTTTTAAAGTGATTATGCCAAAAATAAAACCACCCACCGTCTTTTATCGTATTAAAACAGCCTAGGGCTTCTGTTGGGCCACGACCCATAATCTTGGCCCCCTTTCTGACCACCTAAACAAACAGCCCAAATATTTACCTTGTTTTATTTTGCGACTTGTTAAATGTTACGCGTATTCATGTTTTTAAATGTCGTGAATCGTTATAGTTATTATATTTCTTGGATTGTTTAATACATGTTATACGTAAATACCTGTCGTAAATTAACATTAGTAACAATATACATAATCTACTTGTCGTGCTTAATTAATACACAAAAGTCGTATTATGGTTCGTCTTGCTTGTCGTATATTAGTTATTCGTAAAGTTTTAATTTATTCTTAACTCCATGCAATTTAAGTTATAGGGATTTTAAGGCGGGTTTTACATCATGGTACCTAGTTACAAATTAACTCGGGCAAAGGAAATCATACCAACAAATTCCAAATAGATCATTAAGGCAACAAAAAAGGCAAATAGAAGCATATGAACACGAATCAAAGGAAACGAGGTGTTGTCCCATATTTTATGATGATTAAACAAGAAATAAAGAAGAAATTAGATGAAAGTATATGAATTCTAGAGAGAGAAAGTAGAAAGAGAAAGGAGAGAGAATGGTGAAACTTAGAGAGGATTAGATTAAGAATAATGAACAACCAACACCCTTCCTAACATGATAGGAAGGGTATTTATAGTCCCCCTACGTGTGGGCTTGTTTATGGACTATATTGTTTAGGTCGGGCTTGAATAAATGCTTAGTACCTTGAAAGAGGCCTTTTAAGCTAGCCATCAAGCCCGTAATGTAATACTAGGTTTTTAAGCTCGTATGAAATTCGTTGTTCCGAATATCTTCGAATTGACTATTGGTTCGAAGTGTGACTCAATTGTTCTTGGTGGAATAATAAATGATTTGGTTGATTATCTATTTTAGACTAATAGAAAATATGTAAATGTCGTTGAGTAAAATAAAAGCTTTAAAGATTAAACTAAAATAACGAGTTAAAATTAAATGATTGAAAACTTAAAGACAATATTAGAAAAATACTTGAACACTTAATAAATCTAAAACTTGAAAACTTTGTAAAAACAAGAAATTAAACCATCGGAAAGTTGCCAAATCGGAATCTGATCGGAATATAGGTCGGAAAGACTTATCGGAATACACCCAAAAAGGGACGTGATCGAAATGTAGTTATAAATCCCAATCGGAATAATGGTAATAAGGAGCTATCGGAATGCTAGAAATCAGAACAAGTCGGAATGCCAACAATGGAGTCAAATCGGAATGTTATACAAGTCACCCAATCGGAATGTAAATAAAACACCACAGTCGGAATAAATAAACCCTAATCCGATCAGATAGATCGGAATACTGGAGCGCCAATCGGAAAACTAATTTCCTAATCCGATCATAGAGATCGGAATACAAGGGAAGCACAAATCGGGATGTTGCGATCGGAAAAGGGTTTAAACCTTTTCCGATTACCTTATGATTCGAAATTAAGCAAAGTGATAAGCTATTTTGATAAGCAAACACCTAAACTTGAACGAATCCAATATGAAAAAGACTAAATAAGAACAAATAACAACTTTTCCAACTTAAAATAAGCAATCTTTTAAATCAAACCATAAAAAGATGAACTTTTTAAGAAAACTTTTAAAAAGTAAATAAGCTAAACATATAAATAAGCCAATAAGCACAAAGATCTTAAAGCTTATTCGTATGAAAACTTAAGTAGGAATAAAAAGATTAACTTTTTAAGCACGAAAACATTAAGATCAACACGGATCAAATATAATTCACACCAAAAGTAAACTAAAATCAAGAAAGGTAGAAAGAGATGAAAGATTAAAAGCTTAACTTAAACTTGATTAATGAAATCCAAATACAAAAGGTTTAATCTTGAAAGATTAAAAGAAAGAAAAGATAAAATCTTAGTGAGAGAAAGTTGAGAACTTTCTCTCTCTAAAACTGGAAAGAAAAATGAAAAAATAAACTAACTACTAAAAACTAACCAACCTTCCTAATGTGTATTAGGAGGGTATTTATAGGGAAAATGGGAAGGTGTGCATGTGTTGCCTCTTCTTTCTTTCTTCTCGACTCGATTTAAATCTTTTGTCTTTCTCGACGTCGTCTCGGGATTTGTTGATGTATATTGAACTTGTCTTGTAATTTTCTTCTTCTATTAGACTTGAGTTCTTCGACTTCATTAAACTTCCGTCTTTAGACTTTTTCTTCGATAAATCTTCAGAATAGGCCTTGGACTTCCGTTCTTTTTGCACTCTTGATCTTTTGACTTCGTCTTTTCTCGTTTTCTTCGATAAAAGCCCGTGAAAGCCCGTGTTTTCTTCCTTTTTCATCATTTGGTCCTAAAACACAATAAAAACACAAACCACGCATAATTCCGACTTTTACGACATAAAATACACGTTTTGGTCTTGTTATTATTGGAAATAAGTGGTAAAAGGATAAATGTTTTCCCACTTATTAAATCCCCTACACTTGACCATTGCAATGCCCTCATGCAATGCATTAATTTTAAAGCACGGTTTATATTTTCCATCATAAATAACCCACCTTGGCCTTTATTAAATGCTAAACATAAAAAGATAGAAACAAGTAAAGAAATCAAAGACTTACATTGGGTTTTGGCTGCCATGAACGTTTATCATCCTCAAGTTTCACGCTCCCAATACCAAGCTTAAAAAAGAGATCATTGTTATTATAAGTTAGCAAACTAACACAAATTCATGTGGGCCGATTATTTACTTAGACTCCCTTATTCCTAGGTGCATCTCTTATATTTTATTTTTGTCTTGAATGATCTCGAGGATGCATTGTTTGACTTATTTCGATAGTTATTTAGGCCGAAAATAAAGTGGACGATTTAATCAATAGTTAGGTAAAGGACAAAATCTTTTAAAACTGCTTCTCGGGACCTCTTAAACTTCATATCTTGGCATAACTCGCTTCACGATTTGAGACCTTTCTCGGACAGATATTTGGCAGCGACTTCATACTTCAAATCTTTGAGAGACGTTCTTGAAATTATGGTCTTCTCTTCATAATAGGAATTTCTTCACTTGAAGTTTTTGAGAGATTCTTCATACTTGGACCACAAATTCTTCATTTTTCTCCAATCTTTATTTTGGACTTTGATATACAACGATCCGCCTCCTTTTAGGACTTGGATCTATTTATCCTCATACCTTGTTAGGGCCTTTTTGGATAGACTTCTCCATAATATTTTGGGGAATTTTTTCTTTTCGTCGTGTGTCTCGATCCTTCATATTGATTTTCGATAAATGATTCTTCACATCACTTTTGGATCTTTAGCAACAAACTGTATCCCTCATGCCTTGTCAGGGCCTTTTCGGACTCGCCAATCTTCGCATCCCGCTTTAATAAGTTATGCCTTGGCTATGAACTCTAATTAATAACGAGCAACTTTAAAACGATCTTGGGCTAGAAGCTAAGTAACTTTTCAAATCGTACAACCTTTTTATTGCAGATAAATTTATTAACAAGCGAAGGGAGAATAGGCTCATAATTAACTCACATAAATTCACGAAAGAATACCAAACTTATAATTGACTCTATCATCTCTGGTCCTCCACAGTTTAAAATCTCAAGGAATGAGACTCGAGGATGCTTAACCTATTAAGTCAAAGTTTTGGGTTTTCGAGTCATCTATAGGATCTTGCAAATTCTTAGACTTTTTCAAGTTTAGAAATCGCATTTTAAAGTTCCCTTGATAAACAACTCTCTAGGATCAATTATAGGAACTTGCGAAAAGTTCTTGTTCTTAACCCGTGAGAGTTAAGACTTTCACGTTTTAAAGCTCCCTATATAAAAGCCTAGCAAAACTGACTTAAACACGTTAAGGATACTAGCTAGAGTAAACTTAGATAAGTAAACTCGGGTTGAGTCAAAATGTTCACGAATTTGAAAAATTTAAAACCACTTTATTGAAAATTTATTCTAGCAAGGAAAGAAAATAACTATACAAAGGTAAAAGCAACTATACAACAAGGCCAAAATAGATTAAAAATTTTGAAAAATGTCGAAAAATCAAATTTTCCGGTTAAAATGAGGGCAAATTCATGGAAAAAACCACTTACTTCGATAGAAGTCCCCCCTACACTTGATATAAACATTGTCCTCAATGTTTAAGCAGATGGGAGTAAACTCCCCTACACTTAGGACATTGTGCACTTTGTTTAAATCTTGCTAAGGAAAGGACAACTATAGTGAATTCAGTGTGAACATATAAGATATGAAATATTGAATCACAAGAGTTTAGGATAGAACCGGGAAGATGGGAACACGGTATCACGGTTCATCAAAAGTCATCAAGAGTGGATCTTTGAAGCTTTAATCCCTGCACAGCACAAGAAACAAGACAACAAACACATACGGGGCTCCCCCTACACTTATTATGAAAGCAGTAAAGGATAGATCACGGGTTGCCTCCCGAGAAGCGCTTGTTTTTTATAACCGAGTCACGAGCCTGACTCGACCCAAATTTAGTTCATGGGAAACGTGGTGAGGGATGGAATCATCTCATAAGAGATGTCCTCACCAAAGTACATCTTCAAACGCTGGCCATTCACCTTGAAATTGGGCCCATTTGGCTGAGAAAGCTCAATGGTCCCATATGGAAAGACTTTAGCGACGGTGAATCGACCAGACCAGCGGCTCTTCAACTTGCCTGAGAAGATCTTCAACCGAGAGTTAAAGAGTAAAACTTGATCACCAACATGGAACTCTCGGTTCTTGATTCTTGCGTCATGGATGATCTTGGTCTTCTCCTTGTAGATCAGTGAGTTCTCGTAAGCTTCATTCCTTAGTTAGTTGAGCTCGTTGAGTTGAATTTTGCGAAGATCATCGGCTTTGTTGATGTCGAAGTTAGCCCACTTCAAGGCCCAGTATGCCTTGTGTTCCAGCTCGATAGGGAGGTGGCATGCTTTCCCGTACACAAGACGATAAGGAGTACAACCGATCGGCGTCTTATAGGCGGTACGGAAAGCCCACAAAGCATCATCTAACTTATCGGCCCACGCGGCACGATGCTCTCCCACAGTACGCTCCAAAATTCGCTTCAATCCACGGTTGGAAATCTCGGCTTGACCATTGGTTTGGGGATGATAAGCGGTGGAAAGACGATGATTAACACCATACTTAGCCATGACTCTTGCGAATTGATCGTTGCAAAAATGAGTCTCGCGGTCACTGATAATAGCACGAGGAACGCCGAATCGAGCAAAGAGCTGCTTGAAAAAGTTCACAACAACCCTCGCATCGTTCATAGGGAGAGCCTTGGCTTCAAGCCATTTAGAAACGTAGTCAGCGGCTACGAGGATGTACTTGTTCCCTTTGGATGATGGAAATGGCTCCATAAAGTCGATGCCTCATACGTCAAAGATTTCACACTCTTGGATGAAATTTTGAGGCATCTCATCTTTATGTGTGATCTTGCCTTGTCTTTGGCAAGCATCACAATGTTTAACCATATCGTGAGCGTCACGATAAATGGTGGTCCAATAGAAACCAGAGTCAAATACTTTCTTCGCGGTGTAATTGGGACCAAAGTGACCACCGATGGGTCCTTTATGGCAAGCATCAAGGATTTGTACCGTTGCCGGCCCATCAACACATCGACGAATAATCAGATCAGCACATTGTTTGAAAAGGTAAGGATCATCCCAGAAATAATGTTCAATGTCTTTAAAGAACTTTTTCTTTTGTTGGGACGTGAACCCTTCCTTGAGAATTCCACCTGCTAAGTAGTTTGTAATGTCCACAAACCACGGGGTGTCATCGAGATTGGAGTGGATAGACATTAAGGCCTCAAGGTTAAAAGAGTCATTGATCTCTTTGTTTGGATGATCCCCTTGATAAGGATCCTCAAGTCTACTGAGATGATCCGCGGCTAGGTTTTCAGCTCCCTTTTTGTCACGAATTTCAATGTTGAATTCTTGAAGGAGCAAAACCCAACGAAGAAGTCTTGGCTTAGAATCTTGCTTAGTCATCAAGTACTTCAACGCAGAATGATCGGTATACACGATGGTGGTAGAAAGGACAAGATAGGGGCGAAATTTTTCAAAAGCATAGACAACAGCTAAAAGCTCTTTTTCGGTTGTCGTATAATGCAATTGAGCCCTCGTCATTGTCTTGCTAGCGTAATGGATTGGTTGGAAGTGTTTATTCACTCTTTGGCCCAAAACCGCTCCAATAGAAAAGTCGCTAGCATCACACATCAATTCAAAAGGTAGCTCCCAATTAGGGGTAACCAAGACCGGTGCCTTAGTTAGCTTATCTTTGAGAAGATTGAAGGCTTCGATACACTCTTTGGAAAAGATAAAAGGAGTATCTTTTTCCAAGAGGTGGGTCATCGGGCGAGCGATTTTAGAGAAATCTTGGATGAATCGATGATAGAAGCCCGCATGACCGAGGAAACTTCTCACACCCTTCACGGTTGAAGGTGGAGGCAATTTTGCAATAACATCGACTTTAGCACGATCCACTTCAAGACCGGCTTTGGAGATTTTGTGTCCTAGCATGATACCCTCTTTTACCATGAAATGGCATTTTTCCCAATTTAGAACAAGGCGAGTGTCTTCACACCGCTTAAGCATACGTTCTAAATTGGCAAGGCAAGCAGAGAAAGAATCGCCATAAACCGAGAAATCATCCATGAAGACTTCCATAGTTTCTTCAACCATGTCATGGAAGATAGCCATCATACACCTTTGGAATGTCCCAGGAGCATTGCATAAGCCGAAAGGCATTCTTTTATAGGCAAATGTTCCATAAGGACAAGTGAATGTGGTTTTCTCTTGGTCTTTGGGATCGATGGGAATTTGAAAATACACAGAGAAACCGTCTAAAAAGCAGTAATAGTCATTACCCGCTAGACGTTCAAGCATTTGGTCCATGAAAGGAAGGGGAAAATGATCCTTTCTCGTAGCATCATTGAGTTTGCGGTAGTCTATACAAACTCTCCACCCTGTAACGAGACGAGTAGGAATCAACTCGTTGTTTTCATTGGGAACAACGGTGATTCCGCCTTTCTTAGGCACACAATGGACGGGACTAACCCACGGTGAGTCCGAGATAGGATAGATCATTCCCGCATCAAGAAGTTTGATAACCTCTTTTTTGATTACGTCATGGATCTTAGGATTCACCCTTCGTTGGCTTTGAATAGTGGGTTTAAAGTCGTCCTCCATGAGAATTTTGTGTGTGCAGAAGTGACGATCAATTCCACGAATATTAGAGATCTTCCAAGCAATCGCTTTCTTGTGATTCTTCAACATGGCGATAAGTCGAGATTTTTCTTCTTCTTTCAAGTCCTTAGCGATGATGACCAGTAACGTCTTGTTGTCTTCAAGGAAAACGTACTCGAGATGAGACGGAAGATCCTTAAGCTCTAAATCCGGAGGATTTTTGATGGACGGCGGAGTCAACTTCGGATCATCGGTAGAGATATTCTTAGGAGATGGTGGAGAAGTATGGTCCTCATTGAGAAGTTTCTCAATGGTATGAATGTCTTCATCCCAATCGGTGGGAGAATTATCATACTTAAGATCGAGAGGAGCCAAGCTAGCTTCAAAATCATCTAAGTCACTTTCTCCAAAAGGAGTCAATGACGGAGAAATTGAGGCAACGGTCTCAACATTGGGTAGAGAAGAAGAACCACTTTATAAGCGTCTTTGAAATGTTCTTCGCAAACCTCATCAAGAACATCAATGAAATTAACACTCTCGTTTTCCAAAGGCTGCTTAGAAAGTTTACCCATGTTGAAGACGATTTTATCGTCACCAACTCTCATGATTAATTCGCCAGCGGCTACATAAATGAGAGTGCGACCGGTTCTCAGGAATGAACGTCCAACGATTAATGGAACACAGGGGTCCATCTCGTTGTCAACGACAACAAAATCCGCCGGGAAGGCGAATTTTCGACACCAACGAAGACGTCTTCGGCTATCCCCACTGGATAAGCAACCGTACGGTTAGCTAATTCCAAAGTCATTCGTGTGGGGACTAGCTCGGGAAGAGATAATTGCTTCCAAACACTTAATGGCATTAAGTTTATACTAGCACCTAGATCGGCTAGGGCCATGCAATTCTCTACTCCCGGGAAGTTGCAAGGAATCAAGAAACGACCCATATCACCAAGTTTGGTTGGCAATTTCCTTAAGAGCATTGCAGAGCAATTCTCATTAAGTTGGGTCTGAGCAATATCGAGAAGTTTCTCTTTATCACTGAGAAGATCTTTAAACATCTTAGCGTATTTCGGCATGTAAGCGAGAGCCTCAGCAAAGGAGATATTGAAATTCAGTTGTTTGAACATTTTAAGAAAATTTGAAACCTGAATATCATCCTTGTTCTTCAATTTCTCTTTCCTCAACCTCGAAGGATAAGGTATATTGGGTTGAGATGAAGGCTTTGGGATAGAATTCGCACTCACATCCTGGGCTGGTGGAGGGGTAGAAGTAGAAGGTGGTGAAATAGAAGATGGAGGATTCGGAGAAGGAGACTCGTTTTCCTTTGTCACAATCACCAGTGTAGGTGTAGGAAGCTCGGGTTCCTTTAAACCTTTTCCACTGCGAGTGGTGATTGCTTTCATCTCCCCTCTTGGATTAGCAACGGTGTTACTCGGAAGAGAACCCGATCCAGAGGCTTGATTACTAGGGAAGAAACTAGCCATCATGTTTCTCAAGTCATTCGTTTGACTTGCCAAAGTGTTTCGCATATCAGCTCGAAGATCATTCCCTTGCTTCCCCATATCTACTTTCATGTTGGCCATTTCTCGCTGAAGATTTTGCACGATCACATCGTTAGTCCTCATGTAGGTTTCAACATCTTGGTGTAAGGTTGTGGGTTGGTTTAGAGGAGTAGCATGGTAGGCGAGTTGTTGATAAGCAGGTTGTTGGTAAACTTGGTTGTTTCTTTGAGGTGGATATGGGTTTCTTTGGTTTTGATATGGAGCTTGAGCACGTGGTTGGTTTTGATTGTTGCGATTGAGGTTGTTCGGGTTTTGTGGGGGAAAACCGGGAGGTGAAAGAAAGTTGTTTGAGCGATAGCTGAGCAAATTACGGTCACCTTGAGTACGTGCTTGATAGCTTCCTGTAGCATAGGTACCGTTGGCGGCATACATATTTTCCGGATCGTCGTGAGTCGAAGGAAAATCGGTGTTTGAGTGAGATCCCCCGCATATATCACATGATTGGCTCAAAATATTAGCTTGGGCATTGAATTGTTTGGCATTGTTGGCAGTTTGTAAAGCAAGCGATTCCACAAGCGAAGTAAGCTTATCAATTCTTTAGTCGGCATCACTAGTACTAGCACTTGCTAAATTAGTTCTAACACTCTTGGTTTGAACTCTAGATTTGTTCTCAATAATATCCCAAGCAGCATTAGAAGACTTAACCAAAATATTACCCCCCGAGGCACTGTTTAGTGAATCTTGGTCATTCATGCTTAAACCATTGTAAAAAGTATTGATTTGATGTACTTTTGTTAAACCATGTTGTGGACACTTTCTTAAAAGTTCCTTAAAACGGTCCCAAGATTCACTAAAAGACTCACCGTACTTTTGTTCAAAGGTAATAATTTCATTCCGCAAAGCGGTAGTACGTGAGGGTGGGAAAAAGTAGTTGATAAACTTGGTCTCTAAATCCGTCCACGTAAGAATACTTTGTCACACCCCCAAATTGACCGCAGCGGAAGACTTGCTTTTTGGGACTTGTGACTTCATGAGTAATCGAGAGCTTGATCCGAGAACGACCTCTACATGCCAAAACCACATAGCAGACTCCAAATAGTCCATACAGTCAAGTACCTGAAAATACATGCTTAAAAATGTCAACATAAAGTTGGTGAGTTCATAAGTTTGTTTTAAAACGTTTATGAAAAATTAGAGTTTTACCGACCACTGCACCTTGCAGTAAAATATAAGTGTTTAAAAATCACAGTTCCTTGTTAAATATGCTTTCTTTCAAAATTTCAAAGTTTATTAATAAGGACAACGTTTATTGACTAAAACAAAGTTTACTGATAATAAATATAGTTTACTGATAAAAACAGAGTTCACTGAAAATAAAAAGAGTTTCTGATAAAACAGTGTTCACTGGAAATAAAAAGAGTTATTGATAGATAGAGTTCACTGGAAATAAAAAGAGTTTCTGATAAATAGAGTTCACTGGAAATAAACAGAGTTTCTGATAAAACAGGGTTTTCAAATAATAGATCACACTTTCTGATAGAAACAGAGTTCACATGAAATAAATAGAGTTTTCAGATAAAACAAAGTTCACAGATAATAAATAGCGTTTTCTGATAAAAACAGAGCTCTCTGATAAATAATAGAGTTTTCAATAACAATATAATAGATTATGAACCACAAGATTTTCCAACCACCTAGTGACAATATAACAAATACAAAGTCACTAGATAAAATAAAGCATTTATTATTGTCTAAGTTCATGACACCGAAACGTTAACATATACGGCAGTAAAGCAATACTGTAATAAGTAGCCCAAACAGGTGTCTAACCCACGACACCCGTAATCAGACTCAAATGCAGGTGTACCTAATTTGACCCCACAGTCACAATTAGGTAGGGATGTCAGTCCCGATAGATCTATCCATAACATTCGCGCTTTCGACCGGTCATCCGGTCCGAAATTAACGGTTCATGAAAGTGGGCCAAAAGCAACTTGGGTTAAATAGGGACTTAGACAAATAATCAAACGAGTAAGTGTACTTGTGTTCATGCGTTAAATCAAGCAATCATATAGTAGAAAAATTAGTAACTGTTAAAACAATTAACAGAGTTCACAGATGAGCACTTAACAAGTAAGACAGTTCATATAGTTTCTGACCAACCAAGTAAGCTTAAAAATAGCTTATAAAACCAAGTGATTTATAAATAGTTATTCACAACCAAACACGTTTATAAATCTTGACAAGAAAGTGAGTTTATAACTGGTTTACGACCAAGCATGTACCTCCCCCAAAGAGCACTTATAAAATTTATAATTCAATAAAGCAAGAAAAGGTGGGGTATGAACTTACCTCGATGGAAGAGCAAAACAGGAATAGTAGTAATGGCACAGTAACAAGGTACGCAAATCGATGCGTAAAAGATCTACTCGTAACCTAAGTAAAATATCCGTACTTAGGATAAATACGCGAAATAAAAATAATACAGAACACTTGGTTGATATGATGATATACTTGCATTTAATTTATAAAAGCGTTTTGCACATTTTTGTTATAAGTCCAATGTTTTGAGGTCGCGGGTCAACTTTGAGGGTCAATAACTCATTCGTTAATAGCCCGTAGAACAAACGGGTGGTCATTATGAAAACTAGGCCGTGAGGTCGTTAATAACTGATAAACATCCGTCTATAGTTTAGCATCTACATATTACAATTTACAAGCCAAACAAGCTACTTGGATTAGGTATTAAAGTCACTTTTTATTATTTCATGTAAGTGTTTTTGATCATTTTTGAAAAAAATTAACGTGCTCATTATTGATCTCACAACGAACGGAAAACATTGCTGAAAATTAGACCACGTCGGGATTAATACGGTATTTTTGGTTTTACAAAATGGACTCTTTGATGCATCAAATAGTAGCGTGAAAGAAGGGAAATAGGCTGGTTTTTACATTAGTGTATAACTTGGAAATAAATGAATTTTAAATGCATTTATGTTCATACTAGTTCTTGGTATGGTCCCCGTCCCCTCTTGTACTAGTTCTTGGTATGGTCCCCTCCCCTCTTGTTGTTTTTTTTACTAGCGTATACATACGAAGATGGGGGATTGCTTTCTTTGTATTTGTGTTCACACACTTCTCTTTATGCACACAAATACTACACATTTATATAGTACACACATATACATGCTTGTATTTACACACACCACACACACGTTTTAAGCAAAGTGTGACCATTTCCCTTTTTGCTTGACCCATTTCCTATGCAAGTACATTCTCCTAGCATTTGTTTAACACCTAGGTTTTAATTTGTTTTTAAATAGACAAAAATCTTTAGTTTCTCTTGGTTCTCCCCATTTACGCACCAGCCCCTATATTAGTTTTTGCAAGAATAATACTTGGGCTATGTAGAGTCACTATCTATGCTTGTTTTATTATCCTTATACATAATAGAGATATTTACAAAGCTAACATGGTCTCTTCCTGCTGGTCACAAACGCAGGACACACACACTTGTATTTTTGTTATTTTGAGTCTCTGTGATACGCTTCTCTCTATGCCCAACCCAGGGTCTTTTATATATGTGCTTAAACCCACACATAAAATTATAGTCATCAAGGTCGTAAGTAGCAATGGGTTTTCTTGGTCTTTCCGGTTTAAAATCTACGTGAAACACATACACATGCTCACATAACATACGTCACATGCTAGATGAATAAGAATGATTCTGGTTTATTTTTATCCCCTGGTGGTTTTCAAAAAAAAAAATAATAAAATCATGGTTACTTTCCTTTGCTTGATATTTATTAACTCACACGACCTAACTAGGAGTATACTAACGCCTAGCTCTAGATCACACATTTCGGTTTCATGTGTTCCTCTTGTTATCGTAGGTTTTATAGGTTTTTAGTTTAGTTGAGCCCTAAACCCTTTTTACCCCGACGTTAGAAATGACCCACGAAGTACTATCGCATGCATACGCGAGGCATGGTTCACGACACATGAACCCATGCATACTTCAACCCGTTCTATGTTCAAGACAATAGTTAAGTTTAGATTATCTTTGAAATCATGAAAGTTTTAGCAAGTATATACTTATATCAACCAATCTTGATTTAAATGAGGACTATAGTGACTTACAAATGGTGGTGAAAAGAGGTGAACATGGACTACACCTCTAAACCCGGATTTAATAAGTCTAGCTCCACCCTTACTCGAATTTGTGATGCTTAGTTCGAAAGCTTCTTCCTTCTCTTCTGCTTTTGTCCAGCCGTGACTTAATGTAAATCAAGATGAGAGGATGCTTAGTGTTTTGAGGGTTTTCTAAGTGTGTTTTATGAGAGAAGTATGTTTCTATTTATAGAGCCACAAATGAGTTAAGGATACAAATCTTCTAGTTAGGGTTTGTAAGGGACTTGGTTCATTTGAGACTAATTACTAACCAATTAGGTACACATGGGTGGAAGTGCAAAATTTGGGAATAGTGAAAAGTTTCTTAGGTTCAGCTATGGCAGGGCTAAAGAGGACAAGGTGAGGTCCTTGCTTTGACTTATTTATGAGGGGATGATTGTACAATGAAAATGCAAAAACCATGTAGGTAATTGGTGTTATCCGTTGGTTCTAGGAGAAGAAAAAGGGGACAACAAGTACCCATAATAAATGGTGGGTGAAGTACTTGGTTTTCAACTTTTGGTGAGTTTGTGGGATGAGGGAAACGTGGGAAATCAATGGAGTATAAGGGGGGACCGATTTCAACATAGCAACAAGGAAAATGGAATATTTTTTTCCTTTTATTTGGTAAATTAAATTTGTGTAAGTGTAAAAGGTGTAAAAGTTCATGCGAAATGTTAAACTTAAGAATATCTATGTAGTAATAGGTAATCTTTGAGGAGGAACGAAACGTAGGCTTCCAAATGCGTTATGAAGTTTATTAAGCGAATATCTTAAATTGTATAACGAACACTTAAATTGATTTACGTCAATTTTTAATAAGATTCAACTCGTATAATAGTAATTCTTTACGTAAAGTAATAAGCAATAAATCACTCAAGAAACTCATTGACATGAACGTCACTCATAACATATAATTTGGTACACAAATTAGGCGTAAATAATCGGGAATATCCATAGACACTCAAGTATAACCCGAACCACCCCGTTTCATGTAATTTAAATGAATTCAAAATCCACGGTTGTGACACAAATAGCTTTGATATCTCTTGAAAATGAATCTTTGATTAATAATAATTAATTTATTATTATTTGAAGCCTTGAAATTCTCTATTGTGACATTCAGTCCGTGTTATTTCGAGTTCGTCCTCGAACTCAGTCGTTGTTACCCAATTAAAAGTGTAGAGAAAAGGATTTTGAGGTTCTACCCCAGTGTTCTCTCGAATATACCTAGATTTGCTCACAGATCATATTGTCCGAACTTTTAAAATCGTGTTTCCACTAATAGTTACGTAGGTAAATAATATATAGAAGTGGAATGTATCTGAGCGATTCTACATGTCAAACTGACAAATCGGCCATCGTTCATAGAACAATAAAAGAAAACAATTAGAAGCGAAGAGTCTAGAAAAAAAAAATTAAAAAAAAACGTCAGTTCTTAAAAGTCCAAGGGGTTTCACCACCACCAGCCTGTTTGGTTCACGTCAATCAGTGTATTTTTCAGAAGGTTCGCGCAATAATTCGTGAATTAAATGAAGCTTAAAGAAGCACTCGTCAAACGTCGTAATGATAACGATAACAAGGTAACGAACGATTAACTCGTACGGACGTATCATGAGTCAAAAGAAAGTACCCTCCCGAAACTGGAGTACTAAATCAATACCATAAATATACAGGGTCATATCGGATATCATTAAGCCCACTTATTTATAATCTCATATTTGCATACAGAAGCGTCCTAATCTATGCAAATATGTCATTATAAACTTATGGTTCGGTGATTTATGATTTCTTTATTCAAATGCAAAAGCGTCCTAATCCATTTCGATAAAGACTTCATAAATCATCCTACTCAAGTGTCACCGGCAAAATCCCCAATTCATAATCGTTTATTCTCTAAACGATAATATCCAAAATTACCAAAAGCAAGGCGCATAAGTTGCAAATAAGTCGTCTTTCATAAGTAGACGTTTCGAGAGTACCGGATCAAAGAACATAAGTGTCGATGGGCGATAAAGCGATTGTAGACGTATATCAAGCAAAGAAACTCACGGCTATAAGTAGGATAATTATATAGTATTTGGTTATAAATAAGCAATTATCCAATCAAACAAAACCTTCCCATCCTCGAGGAAGACTCATCAAACATCAAGCTGAGTAATAACTTATCATAACCCAACCTCGAAACACACTCACAAAGAATGGCCTCGGGTTCTGTTATGAATTATTACACATCTCAACCTTTCGATGACTCAGTTCGACTCTGAAATACAGCACATTCCACATTAACACGTAAAACTACCAGTCCTATCCCCCCCGAGGAAATTCATCAAAAATCATAGGTTGTGTAATGTCCCATACTTAATTCCATCTCGCACTCAATCAAACATGAGGCCCACTGAGGCATAGTTAAGTATTATTACACCTCTCCACCTTTTTGAATGAATTAGCTCGAACTCGGGGATTACTCATGACCAATCGTCAACCAAAGTTCACATAAAGTCTCTAGGTTTTGTTATAAAACGACCTGCAGGACCATTGTGTAACTCACAATGCCCAATAAATGTTCTATCATTCATATAAAAATATGTTCTACGTTTGAATACACTAATCAAGCAATCGAGCTCATGTAAACAAGTAATAACATGACAGGCAACAAGGCAATAGCAAACGTGCATTGCAAATATTTATGTAGCAGCGGAATAAGTATGATGTGATGAGTGTTACTACTAGATAAAACTAAGAGCCGGTTATAGTCTAGAGTTACTAATGCAACCTAATTCTCTATAACCAAGGCTCTGATACCAATCTATCACACCCCCAAATTGACCGCAGCGGAAGACTTGGTTTTTGGGACTTGTGACTTCTTGAGTAATCGAGAGCTTGATCCGAGAACGACCTCTACATGCCAAAACCACATAGCAGACTCCAAATAGTCCATACAGTCAAGTACCTGAAAATACATGCTTAAAAATGTCAACATAAAGTTGGTGAGTTCATAAGTTTGTTTTAAAACGTTTATGAAAAATTAGAGTTTTACCGACCACTGCACCTTGCAGTAAAATATAAGTGTTTAAAAATCACAGTTCCTTGTTAAATATGCTTTCTTTCAAAATTTCAAAGTTTATTAATAAGGACAACGTTTATTGACTAAAACAAAGTTTACTGATAATAAATATAGTTTACTGATAAAAACAGAGTTCACTGAAAATAAAAAGAGTTTCTGATAAAACAGTGTTCACTGGAAATAAAAAGAGTTATTGATAGATAGAGTTCACTGGAAATAAAAAGAGTTTCTGATAAATAAAGTTCACTGGAAATAAACAGAGTTTCTGATAAAACAGGGTTTTCAAATAATAAATCGCACTTTCTGATAGAAACAGAGTTCACATGAAATAAATAGAGTTTTCAGATAAAACAAAGTTCACAGATAATAAACAGCGTTTTCTGATAAAAACAGAGCTCTCTGATAAATAATAGAGTTTTCAATAACAATATAATGGATTATGAACCACAAGATTTTCCAACCACCTAGTGACAATATAACAAATACAAAGTCACTAGATAAAATAAAGCATTTATTATTGTCTAAGTTCATGACACCGAAACGTTAACATATACGGCAGTAAAGCAATACTGTAATAAGTAGCCCAAACAGGTGTCTAACCCACGACACCCGTAATCAGACTCAAATGCAGGTGTACCTAATTTGACCCCACAGTCACAATTAGGTAGGGATGTCAGTCCCGATAGATCTATCCATAACATTCGCGCTTTCGACCGGTCATCCGGTCCGAAATTAACGGTTCATGAAAGTGGGCCAAAAGCAACTTGGGTTAAATAGGGACTTAGACAAATAATCAAACGAGTAAGTGTACTTGTGTTCATGCGTTAAATCAAGCAATCATATAGTAGAAAAATTAGTAACTGTTAAAACAATTAACAGAGTTCACAGATGAGCACTTAACAAGTAAGACAGTTCATATAGTTTCTGACCAACCAAGTAAGCTTAAAAATAGCTTATAAAACCAAGTGATTTATAAATAGTTATTCACAACCAAACACGTTTATAAATCTTGACAAGAAAGTGAGTTTATAACTGGTTTACGACCAAGCATGTACCTCCCCCAAAGAGCACTTATAAAACATTTATAATTCAATAAAGCAAGAAAAGGTGGGGTATGAACTCACCTCGATGGAAGAGCAAAACAGGAATAGTAGTAATGGCACAGTAACAAGGTACGCAAATCGATGCGTAAAAGATCTACTCGTAACCTAAGTAAAATATCCGTACTTAGGATAAATACGCGAAATAAAAATAATACAGAACACTTGGTTGATATGATGATATACTTGCATTTAATTTATAAAAGCGTTTTGCACATTTTTGTTATAAGTCCAATGTTTTGAGGTCGCGGGTCAACTTTGAGGGTCAATAACTCATTCGTTAATAGCCCGTAGAACAAACGGGTGGTCATTATGAAAACTAGGCCGTGAGGTCGTTAATAACTGATAAACATCCGTCTATAGTTTAGCATCTACATATTACAATTTACAAGCCAAACAAGCTACTTGGATTAGGTATTAAAGTCACTTTTTATTATTTCATGTAAGTGTTTTTGATCATTTTTGAAAACAATTAACGTGCTCATTATTGATCTCACAACGAACGGAAAACATTGCTGAAAATTAGACCACGTTGGGATTAATACGGTATTTTTGGTTTTACAAAATGGACTCTTTGATGCATCAAATAGTAGCGTGAAAGAAGGGAAATAGGCTGGTTTTTACATTAGTGTATAACTTGGAAATAAATGAATTTTAAATGCATTTATGTTCATACTAGTTCTTGGTATGGTCCCCGTCCCCTCTTGTACTAGTTCTTGGTATGGTCCCCTCCCCTCTTGTTGTTTTTTTTTTACTAGCGTATACATACGAAGATGGGGGATTGCTTTCTTTGTATTTGTGTTCACACACTTCTCTTTATGCACACAAATACTACACATTTATATAGTACACACATATACATGCTTGTATTTACACACTCTACACACACGTTTTAAGCAAAGTGTGACCATTTCCCTTTTTGCTTGACCCATTTCCTATGCAAGTACATTCTGCTAGCATTTGTTTAACACCTAGGTTTTAATTTGTTTTTAAATAGACAAAAATCTTTAGTTTCTCTTGGTTCTCCCCATTTACGCACCAGCCCCTATATTAGTTTTTGCAAGAATAATACTTGGGCTATGTAGAGTCACTATCTATGCTTGTTTTATTATCCTTATACATAATAGAGATATTTACAAAGCTAACATGGTCTCTTCCTGCTGGTCACAAACGCAGGACACACACACTTGTATTTTTGTTATTTTGAGTCTGTGATACGCTTCTCTCTATGCCCAACCCAGGGTCTTTTATATATGTGCTTAAACCCACACATAAAATTATAGTCATCAAGGTCGTAAGTAGCAATGGGTTTTCTTGGTCTTTCCGGTTTAAAATCTACGTGAAACACATACACATGCTCACATAACATATGTCACATGCTAGATGAATAAGAATGATTCTGGTTTATTTTTATCCCCTGGTGGTTTTCAAAAAAAAAAAAAAAAAAAAATCATGGTTACTTTCCTTTGCTTGATATTTATTAACTCACACAACCTAACTAGGAGTATACTAACGCCTAGCTCTAGATCACACATTTCGGTTTCATGTGTTCCTCTTGTTATCGTAGGTTTTATAGGTTTTTAGTTTAGTTGAGCCCTAAACCCTTTTTACCCCGACGTTAGAAATGACCCACGAAGTACTATCGCATGCATACGCGAGGCATGGTTCATGACACATGAACCCATGCATACTTCAACCCGTTCTATGTTCAAGACAATAGTTAAGTTTAGATTATCTTTGAAATCATGAAAGTTTTAGCAAGTATATACTTATATCAACCAATCTTGATTTAAATGAGGACTATAGTGACTTACAAATGGTGGTGAAAAGAGGTGAACATGGACTACACCTCTAAACCCGGATTTTATAAGTCTAGCTCCACCCTTACTCGAATTTGTGATGCTTAGTTCGAAAGCTTCTTCCTTCTCTTCTGCTTTTGTCCAGCCGTGACTTAATGTAAATCAAGATGAGAGGATGCTTAGTGTTTTGAGGGTTTTCTAAGTGTGTTTTATGAGAGAAGTATGTTTCTATTTATAGAGCCACAAATGAGTTAAGGATACAAATCTTCTAGTTAGGGTTTGTAAGGGACTTGGTTCATTTGAGACTAATTACTAACCAATTAGGTACACATGGGTGGAAGTGCAAAATTTGGGAATAGTGAAAAGTTTCTTAGGTTCAGCTATGGCAGGGCTAAAGAGGACAAGGTGAGGTCCTTGCTTTGACTTATTTATGAGGGGATGATTGTACAATGAAAATGCAAAAACCATGTAGGTAATTGGTGTTATCCGTTGGTTCTAGGAGAAGAAAAAGGGGACAACAAGTACCCATAATAAATGGTGGGTGAAGTACTTGCTTTTCAACTTTTGGTGAGTTTGTGGGATGAGGGAAACGTGGGAAATCAATGGAGTATAAGGGGGGACCGGTTTCAACATAGCAACAAGGAAAATGGAATATTTTTTTCCTTTTATTTGGTAAATTAAATTTGTGTAAGTGTAAAAGGTGTAAAAGTTCATGCGAAATGTTAAAATTAAGAATATCTATGTAGTAATAGGTAATCTTTGAGGAGGAACGAAACGTAGGCTTCCAAATGCGTTATGAAGTTTATTAAGCGAATATCTTAAATTGTATAACGAACACTTAAATGGATTTACGTCAATTTTTAATAAGATTCAACTCGTATAATAGTAATTCTTTACGTAAAGTAATAAGCAATAAATCACTCAAGCAACTCATTGACATGAACGTCACTCATAACATATAATTTGGTACACAAATTAGGCGTAAATAATCGGGAATATCCATAGACACTCAAGTATAACCCGAACCACCCCGTTTCATGTAATTTAAATGAATTCAAAATCCACGGCTGTGACACAAATAGCTTTGATATCTCTTGAAAATGAATCTTTGATTAATAATAATTAATTTATTATTATTTGAAGCCTTGAAAATTCTCTATTGTGACATTATCTGTCACACCCCCAATTTATCAGAGTAATACAACACAATGGGGTGCGACGGTCATGACTATCACAAGACATAGATACAAAGAACGACTATTTAAAAGCCGTTTTAGTTTAATTAAAAGCATAAAACTTGTTTCAGAAGCGAATTACACAAGATCGTAATAAAACATTGTTTCAAAAGACTTTAACATTGATCCAAATATCCATACACTAGTCACGACCATTTTTATTTAAAAATCTCCCATGCATAACCACGTCACTCCTCCGTCTTAATACCTGAGAAAAACATTGCTAAAGCGTCAACACAAAGGTTGGTGAGTTCATAGGTTTAAGTTTAAATAGTGTGATGAACCATAAGATTTTCCAAGGCAACCGACATATAATCTTATAACAAATACAAGATTATAATCAAAAGTATACGTTTTAATCACCTACGCCTAAGCTCGTGACACCGAAGCGTTAACCTCAACCAACAAGAAATAATAAGAGCCCGAGCAAATGCCTATCCCGAAGCATTTGTAAATCCTCAAATGTAAGTGTATCTAACTTTGGCCACACAACCAAATTAGATATGGAGGTTAGTCCCGATAGATCTATCCATAACATTCGCGCTTACACAAAGTAATTAACGGTTCACGATAGTGGGCTAAAGCATCTAGGGATATCGCTACTTAGACATCATGTAGGCAAACGTATGAGTTTAAAGCACTTATGTTCATCCGTTAAAAACAAGCAATGTTCTCACCCCAAAATAGTTAAAACAATTAAAAGTGGGGCTATGAAACTCACCTCGATGAAGTAGTGAATATGATCAATAAAGATAGCACGGGAAATCAAGGCACGCAAAACGATGCGCAAACGATCTACTCGTAACCTAAGTAAAATATCCGTACGTAAGCTAAATATAAGAAATAATAACGTACAATGCACTTGGTTGATATTTCATACTTGCTCTTGGTTTATAAAATGTTTTCATACATTCTTCATGTTCAACAACTTTAGTCACGGGGTCAACTTTGGGTCTCGATAACTCGTTAAATAATAGTCCGAAAAATAAACGGGTTCTCAATATAAAAACTAGACCGCGAGCTCTTCGATATTTGATAAATATCGTATTTTTATGAAGTCTTTGAGTATAGCAAATAATTATGTAAAGTGGTTCACTCGTCAACAAAATAAACAAGTAATGCTTCATTTATTATTATGTGTAAATCGAGCATTTTTGAAAATAAATTGTGGCCTCGTTACTCAACATTAAAACAAACGGGAAATTGTTTTGAAAACTAGGTCGTGAGGTCTTCGACGTTTGATAAATATCACATTTAATGGGGTCTCTAGGTGCGGCAAATAATTACCCAAAGTAGTGTGCTCACACATGCATTTAGACATGCAAAGTTAAATATTCCTAAGTGTAAAACGAGCATTTTTGAAAATTAATTACGGGTTCATTACTCAACTTTAAGACAAACGGAAAACTGTTTTGAAAACTAGGCCGCGTTGAGTTTACGAAAATAATTTTAGATCTTTGGGGTATGGTCATTAAGTCGACTAAAAATAAACACAAAATAGGGTCTATAGATCAGAATTTGGGAGTAATAATAAGAGGTTTAACTTCCTCCTGGTGGTTCCACTCCCTCTTGTACACAACAGGAAAGTAGTGAGCAAGGCTTCATTTGTTTGTCATCCTATGTTTTACACGTCTACCATAACATTCACACTTTGGTTAATTATCATTTACTCTTACACGTAGCACACATATATTTCCATAGAAAGGAAAATATCATTACACTGTTGCCAGGTCCACAAGGGTGTAACATGGTGAAAATACTTTTATGGTTTCTTATACTTCCTGACTCAACACCCTACCTATTTGTATGCAATATTTTAAAAGAGGGAGGGTGGTTCTTGCTTCCTTAGCCTGCCATACACACTCACTCTACCATTTCTAGTATGTAAAATAAAGTAAGGTACGTTTTGCGTTCACACACATACTCCATCTTGGTTTTCTGATGTTTACACATACACGCAAGATTGTATACAACTGCATCATTCGATGTTCATATATCACATAAATTGGTAAGGCTTCTCATGAGTTCAACTTCACATAGATGGCGACATTTCGTTTGAGCACCACTGATTTTATTAGCCACTGCCTTTCATGTAAGGGTTCACATATACGCATACCAACACTTTATTTCCTTTACAAATGTCAAAGTAGTTTGAGCCCGCTATCTGGTCTGGGCACATACGCAACATACACACACACAATCATATAACAATAATTCATCTTGGTCATTTGTCTCTTTTCATTCACGTCTCTCTCTCACACACATAAACAATGTTCGCAGTAGCATGCACACAATGGAAATAGGAGTCTCAAATTCTTAGTTCTCACATAGAATCATAGATGCAAACTTACTTACTTCTCAAGCATAAACACCTTCAAACATGTATATCCATTTTCATTCTTGTTGGGAGTTTCACATATGAAGTTATTTCTACACTAGTTCTTACACAAGCAACATAAAATCATATACCCCTAAAATGGTTTGAACTTGTATGTCACCTTTCACAAAACGCATAGATTTCTAAGCATGTTTATTCCTCAACTAGTTCATCGTGGCACATATGTGCAATTGGTTTCGAGGCTTTAGTCTACCGGTCTTAGTTTCATTAAGTGTTCGTGTCATCACATAGTTTGGAGTCGTGGTTTCAATACGAGTCTTATTCAATAGGTAAAAGCCCATTAACCGTACCCTAACCCGTGACACCTTGTTACATTTTATGTTCAAAACATAGTTTAGTTGTATGTTGTTTAAGTCATTAGCATCATATCAAGGCCCAACCCGTGACTTAGTTGTGAGTTTTAGTTCAAGTGTTCTTGGTTTCAAAGTTTTGAGCAAGTATTACCAACCAAGGTAAATGATCAAACAATTTATAAGAGAACTTACAACTGGTCCTAAGCTAGTTGATGAAGGAGATGGAATAGATTTAGCAACCTTATACTTATACCAACACCACAATCGACCCAAGCCTTATTACTTCTAGCTTGTTTTTCCAAATCAACCGGAAATCTCTTGCAAATTTCTTAGCCGTGACCTACTCCAAGTTTTGTGTATTTCTTGTGAGATTTTGTTTCGAGTGTGTGTGTTTAAGTGGAGAGTGCCTTGGTATTTATAGGGCTCCAAGTGAGTTTAGTCTTAGGGTTTGTTTAGTTAGGGCTTAGTTAAGGATTCTAGTTAGCTTGTAACTAGGAATTGACAAACGAACTAAGCATGGGAAGTTGTATTGTGTTGGGGAAGAACACCCTTGTTGGGTTGCGTTTCATGGCAGAAGAGGAGAAAGTTTTGGTACTTATTTTGACTATCCTTATTAGATTAGTGTTGTACTAAATTTGAAATATTAGAATACCCATGGAAAGGGTTGATAACTGTTGGTTAAGGAAGCAAGGTGAGGGGACCAAAAGTACATCATTTAAGGGTGGGTAAGGTACTCATTCAAAAGTTGAATTTGTGAAAAAGGAAATATAAACGTGTAGATTTTCTAACTATTGGAAATATTCATTGTTTGTAAAAGAAGAGAGTTTACCTTTCTTTATAGTTTTGGTAATTTGTAAATAGTTGTTTGTAGTCTTTGTAGCAATGTACTAGAAATCTAAAGTTCTTGTGTTCAAGAAAAAAAAATATACGTAGGAGTAGTTTCAATAGTTCTGTTCGAGGAGAAATGTGAGGAATTTCCAAGTGTGTCGAATTGTATTGAGTGGAATATTTGTTTTGTGTAGAGAAAAATTCATACTAGATTACGATGATGTAAATAGATATCGTCTTTAAAATAGGATCTTATAGCACATAACATAAAGGATCAATGAGTCATTCAAGTAGTATTTGATATGAGCTTCATTTATAAAAATTAACTTTGTACCCGAATACGCGTAAACAATCGGGAATATCGATAGACACACAAGTCTAACCCGAACCATCGCGTTTCACATAAATTAAATAGATTAAAAAAATTTACGTATGTGACATTCGTAATCCCTTAAATTGAGTTTTGTCCTCAAAACTAGCACGTCGATGTCCTTATCAAAACAAGAGGTGAATCAAAATTTTCACCTACTTTTCTCAGTGTTCAAGGCGTTCGGTATTCTTTAGTTTATTGCTAAGATTAAAATTACTATAATCTTATTAGAACGAATGAAAGTTTCTTCCGACTTGCACATGATCTTATAACGTTCCCTTATGTCTTTTCTGGTATGTCAACTTTTTCTCGACGACATCGGTTTTGTTTAGTGAGTTTTCTCATTATTAACTTTCGCGTAGTCCCGCGTATTACTTCCACTTTAAAGTGTCGCGTTTTGTTTTTCGCCTAGATGACTATATAGCGTACATTTCAAAATCGTTCCACGTAGTTTGATTAATCTCGTTCACATTAACCGTCTACTTGGTAGTGATACGTCGTGTATGCGTCAAGGTTTCTTGTATCGGTTTCCCAAAAATCTAGAACAATTGATTGTCTTAACACATGGTGGTTAAGACGTTTCTTCCTTTTATTCGACGTTCAATATTAGCTAATTTCGTTAATTAATCAATTTAATTTGCGTTCCTCCTCGTTTATGTCCCTTTTCATGGAGGGGAAACGGGTGCACATATTAATAATATATTTAAATCATAGTTCGTTCGGATTCCTTATATGAGGAAAGTATATAATATTTCTTAAGTTTATGAGTACCGTGTGATGCTCAAACATCGTTAGGTAAAATAGATTTTTGTCCAAGTGGTTTCGGTATTCCAATTATTTACAAAAGCATGCTTATCTTGACTCAATTGCTCTTTAAATGGGTTATGTTACGGCGAGTTCTGGATATCCGTTAAATTTGGATTTTACTCAAATGACGTTTCGTTCTCCTTATTATTGTTAAAATTGTTTCGATTTTCCAACTCTAATTATTTGAGTTTAATGGTTGTCAAAAACGAGTGGTGCCCTTAATATTTGCGTGTCCTATACGCTTTTGTAGGTAATAGTGGTGAAGAAAATAATCATACTAGGTTTACTCGTATCGCGTACTCGACGCTTTTACTTTAGACGGTGTAAAAATGTTCGACGTTCCTAGTACATAATAAATTTTTCTTTGTCGAATAGGGCAACTTGAATATATCTAGTACTCATATATTTCATTTTCAAGATGACTACTATGAGCATACTCACGTTCGACCACGATCATACGTAGTTGATCAGGCTACGTACGCCTCGGGACAAATGGTTGCCTCCTCCTTTTCATCACAATTTGACTCTTTGAGGTTGTAATTATATATTGATAGTCCACAGTGCATTTTGTTCGTTACCATTATCCACTTTTCATAACCAACAAGTTAGTTCATAGTACATTTCATTTGTTACCAATGCTCACTTTTCACAATCGACGAAATAATTCTCATAATTATTCGTACTAGTTCTCGTCGAGTTTATCAATAGTTTTTGTTCTCCATATTGAGTTGGTCGTCAAACCAGGTTCCAAAACTTACATGGTAGTTCTTACCAAAAATATTCGCTATTAGTTGCAGCGTTTGATTAATAATACCTTTACTAATCTTTTCACTTACATTATCACGATTGTTATTATTCCCACTAAAAAGTGTTTATGACGGTGATTTCTTATAGTAAAAATAAATTTTGATATTTTCTAAAGAATTTTTTCCAAAAATCATTTAGTAAAGAATTTACTTTATTTATTTCTCTTCAATAGGTAAAGAAGATATTGTGGAAGAAAACCCTTTCTTAAGTAAAAATTTTTGTGGATGAATTTTTCTCTGACGCATGAAAAATAAATAAATAAGATAAAATAAATTTTCTCGTTGGTTAACCAAAAGAGGCTTTGAAGATAAAACAACAAAATTCATTTGAAGACTTGGAGTTCGATTACATAATTAGGTTTGTTGATGGTAACATCGACGGATGTCGAGTCACTTGATTTACATAAAAGTAAAATAATTCTTATTACATAAATTTCCATGCTCTATCCATGACGAGGGTAGAAACCCTTGGGTTGATACATGAAGATTGTCGACGCATCATTCTTGGAAGGCACACGGTGTAAAACGTTGGTAGGGTATTGGACGCTCTTTACTCCCGGGCTTCCTTCTTGGGTAATTCCTTTCCCTTTTCGAAGTATTTCTTATCTTAAACAGCATTCCTCTATGTAGCATTTCTTCATATAGTTCTCATGGGATTTTACCACTCGACAATCACCCTCCAAGTGCCCAAATTCATCGCAAAGCATGCAATGGTTCGCGCAACTACCTTTGTGGTGGTAGTCACACTTGCGGCAATATGGAAGGTTACCGAGATACTTCTTGTTCAAGATCGGAGTTGGTTTGGGAACATCCTCCGAGAAATTTTTTCTTGCACAACAAGTAGAGGGTGGTAAGGTTATTCCTTGATGGACACGTGGCTTTTTCCACGAGCGATTCTTTGGTTTGCTCATAGGGTGAGGGTTAAAACTTCTAGCACCTTGCTTCATGGTGTTAAACCTTGTGTGGTTCTTCAACATATAGCATCTCCCCGCATAAGGCCCTTTTCTTCCACTAACGGTATGATTTACCTTAGTTTTTGAAAGGGTCCTTCGAGGTCTAAAAGTGTTAATCGGAGTGGCACTTGTTTCCTTAGCTTTTTCGTAAACACTAGGATCCATGGTTCGGTCAACCGTGCGGATACTAGCTTCGAATGCACCAACGGCCCTAATGGCATTTTGGTATTGACGAGTGATGACCTCTTTGAGGTCCTTCCAACCTTGTTCTGTCATTTCAATTTTTCTGTATACATTATCGCACAAACGACGTATATTTTTGTTAGTTCTTTCATTGTTATCAATTCTTACGATTGTTCAAATTTGACCAAACTTTTTTCACAATTATTGTAATACAATTTTCAAGGGATCGGATTATAAAATTCGTACATTTCATTCTTGAACTACGTTCCATACATAGTTTTGGAGCTTAGAGTATAAAATTTCATTCAACTAATGAATGGCTTCTTTTAGTCTTGACAACACGTCATACATTTATTACAAAACATCATACTTTTATTAGAAAGGCGAGAAAATCCTAGAGACCTAGGTGGTGTAGGATTTCTTGAATCTGAGCATGATCCGCAGCTTGCCTAGCCTCGGCATCATCGTTACTCATTTCTAGAATTGCAATCTCAGACTCAGCAGCCTCAAGAGACTCTTGTAACTAGGCCATCACTAAGTCCTTGTCCTCATCTTGATCGATAAGGTAATCCACATCACCCTCTACATCCTCCAGACGGCCTATCAGATGTTCTGCATCGAATCCGAGTGCTTCTGAAGTAGGCTCGTCTCCTGGGGAATGAGCAACATTAGGTGGTGGTGATGAAGAACGGTTTCTTTTTCTAGAAGTTTCAGGCATGGTTGAAGGTATAGGAGTGGGGTTTGGCATAGTGGTAGTAGTAGAAATATTTGGGACGATGGAAGGAAGTCCCGTAGTGACATTTGGCATCATGACCGGCGAATCTTGCTCATCATCTGAATTTATTGTGATTACGCTCCGGATGGGGGTAATTTCCTTATTGGATTCGGATTGCAAAACGACAAACGGAATGAGAGGCATTTTTTTTTCTTTTTCGCTCGTCATCAAATGTAAAACGACGGGTTATTAGATAGGTAGAAGTGAAGTATTTTTCTAAAGTTCTAAAAATAGAAATAAGTTGTATGATGTCTTGTAAATTTTCTTTTATTTAGAGTAAGTTCTCGTACATCGATCCATAAGTCTACTTAAATGTCCAAGTAGTCCTTAAATGGAAAACAGTAAGTGAATCGTGGAATGTTAAAGTCCTCTAACATACTCTTCCACATACTTATTATTTGTACTTTCTCTTAGTAGTGATTATGCATGGATGGATAAATACAATTATCCTTAATCAATTCTTTCATCAATTTAGGTCTATTACGACGTTCATTTTTGTGAAATTTCCTCTTGTTAAACGTTTATTACTTGCAACTCGGATGAGTAAGTATGTTTTTGAGGTATAGTCGGCTTACAGCTATTACGTAGCCCGTACTAGTTCTTGTTTTCATAAGTCTTTCCTTAACTTATTATTGCTAGTTCGTACACTTTCGACAATTTTTACACCTTGAAATTGTTAATTTGATTTAAACGAGTCGAGTACTAAAATTTTATCACAAACATTTCATCACAAGAATTGTTCCATATGTTTTTAATCCATAATCGTTCAAAATGTTCAATTCGAGCAATTATTAAATTTATTACAAGAATTTCTCTGATTTTGGAATATGTTCCGTTATACCTTATATGTTTCGTTTATCTTGCTCTCGTCTAGCGTTTTGCTCGCATTCTTAGATAAACTTTACAGTCATTGTTGTATATTTATACCTTGTGTTTTTAAGATCTCAATATACGTCCACATTTCGCATCTAGGGTTCTCAAATATCGCGTAACGCGATAATCCCTTTGATGTAGAAATTGGCATAATTGTTTAACCACGGGTAAACCCTTTAATTTATATCCATCTCGTAACTTCGAGATTTATAATAAAGTCATGATAATTTAGTCTCAACCAATGGACTAATAAAAATTTTGGTTTGTCTTTGCAATTTTTTTTTTTTTTTTTTTTTTCAATAAAAATTTCTTTGATAACCACTTGACTTACGCGTCAGCGCATTTATGGATAGTTCATATATCGCGAATTTTATTCGTTCTTTAAATTGTAGTATTCTTTGGAGCATTACAAGAGTAATACTTGTACTAAGTGTTTTATCGTCATATGTCATTTTAAATAGTGACATCATCGTCGTTCCTCGGTCGCATTAAATTTCAATTCGAAACCGTTAATTAATGTAGGTCACTTTTACTCAACCGAGTCTACTATAAATGTTTAGTGGAGTAACAATTTACCGAACCCAGTAAATAGTTGCTCCTCTCGACATTTATAATAGTATCGCTTGATTCAAGTATTACTACAAATTAACACACTACCAAACCCATGGTAAATAATTATATTCATATAGTTTTCGTTCTAGGAAATCATGGCGATATTTTTAATTCGGCGCATAGTAATATGAAACACAAAACGTTTCGATAGTCGATAATAGTCCCGCAGACTATCTAAAATATAAGTATGCGTACGTTTAATCTCAAAGGAAAATATATATATGGCATAAACCATTCAAATAAATATGGCACAAACCATTTAAACAAATAGGCACAAACCATTCAAATAAATATGGCACAAACCATTTAAACAAAGGTGGCACAAACCGTTCAAATAAATATGGCACAAACCATTTAAACAAGGATGGCACAAACCATTCAAATAAATATGGCACAAACCATTTGCGTATCGTAACGATCCACACAAGGATGTTTTAAAAATCGTTTTATTACATATCCCTATGGGTATCATTTAAACACGGGAAGGGGAATACCTAATGATAATAGCACGTAGCAACCAAACTCAAAACTTAGCTTGCAAAAATCATAAACTATTTCAAGTCACAACTTACTTGTATCGAAGACGTGGAGTGAAGTGGTTCTTGGAGATTTTTGAGAGTTAATTATAGTCTAGAATTATTTCTCAAACAATTAAATTTTTGACTCACGTTTATAAAAACCGTTTTATAAAATAACCTAGTTCTCTATAACTACAGCTCTGATACCAATCTGTCACACCCCCAATTTATCAGAGTAATACAACACAATGGGGTGCGACGGTCATGACTATCACAAGACATAGATACAAAGAACGACTATTTAAAAGCCGTTTTAGTTTAATTAAAAGCATAAAACTTGTTTCGGAAGCGAATTACACAAGATCGTAATAAAACATTGTTTCAAAAGACTTTAACATTGATCCAAATATCCATACACTAGTCACGACCATTTTTATTTAAAAATCTCCCATGCATAACCACGTCACTCCTCCGTCTTAATACCTGAGAAAAACATTGCTAAAGCGTCAACACAAAGGTTGGTGAGTTCATAGGTTTAAGTTTAAATAGTGTGATGAACCATAAGATTTTCCAAGGCAACCGACATATAATCTTATAACAAATACAAGATTATAATCAAAAGTATACGTTTTAATCACCTACGCCTAAGCTCGTGACACCGAAGCGTTAACCTCAACCAACAAGAAATAATAAGAGCCCGAGCAAATGCCTATCCCGAAGCATTTGTAAATCCTCAAATGTAAGTGTATCTAACTTTGGCCACACAACCAAATTAGATAGGGAGGTTAGTCCCGATAGATCTATCCATAACATTCGCGCTTACACAAAGTAATTAACGGTTCACGATAGTGGGCTAAAGCATCTAGGGATATCGCTACTTAGACATCATGTAGGCAAACGTATGAGTTTAAAGCACTTATGTTCATCCGTTAAAAACAAGCAATGTTCCCGCCCCAAAATAGTTAAAACAATTAAAAGTGGGGCTATGAAACTCACCTCGATGAAGTAGTGAATATGATCAATAAAGATAGCACGGGAAATCAAGGCACGCAAAACGATGCGCAAACGATCTACTCGTAACCTAAGTAAAATATCCGTACGTAAGCTAAATATAAGAAATAATAACGTAAAATGCACTTGGTTGATATTTCATACTTGCTCTTGGTTTATAAAATGTTTTCATACATTCTTCATGTTAGACAACTTTAGTCACGGGGTCAACTTTGGGTCTCGATAACTCGTTAAATAATAGTCCGAAAAATAAACGGGTTCTCAATATAAAAACTAGACCGCGAGCTCTTCGATATTTGATAAATATCGTATTTTTATGAAGTCTTTGAGTATAGCAAATAATTATGTAAAGTGGTTCACTCGTCAACAAAATAAACAAGTAATGCTTCATTTATTATTATGTGTCAATCGAGCATTTTTGAAAATAAATTGTGGCCTCGTTACTCAACATTAAAACAAACGGGAAATTGTTTTGAAAACTAGGTCGTGAGATCTTCGACGTTTGATAAATATCACATTTAATGAGGTCTCTAGGTGCGGCAAATAAATACCCAAAGTAGTGTGCTCACACATGCATTTAGACATGCAAAGTTAAATATTCCTAAGTGTAAAACGAGCATTTTTGAAAATTAATTACGGGTTCATTACTCAACTTTAAGACAAACGGAAAACTGTTTTGAAAACTAGGCCGCGTTGAGTTTACGAAAATAATTTTAGATCTTTGGGGTATGGTCATTAAGTCGACTAAAAATAAACACAAAATAGGGTCTATAGATCAGAATTTGGGAGTAATAATAAGAGGTTTAACTTCCTCCTGGTGGTTCCACTCCCTCTTGTACACAACAGGAAAGTAGTGAGCAAGGCTTCATTTGTTTGTCATCCTATGTTTTACACGTCTACCATAACATTCACACTTTGGTTAATTATCATTTACTCTTACACGTAGCACACATATATTTCCATAGAAAGGAAAATATCATTACACTGTTGCCAGGTCCACAAGGGTGTAACATGGTGAAAATACTTTTATGGTTTCTTATACTTCCTGACTCAATGCCCTACCTATTTGTATGCAATATTTTAAAAGAGGGAGGGTGGTTCTTGCTTCCTTAGCCTGCCATACACACTCACTCTACCATTTCTAGTATGTAAAATAAAGTAAGGTACGTTTTGCGTTCACACACATACTCCATCTTGGTTTTCTGATGTTTACACATACACGCAAGATTGTATACAACTGCATCATTCGATGTTCATATATCACATAAATTGGTAAGGCTTCTCATGATTTCAACTTCACATAGATGGCGACATTTCGTTTGAGCACCACTGATTTTATTAGCCACTGCCTTTCATGTAAGGGTTCACATATAAGCATACCAACACTTTATTTCCTTTACAAATGTCAAAGTAGTTTGAGCCCGCTATCTGGTCTGGGCACATACGCAACATACACACACACAAGCATATAACAATAATTCATCTTGGTCATTTGTCTCTTTTCATTCACGTCTCCCTCTCACACACATAAACAATGTTCACAGTAGCATGCACACAATGGAAATAGGAGTCTCAAATTCTTAGTTATCACATAGAATCATAGATGCAAACTTACTTACTTCTCAAGCATAAACACCTTCAAACATGTATATTCATTTTCATTCTTGTTGGGAGTTTCACATATGAAGTTATTTCTACACTAGTTCTTAAACAAGCAACATAAAATCATATACCCCTAAAATGGTTTGAACTTGTATGTCACCTTTCACAAAACGCATAGATTTCTAAGCATGTTTATTCCTCAACTAGTTCATCGTGGCACATATGTGCAATTGGTTTCGAGACTTTAGTCTACCGGTCTTAGTTTCATTAAGTGTTCGTGTCATCACATAGTTTGGAGTCGTGGTTTCAATACGAGTCTTATTCAATAGGTAAACGCCCATTAACCGTACCCTAACCCGTGACACCTTGTTACATTGTATGTTCAAAACATAGTTTAGTTGTATGTTGTTTAAGTCATTAGCATCATATCAAGGCCCAACCCGTGACTTAGTTGTGAGTTTTAGTTCAAGTGTTCTTGGTTTCAAAGTTTTGAGCAAGTATTACCAACCAAGGTAAATGATCAAACAATTTATAAGAGAACTTACAACTGGTCCTAAGCTAGTTGATGAAGGAGATGGAATAGATTTAGCAACCTTATACTTATACCAACACCACAATCGACCCAAGCCTTATTACTTCTAGCTTGTTTTTCCAAATCAACCGGAAATCTCTTGCAAATTTCTTGGCCGTGACCTACTCCAAGTTTTGTGTATTTCTTGTGAGATTTTGTTTCGAGTGTGTGTGTTTAAGTGGAGAGTGCCTTGGTATTTATAGGGCTCCAAGTGAGTTTAGTCTTAGGGTTTGTTTAGTTAGGGCTTAGTTAAGGATTCTAGTTAGCTTGTAACTAGGAATTGACAAACGAACTAAGCATGGGAAGTTGTATTGTGTTGGGGAAGAACACCCTTGTTGGGTTGCGTTTCATGGCAGAAGAGGAGAAAGTTTTGGTACTTATTTTGACTATCCTTATTAGATTAGTGTTGTACTAAATTTGAAATATTAGAATACCCATGGAAAGGGTTGATAACTGTTGGTTAAGGAAGCAAGGTGAGGGGACCAAAAGTACATCATTTAAGGGTGGGTAAGGTACTCATTCAAAAGTTGAATTTGTGAAAAAGGAAATATAAACGTGTAGATTTTCTAACTATTGGAAATATTCATTGTTTGTAAAAGAAGAGAGTTTACCTTTCTTTATAGTTTTGGTAATTTGTAAATAGTTGTTTGTAGTCTTTGTAGCAATGTACTAGAAATCTAAAGTTCTTGTGTTCAAGAAAAAAAAATATACGTAGGAGTAGTTTCAATAGTTCTGTTCGAGGAGAAATGTGAGGAATTTCCAAGTGTGTCGAATTGTATTGAGTGGAATATTTGTTTTGTGTAGAGAAAAATTCATACTAGATTACGATGATGTAAATAGATATCGTCTTTAAAATAGGATCTTATAGCACATAACATAAAGGATCAATGAGTCATTCAAGTAGTATTTGATATGAGCTTCATTTATAAAAATTAAATTTGTACCCGAATACGCGTAAACAATCGGGAACATCGATAGACACACAAGTCTAACCCGAACCATCGCGTTTCACATAAATTAAATAGATTAAAAAAAATTTACGTATGTGACATTATTGTGACATACTTTGTGGCGGTTCCTTATCAAGCCAATTACGGGCTTGTCCCTCTAAAGAGAAAGGAAAAAGTTGCAAGCGAATCACTTCTTGTGATACCCCATTGTACTTAACCGTATTGGTAAGCTGAAGAAACCTTTTAATGTGGTCATGAGGATCATCAAGTGAGCGGCCCAAGAAGGGTTGAGCAAAGACCATTTGTATAAAGCCAGATTTGAGTTCAAAGTTGTTGGCTCCAATATCAGGTATGACAATTGCATCGGTGTTGCCTTCTACGTGCGATTGCAAAAGCTCGATCATTGGTTGATTGTCCATGGTGACAATTGGTTGAGTAATGACTTCGACTTGAGCTACTCTCTTCTTACGAGCACGAGTACGCATGCACACCTACAAAAGGATTAGAAAAATAGAAAGGAAATATTTTTGGTTTTTATGGTTTTTCAGTTTTTTGTATTTTTGAAGATTTTATATTTTTTAGAATTTTTGAAAATTTGAAAGCAAGGAAAATAACGTTCAAAGATGAACGGATCCCAAAAACCAACGCGTCTCTCAGTTAAAACCTTTAATCTTAACGAAAAGAGCCGGCAGCGGCGCCATTTAATACTAGGTTTTTAAGCTCGTATGAAATTCGTTGTTCCGAATCTCTACGAATTGACTATTGGTTCAAAGTGTGACTCAATTGTTCTTGGTGGAATAATAAATGATTTGGTTGATTATCTATTTTAGACTAATAGCAAATATGTAAATGTCGTTGAGTAAAATAAGAGCTTTAAAGATTAAACTAAAATAACGAGTTAAAATTAAATGATTGAAAACTTAAAAACAATATTAGAAAAATACTTGAACACTTAATAAATCTAAAACTTGAGAACTTTGTAAAAACAAGAAATTAAACCATCGGAAAGTTGCCAAATCGGAATCTGATCGGAATATAGGTCGGAAAGACTGATCGGAATACACCCAAAAAGGGACGTGATCGGAATGTAGTTATAAATCCCAATCGGAATAATGGTAATAAAGAGCTATCGGAATGCTAGAAATTAGAACAAGTCGGAATGCCAACAATGGAGTCAAATCGGAATGTTATACAAGTCACCCAATCGGAATGTAAATAAAACACCACAGTCGGATTAAATAAACCCTAATCCGATCAGATAGATCGGAATACTGGAGTGCCAATCGGAAAACTAATTACCTAATCCGATCATAGAGATCGGAATACAAGGGAAGCACAAATCGGAATGTTGCGATCGGAAAAGGGTTTAAACCTTTTCCGATTACCTTATGATTCGAAATTAAGCAAAGTGATAAGCTATTTTGATAAGCAAACACCTAAACTTGAACGAATACAATATGAAAAAGACTAAATAAGAACAAATAACAACTTTTCCAACTTAAAATAAGCAATCTTTTAAATCAAACCATAAAAAGATGAACTTTTTAAGAAAACTTTTAAAAAGTAAATAAGCTAAACATATAAATAAGCCAATAAGCACAAAGATCTTAAAGCTTATTCGTATGAAAACTTAAGTAGGAATAAAAAGATTAACTTTTTAAGCACGAAAACATTAAGATCAACAGGATCAAATATAACTCGCACCAAAAGTAAACTAAAATCAAGAAAGGTAGAAAGAGATGAAAGAATAAAAGCTTAACTTGAACTTGATTAATGAAATCCAAATACAAAAGGTTTCATCTTGAAATATTAAAAGAAAGAAAAGATAAAAACTTAGTGAGAGAAAGTTGAGAACTTTCTCTCTCTAAAACTTGAAAGAAAAATGAAAAATGAAACTAACTACTAAAAACTAACCAACCCTCCTAATGTGTATTAGGAGGGTATTTATAGGGAAAATGGGAAGGTGTGCATGTGTTGCCTCTTCTTTCTTTCTTCTCGACTCGATTTAAATCTTTTGTCTTTCTCGACGTCGTCTCGGGATTTGTCGATGTATATTGAACTTGTCTTGTAATTTTCTTCTTCTATTAGGCTTGAGTTCTTCGACTTCATTAAACTTCCGTCTTTAGACTTTTTCTTCGATAAATATTCAGAATAGGCCTTGGACTTCCGTTCTTTTTGCACTCTTGATCTTTTGACTTCGTCTTTTCTCGTTTTCTTCGATAAAAGCCCGTGAAAGACCGTGTTTTCTTCCTTTTTCATCATTTGGTCCTAAAACACAATAAAAACACAAACCACGCATAATTCCGACTTTTACGACATAAAATACACGTTTTGGTCTTGTTATTATTGGAAATAAGTGGTAAAAGGATAAGTGTTTTCACACTTATTATAATGTCACGACTATTATACTACCTATTACAACTTTCTATAAACGATACATAATAAACCTATGACCGATCATTCTTGTTTGACTCAATATTTTGAGGCTAAAAATATCCCCCAATGAGAGGTCATTCCCCTTTCTCATTTGAAGCTTTGTAGATATTACTAATCTCGCCATAACTGAGTCTTGAACGTGTAATAGTAGTCTTGTTCCTTCATGATGTGATCTTTGAGCCTTTGTCGTTGTCTTTCAACTTTGTCTTTTATCTTGAGACCTTAAAATCCTTCTTGACTTGTCTTTTCCATCTTGCAATCTTGTGTCTTCATCCACATGCTCATACTTTGCACCATCTTGAAAGCTTGCTAACAATCTCCTTTGAAGAGAGGTTATTCCCCTACATTGATAAGGAAGATTTTATTCATCAGAGTTACGGAAGTCTTTCACTTTCTTGATTGTTGAATATGTCTTTGGGCATGAGTATGTGGTTTTGAATCTTCGACTTGGCTGAGTACACCGTAACGCCACCGTCTCGAGACAAAACATTGACATGGACTGAATGGCTTTGACATTCGTCCTAAATCGGTAGCGTTTTACCTCCGATTGGTGAAGATCGTTATACGATAATAAATACCGTACCTGTGATAGGTAGATTTAATTAAGAACCTCCTTGACAGGGTTTCGGGCTACACTAGCCGTTCTCTTTACTCGACCGTCTCAAAGCAAGACTGCGAACATAAAGAGTGAATCAATTGGATAAATATTCGCTTGATTAAAGTCGTCAATTCAAATTCCTGGAACAAGTTTGATTCTTAAAGAATCTTTCCATTGTTTCTTTCCAGTTGACACAAGCTTTATTCATAAAGAATCTCGTACCTACTGTAGCGCTGTTAACCTAACGTTGTGGATTAAAGATATTGGGGGTATTTGATCGTAACCATAAAACGACAAAACTATCAATGCTCCCCCTTCACATGTGCATCGGTAATCGAAAGTGTTTTGCACATGTGGGTAAGAGTTAAAGTGCTTGAGTCTTGTAAATAGATCACATTTTAATCACATTTTCTCCCCTATCTCTAGTATATAAAATCTTTGATATTAGAGATACAAAATTTGATTAAAATATATCACGAAAAAATAGTCTTGAAAATCTTCGGGAGAAAAATGTGTCTTACTTAGCACGAATTTGGAAAGCTCCCCCTCAAATATTCATCCAATTGAATTATCATTGCGAGGATGTGATCCACATTTCGCTTTTTGAGGATAGGAGTTGTTGAACACACAATTTTTGAAAGATTTTGTATAATCATTGAGAAATTTTAGAAAAAATTGTGTTCAACGCTTTTTGAAAAATCACAACATTCCAAAAAATTTTAAGAAATGGATTTTCAAAAGCATAAACTTGAGTTCATAGACTTTGAATGTCTTTTGTCAAATCCACTCAAGTGTAAGAAGATTTATCTTCTTTTGCTAAGGATAAGAGAACTAAATAGTACACTCCCCCGTGAATATAGATCCGGGTTGCGATCTGAAAGTGATTACAAGCCATTGTGTTGAGCTCAAAACGTTGAATGTTTTGTGACAAGCTCAACCCAAGATAGATTGCTCTACTCGTTGTTCGAAAAATTGTCCAAAATAGACATTTTCCTTTATTGAAAGTGAAATGACATGTTTTATAAAATATTTACAACTTGCATTCGAGCTTTATGTACAAATCCGTGTCGTTATTGAGCGACATTTTAGGCACATCCATATTATCGATACTGAAAGACATGTTGAGAAGAAAATTTTTGGATTTTCAAAGATTATTAAATTTTGTATTTTTCTTTTTCATTAATATTTACATGTAGATGTTTGATAGATGAATCAAGCAGGCTTCTTTGCCAGAAACTCCAGTTCTGCTGGAGTCAAACATCTCATACCAATTTGCCTAACTAGATACGCACACCTCTCTTTCGAAAGAGCTTTTATAAACAAGTCAGCTAATTGGTAATCAATTCCAACGAAGTATAGTTCAACAATACCCCTTTTAACTTGTTCCTTAATGAAGTGATATCTGACATCAATGTGCTTCGTGCGGGAATGCTGTACCGGATTGCAGGAGATGGCTATGGCCGACTTTGAGTCACAGTACATATGTACTTTATCAAAGTGGAAGCCATAATCCGTGAGTTGTGTTCTCATCCAAAGAACTTGAGCACAACACGCAGATAGAGACACATACTCTACTTCAGCTGATGATAGTGGCGTGTAGTCTTGCTTCCTGGAAGACCATCCTACGAGCTTATCTTGACCTAGAAATTGTGCACCACCAGAAGTACTTTTTCTTGTATCAAGACACCCTACATGATCAGAATCTGAATAGGCCATTAGAAAGAAACCGGTTTCCCTCGGATACCAAAGTCCCAAATGAATGGTATTCTTGAGGTACCGAAAGATCCGTTTGACCTCCTTGAGGTGCTTTTTAGTGGGTCGTGCTTGATATCGTGCACAATAACACGTAGCATGTGATATATCTGGTTAGCTTGCTGTTAAGTACATGAAGGAGCCGATCATGGAACGATATTTCGTTTGATCTATGGCATCTCCCTCCAAATCAGCATATAGGGATGTGGTTTATAATGGTGTCCCAACGGGGTCACATGAGGTCATACCAGGCTTTTTGATTATCTCTTAACAATACTTTGCTTGGTTAATGAAGATACCACTTGGGGATTGGTGAACTTGAATTCCTAGAAAGAATTTTAGTTCGCCCATCATTGACATTTCAAATTTGTTATGCATTACTTACTCAAACCATTTTGAAAGTTTTTGGTTTGTAGACCCGAAAATAATGTCATCAACATAAATCTGCACAATCAAAATGTCATCCCCATATTTATAAGTGAACAGAGTTAGATCAATGGAACCTTTTGAGAAACCTTTGGATTCTAGAAATTTTGAGAGCTCGTCGTACCACGCCCTTGGAGCTTGCGTGAGTCCATAAATTGCTTTGTTGAGATGATACACCTTGTTAGGATAAAGAGGATTGACAAATCCTTCCGGCTATGTGACATAGACTTCTTCCTTCAAAGGACCGTTAATAAATACCGTCTTTACATCCATTTGATAAACGATGAATCTCTTATGTGCAACATAAGCAAGGAAAATCCTGACCGCTTCTATAAGAGCTACTGGTGAAAATGATTCTTCAAAATCAAGACCCTCTTTCTGGCCATACCCTTTAGCCACTAGCCTAGCTTTGTTCTTGATGATTGTGTTTTCTACATCCATTTTGTTTTCCCAGACCCATCAAAGATTTATTGGAATTACATCGTATGGTCTGTCAACAAGTTCCCAGACTTAAGGTTTAACACCCCCAATTCACATTATGTATCGGAAATACACAATTGGGGTGCTAAACACAAGTATCATCACACAAGGTATATTGAACGACTCAAAAGAGAGACGTTTACATATAAAATATAAAAAATATTTCACACATTGTCTAAAACATAAGTTCAACCCATAACGTACTAAAATGACACCAGAGTAAAGCGTTTAGTCCCCACGGATCTCGACCAACAAACCAACAAGTTTCAGTACAGTACATAAACATTAAACAAATTGTTCAATAGTAAAGGATAGAATTTGTTTTAGACTAACAAACTTCAAAAGCCAACCCACAACATCCACAGAAAAGCTCCGCCATCAATCACCTTCGATTACCTGAAAAACATGCTAAAACGAGTCAACAATAATGTTGAGCGAGTCCATAGGTTTAACAAATCACATTTGAACACAAGCAGAAAATCAATCATAATCATTTATAGAATTGTCGTGCACACAATCTATTTCAAGGCAACACATTGTATTTAAGCTCATGACACCAACCCCTTAACCAATTAGTCACCACGCCAAATGCCAGCATGACTAGATAAAAACCATTGCCCTTCTAGGGTATCAGTTGCTAGATATATACCCAAATCGCATTCTCGTAAAGTATCCTTCCCATAGGTTACTCAGCGTAATGCCCTGGTCTCAGATAGGGTGGTCAACCCAATAGTACTATCATTTGAATACGTGGCTATTACCAACTCACAACATCAAGTCAGAACATAGTTGGTTCATGAATTTAGGGTCTTTAGCAACAAGGTACTCAATTCAATGCAAGACAACATAGGCAACATGGGTCCAAACAATTAATCATGACTTATGTTCATTTATTTTAAAATTGCATGTATCCCCCTCGCGGGTATTAAAACATTTAGTAGCTAGCATGAAAAGTGAGGCTACAGACTCACCTTAGTATAAGAGACCTAGCGAGATGATCGTCGATGATAGAGGATGCCTTTCAAACACGAGAACCGCTACCTATCAAATAAGGTACGTTCATTAATAATGACTCGAGAAGTAAACCATACATAAGAATATCAACTCAAACTCATAAAATCACGACAAACTCGAGAGAAAACGATACAAGTAATACTATTATACTCTTCTACACATCTATTTTATCATTCTATACTCTCGACAAAATCCGTCGGCACATACCACATGTACTAGCTCATTTACCCCACTTAGACTCGTCAACCGTTTATGAAACGACTCGAAGAACTAACTTACTATCTATAGAAAGTCCTCTAACAAGTTTATCAAATGACTTTACTTTTAAAGTTCCCTGCCTGACTCATCTTTATATTACAAAAACCGGACAGTTTTACGTCATCGACTCATACAACAGTTTTAACTTCTATAAATGACTCCATTTGCAAAACCGACACTTAGGTTTGAAAATAGACTCACCCTACAGGGTTTATACTTCTTCATCAGTCCTTGACTCATTTAAAAACTCAATCTATAGTCACCGAGATTCGATCCAAATATCGACAACAACCCTATTCTATTAGCTAAGCCTTAATAAAATCATAAGGTACCCAAAAATACCCTTTTTCCTATTGATCTAAATTACCCTTCTAAAACTTGCATGAAATCATATTTTTAGCTAAAACCAACCATTTTTATGATCATCCCATAACCCTAATACTAACATATCTTATCTATAACACTTGTATCATCATCAAAATCAAAAACCAAAAAATCAAAATCAAGTTTTAACAAAAACTTAGCATGAAAATCCTTTGATCATCACCATAATCACATGCATGACCATAGTTTTGACCTACCAACCCTAAAAAAATAAAACATCACTCATGTAGCCAAATTTAGTAGCAAAATGATCTACTTGCAATTCTAAGGATTGGTCTTGTGTTAGTTTAGCTTAGATCAAGCTAGAAATTTGATGAAAAGTGATTATATGTGAAGGGGGGGGGGGGGTGACGGCATGTAATAGAGAAAGGGAGAGGAAAAGATTTTCTAGGTTTAGTGTTATCTATGTGAGATTAGGTGAAAAGTTTAGGCTTATATATGGTGGTGGAGGGACCATTCTTATCAATCTGCAATAGTTGTGGTCCAAAATGAAAATAGTTAGCTAAAAAGCAGGAAATGACTATTAGTCAATTTTGAAAATATTCACGGGGCTCGGGTTTCATAAAAATAATTCTCAAAAGTTAAAACGTACCTCAAGTATAATAATATCGTCTCCAGACTCGACTTTACACGTCATTTAAAAAGAAAACATCAAAAATGACAAACATCGAACAACCGATAATAAAACGTAAAATATTAGGCATCCATCGACATCATGCTTGCTAATACTCCCTATACTTATTAAAGAAAAAATATAAGTCTTCTAACATCGGTTTAAACTTAAACCTCCAAAAATAAAAATCATTCAAACTCATCAAAAATTGCAAAATAGTCGTAACGTAAGATTAAGCAATGACGTCGTCGGCGCTTAACCTGTTGGGAATAAAATTAGCTAAGTCACTCAGACGCTGACAAAGGGATTTCATACGCTGACAAGAAGAATTAAGGCGCTGACAGGTGAGACACTGATAAGAATTATCAAGGCATTGACAAGAAGAATCTTAACACAAAGACAAGGAATAAATCTGCCAATGATGAATTCTTCAAGCTGGTGGACAAAATATGAATATAATAATTCAGAATATATTCTTAAATGTTTAAAAGATTTAGTCAATAAGTTATTTGAGTATGTTTATCATATGTCTCTTCCTAAAATAGTTGATCTTAGCTTTTTGTACAAGGCTCCTTAAACCTATAAAAGGAGGCCTTAGGGTTAGACATAAGACACATCCCTTTCACACACCTCTTCCATATATCTCATAACACTTTCATTGTAATCATTCAATGATATTATTAATCAAAGTGAAAGTTTGGTTTACTTTGTTTTGTTCTTTGTTTTAAGTGTTAAATTCCGCCCATAACACTTAGATTGTTCAATACAACAAAGTTTCTCTACGTGTTAAACTTGATTTAATCTCGTTAACACAAAGCTAAATCGATTTAAGTTTGGGATCAACAAGTGGTATCAGAGCTTGTTGAGAAACTTTGATTTGAAGAATGAAATCTAATATCGTGAGGTGAACAAGGCTAGAGAAGAAGTTGAAGAAAAGTTTGATGATGTTTTCAGTTAAGGCCAAGTCTACTTCAAGTTCCACAAGTTCCAATTCTTCTTCAAGTTCTGATAATGAGGTATGTGATGAATCTTCTTGTAGGTTAAATACTGAAAGACTTAATAAAGAAGTTTTAAAATTGAAATCAGATGTTTTAGACGTAAAAGCTAGACTTTCAAATTATCAAGTGGCACTTGTTCAAACTGAAAAGACTGTAGAAGAGTATAAGAAAATGGAATTTGACCTAAAAGATAAAATCAATGTGTTGACTCATGACCTAAATGCTAGTATTGAGGTAAGGAAACATCTTGGATAGATCCAATGGTGTTATACAAGCTAAGTTAGATGAGGCTATCAAAAACAAAGATAATGTAGATCTTAAAAATCAAAGATTTGATAAAGCTTCTGAAACCCTAGAAAAATGTGTTAGTGAACAAAGAGACTCTAGGGATATGACTGGTATTGGGTTGAAAGAATATACTAGTGTTCCACCACCTGTTGGGAACTTCTATGGTGTCCATAGAAAGGATCTCTCTTGGACTGGTATTCCAGAACTCCATGAAGAGGAATTTATTCCTGCACCTAGAGTCCTTTCCCCAGTTGAGGAATATCGACAAAAGGTTATTGACCTAGAAGAGTGGAAGAAGGCTACCCTACTTTGTTTGTTAAGGGTGGGATGCTTAGTGAGAGTCCATTTGTGCCTACACCCATTAAGAGTCCAGTAGTATCTACCCCTATCACTGTGACCAATCCCATCACTGTGACCAATCCCATCATTGTGACCAATCCCATCACTGGAAAAGCTGTTAGTCTTGGCTCCCCAATTAGAAACAACCTAGTGTTAGATATGCTGAAATGTATAGGAAACCTAGGTCACTCAAAAGCCAAGCAAGTGTTAATGGGACAAGGTTTTATCAGTCTAGGCCTAAGTTTGTGTCCAAAAAGGCTTGTTATTCATGTGGGAGCTTTTCTCATTTGGCCTATAATTATGCCAGTAGATACAACTCATTCGCTGACAATAGGTCACCCAATGTCAATCATAGACCTTTTGTCTACACTAGACCACAGGCTACTAGACCAACTCCTTTCTTCTCTAAGGCAGCTAATACCCAAGGTCAAAGACCCTTTCAAAAGACCAACACTTGGTCAAACAGACAGTATGTTCCTGTAGCAAACCCTAATTTGGGCGCTGATAGGAACAAATTCAACGCTGCCATGATCAAATGCAACGCTGACAGCTCCAAGTTTGGTATGAAAATGCCACAACTAGCTGATGTCAGACCTTATGTTAGACAATATAAACAAAGATACTTGGTTAATAAGGGTCAAGGGTCTGACGCATCATCCCACGTAACTTGGAAACCTAAACAAGAGCAAAACTCTAGTTTTAATGGTATTTCAATGACTTGCATTAGATTTAAATATCTTGAGAAGGTCATTACTAGACTCATTGGAACAAATTGGGTGCTTAGGTCACAAAGGGATGAACATGCATTTGTGGTAAAGAATAAGACCACTCTAGTTGAACAACTATATAGATCCAAGTCTGACAAGGCTTGGATCTCCAAAGAAGACTAATTTGTTTTCTTTTTGAGCAGCCTATCCAAAAGCAGGTTAAAGATCAAGGATATTGGGATATTGGATGCTCAAGGAAAATGCATTGTTCGTCTTTCCACTGTTATTATTTTTCTCCACTGACATGTTATCTCTACCCATTATTGTGGGAAAGGGTAGCCTCTGTTGGTGTGTTTTTTTGGTTTTTGTCTAACTATGCAGGAATGTGGAGCTACATTTGGATGGATACAGAGTTACAAACTTTTATTTATGATGGTTGGAATGTTTACATTCCTATCTTGAAATAAAATTTTGCTTCTGCACATATAATTATGTGTATGCTTCTGTTAAGGGGAGGTAAACCTTTATGTTTTTGGGTACTCTTAGAGCACTCTTGCACAATTCTAGATTGTGTCCACTGGTGAGTACGATTTAGTTTTCTAATTCGTGAGGCATTGTAGCATGAAAAGTTGATATACTGTGCATGCTGCCAAGACTTTTGACCTAGAATTAGGTGTGGTCGTATGGGTGACTTTGGGTAGATATATATTTTTGGGCTTACTTGGGGAGTTTCAAAGGTTTTATATGAGTTAACTTTCTCTTTGGGGCATTTGTGAACAAAGGACTCTAGATTTCATGTTTGTCTATCATGCTTTTTGCATGCGTGTATGCATGAACAGTGTTTGTCATTGTTGCTTATTAGAGACTAGTTAATTTCCTTAGGATTATTACCTTTGTTTGTGTTTTAAATAAGGTTTTATGCATTCTCAAGTACATTTTATGGTATGCCATCTTAGCTGATGTCATTTTTAAACTTCTTTATAGACCCAAAATGTTTCATCACCCTTTCATTTTTCAAATTTTTGGATATTTGGAAGCCTAATGATCATTGAGATGTTTTTCCTAGTGATTGATATCTAGTAGCAGCAGAGATCACTTTCACAAGGGTGTATAGTGTTATGGAGATGGCTGAGACTATTGGCACTAGCTTTAATATAGGTCAAGTCAGTCTTATCATCAGTAAGTCCATCCCTATATACTATGAATCAACATTGAGGATTTATTTCCCGAATGTGGATGAGGATAGTATGAAACCTTTGACATTAATTGAATTGACAAAAATATGTATTAGCTTGCAAAAGCAAAATATAGAACTGGTACAAATTGTCAAGGATCACTGTTTTGAACTTATAGACCTGTTGTTTTGGAAGCTGATATGAAGCTATGGAGGATATTCATGGTTCCGTCCTTTGATACTAATCTTGGAGAGGAGTCTTAAAAAGGGGAGGAGTAATTGAACTTGAGTGAAAAAAGTTATAAATAAGGCTCCAAAAGACTCTATAGATGTATTGTAGAAGATGATTAAGATCAAGTTTGAGTGTTGACTTTTTGAGGTTTATTCATACTCAAATTCAAGGATAGAGAATGTTTGTAAGAATCCTCTCTGTATGTTTTATTTTATTCAGAAACATGATTAATAAAGTAGATATCATGTTTAGGGGAGGATTGTTGGGAACAGAATTAGCTAAGTCACTCAGACGTTGACAAAGGGATTTCAGACGCCGACAAGAAGAATTGAGGCGCTGATAGGTGAGACGCTAATAAGAATTATCAAGGCGTTGACAAGAAGAATCTTAACACAAAGACAAGGAATAAATCTGCCAATGATGAATTCTTCAAGTTGGTGGACAAAATATGAAGATAATAATTCAGAATATATTCTTAAATGTTTAAAAGATTTAGTCAATAAGTTATTTGAGTATGTTTATCTTATGTCTCTTCCTAAAATAGGCCTTAGGGTTAGACATAAGAAACATCCCTTCCACACACCTCTTCCATATATCTCATAACACTTTAATTGTAATCATTCATTAATATTATTAATCAAAGTGAAAGTTTGGTTTACTTTGTTTTGTTCTTTGTTTTAAGTGTTAAATTCCGCATAACACTTAGATTGTTCAATACAAAAAAGTTTCTCTACGTGTTAAACTTTATTTAATCTCGTTAACACAAAGCTAAATCGATTTAAGTTTGGGATCAAAATAACCCTCTCTAAACAAATGAGGATACTTATCCTTAAAGAAGTCCTCACGTTCCCAGGTAAACTATGGTCCACGTCTAGAATTCCTTGTCAATTTCACAATCGGAATCCTACTATGCTTTAACATCTTAACTTCCCTCTCCATAATCTCTACAAGTTCCTCTAAAAAATGAAACTTATCATCAAGTTGAATTTCCTCCAGTGGAATCACCAAATCCCTTTCAGCTAAACACTTCTTCAGATTAGACACATGAAAAGTGTTATGAATAGCCCTAAGTTCATCCGAGAATTCTAACTTATATGCAACCAATCCGATCCTTTGGATAATTTCAAATGGTCCAATATATCTCGGGCTCAACTTTCCTCTCTTTCCAAAACGATTAACTCCTTTCCATGGCGATACTTTCATCATAACCATGTCTCCTACTTAAAATTCTAACGGTTTCCTCCTCTTATCAGCATAACTCTTTTGTCTTCTTCTGGCAGATAACAAACACTTATAATTTGCACAATCTTTTCAGTCATCTCAAATATCATTTCAGTTCCAGTCAGTTGACTCTCTCCTACATCACTCCAACAAACTGGAGACCTACACTTGCGTCATGTGATACCCAGAACCCGAGGTAATTTATTTTACCCTAAATTACGAATATTTTTGAAATTTTTAAGAATTTTCGTTTATTATATATTTGACTGTTTAAGTTGAAACCGATGTTTAAGGTCGTAATCTTAACGATTGACTATTTAAGAAAGACGATGACGACTACGATCCCAACAGATGCCCAATATTTATGTTTTATTATCGTTTTGTCGATATTAGAATTTTTGAGAATTTAATTTTTGGTTCGTGTTAAGTCGATCTGGTTGCGTTTTATTTCATCCCGGGTGCATTTAAATTGCTTTAAAAGTATTTTCGAGTGTTCGGGGCGACCCCCGACTCCCGCAAATTTTCAAAATCAACTAGTAAGTCGTTTCCCGTTATTAAGTGGTGTCGTTTTAAAATGAGGCCAAAAGAAAACCAAAATGTCAAAAGAGGCCCCTCAAATTTTTAGAAAAAGGAAGGAAGGAAAAAGATACAAACAAAATTCATTTCAAAAAAATCTCTCCTTCCTCCTTCTCTCTCTATGGCCGTCGGCATCCACACCACCACCACCACCAAAAAAATTTCCCATTTGATTTTAGCAAATCCAAGTTTAGACCACATTTTTATTATCATTTGTAAGTGTTTTGATGTAGTTTATAACAACATGCATTAACAAATTTTTTTCAAGAATCAAAGATTTTTCAAAAATATGAGTTGATGTAATTAGACTAGTTGCATGTTTAATTAGTGTTTGGGTAATGATTAATCATCCAGAAAACCAACCAAAATCAATTTGGTTGGGGTGTTTTGAACACCAACACCTCACGGCCAAATGGGGTGTTTGGTTGTTCATGGTGGTTGATGAATTCTGTTGTGGGTTTGTGTTTAAAATGGTGTTTTTGATGTTTTTAAATGGGTTAAAGATAATGCATGTGTGATTTAGGATTTGAGTTTTTATGAATATTTGATTTTCATTGTAGTATAGGCTGATTATGGTGTTTAGGAATGCTTATAAGTGGTTATAATTAGTCTAGGTGATGTTAGAATGGATTGGAAACAAGTGTTGGATTGATTTTGAAGAAGGAAATTTTAGGCAGATTGTTTAGGCATGTTTTCGTGGGTTTAAGTTTGAGAACAGGTCATGAGGCTAGGATGTAGTTGTAGAGCATTGTCTTAGCTTCGATTTGGTATAAGAAAGTAGCTTACGACTCCTAACAAGTCAAAAGTTGCTATTTTGAAAGTTCGTGTACCGGGAGATGAGAATCAACATAATCCGAAATTATGTTTGGTTTTAGGTCAAATCCCGGAGACCACAGATAGAGTTTTATAAACACTTGAAAGTTGTTCTTTGGTTCCAAACCTGCATTTTTGAGTCTATTTTTGGACTTAAGGGTCAAATTAGTTAATGGTACATTTTAAACAAGTCAAACAAGTCTTAGATGGTAAAAGTGCAAAATCAGTCCGAAAAGTTTACGTCTAGTAATGTAATGAGTAATGGGTCTTAAAAGTAAAAACTTTTTATGGGATTTAAAATGGGTTTTCTAAAGGTTATAAGTGATTTTTAAAAAATTTCTTGTAATTTATATAGATTCTTAAGTGATAGAAAACAACCCGTACTTTTGGTAAGTACCGGCAAAGTTATAAAATGGGAAAACGTTTCTACTTACATAGATAGATAGTATGAGTTTAGTAATGATCACATGTAAGAGTTTTGGCGTGAGTTTTTATAAGTATTAAGTGTTTTTATATACGCGTGTTTAGTACAATAAGGTACACGGAGTATTGACTCGGTTTTCGTATTTTGATTTCTAGGTCACGTGTTAGATTTTCCGGGGCAACCAAATCGTCGGTGATATTTACGTTACGTTTTCGCTAGAACCACTACTACTACGCAAGGTGAGTTTATAGCCTCACTTCTTACACTTTTAAATTGTTTTACCCGCGAGAGGGATGCATGCTATTTTAAATGAAACGAATATAAGTCATGAATGATTGTTGGACCCGAAAGTTGCCTAAATTGTGTTGAGTTCCTAGTTGCATAAGACCATATATTCCTGAACTATTAACTATTGTTTAATCCTTGTGTGGATTGAAAATAGCCGCTTATACAACTGATAGTACTATGGGGTTGACGACCCTATCCGAGACGAGAGCTAGTACGTTGAGTACCCTCTGCGGACGAATAACTCGTGATAAGAAATAAGGTATAATTGCAACTAATGCCTTTAGAAGGGGAACTGGTTTCATCTTAATCATGCCGATAAATGTACGCGGGTGATTGAGTTAACGGATTAGTGTCATGAGCTTAAACACAATTATAATAACCTTGAATGATAGATTGTTCGATCCACAATTCTATAAATGATCGTGATTGATTTTATATACTTATTTTGAAAATGAGATTGTAAAACCTATAAATTTTGCTCAGCATTATTTGTTGACCCCTTTAAGCATGTGTTTCAGGTAATCGATGATATGGTAGCAAGGATCATGCGATGATGGAAGTAGTTGTGGCTTGGCGGTCTACTTTGTCTTTCCTCCCTTTTTATAACTTAAAACTTTTTATATTATGTCATGTGAACTAGTAATGTACTTTTGGGTTGAGATTTAGTGGGGACCTAAATGCAACTCTATTTTGTATTATCTTTGGGGTTTGGGAAGCAGTAGACGATGATGTTTTAACAATGTTTAATATATGTTTAAATATTTTCGTCTCTTTGAGTCTTTCGAAATATCTTGTGTGTGATTATAACTACCTAGCACCCAAATGTTGTAGTTCCGCTGCGCATATCATTTGGTGGGGGTGTTAGAGATTGGTAATCAGAGCCATGAGTTATAGAGAACTAGGTCGTTTTGAAAAATTCTAAACTATAACTTTTGGTGTCGTAAGAAATTGTCCAAGCACACAACTATCCCGCATGGCTCCGGTAAGATTTACTTTTAGTATTGATGGAAATAGATGTATCCCTTTTAAATTGAAATGAATGTATGAGTATTTATTACGTAAATACTGAACTACTATATATAAACGTTGAAATTGTACGTGGAGTACTCGATACCGTAATTCTTGTATTGCATATGCATGAGCATCATATTATCGTATTTTTGGCATGTGTACCACCTTTGCATTGCATTTGCATGCATATAATTATAAATATTGAATGATTACCTTACGTACCCTCCAAAATTTTCTGTGATTGCAGAGATGGTCGAGGTACCGCCTAACGGGAATGAAAACAGAATCGTGGAGGAAACCGAGAGAGAAGAGGCAAGGGAAAACGTTGGAGCAGCTGTTGTAGGACAAGCCGAGGCAAATAATGTTCAAGCTCAAATTCCCAGTCGAAGAAGTAATATTGTCCCTAGGCTTGCCCGTATTTCTCATCTGATCGGTATGCCAGGTATCGCTAGAAGGTCCGACGCCGCGGCTAGTGCTAGTTCTCTCCATCAGGACATCGCAAGAGTCACTTGCCCTGGGCCAAGACAGTATGGTGACGTTCCGTTTTTCTTGAGAAGGATTGATAGGCTAATGTATGAACGTTATGTGGTGGAGACAAGAGTGATCAAGAGGTTTGACGAGAACGAAAGAGCACATCCAAAGTTACTAACAAGGACTGCAAGGGATGAGTACGATGGAGCATCGACTAAGAATGATATTGACAGCTTGAGATCTATGATAGCAAATTTGAGTGCAAGTCTTGAGCAAGTTAAGGAAGACCAGGCTAGGTTGGTCAAGATGCACAGTTGGGAGCACCGTGTAAGATCATCCCTACCGCAAGATTGGAGATTCGTGGATGACTCTGAGCTGGAGGCTAATGATTTCATGGTTCAACCGCCAGCCAGAGGTGAGTGTGTCGCTTTTGGGAATCAAGTAGCACCGGAGTTTGGGTCTACTTCTGGAATGAAGAGGGTGGCAGAATGTAAGCCGAGTGATAAAGGGAAGAGAAAGATGGATGAGGAAGAAGATAGTGATGAAGAGCCCGAGGAGGATGAGGAAGAACCACCGTCCAAGAGGTCATGTGGATCACCACGTGGTTAGTTACTTGTATTTCAGTTTTATCTTTTGATCGTTGTAATCGAACTTATTTAGACTCTTGTATGATGATATTGTGATGAAAACTTGATAACTTTAAGTTTGTTGGTGTATGGTTGTAGTTGCATTACTTGTCACAGATTTTGGTTGATCTATCAATGCAATCCATGTTTACCTTTCATAATCTATGATAAGTCTTGAATTTGCTCTTTTGTGATGTGATTGATGAATATTAGTAACCTTGTTGATGTGTTGTTGTACTTATATTATGTCCTGAAAGAGAAATCCTTCTTAATCTTGATATGTATACTTACCTTGTTTTCTATTTCCCTGTCATTGCAGAGAGGTGTAACTAAGACATCACCATGCCTCCAAAGTTGACAGCTACTCGTGTGAACACTATGATTCAAGAGGCAATTACCAATGCTCTTGAGGCAGATCATGCGAACAGAGACGAGGAAGGTGGAAATGTGGAAAGACAACCAGCCCCAAGGGAATGTTCATATGCCGGTTTCGTGAAATGTGGTCCCACACAGATTCGTGGTACCGGTGAAGCTATGGAACTCCGTAGATGGGTGGAAAAGATTGAGAGCACTTTCGAAATCAGTGGGTGCTCTGAGGCAAACAAAGTTAAATTTGCAGTTGCTACTTTCCTGGATGATGCTTTAAGCTGGTGGAACAACCAGGTGGCTACTGTCGGATTGGTAGTAGAAAATGGAAGACTTGGACTGTAACCAAGGCACCTTTGACTAAGAAGTTTTGTACCGAGGAAGAGCTGGGTCAGTTAGAGGACGAGTTGAGACACTTGTCATTGAAGAATAATGACATCACTGCTTATACAAGAAGGTTCAGTGAGTTAAGCCTATTGTGTCCAGATGCTTTCGCAGACGATCGCAAGAAGATGAAACAATATATCAAGGCTCTGTCAAGCAACATTAAGGGTGAGACTACTTCGTCAAAGCTCGGATCATTTGATGAGGCCGTTCAGATGGCTCATGCATTGATGGATGTTAAGTTGCAAGACAAGAAAGACTATATTGTTGAGGGAAACAAAAGGAAATGGGAAGCTGCCCAGGTGAATCAATCCCAAGGACAGAATCATGGGGGTAATCACAACAACAATCAAGGACCGAATCGTAACCAACAGTTCAACCAAAGGAGGAATGATGGGATGAGAGCCGCTACTACCCCTAGAGGAGTTAAGGTCAATCCTCATTGTGGCCGTTGTCACTTATACCACATTGGGAATTGTCCTCCTGCATGTGGCAAGTTTGGGAAGGCTGGTCATAGAGTTGCATATTGTCGATCTAGAGGTGTGGCTATAGGGGCAAATGCCATGAGAGTAATGGTTTGTTTTGGTTGTGGAGAAAAGGGTCACAAGCAAGGAAACTACCCGAAATCTGGGAATAGGCAGGGAGGAAATGCTGATGTTGTATACCGAGTGGGTACCGCTGACAAACCGCAAGGCCCGAATGTTGTGACCGGTACGTTTCTACTTGACGCTCGTTATGCTAGTGTATTATTTGATTCTGGATCCGACAAAAGCTTTGTAGACGTAAAATTTAGTCGCCATATCAATAGAGAACCGGTAATGCTAACGACTAACTATAATGTGGAATTAGTCGATGGAAAGATTGTTAGTACTAATTCTATACTAAGAGGGTGTACCTTGAAGTTAGAGAATTATGCCTTTGATATCGACTTAATGCCGATAGAGCTAGGATCTTTTGACGTGATTATTGGGATGGATTGGTTAATGGCGCATAGTTCGGTGATTGTTTGTGGAGAAAGGTTGGTCCAAATCCCGTTGAGAAATAGGGTATTGGCTTTGAAGGGTAATGAATGTACTTCTTGTCTGAGAGTAATATCTTGCTTGAAGATGATGAGGTATATGGAAGAAGGATGCGATGTATTTCTGGCGCAGATTTCTAGTGATGGTGATGTAGAGACAAAGTTGGAAGAGGTGCCTAATGTATGAATTTTTGCAAATTCTTTTTAATCTATTTATCGTTCCATAAATCGACTCGAAATTGATATCGGACTAAACGTAAGATTTATTGTTTTTGGTGAAACGGATTTTTTGTATTTTTAAACTAAAATCTATTTAATTAAAAACTATTTAAACTAATTCAATTAACTAAAAACTTACTATTTAAAAACTAATTAAAATGATTAAAACAAATCTAATTTAAATTTAATAAACTAATTTTAAACTATTTAAAAAAACTATTTTGAAATTTAAACTAAATCTATTTTAAAACTATTTTCAAATTAAACTAAATTAATTTTTAACTAAAAACTAAAAAAATTTAAATAAAATATATTTTTTTCTTTTTATATTTTTTTTTAACTTTATAAAAGAAATAAAAATTTTTTAAATAAAATTAATAACTCTAAAATTATAATTAAACTTATTAAACTAAAACTGCCAGCTTAGAATTAACCCTATATTAATTAAACTACTAGAGAATAAACACAAAAGGAGCCTAGATGGAATGGTTAAGACTTAGGTCTGTTGAGCGTGAGGTCGCAGATTCGGGTCCCAGTTAGAATGTATTTTCTAATATATATATATATATATATATATATATATATATATATATATATATATATATATATATATATATATATATATATATATATATATATATTGGAAATTAACTTCTCAGACCAAAAGAGTCTGAGATTTTAAGTAGTAGAAATAAGCAATACGAACAACCAAATAAGCAGATAAAAATAACCCCAACAGCTAAGCCAATAAGTAGACGAAATTAAATAAGCTACATAATCCATAAATAACAACACCTAAATAAGCAAATAATACTGACAAGTAATAAGCAGTGAAGCTAATAAGCAATCAATATTAGAGCTAACAGAATAAGCAATCTAACCGAATATAGCAAATAACTAAATAAGCAGAAGACCTAATTAGCAAATATATCTTAACACTACTCCAATAACAATAAGCAAATAATAAAAAACGAAACCCTAGCAGTTTAATAAGCAGATCTAACAGCTCTATTCTAACCACAAGCAGATTAACAATTTAAAGCTAAAACTAAAAACTTCAACAAAACTAAATAAATATAACAGATCCAAACAAAAAATTAATCAAACAAAAGCAGATTATCAAATTAAACTTAGCTAAAACTTATAAAAAATAAAAGAGAATCAGAACCTTGTGACGAAACCGTTGAGATGTAGGAGGGCGCTGAACCCCCTATGAACCGAATCAAACGCACCCCCAAATTATCATCATCATCATCTCGAACACAACTTCGAACCAGGAAACATCTCGAACCAAAAAAAATCTTACTCGAACCGGTTTTATATAATTTTTCAGTAGGGAAAATTATTTCCACTCTTTTTTTTTATCAATAAAAACCAACAGTAATAGAAAACAAATTCAAGATGAATTATATTAAACTTGACAGAAATTAAATGAGACGAAATTTAATTGAAATTACTTTCCATTAATAATAAAAAATTACAATTACTGAAAACTAAAAATTACAATTTAACCTAAAAATCTAATTTGCAGAAATTAAAAATAATAAAAAGTGCACACTAAAAATTATAGATGAAGGGGATTTTTATAGGCAAACCCCTGGAAACCCTCTTCATGGATTAATGAGTAAGCAATTAATCTTGGCCGCTTAAATCTTCACTTCTTTTTTTCTCTTGATCTAGCGACTGAAAACATACTAAAGGGCACATGGATCGCCAGCCTGGATAGGATTTGTGTTACTTGTGTTTGTTGAAAGATAACATGGAGTGATTCTATTGGTGAAAGGGTTATGGTGAGGTGGTTTAACCAATCAAATCAAGGGAAATAGCCAAGTGAGATGGACCACCATAGTGTTTACCTCCGAAATCTTAGGGGTTTAATTAAGAATCGTGTGAATCACACGAATTGGGTAAAACCCCCAATTTTTACTAAATAATTTCTGATCTAGGTAAATTTAGGGTTTGGAGATTTGGGGGTGGTTGTGTTTGTTTGTTGAGAGAGAAATATAAACAGTGAAAGTTTTTTTTCTTGTTTTTATCGAATGTAAGGTGAGCTGTGGGGTAAAAAACCGTTTAATAATAAGTGTGAGTGGGGGTTTGGGTAAATGTATACACGTGTGTGTGGGAGGAAGTAAATAAGTTATTGTGTGAGTTGACTGGAATATTTGACCAAGGCTTAGTGTAAATAATAGGGCTTGGCACAATTTAATCCGATTTTTTGTGGCCTAAATGATTTCATACGAATATAATGGTTTTGGGCTTTGGTGGTTTTTTTCATTCGTTAATTTATTTTGGGCTCATGATGGGCTATTAGTTATTTAATCAAGCAACATATAACTTCCAAATGGGCTTTTGAGCCCATTAACCCAAATGTGGGACCCACTTGGCCCAATTATCCTCGTAAATGATTAAATCCACTAAAACGAGATCGATTTCGGCTTTCTTGTTTATTTCTTCAAAACCGTGTCGAATGCCGGTTTTCGTGATCTTTGGCACACTTTTGGTCTTTTGACTTTGTCTTCGTCTCTTTCTTGGACTTTTCTTCAACATTTGACCGTGAAATCCCGTGTTTTCTTTCCTTTTGATCATTTGTACCTATTTCACACAAAAACACAAAACCACGCATAATTCCGACTTTTACGATATTAAACACTTGATTAGGTCTTGTTTTTCCTTGATTTTAGTGGCAAAAGGATAAACGTTTACACACTTATTAAATCCCCTACACTTGACCATTGCAATGACCCCATGCAATGCATTATTTTAAAGCATAAAGTTACATTATTCTCATAGTTAATCCATCTCGGCCTTTATTAAGATATACTGTTATTACTATGACGGAAAGATAAAAACTTAAAAGGAAACAAAAGTTATAAAAATTTATTAACTTGGAATTATTTGATGGAAGAAACTTGTAAAGAAATCTTAGACTTAAATTAGGGCTTTGGTGTTATGAATATTAATCACCCTCAAGTTTCACGTTCCCCATGCCAAGCTTAAAAACGAGATCATTGTTTACCATAAGTCCTTAAGTTAAAACCACTTATATAAGACAATTGTGTAATACTCTTTCTCCAATTCCTACATTGTATCTCTAGATTTTATTGATTGTCATTCACCCGTAGGCTCATTTGACTTATTTGATAGTTATTAGTCCAAAAATGAAGGCCAAACGGTGCAAACGCGACACTCAAAACCTAACCTCGTCCTCAAAAACGTTGTCACTAAAGTAAGCCCACATCAAGGATTATTTAACACGATTTGGGGAATAAATTCCCGGACCCAAAATTTGGCCAATAGTACTACTTATTAATTATTCCTCCAAAGTCACGTAGACTTTATGTGGAGTTTAGAAAGTTCACATCATATACCCTTAGGCTCTTTAAGATGTAAAAATGCTCCTCATTTATTGTCCACACCCTAAGGCTCCTTGAACGATAACAAGGGAATTGATTTTTGATGGATTTTTATTCAACACTTACCATTCCATACACCCTAAGGCTCTAATGACAAGGTTCGTGCTATATGCCCCACACCCTAAGGCTCCTTGAGGTCATGTTTTAATCTTATTCTTTCTTTATTTATGATATATATAGTAGGCCAAATTCCGAGTTCCCATGGTCTAAATACTTCCTACTTAGTGGTTATGAGCCACCTTAGTCGGAAGTCCACAACGCTGGCACCCTCAATATGTTCATACTTTAATTACAAGGAGAATAACGATTTGGCTAAGAGTTAAGATATCGAATCTACACCGCAAAAATCCTCATTTATTAAGCAATTAAATATACAAGCGGGAAGAAAGAGCCACAAAAACTCATATAAGCAAAAATTAACCCTTAAACTTATCATCAACTCTATCATCTCTCGTTCTCCACAATTTAAAATCTCAAAGAATGAGACTTGTGGATGCTTAGCCTAATAAACCAATTAAGGTCCATATGGTTAAGGATACTAGCTAGAGTAAACTTAGATAAGTATACTCGAGTTGAGTCAAAATATTCGCGACGGGCGATCTAAACTTGTTAAAACCATTTTATTCATTTATTTATTTTTGACTTTATTCTTGAAATGGAAAATATAAATAAGATGCGATGAAAAAAGGAAAGAAAATAAATGGAAATACTACTAGGCCAAAATAGATCAAAAATTTGAAAAACGTTGAAATTTTTTTTATTTTCCGGTTAAATGGGGTCAAATCCATGGAAAAGCCCACTATAATTTCGATAGAAATCCCCCTACACTTAATATAAACATTGTCCTCAATGTTTAAGCATGTGGTAGAATAAACCCCCCTACACTTAGGACATTGAGTATGTTGTTTAAAATAGAGCTAAGGAAGAGACAACTAAAGTGATTACATTTATTCGTCTTATTTATATACAAGATTGAATCACAATAGAAAAAACTTATCGAAGGAACCGGGTACACGGGAAACACGGGAACACGGGTCGCGGCAAAAATACCAAAAGTGGATCATCAAAGCACATGTCCCTGCACAACATCACAACACACAAACAACCTACTTGGCTCCCCCTACACTTATTGGTGGAAATGGATGAAGATGAAAAAGGGTGGAAAGGGTGGAAAAGGGTAAAAAATCAAACCTTGTTAAACGATGCTTGATTTATTTATCACGAGTCTCTAGCTCGACTCGATTTCTCGAATATCATCATTCAAATGGGAAAATCATGGGAAAACCGAGATTTCCAAGGGTGGAAAATCTCTCCATGATAAAGGGTGAAGTAAAGTCATATAATGAATACCCATGAAAATCCACCCGGGTCAAACATATAATTTCCATCACAAAAGGAAATAAACCCCGAGGTGGTAAAATCACGCAAGTCAAAGAAATGTGGGGTATCCTTAGGCAAAAATTGCTTACGAGGAAAGGTGTTATGGTGATATGGTAATGAAAGCACAAAAGTCTTTATTCCGGGATCAAACACCGGTTCCTTAACGGGAAAATAGCAAGAGGTATTGACATTTAAGCTCAAAATATCATCAAAATCCAAAGTGAGGGAGTCGTCCTCTTCCAAAATCGATGTGAAAACATAAGTATCATCGGAGTCATAGAAAAACTCATCCTCATGAGGAAAATAGGTATTTAGAAAGATATCTAAATCCTCCTCAAATGGAATAACCTCTAAATTAGGAATGATCTCTAAGAGTGGAGGATCCTCCTCAAAAGTCATGACTTCTAAAATTGGAGTATAAAAGTCAAAAGGAGTTTCCATGGAAGAATCACTCATAGAAATATGAGGTGCATTAAGAACATGGGGTGGGTCATCAAAGTTAATGAGATCACTTAAAGAAGTGTCATCATCGTAAGTATCAATGATTGGTTGATCAAAAATGGGTGGGTCAAAAGTGGGTGGGTCAAAAGATAGGTCGTCTAAACCGAAGATAGTGTGATCACTTGAAGAAGTGTCATCACTATAGGTATCATAAATAGGAGTTTCAAAAATTTGAGGCTCTTAGGGAAGGGATGATATGATCACAAAATCATTTTGATTAGAATTTTCAATTCAAAAAGGATTAATAAAAATCTCGTCATTATCATAATTAAGAACATCAATCACATTGACCGACTCTTTTCCATTTGATTTTGTTGTGATTTTTCCCATTTTAAAAACTTGTTGTTCATCCGTAACCCTAAGAATTAACTCCCCTTCGACCACATCAACTAAGGCTCTTCCGGATCGTAAGAATGGTCTACCAAGTATTAACAGAATACGAGGATCCATCTCATAGTCGACGACGACAAAGTCCACGGGAAAAGTGAATGTACCAAATCGAACAAAAATGTCTTCGGCAATACCAACGGGGTATGCGAGAGTTCGATTAGCTAACTCGAGAGTCATGCGAGTCGGTACAAGGTCGGGTAATGATAATTGTTTCCAAACCGAAAGTGGCAAAAGATTGATGCTAGCGCCGAGATCCTCTAAAGCCATACGTTCATCAATTTAGGGAAACGAGCAAGGTAACACGAATCGTCCGGGATCTCCTAGCTTCTCGGGAAGCTCTTTGAGAAGAATCGCGGAACAATTCTCATTTAAAAGAGTGTTCACGAGCTCAACCATTTTTTCTTTCTAATTAAGCAAATCTTTAAACATTTTCACAAATTTTGGCATTTGAGCAAGTGCTTCAATAAGGCTAATGTTAACATTGACGTTGGAAATCATTTTCAAAAAGTTGGAAACATGAACGTCATCTTTGGTGAGCACTTTAGCATTGTCTAACCTAGAGGGATAAGGGATATTAGGCTTAGACTTGGAAGGTTGAGAAGGAGAAGGACTCGCTTCTTGAACAACCTTAGGGGTAGGCTCTTTGGGCAATGGAGCACTAGTACTAGGAGTAGTAGTGGGAGGAATCACCGAAGGGGGAGTAGGATTACTCATTATGACCACCGGGCCTTGTCTCTCCTTTATGGGCGAAGAGATGGAAGGTCCCACTAAAGTGGCTCCACTTCGAGTAGTGATAGCACTCACATTATCACGAGGGTTAATATCGTTATTAGAAGGTAAGGCTCCTTGGGGTCTAAGGGCTTGAATCATTGTCAAAAATTTCTTATCGTTGGACTCTTTCATTTGTCTAGTAGATTCTTGCATTGCTTTCATGATTTTCTCATGTTCGGTCAATTTTTGTAGAACCAAGTCCATTAGAGGGTTGTACATGTTCATTTGATTAAACCCTTGATTGTTAACCCCTTGATTAGGAAAACCTTGGTTTTGATATTAAAAACCGTTATTATTATAAAAACCTTGGTTATTATTTTGAAAACCTTGATTTTGACCATTAAAATTCCCTTAATTTTCATTCCCTTGAAAATTACCCATTTGAGGACCTTGGTTCCTATTTTGGTATTGGGTATTTTAGGCGGGTGGGGGTGGTCTTTGTGGAGCTACAAAACCCGGGGGAGCCAAATAATTAGTACTCTTATAAGACAAATGGTTAACATCAACATTAGGTTTAAATTGAACCCGTTCATTAGCATTGGTGTTATAAGCATAAACTTGTTGTTGTTGATTGTAAACCTTGTCACAATTGAAATATGAATGTGGTCCACCACAAGTCTAACACGTTTCACTAGTTTCTTTCAAGGCATTCACTTGACCATTGAGGGCTTGGGTTTTTAGAGCAATTGATTCAACAATCGAAGTAAGTTTATCGATTCTCTTGTCACTCTCACTAGAACTAGCACTTGCCATAGTAGCCCTAATACTCTTGGTTTGCACTTTAGCCTTGTTTTCAATTATGGCCCAAGCCTCGTTCATTGATTTCACAAGAATATTGCCCCCCGCGACACTATTAATTGAGTCTTGGTCATTAAGAGTTAAACCATTGTAAAACGTATTTATTTGATGCACTTTAGTGAAACCGTGTTGTGGACATTTTCTTAAAAGCTCTTTAAATCGATCCCAAGACTCACTAAAAGTTTCCTCATATTGTTGTTCAAAAGTAATGATTTCATTCCTTAAATAAGTGGTCCGTGATGGTGGGAAAAAGTAGTTAATGAATTTGGTCTCTAAATCAGTCCATGTTGTGATACTTTGGGGTGGTTCCTTATCAAGCCAAATCTGGGCTTGTCCCTCAAGGGAAAAAGGAAAGAGTTGTAAACGAATGGCCTCTTATGGCACCCCATTGTATTTGACGGTATTTACTAATTGTATGAAACGTTTGATATGAGCGTCTGGGTCATCATTAGTACGGCCTAAAAATGGTGTAGCGGAAACCATTTGAATAAAACCCGTTTTAAGTTCTAAATGATTTGCTCCAATATCCGGCACCACAATCGCGTCATCGTTTCCTTCAACGTGAGATTGTAGAATCTCAATCATTGGTCGATTATCCGTTGCCATCGTGTTGTTTAAAGCTCGATTCTCGGGATCGGCTTGAATGACGGTCTTTTTGTTTTTCTTCTTCTTCTTCTTTTTGGAAGAATTGGAAGAATTTGGTACACCAATCGGTATGTATGTATGCGCGCTAGTGCACATACAATTAAAACTTGGAATGAGGTAGGTGACCTCGGTCGACTTTGAAAGGAATGGGATTATCCCTCTCGAGGTGCAATATTAAAAAGCTACAAAAATATATACTTAATTACTAGTTGAGTTGGCAAACCATTAATCGGTCGTCCCTCTCAATATACGCACAAGCAAGCGGGGAAACGAGGTGGCACAAAGCATTTAAAAACCTTTTTCCTTAGACGGCCTTTTATAGCGCGTCGCCTTATACCCACATTATTAGTTTGTATATATCGAGTTTAAACGTCTTACTAGTATTTATCTATTTTGCCCTTTTATTTCTTTTAGGATTCGAATACAATAGTTAGGTGATGAAATCCCAACTAAGGCCTTATTCGAAAAGTAGGTAAACTAATGTTCTACGTAATATAATATAGTAAAAGAAAAATCTTTTTGTATTTTTTAAGAAAAATATATATTCACAATAAAACGAAAGAAATCGAAATAAGAAAAAATAACACTAATACGTAATATTTTTGGTGTAATACTTTTAGGAAAAAGTATTACTTTTTGATTTTTTAATTTTTTTGTTGCAAATCTTAGGAAAGAATTTGCTTTTGTAATTTTTTAATTTTTTGTATTTTTGAGTTTTTGATTTTTTTTGTATTTTTGATTTTGTTGCAAGAAAATGAACGTTCAAAAAGAACGGATCCCAAAATCCAAACGTCTCACAAAATCGTCAATCGTAACGAGCGAAGCGGCAGCGGCGCCAATTTAATGTATGAATTTTTGCAAATTCTTTTTAATCTATTTATCGTTCCATAAATCGTCTCGAAATTGATATCGGACAAAACGTAAGATTTATTGTTTTTGGTGAAACGGATTTTTTGTATTTTTAAACTAAAATCTATTTAATTAAAAACTATTTAAACTAATTCAATTAACTAAAAACTTACTATTTAAAAACTAATTAAAATGATTAAAACAAATCTAATTTGAATTTAATAAATTAATTTTAAACTATTTTTAAAAAACTATTTTGAAAAATAAACTAAATCTATTTTAAAACTATTTTCAAATTAAACTAAATTAATTTTTAACTAAAAACTAAAACAATTTATATAAAATATTTTTTTTCTATTTATATTTTTTTAAAACTTTATAAAAGAAATTAAAACTTTTTAAATAAAATTAATAACTCTAAAATTATAGTTAAACTTATTAAACTAAAACTGCCAGCTTAGAATTAACCCTATATTAATTAAACTACTAGGGAATAAACACAAAAGGAGCCTAGATGGAATGGTTAAGACTTAGGTCTGTTGAGCGTGAGGTCGCAGGTTCGAGTCCCAGTTGGGACATATTTTGTAATATATATATTTTTTTTTTATTTTTTTTTGGAAATTAACTTCTCAGACCAAAAGAGTCTTAGATTTTAAGCAGTAGAAATAAGCAATACGAACAACCAAATAAGCAGATAAAAATAACCCAACATCTAAGCCAATAAACAGACAAAATTAAATAAGCTAAATAATCCAAAAATAACAACACCTAAATAATCAAATAATACTGACAAGTAATAAGCATTGAAGCTAATAAGCAATCAATATTAGAGCTAACAGAATAAGCAATCTAACCGAATATAGCAAATAACCAAATAAGCAGAAGACCTAATTAGCAAATATATCTTAACACTACTCCAATAACAATAAGCAAATAATAAAAAAACGAAACCCTAGCAGTTCAATAAGCAGATCTAACAGCTCTATTCTAACCACAAACAGATTAAACAACTTAAAGCTAAAACTAAAAACTTCAACAAAACAATATAAATATAACAGATCCAAACAAAAAATTAATCAAACAAAAGCGGATTATCGAATTAAACTTAGCTAAAACTTATAAAAAAATAAAAGAGAATCAGAACCTTGTGACGAAACCGTTGAGATGTAGGAGGGCGCTGAACCCCCTATGAACCGAATCAAACGCACCCCCAAATTATCATCATCATCATCTCGAACACAACTTCGAACCAGGAAACATATCGAACCCCCAATTTTTACTAAATAATTTTTGATCTAGGTAAATTTAGGGTTTGGAGATTTGGGGGTGACTGTGTTTGTTTGTTGAGAGAGAAAGATAAATAGTGAAAGTTTTTTTTCTTGTTTTTATCGAATGTAAGGTGAGGTCTGGGGTAAAAAAACCGTTTAATAATAAGTGTGAGTGGGGGTTTGGGTAAATGTATACACGTGTGGGTGGGAGGAAGTGAATAAGTTATCGTGTGAGTTGACTGGAATATTTGACCAAGGCTTGGTGTAAATAATTGGGCTTGGCACAATTTAATCCGATTTTTGTGGCCCAAATGATTTCATGCGAATATAATGGTTTTGGGCTTTGGTGGTTTTTTTTTCATCCGTTTATTTATTTTAGGCTCATGATGGGCTATTAGTTATTTAATCAAGCAACATATAACTTCCAAATGGGCTTTTGAGCCCATTAACCCAAATGTGGGACCCACTTGGCCTAATTATCTTCGTAAATGATTAAATCCACTATAACGAGCTCGATTTCGGCTTTCTTGTTTATTTCTTCAAAACCGGGTCGAATTGCCGGTTTTCATGATCTTTGGCACACTTTTGGTCTTTTGACTTTGTCTTCGTCTCTTTCTTGGACTTTTCTTCAACATTTGACCGTGAAATCCCGTGTTTTCTTTCCTTTTGATCATTTGAACCTATTTCACACAAAAACACAAAACCACGCGTAATTCCGACTTTTACGATACTAAACACATGATTAGGTCTTGGTTTTCCTTGATTTTAGTGGAAAAAGGATAAGTGTTTACAGACTTATTAGTGCCTGTGATTCGAGAGTATCCGGAAGTTTTTCCTGATGAGTTGCCAGGTTTACCGCCCTCTCGTGAAGTGAAATTTCGGATCAATTTGATACCAGGAGTTGCACCAGTTGCTCGTGCACCTTATCGATTGGCACCGTCAGAACTGAATGAGTTATCTGATCAATTGAAAGAATAGATGGATAAGGGGTTTATTAGACCGAGTTCATCGCCATGGGGAGCGCCTGTGTTATTTGTAAAGAAGAAGGATGGGTCGTTTAGAATGTGTATTGACTATCGAGAGCTTAACAAATTGACGGTTAGGAATCGGTATCCATTGCCGAGGATTGACGATTTATTTGATCAGTTGCAAGGTTCCTGTCTGTACTCGACGAGACTTGAGATCAGGGTATCATCAACTACGAGTTAAAGAGGAGGGTATTCCTATAACTGCTTTTCGTACGCGATATGGACATTTTGAATTCCAAGTGATGCCTTTTGGGTTAACGAATGCGCCTTCAGTATTCATGGATCTTATGAATCGAGTGTGCAAGTCGTAATTGAATAAGTTCATCATTGTATTCATTGATGATATTATTATTTACTCCAAGAGAAAAGAAGAACATGAGAAGCACTTGAGGACGATATTGGAGTTGCCGAAGAAAGAGAAGTTGTACGCAAAATTCTCCAAGTGTGAATTTTGGTTGGAATCTGTACAATTTCTTGGAGGCAATTAAAGAATGGTCGGCACCGGCAATGCCGAATGAAGTTCGACAATTTCTTGGCTTAGCTGGTTATTATCGGTGATTCATCGAAGGGTTTTTGTTGATTGCAAATCCGTTGACCAAGCTTACTAAGAAGAATCGGGTGTTTGAATGGGGAAATGATGAAGAAATCGCTTTCAAAACACTTAAGGACAAATTGTGTTCTGCTCCGATTTTGTCATTGCCAGAAGGAATCGAAGACTTGATGGTTTATTGTGACGCGTCTCATAAGGGTTATGGAGCTGTTTTGATTCAGCGTGAGAAGGTGATCGCTTACGCGTCGAGACAATTAAGGAAGCATGAGGAAAACTACACTACACATGATTTGGAATTGGGAGCTGTTGTTTTTGCGCTAAAGTTGTGGAGACACTACTTGTATGGGACTAAGTGTGTTGTATTCACTGACCACAAGAGTTTGTAGCACATATTAGACCAGAAGGAGTTGAATATGAGACAAAGACGATGGGTGGAGCTACTGAGTGACTATGACTACGAGATTCGCTACCATCCTGGCAAGGCGAATGTTGTAGCGGATACACTTAGTAGGAAGGATAGAGAGAAACCTTTGAGAGTCACAACATTAGTGATGACTGAGGGTGTTGATTTGACCGGAACAATATTGAAGGCTCAAGAGAAGGAATTAATGAAAGAAAATATTGGCGCCGAGAATCTGGGAAGACTGCAGAAACCTCTTTTTGTGGTAAAGTCAGACGGGCTGAGATATTTTGAAAATCGGATTTGGTTACCGATATGTACATCCGAGGAAGGAATGCCTGGAGTCGAAGATTTAGTTATGAATGAGTCTCATAAGTCAAATTACTCGATACATCCTGGAGCGGATAAGATGTATCACGATCTGAAGAAAGTCTACTGGTGGCCGAATATGAAGGCAGAAATTGCTCGTTACGTCAGTAAGTGTTTAACTTGCGCGGAGGTTAAAGCTGAACATAAGAGACCGCCTATGTTGTTGGTACAACCTGAGATCCCAGAATGGAAATGGTAAAAGATCTCTATGGATTTCGTGACGGGTTTACCGAGGACTCCTAGTGGTTCTGATATGATTTGGGTGATCGTGGATAGATTGACGAAATATGCTCACTTTTTACCTATGAAGAAAACAGATAGCATGGAGAAACTTTCCAGTGTGTACTAATAGGAAATTGTTTGCCGACATGGAGTACCTTTATCGATCATTTCGGATCGCGATCGCATATTTACTTCCGAATTTTGGAAATCTCTTCAACGTGCGATGGGCACCGAATTGAGTTTGAGCACGACATATCATCCTGAAACTGATGGCCAAAGCGAACGAACAATTCAGACGTTGGAGGACATGCTTTGAGCATGCGTGATTGATTTCGGAGTAAGCTGGGAACGCCACTTACCTTTAGTGGAGTTTTCGTATAATAACAGTTATCATGCGAGCATTAAGGCTGCACCATTTGAAGCGTTGTATGGAAGGAAATGTAGGTCTCCTGTGTGTTGGAGCGAAGTGAGAGAAAGTCAGTTGACTGGGCCCGAAATGGTTCTAGAGACTACAGAGAAGATTGTGCAAATCAAGAACCGTTTACTTGCTGCGAGAAGCCGACATAAGAGTTACGCCGATAATAGAAGGAAACCGTTGGAATTTGAGGTCGGAGACATGGTCATGCTAAAGGTGTCGCCGTGGAAGGGTGTGATACGTTTTGGGAAGAAAGGAAAGCTGAGTCCAAGGTATATTGGACCGTTCAAGGTTGTTAGACGAATTGGACCTGTAGCTTATAAGTTGGAATTGCCGAATGAGCTTAGTGATATTCATGACACGTTTCATGTATCGAATTAGAAGAAGAGTTTGGCGGATAAGGAATTGGTGATTCCTTTGGACGAGATTCAGCTTGACGATAAAATTGAATTTGTGGAGGAACCAGTAGAGATTATGGACTGAGAGGTTAAGAGATTGAGGCACAGTAGAATTCCCATTGTGAATGTATGATGGAATTCTAGACGTGGACCGGAATACACTTGGGAACGTGAGGACTTCTTCAAGGAGAGATATCCTCATTTGTTCTAGCGGCATGAAATGTGAGTATAAGAAGAGGCGAGCGCCGGGACGTCGCTCTCTTTAAGGAGGAGTGGATGTGATACCCAGAACCCGAGGTCATTTATTTTACCCTAAATTACGAATATTTTTGAAATTTTTAAGAAATTTTGTTTATTATATATTTGACTGTTTAAGTTGAAACCGATGTTTAAGGTCGTAATCTTAATGGTTGACGATTTAAGAAAGACGATGACGACTACGATCCCAATGGATGCCCAATTTTTATGTTTTATTATCGTCTTGTCGATATTAGAATTTTCGAGAATTTTATTTTTGGTTCGTGTTAAATCGAGCCGGGTGTGTTTTATTTCATCCCGGGTGCGTTTAAATTGCTTTAAAAGTATTTTCGAGTGTTAGGGGCGACCCCCGACTCCCGCAAATTTTCAAAATTAACTAGTAAGTCGTTTCCCGCTATTAAGTGGTGTAGTTTAAAAATGAGGCCAAAAGAAAACCTAAATGGCAAAAGAGGCCCCTCAAATTTTTAGAAAAAGGAAGGAAGGAAAAACATACAAACAAAATTCATTTCAAAAAAATATCTCCTTCCTCCTTTTCTCTCTTTTGTCGTCGGCCTCCACACCACCACCACAACCAAAATTTTTTCCCATTTGATTTTAGCAAATCCAAGTTTAGACCACATTTTTATTATCATTTTTAATTGTTTTGATGTAGTTTATAACAACATGTATTAACAAAAAAATTTCAAGAATCAAAGATTTTTCAAAAATATGATTTGATGTAATTAGACTAGTTGCATGTTTAATTAGTGTTTGGGTAATGATTAATCATCCACAAAACCAACCAAAATCCATTTGGTTGGTGTGTTTTGAACACCAACACCCCATGACCAAATGGGGATGTTTGGTTGTCCATGGTGGTTGATGAATTGTGTTGTAGGTTTGTGTTTAAAATGGTGTTTTTGATGTTTTTAAATGGGTTAAACATAATGCATGTGTGATTTAAGATTTGGGTTTTTATGAAGATTTGATTTTCGTGGTAGTATAGGCAGATTAGGGTGTTTAGGAATGTCTATAAGTGGTTAGAATTAGTCTAGGTGATGTTAGAATGGATTGGAAACAAGTGTTGGATTGATTTTGAAGAAGGAAATTTTAGGCAGATTGTTTAGGCATGTTTTCGTGGGTTTAAGTTTGAGAACAGGTCATGAGGCTAGGATGTAGTTGTACAACATTGTCTTATCTTCGATTTGGTATAAAGAAAGAGCTTACGACTCCTAACGAGTCAAAAGTTATGCTATTTTGAAAGTTCGTGTACCGGGAGATGAGAATCAACATAATCCGAAATTATGTTTGGTTTTAGGTCAAATCCCGGGGACCATAGATAGAGTTTTATAAATACTTGAAAGTTGTTCTTTGGTTCCAAACCTTCATTTTTTAGTCTATTTTTAGACTTAAGGGACAAATTAGTTAATGGTACATTTTAAACAAGTCAAACAAGTCTTAGATGGTAAAAAAGCAAAATCAGCCCGAAAAGTTTACGTCTAGTAATGTAATGAGTAATGGGTCTTAAAAGTAAAAACTTTTAATGGGATTTAAAATGGGTTTTATACAGGTTATAAGGGATTTTTAAAAAATTTCTTGTAATTTATATACATGCTTATGTGATAGAAAACAGCCCGTACTTTTGGTAAGTACCGACAAAGTTATAAAATGGGAAAACGTTTCTAATTACATAGATAGATAGTACGAGTTTAGTAATGATCATATGTATGAGTTTTGGCGTGATTTTTTATAAGTATTAAATGTTTTTATATACGCGTGTTTAGTACAATAACGTACACGGAGTATTAACTCGGTTTTCGTATTTTGATTTCTAGGTCACGTGTTAGATTTTCCGGGGCAACCAACTCTTCGGTGATATTTACGTTACGTTTTCGCTAGAACCACTACTACTAGGCATGGTGAGTTTATAGGCTCGCTTCTTAAACTTTTAAATGGTTTTACCTATGAGGGGTAATACTGGGATTTTGCTAGGCAAATTCTTTTAATCATTTTCTCCTCAACTCACTCGAATTGATTTCTGACTAAACATTTCGACTTAATTTTGTTCTTGGTAAATAAAACTTTGATATTTTTAAACTAAAACTATTTAATTAAAATCTATTTAATAATAAAAACTTTTAATCTAATTAATTTTAAACTAAAAATATTTTAAATAAAAATCTATTTTTAAATGAAAGTAAATTTGAACTAAATTTAAAAACATAAAAGAAAAATATTTTAAATAAAAATATAAACTAAATAAAAACTTTACTTTATAAAAACTTGAAATGAAATCTAATGAAAAACTTTTAAATTAATCTTAAAACTAATTTTAAAACTAATAAAAATTTAAACTAAATTTTAAAACAATTTAAATAAAATAATTTTTTTTTTATTTTTTTTTTATTTTTTTTTTACAAAACTGCATAAAATTAAATTTGATATAAAACCTAAACGTGTATTAAATCTAACAATTAAAAAAAAACTGACAGATTAATTTTAACCTATATTAAATAAAAGCTGAGAGGACAAACACAAAAAGAACACTAGCTAAGCTGGTTGCGTCTATTGGTTGGTGTGCGAGAGGTCTAAGGGTCGAATCCCACCCCAGACGAAATATTAGCTGTTATTATTATTATTTTTTTACTTTTTATTTATATTTATTAGACAAATTTAAAACTAACAGACCAATGGATCTGTTTGATATAAGCAGAAAAATCAGAACGCAAGAATACAAGTAAGCAGAATATGAAAAAAAAACAATAAGCTAATAAAACCAAATAAGCCAAATAAGCTGATATAACCCTATCAAATAAGCAAGTAAAACAATCTAGCAAACCAAAACAAGAATAAGCACTCTAAATCAAAAATAAACAGCAAATAGCAAATAAGATATAATAAGCAGATCTAAAAAATAATAAGCAAAATAAGCAACTTAAGCAATTCAAACTAATGAAACCAAATAGGAAACATAAAACAAAGTAAAGCAGATCCAAACAACAGTTATAACATAAGCAGATTTAACACTCCTCAAATAAAAATAAAAACAAACTGATTCAATGCTTAATAAAACAATAAGCAGATTATACCAAATCCTACAAACTGAATACCAAATAAAATCAAAACATAAGCAGATTTAAACTTAACCAAAATATAACAAAAGCATATTAAACATAAACATAAACTAAATCAAATAAACAGTTAAATCAAGAAACTAGCAAATAAACATAAGCAGATTACTCAAAACTTAAATCAAATAATAAACTAAAACAAGAAGAATAAAAAGAGACTTGAAAAACCTTTTGTCGAATCCGTTGGGACGTAGGGTAGCGCTGAACCCCCTATTAGAACAGGGTCGAACAAATCAAACACCACCTTTGAATCGAAACGAACCGTCACCAAACATCAACAAAAGCCTCGAACCAAAGTATACACCGATCCAAGAACAGTAACTTTTTGTATCTCCCAGTGGGGAAGATAACTTACACTTTCTTTATTATTATTTTATTATTATTATTATTATTATTATTCTTTTTTTTATAATAATAATAATAAACGTGAACAGTGGTATTTAAAAGAAACAGATCAAACGAATTAAGGATTGTGAAAATTTAATTTGAGACGAAAATTAAAAGAAATTCAACTTTTCATTAATAATTAAAGAAAATTACAATTGACTGAAATTTAAAATTACAATAAACCTAATCTAATTTACTGAAAATTAAAATAAAGAAAAGTTCTATCTAAATTACATGTGAAAGGGGGTTTTTATAGGAGAAACCCTCAAAACCTTCTTATTAGCTTCATAAGTAAATCCTAGCCCTTCAATCCTTCATTCTCTCTCTGCTCTTCAAATCAATGGCTGAAAATAAATCATGAGAGCCACGGATTGCCCTCGTGGCGTTTTTGTGTTTCTTGTGTTTCTTGAGTGCTGAGGTGGAGTGATTTTATTGGTGAAAGGGTTATGGTGAGTGGTCACAACCAATCAAAAGTAAGGACTAAGCCACGTCGGAATGAAAGAGAGGAACACAGATGAGTGCTGCTTCCGATTTCATTGGGGGATTTATTTAGATTTGTGTGAATTAATCCATGAGGGTAAAAGCCCCAAAATTAATAGTGTAACTTTGGTATAGGAAATTTAGGGTTAGGGTAAAACTATGGTGGTGGCTGTGAGAGAAAAGTGGGAGAGAAAGAAGAATAAAGTGGGTGGTTTATTTTTATCTCGTTTGTATCAGATATTGGGAAGGTGAATGTGGGGTGAAGTAAAAATAAAACGTTTTATAAATGTGTGAGTGGGTAAGGGTATGGTGTGGGTGAGGTGTAGGTTAAGGGTAAAACGTGTATGGGGTTACACGTGTGGTTGATTGTGAGGGTTTGACTGGACCAAGATTTGTGAATATTAAACCGCCCCACATGTTTGACCGTAACATTTGGCCACAAGGATATAAAAATCCTTCGTCTCTTGTTTAACTTGGGCTTGACCCGAGACTTTATTTCTTTTGGGCTGCCCTTAAATAGACTATGGCGTAATTTGGGCTTCATGATTTGGGCTTCCAAGCCTGTTAATATTAAATCCGCGAATAGAAATAATCTCGACTTTCGGCCTTTGATAATATCTTCAATCCCGATTGCACTTTTGGTCCTTTGACTTTGATTATGTCTTTATCTTGACTTTTCTTTGATAAATACCCATAAAATCTCGTGTTTTCTCTTCTTTTGATCATTTGTACCTATTTTGACACAAAAACACAAAACCACGCGTAATTCCGACTTTTACGATATAAAACACATGTTTAGGTCTTGTTTTTCCTTGATTTTAGTGGCAAAATGATAAGTGTTTACACACTTATTAAATCCCCTACACTTTAACATTGCAATGACCCCATGCAATGCATTATTTTAAAGCATAAGTTACATTTTTCTCATAATTAACCCATCTCGGCCTTTATTACTATTACTACTACTACGATGAAAAGATAAAATCATAATAGGAAACAAAAGTTAATACAATTTTATTAGCTTGGAAATTATTGATGGAAGAAACTCGTAAAGAAATCTAAGACTTGAATTAGGGCTTTGGTGTTATGAATATTAATCACCCTCAAGTTTCACGTTCCCCATACCAAGCTTAAAAACGAGATCATTGTTTACTATAGGTCCTCAAGTTAAAACCACTTATATAAGACAATTGTGTAAACTCTTTCTCCAATTCCTACTTTGTATCTCTAGATTTTATTTGTTGTCATTCATCCATAGGCTTATTTGACTTATTTGATAATTATTATTCCAAAAATGAAGGCCAAACGGTGCAAACCCGACACTCAAAACCTAACCTCGTCCTCAAAAACGTTGTCACTAAATTAAGCCCACATCAAGGATGATTTAACATGATTTGGGGAATAAATTCCCGGACCCAAAATTTGGCCAAATAGTACTACTTATTAATTGTTTCCTCCAAAGTCATGTAGACTTTATGTGGAGTTTAGCAAGTTCACATCATATACCCTTAGGCTCTTTAAGATATAAAAATGCTCCCCGTCTATTGTCCACACCCTAAGGCTCCTTGAACGATAAACGAGGGAATTGATTTTTGAATCAATTTTTATTCAACACTTACCATGCCATACACCCTAAGGCTCTAATGACAAGGTTCGTGCTACATGCCCCACACCCTAAGGCTCCTTGAGGTCATGTTTTAATCTTATTCTTTCTTTATTCATGATATATATAGTAGGCCAAATTCCGCGGTCCCATGGTCTGAATACCCCCTACTTAGTGGTTATGAGCCACCTTAGTCGGAAGTCCACAACGCTGGCACCCTCAATGTGTTCATGCTTTAATTACAAGAAGAATAAAGATTTGGCTAAGAGTTAAGATATCGAATCTACACCGCAAAAATCCTCATTTATTAAGCAATTAAATATACAAGCGGGAAGAAAGAGCCACAAAAACCATATAAGCAAAAATTAACCCTTAAACTTATTATCAACTCTATCATCTCTCGTTTTCCACAATTTAAAATCTGAAAGAATGAGACTCGTGGATGCTTAGCCTAATAAACCAATTAAGGTCCATATGGTTAAGGATACTAGCTAGAGTAAACTTGGATAAGTAAACTCGGGTTGAGTCAAAATATTCACGACGGGCCTAATATATCAAAGATATCTAAACTTGTTAAAACAATTTTATTTATTTATTTATTTTTGACTTATTCTTGAAATGGAAAATATAAATATGATACGATGACAAAAAGGAAAGAAAATAAAAGAAAATACTACTAGGCCAAAATAGATCAAAAATTTGAAAAACGTTGAAAATTTTTTAAATTTTCCGGTTAAATGGGGTCAAATTCATGGAAAAGCCCACTAAAATTTCGATAGAAATCCCCCCTATACTTAATATAAACATTGTCCTCAATGTTTAAGCATGTGGGAGAATAAACTCCCCTACACTTAGGACATTGAGTACGTTGTTTAAAATCAAGCTAAGGAAGAGACAACTAAAGTGATTACATTTATTCACGTTTTATTTATATACAAGATTGAATCACAATACTAAAAACTTATCGAAGGAACCGGGTACACGGGAAACACGGGAACACGGGTCTCGTCAAAAGTACCAAAAGTGGATCATTAAGCACATGTCCCTGCACAATCATCACAACACAAACAACCTACTTGGCTCCCCCTACACTTATTGGTGAAAATAGATAAAAGATAGATCATCGGGTTGCCTCCCGAGAAGCGCTTGTTTTGTTAACCGAACTACGAGCCTGACTCGACCCCGAATTAAATGTTCCATGGGGAAGCCTCGAATGTAATACCGGGATCAAAAATCTTATCCTCGGTCCCGGAGGAACATAATAAATGAGAGGCACGAGGATAAGTCATAAAAGGTAAAAAGGTCCTCTCAACATATGTAAAGTTATCATCCACGGGAGTATCAGTATTAAGAAACTCATTGATCTCGTGAATGAGAAAACCATCATCATCACTAAAAGTGATATGTGGACGAGAATCGATGGTAGAATCAAAAGTAATTGGCGCAGAGGCAAATGTGAATTTATCAAAATCCGAGTTTTCAAAATCAATATCAATATCAAGTTTTAAAACTCCATTTGCCTTCTCATCAATACCATGATCATAATTAAGCTCATGCGAGAAATCAAATAACACGGGATCATAAAAAGCATCCTCGTGATGGATTTTTCAATACTCGGGGTATAAAAGTCATCACTAAGGAGTAAAGAATCCGATAAATCCTTAGTATCATGGTTTTCAAAAGTCGGTTTTGGTAAAATAGGCGAATCATCCTCATCCGAACCCGAGGAATTATTAAAAATGTAGTCGGAATCACAAGATAACTCATCCCTATCTACAAACTCCTTAGGTGTAGGACAACTTATGGGTTCTTCTTCTATGCACTCATTATAAAGTTCTTCACACTCCTCAAAAATTGGTTTATCAAAACATGTCTCGCTAAGAGGATTAGAAGAAAGCAAGTCATTTGAAGGAGTAGGTGAAGGAGTCATAAAAGAAATGGGGTCATCAATGGGTAATGGAGGCTCAAGTATAATCTCGGGAATTTCCTCAATAGGTGAGGAAAGAGGAGAGCTAATAGTATCCGTGGGTGTCAACACCGGAGGGTGAGTAAAACTCATGATAATCTCCAAGCCTTGTCTCTCCTTTATTGGCGGAGAGGTGGAAGGATCCACAGTGGGAACATCACTACTAATAGTGGTGTTAGAATCTATATCAACTCTCAAAGACGGTTCAATATCACATTGAGCTTGATAGGTTTCTAAAATGAGCATGAATTTCCTATCGATTTCCTCTTGCATTTCTCTTAAGAATCTATCATGTTCCTCAAGTTTATTAAGAATTAAAACCATTTGAGGTTATGAAATACTCCCTTGATTATAGTTTTGAAAATTGCCTTCATTTGGAAAACCTTCATTATTTGAAAACCCTTGATTTTGAAATTCCCCATAAAACCATGGATCATATTGTGGTGGATCACTAGTTGTAGGAACACTAGGGGAGCCAAAATATGTATTAGTATCATAACACATACTTTCCTAATTATTATAAACCTCCTCATAAGTTTTGTCACAATTAAAATAAGCATGAGGCCCACCACAAGTCGAACACTCCTCGGACATAATCTTATAACGCTCCTCTTGCAATATTTCCCAAATCGGACGATTATCCATGGTAGTGTCGAAAGAAATTGAAATAACAATAATTATTATGCTACGTAATATATTATAATAAAAGAAAAATCTTTTTGTATTTTTTTAGAAAAATATATATTCACAAGAAAAATCGAAAGAAATCGAATTAAGAAAAATAACACTAATACGTAATACTTTTGGTGTAATACTTTAGGAAAAGTATTACTTTTTGATTTTTTATTTTTTTTGGTGCAAATCTTAGGAAAGAATTTGCTTTTGTTGATTTTTTAATTTTTTTTTTTGTATTTTTAAGTTTTTGATTTTTTTTGTGTTTTTAATTTTTGTGCAAGAAAATAACGTTCAAAAAGAACGGATCCCAAAATCCAAACGTCTTCACGAAAAATCGTCAATCGTACGAGCGAAGCGGCAGCGGCGCCATTTTAATACTTGGATTTTGCTAGCCAAATTCTTTTAATTGTTTTCTCCTCGACTCACTCGAATTGATTTCCGACTAAACGTTTTGACTTAATTTTGTTCTTGGTAAATAAAACTTTGATATTTTTAAACTAAAACTATTTAATTAAAATCTATTTAATAATAAAAACTTTTAATCTAATTAATTTTAAACTAAAAATATTTTAAATAAAAATCTATTTTTAAATGAAAGTAAATTTAAACTAAATATAAAAACTCAATTTAAAAACATAAAAGAAAACTATTTTAAATAAAAATATAAACTAAATAAAAACTTTACTTTATAAAAACTTGAAATGAAATCTAATGAAAAACTTTTAAATAAATCTTAAAACTAATTTTAAACCTAATAAAAATTTAAACTAAACTTTAAAACAATTTAAATAAATTTTTTTTTTATCTTTTTTTTATATTTTTTTTACAAAACTGCATAAAACTAAATTTGATATAAAACCTAAACGTGTATTAAATCTATCAATTAAAAAAAACTGACAGATTAATTTTAACCTATATTAAATAAAAGGTGAGAGGACAAACACAAAAAGAACACTAGCTAAGCTGGTTGCGTCTATTGGTTGGTGTACGAGAGGTCTGGGGGTCGAATCCCACCCCAGACGAAATATTAGCTGTTATTATTATTATTATTTTTACTTTTTATTTATATTTATTAGACAGATTTAAAACAAATGGACCAATGGATCTGTTTGATATAAGCAGAAAAATCAGAACGCAAGAATACAAGTAAGCAGAATATGAAAAAAAACAGTAAGCTAATAAAACCAAATAAGCCAAATAAGCTGATATAGCCCTATCAAATAAGCAAGTAAAACAATCTAGCAAACCAAAACAAGAATAAGCACTCTAAATCAAAAATAAACAGCAAATAGCAAATAAGATATAATAAGCAGATCTAAAAAATAGTAAGCAAAATAAGCAACTTAAGCAATTCAAACTAATGATACCAGATAGGAAACATAAAACAAAGTAAAACAGATCCAAACAACAGTTATAACATAAGCAGATTTAACACTCCTCAAATAAAAAAAACAAACCGATTCAAAGCTTAATAAAACAATAAGCAGATTATACCAAATCCTACAAACTGAATACCAAATAAAATCAAAACATAAGCAGATTTAAACTTAACCAAAATATAACAAAAGCAGATTAAACATAAACTTAAACTAAATCAAATAAGCAGTTAAATCAAGAAACTAGCAAATAAACATAAGCAGATTACTCAAAACTTAAATCAAATAATAAACTAAAACAAGAAGAATAAAAAGAGACTTGAAAAACCTTTTGTCGAATCCGTTGGGACGTAGGGTAGCGTTGAACCCCCTATTAGAACAGGGTTGAACAAATCAAACACCACCTTTGAATCGAAACGAACAGTCACCAAACATCAACAAAAGCCTCGAACCAAAGTATACACCGATCCAAGAACAGTAACTTTTTGTATCTCCCAGTGGGGAAGATAACTTACACTTTCTATATTATTTTATTATTATTATTATTATTATTATTCTTTTTTTCATAATAATAATAATAAACGTAAATAGTAGTATTTAAAAGAAACAGATCAAGCAAATTAAAGATTGCGAAAATTTAATTTGAGACGAAAATATAAAGAAATTCAACTTTTCATTAATAATTAAAGAAAATTAAAATTAAATGAAATTTAAAATTACAATAAACCTAATAGAGATTTACTGAAAATTAAAATAAAGAAAAGTGCTATCTAAATTACATGTGAAAGGGGGTTTTTATAAGAGAAACCCTCAAAACCTTCTTCTTAGCTTCATAAGTAAATCCTAGCCCTTCAATCCTTCATTCTCTCTCTTCTCTTCAAATCAATGGCTGAAAATAAATCATGAGAGCCACGGATTGCCCTCGTGGCGTTTTTGTGTTTCTTGTGTTTCTTGAGTGCTGAGGTGGAGTGATTTTATTGGTGAAAGGTTTATGGTGAGTGGTCACAACCAATCAAAAGTAAGGACTAAGCCACGTCGGAATGAAAGAGAGGACCACAGATGAGTGTTGCTTCTGATTTCATTGGGGGATTTATTTAGATTTATGTGAATTAATCCATGAGGGTAAAAGCCCCAAAATTAATAGTGTAACTTTGGTATAGGAAATTTAGGGTTAGGGTAAAACTATGGTGGTGGCTGTGAGAGAAAAGTGGGAGAGAAAGAAGAATAAAGTGGGTGGTTTATTTTTATCTCGTTTGTATCGGATATTGGGAAGGTGAATGTGGGGTGAAGTAAAAATAAAACGTTTTGTAAATGTGTGAGTGGGTAAGGATATGGTGTAGGTGAGGTGTAGGTTAAGGGTAAAACGTGTATGGGGTTACACGTGTGGTTGATTGTGAGGGTTTGACTGGACCAAGATTTGTGAATATTAAACCGCCCCACATGTTTGACCGTAACATTTGGCCACAAGGATATAAAAATCCTTCGTCTCTTGTTTAACTTGGGCTTGACCCGAGACTTTATTTCTTTTGGGCTGCCCTTAAATGGACTATGGCGTAATTTGGGCTTCATGATTTGGGCTTCCAAGCATGTTAATATTAAATCCGCGAATAGAAATAATCTCGACTTTCGGCCTTTGATAATATCTTCAATCCCGATTGCACTTTTGGTCCTTTGACTTTGATTATGTCTTTATCTTGACTTTTCTTTGATAAATACCCGTAAAATCCCGTGTTTTCTCTTCTTTTGATCATTTGTACCTATTTTAACACAAAAACACAAAACCACGCGTAATTCCGACTTTTACGATATAAAACACATGTTTAGGTCTTGTTTTTCCTTGATTTTAGTGGCAAAAGGATAAGTATTTACACACTTATTAAGGGGGATGCATGCTATTTTAAATGAGACGAACATAAGTCATGAATGATTGTTGGACCCGAAAGTTGCCTAAATTGTGTTGAGTACCTAGTTGTATAATACCCTATATTCATGAACTATTAACTATTGTTTAATCCTTGTGTGGATTGAAAATAGCCGCTTATACAATTGATAGTACTATGGGGTTGACGACCCTATCCGAGACGAGAGCTAGTACGTTGAGTACCCTCTACGGACGGATAACTTGTGATAAGAAATAAGGTATAATTGTAACTAATGCCTTTAGAAGGGGCACTGGTTTCATCTTAATCATGCCGGTAAATGTACGCGGGTGATTGAGTTAACGGATTAGTGTCATGAGCTTAAACACAATTATAATAACCTTGAATGATAAATTGTTTGATCGACAATTCTATAAATGATCGTGATTGATTTTATATAGTTATGTTCAAAATGAGATTGTAAAACCTATAAATTTCGCTCAACATTATTTGTTGACCCATTTAAGCATGTGTTTCAGGTAATCGATGATATGGTAGCAAGGAGCATGCGAGGATGGAAGTTGTTGTGGCTTGGCGGTCTACTTTGTCTTTCCTTCCTTTTTATAACATAAAACTTTTTATATTATGTCATGTGAACTAGTAATGTACTTTTGGGTTGAGATTCAGTGGGGACCTAAACGCAACTCTTTTTTGTATTATCGTTGGGGTTTGGGAAGCGGTAGACGATGATTTTTTAACAATGTTCAATTTATGTTTAAATCTTTACGTCTCTTTGAGTCGTTCGAAATAGATTGTGTGTGATGATAACTGCCTAGCACCCAAATGTTGTAGTTCCGCTGCGCATATCATTTGGTGGGGGTGTTAGACGTCCATACAAAGCTTCAAATGGTGCGGCTTTAATACTATCATGATAAATGTTATTATACAAGAATTCAACCAATGGCAAATGTCTATCCCAACTATTTCTAATATCAATCACACATGCTCTAAGCATATCCTCTAACGTTTGGATCGTCCTTTCACTTTGTCCATCAGTCTCAGGATGATATGCTATACTCAAACTTAACTCCATTCCCATTGCTTTCTATAGAGATTTCCAAAACTCTAAAGTAAACCTACTATCACGATCTGAAATTATCGACAAAGGCACACCATGTCGACAAACAATCTCCTTCACATTCAGTGTCGTCGGTCTCTCCACACTATATGTCTTCTTCATTGGCAAAAAGTTAGCAGACTTAGTCAATCTATCTACAATCACCCATATCATATCATAACCACAAGAAGTCCTTGGCAAACCTATTGCAAAATCCATAGTAATCTTCTCCCATTTCCACTAAGGAATCTCAGGTTGCACTAATAATCCATACGGTTTCTTAAGTTCAGCCTTCACCTTCGCACAAGTTAAACACTTATTAACATATTGGGCTATATCTGCTTTCATATTCGACCACCAATAAATTTTCTTAAGATATTGATACATCTTGTCCGATCCAGGATGTATTGAATACTTAGACTTATGAGATTCAGTCATCACTAAATCTCGCACTCCTAAAACACCTTCCTTAGACGGACACAATGGTAACCAAATCCTATTCTCAAAATATCTCAATCCATTTGGCCTTACTACAAACAATGGTTTCAACATTCTACCCAAATTTTCTGCCTCAATGTTTTCTTTCTTCAAACCATTAGCTTGGGCTTTCAATATCACTTCAATCAAATCAATACTTTCCATCATTTCCAAAGCTCTAACTCTTAAAGACCTATCTCTTTCCTTTCTTCTAAGTGCATCAGCTACCACATTCGCTTTACTATGGTGGTATCGAATCTTGCAGTCATAATCACTCAGCAACTCGACCCATATCCTTTGTCTCATATTCAATTCCTTTTGATCCAAAATATGTTGCAGACTCTTATGATCAGTGAAAACCACACACTTGGTTCCATATAAGTAGTGTCTCCACAGCTTCAAAGCAAAAATCACAGCTCCAAGTTCTAAGTCATGAGTAGTGTAATTCTCTTCATGCTTCCTCAATTGTCTCGAAGCATAAGCTATTACTTTCTCCCTTTGCATCAACATAGATCCAAATCCTTTATGAGACGCGTCACAATACACTACAAAATCTTCAGATCCTATTGGCAAAGACAAAATCGGCGCAGAACATAACTTATCCTTCAGCGTATTAAATGCAGTTTCCTCTTCCAATCCCCATTCAAACACTCTATTCTTTTTAGTAAGCTTGGTCAATGGTTTAGCAATTAGTTAAAACTTCTCGATAAACCTTCTATAATACCCAGCTAGACCAAGAAATTAGTGAACTTAAGTCGGCGTTGTTGGTACCGACCAATCTTTGATTGCCTCAATCTTAGCAGGATCCACACGAACACCTTCACTATCAACCACGTGCCCTATAAATTGCACAGATTTCAACAAAAACTCACATTTAGAGAACTTTACATACAGCTTCTCGTTCTTCAACAATTCCAAAGTTATCCTTAAATGATTCTCATGTTCTTCCTCACTCTTGGAATAAATGAGAATATCATCAATGAATATGATAACAAACTCATCAAAATACGGCTTGCATACACGATTCATCAAGTCCACGAATACGACAGGCGCATTCGTTAATCCAAAAGGCATCACTTGGAATTCAAAATGTCCATATCGAGTACGGAAAGCTGTTATAGGAATATCTTCTTCCCTAACTCTCAGCTGATGATACCCAGATCTCAAGTCGATCTTCGAGTATACACTTGATCCTTGCAACTGATTAAACAAATCATCAATCGTCGAAAATGGATACTGATTCTTGATAGTCAATTTGTTAAGTTCTCGATAATCAATGCACATTCGAAAAGAACCATCTTTCTTCTTAACAAACAAAACAGGAGCACCCCACGGCGACGAAATCGGTCTAATAAATCCCTTATCCATCAATTCCTTCAATTGATCAGATAATTCCTTCATCTCAGACGGCGCTACACGATACGGTGCACGAGCAACTGATGTAGCTCCCGGCACTAAGTCAATTCAGAATTCAACTTCACGATGCGGCGATAATCCCAATAAATCTTCAGGAAAAACTTCAGGATACTCTACACATCCTCTAGTTTCCTCTCATTCACACCATCATTACTTATCTCGGCAAGAAATACATCACAATGCTCTTCTATATACCTCATCATCTTCAAATAAGAAACAACTCTAAAACGATAAGTACACTCATCACCCATCACCGTCAATAACCTATTCCTTAGTGGTATCTGAACTAATCTTTCTCTACAAACAATCACTGCACCATTCGCAACTAACCAGTCTATACCAATAATCACGTCAAAAGATCCTAATTCTATGGGCATCAAATCAATACTAAACACATAATTCCTTAACTTCAAGGAACAACCTTTCAGTATAGAACTAGTGCTAACAACCTTACCATCAGCTAACTCCACATTATAACTAGTTGTCAATCTTACTGGTTTTCTATCCAATATCTGATTGAATTTAACATCTACGAAACTTCTATCGGATCGAGAATCAAATAACACACTAGCATAACAAGCATCGAGTAAGAACATACCAGTCACCACATTCGGCCCTTGAGGTTTGTCAGCGTCTCCCACGACATAGGCTGGAGCAACAGTCCCAGCAGCAACATTGCCTCCCTGTCGAGCGCCTACCCTCAGACAGTTTCCTTACTTATGTCCACGTCCTCCACATCCAAAAAAATTAACCACCTTGACAACATTGGCTCCAGTGGCCACACCCTTGTTCCTACAGTCTACCATTTTATGTCCGACCTTCCCATACTTGTTGCAAGCAGGTGGACAATTCCCAATATGATACATACTGCATCGACCACACTTCGGGTTCACTTTGTTTCCTTGGGTTCTAGTAGCAGCACGGACACCATCATTCCTCCTAAAGTTGTATTGTTTGTTCCTATTTGGTCCTTGGTTATTTTTGTTACGATAACCTCCTCTATTATGCCCTTCGTTTGAGTGTGCAGTTTCCCACTTTCTCTTATTTCCCTCAACAATACTATCCTTTCGATCATGCAACTTTATGTCCATCAAAGCATGAGCCATTTGAACAGCTTCATCAAAAGTATTGGGTTTTGACGAAGTAGTCTCTCCTTTGATATTACTAGATAAACCTCTGATATACTGCTTCATCTTCTTTCGGTCATCAGCAAAAGCATCAGGACACAACAAACACAAATCAGAAAACCTCTGCGTATAAGCCACAATATCATTATTCCGCAACACCAAATGCCTCAACTCATCCTCCAACTGAACTAACTCTTCCTCAGGACAAAACTTAGCAGTTAACAGTCCTTTGGCCACAGTCCATGTTCTAGCATTAGCTTCAACCAAACCTACAGTAGCTACCTGACTATTCTACCAACTTAATGCATCATCCTGAAAAGTAGCTGCATCAAACTTCACCTTACTAGCTTCTGAACATCCATTGATTTCAAAAGTACTTTCAACCTTCTCAATCCACCTTATTAACTCCAAAGCATCACCAGTACCACGAAACTGGGTAGGTCCACATTTCATGAAACTAGCATAAGAACATTCCTTCTTAACATGCTGAGCAACAACATTACCTCCTGCTTGAACAGCAGCACTTCCTCCAACCGGTTCATCAGCATTTCCTTCAACTGGATTAGAAGCATTTCCTCCAACTTGACCAGCACCATTCCTATTCTCAGTCTCCTGGTTCCTCGCAGCACGTTCGGCTTCTAGCGCTCTAGCAATCACTTGCTCAAACATGGTATTCACAGTAGAAGTTGTCAATTTTGGCGGCATGTTTAGAGAATTAATCAAACAACAACTCAGTAATGGCAGAAAAATGTCTCCCAACTCCTTCTTGTGTCATCACAAAAGAAAAAGGACAAGTAAGTATTCATATCAAGATAAGAAGAAGGATTTCTTTATCAATAAGTGTCATGGATACTACATGCACAAACAACACAATCCACACTGAATCATCAACCAAATCACAAAAGAACTAAAAGACCAATCATAGATCATGAAGGTAATTTGGATTGTACTAGAAAATTTCCACAAAATTGTGACAAGTAATGCCACTACATCCCTTCATCACGGCAAACTTAAAAGCCATTAAGTTTCATCACAAACTACTGTACCAGTCTAATTAAGTTCTATTAAAACAAGGCTAATAAAAAAACAACATAAAGAAAAACTAAACATTTGATCCCCGTAGCTTCTTGAACATCGGTTCGTCATCACTGCTGCTATCATCCTCCTCAAAATCTTCTTCCAGGTTTTCCTTTCCTTTTCGACTTCCTCCATCACCTGGCTTCATCAACACTTGAGCTTCAACCTGACTTGGCAGATCACGAATCACCACACCTCGACTAAGAAAAGACCTCATTGGTAAGCCCCACACATTCAACCTTGTATTCCTTTCTTGTTCCTCACGAAACCTTTCAAGTTGCTCACTCAAATTCAACACCATAGCTCTCAGACTAGCAACTTCATCCATTTTCCTCGCTCTCACATACTCTGACCTTCTCACACTAGTAACAAACCTATCAAACTGCCTTTCATTCTGCTCAAACTTTTGATAACCCGGGTTTCAACTACATACCTTTCAAATAAAAACCTATCAAACTTTTTAAGAAACCAGAAAATATCTTCATATGATCTAGGACCTAGATAGTGCACCTTAGTAATATCATCGTGAATAGATCGGGCACTAGCAGCATTACTAGACTCAGCAGAGAAATCATTCCTAACACGGGCAACCCTAGGCAAACCACTCAAATAACAATCACAAGTAGGCAAAGAGGAACGTACAACAGGTCGCTGACAATCTTGAACAGTCGGTGGCACCACATTAGCTCTCGGAACATAACTACCTTCAATTACGTCGGGCTCAGTCTGTCCAACTGCAGTAGGAGCTATTCCATCATCCATATATTCATAGGGTTCCTCATCGTCACTAGCACCAAAGTTATCTACTTCCTTACCTTCTAGTATATCATTCATCTCAATCTAATCCTACTCACGGGGTATATCAACCATTTTCTACAATTATAAGGGTTCAAGGATACTTAAGGTCATTGTTAAAAGTTAATATGCAATACTTATGCATCGCAAATGTTATACGTAACCCATGATATGAAATGCAATGCAAATGATGTTTATGCAATGCTCGCAAAAAAATAAAATATGATAATGACAAGCACTCAGCGCACTTTCAATAACCTCGATACAATATAATAGTATTTACTTAATAAATACTTTGGAAATCATTTCAGTTCTGAGGGATACATCTATAATACAAAACAAAACTAAAAGTGATCTTACCGGAGCGTTGCCGAGAAGTTGTGTGCTTTTGAAAAATAAATACTTTCGACACCAAAGTTATAGTTTAGGAAAAATTTCAAAATCGACCTAGTTCTCTATAACTTGTGGCTCTGATACCAATCTTTAACACCCCCAATTCACATTGCGTAGCGGAAATACACAATTAGGTGCTAAACACAAGTATCATCACACAAGGTATATTGAACGACTCAAAAGATAGACGTTTACCTATAAAATATAAACAAGATTTCACACATTGTCTAAAACATAATTTCAACCCATAATGTATTAAAATGACACTAGAGTAAAGCGTTTAGTCCCCACGAATCTCGACCAGCAAACCAACAAGTTTCAGTATAGTACATAAACATTTAATAAAGTGTTCAACAGTAAAGGATAGAAATTGTTTTAGACCAACAAACTTCAAAAGCTAACCCACAACATCCATAGCAAAGCTCCGCCATCAATCACCTTTGATTACCTGAAACACATGCTAAAAAGAGTCAACAATAATGTTGAGCGAGTCCATAGGTTTAATAAATCACATTTGAACACAAGAAGAAAATCAATCATAATCATTTATAGAATTGTCGTGCACACAATCTATTTCAAGGCAACAAATTATATTTAAGCTCATGACACCGACCCCTTAACCAATTATTCACCTACGCCAAATGCCAGCATGACTAGATAAAACCATTTCCCCTCTAGGGTATCAGTTTCTAGATATATACCCAAATCTCATTCTCGTAAATTATCCTTCCCAGAGGTTACTCAGCGTAATCTCTGGTCTTAGATAGGGTAATCAACCCAATAGTACTATCATTTGAATAAGCGGCTATTACCAACTCACAACATCAAGTCAAAACATAGTTAACCGTTCATGAATTTAGGGTCTTTAGCAACAAGGTACTCAATACAATGCAAGACAACATAGGCAACATTCGGGTCCAAACAATTAATCATGACTTGTGTTCATTTATTTTCAAATAGCATGTATCCCCTCGCGGGTATTAAGACATTTAGTAGCTAGCATGAAAAGCGAGGCTACAGACTCACCTTAGTATAAGAGACCTAGCGAGATGATCGTCGATGATAGAGGATGCCTTTCAAACACGAGAATCGCTACCTATCAAATAAGGCGCGTTCATTAATAATGAATCGAGAAATAAACCATACATAAGAATATCAACTCAAAATCATAAAATCACGACAAACTCGAGAGAAAACGATACAAGTAATAATATTATACTCTTCTACACATCTACTTTATGATTCTATACTCTCGACAATATCCGCCGACACATACCACATGTACTAGCTCATTTACCCCACCTAGACTCATCAACCGTTTATGAAACGACTCGAGGAACTAACTTACTATCTATAGAAAGTCTTCTAACAAGTTTATCAAATGACTTTACTTTAAATTTCCCTGCCCGACTCATCTTTGAGTTACAAAAACCGGACAGTTTTACATCATCGACTCATACAACCGTTTTAACTTCTATAAATGACTCCATTTGCAAAACTGACACTTAGATTTGAAAATAGACACACCCTCTAGAGTTTATACTTCTTCATCAGTCCTTGAATCATTTCAATACACAATCTATAGTCCCTGAGATTCGATCCAAATATCGACAACAACTATATGTTGTGCCGATACTCGTCTCACGGTACACGAATAATCAAAACATCATAACTTCTCGCTCGTTTTGAGCTAGAAGCTCTACTTTATAACAAATTGAAGCTAATCGAATTCTCTACAACCCGATGCAATTAGATAAGACTTAATAAAATCATAAGGTACCCAAAAATACCCTTTTTCCTACTGATATAAATTACCCTTCTTAACTTGCATGAAATCATGTTTTAAGCTAAAACCAACCATTTTTATGATCATCCCATAACCGTAATACTAAAATATCTTATCTATAACACTTGTATCATCATCAAAATCAAAAACCTAAAATCAAAATCAAGTTTTTAACAAAAAACATAGCATAAAAATCCTTTGATCATCACCATAATCACATGCATGACAATAGTTTTGACCTACCAACCCTAAAAAATAAATCATCATGCATGTAGCCAATTTAGTACCAAAATGATCTCCTTGCAATTCTAAGGATGGGTCTTGTGTTAGTTTAGCTTAGATCAAGCTAAATATTTGATGAAAATTGATTATATGTGAAGGGGGGGGGGGGGGGTGACGGCATGTAATAGAGAAAGAGACAGGAAAAGATTTTCTAGGTTTGTTGTTATCTATGTTAAATTAGGTGAAAAGTTTAGGCTTATATATGGTGGTGGAGGGACCATTCTTGTCAATTTGAAATAGTTGTGGTCTAAAATGAAAATAGTTAGCTAAAAAGCGGGAAATGACTATTAGTCAATTTTGAAAATATTCACGGGGCTCGGGTTCTCAAAAGTTAAAATTTACCTCAAATAAAATAATATCGTCTCCCGACTCAACTTAACACGTCATTTAAAAAGAAAACATCAAAAATGACAAACATCGAACAACCGACAATAAAACGTAAATTATTAGGCATCCATCGACATCACGCTTGCTAATACTCCCTATACTTATTAAAAGATAAAATACAAGTCTTCTAACATCGGTTTAAACTTAAACCTCCAAAAATGAAAATCATTCAAACTCATAAAAAATTTCAAAGTAGTCGTAAAGTAAGATTAAGCAATGACCTCGGTTTCAGGTTATCACATTAAGTCTTTCAAATTGAAGAAGTTCATCTTGCATCGATTCAATCCAAGTATGATCAGCCATGGCTTCTTTGATGTTTTCCGGTTCAACTGAACTCACGGCGAGTGCGAACATACAAACATCACCATCGGTTTCTAGTTGTCGTCTTGTACGAACGGGCTGTGAAGGGTTTCCAATTACTTGAACCAAAGGATGATCTCGGGTCCAAAGATGTGTTGAAGGATTTCATTGGTAGAACGTATGCATATTTGACGGATCAACATGGCGAGTAGAGGACTCTCCAGTTTCGTGTACCGGTGTACCGAATGGGTTGATAAAGTCGTCTTCGTCATTTAATGCATGGACTGGTTGATTTGTGTTCTCTGGAGCAATATAGTAGTTGTGGATGTTGTAGGATCGATTGTTGAAGTGATATTCTGAGGAGGTAGATCTGCAACAACCCGTGTTGACGTAAATGAAGTTGTATCCTTTTGTTGACGATGATCGGTATCATCATTCTTATCATGAGTGATAACGGAAGACTTTGATACAACATGTTTCTCCTCCGTGAAATATTAATCATACATTGGTCCATATAACATTTCCAACTTTTCAATTGTCGTGTCCACTGTCATATCTGCTCTAGGAACATTTTGGTGAACCAGCTTTGAACTTGACGATTCATTGTTGTGGTCTTGAGTTCCGAGTTCCGTGCGGTTGTGCACAAAAGTCTTCGGTCGTTGTGGATCAGGACTTAAACTGTTTTTTTCAAGTGTAATTCATCAAATCCGATATGAATAGTCTCGACTATTAATTTTGTTCTCTTGTTATACACTCGATATCCTTTAGACTGAGTTTCATATCCCACTAGAATGCATGCATCACCTTTCTCTTCTATCTTTTCCAAATTTTCACCATCTCGTATAATGTAACAAGTACATCCAAAAACGTGAAGGTGTTTGAGTGAAGGTTTTCGATCATGAATTATGTGATATTGTGTCTTTTCGTGTCTTGGATTAATTAAGGATCGGTTTTTTTTGCAGCATGCGGTTGACACGGCTTCGGCCCAAAATAATAGTGGTAATTTTGAAGCGGATATTAATATTCGAGCAGCCTCAACTAAAGTACGGTTTCGTCTTTCAACAACACCGTTTTGTTCGGGTGCTGGAGCAATGGATGTTTCATGTTCAATCCCTTCGGCTTCAAAATAATTCTTTTATAGTTGAATTCAAGAATTTTGTGCCTCTGTCAGTACGTACCACTTTTACTTGATCTTGAATACCACGTGTATCTGCTTAAGGAAGTTGATGAGAACTTCGAGTGTTTCATTCTTGGACCTCAAGAAGTGAGTCCATGTGTACCTTGAGTAGTCATCGACAATTACTAGTATGTATTTCTTCCCATTGATACTTTGAACATGCATGGGACCACATAAGTCCATATGAAGAAGATCTATTCGTCCTTTAGAGCTTGGTGTAATCTTTGTCTTGAAAGTACTTCGTGTAGCTTTACAAAGCTCACAAGAAGAACAAATATGATCTTTGATGAATTTTAATCTTGGAAGGCCTCTGACTATATCTTTCTTGGAAAGAAAGTTGATGGCATCAAAATTGTGATGAGATAGACGTTGATGCCATAACCATGCCTGAGTGGTTGAAGCTTTAGCCATGAAGCAAATTGGAGTTGTAGAAGTTGTGTCTTGAAGTGATATTGTGTAAAATATTTGTACCCCGTGAACCAGTGAGTAAATCATTCCAATTATAATCACGAACAAAACATGTCTTCTTTCTGAAAGCCACCTCCAAATCTGCATCACAGAATTGACCAACCGAGAAAAGATTATGATTGAGCCCTTCGACGTAATATACACTTTTTATCATTATATTCCCCTGAACCAAATCTCCATATCCAAGGATCGGTGCAAATTGATCATTTTTGAATCGTACCGTACCCAGGAACTTCTCCACGAAGTTAATTAGAAGCTTGAGATTCCCAGTCACGTGCTTCGTGCATCCGGAGTCCAGTATGAAGAGAATTATTTCGATCACCTGAAGAAGAATAAGAACACGATGGAGCATTTGCTAAATTGGATTCCATGTTAGTTGTGATTTCCGATTCATTAGTTTCCCTAGTTTCAGCACTGAAAGGCACACTAACGTTCATTGGCACGTTTTCTTTCCTAACCTTAGGCATCCATTTATATCCTGGAGTACATTGATTAGTAAACCACCATTTCCAAGACTTGCTAGCAGACTCATATAATTCCCTAATTCTACTTCTAGGGTTCTTAGTGGTGGAGTCTGATGCTATACTTTTCTTAGGGGGGGGGGGGGGGTTGCACCAAAATGGTTCACTTTGCGTTTGGGTTTACTAGCACTAATAGGGATCGCAACTAGATTCTTAGTTCCTGTATCTACGTCTTTCACATTATTCATAAAGCATTCAAAGCAGTAGAATCATTCAAATCGTTATTACATGCGATTAAAGACGTTTTATTCTTAGAAACATTCAAATTCCTAGAGTGGTCTTCTACTTTCTTCGTCTTCCCTTGACTTTTGTTTTTCCAAACCTTTTCATTCATTCAAGTGCTCTTAAGCTGAGGCCGGCTAACACTAACAGTGGAGACTACTCCTGTAGTAAAAGACACATGTCTATTAGTGTTTCTAGAAATCTGAGGCGAGTGAATATCTTTGTTTTGTGTGGGTGTAGTGGCTAATCGATACATCCCTGGTTTAAGGACATTTGTGCTTTGTGCTTGAATAACCGTTTTGGGACGAGTCTGTGGTAACCTATGCTTCCAATCCGTGTTGGGGGCAAACCAAGATGTTGCAAATGAAAATTTTGAAAAAACAGATCGTTTTCCCAAGACAGAGGATTTAGTCACTTTATACGCATTGGGTTGTCTCATAACAAGTTTCTTAATTCTAGGTTCCACAATTTTCCCACCCATTTTAGCAACGAGTTTCTTCAACTCTTCTATTGCTATGTATTTTTCTTGTAACTGAGCTTTCAAATCCGCAATACCAAGACTTTTTTCGTTTAGTAATCGACATGACTCAGATAATTTTACTTCCAAAGGTGTATCATTTGAAAAGATGCCAACTTTGTTTTGCAAAGCAAGTTCATGTGAATGACAATATTTTTGAAGATAATCATATCTATGTTGAATTAACGAAAACTCTTTTTTGTCAACTTTATTCGAATGCTTAGTTTCAAGATGTTCACATTCTTTGACTTGATCAAGATATTTGCATGCAACATCAGAATATTCATCAATATCAGCACAAGATGTAACATAAACACACATAATATGTAACACCACCAAGTTTACACAATTCAATACAGCGGAAGACTCGTTGGTGTTACGGGATATCACATTACTCACATCATAGACAACGCTTAAAAATCGCGTCGTTTAATAATAAAGCATTTCCATTCATAAATATCAAATTTACATAGGTCCCAAGTCATAGTATTTCATACATGTTTTACAAAGCATTTGAATGGAAATTGTTATTTAAGTGCGGGCCATGAATTCTTGTTGTCTTCTCGAGAATTACCTTCAAGTACCTGAGATAAAACATGTTAAAAGAAAAGGTCAGCGATAGCGCCGAGTGAATTCATAGAGTTTAATAAAATCCATCAATATAACATCGACATAAAATTATTACCGAAAATCATTTTGTACAAATCTTTGTAATAGGCCATAAAATAGCCAAAGTCATTTTATAAAAATCTTTATCAAAAATCATAATATAGGCGTTTGCCTTCAGAATCATTATACGAACCATTGTCGTAAAAAAACATTATACAATACGTTTTATAACGTTGTATAAAGTTAAATAAAAACCGTTATATGGTTATGTAAAACCAAAACACGAACATAATATCAATAATAAGACCCCGTATTGCTAGTCAGGCAATATATCGTAATTCCGTGCGTATAGCAGTATTTCGTTATTTGGATTATTATAAGTCGCATGACATTGTTACCTTACTACAACAAACAACGGGTAGCTAACCCGAAACTCATTTGCCCATCTAAATTAGCGTGTCGTCACAATAATCACGCTTTTGTAAATCTTCTCATACATAAATTCGCTTACCAATCAATGTGGCACGACTGGGATCAACCGTCAAGGCGCGAACTGGGGTGATCGTCCCCAAATAGTACTATTATATGCATAAGCGTCTACCAAATCCCGGTAGTTCACAATTCATGCTAATGGGACTTTAGTGACATAACCTAACTTTAATAATCCATTTTACTTCATATACCGGGTCATATAATCATTCGTCGGGTCATACAATCATTCGGGTCCAAATCAATAAACAAACAATCGGGACAAATGGTGTCCTATTTTATCAAAACTAACATGTTATCTCCCTCGCGGGTTTACAAAACATTTCATAAAAACATTTAAAAGAGTGTGAGGCTATGAACTCACGTTGATGTGGGAAAGCGGGTTATCGGCAATTCAGATGTACGGTACGTGCTTCAATCACTGAAACCTAGACAAATAATACTTGTCTTAGACTCTTGTCCAATGACTTTATTAAAATAACAATTATGTATACATATGATGATTTTATATATATTATGATGATCAATTGGGTTTATACATTCTCATTTACTCATTTTAGTGTTATGTGTTGGTAACTTTTATACTAGGTTACTAGTTTTACCTATTTACATGTTTTAGGTCCAATAAGCCTATTATAAGTCCATTACCTTAAATTAGACCATTTTATACTTTTATTATCATTATTATACTTTACATGTTGGGCCCAAGTGGGTTAAGCCCAATAAGTAAATTTATAAGTGCTTAGCCCATTTAGTTAGATTATTAGTCCAATAATGCTAACTTAGCCCGTTAATGTCCATATGTTATTTAGTTCAGGTTTTATCGGTTTTTACTTGTATTAAGTACTTATATATCAGTATATGACTTTTAAAAGGTTTACATTAGACAGGTCCGATCGTCTAAGTTTTAATTGACGAAAAACGTTAATTTTACGGTACTAGCCGAAAAGACGTAAAAATCATGTTTATAGTTTTTAAAACTTATAAAACTTACCAAACTACCATTTTTATAAAATGTCCATTTATTTATCCTTATACATATTTATATAAATGTAATATATAAGTTAGTGGGTTTTAATTTCACATTTTATACTATATTATTTTGAGTGCTTATATAATACTATTTTCACAAAATCTGATTTTTAGTTTCATTTTCACCATTTTTATCATATCTTGAGTTATATAAGGAGATAAAAGCTCATTTTTGGATGACATAAACTTCATATTATGTGCTACAAATAAGTTAGCTATAGCTACTGCTCAATCCATGTCTAAGTATCCTTAACAGTCCCTACAAAACAGACTATTCAGATTGGTATACAAATTTTGTTTTGATCATATCTCACTCATTTTGATGATTCCATTGCATGGCCAACTCTCACATGTGTATGACATCTAATACTTACTGTAAAGTGATTCCACCATTCCATTTGATCAGTTTATCATTTGGTTAGTTACTATTTTTATACAGCCATCATATTTAGCAAGATTTTTAACCATTTTACATGTGGTTTTCCATCTTTTTACCCATGTTTATCAACACCAAATCCCCACATAATATATTTATCATAATTCATCATCATATACATATACATAAATAAAGAAAATACAAGATTACATAAGCAAAATAACAAGAGGATAAGAAGAACAATCTTTATACCGCCATTAGTGATGAAAAGATGAGGTTTTTGATGAACAAGACTTGTTATCATATCTTCAACTTTAGAAAGGATACTTCTTGGGTCCTTTGGATAGATGAACACCTACATGCATTCAGCCCTTTAACCTCATGAAAACCCCTTTTCATAGGTTAAGATCACCTCCAATCTTTATATCTTCAAAGGTTCTTCAACATATGTGTGAATAAGACATGATATTGTGGTTAAATTGATCAAATGAGGGTTGTTGTTGGTGATTGTTGGACGAATTTTAGAGATAGAGGAGAGGAGTGTGTGAGTTTTGCATGTGTAGAATGAGTTGCTAGTTTGAGTTTGGTTGTTTTGTAAGTAAAAATGGTTTTGGTGTAAGGCTAAGGACAAGTGTCCTTAGCTTAAAGATTAAGTTGACACCTTTGTGGTGTTGTGTAGCTTAAGCTTTGCCACCCATTTGTGGGATGGGGCAAGATTTATCTTGTCTCATCCCACTAATTTACGGGTACTCCTCGAGTCTATTTTCCTCGATTTGCGTGCCCTCGGGTCGTTTTACGAAAAACATTTTTATAAATTATGAATCAACGGCACAAAACGAATCTAATAAAAATTGTCTCATCAAAAACGGAGTTCAAAAACGTAAATACGTAATCCTAAGGTTTCCGGTTTAGTCGTAAAGGACGTTAAATTATAATCGTAAGTCCTAATCTATTCTCGTAAATTTGTGAGTTTATGAACCAACACAAATTTAAAATCTCAAAATAATATCCACGGATAAATTTATTTTCTAAAATGTCGGACTGTTACCAAAAACGGTGTATGTAAACGTAAGCACGTAACGTAGAATCCTCCGGTTTAGACGTAGTCGATGCTACTTCAAGATGTAAACCCAAATTTCTTCCCAAAAATAAGTGATTTCATAATATAACATTAAAATAATGTTTTCAAATAACAATTGAGAATAAAATATCAACCATAAATTGATGGATTATCACAACATTTACCCCTAAACAGGATCTTTGTCCTCAAATATCATTTTATCTTACTACTCGCTTCTTATAGAGTTAAAGCCATGTGGGTATTTCCTCCACATTCGGTCTTTTCTCACAAGTGTAATCCATTACATTACGCGAGTTTCATCAAACATAACTATGGGAATAAGATTATGCTTAATGCTGACTTACTTTCTCTATCCATGATGTTCACGGGTTTTTGATGAATGCAACTTTTCGCCGATCTAAACTTTATCAAGAAGAATTCAGATTTTCACTTGATAGACATTTTATCAAGTTCGATATACGAAACATAATTCACGCAACCCTTGAAGTCCTAGGGTAGATCCAGCTTATATGCCTTTCAAACCAGTTTTTACATCATCTCAATGGTCCCATACATCGGGGACTTATTTCCTATGATCTTTCAGATCATCTATTCATTTTCCCAAGGTGGAATTTTTTTTGGCATAACTTCGCTACCCATCCTACACTTCAAGATCTACACTTCATATTCACATAACCTCCTGCCCACTATCGGCAGTCAATAATCAGATCCTAATTTACACAATCATTTCAGGTCTCGCGGGTCGGGTATTTTGTAATGTTAGGTTTGTCATCGTAGGCAACCTTAAACCTAAAAGACATGTCCAACTCACAATGGGTGTATGTCGGGTGTCTTCATCCCAACTCCTACCTATAGATGCTCTCATATAGTTCCTCACAAGATTCGATCTCGTTCCTAATATAATAATTATCAATGATGATCTCTCCAAAGGAAATCGATTTTCCTATTTATTACCAAAGGTCAATTATTCAAACATAAAACGACACTTCTAGTGTTTTGTATCATTACTATACCTCGTCCCTTCGATTTAGGGTGGTAAACAGTACTCTCATCAAGGTTCGTTCCCAATGACTTCTGAGCAAATCTCTAGAAATTCGATGCGAAGCGAGGATCTTGATAGAGATGACTGATACAGGAACACAATGTTTACACAACTCCTTTAAATACAAAAGAGTCATTTTCTTCATCGAGAATCTATCATTAACAGGAATGATATTAGCAGAATTGGTCAGTCTGTCGACGATGACCCAATTCGAATCAAATTCAGATGATGACCTTTGCAATAGTTAGATGTTTACTAATGTATGAGGCGATGTATGCCTTCATAATTTGCCATCAGTACAACTTCTTCTGATAATGATACATTAAATCAAAAATGACAGGAATAGAATACTTATACTTACAAGATTCCAACATAACTATATCTCACAATCCTCCATATTTAGACAATCACAAGTGGCCTTTTAATCATTTAGGATCCATCGGCTCTTATTACTAATGGTTCACATTAGCCGCGAACCCTTTTTATTATATATATTATCCTTTTTACAAGCATCGGCTATATTTTAAATTGCTCGGCAATTTACTTTGCACAGTCATTATTAAGGAACACATCCTAATTGATTCTTTATCCTTTTTATATAATGTGTGAGTATCTATATTCACCTTTCCTGATGAAATAATTATCATGACCACAATTCATTCAGAATTTCTTTCTTCATCTTTTCTAAATTTTAGTTTCGTCTCAACTATCATTTTTATTAGTCTTACTCAATCTGACGTCTAAAGCGTCGATAATTCAAGTAATTAAATAATAAATATTCAATTTTTATGAAACGTAAACGTAAAAATTTTAAATTTCTTAGTTCGACCAATTATATAAAAATGTTCAAAATAAATATGAATTTTATTAACAAGATTTTTGTTGATTTATCGAAAATAATTAAAATAATTAATAAGATCCGTAAACGTTCGAAAAATCTTTGTTTATACTTTGTTCAAAATTTTTCTTAATTGAAAAGCAAACATTGTTGTTTTAAGTCTTGGTTTAAACAGTTTCCTCAATCCCTCATAGGTTTTCTTGAGGTATATACAAACATTTACCCCTAAACAAGAGTTTAGTTAAATGTTCTGGGTTTAAGGGAATGATTCCTTAAAATCCTTTGTTAAAACATTTGTCAAAACGTATTTGCACTTTACTTTTTGGTGAAACCTAAAGTCTTAAATGGCTTCTAATTTTTGAAGAGTCAATATATATATATATATATATATATATATATATATATATATATATATATATATATATATATATATATATATATATATATATATATATATATATATATATATATATATATATATATATATATATATATATATATATATATATATATATATATATATATATATATATATATATATATATCTTACCATCATTAATCAAATGGTCATTTTATGTAAAGGATCAAGCCTTAAATCACATGTTAAAAATTCAAGGTACAGGTTTTTATTGTTCGGCCAATTCAAGGCAGTCTATAAATGATTATTAACTCCTTCCTATTCTTAGAAACAAACAAATGGTCCTTAATGATCACAAGCATGAATTTATCAAATTACAGCCTACACACGTGATTCACCAAATTTATGGATGCTACATGTGCATTGGTCAATCCAAACAACATAACAAGAAATTCATAATGTTCATGACGAGTTCTGAATGTAGTGATTGGAATTGATAATCTTTTTGGCGGACGCGACATTGATGATAACCATGTCGTGGATCAAATATTTGAATATACGCTAGAACCTGGTAAATGATCAAACAAATCTATCATCTTGGGTAGTGGATATAGATTTTTAATCGTCAATTTACCTAGTTCACGGTAATCAACAAATATATGAAATAATAACACGATATTTCTTCATGATGACGAGCTTGGTAGAATAAAAGCTTTCTCAGACAACTCTCTCAGTTGCACGGTAATTCTTTTGATTCAGATGGTGCTGAAGTACAGTACACACGCCACGGGTGCAGCACCAGGAATATAATCAATACCAAATTCAACTTGACTTAATGGCAAAAGTCTAGGTAATTTAGCAATAAATACCTCCTAAAGTTTCAGATAACGGAAACAACTTTTAATAAATTCATATTAGGTTCTTTCTAGATTATAATATCTATGACTAATTAACAACCATTCACGGTATAATTTCAAGTCTAAATGCAAGATATGGTCATCCATCAAGAGTTATTTAGATTACTTTTGATAATCAACATCTTATCATTTAGGGGAATTCTACTCGAGTTCCCATCAATTAAGACAATGTCGTCATGTCATAATCAATCAATCCATTCTACTGGCACTATCAACTTTCCAGTTTCATTACTATTGATAAGATGTAAACTTCTCAAAAGACTAATAATAACTCATAATCCTTCACAAATTCAAGGATATATGGTGACACAATTAACATTAAAAGTGTAAGGTCAACGCATAATCTACGCGAGAGAATTTCAAATCAGATACAGACGAAAACATTTAACGAATATGAATATATCCCATGTTTTCATAATTTGAGTACGCATTTGAAAGCTCCTCGGATCGTTACCCAGGTCATTCAAATGAAATCTAATCAAAATAAATGATAGGAACATCGATACATCAAGTCTGGTATCAACACTCGGTAATCAGCTACTTTTCCAAAGAATCTCACTACGAGAGAATTGGACAGAAAGGGAATATCAATTGCCAATTAAGACAATATCCACAGATGAGTAAATTCGACTCAGAAGAATAAATGGTACGGGCACATATGTAGGTGTCCCTAACAATATGTCCCTATTTTGCACTTCTTGCAGATCTCATAAAATTTAATCTTTCATAACTTCAATGAAAATGTAGTGTTTATTAATCAATTTTATGGTGACTACTAATCAGCCTTGCATGGTCCCTTCCAAATTGTATGTAGGCGCGCAACTATATACAATTTCAAGATTAACGATGCAACACTCAGTTCGTCAAAATTTTATCATCATGTTTATAATAAAAACATTTGCATGCTTAATTCTTAAATAAGAATCAAAAATAAGTTTACAAAGATTTTCTTTGTTATGAAAACAATTATGTTTTCCAAGGCGTTTTATAAACAACTTTACTTCGATAACGATTATTTAAAAGTCTCACTTTAAATAATCCATATGGTGATGAAAATTCAATCTTTATCAAACGATACTGTTTTAACTTTATAAAAACAATGAGTGATCTGCAAAGGAGTGATGAAGAGTTTTTCACCAAGAACTAACTATAATATAATAGAAAATGAGCTTAGCCAATTAATCATGAGGTTCATGACCTCGATGGCACTCAGGAATACAAAGAGAATAATCCACAACGTAACTCAATTCGAGATGAGTACTTGTTCAATGGTTGCATCACTAATGCGAACATTAGGATGAAGCAATAAAGCATAGGTAACATCGATACATGTAGGATTTAGCAATCAAAGATAGTCTTTTCATTAACCACAAACAAGTCAAAATTGTACCGTAACACATTACGTGTCACTATGTCATACAATTCCAAGAACTCATCCTACCAACTGATGTCTCAGTTAAGTTGGGGATTTTTAAAAGATACCACAATGAATACTAATCTACAAGAGTCATTAGGTGTTCCACATGTCCCGAAAGATCCATCGGTCCCAATTCAGAAGAAGATTTCTTCAATTTATTTCTTGGACATTGGGCATCCTCGTTAGTGGACAATGGCCTAGGAACAACCCTTTAACACGAATCAACAATCAATTAAAACCTTATAATTCAATCACAGAACTTAACGACTTCCTCTTATCAATCTCATATTCTATACGAGTTAAATTTTTACTTAATTCAAGTTTTCAATCAACTTATACTCAATGTGAAATCCTACATCATTTTCCAATACTTTCAACTTTATTTTTAGGCCTTGAAAGGGCAATAAAAGCTCGATATAAACAACACTCAATTTCCAATTCTATAGCTCCTTCAACAATAGTTATCAAATGAGTCACTAGTATGAAATGACTCGATCATTTAATTAGACTTCTCGGAAAGGTACTAGTGGCAGGAGGCTTTTGGGTAATGGTTCCATTGACAGTCTCAAGTGCAACATTCACCCTTTCGATTTTAAATTTAAGAATTGGGTGACAACGAATCAGATGACACCTTTCCAGGTGGTAACGTTTTGTCAAACTCCACTCTATAAGGAAAGATCGTCTTGATATCGATATCAGTTTTAATCTCGCCAATTCTTCTTCAATATCACAATCAACTAATATCTACATTTCTACGAATATCAACCATTTTGTTGGGATCATAAATATCCACAACTTGTTTTAGATCTGGAATAGCTAGAATTCCTACAGAAATAGCTTTGATTAATTTGCTAGGGGATTTAGGGTTCCTTGTGACAATCTACGTCGTATAAATGCCTCATATAAATATTAAAATAATCATCAAACAATCATGTAATCAAATTACATCATATATATATATATATATATATATATATATATATATATATATATATATATATATATATATATATATATATATATATATATATATATATATATATATATATATATATATATATATATATATATATATATATATATATATATATATATATATATATATATATATATATATATATATATATATATATATATATATATATATATATATATATATATATATATATATATATATATATATATATATATATATATATATATATATATATATATATATATATATATATATATATATATATATATATATATATATATATATATATATATATATATATATATATATATATATATATATATATATATATATATATATATATATATATATATATATATATATATATATATATATATATATATATATATATATAAAATTCAAGTTATATATATATATATATATATATATATATATATATATATATATATATATATATATATATATATATATATATATATATATATATATATATTAAAATAACACTTCTCAGTCTGGCCTTGCCGGTAACTCGGGAATTCTTAGGCACCGTTATAGTCAAAATATTTTTAGACATTTTGAGAAAAATGTTTATAGTTTAAAGATTTTGAAATGTTTTATTAAAAACTTTGGTTTTAAAAATCTTTCGTTCTCTATAACGAGAGCTCTGGTACCAAACTGTAACACCCCCAAATTTACACTTTTCAATACAGCGGAAGACTCGTTGGTGTTACGGGATAGCACATTACTCACATCATAGACAATGCTTAAAAATCGCGTCGTTTAATAATAAAGCATTTCCATTCATAAATATCAAATTTACATAGGTCCCAAGTCATAGTATTTCATACAAGTTTTACAAAGCATTTGAATAGAAATTGTTATTTAAGTGTGGGCCATGAATTCTTGTTTTCTTCCCGAGAATTACCTTCATGTACCTGAGATAAAACATGTTAAAAGAAAAGGTCAGCGATAACGCCGAATGAATTCATAGAGTTTAATAAAATCCATCAATATAACATCGGCATAAAATTAAGACCAAAAATTATTTTGTACAAATCTTTGTAATAGGCCATAAAATAGCCAAAGTCATTTTATACAAATCCTTATCAAAAATCATAATATAGGCGTTTGCCTTCAAAATCATTATACGAACCAATTTTCGTAAAAAAAACATCATACAATACGTTTTATAACGTTGTATAAAGTTAAATAAAAACCGTTATATGGTTATGTAAAACCAAAACACGAACATAATATCAATAATAAGACCCCGTATTGGTAGTCAGGCAATATATCGTAATTCAGTGCGTATAGCAGTATTTCGTTATTTGGATTATTATAAGTCGCATGACATTGTTACCTTACTACATAAAACAACGGGTAGCTAACCCGAAACTCATTTGCCCATCTAAATTAGCGTGTCGTCACAATATTCACGCTTGTGTAAATCTTCTCATACATAAATTCGCTTACCAATCAATGTGGCACGCCGGGGATCAACCGTCAAGGCGCGAACTGGTGTGATCGTCCCCAAATAGTACTATTATATGCATAAGCGTCTACAAAATCCCGGTAGTTCACAATTCATGCTAATGGTACTCTTAGTGACATAACCTAACTTTAATAATCCATTTTACTTCATATATCGGGTCATATAATCATTCGTCGGGTCATACAATCATTCGGGTCCAAATCAATAAACAAACAATCGGGACAAATGGTGTCCTATTTTATCAAAACTAACATGTTATCTCCCTCGCGTGTTTACAAAACATTTCATAAAAAAATTTAAAAGAGTGCGAGGCTATGAACTCACGTTGATGTGGGAAAGCGGGTTATCGGCAATTCGGATGTACGGTACATGTTTCAATCACAGAAACCTAGACAAATAATACTTGTCTTAGACTCTTGTTCAATGACTTTATCAAAATAACAATTATGTATACATATGATGATTTTATATATATGATGATGATCAAGTGGGTTTATACATTCTCATTTACTCATTTTAGTGTTATGTGTTAGTAACTTTTATACTAGGTTACTAGTTTTACCTATTTACATGTTTTAGGTCCAATAAGCCTATTATAAGTCCATTACCTTAAATTAGACCATTTTATACTTTTATTATCATTATTATACTTTACATGTTTGGGCCAAGTAGGTTAAGCCCAATAAGTAAATTTATAAGTGTTTAGCCCATTTAGTTGGATTATTAGTCCAATAATGCTAACTTAGCCCGTTAATGTCTATATGTTATTTAGTTCGGGTTTTATCGGTTTTTACTTTTATTAAGTACTTATATATCATTATATGACTTTTAAAAGGTTTACGTTAGACAGGTCCGATCGTCTAAGTTTTAATTGACGAAAAACGTTAATTTTACGGTACTAGCCGAAAAGACGTAAAAATCATGTTTATAGTTCTTAAAACTTATAAAACTTACCAAACTACCATTTTTATAAAATTTACATTTATTTATCCTTATACATATTTATATAAATGTAATATATAAGTTAATGGGTTTTAATTTCACATTTTATACTATATTATTTTGAGTGCTTATATAATACTATTAAACTTTAATTTCACAAAATCTGATTTTTAGTTTCACTTTCACCATTTTTATCATATCTTGAGTTCTATAAGGAGATAGAAGCTCATTTTTGGATGACATAAACTTCATATTATGTGCTACAAATAAGTTAGTTATAGCTACTGCTCAATCCATGTCTAAGTACCCTTAACAGTCCCTACAAAACAAACTATTCAGATTGGTATACAAATTTTGTTTTGATCATATCTCACTCATTTTGATGATTCCATTGCATGGTCAACTCTCACATGTGTATGACATCTAATAATTACTGTAAATTGATTCCACCATGCCATTTTATCAGTTTATCATTCGGTTAGTTACTGTTTTTATACAGCCATCATATTTAGCAAGGTTTTTAACCATTTTACATGTGGTTTTCCATCTTTTTACCCATGTTTATCAACACCAAATCCCCACATAATATTTTTATCATCATTCATCATCATATACATATATATAAATAAAGAAAATACAAGATTACATAAGCAAAATAACAAGAGGATAAGAAGAACAATCTTTATACCACCATTAGTGATGAAAAGATGAGGTTTTTGATGAACAAGACTTGGTTCTTGTTATCAAATCTTCAACTTTAGCAAGGAAAATTATTGGGTCCTTTGGATAGATGAACACCTCCATTAATTCAGCCCTTTAACCTCATGAAAACCCCTTTTTATAGGTTAAGATCACCTCCAATCTTCATATATTCAAAGGTTCTTCAACATATGTGTGAATAACACATGATATTTTGGTTAAATTGATCAAATGAGGGTTGTTGTTGGTGATTGTTGGACGAATTTTAGAGATAGAGGAGAGGAGTGTGTGAGTTTTGCATGTGTAGAATGAGTTGCTAGTTTGAGTTTGGTTGTTTTGTAAGTAAAAATGGTTTTGGTGTAAGGCTAAGGACAAGTGTCCTTGGCTTAAAGATTAAGTTGACACCTTTGTGGTGTTGTGTAGCTTAAGCTTTGCCACCCATTTGTGGGGTGGGGCAAGATTTATCTTGTCTCATCCCACTAATTTATAGGTACTCCTCGATTCTAGTTTCCTCGATTTGCGTGCCCTCGGGTCGTTTTACGAAAAACATTTTTATAAATTATGAATCAACGGCACAAAACTAATCTAATAAAATTTGTCTCATCAAAAACGGAGTTCAAAAACGTAAATACGTAATCCTAAGGTTTCCGGTTTAGTCGTAAAGGACGTTAAATTATAATCGTAAGTCTTAATCTCTTCTCGTAAATTTGTGAGTTTATGAACCAACACAAATTTAAAATCTCAAAATAATATTCACGGATAAATTTATTTTCTGAAATGTCGGACTGTTACCAAAAACGGTGTATGTAAACGTAAGCACGTAACGTAGAATCCTCCGGTTTAGACGTAGTCGATGCTACTTCAAGATGTAAACCCAAATTTCTTCCCAAAAATAAGTGAGTTCATAATATAACATTAAAATAATGTTTTCAAATAACAATTGAGAATAAAATATCAACCATAAATTGACGGATTGTCACATAATATCTTTTGAGAGGCATTCTTGTAGGAGTAGATCTTATGCTATAGAGAAATCACCTCTTTCAGGTTGACGGTCGTCAATTTCTTTTTCAAGAGATTCCACATATTTCAAATCGTCAAACATTTCTTGCTCTATTAACGTTTCAAATTCCAAAGTGTGTTTCTTTGTTCTTTCCGCAAGAGGAATCAAAATAGTTTTCACAAGAACAGTTATATCGTGAGGAATTTCTTTATCGCCTTTCATAAGTTCACGTTTTTTCCAGTTATCATCAACAACCTTTTTGAAATTTTCAATGTTACTCTTAAGAATACTAAGTTCTTGCTTACTCTTTCTTATAGAAGCTTGATGCGGCAAGTACCCGATATATTTTGAAACATTATTTTTCTTAGTGGCAAAAACTTGTCTCTATTTAATTCTTATTTGTGCACATTCATAAAATATTTGCTCACGAGACTTCTGTTTTTGTGGTTTGAAAATTTCATAAAGACTATTTTCATAAGCATAATTGTATGGTTTCACAAACTCTTTATTCACTGGTGATCTACTCTCCTCTTCAAAACATAGTGACTCATCACTATCAGGCCTAACAAGAAGACACTTAGGGTCAGTCCATTAGGACTCCTCAAGATATAAACGCGGGTTCTCAGATTGATCATGCTCGAGGTACTTAGGACTAGGAAATCTAGCTTTACCCTTAAAAAACGAACGAGGTGCCAACATTCTCATGGTTTGAATGGATTGATTTGTTTTATAAACAATTTTCTTAAAAAAACAATTTGAACATCAAGTTCCACGACTTTGTCAATGTCTTTAGCTTGTTTAATTTTGAAATATTTTTGCAAGTTTGCAACCTCTTCCGTTTTCGTAGTGACTAGTTTAGTTTTATATTCGTGAAGAAAACCGATCTTTTGAGTTAACTCATTCACTTTGGTGGTAGCAAGATACGTTTTGTGTCGTTCCGTACTTAAAGAGGTGTTATAGTTACGTTCTCTTGTTCTAAAAGCTTAAGAGTTTCGTTGTATTTAGTTTCAAAAGCATCCTTTACAGTATTAATGACACCCCTTTGTACCTTGCAAGCTCTTTGTCTTTTTGAATAAGCTCAGCTCTGCAGCTTGCAAGAAGTTCAATAGATTTTATAACTACAGCTTTGCTTTCTTCAAAATTTTGAGTGATCGTAGCGTTTGCCTTCTTTAATTGCTTTTGAATCTTTTTACTTTCTTTGACATCTTTTTGTAAAGAAGCAATTAAGTTAGCAAGCGCAATACGCTCCTCATCAACACATACTCGTTTGCATGTTGATCATCCTAAGACTCATTATTGCACATGTCTGATGAATAAGGTGTGGTATTGCTATCAACCGTTTCCATCATACATGTGTCAGTAATGGTTGTTGGAAGCGCACTATGCTCATGAATATCACCAAACACATTATATTCGTCGTAAGTATGTACCTTATCGATTGGCTCAGTATCAAAGATAGGACCATTTTCATCTTTAGTAAGATTGAGAACTTCTTCAACCTTTGCCATGTACGAGTAATGTGCTTCAAGTTCTTGGTCGGAGGCTTCATCATTAGTGTCATCAAGCATTGCTCCTTCCTCAGCCGACAATTTGACCCCTGCATCCATCTTCTTGCATAGCAGCATTTTCTCCTTATGATATGCATAATCCTTAACCCGTTTCGGCAATCTGCATTCCATTTCCATATGCCCAAATCCGTTGCAATTATAGCACTGAATCCCACTTTGATGAACCACTTGAGTACCAACTGTTTCCCTATTCCCAATAACAGTAACAGCCCTCTGATTATCATATGTAGCAGGTTGTCGATCATAACATGCAGAACCCTCGGCATGCGTTGGATTACGTCGATCATACCTTGAAGGAGTCTCCCCACGCCTACATGTATCATACCTTGGAGGGCTCTCAACATATAGGTTGCGCGTGTTAGATGAAGTTCGGAGGTTGTTGTTGGTGGGTTTGTAAATCTTCTTGTAAGATTTCATGATGAAAGCAATTTGTTGTTTCATTTCCCTGTCCTTCTGAGCTTGTTCTTCATCAATATCTTCTTTGGATGATTGCTCAGATTGTGGTTATGGTGCTCTAGGCTCTTTACCTCTTGATCTTGTGGGATCAGATGTCTTAGATGAGCTGGAGTATCTTGGTGATGATGATTGAGTAGAGTATGAATTTGGAGCACGAGAGCGATGATTTGGATAATGTTGAGTAGTAGACACCAAAGCAAGTGGATTAGCAGTCTTTGCTACCCGTTCAGCTCGAATTTCATTTGCCTCATTCTGAAATTGTTTCAAAATGTCAAAGAGCATGTGATAGTTAACCTCGTCTAACTTATTTTGTTGTTTCACCAACGTTACAAATCGTGTCCACTCTGGTTGAAGTTGTTGTAGAAATTGCACATTAACTTGCATGGTGGAGACTTCCAAGTTGTTTCGTGTCATGTCATTCTTCATCTTGTAGAATCTGGAGTAATATGAATCAACCGATTCTCCATCCAATGAAGTAAACTTTCCAAAGTTCTAGAACAAGTTTGTTTTGACATCTTGCTTGTTAAGTGATTCTCCTTGTTGCAAGCGTTCAATGGCAAACCACATTTATTTTGCAGTAGAGGAAGCATCAACCGTTGAGTAAATATCATCCCCAATCCCACTTAGAATCAAGTATATTGCTTCCTTCTCTACATCAATCCAAGCACTTTTCTCGTTCGTAGTGTTCTCATATGTTTCCTCAATTGTCTGCTCATCGGAACCAGGCATCGAGTCGGTTGCTGGAGTTGAAGGAATGGTTATTGTAGTGAGAGTATAGGGTCCTTCTTTGATCAAACGGACTAGAACATCACCATTTGGTTTAGTATAAAGATATCGAATAAAACGTGATTGCCATTGTGCATATCGACCAGACACTAGCATTGGTGGTCTCTCTTTGTTACCCACCATCAATTGTTGTTCGTCACACGATACTTTGTAGTAGAATCCATCTTGATAATCTCTGAATTGAAATGAATATGGATCTTAAGTAGATGTGGTAGTGATTGTTGTTGTAGAGAAAAGTAGTTAAAATCCCTTAAAAATGTTCTCAAAAAACAAAAAGATTCTCCAAGACCAAAATAACACACGCAATGTCTCACTATACTACTCTTCGCAATGTTCCCAAACTTCGCAATGTTCTCAAAACAAGTCTTCGCAATGTTCTCAAAAACAAGTCTTCGCAATGTTCTCAAAACAAGTCTTCGCGATACTGTCAAACTTCGCAATGTTCACAAACCCAACCTTCGCAATGCCTGTCGCAATACCTGTCGCAATATGAAAACCCTAGAGTAAACTTCACAATACATGTCGTAATACCTGTCGCAATATGAAAACCCTAGAGTATTGCGATGGAATTTTAAGCACAAGTTTCGCAATAACGATAGTGTTTCAAAAAAGACGAATAAAATGAGATTTTTGCTTAAAAATCCATGATTTTAACCAATCCAAAGCACCCAAATCCCTACCACAACTATGTAGGAGATTTATATCAAGATTTAGAGCACGGAAAACCCAAAAATAAAAATTGTGACGTGAGGTGTTGTTCTTGAAAAACTTACGAAATCAATCAATAACAAAAAACAATCACTAATATACCCCATGGGGATTGATACAAAAAGTTGTCCCATATTTTATGATGATTAAATAATAAATAAAGAAGAAATTAGATGAAAGTAGATTAATTCTAGAGAGAGAAAGTAGAGAGAGAAAAGAGAGAGAATGGTGAAACTTAGAGATGATTAGATTAAGTATAATGAACAACCAACACCCTTCCTAACATGCTAGGAAGGGTATTTATAGTCCCGCTACATGTGGGCTTGTTTATGGACTATATTGTTTGGGCCACGCTTGAATAAATGCTTAGTACCTTGAAAGAGGCCTTTTAAGCTAGCCATCAAGCCCGTAATGTCACGACTATTATACTACGTATTACAAAGTTCTAATAAACGATACATAATAAACCTATGATCGATCATTCTTGTTTGACTCAATATTTTAAGTCTAACACTAGGAAGTAACAAAATACAATAACAACATAGGGGAAACATAGCAAATGTATCAAGAGATCATATTAAAAAAGCTAGAAAGCAAAGAAGAAGGTCCTTACTAAAAGGACGAAATATCTGCACCTTAACGAATGCGCTAAAGGAAGCCGAACGTTAGAGACCCATAAATTTCACATCTATGCTATGTGCTATGATTATATGAGTATGAAATTTGGCTGGAAATTTTTTCTTTTTATGCCTTTGTTGGTAAGATGAATTGTTTCTCACAACTTGAACTACCACTTCAACATATTCCTATATGTTGGAAACACAATCTATATATCAAGTCTAAAGTACTAAAAGTGATCTAATAAGTTCAGTATAGATAAGAACATCTCAAATGTAACTATGATGCATAAAATTCCCTTAGAAACCCTAGAATCCCTTTAAATGAGTTGTAAACTCAAGAATGGTAAACTATGAATGAAAAATACATAGGAATAAGTCATTATGGATAATAAGCATGTGACAATCCGTCAATTTATGATTTATATTTTATTCTCAAATATTATTGAAAAACATTATTTTAATGTTATATCAGGAACTCACTTATTTTTGGGAAGAAATTTGGATTTACGTCTTGAAGTAGCATCGACTACGTCTAAACCGGAGGATTTTACGTTACGTGCTTACGTTTACATACACCGTTTTGGTGACAGTCTGACATTTCAGGAAACAGATTTATCCGTGAATATTATTTTGGAATTTTAAATTTGTGTTGGTTCATAAACTCACAAATTTACGAGAAGAGATTAGGACTTAAGATTATAATTTAACGTCCTTTACGACTAAACCGGAAACCTTAGGATTACGTATTTACGTTTTTGAACTCCGTTTTTGATGAGACAATTTTTATTAGATTCGTTTTGTGTCGTTGATTGATAATTTATAAAAAACGTTTTCGTAAAATGTCCCGAGGGCACGCAAATCAAGGAAACTAGAATCGAGGAATACCCGTATATAAATAGGGATAAGACAAGATAACTCTTGTCCCATCCCCACTAAATAAAATGGAAAGCTTAAGTTAACACCCCTTCATGAGGTGTCAACTTGTTACAACAAGTGATAACACTTGTCATTCTCTTGTTACAAACCACTTAACCATAACAAAACTAGCTACCATAAACCATTCACTCATTTCACAACATGCAAACAACTCATTTTTTCTCTCTACTCTCTCCTTGAACGTCCCATATACACCAAAAACACCACCATTGATCAAAAATCTTAACCACAAATCATATGTATAACTTGCATAAGATGGAAACCTATAGAAGACTTGAAGATTGGAGGTGATTTTAACATCCAAGGAGGAAATTTGTTGGTGTCTAGGGCTGATTTCTCAAAGATTCTACAAATACTTAATGATCCTAGAAGTGGTGTTGATATCTCATAAGATTGGTTACCCAAAACCAAGTCTTGTTCATCATCAATCCCATCTTTTCATCACTAATGGTGGTATAAAGATTGTTCTTCCTATCCTTTTGTTATTTTGAATATGTAAATTTGTATTTTCTTTATTTATGTATATGTATATGATGATGAATGATGAATGATGATTAAAAATATTATGTGGAGATTTGGTGTTGATAGATTTGATAAACATGGGTAAAAAGATGGAAAACCACATGTAAAATGGTTAAAATCTTGCTAAATATGATGGCTGTATAAAAACAGTAAGTAACCAAATGTTAAACTGATAAAATGGTAAAGTGGAATCAACATACAGTAATTATTAGGTGTTATACACATGTGAGAGTTGGTCATACAATGGAATCATAAAAATGAGTGAGATATGATCAAAACAAGTTTAGAGTGCAAATCTGCCTATACTGTTTTGGAAGAATTTATTAAAATACTTAGAAGTTGATTCATCAGTAACTATAAAGGAATAAAACGAAGCACATATCATTTAGTTTCTGTGATAAAAATTTGGGGTTCTATCTCCATATATAACTCTAGATATGATCATTTTAGTAAACTAGATTTTTAGGACTCATTTTGTGAAATTAAAGTTTAATATTATTATATAAGCACTCAAATAAATATAGTATAAAATGTGAATTAAAACCCACTAACTTATATATTTCATTTATATAAAAATGAATAAGGATAAATAAATTTACATTATATAAAAATGGTAGTTTGGTAAGTTTTATAAGTTATAAAAACTATATACTAAGTTTTACGTCTTTTCGGCTAAAACCGAAAGATTAACGTTTTTGTTAAATAAAACTTAAACGGTTGGACCCGTCTAATGTAAACTTTTATAAACTCACATCTGATATATAAACATATATAACAAGTAAAAACCGATAAAACCCGAGATTTACAACATATAGACATTAACGGGCCGAAGTAGCCTTAACGGACAATAAACCCAACTAATTTGGTAAAACACTTATAAACTTATTTATTGGGCTTAACCCATTTGGGCCCAACATATAAAGTATAATACTGATAATAAAAGTATAATTGGGCTAATGAATAGTATTGGGCTTGTAACAGGCCCATTGGGCTTCAAAATGTAAACAAGTTGAACTAGTGTAACTAGTCTTGAAAATTACCAACATATGAACACTATAATGAATGAGTAAAGATGTATAAACCCACTTGATTATCATATATATAAAATCATCATATGTATACATGATTGTTATTTTTATAAAGTCATTGGACAAGAGTCTAAGACGAGTATTATTTATCTAGGTTTCCGTGATTGAAGCACGTACCGTACATCCGAATCGCAGATAACCGCCTTCCCACATCAACGTGAGTTCATAGCCTCGCACTCTTTTAAATGTTTTTATGACATGTTTGATAAAACCACGAGGGAGATAACATGTTAGTTTTTATAAAATAGGACACTAGTTGTCCCAATTGTTTGTTTATTGATTTTGACCCGAATGATTGTATGACCCGATGATTGATTATATGACCCGATGTATGAAATAAAATAGATTATTAAAGTTAGGTTATGTCACTAAAAGTCCCATTAGCATGAATTGTGAACTACCGGGATTTGGTAGACGCTTATGCATATAATAGTACTATTTGGGGACGATCACCCCAGTTCGCGCCTTGATGGTTGATCCCCGTCGTGCCACATTGATTGGTAAGCGAATTTATGTATGAGAAGATTTACATAGCGTGATCTTTGTGACAACACGCTAACTTAGATGGGCAAATTGAGTTTCGGGCTAGCTACCCGTTGTTTGGTATAGTAAGGTAACAATGTCATGCGGCTTATAATAATCCAATAACGAAAATACTGCTTTATGCATTGAATTACGATATATTGCCTGACTAGCAATAAAGGGTCTTATTATTGATATAATGTTCGTGATTTGGTTTTACATAACCATATTCATATAACGGTTTTTATTTAACTCTACACGAGGTGATAAAACGTATTGTATGATATTTTTACGACATTGGTTCGTATAATGGTTTTGAAGGCGAAAGCCTATATTATAATTTGACAAGGATTTGTATAAAATGTTTTTGGCCTATTTTATGGCCTATTACAAAGATTCGTACAAAATGATTTTTGGCAATAATTATATACCGATGATATATTGATGGTTTATTAAACTCTATGAATTCACTCGGCGTTATCGCTGACCTTTTCTTTTAACATGTTTTATCTCAGGTACTTGAAGGTAATTATCGGGAAGATAACAAGAATTCATGGCGCGCACTTAAATAATAATTTCCATTCAAATTCTTTGTAAAACATGTATGAAATACAATGACTTGGGACCTATGTAAATTTGATATTTATGAATGGAAATGATTTATTATTAAACAACGCGATTTTTAAGCGTTGTCTATGATGTGAGTAATGTGCTATCCCGTAACACCAACGAGTCTTTCGCTGTATTGAATTGAATAAATTTGGGGGTGTTACAGTTTGGTACCGGAACTCTCGTTATAGAGAACGAAAGATTTTTAAAACTAAGGTTTTGAATAAAACATTTCAAAATCTTTTAACTATAAACATTTTTCTATAAATGTCTAAAAGTCTTTTGACTATAACGGTGCCGAAGAATTCTCGAGTTACCGACAAGGCCAGACTGAGAAGTGTTACTTTAATCTATATATAACTTGGATTATATATTTGTTGTAATTTGATTACATGATTGTTGATAATTATTTCAATACGTATACGAGGTATTTATACGACGTAGATTGTCACAAGGAACCCTAACTTCCCTTGTAAATCAATCGAAGCTATTCGCGTAGGAATTCTAGCTATCCTAGATCTAAACGGAGTTGTGGATGTTTATGATCCCAACGAAATGGTTGATATCCGTAGGAATGTAAATATCGATGTCATGACGATCTTTCCTTATAGAGTGGAGTTTGACAAAACGTTACCACCTATAAAGATGTCATCTGATTCGTTGTCTTCCAATTCTTGAATTGAAATCGAAAGGGTGAATGTTGCACTTGAGGATGTCATTGGAACCATTACCCAAAAGCCTCACGCCACTAGTACCTCTCCGAGAAGTCTAATTGAATGATCGAGTCATTTCATACTAGTGACTCATTTGATAACTATTGTTGTAAGAGCTTTAGGATTGGGAATTAAGTGTTGATCATATCAAGCTTTTATTTCCCTTTTAAGGTTTATGAATAAGATTGAAAGTATTGGAAAATGAGGTAGGATATAGCATTGAGTATAAGTTGGTTGAAACTTGAATGAAGTAAAATTTAACCCGTATGGAATATGAGATTGATAAGAGGAAGTCGTTAAGTTCTGTGATTGAATTATAAGGTTTTAAATTGATTGTTGATTCGTGTTAAGTGTTGTTCCTAGACCATTGTCCAATGATGAGGATGCCTAGTGTCCAGGAAATAAATTGAAGAAATCTTCTTCTGAATAGGGACCGATGGATATTCCGGGACTGGTGGAACCCCCAAGACTCTTGTAGATTAGTATTCATTGTGGTATCTTTTAAAAAAATCCCTAACTTAACTGAGACATCAGTTGGTAGGATGAGTTCTTGGAATTGTATGACATAGTGACACGTAATGTGTTACGGTACAATTTTGACTTGTTTGTGATTAATGAAAAGACTACCTTTGATTACTAAATTTTACATGTATCGATGTTATCTATCTTTTATTGCTTCATCCTAATGTTCGCATTAGTGATGCAATCATTGAACAAGTACTCATCTCGATTTGAGTTACGTTGTGAATTATTCTTTTTTGAGTGCCATCAAGGTCATGAACCTCATGATTAATTGGCTAAGCTCATTTCCTATCATGTCGTAGTTAGTTCTTGGTGAACAACTCTTCATCACTCCTTTGCAGATCACTCATTGTTTTTATAAGATACAATAGTATCCCTTGAGAAAAATTGAATTTTCATCACCATACGAATTATTTAAAGTGAGACTTATAAATAATCGTCATCGAAATGAAGTTGTTTATAAAACAACTTGGAAAACTTAATTGTTTTCATAGCAAAGAAAATTTTTGTAAATTTATTTTTAATTCTTATTTAAGAATTAAGCATGAAAATGTTTTTATTATAAACATGATGATCAAATTTTGACGAACTGAGTATTGCATCGTTAATCTTGAAATTGTATATAGTTGAGCGCCTACATAAAATTTTGAATGGACCATGCAAGGCTGATTAGTAGTCACCATAAAACTGATTAATAAACACTACATTTTCTTTGAAGATTGTGAAAGATTAAATTTTATGAGATCTGCAAGAAGTGAAAAATAGGGACATAATGTTAGGGACACCTACATATGTTCCTATAGCATCTATTCTTCTGAGTCGAATTTACTCATCTGTGGAAATTGTCTTATTTAACAATTGACAATTCTTTCTTGTCCAATTCTCCCGTAGTGAGATTCTTAGGAAAAGTATCTGATTACCGAGTGTTGATACCCGACTGGATGTATTGACGTTCCTATCATTTCTTTTGATTTGATTTCATTTGAATGACCTGGGTAAAGATCCGAGGAGCTTTCGAATGCGTACTCAAATTATGAAAACATGGGATATATTCATATTCGTTAAATGTTTTCATCTGTATCTGATTTGAAGTTCTCTCGCATAGATCCTGCGTTAACCTTACTCTTTTTTTAAGGTTAGTTATGTCACCAGATATCCTTGAATTCGTGAAGGATTATGAGTTATTATCAGTCTTTTGAGAAGTTCACATCTTATCGACGGCAATAAAACTGAAAAGTTGATAGTGCCAGTAGAATGGATTGATTGATTATGACATGACGACATTGTCTTAATTGATGGGAACTCGAGTAAAATTCCCCTAAATGATAAGATGTTGATTATCAAAAGTGATCTAAATAATTCTTGATGGATGACCATATCCTGCATTTAGATTTGAAATTATACCATGAATGATCATGAACTAATCATATATATTATAATCTAGAAAGAACCTAATATGAATTTATTAAAAGATGTTTCCGTTATCTGAATCTTTAGGAGGTATTTGCTGGTGAATTACCTAGACTTTCGCCATTAAGGAAAGTTGAAATCGGTATTGATTATATTCCCGGTGCTGCACCTGTGGCTTGTGCACTGTACGTCAGCACCATTTGAATTAAGAGAATTACCGTACAACTGAGAGAGTTTTCGGAGAAAGATTTTATTCTACCGAGCTCGTCATCATGAAGAACTATGGTGTTATGATTCCTTATATTTGTTGAACTACCGTGAACTAGGTAAATTGATGATCAAAATCTATATCCACTACCCAAGATGATAGATTTGTTCGATCATTTACAAGGTTCTAGCGTATGTTCTAAAAATTTGATCCACGACATGGTTATCATCAACTTCGCGTCCGCGAAAAAGATTATCTATTCCAATCACTACATCCAGAACTTGTAATGAACATTATAAGTTTCACGTAACATCGTTTGGATTGACAATGCACATGTAGTATTCATAAATTCGGTGAATCATGTGTGTAGACTGTAATTTGATAAATTCATGCTCGTGATCATTAAAAACCATCTGTTTGTTTATAAGAATAAGAATGAGTTAATAATTACTAATAGATTGCCCTGAATTGGCCGAACAACGAAAACCTGTACCTTGAATATTTAAAATGGGATGTAAGACTTAATCTTTTACATTATTTGACCGTGTGGTTAATAAGATAATGGAATCTATATTGACTCTTCAAAAATTTAGAGCCCTTTTAAGGCTTTGGGTTTTACAAACAAGAAAATGGAAATATTTTTTGACAAATGTTTTAACAAAGGATTTTTAAGGGATTATTTCCTTATACACAAATCATTTAACTAAACTCCTGTTTAGGGGTAAATGTTTGTGTATACCTCAAGACAACCTAAGAGGGATTGAGAAAACCATTTAAACCATGACTTAAAATTTGAAATGACAATTTTTGCTTTTCAACTAAGAAAATTTCTACCAAAGAATAAACAAAGGTTTTTCGAACATTTACGGATCTTACTAATTATTTCCGATAAATCAACAAAATTTTGTTATAAATTCAAATTTATTTTGAACATTTTTATATAATTGGAAAAACTAAGAAAACTTAAAAACTTTTTGCGTTTACGTTTCATAAAAAATAATTATTTATTATTTAATTACTTGTAATAACTATCGACGCTTTAAACGTCGGATTGAGTAAAACGGATAAAAATGATAGTTGAGACGAAATTAAAACTTAGAAAAAAGGAAGAAAGAATATCTGAGTGAATGGTGGACATGATAATTATATCATCAAGAGAGGTGAATTTAGATGCCGACGCATTATGTAAAAAGTATAAAGAACCAATTAGGATGTGTTCCTTAGTAATGATGGTACAAAATAAATTGCCGAACAATATAAAAATAAACAATGTTTGTAAAAAGGATAATATAGATAATAAAAAGGGGTTCGCGGCTAATGTGAACCATTAGTACTAAGAGCCGATGGTGTTGGGTCAAAAAGTTGATGTGGCAGAAACTCAAAAACGAAGAAAACATGAAGTTATTGTCTAAGCGTTGACAAGAGCATTCCAGGCGTTGACAAGAACAAATTAGGCGTTGATGGAAGCAAGCATTGTCAAGAGCAATTCAATCATTGTCACATGCAATTTAAGCATTGACAAAACGTAGAAAAAGAAGCTTTTAGAAGATTCTATTTGGATATATATGCAGGATATATTCTGTATATAGTTATTTAAATAGAAGATTCACATGTTTATTCATTCTTATCTCTTGTAAACCTTAATCCTTACACTATAAAAGGAACCAAGAGTATTAGGTTTATTCATAACTTTCATATACAATGTAAACCTAAAGTGTGTGTCGACTAGGTGTGGGATTCAATGTACACACACCTAGTGGATGTTTGTTATTAATATAATGAACATCCCTATTGTTTTAATTCATGTTATTCGTGCCTAAACACCTTGTTAATGATTGTTGTTCTAATTCCGCTTTGATTGTTTAATCATATGAACATTGATCATTCCTAGTAGCTTCAAAGATCCGGAAACCAAGGTTTCCACAATTGGTATCAGAGCCTCGTGGCTCGTGATGCTAGGACCAACAAGGTGTTCGTGTATGGTGAGAAGATAAGAAAAATCCGTCTAGGGTTTTTCTGGACGTTTTTGTGTGCGCAGCAGTATTCAGAAGGTCATAACTTTTGATTGAACCGTTGGATCATCACGAAATTTTATATTTGTGTTCTACATATATATATCTAAACATCCACTGGAGGGATTGTCGAGTTTTACCCCCAGGCAAAAGTTATTAGGCGTCAAAGTTGGCTGATGAGTGATTTTCAGATTTCTGTTTTTGCTTTTAATGTCAAACTAGGGGTTCTTCAAACCCTAGGATAATTTAAAACGGAAAAAGGTTGTGTGCAGCAGGTCGTTTAGTAGATGGCAGCAAGAAAAAGGGTTTTTGAACAAACCCTAAATCGATTCATTCACAGAAAAGATGAAAGCTACAAGGATTTAATATCTTGAATCGTCTTCAATACTGTTTAGGGTTTACAAATCCTAGTTAAGATATGTGGCTGCATACGGGATGGATTGATGGCAGAATTATTCATCATGGCTATAATATTGATTATTAGGGTTTACGTAAAACCCTAGATCTGGTACTATTGGCTAAACAGGTACTCTTCACAGCTTATTGTACATAAGTTTTGTGGTTGTTCGCTGCTTGTAAAGAGGATGGTGACAACTGTGAGATTGATTTTTCACAACTGATTCGTGCGCCAGTTATAATCAAAGGTTCGTTTTTTATGATTTTTATTACTGGTCACGAATTAAAATACAAATGGGTACAAGATTTTGGTTGCATTCACATGGCCAAGGATTGTGTTCACACGAATGTTTCATGAAGTGTGTTCACACGGTTGAAGCTCTCTTATTGGTGTAAAAAGGTGTTTACACGGTTATGAAGCTTTAATTGGAACATAATTGTTTCAAGATTTTGAGACGTGAAGCTTTGTGGCAGCAACACAGATTTGTTTTTTAGCAATTCAGCTTTGGACCAAGCAAGTTAAGTCACATGAGTTTCTTTTAGACATGATGGATTGATTTAATTCCAATGATGTTGACATCATATTACAGAAAGATCTCGTGATACATTTTTTACTCATATTCGTATGGTTCAAAGCTACTGTCCATGTGATCATATGTTAGGCATTATTGTATTCAAAAGATAATACAACAGTGGCGTTGATACTTATTAATGCAACGCTGACAGAAGAAGACGCTGACATGTGTAATCGAGACGCTGACAGGAAGCATTTTGACGCTGACATAATAAGTCAACGCTGACAGGTTGACAGTGTCGTCCGATATATGAATTCCAACGCTGATAGGTATTGTCCGATATCGGACAATACAACTGATAGAGATATTGGACAGAAGAGGATATTGGACAACACAAGGAAGGCTGCTGTTTGAGAAAATTGGTACGTTTTGAGCACACAAAAAGGAGGATTATACACACGAAGGTACATGGAATCTCCGTTTTGATATATAATATCATGCTGATATTTATGGCTCGGATATTTTTAAAAGGAATTAATGATCTTAATGCGAGTTGGAAACTATTCGTGCGAATTTGATGGATATTTAAAGTATGTAATCGGGTTAGCCTTGTAAAAGAGTTATCCGTAAAATCAACTTTTACATATGATATATTATTTCATAAAGATTCGTCATGAATAGGTGTTAGCTTAAGGGGAAGAATTCTTATGGTAAGTTTGATGATTGAAGAAGATTTTCGCGAGTTTGTGTTCTATCATATCTTAAAGTCGTGCACTCCCAGTCATAGACTTTAAAGATAACTTGTTCGTGCTTTACATGGTTGGTGATGAAGACTTGTCATAACACTTGAAGGAGTTACATTATCGTGCTTAGTGTCTCACATAGGATGAGAATATTGACAAGAGATTGAGGTCTGCTTATAATGTTAAAGGTATAAGTTCTTTATCACGTGGATAGTACAAGATATAGAACATAAGGTTGGGTTATTCTTCTTCTACATCAAAAATATTATATTAATTGTTCTTCAAGATCATTACATAGAGCTACATTTGGAGAATCTTCAAAGATTGCAGACATTGTTTACTTTCATGTTGATGTGACAAAAAGGGGAAGAGATACATGCTACATTTGAGGGGAAGCAATTTGAAGATCATGTACAACTTACAAGAGATACACATAGAGTTTTGCCACTATCAACTAGGGGAAGTTTGTTGGGTCAAAAAGTTGATGTGGCAGAAACTCAAAAACGAAGAAAACATGAAGTTATTGTCTAAGCGTTGACAAGAGCATTCAAGGCGTTGACAAGAACAAATTAGGCGTTGATGGAAGCAAGCATTGTCAAGAGCAATTCAAGCATTGTCACATGCAATTTAAGCATTGACAAAACGTAGACAAAGAAGCTTTTAGAAGATTCTATTTGGATATATATGCAGGATATATTCTGTATATAGTTATTTAAATAGAAGATTCACATGTTTATTCATTCTTATCTCTTGTAAACCCTAATCCTTACACTATAAAAGGAACCAAGGGTATTAGGTTTATTCATAACTTTCATATACAATGTAAACCTAAAGTGTGTGTCGACTAGGTGTGGGATTTAATGTACACACACCTAGTGGATGTTTGTTATTAATATAATGAACATCCCTATTGTTTTAATTCATGTTATTCGTGCCTAAACACCTTGTTAATGATTGTTGTTCTAATTCCGCTTTGATTGTTTAATCATATGAACAATGATCATTCCTAGTAGCTTCAAAGATCCGGAAACCAAGGTTTCCACAGATGGCGTTGAATGTATAGCAGGCCACTTGAGGTTGCCTAAAAATGGAGATTGTGAGATATAGTTATGTTGGAATCTTGTAAGTATAAGTATTCTATTCATATCATTTCTAACTAAATGTATCTTTATCTGAAGAAGTTGTACTGATGGCAAATTATGAAGGCAGACATTGCCTCATACATTAGTAAACGTCTAGCTATTGCAAAGGTCGCCATCTGAATTTGATTCGATTTGGGTCATCGTCGACAAACTGACCAAATCTGCTAATATCATTCCTGTTAATGATAGATTCTTGATGAAGAAATTGACTCTTTTGTATTTAAAGGAGTTATATAAACATTGTATCGATCATCTCTGTCAAGATCCTCGCTTCGCATCGAATTTCTAGAGATTTGCTCATAATTCATTGAGAACGAATCTTGATGAGAGTACTGTGTACCACCCCAATCGAAGGGACGAGGTAAAGTAACGATACAAAATACTAGAAGTGCTGTTTTATGCTTGAATGATTGACCTTTGGTAATAAACTGTATAATCGCTTTCTTTTGGAAAGATTATCATTGATAATTATCGTATTAGGATCGAGATCGAATCTTGTGAGGATATATATTAGAGCATCTGTAAGCAGGAGTTGAGATGAAGACACCCGACATACACCCATTGTGAGTTGGACATGTCTCTTAGGTTTCAGGTTTCCTATGAGGACAAACCTGACCTTACAAGATACCCGACCCGTGAAACCTGAAATGATTTTTGAAATTAGGATCTGATTATTGACTTCCAGTAGTGGGCAGGAGGTTATATGAATATGAAATGTAGATCTTGAAGTGCAGGATGGGTAGCAAAGTTATGCCAAAAAAAAATCACCATAGAAAGATGAATTGAAGATCTGAAAGATCATGTGAATTAAGTCCTCGTTATATGGGACCATTGAGATGATGTAAAAGTTGGTTTGAAAGGCGTATAAGCTGGATCTACCCTAGGACTTCAAGAGCTGCGTGAATTATGTTTTTTATATCGAACTTGATAAAATGTCTATCAAGTGAGAATCTGATCACTTCTTGATGAAGTTTAGATCGGCGAAAAGTTGCATTCATAAAAAACCCATAAACATCATGGATAGAGAAAGTAAGTCAACATTAAGCCTGATCTTATTCCCGTAGTTATGTTTGATGAAAGTCGCGTATTGTAATGAATTACACTTGTGAGAAAAGACCGAATGTGGAGGAAATACCCACATGGCTTTAACTCTATAAGAAGCGAGTAGTAAGATAAGATGATCTTTGAGGACAAAGATCCTGTTTAGGGGTAAATGCTATGACAATCCGTCAATTTATGGTTTATATTTTATTCTCAAATATTATTTAAAAACATTATTTTAATGTTATATCAGGAACTCACTTATTTTTGGGAAGAAATTTGGATTTACGTCTTGAAATAGCATCGACTACGTCTAAACCGGAGGATTCTACGTTACGTGCTTACGTTTACATACACCGTTTTGGTGACAGTCCGACATTTCAGGAAATAAATTTATCGTGAATATTATTTTGGAATTTTAAATTTGTGTTGGTTCATAAACTCACAAATTTACGAGAAGAGATTAGGACTTACGATTATAATTTAACGTCCTTTACGACTAAACCGGAAACCTTAGGATTACGTATTTACGTTTTTTAACTCCGTTTTTGATGAGACAATTTTTATTAGATTCGTTTTGTGCCGTTGATACATAATTTATAAAAACGTTTTTCGTAAAATGTCCCGAGGGCACGCAAATCAAGGAAACTAGAATCGAGGAATACCCGTATATAAATAGGGATAAGACAAGATAACTCTTGTCCCATCCCCACTAAATAAAATGGAAAGCTTAAGTTAACACCCCTTCATGAGGTGTCAACTTGTTACAACAAGTGATAACACTTGTCCTTCTCTTGTTACAAACCACTTAACCATAACAAAACTAGCTACCATAAACCATTCACTCATTTCACAACATGCAAACAACTCATTTTTTCTCTCTACTCTCTCCTTGAACGTCCCATATACACCAAAAACACCACCATTGATCAAAAATCTTAACCACAAATCATATGTATAACTGTCATAAGATGGAAACCTATAGAAGACTTGAAGATTGGAGGTGATTTTAACATCCAAGGAGGAGATTTGTTGGTGTCTTAGGGCTGATTTCTCAAAGATTCTACAAATACTTAATGATCCTAGAAGTGGTGTTGATATCTCATAAGATTGGTTACCCAAAACCAAGTCTTGTTCATCATCAATCCCATCTTTTCATCACTAATGGTGGTATATAGATTGTTCTTCGTATCCTTTTGTTATTTTGAATATGTAAACTTGTATTTTCTTTATTTATGTATATGTATATGATGATGAATGATGATTAAAAATATTATGTGGGGATTTGGTGTTGATAGATTTGATAAACATGGGTAAAAAAATGAAAAACCACATGTAAAATGGTTAAAATCTTGCTAAATATGATGGCTGTATAAAAACAGTAAGTAACCAAATGTTAAACTGATAAAATGGTAGAGTGTAATCAATATACAGTAATTATTAGGTGTTATACACATGTGAGAGTTGGTCATACAATGGGGAATCATAAAAATGAGTGAGATATGATCAAAACAAGTTTAGAGTGCAAATCTGCCTATACTGTTTTAGATGAATTTATTAAAATACTTAGAGGTTGATTCATCAGTAGCTATAAAGGAATAAAACGAAGCACATATCATTTACTTTCTGTGATAAAAATTTGGGGTTCTATCTCCATGTATAACTTTAGATATGATCATTTTAGTAAACTAGATTTTTAGGACTGATTTTGTGAAATTAAAGTTTAATATTATTATATAAGCACTCAAATAAATATAGTATAAAATGTGAATTAAAACCCACTAACTTATATATTTCATTTATATAAAAATGCATAAGGATAAATAAATTGACATTATATAAAAATGGTAGTTTGGTAAGTTTTATAAGTTATAAAAACTATATACTAAGTTTTAAGTCTTTTCGGCTAAAACTGAAAGATTAACGTTTTTGTTAAATAAAACTTAGACGGTTGGACCCGTCTAATGTAAACTTTTATAAACTCACATACTGATATATAAACATATATAACAAGTAAAAACCAATAAGACCCGAGCTTTAAAACATATAGACATTAACGGGCCGAAGTAGCCTTAACGGACAATAAACCCGACTAATTTGGTAAAACACTTATAAACTTACTTATTCGGCTTAACCCATTTGGTCCCAACATATAAAGTATAATACTGATAATAAAAGTATAATCGGGCTAATGAATAGTATTGGGCTTGTAACAGGCCCATTGGGCTTCAAAATGTAAACAAGTTGCTAGTGTAACTAGTCTTGAAAATTACCAACATATAAACACTATAATGAATGAGTAAAGATGTATAAACCCACTTGATTATCGTCATATATATAAATCATCATATGTATACATGATTGTTATTTTTATAAAGTCATTGGACAAGAGTCTAAGACGAGTATTATTTGTCTAGGTTTTCGTGATTGAAGCACGTACCGTACATCCGAATCGCCGATAACCACCTTCCCACATCAACGTGAGTTCATAGCCTCGCACTCTTTTAAATGTTTTTATGAAATGTTTGATCAAACCGCGAGGGAGATAACATGTTAGTTTTTATAAAATAGGACACTAGTTGTCCCAATTGTTTGTTTATTGATTTTGACCCGAATGATTGTATGACCCGATGAATGATTATATGACCCGATGTATGAGATAAAATGGATTATTAAAGCTAGGTTATGTCACTAAAAGTCCCATTAGCATGAATTATGAACTACCGGGATTTGGTAGACGCTTATGCATATAATAGTACTATTTGGGGACGATCACCCCAGTTCACGCCTTGACGGTTGATCCCCGTCGTGCCACATTGATTGGTAAGCGAATTTATGTATGAGAAGATTTACATAGTGTGATCTTTGTGACGACACGCTAACTTAGATGGGAAAATTTAGTTTCGGGCTAGCTACCCGTTGTTTGGTATAGTAAGGTAACAATATCATGCGGCTTATAATAATCCAATAACGAAAATACTGCTTTATGCATTGAATTACGATATATTATCTGACTAGCAATACAAGGTCTTATTATTGATATTATGTTCGTGATTTGGTTTTACATAACCATATTCATATAGCGATTTTTATTTAACTCTACACGACGTTATAAAACGTATTGTATGATATTTTTCCGACATTGGTTCGTATAATGGTTTTGAAGGCGAAAGTGTAACACCCCCAAATTTATACAACTCAATACATCGGAAGACTCGTTGGTGTTACGGGATAACACATTACTCACATCATAGACAACGCTTAAAAATCGCGTTGTTTAATAATAAAGCATTTCCGTTCATAAATATCAAGTTTACATAGGTCCCCAATCATTGTATTTCATACAGGTTTTACAAAAATTTGAATGGAAATTATTGTTTAAGTACGGGCCATGAATTCTTGTTGTCTTCCCGAGAATTACCTTCAAGTACCTGAGATAGAACATGTTAAAAGAAAAGGTCAGCGATAACGCCGAGTGAATTCATAGAGTTTAATAAATTCCATCAATATAACATCGGTATAAAATTATTACCGAAAATCATTTTGCACAAATCTTTGTAATAGGCCATAAAACAGCCAAAGTCATTTTATACAAATCCTTATCAAAATCATAATATAGGCATTTGCCTTAAAAATCATTATACGAACCAATGTCGTAAAAATATCATACAATACGTTTTATAACGTTGTATGGAGTTAAATAAAAACCGTTATATGATTTTGGTTATGAAAACCAAAATACGAACATAATATCAATAGTAAGACCCCGTATTGCTAGTCAGGCAATATATCGTAATTTAATGCTTAAAGCAGTATTTCTTTAATTGGATTATTGTAAGTCGCATGATATTGTTACCTTACTAAACCAAACAATGGGTAGCTAACCCGATACTCAATTTGCCCATCTAAGTTAGCGTGTCGTCACAATAATCACGCTATGGAAATCTTCTAATACATAAATTCGCTTACCAATCAATGTGGCACGACGGGGATCAACCGTCAAGGCGCGAACTGGGGTGATCGTCCCCAAATAGTACTATTATATGCATAAGCGTCTACCAAATCCCGGTAGTTCACAATTCATGCTAATGGGACTTTTAGTGACATAACCTAACTTTAATAATCCATTTTATCTCATTTATCGGGTCATTTAATCATTCATAGGGTCATACAATCATCCGGGTCCAAATCAATAAACAAACAATCGGGACAATCAGTGTCCTATTTTATAAAAACTAACATGTTATCTCCCTCGCGGGTTTATTAAACATTTCATAAAAACATTTAAAAGAGTGCGAGGCTATGAACTCACGTTGATGTGGGAAAGCGGGTTATCGGCAATTCGGACGTACGGTACGTGCTTCAATCACGGAAACCTAGACAAATAATACTTTTCTTAGACTCTTGTCCAATGACTTTATAAAAATTACAATTATGTATACATATGATGATTTTATATATATGATGATCAAGTGGGTTTACATATTCTCTTTTACTCATTTTAGTGTTTACGTATTGGTAACTTCTTACTAGTTTACTAGTTTTACCTATTTACGTGTCTTAGGTCCAATAAGCCTATTATAAGTTCATTAACTTGTATTAATCCATTTCATACTTGTATTATCAGTATTTACACTTTACATGTTGGGCCTAAGTGGGTTAAGCCCAACAAATTAGTTTATAAGTGTTTTAGCCCATTTTGATGTATTATTAGTCCAATAACGTTAACTTAGCCCGTTAATGTCCGTATGTCTTATAGTTCGGGTTTTATCGGTTTTTACTTGTTATATATGTTTATATATCAGTATATGAGTTTATAAAAGTTTACATTAGACGGGTCCAACCGTCTAAGTTTTTTTTAACAAAAACGTTAATTTTACGGTAAGAGTCGAAAAAGACGTAAAAATCATGTTTATAGTTTTATAACTTATAAAACTTTTCAAATTACCATTTTTATAAAATGTATCATTTATTTATCATTGTACATACTTATATAAATGTATTATATAAGTTAGTGGGTTTTAATTCACATTTTATACTATTTTTATTTGAGTGCTTATATAATACTATTATACTTTAATTTCCCAAAATCTGATTTTTACTTTCACTTTCACCATTTTTACCATATCTTGAGTTCTACAAGGAGATAGAAGCTCATTTTTGGACACCATAAACTACATGATATGTGATACAATTAACTTAGTTTTAGCTACTTCTCAATCCAACTCTAAATATCCTTAACAGTCCGTCCGAAACTGACTATTTAGTTTGGTACTCTAAACTTGTTTTGATCATATCTCACTCATCCTAATGATTCCATTGCATGGCCAACTCTCACATGTGTACAAGACATATTACTTACTGTATATTAATTTTTTCATGCCATTTTATCAGTCTAACACGTGGTTAGTTACTGTTTTTATAAAGCCTACCATTTAAGCAAGATTTAACCATTTTTTACATGTAGTTTGTCCATCTTTTTACCCATGTTTATCAAATCTATCAACACCAAATCCCCACATAATATTTTTATCATCATATATCATCATACATATATATATTTAAGAAGAAAATACATGATTACATAATCAAAATTAACAAAAGGATGGGGAGGACAATCTTTATACCACCATGATGATGTAGGTTATGATCAAGACATGGATTTTGATGGAGAAACTTGTGATAAACCAAGACCATCTTCAAGACCACCATTCTTCAAGAACTCCTTGTGGAAAATCAGCCCTAAGACTCCATATAAACTCCTCCTTGGATGTTATAATCACCACCAATCAATAGAGCTTCAAAAGGGCTTCAACTTATGTATGAATAACATGAGATTTTATGGTTAATTTTGACTAAATGGGTGTTTTGAGGGTGAGATGGGACGACCAAATGAAGGAGAGAAGAGAAAGATGAAGTTTTTTTGCATGTGTTGAATGAGAGAAGTGGTTTGGTTAATGGTTTTGTGTTGAGAAAGCTTACTTTGTAAGGTTGGTAAGACAAATGTCTTACTTAGCTTATAAAAATGACACCAAATGTGGTGTGGTGTAGCAAGTTGGGTCGTCCCATGTGTGGGGTGGGGCAAGATTTATCTTGTCTCATCCCACTAATTTACGGGTACTCCTCGATTCTATTTTCCTCGATTTACGTGCCCTCGGGTCGTTTTACAGAAAATGTTTCTATAAGTTATGAATCAACGGCACAAAACGAATCTAATAAAAATTGTCTCATAAAAAACGGAGTTCGAAAACATAAATATGTAATTCTATGGTTTCCGGTTTAGTCGTAAAGGACGTTAAATTAAAATCGTAAGTCCTAATCTCTTCTCGTAAATTTGTGAGTTTATGAACCAACACAAATTTAAAATCTCAAAATAATAATCGTGGATAAATTTATTTTCTGAAATGTCAGACTGTCACAAAAAACGGTGTATGTAAACGTAAGCACGTAACGTAGAATCCTCCGGTTTAGACGTAGTCGACGCTACTTCAAGACGTAAATCCAAATTACTTTCCCAAAAATAAGTGAGTTCATAATATAACATTAAAATAATATTATTAAATAATATTTGAGAATAAAATATCAACCATAAATTGACGGATTGTCACAACATTTACCCCTAAACAGGATCTTTGTCCTCAAAAATCATCTTACCACTCGCTTCTTATAGAGTTAAAGCCATGTGGGTATTTCCTCCACATTTGGTCTTTTCTCACAAGTGTAATCCATTACAATACGTGAGTTTCATCAAGAATAACCACGGGAATAAGATCAGGCTTAATGTTGACTTACTTTCTCTATCCATGATGTTCACGGGTTTTTGATGAATGCAACTTTTCGCTGATCTAAGTTTCATTAAGGAATAGTCAGATTTTCACTTGATAGACATTTTATAAAGTTCGATATACTTAAACATAATTCACCCAGTCCTTGAAGTCCTATGGTAGATCCAGCTTGTATGCCTTTCAAACCAATCTTTTACATCATCTCAATTGTCCCATACAATGGGGACTTATATCCCATGATCTTTCAGATCATCAATTCATTTTTACATGGTTAAAATTTTTGGCATAACTTCGCTACCCATCTGGCACTTCAAGATCTACATTTCATATTCACATAACCTCCTGCCCACTACCGGCAGTCAATAATCAGATCCTAATTTCAACAATCATTTTAGGTCTCGCGGGTCGGGTATTTTGTAAGGTTAGGTTCGCCATCAGAGGAAACCTTAAACCTAAAAGACATGTCTAACTCACAATGGGTGTATGTCGGGTGTCTTCATCCCAACTCCTGCTTACAGATGCTCTCATATATATCCTAACAAAATTCGATCTCGATCCTAATACGATAATTTTCAATGATAATCTCTCCAATGGAAAACGATTATAAGGTTCATTACCAAAGGTCAATCATTGAAACATAAGACAAGACTTCTAGTAATTTGTAACGTTGCTTTACCTCGTCCCTTCGATTGGGGTGGTACACAGAACTTTCATCAAGATTCGTTCTCAATGACTTCTGAGCAAATCTCTAGAAATTCGATGTGAAGCGAGGATCTTGATAGAGATGATCGATACAGGAACACCATGCTTACATAACTCCTTTAAATACAAAGAGTCAAATTCTTCATCAAGAATCTATCATTAACGAGAATGATATTAGCAGATTTGGTCAGTCTGTCGACGATGACCCAAATCGAATCAAATTCAGATGATGACCTTTGCAATAGTTAGACGTTTACTAATGTATGAGGCGGTGTCTGCCTTCATAATTTGCCATTAGTACAACTTCTTCGGATAATGATACATTAAATTAGAAATGACAGGAATATAATACTTATACTTACAGGATTCCAACATAATTAAATCTCAAAATCTCCATATTTAGGCAACCACAAGTGGCCTTCTATACATTCAACGCCATCGGCTACTTAATTCTGATGGTTCACTTTAGCCGCGAACCCCCTTTTGATTATCTATATCATCCTTTTTACAAACATCGTTATTTCTATATCGTTCGGCAATTTATTTTGCACCTCCCTTCTTAAGGAACATGTCCTAATTGGTTCTTTATCTTTTCTACATAATGTGTCAGTGTCTACATTCACTTTCTCCTGATGAAATATATATAACATGACCGTATTAATTCAAAATTTCTTTCTTCATATCTTCTATGTTTTAGTTCTATCTCAACTATTATTTCTATCAGTTTTGCTTGATCCGACGTTTATAGCGTCGATAAATATTATAAGTAATTAAATAATAAATATTTAATTTTTATGAAAGACAAGCGTAAAAATTTTAAATTTCATAGTTCGACCAATTATATAAAAATGTTCAAAATAAATTTGAATTTAATTAACAAGATTTTTGCTGATTTGTCGAAAATAATTAATAAGATTCGTAAATGTTCGAAAAATCTTTGTTTATACTTTGGTCAAAGTTTTCTTAGTTGAAAAGCAAAAATAGTCGTTTAAAATTTCAAGTCATGGTTTAAATGGTTTCCTCAATCCCTCTTAAGTTGTCTAGAAGTATACACGAACATTTACCCCTAAACAGAAGTTTAGTTAAATGGTTTGTGTATAAGGGAATAATCCCTTAAAAATCCTTTGTTAAAACATTTGTCAAAATATATTTGCACTTTCTTTTTAGTATAACTCAAAGTCTTAAATGACTTCTAATTTTTGAAGAGTCAATTTATATTCCATTATCTATTAATCACACGGTTAAATCATGTAAAGGATTAAGTCTTAAATCACTTGTTAATTATTCAAGGTACAGGTTTTCATTGTTCGGCCAATTCAGGGCAATCTATAAATAATTATTAACTCATTCTTATTCTTATAAATAAACAAATGGTCCTTAATTATCACAAGCATGAATTTATCAAATTACAGCCTACACACGTGATTCACCAATTTATGAATGCTACATGTGCATCGGTCAATCCAAACGACATAACATGAAACTCATACTGTTCATTACAAGTTCTGGATGTAGTGATTGGAATACATAATCTTCTTCTCAGACGCGAAGTTGATAATAACCATGCCGTGGATCAAATCTTTAAAACATACGCTAGAACCTTGTAAATGATCGAACAAATCTTCCATTTCGAGTTATGGATATCGTTTTCGATTGTCAATTTACTCAGTTCACAGTAATCTATAAATATAAGGAATGATAACACCATAGCTATTCATGATGACGAGCTCGGTAGAATAAAATCTTTCTTCGACAACTCTCTCAGTTGTACGGTAATTCCTTTAATTTAGATGGTGCTGACTTACAGTGCACAAGCCACAGGTGCAGCACCGGGAATATAATCAATACCAATTTCAACTTGCCTTAATGGCAAAATCTAGGTAATTCACCAATAAATACCTCCTAAAGTTTCAGATAACAGAAACATCTTTTAATAAATTCATATTAGGTTCTTTCTAGATTATAATATCTATGACTAATTCACAACCATTCACGGTATAATTTCAAGTCTAAATGCAGGATACGGTCATCCTTCAAGAATTATTTAGATCACTTTTGATAATCAACATCTTATCTTTTTAGGGGAATTCTACTCGAGTTCCCATCAATTAAGACAATGTCGTCATGTCATAATCAATCAATCCATTCTACTGGCACTACCAACTTTCTAGTTTTATTTCCGTCGATAAGATGTGAACTTCTCAAAGGACTAATAATAATTCATAATCCTTCACAAATTCTAGGATATCAGGAGACATAACTAACCTTAAAAGAGTAAGGTCAACGCATAATCTATGCGAGAGAATTTCAATTCAGATATAGACGAAAACGTTTAACGAATATGAATATATCCCATGTTTCATAATTTGAGTACGCATTCGAAAGCTCCTCGGATCGTTACCGAGGTCATTCAAATGAAATCAAATCAAAAGAAATGATAGGAATGTCGATACATCCAGTCGGGTATCAACACTCGGTAATCAGATACTTTTCCTTAGAATCTCACTACGGGAGAATTGGACAAAGAGGGGATATCAATTGTAAATTAAGACAATTTCCACAGATGATTAAATTCGACTCAGAAGAATAGATGCTACAGGCACATATGTAGGTGTCCCTAACACTATGTCCTTATTTTTCACTTCTTGCAGATCTCATAAATTTTAATCTTTCACAATCTTCAAAGAAAATTTAGTGTTTATTAATCTGTTTTATGGTGACTACTAATCAGCCTTGCATGGTCCATTCTAAATTGTATGTAGGCGCGCAACTATATACAATTTCAAGATTAACGATGCAATACTCAGTTCGTCAAAATTTTATCATCATGTTTATAATAAAAACATTTTCATGCTTAATTCTTAAATAAGAATCAAGAATAAATTTACAAAGATTTTCTTTGTTATGAAAACAGTTAAGTTTTCCAAGATACATTATAAACAACCTCATTTCGATAACAGTCACTTATAAATCTTACTTTGAATAATCCTTATAGTGATGAAAATTCAAGTTTTCTCAATGGATACGGTTTTAACTTATAAAAACAATGAGTGATCTGTAGAAGAGTGATGAAAGCTTTTTCACCAAGAACTAACTACAATATGATAGGAAATGAGCTTTAGCCAAATAATCATGAGGTTCATGATCTCGATGGCACTCAAAAGAATAATCCACAACGTAACTCAATTCAAGATGAGTACTTGTTCAATGGTTGCATCACTAATGCGAACATTAGGATGAAGTAATAAAAGATAGATAACATCGATACATGTAGAATTTAGCAATCAAAGGTAGTCTTTTCATTAATCACAAACAAGTAAAATTGTACCGTAACACATTATGTGTCACTATGTCATACAATTCCAAGATCTCATCCTACCAACTGATGTCTCAGTTAAGTTAGAGATTATTTTTAAAAGATACCACAATGAATACTAATCTACAAGAGTCATTAGGTGTCCCACCTGTCCCGGAAGATCCATCGGTCCCAATTCAGAAGAAGATTTCTTCAATTTATTTGTTGGACACTGGGCATCCTCATTAGTGGACAATGGCCTAGGAACAACCTTTAACACGTGTTGATGCAAAAGTTGGTTGATCCTTGCTAGACCCGAATTAGGCTTAATTCGGGTTGGCTGGGCTCTGGCTCCTGCACCAAGTGAATTGTTTGGTTGGGATCCTGCACACTAAACAACACGCGTTAAGCTTACCGTGGGAAGGTTTCCCATGATTAGACTCCGGCGTGAGAGTAAGTAATCGATTTAGGGTTATATGAGTTTAGAGTGAGTCGTAATACCTTTGTGGAACCCTTGGGGGTTCCTTTTATAGGCAGTGAAACCCTAGTGGGCTTTCACTGATCCTTCGGCCCCAAGGAAGAGATAAGCACCAGAATTAGAATGATTGTTATCTTCTAATTCTGGTAGTGAATATCCTCTCCTTATTGGGGTAAAGATATTCCTAGACAGAATATCATTTTGTCTAACCCTATGTCGGCCGTGTCGGGCGTACCGGGCCGTGGGCTGCACACATGTGTGCGGTTACTGTTCATTCAAGCCCATAAGCCTGACTGACATTATCCCACCCATCTGTGATGGGCCGGATACGGGTAGTACCCTTGGGCCGGGTCCATGACCCGGCTGGGGACTATACGTCATCATGTCCCCCCAGTCTAGTTGTTACAACCGTAGGTGGAACCTCTAGACTACAAAGATGCTCCCGGACGTACCAAGGAAACCATAGCAAAGGACCATTTTGTTCAAGAATTTATGTTGGCCGCACGTGGCAACCTGGCTTAAGAAGTTATCGTATCACTACTTCATCCATACATAGCAGCCGAGACAAATTAAATATATCATTAAATGTCAAGTCTTACGTAAGAGCCGCATAACCCGACATGAACAACTGTTCATCTGACTTGTTTGACTGACAAAAGTGCAGACAGTCAGAACCTTGAGCAGTGCCAACGTGTGGGTCAGATATGACCCGTGGGTCCCACCTGACGTTTCACTTGCCACTTTCCCCCTAGCCACACGATTAAGAATAATGGCAGACATGTGTCACACATCCAACAGGCTGTGACCCACGAGGCAACCCTATAAATAAGCCACCCCTACGGCTGTGTGAAACACACAGTTCATAACCTCCATTTCTGCCATTAAAGCTTTTCTCTTAGCTTGAACCAAGTACGCACGGATCCCTTCACACGCAGGTTAGAATACCACGTCCTTACACTCTTTTTTAGTAATGGCTCATAGAAACAGCCCTACCATCGGATCCGTGCTAAATGTCATGACCCAAGACCAATTGAACCATTTTTGTACAAATTACTTCATCCCTACCAACCTACACCCCTCACTTCCTGGCACCGGAGACCTCATAACTGAGGCTTCAGCGGGTATGATAGGCCTTTATACCCGCCTGTTTGACGCGGCTAATTACCGCATCCCTTTCACCCACTTTCTCGTAGATCTGCTAGGATATTATAATGTACACATTAGTCAGCTCCACTGCATAGGTGCCTGTAAGATTAGCCAATTCGAGATTCTTTGCCGTGCTAGGAGAATCCCCCCAACCGTAGAGTTATTTAGGTTGTTTTATACCCCAACTTAGTGAACGGTTGGGTATCTTTCAAGAAACGAGCCTCCAACAGTCCACAATCACACAACAAACCAATGGATTCACTGAAAAATTGGTATGATCATTACTTTTTCATTGACGCAGTGGTATGGCCGGGTGATTATGTCATTAGAACCAGAATCCCGCACGACCCCAAGCCGCACACCAGTACATACAATCCTCGTCACTCCCAAGATTTAGATCTAAATAGGACTGGATTCCACAGAAACCTACCCGAATCATTCCTATGCTTGCTAGGAATTAGCCGCAATTACTTTAGTCCTTCCAATAGGTATCCCGTTTTTTGGAGAAGGCAGGGCGAAGGTAGGCTAATCATCCGTACGCCAAGAAGAATGTATACATGTGTTTGCATAATAACTAACATTTATTGTTTTGTGCTGGACAGAAATGAACTTTTTTGGACTGTTGCGCCAGGGCGATCCAAGGCTTTTGCCGGAAGGTCTCCGTCCTCTTCGTGAAAATGAACAACCCCTTCTCGAGCACACCCGACCAGTGACGGTTGCCTTGGAATCCGTGCCTGATCCCCATTCTGACGAGGAACATGGAGACAACGGCGGTGGTAACAACCAGATGAACCAAGGAGGGGCCGGGCCCTCCTAACCACATAGAGAACAACAGGGAGACAATATTGAACAAACCGACTCCAGCATTCGCCGACTGATGGGCGATGATGATGATGAAGTGCAACAATATGTCAACCTGGACGAAGAGGAGGAAGCCGAGGAGGAGATTGCTGAACTAACAACGCAGCCCATCACCAGGCGTACCCGGAAGAGGGGGAACCGTGCGAGAGGGACTGCCTCGGTCGAGATTGGTGAACACAATGCTCCCGCCAAGAGGCTTCGAGAAGACCACCCCATGTATCAATCTGTTGGGAGTGCTACCCAGGGTTCCGAGGCTAACCGGGCCGCTCATGTCGATCCCGTCACCCAAATTGCCCCAACCGCCTCCGAAGTAGCAAGAAGCAATATGTAAGAAACCATCTCAATATGCAAGAATTTCCGCTTCCCTTTTTTTTTGTAAGCAATACTTAAGATATTTCGTAATACTTGTGTCGCAGGGACAACCAGGCTGGTGCCGCGCCTCCTTCTGACACCCAAGCGGATAAGGGGAAAGGAAAAGCTGTCGAAGAAAACCCCAAGGCCCCCACAAGGTCCGGCCCTGTTTTTGAAGATGGTTCACCCCTAGCTTCCCAAGACTTCCCCACGTCCGGCGCTCCCAAACCTTTTAACCCGGTATGGACTATTACCACGGCGTCGCGATTGAGGAATGCTGACGAGTGCCGGGAGTACCTCAATAACTGCATACCACCAAGCTTGGTGCAAGAGGTAAACTCGCTCAGTCATGCGGATTTGGCGGATGAGTATAATGGCACGCTGGTACATCAAATGGCGATGGGAACCTCAATGAGGGTTAGGTTTGAAGCTGCGCTTGGGCATGTTGACTCTCTCAAGAGGAAAGTTGGACGGAGAGAAAAAATGATTGAAGATAATGAAGCCCTGATTGCTGACCTTCAATCCCAACTAGTGAATGCCGAGGCGACCATCAAAAAACAGTCAGCCCGCGCGAGTGAATACGATCAGCAAGTAACCCACCTTGAGTCTCAACTAGATGCTGCAAACACCAAGGTACATATCCGTGCCGCGCCACCCATATTAAAAAAAATGAATGTGCTAACACGTTTTTCCCTATAGGTAACCACGGCTGGAGCTTCTGCTCACTCTTACTCCAGCCAAGTAAATGTTCTGAACCAGAAACTAGAGGACGCGCACCTGGCCGTCCAAAATATGGAAAAAGTGCAGACAGACCTTGCTGAGGAGAGGGCCGTCATCCAAGAACTGAAAGAGGCAGTTGCCCAAAAAGAATTGATGATTGATGCCCTGACTGCTGAGCGTGACAACGTACTATGCCCCCAACTGCTAACAGCCATTGCCGGCCGTAGGTGGATGGTTGGGCATGGAGCACGTCTAGCCGTTATGAAGGTGCTAGAGACCCCATCCTTTGTACAACAGTTCGCCAACCTTGTATCTGATGGTATTGACCACGGACGACACGAAGGAATGGTTGAGGCTGCTGAGCTGATCACGAAAGGGGGAGACATCGCCCGTCATACCTTCTTTAAGCCCGAAGCTGCCAGCAAGATGACTGCCTCCATGGCCGCGATGCAAGATCTACATTACCCATTCCTGGATGAGCTGGAGGCCACCAAAGATGCCCCAAACACTGAAATCATGGAAAAGCTCAGTCTTAGCACGCCTTCCAATGCTTCCTTTCCTCTAACCCTTCCTATATACGAGGACGTAACCAGGGTCGTGCTTGACGAGGAACCCTTAGGTGTGGTGTTGGAAAGAACTGCGGCTCAAGCCCAGAAGCGGGGAGAAAGTGATGAATGGTTGCCGCGTCTGATCGAAGAGCAAGCAGAAATGGGTAGGTTTCTCCCCTCTATTTAGGATGCTCCTTTTTCATGATCAAACACTTGTTTTGTAATCTATGAATATGTATTGTTTCTATTCGTCCGTGCATGTACACGGCAACAATATTTGTGTTTTATAAGTCCGTGAGTAACCACGGCAATTTTGACATGTATAGAAACCTGTGTATTTTACTTGTGTTTGAAATATTGTAGATCAATACTGCATGATATATCACGTCTTACACACAAAGAAAATGCATACAAGTCTATAATTTACTAGACATGCGACGTGCGTCTTTGTTTATGCGGAGCACCATGTGGCTATAGCATATGAAACTTACCCCAACGTCTTGTGAGTAAGGTGTCTAGTAAGGATACGTGATCCGTGCGGCTGGGGTTGCATCCCTCTTACGCGGCAAGTTGAATTAGTAGGTTCACTTAATCCTCTTACCCCACCTGGAGGCGTATGGTACATGTACAATAATTTGAGAGAATGCATACGAATGAAACATGGCATATTATAATACAAGTAAAATTCATACGGCTAACAAAAAATATAACAAAGAAGGAAAAATGGTTTGCACGAAACAGGCCGTGGAGCTAGCTAGGCACCACGGCATTTTATTAGAACGTTTACACTTTTGTTTGAGTAATGACGACAAGTCCTAAAAAAAAACAAGAAAGGAAACTTAAACAATCATAAGAAGAACAAACAAAACAAATAACCCGCATGGTTCTTTATTAAGACCGCCTATAGCGAAGTACCCATGCGGAAGCCATAGCTTTCAAAGATAACACCTTTTGAGATTGGAAATGTTCCATGTGCGCTCTAGGTCGCGGCCATCCATGTCACGTAACTTGTACGCGCCTCGTCCCAAGGTTTCAGTAACCTCATACGGTCCTTCCCATTTAGGGCCCAGTTTTCCTGTATTCTCCACTCGACTCGCTTCGTTAGCACGATAGACGTAGTCTCCCGGTCGAAAAGAAACACCCTTGACCTTGGCGTCATAATAAGCCTTCATCTTAGCCTTGGACTTAGCCTCATTGATGGCTGCTATTTCCCTTTTCTCTTCCAACAGATCCAGGTTGATTCTCAGTTGTTCATCATTTGTGACGACATTAACCTCCGCCGTGCGGATGGTAGGCATCCCTATTTCTGCTGGTATAACGGCTTCAATGCCGTAAGCCAATGCAAACGGAGTATCTCCGTTGGCTGTTTTTATCATGGTTCTATGTGCCCATAGCACGTGTGACAACTCATCGACCCATTTGCCCTGTCGTTCATCCAGCCGCGCCTTGATTCCATTCCCCAAGCTCCTATTTGCTCGTTCGACAAGGCCGTTCGTTTGTGGATGCTTAACAGATGCGAAGCGCTGTTTGATGTTCAATGATGCACACCAGTCTTTGAATGGGTTATCCGTGAACTGCTTGCCGTTGTCCGATATAATTTCTCCTGGTAGACCGAAACGGCATACGATGTGTTCCCACACAAACTTCTTGACCTGCTTACCTGTGATAGACTTGACTGCCTTGGCTTCTATCCACCGTGTGAAGTAGTCCATTGCAACAATCAAGAATTTAACCCCTCCCGCAGCTACAGGAAATGGTCCTGCAATGTCAATTCCCCACTTGTAAAATGGCCATGGGGACGTGATAGGTGTAAGCTCCTGTTGCGGGTGCCGCGGTACTGGCCTATGCACTTGGCAATCATTGCACCTGCGAATCATGTCGCGCGCGTCTCTGTGCATAGTGGGCCAATAGTATCCTGTTCGTAAGGCTCGGGCTACCACAGATCGTGGGCCTGCATGCATGCCGCACAACCCTTCGTGTATGTCACTGATGACGTAAGCCGCCTGGCGTGGTCCAACACACCGCAACCACGGCTGCAAGAAAGAGCGTTTGTAAAGGATGCCCTCTCGGAGTTCGAAATGTTGTGACTTCCTTTTAACGCGCCTTGCTTCTTTTTCCTCGTCTGGAAGGGTTTCATTAGTCAAATAGTTGATGATTGGGGTCATCCACGTAGGTCCCTCCTCCTCAACTATAGCGGCCACTTCCCCTTCCGTGATAGATTTCTCCTTGAGTATTTCCACCAAAACCTGTTTAGATAAGTGGGCGAAGCTCGTGGATGCGATCTTGCTGAGAGCGTCCGCTTTCTTGTTCTCGCCCCTTGGCTCCTGCTTGATGGAAAACTTACTGAAAGTTGTGATTAACGACTTGACTTTTTCCAAATACCTGACCATGTTGTCCTCCTTAGCCACATACCCACCTAGAATATGGTTCGCGACAAGCCGTGAGTCCACGTAGGCCTCAAGGTTGCGGACTCCCATTCTAGCGGCGATTTTTAAACCCGCAATTAATGCTTCATATTCCGCTTCGTTATTGGTGGCCGTGAACTCAAAACAGAGGGCGTATGTGAATTCCATTCCTTCTGGATTTGTGAGGATGAGACCTGCCCCGGACCCGTCTGTGCATGAGGATCCGTCCGTGAATAGCACCCAAGGTTCTGCTGGGACCTCGTCTTGCTTAATGATTGGTTCTTCCTCATCCGGCTTCTCGATCAGGAAATCTGCCAAGATCTGGCCTTTAACCGCCGTCCTCGGTCTATAAGATATATTGTGCCCCCCCAATAGGATGCTCCATTTCTCCAGCCTCCCTGCCACGTCTGGCCTAGAGATAACCTGCTTGATTGGCTGATCCGTAATCACCACAATTGGGTGCGCCTGAAAGTACCGGCGCAACCGCTTTGTAGCAAATACTAGTGCTAACACCAATTTTTCCATGGAGGAATAATTCAGCTCCGCCCCTTGTAGTGTTCTACTTATAAAGTAGACCGGAGTTTGTATTGTATCTCTATCCGTCATCAGTACCGCGCTTATTGCGCCATGAGTAGCTGAGAGATACATAACGAGTTCCTCCTTTGGCCGGGGAGCTACTAGCATGGGTAGAGATGCGAGGTGCTGCTTGAGTTGACAAAAATCTTCCTCAGCTTCCTTCGTCCAACGGAAGTCTCCCTTTCTAATACACTTCTTGAGTGTCTTAAATAGGGGTAATGACTTTTCTGCGGATTTAGATAGGAATCTATTCAGCCCGGCTAACTTCCCATTCAGGGACTACACCTCCTTCCGTGTCTGCGGGGACGGTAGTCGTATCACTGCGTCCGTCTTCTCTGGACAAGGTTTGATGCCGTTTGGGTCAATCAAATATCCCAGGAACATTCCTTCTGTTGCACCAAACGTACATTTCTTTGGATTTAACTTCATGTTAATCCTTCTCAGCGTGTCGAATGTCTCCTGGACATCCCGGAGAAGTGCCTCCTCCGTGTGGCTTTTTATCACCAAGTCATCAACATATACTTCCAAGTTGCGTCCTATTTGTGATTCGCAAGCTTTATCCACCAACCGCTGATACGTAGCGCCGACGTTCTTCAATCCGAACGGCATTTTCGTATAGCAATATACGCCCTGGCTCGTGTGGAACGCCGTTTTTTCTGCATCCTCCTCCGCCATCTGGATTTGGTGATACCCTTTATATGCATCCAAGAAGCATTTGAAAGGATATCCACACAAGGACTCTACTTTCCAGTCGATTTCTGGTAACGGGTAACAGTCCTGTGGACAGGCCTTGTTCAGATCCGTGAAATCCACGCACATGCGCCAACTTCCGTCATGTTTCTTGACCATGACCGGATTAGATAACCACTCGTGGTAGTATACCTCGCGCATGATGCCTGCGTCCACCAGCTTCCGCACTTCCTCCAGTATAACTTGACTGTGCTCGGGCGCCTGGCCGTGCTTCTTTTGCTTGATGGGTTGGTACCCTTGGCGGATTTGGAGCTTATGCTCTGCTATCGCACGTGGCACACCCGTCATATGTTTTGACTCCCATGCGAATATGTCCAGGTTTGCACTTAAAAGAGAGCACATGGCCCTTTTGCCGCTATCCGAGAGCGCCCCTCCTATGGATACCTCCTGTTCCGGATAGTCAGGGTGAATGGCCACCTTCCAATTGGGTGGTGGTGCTCCATCCTTGGGTGGGACAGGTGGTGCCGGTGTTGTCACAGTGTGACACTCGGATGTTGGTACGACTGTGTTGTAAATAGTAACGATTCCCCCATCAACGGGGAATTTGATCATTCCGTGTGCCGTAGAGGGTACTGCCCGGATAGCCAAAATGCCTGGTCTGCCTATGATTCCATTATAAGGAGAGTGTGAACGTATCATCATGAAGTTCATCCACGTTGTAGTGGAATGTTCCTCATTCCCAATGGTGACAAGCAAACGCAACTGCCCTATCGGCCAGATAGTGTCTCCACTAAAGCCAGTAAGCGGCGACGTGGCCGGTACTAATTGGCTCCTTATTTCTGGGCATAACTGCACAAAGCAGTGTTCATACAGCACCTCTGCTGACGACCCTCCATCCACATACATGCGACGAACATTGTGTGTTCCAATGCTTATCTCAATAGTGAGAGGCGCATCAATCACGTCGCTTGCTGTAATGAGAGGGAATGAGATTTCCTTGCCGCGTGAAAATTTTTGGCCAATTTTCTGTCTCGTGCGGCGCTGTCTGGATTGGATCATGTATATGGTAGAAGGCTTGTCCTTTTGGGGATCCTTCTTATCATACTTCTTGTTGTTGTCTTTTCCGTCTTTCCAATCCTTAACTAGGTGCTTGAGTTTGCCTGATTTGATTAGCGACTCAATATGCTTCTTGAGCTGGATACACTCCTCCGTGTCGTGTCCTTTGTCATTATGGAACTCGCAGAAGCGACTTCCTTGCCGACGTTCCGGGGGTGTGGTCATTGGGGGAGGCCTTGGAAAGTTCGCCCCTTCAGTCAACAAGATCTCCCGGTAGGACATCTTTAGGGGGGTGAACTTGTCGTCCGACGGTCCGCCTTTGCTTTGGCTCTTATAGTCCGAGCCCTTGTTATTGTTCTGGTTGCCTTGACCGCCCGACTGTCTCCGGGACTAGTCATTTGACCGGTACCCATTTCCTCGGGATGGGTAGGCTGCGGCAACTGCTGTCTCTCCCTCTATGAAATTTCTGACCCTTTCCATGAGGTCATCATATCTCTCTGGGCGCTTGTCGTTGAGACGCCTGATCAGTTCTCTGTCTGTTATGGCGTGCATGTAGTCAAAGATTTTCAGGAGCTCTGGCATGGTTCTTGTGCGTGTGCACTCATCATTGAAGCGCTCAGTGAAGGCTTCTGTGGACTCCCCCGGCCGTTGCTTAACGGTTGCCAATGAGACCGGATCCCTATTATACTTCTTCCTTTGAGTATAATTGTTCTCGAACGCAGTGCGTAGTTCCGTGAAACTATCAATGCTCCGTGGGGGGAGTGCCTCGAACCAGTCACGAGCGTTTCCAATCAAGGTCGAATTAAACATTTGGCACCATATAGGCATGGTCCATCGCTCAATTTTAGCCTGAGTATCGAATATTTTGAGGTGATCCACAGGATCACCGGACCCATCATAAGTCTTGATACATGCCGGCATGCGACGTTTGGTGTCCTCAGAATAGTTCCGTATGCGGAGGGTAAACGGATCTTCCCTGGGATCAGCCCATGGCCGTGTGAGCCTAGGGTCATCCCATGGTTCACACCATGGACGCGAGAGGTCCTCTGCTTCCGTATTCCGATAGTAAGGGCCACCATAATATTCCTCATTGTTTGGTGGTGGAGGCGTACGCCTTGGCCGGCGGCGCTTAGGTGGATGGTCATCCGAGTCCTCCCCAGACGGATCTGGGGACGGTGGTGGTGCCCCGCCCTTTGAATAGGGACCACTTTTTTGAGACGAACCAGGAGCCTTTCTCCTAGTGTTCATTCTATCCCACACACTTGGGCGGCGTGTGGTTCTGGTCAGCTCTCGATCTGGCCGCTCGGGTGAGCCGTCCGACCTTTCTCCTTCTTGAGACTGTGTTAGTTCTTGTATAAGGCGATCCCCTATGCGTTCAAACACATTCCGGGGTTGAGGATTTTCCTCAAAGGTTCCCTGCTCCTGAGGCCGGGTTCTCCTTTTCCTCCGGTTTTGGGAAGGGGTGGTTGGTCCACTGTCACCAAAGTTGAGTCTGGCTTGGAGGTTCCTCCCTAGACTTAATCTTGATGCGATCCCTGGGACGATCCTTTCGAAGTTCTGAGTGAGAACTCGAGTAAGATCCTCCTCACTGAGTGGCAGGGCTTCCACTTCTTCCTCCGTCGAGGGTCTGCGCGGTTCCTTGTTAGGAGGGTCTGGCGCACTCCCTGGATCAGGGTTGTCCAGGGTTGAAGTAGGCGGGGGTGTCACCGAGATCGTGCTCGTCACCCCCGCGGGTTAAAAACCGCTACGGTTACCCAGCCCGCCTGCGAGACGGTTAGGTGATTGGTTGGGGATGAGAATCCCTTCCCCTTGGGACTTCCGGGTCCCAGGATTCACATTCCTGGGGTTAGTAGGCGGATGCCCCTTCGTCATTGGAGATTCGAGATGAGATTTTGTTCTAGCTTAGTGTTATGGTCCCACGGATGGCGCCAACTTGTTGATGCAAAAGTTGGTTGATCCTTGCTAGACCCGAATTAGGCTTAATTCGGGTTGGCTGGGCTCTGGCTCCTGCACCAAGTGAATTGTTTGGTTGGGATCCTGCACACTAAACAACACGCGTTAAGCTTACCGTGGGAAGGTTTCCCACGATTAGACTCCGGCGTGAGAGTAAGTAATCGATTTAGGGTTATATGAGTTTAGAGTGAGTCGTAATACCTTTGTGGAACCCTTGGGGGTTCCTTTTATAGGCAGTGAAACCCTAGTGGGCTTTCACTGATCCTTCGGCCCCAAGGAAGAGATAAGCACCAGAATTAGAATGATTGTTATCTTCTAATTCTGGTAGTGAATATCCTCTCCTTATTGAGGTAAAGATATTCCTAGACAGAATATCATTCTGTCTAACCCTATGTCGGTCGTGTCGGGCGTACCGGGCCGTGGGCCGCACACATGTGTGCGGTTACTGTTCATTCAAGCCCATAAGCCTGACTGACATTATCCCACCCATCTGTGATGGTCCGGATACGGGTAGTACCCTTGGGCCGGGTCCATGACCCGGCTGGGGACTATACGTCATCAACACGAATCAACAATCAATTAAAACCTTATAATTTAATCACAGGACTTAACGACTTCCTCTTAGCAATTTCATATTCCATACGGGTTAAATTTTATTTTATTCAAGTTTCAACAAAATTATACTCAATTCGATATCCTACTTCATTCTCCAATACTTTCAACTTTATTTTTAAACCTTAAAAGGGCAATAAAAGCTTAATATGATCAACACTTAATTTCCAATCCTATAGCTCTTACAACAACAATTATCAAATGAGTCACTAGTATGAAATGACTCAATCATTTAATATTTCTTGGAAAGGTACTAGTGGCATGAGGCTTTTGGGTAATGGTTCCAATGACAGCCTCAAGTGCAACATTCACCCTTTCGATTCTCAAATTTAAGAATTGAGTGACAACGAATCAGATGACACCTTTCCAGGTGGTAACGTTTTGTCAAACTCCACTTTATAAGGAAAGATCGTCATGACATCGATATCAGTTTTAATCTCGCCAGTTCTTCTTCAATATCACAATCAACTAATATCTACATTTCTACGAATATCAACCATTTTGTTGGGATCATAAAATCCACAACTTGGTTTAGATCTAGGATAGCTAGAATTCCTACGAGAATAGCTTCGATTAATTTACTAGGGGATTTAGGGTTCCTTGTGACAATCTACGTCGTATAAATACCTCGTATAAATATCAAAATAATCATCAAATAATCATGTAATTAAATTACATCATATGTATATATATAATCCAAGTTATATACATATTTAAATAACACTTCTCAGTCTGGCCTTGTCGGTAACTCGGGATTTCTTCGGCACCGTTATAGTCAAAAGATTTTTAGACATTTTTAGAAAAACGTTTTTAGTTAAAAGATTTTGAAAGGTTTTATTCAAAACCATTGGTTTTAAAAAATCTTTCGTTCTCTATAACGAGAGCTCTGGTACCAAACTGTAACACCCCCAAATTTATACAACTCAATACAGCGGAAGACTCGTTGGTGTTACGGGATAGCACATTACTCACATCATAGACAACGCTTAAAAATCGCGTTGTTTAATAATAAAGCATTTCCATTCATAAATATCAAGTTTACATAGGTCCCAAGTCATTGTATTTCATACAGGTTTTACAAAACATTTGTATGGAAATTATTGTTTAAGTGCGGGCCATGAATTCTTGTTGTCTTCCCGAGAATTACCTTCAAGTACCTGAGATAAAACATGTTAAAACAAAGGTCAGTGATAACGCTGATTGAATTCATAGAGTTTAATAAATTCCATCAATATAACATCGGTATAAAATTATTACCGAAAATCATTTTGTACAAATCTTTGTAATAGGCCAAAAAATAGCCAAAGTCATTTTATACAAATCCTTATCAAAATTATAATATAGGCATTTGCCTTAAGAATCATTATACGAACCAATGTCGTAAAAATATCATACAATACGTTTTATAACGTTGTATGGAGTTAAATAAAAACCTTTATATGATTATGGTTATGAAAACCAAAACACGAACATAATATCAATAGTAAGACCCCGTATTGCTAGTCAGGCAATATATCGTAATTTAATGCTTAAAGCAGTATTTCGTTAATTGGATTATTGTAAGCCGCATGACATTTTTACCTTACTAAACCAAACAACGGGTAGCTAACCCGATACTCAATTTTCCCATCTAATTTAGCGTGTCGTCACAATAATCATGCTATGGAAATCTTCTCATACATAAATTCGCTTACCAATCAATGTGGCACGACGGGGATCAACCGTCAAGGCGCGAACTGGGGTGATCGTCCCCAAATAGTACTATTATATGCATAAGCGTCTACCAAATCTCGGTAGTTCACAATTCATGCTAATGGAACTTTTAATGACATAACCTAACTTTAATAATCCATTTTATCTCATTTATCGGGTCATTTAATCATTCATAGGGTCATACAATCATCCGGGTCCAAATCAATAAACAAACAATCGGGAAAACTAGTGTCCTATTTTATAAAAACTAACATGTTATCTCCCTCGCGGGTTTATAAAACATTTCATAAAAACATTTAAAAGAGTGCGAGGCTATGAACTCATGTTGATGTGGGAAAGCGGGTTATCGGCAATTCGGACGTACGGTACGTGCTTCAATCACGGAAACCTAGACAAATAATACTTGTCTTAGACTCTTGTCCAATGACTTTATAAAAATAACAATTATGTATACATATGATGATTTTATATATATGATGATCAAGTGGGTTTACATATTCTCTTTTACTCATTTTAGTGTTTACGTATTGGTAACTTCTTACTAGTTTACTAGTTTTACCTATTTACGTGTCTTAGGTCCAATAAGCCTATTATAAGTTCATTAACTTGTATTAATCCATTTCATACTTGTATTATCAGTATTTACACTTTACATGTTGGGCCTAAATGGGTTAAGCCCAATAAATAAGTTTATAAGTGTTTTAGCCCATTTTGTTGTATTATTAGTCCAATAACGTTAACTTAGCCCGTTAATGTCCGTATGTTTTATAGTTCGGGTTTTATCAGTTTTTACTTGTTATATATGTTTATATATCAGTATATGAGTTTATAAAAGTTTACATTAGACGGGTCCAACCGTCTAAGTTTTATTTAACAAAAACGTTAATTTTACGGTAATAGCCGAAAAAGACGTAAAAATCATGTTTATAGTTTTATAACTTATAAAACTTATCAAATTACCATTTTTATAAAATTTATCATTTATTTATCATTTTACATACTTATATAAATGTATTATAAAAGTTAGTGGGTTTTAATTCACATTTTAAACTATTTTTATTTGAGTGCTTATATAATACTATTATACTTTAATTTCCCAAAATCTGATTTTTACTTTCACTTTCACTATTTTTACCATATCTTGAGTTCTACAAGGAGATAGAAGCTCATTTTTGGACACCATAAACTAAATGATATGTGCTACAATTAGCTTAGATTTGGCTACTTCTCAATCCAACTCTAAATATCCTTAACAGTCCGTCCAAAACTGACTATTCAGATTGGTACTCTAAACTTGTTTTGATCATATCTCACTCATCCTAATGATTACATTGCATGGCCAACTCTCACATGTGTACAAGACATATTACTTACTGTATATTAATTTATTCATGCCATTTTATCAGTCTAACATGTGGTTAGTTACTGTTTTTATACAGCCTACCATTTAAGCAAGATTTAACCATTTTTTTACATGTAGTTTGTCCATCTTTTTACCCATGTTTATCAAATCTATCAACACCAAATCCCCACATAATAATTTTATCATCATATATCATCATACATATATATATTTAAGAATAAAATACATGATTACATAATCAAAATTAACAAAAGGATGGGGAGGACAATCTTTATACCACCATGATGATGTAGGTTATGATCAAGACATGGATTTTGATGGAGAAACTTGTGATAAACCAAGACCATCTTCAAGACAACCATTCTTCAAGAACTCCTTGTGTAAAATCAGCCCTAAGACTCCATAGAATCTCCTCCTTGGATTTTATAATCACCACCAATCAATAGGGCTTCAAAAGGGCTTCAACTTATGTATGAATAACATGAGATTTTGTGATTAATTTTGATCAAATGGGTGTTTTGAGGGTGAGATGGGACGGCCAAATGAAGGAGAGAAGAGAAAGATGAAGTTGTTTTGCATGTGTTGAATGAGAGAAGTGGTTTGGTTAATGGTTTTGTGTTGAGAAAGCTTACTTTGTAAGCTTGGTAAGACAAGTGTCTTACTTAGCTTATAAAAATGACACCAAATGTGGTGTGGTGTAGCAAGTTGGGTCGTCCCATGTGTGGGGTGGGGCAAGATTTATCTTGTCTCATCCCACTAATTTACGGGTACTCCTCGATTCTAGTTTCCTCGATTTGCGTGCCCTCGGGTCGTTTTACGAAAAACGTTTATATAGATTATGAATCAACGGCACAAAACGAATCTAATAAAAATTGTCTCATAAAAAACGGAGTTCGAAAACATAAATACGTAATCCTAAGGTTTCCGGTTTAGTCGTAAAGGACGTTAAATTAAAATCGTAAGTCCTAATCTCTTCTCGTAAATTTGTGAGTTTATGAAGCAACACAAATTTAAAATCTCAAAATAATATTCACGGATAAATTTATTTTCTGAAATGTCAGACTGTCACCAAAAACGGTGTATGTAAACGTAAGCACGTAACGTAGAATCCTCCAGTTTAGACGTAGTCGACGCTACTTCAAGACGTAAATCCAAATTACTTCCCAAAAATAAGTGAGTTCATAATATAACATTAAAATAATATTTTTAAATAATATTTGAGAATAAAATATCAACCATAAATTGACGGATTGTCACAGAAAGCCTATATTATTATTTGACAAGGATTTGTATAAAATGTTTTTGGCCTATTTTATGGCCTATTACAAAGATTCGTACAAAATGATTTTCGGTAATAATTATATATCGATGATATATTGATGGTTTATTAAACTCTATGAATTCACTCGGTGTTATCGCTAACCTTTTCTTTTAACATGTTTTATCCCAGGTACTTGAAGGTAATTCTCGGGAAGACAACAAGAATTCCTGGCCCGAACTTAAATAATAATTTCCATTCAAATGCTTTGTAAAACCTGTATGAAATACAATGACTTGGGACATATGTAAATTTGATATTTATGAATGGAAATGCTTTATTATTAAACGACGCGATTTTTAAGCGTTGTCTATGATGTGAGTAATGTGTTATCCCGTAACACCAACGAGTCTTCCGCTGTATTGAATTGAATAAATTTGGGGGTGTTACAAAGCAAGTTATAAACTACAATTTGAAGATGTAATATAATACCTAAGAATGGTAAGAACAAACCATACAAAGCTAAGTACAAGTAAATGTACATAATAATATAGATCATCACCTAGAAACCGTTGGTAAACAATATTTCAAGCAATATAACTACCTAATATATATCAAATACGATATACTAAGTATAATCTACCATATAAAGGAAAGGTAATTGATCACAAATTACTAATATTAACTAGTCCAAAGCTAATTACATGTTAAGACCTAGTAACCAAGATTAGCATATAAAATTCATTTCACATTGAATTAGAGTCTAATCTTCTGAAACTAATTATAAAACTCAACTATGTATCATATTAAGATTATACATTTACTTCAAGTACAAGTTCATTAAGCATAAGGTACAAGTTATCAAAGCATAGGATCTTAAGCTCCCATAATTATCCCTAGAATATGATCAACCTATACAAACCCATACACTAAGAATGTGGAATCCCTAGAAGTCATAAACATACCATATAAGACTTAGAATAATCTTACATTATGATATAAGCACTAATCACCCAAGATAGAAAGTCATCAGGCTTACTGACCTAAAAACCCTTATATTAAGAAAACTACATAGAATCACTACATAATCTTTTAGGACAAGTCTACAAACACTAATAGCACTTCATTAAGTTTATAAGATTATTTTAAGACAATTTAAAAGTACCCTAAAGCACAAGGTACAAAATTTCAATGCATAGCTTGTAAATTAGGTCAAAATGAGTATTTTTATCCTTTAAACATGTTTACTTAGAATAACTTAGTAAAACCAATATAGGGACTTCATGAACACATTAAGGAAAATGTAGGATGTATAAATTGATTTTACATCAATAGGTAATTTAAGGATAATCACTTTTACTATGATTTAACCATAAATCATTGGAAACCCTAACCCGCCTAAGTTTTCATCCCATTTTAACATCAAACCTTTGTTAAACTTCAAACCAAAGACCCAAACTTCTTAATTACAAATTTTTAAACCCTAAATATACCCTAATCCATCACTAATCACATTCCTAAACCCTTAATCACCAAAATTACAAAGTATAAAGTTACAAGCCCTAGAATATGGACCCAGCTAGGTTTTTCCCTCCAAAACACATTCGAAATGCTTTCCCTCCCATTTTTAGACTAAGTATTAGATAAAATATATATTTTGAGATATTTCTAAGGAGGTGATGCACCTACTTGTAGTTTCCACATCCTTGTTACAATCCATAATATGATGTGAGTTAATAATGGCCATATACTTAGATATTTCTGATCCTAGACCTCATGACTCATTCTTATAATTACATAGATCTTTCCTAGTCTTAATTAGTCAGCACTCACTGGTTCTTACACATTTAGGAGCAAAACTTGGAGCTTAATGGTTAGAAATATTATATATAGGAGTCTTTAGCTTCATTTTAGTAACATCCTTTACTTTTAATCTTCTACACCTATACATTCTGTTCCTATACCACCATTGAAGCTCTAAGAAGTCCCTAAGATTAGTAGCAATCTTCGGAAGAAGTTCTAGGAGTTCTTGAAGAGTTATGAGAAAGATATAGTTCATATACCCCATTAGGAGCCATTTTGGAGCATCCTAGGTAATCACTTTGTTATCTATGCTTTTTATCTTGTTATAATACTTTATTAGATTATTTATAATGTTAATAAGATGTTATAAAGATTATATAAAAGAAATTAGAGCTTTTGATCATTTTAAATGAAATTATAAGCTAAAGATGTCTTAAAACCCTAGTTTTGTAATCTACATGAAATAATAAGCAAAACCCCATTTCAAAAGCTATAATTCTGGTAAAATGTTTTTATTATGATTATAAACATGTTTTGAAACTTTTTTTAAAATCCTAGATCATTTGGTCCAGTTTAGAGGTTGTTATGTGATTTATACAAGTATAGGGACTAAAACTGTCATTTTTGAAACTATTTAACATTTTGGGCCAAAATTGTCATTTTCTGAAAGTTAAAGCTATAATAATCAGTGTTGAAAAGTTTGAGACACTAAGGTTAAATATTGAGGGTTGAAATTGTAAATATTAAAAGTATATACTTTAAGGGTTAAAAGTGTAATTAAACTGAAGTATAACTAAAAGGGCTATTTTTGCTAACTTTGAAACTAAAGAAGATTAATCATAAATATGAGAAATTAATAAAAGTATCATGTTAGTATGGATCTTTGTACAAAAATGTTCCATCTCGATATTACGCTCTGACTGAGTGGTTGGGTTTACGATTTAAAGTGCCCTCGCTCCTCAAACGTTTATAGGATGGCTTTCGAGTATAATGACCCTAAAAATGATGCTATAATTCGAACCAAATATTAAATAAATAATATATAACAATTACTTAGAAATATTGAACAAAAGATTAAGGACTTGATACTATACACAATGTGTTAATCCAGGTTTATGTGAGACCAAGTTGTGGTTTGTATGACCAAGCTGTTTATCTGTGAATGAAATATATTTGATTATAGCTCGGATTCTATGGACATAAGGTAAGTTCATAGTTCACTTTTAAATGCTTTATAAATGATTTGAAAACACGTGAGGGGGATATATGCTAAAACTAGAATAAAGTGTTTTTGGTATGCTTCCCGGATATGATTATGGACACTATGTTTACTTTTACCTTAAAAGTCCCTTTTTAATTGGGAACCGCTAATCATTTCTTGAAAAGTAGGGCTAATATAGTAAATAGAACTATTTGGGGACTGACATCCCCTGTCTGGGCAAGTCGCACTTGCTAGCACCTTAGTGGTCAAACATGCATACTTTACTTTGCTACTCAGGATAGTTTGGCAGACTTCCTCGTAAGGGCAATTAAGGATTTCTGATATGTCTAGCCGCGGTATCATGAGCTTAGTGTGATAAAATATTTTTATGTGAGAGAATAATAACGTAGCTCAGGAAAAAGGATCTAGTATTAAAAATATGTTTCACGCAACCTTTGTGTTGATCTTAAGAATATATTTCAAGAAACTGTGACAGATAGTATGGACAGCATAAGGATGGCATGAAGAGGAACAAGTTTTGTAACACTCTTAAATTTCATATTGGTACAGCGGAAGAGTCTTTTAGAGTGTTACGGGATAGCACAATAACTCCGATCATAGACAACACATAAAAATGGTTGTACAAGGTTTAACATACATTCATTCGATAAAAAGTTTCAAGTGTACAATAGGTCCCAAACTATATAGGTCATTAAGTTTACAAAACATAGATCGAATGAACGGTCTTATTATTATGTGGGCCATCAGAGTCGATCTCCATCCGAATTACCTTCAAGCACCTGAGATAAAAACATGTAAAAATCATATCAGCGAGTGCCGAGTGAATTCATAAAGTTTAATAAAATCGTTATATAAAATAATCGTTGAAATCAGAACACAAGTATAATATCAGGAGTAAGTCCTCGTATTGCTAGTCAGGCAATATATAAAGCAAAGCATACATCTTAAACCGTCCATGAGACCGTAGCCTCAATATTACCATTATAGGTAATAATATTATCGTTATTTGCATCATTACTGGATTGTGTTGGAATACATTTGGATTCATTTGGATTATTATTAGCCGCATGACACTGTTACATTACTATCACAAACAACGGGCCGCGAACCCGACAAAAAATTTGCCCATCTAAGTTAGCGTGTCGTCACAAAAATCACGCTATGGAAATCTTCTCATACATAAATTCGCTTACCAATCAATGTGGTACGACAGGGATCAAACATCAAGGCGCGAACTGGGGTAATCATCCCTAAATAGTACTATCATATGCATAAGCGTCTACCAAATCCCAGTAGTTCACAATTCATGCTAATGGGACTTTAAGTGACATAACCTAACTACTAATAATCCTTTTTATCTCTTTTATTGGGTCATAGCATCATTCGGGTCCATATCATTAAGCATACCACCGGGACTACTTGTGTTCTATTTTATCAAAAACTAGCATGTTATCTCCCTCGCGGGTTTACAAATCATTTTATAAAACATATAAAAGAGTGTGAGGCTATGAACTCACGTTGATAATGAAATGCGGATTATCGGCTACGGGCGTGCTTCGATCACGGAAACCTATATAAATAATACTTGGTCTTAGACTTTTGTCCAATGACTTTATAAAAATAATAACTATGTATACATATGATGATTTTATAAATATGATGATGATCAAGTGGGATTGTACATCTTTATTTACTCAGTATAGTGTTATGTGTTGGTAACTTTTGATACTAGTTTTACTAGGTTATACTCTTTACTTGTCAAGGCCCAATAAGCCCATTATAAGCCCATTACCTTATTTTAGTTCATTTTACACTTTTAATATGAGACTTATACTTACATGTTAGGCCCAAGTGGGTTAAGCCCAATGAGTAAGTTCATAAGTGTTTAGCCAAATTAGTTGGATTAATAGTCCAATAAGGCTAATTTGGTCCGTTAATGTCCATATGTTATAAAGCTCGGATTTTATCGGTTTTTACTTGTAATATGTACTTATATATCAGTATATGAGTTATAAAAAGTTTACATTAGACGGGTCCGACCGTCTAAGTTTTAATTGACGAAAACGTTAATTTTACGGTTTTAGCCGTAAAGACGTAAAAATCTTATTTATAGTTTTATAACTTATAAAACTTATCAAATTGCCATTTTTATAAAATGTCTCATTTATTTATTATTGTACATACTTATTATTATGTAATATATAAGTTAGTTGGTTTTAAATTTACATTTTATACTATATTTTACTTGATTTTTACTTTCACTTTCACCATTTTTACCATATCTTGAGTTCTACAAGGAGATAGAAGCTCATTTTTGGATGAAATAAACTTCATATTATGTGCTACAATTAACTTAGTTTTAGCTACTGCTCAATCTAACTCTAAGTGTCCTTAAAAGTCCTCACAAAACAGACTATTCAGATTGGTACACTAATTTTGTTTTGATCATATCTCACTCATTTTGATGATTCCATTGCATGGCCAACTCTCACATGTGTATAAGACCTAATACTTACTGTATATTGATTCCACTAGGCCATTTTATCAGTTTAACATTTGGTTAGTTACTGTTTTTATACAGCCAACTTTATAAGCAAGATTTTAACCTTTTTACCTATGGTTTTCCATCTTTTTAACCATGTTTATCAACACTTGATCCCCACACAACATTTTTATCATCATATATTCATCATATACATATACAATAAGAAAGAAAATACATTTGATCTTTACAAAAATAACAAAGAAAATGGAAAGGATGATCTTGTTTACCAACCAAGATTATATCTTGTTTTTGGATGACAACAACTTGAGGTAAACCAAATTTATCTTCAAGATCATCAACCACCAAGATTATTTGTTGAGAAATCAGCCCTATGACACAAGAAAATCACCTCCTTTGATGTTAATATGATCACCAATCAACAAGGCTTCAAGGTTTCTTCATTATATGTGTAGATAACACAAAGTTTATGGCTAGAATTGATCAAATAGGGGTGTAGGATGGTGGAGTGGGACGGGAATGGGGAGGAGACGGGAGAGTTTTGTGAGTAGTTTTCATGTGTAGCTAAGTGCAAATGGTATAATTGAATTGGTTTTGTTGGTTTTGTGTAAGTGTTAGCTTACATGTTAAGCTTAGCTAACATGTGTTAGCTTTCTAGTTACAAGGGTGCCACATCTTATGATGTGGTGTCCTCTTTTGGTCGTCCCTTTTGAGTTGGGTGGGACAAAACTTGTTTTGTCTCATCCCACTAATTTACAGGTATTCTTCGATTCTAGTTTCCTCGATTTGCGTCCCCTCGGGTCGTTTTACGAAAAACATTTTTATAAATTATGAATCAGCGGCACAAAACGAATCTAATAAAAATTGTCTCATAAAAAACGGAGTTCAAAAACGTAAATACGTAATCCTATGGTTTCCGGTTTAGTCTTAAAGGACGTTAAATTATGCACGTAAGCCCAAATTTAAATCCGTAAATTGTGAGTTCATCAACCAACACAAAAATAAGTTTCAAAATATTATACGAGAAAATATTTTACTACCTGAAAATGTTAGATTGTCACAACTTTTCCTCCTAAAAAGGATCAACGTCCTCGTGATTCATTTCATTCTGATGTCCGTTTCTTATTGAAATCAAAGAGGTGCGGATATTTCTTCCACATTTCATCCTCTCGTTCCCATGTGAATTCGGGTCCATGATTTGAATTCCATCGGATCATGACAATAGGTATTCGACTTTGTTTCAGTTGCTTTACCTCACGATCCATAACCTCTACGGGTTCTTTGATACAATGCAACTTCTCATCTATTCGAACCTTATCCAACGAAATTTTCTCATTACTCACTACTAAACATTTCTTCAGATTAGATACATGGAATGTGTTGTGAACACCATGAAGTTCTGGGGGTAACTCTAGTTTGTAAGCCACTGGACCTACCCTAGATAAAATCTTAAAGGGTCCAATATAACGAGGATTCAATTTCCCTCGCTTTCCAAATCTTATAATGCCTCTCCATGGCGATACTTTCAACATTACTTAGTCACCCACTTCAAACTCCATCGGTTTCCACCGCACATCCGCGTAACTTTTCTGTCTACTACGGGCAGTCAACAGCCTATTCTTAATCTGAACTATCATCTCCGTAGTCTCCCAGATCAATTCCGGTCCTGTGAGCTGGGAACCCCCAACTTCACTCCAACATACAGGAGATCTACACTTCCTACCATACAAAGCTTCAAATGGTACAGCCTTAACACTAGCATGATAACTATTGTTATATGAAAACTCTGCTAACGGCAAATGTTATCCCAATTCTTACCAAAATCTATCACACAAGCTCTCAACATATCTTCCATTGTTTCTATCGTTCTTTCACTCTGCCCATCAGTCTGGGGGTGATAAGCAGTGCTCATGTCGAGAGTCGTTCCCAAAGATCTTTGGAGAGATTTCCAAAAATTCGATGCGAATCTAGGATCTCGATCTGAAATGATCGATACAGGCACTCCATTCTTGTATACAACATTCTCAAGATAAATACGAGTCAGCTTCTCCAGTGAGAACCGCTCTTTAACCGGAATGAAGTGTGCTGATTTGGTCAGTCTGTCGACAATGACCCAAATCGAGTTATTTCCAGATGATGTTCTAGGAAGCTTGGTGATAAAGTCCATCGTAATTCGCTCCCACTTCCATTCAGGAATATTTAGTTGTTGAAGTAGTCCTGATGGCTTTTAATGTTCAGCTTTGACTCTTGCACAAGTCAAGCATTGAAGAACATACGTAGCAATATCAGCTTTCATATTCGGCCACCAGTACAACTTCTTCAAATCATGATACATTTTATCAGATCCAGGATGAATGGAATACTTAGATTTATGGGATTCTAACATAATCAAATCTCTTAAGCCTCTAAAGTTAGGTATCCACATACGACCTCTTAAGCATTTTACTCCATCAGCTCTAACCTCTAAACGATCTCCTTCTCCTCGAAACCCTTCATTAACAAAATTTTCTTTCATACAGTCTTCTATTTGCGCATTTCTAATTTGCTCAGGCCAATTATTGTGCACGGTCAAGACTAGAGAACGTACCCTGATAGGCTCTCTATCTTTTCTGCTTAATGCATCGGCAACAACATTTGCTTTTCCTGGGTGATATTTTATATCACAATCATAATCACTTAACAGCTCTATCCATCTTCGTTGCCTCATGATCAATTCCTTTTGATCGAGAATATACTGTAGGCTTTTGTGATCGGTGAATACCGTACACTTGGTGCCATACAGATAATGTCTCCACAACCTAAGAGCAAAGACTACAGCTCCTAACTCAAGATCATGAGTAGTATAATTCTCCTCATTCTTCCTTAATTGCCTAGAAGCATAAGCTATCACCTTTTCTCGCTGCATCAAAACAGCTCCATAACCTCTAAGAGATGCATCACAATATACTACAAAATCTTCGCTTCTGTCGGGTAATGATAGAATTGGCGTACTACATAATTTTTTCTTTAATATCTGAAATGCTTCATCTTCTTCACTTCCCCAAACGAAAGGTTTATTCTTCTGGGTAAGCTTACTCAAGGGTTTAGCTATTAAAGAAAATTCTTTAATGAATCGCCTATAATAGCCAGCAAATCCTAAGAACTGTCGCACTTCTGTTGGCGTTGTCGGTGCAGACCAATTCTTAATGGCTTCAACCTTTGCAGGATCAACATGAATTCCATCTTTTTTAATCACATGACCAAGAAATGGCACATAATCTAACCAAAAAGCACATTTTGAAAACTTAGCATACAACTTTTCATCCTTTAACAAACTTAAGATAATCTTTAAATGTTCTCCATGTTCCTCTTTATTATTAGAATAGATCAGAATATCGTCAATAAACACAATCACAAATTTGTCCAAGTAGGGTTTGCACACTCGATTCATTAGATCCATGAAAACCGCAGGTGCGTTAGTTAACCCAAAATGGCATTACTTGAAATTCATAGTGTCCATAACGAGTTCTAAATACAGTTATAGGAATATCTTCTTCACGGACGCGAAGTTGGTGATATCCAGACCGCTAATCTATCTTAGATTACACACTAGATCCTTGTAGTTGATCAAACAAATCATCAATCCTTGGTAAAGGATATCGATTTTTAATCGTCAACTTATTCAGCTCCCTATAATCAATGCACATACGGAAAGATCCATCCTTCTTCTTAACGAACAAGACTGGAGCTCCCCAAGACGACGAGCTCGGTCGAATAAAACCTTTATCAGACAACTCCTTAAGTTGTTCAGATAACTCCTTTAATTCAGAAGGGGCTAATCGGTAAGGCGCACGTGCCACCGGTGCAGCACTAGGATTTAAATCCGTTCGAAACTCAACTTTCCTTATCGGTGGAAGTCCGGGTAAATCTTTAGGAAATACCTTAGGAAATTCGCAGATAATAGGTACATCTTCCATTCGTTTCTCTTTATACTCATTCCCGGTCACTTGAGCTAAGAATAACTCGCAACTGTTCCTGATGTACTTTTGGACTTTAATACATGAAACGATTTTCAAACGGGATTCACCTCGATTACCATCAATTACTAACGTCCTATTCCTAAGAGGAATCTTAACCTTCTTTTCTCCACATAAAATAGTAGCATTATTCAACGACAACCAATCCATACCAATAATAATATCAAAACTACCTAATTCTATCAACATCAAATCAATCGGAAAGGAATAGTTTAAGAGATTTAGAGAGCATCCTTCTAATAGCTTATTAGTTTTAAATTTATATTTTATACTATATTTACTTGAGTGCTAATATAATACTATATACTTTAATTTCACAAATCTGATTTTTACTTTCACTTTCACCATTTTTACCATATCTTGAGTTCTACAAAGAGATAGAAGCTCATTTTTGGATGACATAAACTTCATATTATGTTCTACAATTAACTTAGTTTTAGCTACTGCTCAATCTAACTCTAAGTGTCCTTAACAGTCCTCACAAAACAGACAATTCAGATTGGTACACTGATTTTGTTTTGATCATATCTCACTCATTTTGATGATTCCATTGCATGGCCAACTCTCACATGTGTATTAGGCCTAATACTTACTGTATATTGATTCCACTATGCCATTTTATCAGTTTAACATTTGGTTAGTTACTGTTTTTATACAGCCAACTTTATAAGCAAGATTTTAACCTTTTTACCTATGGTTTTCCATCTTTTTAACCATGTTTATCAACACTTGATCCCCACACAACATTTTTATCATCATATATTCATCATATACATATACAATAGGAAAGAAAATACATTTGTTCTTTACAAAAATAACGAAGAAAATGGAAAGGATGATCTTGTTTAACAACCAAGATTATATCTTGTTTTTGGATGACAACAACTTGAGGTATTTGTTGAGAAATCATCCCTAGGACACAAGAAAATCACTTACTTTGATGTTAATATGATCACCAATCAACAAGGCTTCAAGGTTTCTTCATTATATGTGTAGATAACATAAAGTTTATGGCTAGAATTGATCAAATGGGGGTGTAGGATGGTGGAGTGGGACGGCAATGGGGAGGAGATGGGAGAGTTTTGTGAGTAGTTTTCATGTGTAGCTAAGTTCAAATGGTATAAGTGAAGTGGTTTTCTTGGTTTTGTGTAAGTGTTAGCTTACATGTTAAGCTTAGCTAACATGTGTTAGCTTTCTAGTTACAAGGGTGCCACATCTTATGATGTGGTGTCCTCTTTTGGCCGTCCCTTTTGAGTGGGGTGGGACAAAACTTGTTTTGTCTCATCTCACTAATTTACGGGTATTCTTCGATTCTAGTTTCCTCGATTTGCGTGCCCTCGGGTCATTTTACGAAAAACGTTTTCATAAATTATGAATCAGCGGCACAAAACGAATCTAATGAAAATTGTCTCATCAAAAATGGAGTTAAAAAACGTAAATACGTAATCCTAAGGTTTCCAGTTTAGTCGTAAAGGACGTTAAATTATGCACGTAAGCGCAAATTTAAATCCGTAAATTGTGAGTTCATCAACCAACACAAAAATAAGTTTCAAAATATTATACAAGAAAATAATTTACTACCTGAAAATGTTAGATTGTCATAAGTTTGAAATTATTGATATAGATTTTGGGAACCTATTATTGTAAAACACTAAATTTTTAATAATATATAAAGAAAGTTGATTTAATCATCTTTTGAGTTGTTTTATGTTATTATGACTTGTGTTCTATGAAGTAATACCCCAGATCAAGGTTCTTTTGCGTAAAGGTAAAATGGGGATGTTACAAACACACGTCACCGGATATATAAAAACATGTTTTTACCTATTAATTTAGCATAAATAGACCCTCACTACTTAAGTTTCCATAATTAGATGTGTGACACTACATAAATCAAATGTTCCTTATTCTGATTTTACACTTTATATTTAGGTAACTTACACTACTTAGAGACCTAACAAAAAAGAATCCATAATTTTTATAAAAAAATCATATAGGCTCTCATAAGGGTCTTTTAAGCCTTTTTAACATGGCATAAGCCCAAACAAGTTTTAACCCAACCGTTGGCCCATGTTCCGAAAACTAGTCCAAAATCATCCCTGGCATAAATACAGAAAGATTCGACTCATTTACCCGACTTAGACACCTCCATAAATCACGAAATAAATAATAACGATGCCCCAACCTATGAACATAGTCATACTCAGAGGGACTCAAAAGAAACCTTATAGATTTTGAGAAAACAATTCTACCATACAATTGAATTTTCAGTCTAAAAAAACAAGTTTTGATATTTTAACTTAAATTGATTGAAAACCTTACTTACAAGCCTCTTAAAAATAAAAGAAGACATGTTATCGATAGTAGACTCAAAATACATAATGTTAGGCTTTTGAAACACCGAGAACCTTGTTATAAAACTCACTTTATAGACGTTTCAATCTGCCTTATTTTTTCAGACTACCCAAATACCCATAATTATTCCAAGAGTTTTACCCAACCAATCCACCTTAGGGCTTCTAATTCTTATTATATATGTATAATAAACCTTATTAAGGACCCTTAGGATCATATTATCATAAAAACTCATTCGATTAATTTATAAAATCTCTAACCAACATTCATATATATTTGAGTTCATAAAAACACCCTTATCATAGTTATAAAAATTAAACCCATAGTGCCACATGGAAGAACAAGAGGTCAAGAACATATATGATTTGATGGTATCACCACCAACAAGTTACCAACAAATCACACCAAGGAAAAAGGGAAGAAAACCACAACTCCACCTGGAATCACCAAGGTTCTTCAATGGAGGATAAGGAGAGAAAAACTTGAAAAATCAACAATGGAGGAATGGAATGGGGAATGATAAAACACTATTCAAAAGTTTTCTAGGGAATTATGGACTAAATATTACATGTTTCCTATAATATAAGAAACATGTTTCAAAAGTTTCAAATTATTACTTAATATAATACATTGTATAAAAAGTAAAAGATATCTCTGTTTATTCTTACATTTCATTCCTAATATAACCTAAACTTTCAAAAATATATTATTTTTTGTTGTAAAATACACCATAAATCTGTATTTCTATTTATAGTAAGTTTTTCTTTACTTTATGTTATATTTAATTTACAAAATATTATAACATAAGGTTTAATATTCAAACTTCTTTATTTATAAAAAACCCATACTTTATATTATATGAAACAAAAATAAAAAATCCATATTTTTAAAATTCTGGTTTTACATGAATACTATGATTTTCTTATAACCCATTCCCACTTCCTAGTCTAGGCGATGTGGGACATTTTTATTTTCCAAAAATTATGTTTCATGAGTCTCACTTTGAGATGATATCTCATTCATATTAACACAAATTTGGACATACTTTAGCTTATTGCGAAACTCTCTTCAATTATAACACAAAACTACTAATTATTACGAATATATATAACATATACATATATAAAATTATGTCCAAACATTCCAAAAACTAACTTTGCATAAATAAAATTTCCAACAATTATTTAGAACATATCGAATGCAGGTTTAACTACAGACTATTCCTTATTTGAAAACTTATTCAAATGACTTTTCTGTGAAAAAGACTTGTTGTAATGTGAATGATTTGAGAAACTCTAACCGTTATAGTTTGGAGCTCTTATTGAGGCATTCATTTTTAATATTCATTTATTTTTTTGGTTTTTAAAAAGCTTTGTTAAAACTTGATGCATTGAACCTTATTTGTGTATTTTTTTTTTAAAAAAACCTTATTTGTGAATATATGTTTTTTTAATTAATAAAATCTAATAACATTAATGGTGTGTAAGAAAAAACGAAAATAATTTTGATAGCATATGCTCTTACAAACATTATTTCCATAGTCTTGCTAGAACAAACTAATTACGAGAAGACATCATTTATACACTAGAGGTGTTTTACATACTAAGAGATCACATATGCTACTCATTTTCATTTCATAACTGTTGATCTCAAATTTAGATCGATTTAGCTTGTGTAAACGAGATTAGATCAAGTTATACACGTAGAGAAACTTTGTTGTGTATAAAACAATATAAGTATTATGTGGAATTAATACTTAAACAAGAACACACAAACAGTTGTAAAACAAACTTTCAGTTGATTGATAATAACGAACTTGCTTACAATGAAAGTGTTAAACGTATGAAAAACTTATATGAAACATAACCTAAAGGTCTTCTTTTATAGACATAAGAAGCCTTGTACAAGAGTCTACGTATCAGCTATTCTAGGTAAAGATAGTTATAGAAAATACATTGTAGATCCTATCTTTACTAGAAACAAATTAGAAACAAAATACGCGTAGACCATATCTTTCTATCAGTGCTTGTCTTCAACCTATCAACGCTTAACTTCTTCCTGTCAACACTTGATCTGTCAGCATTTGTTTTCTTCTTATCAACGCTTGTTTTCTTCTTATCAGCGTTCAAGTGTACTGGCTACATTTCATTCTCAACAATCCTCCCCTAAACTTGATATCTACTCTAGTAATCAAGTTTCTGAATAAAAATTAAGAACTAGGAGGAATCTTACAAATCTTATCATATTGGTAATAAACATGTCTAATCAAGTCTTTGGCCACGTCACTTGAATCGTCAATCTCCAGTTGTGTTGTCTTCATCTTGTCCAAAACTTCCTTGGATACTGAGCACCTACAAGAAGATACTCAGCAAACTTTATAGAACTCAAATAATACACACCAGCAGCTGAATACACGCCATTGAAGACCACTGATATCATCCTCAAGATCCTTCCAAACAGGATCTTCTTTTTCTGGTGCACACATTCTCTTGAATGTTGACCAAAGTTTTATTCCATTGACTGAATTAGGAGCTTCATTCTCATACTTGGCCATCAACAACCTCCAAAGATCTGCCAAGTCTTCCCCTATCCATACTTGCAAAGAGAGACATAAGAGTATTAAATGTGTGTACCTCTTTCCCATATCTGCCAATCTTCCAAAACCCACTTGCATCCTATTCATAGCTAATGATAGGGTTTCTGGCATCAAGAGGTAACACTTGTACCATTTCTGAAGCTTCCATGGGTAAGAGCTTAATGCTCCTTCTAAGAACAGCTTCACTGGGAACCACTTTATTTAGATCTTTAGGAAAATCAAGTGGAACTCCCTTCTTCAAAGGCCTTGGAACAATCAATACCTTATGAATCTCCACCTCTTCTGCAAGTTCTTCTTTCCTTTCATCTGAAAGAAGTCTAAGAGTGTTCATTTCCTGCACTCTTGCCCAAATGAGATAAGCCTTGTACTCCAATTCTTGAAAAGATAATCCCTGCAATTTCTTGAAGGTCCATCCAGTTCCATGACATCTGAGTAACATGTAGTAGAGCTCTCTTCTATCCCTCTTCAGCAGTGAGAAAACATTGCTAGCCTTGTGTTTCAGAATTACCTTGCAGTCTCTTTGAACTCTTAGAAGAATCTCCAATCCCCAAATCTGGTCTGAAATTGTCAAATCTGGATTCTCCATAATCGTATTCTCCAAAGCATGGTACATCTGAACTACTTCTGGCATATCAAATTCTACTTGCAATTTTAACTCTCTAAGCCTCTCTCTTGCCAAGTCATCACCATATTCAAGTCTTTCTGGTTGTTCAATTATCATCACACTTGAATCTGAACTTTCTTCATCACTTCCTTCTTGTTCCTTTGAAGTGACAACAAATGGTGATTCACCAACCTTCTTCATCTCTTGTTCCATAAGTTGTGCAGCCAACCTTGAATCAAATTCTACTTGTGCTGCATCCTTTGGAACTTCTACTTCTACCATAATTCCTTTACCCTTATCTAATGGATCAATGATGGGTAAGGATGATGGTAATACCTGTGAAGATACTTCTTTGATGATAGCTGATGAATGGAATACATCAACCATATCTGCAGGTCTGTCAACGCTCAAATTCCTAGTTTTAGTGCCCAAATTACTCTTGTCAGCGCTTGGTGTGTCAATGTTCAAATTTTGCTTGTCAACGCCCAACTTACTTGTCTCAGCATCTCTAGTGAACTGCTCCATCATAGTTGTAAAAGACAAGTTCAAATTTGTAGGAGTAATCAGAGACGTATCAAAACCTAGTTACTTCTTCAATACAGTGAGGGCTTTAGCAACGCCCAAAGATTCTCCATCATGTGAGCCTTTATCACTCACATTAATCTGCTCATCCTTCCTTTTGGAAGATTCCTCCATCACATGCCTAGTGCTAGCATTCTCCAAAATGACAATCCTCTCCCTCAATTGCTTGAGTTCAAGGCCTTGTGTACTGACTATTTGTACCAAGTCTGCATTTTGCTTTTGCAAGCTAATGCAGACAGCCGTCAATTCCATCAATGTGTATGGTTCCAATCTGCCCTCCCCTAGAATGGGTATTTGACCTCCCAAAGTAGAGTCATGGGGCATGGATGAGGTCTTAAAGATGTTAGGACTGGCTTGGCCTGCATCTAAGCTAGCACCAATAGTCCTAGCCTCATCCATATCACCAACCACACTTGTGGTGGTGGTTCTCTCTGCTACATGGCTAGGACCACTAGAGAAGAACACTCCAGTAGTCCTTGGGCGTTTAATCAACCTATATTCAGGTGGGGTCGAAGATGATGTGGATTGGGTGGTTGTTTGAAGGTTAAGGGGTGTTTGGGTCTGTGAAGGGAAGGTGTCAACGTTTGGATTACTTGTGTCAACGCTAACATTGAAGGTGTCAGCGTTGAAGGGTTCTTGGTCAATTTCCATGTGTTGTGGTGAAGGCAAAGGTTCTGGTATTGGGTCAAATTGTAGTTGTGGGTCTGGTTGGGGTTGTGCTGCTGCAATAACAGCAAGCATAGCTTGGGTGAGGGGTATCACGGTGAGGGGGTGAATTCATCTTGGTAAAAATAGCTTTCTTTTGCACAGGGATCTCATAAAAATCATCATGATCCCTTGTGCAGTAATTTTGCACATCAAAAACCATTTGTAAAAATCTGGGATAAGCCAAAGTCATCTTACTCCCTTTGTTTTTACACATGCCATCAAAAATCAGTTTTGAAAAATTAAACTTTCGCCCATTTGCAATGCACACAATTGCACTAGCAATTGATCTATTAATTTCATTGTGTGCAGTACATTTGGGACTCAAACATTGAAGGATGACATGTATGAGGTACTTCCAGGCTGGGGGAAACTCTTGTTTATGATATTTGTTTAAAGTGCCCTCATCAGGGAAAGGATAACCCAAAGCCCGAAGTCCTTGTTCTATTTCATTAATGGGGAGGGTGGTTATACCATCTGCCTCATCAAGATGCAAAGCCTGGCGAACCAAGGCTTCAGTAACCACCCAAGTACGCCCATGAACAATAGCTGATAATGTAGTGACATTATTAATTGTTGAGGAACTAACAGTGTTCCAAAACTATTTAATATGAGTGACAGGGATGAGAGGAGCATGAGAAAGTGCATACCTAATTGGAGATGCATCCAAATACGCCACCATCTGAGTGTATTATGGAAACAAAGTATCATCAGCGTCCAAATAAGCAATCATGTTGTGCTGACTCCTGAATCCCAATACCAAGTCATTTGGTTTAAACTTTGGTGCCATTGTTGAAGAAAGCTGTTTGTGAATTATTGAGAAAGATGAATTATAGGAGAAATTTGTTAGACAAGAATATAAGATACCCTATTTAAAAATAGGACCCAAATATATAGGAGAGATAGGCACATGTGATTGGTCAAAAATAAGGCAACAAATTTTCAAAATATAATGATGAAAATCTTAAAAAGAAAATAATTTATCTTGTGCATTAATTAATAGTTATCTACTCCCAAAATTACGGCCCCAAAAGTCTTCAAAAATAACAACTGCGTAGGTCCCAATGAGTGTCAACGGTAAAAAATAACCCATCAATGCCCAACGGCTATATTCTTGTCAACGTTAGCCAAAGCCATGTCAGCATCTAAATTGGTCATAACAACGCTTGAAAAAATATTTGTCAGCGTCCAAAAATAAAAGTAATAAAAATGAAAAAGGACCTTAACAAAGTAATTTATCCTATTGAAGATAACCTATAAATTGATAACTATTATAGGGCGGCAAGCACTGTCCAGTTATGCACACTTGCTTATGCAAGATAGACATATCAGTCCTCTAGTGTCCCTTGTTAACCAAAATTCTTAACAACTAAGTTATCTCATAAAACTCTTTGTAACTCCCAGGCAAAACCCATTATAAATCATTCCCAAGTCTCCCAACAGACCACATCCAAATCTAGGCCAAAAATGTCTTGGCAGCATGCATAGTATATCAACTTGCATGCTATAGTGCCTCATGATTTAGTAAACTAACTCATACTCACCTGTGGACACAATCTAGAATTGTTATAAGAGTATTATAGGAATACCCAAAAGTCCTAAAGGTTCCTAAACCCCCCCCCCCCTTAAACTGTGATACATATGTTGCCCAATAATATGCATGAATATAAAAATTTATGTCAAGATAGAAATATAAATATTCCAACCATCATCCATAAATTGAAAACATGCTCAAATGATCTTCCAAGGATCCATAAGCAACTCTGTATCCAATGGTACAATGCTAACAACGCCTGCACACTTAGATCAAAAACCACAAAAACTAACATGTTGCTGACAACGTCACGATAACACTTATCAGCGTTAAGATAACCTTTGTCAGCGTTAGACAAATATAGTGGAAAATCTAACTTTTCAAAAAAGACCAATAACAATGCATATCCTGTACATACTTTTACAAAAAGATCCCAAAACACATATTAAGTGAGATTGATCATTCCAATACTTGTTACCAAGTATTGAAACCTTCCAGCATCAAAAGGTTTAGTTAATAAATCAGACACATTTTCTTCTGTGTCAACCCTATCATGTTGTATTAAACCCTTTTCAAAACAATCCCTTATAAAATGATGTATAATTTCTATGTGTTTTGTTTTAGAATGACGTACATGATTTTTAATAATTCATAAAGTACTGTTATTGTCTACAAAAATCTTGGTATGCATGAAATTATACCCATAATCCAACAGCTGGTTCTGAATCCATAAGACTTGTCCACAACAAGCAGCTGGAGCTACATACTCTGCTTCAGTTGTAGAATTGGCCACCACTGTCTGTTTCTTGCATTGCCAAGATATCAACCTACTCCCAAGAAACTGACATCCACGAGTTGTGGATTTTCTATCAAATGTATCACCACCATAGTCACTGTCTGAATATGCAATAAGCTCCAATGGTGAATCTTTTGGATACCAAGCCAAGATCTGGATAGCATCTTAGGTACCTAAAGATTCTCTTGACAGCATGAAGGTGACACTCTTTGGGAGTCACTTGATGACGTGCACATGCACACACAACAAACATAATGTCAGGTCTTGAGGCTGTGAGATACATCAATGGACCAATCATTGATCTATAGTGCCTGATATCCACATCTGTTCCATCTCCAACTTTTCCCCAAGGGTGTTCTCTATCCATAGGAGTACTAGCCCGCTTTTCATGTGGAGAAAAGCCAAACTTCTTCAGGATTTCTGCCACATATTAATCCTGAGAGATGAAGATACCATCTTCTTTCTGCTGAACTTGTAACCCTAGAAAGAAGTTCATCTCCCCCATTGCACTCATCTTGAATTTGTCTATCATAAGCTTGGAAAAGTCTTCACTCATCTTTGGGTTGGTAGAGCTAAAGATGATATCATCAACATAAACCTGAACAAGTAAGACATCCGAACCAGTCTTCTTTGTAAATAAGGTCTGGTCTATGGTGCCCCTTTTGAATCTATTATCCACCAGATAGGTGGACAATGTAACATACCATGCTCTTGAGGCTTGATGAAGTCCATTTCAACAATTGTGCCATAAAGAAAAGCACTCTTCACATCCATTTGATAGACAATAAAGCCCATGCAGGATGGATAGGCTAGAAATATCCTTATAGCCTCAATCCTTGCAACTAGTGTAAAGACCTCCTCATAGTCTATCCCTTCGTCTTGTGTATATACTTGAGCCACTAAACGTGCCTTGTTTCTGACCACAATACCTCTTTCATCTTTGTTGTTTCTAAGAACCCATCTTGTCCCAATAGGTCTAACATATATGGGACAATCAACCAGCTCCCAAACATCCTGAATAGCAAATTGGTGAAGCTCATCCTGCATTGCTTCCACCCAACTTGGTTCTTTGAGAGCATCAAAAATCTTCTTGGGTTCCTGTTGTGACAGAAAACAGGCAAACAAACATGCTTGAACAAGAGGGTATCAACCTTCTTGTGTATATTGGCAATAAATCCTCCAAGATTCTGATGAGATCTTCTAGTCTGAACAGGAGACATGACATCTCCAATAATTATAGAAGAGGGGTGATTCTTCATTGTAGAAGTAAGAACTCCTCCCTCAAAAAGTCTGTTGTCTTCAATCTCATCATTCAAGTTACCAATATCTTCTTCAGATTCTCTTCCATCGATATCTGTATGAACCTCTCCATTCTTGCTTAAAGGTTCACCTTGTTCAAGATTGGAAGAGAAAATATGCTCAAAAGAGTTGTCAACGCCTGAACCAAGGTTGTCAGCGTTTGGGCCATCAACGCCTGAAATAGTGTTGTAAACGTTTGAGCCATCAACTCCTGAAGTTGTCTTGTCAGCGCCAAATTTTCCTTTGTCAGCGCCTGAAAGACTATGCATGTTATTAACTGGTGATACTTGGGGACCACCATTTTCCTTTCCAGCAGCAGCAGCAGCAAAAGCATCTGTCCATATGGGAAGAGTAACATACTTAAGTATGGGAGATGACTTTTCTGCTTGTGTTCCAACCTCTTCAATGACCTGTGTACCTGAAACATCAACAACTTGTTTTTCCACAACGCTTGAAGTTACCTTCACAATGTCTGGATTAGTAACATGCATATAATTCAAAGTCCTAGATAGAGGTTCCAAGTCAAACAACCTATTTGGACCACTTTCAGGATCACTAGGTTTACTTTCTAAAAACCTAACATGTACCTTTTCAAGTATACGTTTTTCCTTCTTAAGGTAAACCCTATATCCCTTTCCCTGCACTGAATAACCCATGAAGTAGCCTTCATCACCTTTAGCACTAAATTTACCTAAGGCATCACTAGTATCCAACACAACTACATGACAACCAAAAGGTTTAAGAAAACCAATATTAGGTTTCCTTCCCTAAAGTAACTCATAAGGTGTTTTGTTATGTATCTTGTTGACCAATGCTCTATTCTGAACATAACAAGCTGTATTCACAACCTCAGCCCAAAAAGCAATGGGAAAGTGAGCATCAACCAACATGGTCATGGCTGCTTCAATTAGGGTTCTATTCTTTCTCTCAGCAACCCCATTTTGTTGTGGGGTTCTGGCAATACTAAACTGTCTAGTAATCCCTTTCTTTGCGCAAAAATCATCCAACAGTTTATTTCTAAACTCACCACCATTATCACTTCTAAGCATCTTAACTTCATTACCAGTTTTGTTTTCAATTTGGTTAATAAAGTTAATTAAACTATCAACAGTGTCACTTTTCAATGCTAAAAAGAAAGTCCATGTAAACCTAGAAAAGTCATCAGTGATGACAAAGCAGTAAGATTTACCATTCAAACTCTCTATATTAGTTGGACCAAACAGGTCCATATGCAGCAAGTGAAGAGGTTTAGAACTAGAGTGCACTTGTTTAGACTTAAATGAGACCTTGTGTTGTTTACCTTTAAGGCATGCAACACAAGAGTGGTCATTGTGGAAAGCCTTTTTAGGCAAACCATCAACCAAACCAAGTCTCGCAAGCCTGTTTATATTTTTAAAGTTAATCTGTGTTGGAAATACGTTTTACGTATTAAGAAGGATCGGTCACTCCAACGATAGTCCATGTAATAGCTCGTAGTTTAGTTAATCTTCTTTATTTATCAAACAAGTCCAAGCCTAGCCTACAACATGTGTAGGCCGGCCCAAACGTGTAAGCCCAAGCCCATTTCAAGGCTTGGGTATATAAAAACCCTCTCCTTTGATGGAGAGGGGGTGTGGTTTCATAATTTACACATAGTTCTCTTAACTTTCTCTCTCTAAAAGTGTGAAATCCACCATCTCTCTATCTATTTCTCTCTCTAAAAACATAAGCAAGATTTACAATCCTACAATCTGCCCTAGTCTCCTATGCCATAGATTACTCTCATCAACTGAAGCTTTAGCATAAAAACATGACATGTTATTATTCATCCTAATTCCATTAAGATTCACATTATAAATGTCCTTATGCCTAGGTGTCCTATAAACAATAAATTTCTCATCTGTTATTTTAAAGTCCTTGCTCAACACCAAGCATTCAATATTAGTAAAAAGAACCTTATTTTTGTTATCACAAACTTGTGATACACTAAAAAGATTATAGTCAAGTTCTTTTACCAGAAACACGTTTTCAAAACGCAAGTTGTTGGTGAGAAGAGTTCCTTTGCCTGTGATACTTCCATATCCGCCTCCAAAGTAAACTTTATCACCATCCTTAATGGGAGTGAAGTTTGTTAGATAATCTTCCTTCCCAGTCATGTGCCTAGAGCATCCACTATCCCAATAGCCATAATCATTTACCTTCTTTTGAATGCCCTGCACATAAAGAAAAAAAATTAGTTTTATTTGGGAACCCAAGCCTGAGCAGACTTGGATTCATCTGGTTGTTCAACAAGAACAGACTTAGTTCTCATAACAACCTCTTGTTCATCTCTTTTTGGATGAAACACCTAGTTAACCCCAATTGGTTTAGTAATGACCTTTGAAATATAATTAAATCTGTTACAGGTGATGAGACTGCTTTTATACATGGTCTCATCGTCCAAAACGGCCTTAAATTGCATAAAATATCATAAAACATGCCAAATATATGCTCGTGTTTGTTACTTGTGTATTTTTAGGTACGGATATTGAGGAATTGGCAAAAGAACACAAGAATCAATCAAAAACGAACACGGGAAACGAAGTCGCACAATGAACCGGGCCCAAGTTTGGAAATTTGCAAAAAGACCCTTGAAGAATTGAAGATTGGCAAAAATGGCCCCTCATCTTTGAAGAACTTGTCACAATTGACCCTCCACTTATCAATTGTACAAGAATGGTCCTTAATATTTGAAGATATTACACTTCCAGTCCTTGAAGAATCAAGAATATACAAGTTAAACCCTTTGGAAATGTTTTTGGATAAGTGTGTGCCATTTTCAGCAACTTGTCCAAAGTTGACAAGGCATAAACAAGCGCTGACAGCATTTAAAACAAAGTGGAAGAAAGTTGATACCCTGGGGACCTAATCTGTCAAAACCACAAACCTTATCTCCCAACCAAAACGTGCCACGTCAACCCTACCCACCCATTTACCCACCAACCCATATCTTGCCCGACCCTACCCATTACCCAAACCAGTTTATTAACTTAAACTTGGTCAACACCCCAGTCAAACCCCACCCCATTCCCTCCTAAACACCCATTTGAATTTTAATTAAACCCAAAAACAAATCAAACGCCCCTAATCCCACAATGAACCCTAATCCCACCCCAGTTTTGATTAAGCCTAAAACAAAGGGAAAATCCCTAAGATGCTCCAGTTTACTAATTAAACATCCCCTAATCCTTTCCCACTTCACCCAACACACCCACATGGGCTGTGGGACCCTCCCCAAGCCTCCCCTGCAACGTCTCTTTCGCCTCAAAACCCCCACCCGACCAGTTTAACACCCAGGATCACTCCCCTTGGTCCCCAAGGATCATCCAACGTCCAAGATTCATAGTCCAAGCTGTCAAGTCACATGTATCCAGCTTTTGACCAAGATGAAGACCAAGACTCAAGGGCATTTTTGTACAATTAGCCATTAGGGTTTTAGCTCCTAGAATGTTCTTTGTAGTAGTATTTAAAGGGATATGAGCCTGTTCATAAGCCCTTGTTCCAGTTTTTAGCCTTTAACCTTGTAATTCCTTTTTTAAGAAATAAAGTTTGGTGTTTGTGAAATGCAATTGTAATCCCTTTTATGTTTTTAAAAAGTTTGTGTGTTGTGTTAAGGCTATAACTGAGTTCCATTTAACTTTGGGTAAACACTTGTGTGTTTTGAGTTTTTTCAAAAAATTTTCAAAAGTTTTAAATTTGATTCAAAATTCAGAAAGCAAAAACCTTTGAAGTGAAAGTGGAAAAGGAGTTTTGATTTGTGAGTTTGAATTAGTTTAAAACCTGTTTAGTTTTTAAGGTGATTGGATTTCAAGGTTGGATTTTCAGAAAATCAGAAAAGTATATGTTCTTGTGTTCTTGTTTGATTTTGCAGGTTTGATTGTTTGAGTGTTGTTGATTCAGTTCTGCATACACCCCAGTGTATAGGGAGGTGACAAAGCTGTCACAAAGAACCCTGGATGTGGGGTTCTTAGGTAAAAAACTCTTTTCCTTTTTCAAATTTCAGAAAAAGTGAAGTTTATGTGATTTGCATAATTATTTGATGATTGTTGTTAATTCTGGTTTGAATTGTGTTATTTTGAGTTGTTATGCATGTTAGATGCTATGTGGATCAGATTGGTTAAGTTTTTAAGTGATTTTGTTTGAAAAACGTTTTCAAAAATTTTTAAAAGGGTGTTTGGATCTATGTTTAAGCAGGATAAAAATCTTGATTCATGATTTAAAAACGTGTTAGAGTTTATGAAAAAGGTTGAGCTAGGTTGTTAGTTAGTGGTAAGTAAATTTGGGTCAAGTTTTAAGCTAGTTTGTTGAGTAAAAAAGGAAAAAGTGAAGCTTGAATCTGCATGACCACTCTTATGCTCATTTTTCATGAACTTGTGCTTGAATCTTTGTAAATCTGTTAAGTGGTAGGTTGTTTTAGGATTGCAATTGATTGAATACTAGTTTATGTGAGTGTATGCAAGTTTGGTGGACTTGAAAGTTGTTTTTGTGCAAACTGTTAGCAAAAATACCCACCAGACCTCAATTTTTGTCACAGCAACTTGAATGTGCTTTGTGAGCCTGATTTTGTGAGTTTGATTGAGCTAAGTGTTGCTTTTCTGCTTGTTGTTGACTCCCTACACTCCAAAGAGTGTAGGGGTGCCTTGTCATCCAAAAATCACCATCAAACAAAGCAAAAACCAAGCTCCTCTTAGTCTTACTCTAAACAAGTGACCAAAGTCACTTGTTCATCAGAAATATCACCAGACCTGGGCACATTTTAGCTCATAAATCACTTAATCCTTGTTTGATTTTAATTTGGTTTGTGTTTTTGTGCTTAGAAAAGTTTCTGGATTCAAGTTTTTAACTTTAAAAAAAAAAAAAAAAATTTTGCCAAAAAGGACGTGGCCAGGACTCGAACCTGCGCCACTCCTCTCACACACATACGCTCTAACCATCTGCCCTAGGGTCTTTGACTGGTAAGAGTTCACAAGGTTTAATATTTAAGGGCGTTTTGGTTTGGGCTTATATAAATAAGCCGTGACCTTTTTGGCTTGTTGTAGCTTATTTAGTAAACTTTTTGAGCTTATTTCATTTTTCCTAGGTTTTAAATAGGTTTTAGGATTTTTCTGGCTAAAAATATTATTTTTCCTTTTATTTAATTATTTAATAGGATTATTTTTAGTTTTTAAATTAGAAAGTCATTTAAAAATATTAAACAGTAGTATAAAAATACAAAAAAATAGTTTTTAGGTTTTTATTTGTATTTTTGAGGTTTACATATAAAAAAGTTTTCAAAAACTTTAATTTTTGATTTTATTTAATTTTAGTTTTTTTTGGCAACTTTAAAAATTAATATAAAATTAACTAAAAGGTTTTAGGAACTTTTGTTTACATTTTCTTCTTAGTTAGATTATTTAGGATTTTTGAGAATTTTTTAGAATTTATTTGAGGACTTTTAATTTTTTAGATTATTTTATTATTATTTTATTCATTAAAATAAAAAGTTTTATTTTTATTTATTTTTCATTTTTCCTAGATTCTAGACTTTAAAATAGGACCTTTGTCACTTTCCAAATAATTTTTAGACTTTTCAATTAATTTTTAGAATTAATTTAAGATTTAATAGTTTTTAATAGTTTTTAGGAGTTTAAAAATAGTTTAAATTGGTTTTAAAATTTTTAAAAATAGTTTTTAGTTTAATTAGGTCATTTTTAAGGTTTACAAACTATAAAATCTTGTTTAGGGCTTTTTAATATTTAAAAGTGATTTTTAGGGCTTTAATTAGCATTAAAAAGTCATTATTAAATTAATTAAAAGGTTTTGGCAAGTTTGGATTTTTTGTAAACTCTTAGAATATTATTTGGGAATTTTTAGTAATTTTTAGGAATTTTTAGGTTAAAATTTTAAATTTTGCACTTTTTACGTTCTTCGTCGTAACTTTCTAGTAGTGTTTTTGCCTTATTTTTCTATTTTTCTATTTTTTTCGTCTTCGTCATTTTCTCTTCTTTTCTTCTCATTAATAATCAAAAACATAATCAATCAATTCAATTCACAACGCACTAGCCTCCTCGAGAACGAACTCACCCTCATTGGGTCATAAGTGCTTGGTTTTCCTAAACCGACGCTTAATACTTACCGCTTTTTGTGTTGCTTTGTTTTTCCTAAAATAAAGTATATACAAAACCACTACATCAACAGGTCATAGAAATCCCATTAGAGTTAGGGTTTTGATCTTGCTTAGGTCTCCATGTCAAGCTAGAAGAAGCTTTAGACCCCTTTTCCTGTGGTTGCAAATATTTACCCTTATTTGGTCTGGCAACGTTTCTGTCAGCATTTGATTTGGTCTTGTCAACGCTGAAATTACCCTTATCAGCGTTGAACCTAGGGTTTGCTATAGGAACCCATTGCCTATTAGACCATGTATTGGTCTTCTGAAAAGGTCTTTGTCCATAAGTGTTAGACCCTTTGGTAAAGAATGGGGCTGGTCTAACAACTTGTGGACTTTGCTTCACAAAAGTTTTGGGTCTGACAGTGTTTGACCTTTTGTCAACGTTGACCTTTGAAGTGTTGACACACTTATAGGCTAAATGTGAAAAGCTACCACAAGTATAACAGGCTTTTCTAGACACAACTCTAGGTCTAGAAGAAAAGAAACCTGTTCCATTATCAAGGTTTCCACAATTGGTATCACTAACTTGCCTTTTTGGTAACCTAGTATTTCTATACATTTCTGCATATTTAATGCTAGGTTTTCTAACAACGTTTGAGCCAAGGTCAACAGTCTTGCTAGTGATTGGGTTTGTTACTTTGATAGGTGTAGACTCATTTGGGCTATCACAAAGCATGCCACCGTTGACAAATAAGGTAGGGTTGGCTTTTTTCTATTCATTCAAATCAGTCAACTTTTTCCTATATTCCTCTACTGGGGAAGGGACTCTTGGTGGAGGAATAAATTCCTCTTCTTGGAGTTCTTGTAAACCAGTCCAATATAAGTCCTTTCTTTGGACACCATAGAAGTCCCCAGCTGGTGGTGGAACACCAGCATACTCTTTCATCCCAATCCATGTCATGTCCCTAGAATCCCTTTGTTTACCAACATATTCTCCTAGGGTTTGTGAGGCCTTATCAAATCTCTGAATTTTAAGGTCTACATTATCCTTATTCTTAATAGCCTCATCTAACTTAGCTTGTAGTTCAGCATTGACCCTTTCCATGATGTTTCTAACCTCTGTACTAGCATTTAAATCATGTTTTAAGATATTTATTTTATCTTTTAGGTCAAACTCCATTTTCTTATACTCAGCTACAGCTTTTTCAGTTTGAGTAAGAGCAAGTTGATAGTTAAACAACTTGTATCTCTCAGTACTCACATCTCCTAACAGTCTTAAAACCTCTTTGTTAAGTCTTTAAGTATTCAAACGACAACCCTTACTACAAAAAGCATCATCATATACCTCATTGTCTGATGAAGATGAGGAGTGTGCCATGAGAGCATATTGAACATGCTCTTCTTCTTCTATCTCAGCAACCAAAGCTTTATCCTCTTCCTCATCCTTAGCCAAATAGCTCCAGTCCCATATGACACCATCAATTTCTTGCATTGCCACCATGGCCTTAGGATCCTGAGCCTTAACAATTTGGCTTGAGGGTTTTCCAGCATCAGATCTTCTTGGAGATCTGCATTCTCTCATAAAGTGCCCTATATGATGACAATTGTAACACTCAACCTTGGATTTATCAAATCCAGCAGTGTCCTTAGCATTAAAAGTCATCTTCTTCTTGAATCTTCTATTCCATCTGTTTGCTCTTATACTTGCAAGAGCCATGTTCCACTTTATATCCATCTTCTCCAAATGCTCATCACTTATTTGCTCAAGGTCCTCATATGTAATCACTGAACCATTGGGCAATGAAGAAATGTATGCACACACAGTATCCAGAGCAATACCAGCAGGCTTAACTCTTGGAGAGTCAATTTTGTATGTGACAACGTCTGAATGTGAGGCGTTGATAGGACATGATCCAACGTTGACACATGTTGATCCAGTAACTGGGTGCATGTATGAATCCTTCTGATCAAATTGACCTTCACTATGTGAGAAGAAGGCCATGTTACCATTGGTAGACTTACTTCCATGATCCAAAAGAGTTTCATTCTCCAACAGCATCAGTTTGTTGTAGACATCATCAAAAGTAGAACTTTTGTGAGTGTTGTTGGCAATTATAGATCTTGCCTCAATCTTCCATGCATCACCAAGGCTTTTAAGAAAAGTGGCAATAATGTCAACATCATAAATTACTGTCCCCATGAAGGACAGCTTGCTTGTAATGTCAAGAAGTCTGCTTCTCACACTACCTAGCTTCTCATTAGGTTGAGACTTAAAAACAGCATACTCATGTAAGAGTTGCTTCCTTTTCTCTTCCACAGTATCAGCATTACCACCATATGCAACTTCAAGGGCTGCCCAAAGGTCTTTTGCAGACTCATAGCCTCTGTATTTGTGCTTATTTTCTTGTCCCAAAGAGAGTTTCAGAATGCTTAGGGTTTTCATATCAACCCTTTTCTTTGCTATGTCATCAACAGACACAGCTCTACCATCTTCAGGTTTTTCTTTCTTATCTGCTTCAGAGCATCCTTGAACAGCTGATCTTGTAGCAATGACATCTGCAATCTTTTGAGCTTTATTGAAGGTGTTTCCATATTCAATAATCTCCCAGAGAGTATAGTCATGGATTTGCAGATATTGCTCAAAGTTGAACTTCCATAGCTCAAAATTGTCTGCATCTATCATGGGAATCTTGATGTTTTGGTTTGAGGAGGAGGAAGTTACTTCTGGAATAGACATGATGTTTTTAGGGTTTTGTGAAAATTAGGGTTTTGGTGATTTAGGGTTCTTGTGTTCTTTTAGATCAAAGTTTCTCAACAAGCTCTGATACCACTTGTTGATCCCAAACTTAGATCGATTTAGCTTGTGTAAACGAGATTAGATCAAGTTATACACGTAGAGAAACTTTGTTGTCTATAAAACAATTTAAGTATTATGCGGAATTAATACTTAAACAAGAACACACAAACAGTTGTAAAACAAACTTTGACTTGATTGATAATAACGAACTTGCTTACAATGAAAGTGTTAAACGTATGAAAAACTTATATGAAACATAACCTAAAGGTCTTCTTTTATAGACATAAGAAGCCTTGTACAAGAGTCTACGTATCAGCTATTCTAGGTAAAGATAATTATAGAAAATACATTGTAGATCCTATCTTTACTAGAAACAAATTAGAAACAAAATACGCGTAAACCATATCTTTCTATCAGTGCTTGTCTTCAACCTATCAACGCTTAACTTCTTCCTGTCAACACTTGATCTGTCAGCGTTTGTTTTCTTCTTATCAACGCTTGTTTTGTTCTTGTCAGCGTTCAAGTGTACTGGCTACATTTTATTCCCAGCAATAACAAACTCGATGAAGAGTTGAAGACTATGGTATTAATCGTTACAAATACTCTAGTTTTTTTAAATGCAATGTAGTTCGATAGTAATAATACAATATATATTTGTTTTTAGTTTTGTTGGCCATTTATTCTATTTTGCCAATCTATATAATACTTTAGGGAATCAGATCATATCTTTAAAGCTATGTGATTTTTATCGATCGATTTATGACTTTAAAAGCCTGAACATAACGAACACAAATAATATATATCATATTAGAACTTAGTTATTTATAATCGACAATATTTAATTAGTACATTGACAAATATTGCTTATACACGAGTAGTGTTTTGTAACACCTTGACAAAAGCTTTTGCAATCACTGTCTTTCTCACAATGCCCAGTGGGAACTTCTCGTTTCGTCATAACATCGTCGCTATTCTTCTTATAAAGCATTTGATCAGTCACTATATACCCTCGTGCAGCAATCACATATGACATTTGCATACCTATTGATATCGTAAGTAATAAACAAATATGTCTATATGTGCTTTATAAATAAAAATGAACAGTACGTACCATAGACGAAAATAAAAAATGTGACCAAAAACACCGTCTTGAAAGAAGTTTGTACCATTTTTAACAATATCACTTCTAATCGTCCATACTTTTGATGATATATAATCAAAGCGTGCTTCAAAAATCTTTTAAGTTATAGTAAAGAATAGCTCATAAATATTAATTAAAGAATAATATTTGTAGATAGCATCTCCGCAAAATATCCAGCATGTTGCATCGTATGTACGGTATCAAAAGTACCCTAATTCCACTAACCCGACCACAGCAAAACACGACAACTTTATTCAGATAGTTATACTTGTTAAAATATATTATTCGAGTTGATCCGATTTTGTTAATCCGATTTTGTTAAACCGATTAACTCGGAATCTTCGATGGTCAAGTTTTTCGTAAAACATATATTCATATTAAGGTTTTGGGTTAACCAAAAAGCACGTGCTAGCATTTTATTTATATGTGACGACATAGTTATCATAATTTATGTTATCGCCAAACGCGTGGACTAGAATTGTAATTCAAGTATGGATGTAAATGTTTGATGGTATAAATACTCTTCATGGCTTACATGGAGGGTGAGACTCTCGTTATAAGTTAAATAATGTAAGAGACTCGATCTCCTTGAAAGCTATTAATACAAGGGTTTTAGCCAAGTATATAAAAGAGTTATCGTCAGATCTTTTCGAATTGATTACTAGTTAAAAGTGCGAATCAGTCGTTCTTGGTGGAAAAATAAATGGTTTGGTTATCTATATTAAACTAATGGTAAAATGAAAATGTCGTTGAGTAAAATAAAAGCTTTAAAAATTAAACTAAAAATTACTAGAAAAACACTTGGTAAAAATAGAGATTTCGGTAAGCGTGCAATTTTTGGAAATTAAAACGTAATGAATTTAAAACTTGAAAACTTTGTAAAAACAAGAAATTAAACCCGTCGGAATGTTTCCATCGGAATCAGATCGAAAAGTGATCGGAATGTTGCAAAAGGAATGCTGTTGGAATAAAAAGGCACAATCGGAATGTGGTGAAAAGAGATTGTTCGGAATAATGAAAAACAATTCTATTGGAATGACAAGAAAAATGAAAACAATCGGAATGAACTAAGACTAAGCTATCGGAATCCAATAGGAATCCTGGTCGGAATGTTAGAAACCCTATTCCGATCCCTTGATCGGAATAATACTGAGCAGATCGGAATGAAAAGTCGCTTATCGGAATGTACAATCGGAAAGTAAAATGAAAACAAAACCCTTTTCCGATCCTAAGATCGGAATAAATGAAGCTGATCGGAATAGTTGTCGGAATGGGGAAACCCCTTTCCGATGGTATTTGAATGTGACAACCCAAAATCGAGGTCATTGCTTAATCTTATTTTACGATTATTTTTGAAATTTTTGAATGAGTTTGAACGATATTTATTTTTGGAGGTTTAAGTTTAAACCGATGTTGGAAGGTCTATAATTAATATTTATTAAGTACAAGGAGTATTAGCAAGCGTGATGTCGATGGATGCTAAATATTTTACGTTTTATTGTCGGTTGTTCGATTTTTGTCATTTTTGAGGTTTTATTTTAAATGACGTGTTAAGTCGAGTCGAGAGGCGATATTATTATTTTTGAGGTACGTTTTAAATTTTTAAAAGTATCTTTATGAAACCCGAGCCCCGTAAATATTTTGAAAATTGACTAATAGTTATTTCCCGCTTTTTAGCTAACTATTTACATTTCTAGCCACAACTTTTACTAAATTGCAACTAGGTCCCTACCCCACTATATATAAACTTCAAACACACACACACTCTCTCACATTTTTCATTTAAAAAATTCATCTCTCTCTCTCTCTTCTCTCTTGTGTTTGCCGAAACCCACCACCACCACACAAACACATTCAAACTTCAATTTTTATTGAGTTTGAGGTTGATTCAAGCTAAACTAACACTAGACCCAATATTATATTTGCATAAGGATCACATTGGTGTAAGAATTTTACACATGCAAGCAACTTTTTTTTTCTTGATGTGGGTAGGTAGGAGCTATGATCATGCATGGCATTATCATGATGATCCATGGTGGTTTTTGCTAAAAATCTTGTTAGAAACTTCATTTTGATCTTAAGATTTTTATTTTGATTATGATTTTGATGTTATGGTTGATGTGTGGTGATATTAGGGCATTGAAATGATCATTTCCATGGTTAGTTTTTATCAAAAAGTTGATTTTGTACAAGTTTTGAGTAGTCATTTTATAACAGTAAGTAAAAGGTAAAATCCGAATTTTTATGTTTTAAAAATGGCTTAACTTATAGCCTAGGGTTTTAGATCATTTTCTTAGCTTCGATTTGATATAAGGTAGAGCTTCTAGCTCAAAACGAGCGCGAAGTTATGATGTTTTGAATGATCGTGTACCGGGAGACGAGTATCGGCATTACAAGTAGTTGTTGTCGATATTTGGATCGAATCTTGGGGACTCTAAATGGATGTTTTGAAAAATGTAACCTACTGATAATGAGGTTTTTACTTTATAGGTTGAGTTTACTTTAAAACCCGAGTGTCGATTTTGTAAACGGAGTCGTTTAAATAAGTTAAAACGGTTGTATGAAAAATTAACGTAAATCTGTCCGGATTTTGTAGTTTGAAAATGAGTCGGGTAAAGTACTTTAGAAGTAATTTCATTTGATAAACTTGTAAGAGTACTTTCTATATATAGTAAGTTAGTTTATCGAGTCGTTTCATAAACGGTTGACGAGTTTAAAAGGGGTAAATAAGCAAGTACATGTAGTATGTACCGGCGGACTTTGTAAAAAGTATAAAATGGTTAAGTAAATGTGTAGTAAAGTATAATGAAGTTATTTATATCGCTTTCTCTCGAGTTTATCATGACTTTATGAGTTTGAATTTGATGTTGTTACGTATGATTTGACCACCCTATCCGAGACCAGGGCATTACGTAGAGTAACCCGCTGGGAAGGATAATTTTACGTGAATAAGATTGTGGTATTCTAGCAACTGATACCCTAGAGGGGCAATGGTTTTATTCTAGTCATGCCGGCATTTGGCATGGGTGACTATTTGGTTAATGGGTCGGTGTCATGAGCTTAAATATAATGTTTGTTTAATAATATCATTATTATTACTGCCTTGAATATAGATTGTGTGTACGACAATTCTATAAATGATCATGATTGATTTTCTTCTTGTGTTCAAATGTGATTTGATAAACCTATAGTCTCGCTCAACATTATTGTTGACTTATTTTATGCATGTATTTCAGGTAATAGGAAGTGATGGAGCATGGAGCTTTGCTGTGGAGGTTGTGGCTTGGCTTTTGGAAGAATGTTGGTCTAAACTGTTTCTACCTTTTAATGTTGAACAATTTACTTTATGTTGATGTACTGTACTAAACTTGTTGGTCGTTGGTCGAGATCCATGGGGACAAAACGCTTTTCTCTGGTATCGTGTCAGTACAATTTGGGTTGAAATCTATGTTTTAGATCATTTATGAAAATCATGTTTATATTTATGTGTAAACGTCTCACTTTTGAGTCGTTCAATATACCTTGTGTGATGATGCTTGTGTCTAGCACCCAATTGTGTATTTCCGCTGCGCAATGTAAATTGGGGGTGTTAGAGATTGGTATCAGAGCTGCAAGTTATAGAGAACTGGGTCGATTTTGAAAATTGTCCTAAACTATAACTTTGGTGTCGAAAGTATTTATTCTTCAAAAGCACACAACTCCTCTGCAACGCTCCGGTAAGATCACTTTTAGTTTTGTTTTGCATTGTAGATGTATCCCTCATAACTGAAATGATTTCTCGAGTATTTATTAAGTAAATACTACGATATTGTATTAGAATTATTGAAATTACCCTGAGTGCTTGTCAGTATCATATTTATTTTTTTGTGAGCATTGCATAAACATCATTTGCATTGTGTTGCATAGCATGGATAATGTATGACATTTGCCTGAGCATTGCATACTAATTATTATTTTATTAACGATAACCTTAAGTATCCTTTAACCCTTATAATTATAGAAAATGCTGGGTTACCTCGTGAGGATGGATGGATTGATATGACTAATGTAGTGGATGGTGAGGAAGTAGATAACTTTGGTGCTAGTGACGATGAGGAGCCTTTTGAGTTTTTAGATGATGGGATTCCACTTACTACAGTTGGTCAGACAGAGCCTGATTTGATACAAGGTAGTTATGTTCCAAGGGTTAATGTTGTGCCACAGACTGTTCCAGATTGTCAGCGACCTGTTGTTCGTTCTTCGACTCCTACTTATGATGCTTATATTAGTAGTTTGCCTGGGATTTCATTTGCTAGGGGTGATGTTCCTGTTGAGTCGAGTAGGGCTGCTAGTGCTCGATCTATTCATGATGGTATTCCTAAGGTTTATTGTCCAGGTCCTAGGTCTTATGATGAAATTTTCTGGTTTCTTAAGAAGTTTGATCGGTCTTTGTTTGAGAGGTATTTGGTTGAGACTCGTGTGACTAGGAGGTTTGAACAGAATGAGAAAAAGTTTGAAAGGTTTGTTGGTAGTGTAAGGAGGTCAGAGTTTGTTAGGGCAAGGGAAATGGATGAAGTTGTTAGATTGAGATCTATGGTGTTGAATTTGAGTGGGCAAGTTTAAAGGTTGCGTAGGGAGCAAGAAAGGAATGCTAGGTTGAGTGTGTGGGGTGTTGGGAATAAATTTAGGCCAGAACACTTGAACGCTGACAAGAACAACTCAAGCGTTGACAAGAGCAAAGTGAGCGCTGACAGCATAAGCGTTGACAAGTTAAAGTCAAGTGTTGACAGATTGAAGACAAGCACTGATGGAAGATGTGAGCTACACGTTTATTATATTCTAAAATACTTCTAGTAAGGATAGAGACGACAATGTATTTTCTATGTTTATCTTTACCTAGAATAGTTGATTCGTAGCTTATTGTACAAGACTTCTTGTTCTATAAAAGAAGATCTTTTAGGTTAAAGTTTAATATCAGTTTTCATAAGTTTTCGATTGTTAAACCCTTTCATTGTAACCAAGTATGATTATTCTAATACAAGTGAAAGTTTGTTTAACATCATTGTGTTTTAGATCAAGTGTTAATTCCGCATAACACTTTGTTACTTTATTCATAAGCAAAGGTTTCTCTACGTGTAGTACTTGATCTAATCTCGTATACACAAAGCTTAATCGGTCTAAGTTTGGGATCAACAAGTGGTATCAGAGCTTGTTGAGAAACTTTTGATCTTTAAGTAACGCAAGAACCCTAAAACACCAAAAACCCTAAAAACCCTAAAATTCTCAAAACCCTAAAAAACATCATGTCTGGCACAGATCAACCTGCTTCTTTGCTACAAAACAACTTCTCAAACCCTAGTATCAAAATTCCCATGTTTGATGCCAGGAACTTTGAGCTTTGGAAGTCCAATTTTGAGCAATACATAGCTATTCATGACTACACTCTTTGGGAGATTATCGAATATGGGAACACATTCGATAAAGCAGCAAAGACTACTGCTGCAATTGCCACAAGGACAGCTGTTCCTAATTGTCCTGAAGCTGATAAGGTAGAAAAGCCTGGAGATGGGAGAGCTGTAGCTGTTGAAGATATAGCCAAGAAGAGGGTGGACATGAAAATCTTGAACATCTTGAAACATGCCCTAGGTCATGAGAATCAGCACAAGTACAAACGCTTTGAGTCTGCAAAAGAGCTTTGGGAAGCTCTTGAAGTAGCACATGGTGGCAATGCTGACACAAAAGAAGAGAAGAAGAAGCAACTCTTGCATGAGTATGCTGTCTTTAAAGCTCAACCTAATGAGAATCTCAGCCGTGTGAGAAGTAGACTTCTTGATATCACAAGTCAACTTTCCTTCATGGGAAAACAGATTGATGATCCTGAATTGAATGCTACTTTTCTCAAAAGCCTTGGAGATGTATGGAAGATTGAGACAAGATCCATTCTTGTCAATAATACCCACAAGACCTCAAGGTTTGATGACATCTTCAACAAACTAAGACTGTTGGAGAATGAATGGCAGTTGGAAAGTGATAATAAATCTTCCAGCAGCAAGATGGCCTTCTTCTCACAAAGTGAAGGCCAATTTGATTCCATGAACTTCTATGGACATTCAGCCCCTGGATCTCAAGGTGTCAGCGCTGGATGTCAGTCTGTCAGCGCTGGATCATATCCTGTCAACGCTTTGTACTCAAGCGCTGACACACATAATCATGGCGTTGATAGAATTAAACCTGCTGGTTTTGATCTAGATACTGTGTGTGCATTCATTGCTTCTTTGCCCAGTGATTCAAGGATTACATATGAAGATCTTGAGCAGATAAGTGATGAACAATTGGAAGAGATGGACATCAAGTGGACTATGGCTCTTGTAAGTTTAAGAGCAAACAGGTTCAATAAAAGGTTCAAGAAGAAGATGACCTTTAATGCTAAGGATGTTGCTGGGTTTGACAAGTCCAAAGTTGAGTGCTACAACTGTCATAGGATGGGGCACTTTATGAGGGAATGTAGATCTCCAAGAAGATCTGATGCTGGGAAGCCTTCAAGCCAAATGATTAAGAGCCCAGATCCCAAGGCCATGGTTGCTGTTCAACAAATTGATGGAGTTGGAGAATGGGACTGGAGCTGGATGGCTAAGAATGAGGAAGAGGACAGAGCTTTGGTTGCTGAAGTTAAAGAAGAGCATGCTGAATATGCTCTCATGGCACACTCCTCCTCTTCATCAGATAATGAGGTATATGATGATGCTTTCTGTTCTAAGGGTTGTCGTTTAAATACTGAAAAATTAAAACAAGAGATAGTTATATTATTAGATGAGGCAAGTACTGAAAGATGCAAAGTATCTAATTATCAAATTGCTCTTACCCAAACAGAAAAGACAGTAGCTGAGTATAAGAAAATGGAGTTTGATTTAAAGGATCAAATAAATATCTTAAAACATGAGTTACATCAGAGTAAGGATGTTCAAGATATAGTAAATAGGGTTAATCTTGATTTGATAGCTCAGTTAGAGGAGGCTAACAAAAATAAAGATAATGTGAGTCTTAAAATCCAGAGATTTGATAAGGCCACACAATCCCTAGGAGAGTGTGTTAGTAAACAAAGAGACTCTAAGGATATGAGTGGGATTGGGATGAATAACTATACTGGTGTTCCACCACCAGCTGGGGATTTCTATGGTGTCCAATCAAAGGACTTATCTTGGACTGGCTTGCCAGAATGCCAAGAGGAGGAATTCATTCCTCCACCTAGAGTGACTTCCCCAGTTGAGGAATACAAGCAAAAACTGACTGACCTAGATGAGTGGAAGAAAGCTAACCACACCTTGTTTGTTAAGGGAGGGTTGTTGTGTGAAAGTCCAAATGAGCCCACACCAAACATGATACCAATTGATGAGTCCATTGATCGTAAACCTATTAAGATCACACACCCTACCACTGGCAAAGCTGTTGACCTTGGCCCACAAACTGTTAGAAAACCTAGTGTTAAGTATGCAGAGATGTATAGAAATACTAGGTCACCAAAAAGCCAAGTAAGTAATCATGGAACAGGCTTCTTTGCTTCTAGACCTAAGACTATGTCTAGAAAAGCCTGTTACACATGTGGTAGCTTCTCACATTTGGCATACAAATGTGTCATCGCTTCCAATGTCAACGCTGATAGGAACCATTTTAGCGCTGACAAAAGTCAACATAGGTCAAACACTGTCAGACCCAATACCTTTGTGAACAAAAGTTCACAAGTTGTTAGACCAGCCCCATTTTTTTCTAGAGGGTCTAACACACAAGGCCTAAGACCTTTTCAAAAGTCAAATACTTGGTCAAATAGGCAATGGGTTCCTGTAGCAAACCCTAGGTTCAACGCTGATAAGAGCAATCGGGGCGCTGACAAGAGAAATTTCAGCGCTGACAGACACACTGCTAAACCTAGGTATTTGCAACCACAAGGAAATAGGTCTAAAGCTTCTACTAGCTTAACTTGGAGACCAAAACAAGACCAAAACCCTAATTCTACTGGTATTTCTATGACATGCAACAGGTTTCATTATATTTCAAAGGCATTGTCAACACCAATTGGGGTTAACTGGGAATTTCATTCAAACAGGGATGAAAATGGGGTTGTTATGAGAACCAAGTCTGTTCTTGTTGAACAACCAAATGAATCCAAGTCTTCTAAGGCTTGGGTTCCCAAAGAAAACTAATGTGTTTTCTTTATGTGCAGGGCATTCAGAAGAAGATCAATGATTATGGATACTGGGATAGTGGATGCTCAAGGCACATGACAGGAAAGGAAGACTATCTGACCAATTTCTCTCCTATTCAAGATGGTGATAAGGTATACTTTGGAGGGGGCTACGGCACCATCACTGGAAAAGGAACCCTTGTCACCAACAATCTACGGTTTGAGAATGTCTTCTTGGTAAAAGAACTGGATTATAATTTGTTTAGTGTATCACAAGTGTGTGATAACAAAAATAAGGTTCTTTTCACAGATACTGAGTGCTTGGTGTTAAGCAAAGATTATAAGCTCCCTGAGGAGAAATACATAGATTTTAGAACACCAAGGCATAAAGACATATATAATGTGAATCTTAATGGAATTAAGATAAATAATAAAATGTCATGTCTGTATGCTAAAGCCTCAGTAGATGAAAGTAATCTTTGGCACAGGAGATTAGGGCACATAAACTTTAAGAATATCAATAGACTTGTGAGGCTTGGTTTAGTTGATGGCTTGCCTGAAAAGGCTTTCCACAATGACCACTCTTGTGTTGCATGTCTTAAGGGCAAGCAGCACAAGGTCTCATTCAGGTCTAAACAGGTGCACTCTAGTTCTAAACCACTTCACTTATTGCATATGGACCTCTTTGGTCCAACTAATATAGAAAGTTTAAAGGGTAAATCATATTGTTTTGTTATCACTGATGATTATTCCAGGTTTACATGGACTTTCTTTTTAGCCAAGAAAAGTGAAACTGCCCAAAGTCTGATTAATTTCATTACCCAAATTGAAAAGAAGAATGGTAATGAGGTCAAAATTATTAGAAGTGACAATGGGGGTGAGTTTAGAAATCAGTTGTTAGATGATTTTTGTGCCAAGAAAGGGATTACTAGGCAGTTCAGCATAGCTAGAACCCCACAGCAAAATGGGGTTGCTGAAAGGAAGAATAGGACCCTTATTGAAGCAGCCAGAACCATGTTGGCTGATGCCCACTTTCCTATAGCTGAAGCTGTTAACACAGCTTGTTATGTTCAAAATAGGGCATTGGTCAACAAGATACATAATAAGACACCTTATGAATTACTTTGGGGAAGGAAGCCAAATATTGGCTTTCTCAAGCCTTTTGGATGTCATGTAGTTGTGTTAGAAACTAGTGAGGCCCTAGGTAAATTTGATTCAAAAGGTGATGAAGGCTACTTCATGGGTTATTCAGTGCAGAGTAAAGGATATAGGGTTTACATTAAAAAGGAAAAACGTATACTTAAAAAAGTACATGTTAGGTTTTTAGAGAGTAAACCTAGTGATCCTGAGAGTGGTCCAAATTGGTTGTTTGACTTAGAACCTTTATCTAGAGCTTTAAATTATATGCCTGTTACTGATCCAGACATTGTGAAGGTAACTTCAAGTGTTTTGGAAAAGAGAATTGGTAATGTTTCAGGTATACAGGTTGCTAAGGAGGATGGACCACCAGCAGTTGAATCATCTCCCACACAAGAATATGTTACACTTCCTATATGGACAGATGAGTATTATGCTGCTGCTGCTGCTGCTAGAAAAGATAATGGTGGTTTTCAGATACCACCAAATACAAACATGCATACTTCTTCAGGCGCTGACAAAGGGAAATCAAGCGCTGACAAGAGCAATTCAGACGCTGATGGGTCAGACACTGACAACAATAGTTCAAGCACTGTTAGCCCAAACGCTGACAAGCAAGGTTCAGAGTTTGATGACACCTTTGCACATCTTTTCTCTTCCCATTTTGAACAGGGTGGACCTTCTAATGTCCATGAAGAGATTTCTGTTGATCAAGAAGAATCTGAAGAAGATATTGGCAACATGGAGCGTGAAGTTGAGGACACCAGACTTTTTGAAGGAGGAGTTCTCACTTCCACAGCTAAGGATCACCCCACATCTCAAATCATTGGTGATGTTATGGCTCCAGTTCAGACAAGAAGATCCCATCAAGGTCTTGGTGGATTTATTGCCAATATACACAAGAAGGTTGATACCCCTCTTGTACAAGCATGTTTGTTTGCCTGTTTTCTGTCACAGGATGAACCTAAGAAGATTTTTGATGCTCTCAAAGAACCAAGTTGGGTGGAAGCAATGCAGGATGAGCTTCACCAATTTGCTATACAGGATGTTTGGGAGCTGGTTGATTGTCCTAGATATGTGAGACCAATTGGGACAAGATGGGTTCTAAGGAACAAGAAAGATGAAAGAGGCATTGTGGTCAGAAACAAGGCACGTTTGGTAGCTCAGGGATATACACAAGAGGAAGGAATTGATTATGAAGAAGTTTTTGCACCAGTTGCAAGAATTGAAGCTATAAGAATTTTTCTAGCTTATGCCTCTTGTATGAATTTTACTGTTTACCAAATGGATGTGAAGAGTGCTTTCCTCTATGGGACAATTGTTGAGGAAGTATACGTTATGCAACCTCCTGGTTTTGAAGATCCTGAAAATCCAGACAAGGTTTATAGAGTGAAGAAAGCAATGTATGGACTTCATCAAGCCCCAAGAGCATGGTATGGTACATTGTCCACCTACTTGGTGGAAAATGGTTTCAAGAGGGGCACCATAGATCAGACACTATTTACAAAGAAGAAAGGAAAACATGTGTTGCTTGTGCAGGTCTATGTTGATGACATCATTTTTGGGTCTACTGATCCAAAAATGAGTGAGGACTTTTCCAAGCTCATGACAGATAAATTCAAGATGAGTGCAATGGGTGAGATGAACTTCTTTCTAGGTTTACAAGTTCAGCAGAAAGAAGATGGTATCTTCATCTCTCAAGACAAGTATGTAGCTGAAATCTTGAAGAAATATGGTTTTTCTCCACATGAGAAGGAGGCTTCCACTCCTATGGATAGGCAACACCCTTGGGGAAAAATTGGAGCTGGAAAGGATGTGGATGTTAGGCACTATAGATCAATGATTGGATCATTGATGTATCTTACAGCCTCAAGACCTGACATCATGTTTGCTGTGTGTGCATGTGCACGCCATCAAGTGACTCCCAAAGAATGTCACCTTTTTGCTGTGAAGAGAATTTTTAGGTACCTAAGATGTTACCCAGATCTTGGCTTGTGGTACCCAAAAGATTCTCCATTGGACCTTATTGCATATTCAGACAGTGACTATGGTGGTGACAAGTTTGATAGGAAATCCACAACTGGTGGATGTCAATTTCTTGGGAGCAGATTAATATCTTGGCAATGCAAGAAACAAACAGTGGTGGCAAACTCTACAACTGAAGCAGAATATGTGGCTGCAGCTGCTTGTTGTGGACAAGTCTTATGGATTCAGAACCAACTGTTGGATTATGGGTATAATTTTATGCATACCAAGATTTTTGTAGACAATAACAGTACTTTATGCATTATTAAAAATCCTGTACATCATTCTAAAACCAAACACATAGAAATTAGACATCATTTTATAAGAGATTGCTTTGAGAAAGGTTTAATACAACCAGATAGGGTAGACACAGAAGATAATGTGGCTGATTTATTAACTAAACCTTTTGATGCTGGAAGATTTCAATATTTGGTAACAAATATTGGAATGGTTAATCTCACTTAATATGTGTTTTTGGAATCTTTTTGTAAAAGTATGTACAGGATAATGCATTGTTATTGGTCTTTGTGATGATTTAGATTTTCCACATTATTTTTCTAACACTGACAAAGGTAAATGTAACGCTGTCAAGTGTTATTTTGCCGTTGTTAGAGATATTATTGTCTAACGCTGACAAGAGTTCTTTCAACGCTGTTATGTGTTGTCGGGGCGCTGTCAGCAACAAATGTTAGTTTTGTGGTTTTCATCTAAATGTGCAGGTAATGGTAGCTTTATGCCATTGGATACAGAGTTGCTTATGGATTTTTGAAGAGCTATTTGGACATGTTTTGTTTATGGATGATGGTTGGAATATTTATATTCCTATCTTGACATAAATTTTTAATGTTCATATATATTTTGAGAACTCATGTATCATAGTTTAAGGGGAGGTTTAAGGAACCTTTAGGACTCTTGGGTATTCTTAGAATACTCTCATCACAATTCTAGATTGTGTCCACAGGTGAGTATGGGTTAGTTTTACTAAACCATGAGGCACTGTAGCATGCATAGTATATCAACTTTGCATGCTGCCAAGACATTTTTGGCCTAGAATTGGTTGTGGTCTGTTGGGAGACTTGGGAATCCTTTTGATATGGGTTTTACCTGGGAGTAACAAGGATTTTATGAGGTAACTTGGTTGTTAAGAATTTTGGTTAGCAAGGGACACTAGAGGACTGTTATGTCTATCTTGTTTATGCAAGTGTGCATAACTGGACAGTGCTTGCCGCCCTATGATAATTATCAGCTTTTGGTTATCTTCTCTAGGATAAATTACTTGTTAAGGTCATTTTTCACTTTTTAAAACAATTTTATTTTTGGACGCTGACAAGATTTTTCCAAGCGTTGTTGTGACCAAAATGGACGCTGACATGGCTTTAGGCGAACGTTGACAAGATTATAGCCGTTGGGCATTGATGGGTTATATTTGACCGTTGACAAACAATGGGACCTACCCAGTTGTTACTTTTTGACATATTTTCAAGCCGTAATTTTAGGAGTTGTTACTTTCATTAAATGCATGAGATAACTTATAAACTTTTTCAATATTTTCATGATTGATTTTTGAAAATCTTTGCCTATTTTTGGGCCAATCACGTGCATTCATCCACTCCTATAAATTTGGCTCCTATTTTAAACAGGGTATCTATAATTCTTGTCTAACACTTTTCTCTTATCAACCTTCATCTTTTATACTTCAAATTAACAGCTTTCATCAATGGCACCAAGATTTAACTCAGCAGAATTGGATTTGGGGTTCAAGTCTCAACACAACATGATTGCTTATCTTGTTGCTGATAATACTTTGTTCCCTCAATACACACAGATGGTGGAGTATTTGAATGCATCCCCATTAAGGTATGCTCTTTCTCATGCACCACTCATTCCAGTCACACACATTAAACAGTTTTGGAACACTGTCAGTTCCTCAACAGTTAATGGAGTGACCACATTGACTTCTATTGTACATGGGAGACCTTGGGTGGTTACTGAGGCCTTGGTACGCCAGGCCTTGCATCTTAATGATGCTGATGGTATAACCATTCTTCCCATATCTGAAATAGAACAAGGGCTTAGGGCTTTGGGATACCCTATTCCTGATGAAGGTACTCTTAATAAGTACCATAAGCAGGAATTTCCCCCAGCCTGGAAGTACCTAATTCACATTCTCCTTCAATGTTTGAGTCCCAAATGTACTGCACACAATGAGATCAATAGATCCATTGCAACTGCTATTGTGTGTATTGCAACAGGGCAAAAATATAATTGGTCTAAAATGATTTTTGAAGGAATGTGTAAAAACAAGGGGACAAAAATGACTTTAGCTTATCCCCGTTTTCTGCAAATGATTTTTGATGCTCAAAGATATTGTTCAAGGGATCACAATGATTTTTATAAGATCCCTGAATAAAAGAAGGCTATTTTTACCAAGATGAATTCACCACCTCATAGAGACCTACCATTAACCCCAGCCATGCTTGCTGTTATTGCAGCAGCACAACCCCAACCAGACCCCCAACCTCATATTGACCCTCACCCACAACTTGAACCTATCCCTGAACCTTTACCCTCACCTGACCAAATGCAAATAGACCAAAATCCCTTTGACGCTGACACATCTAATGTGGGCGTTGACATGCCTATTTCCACCGCTGACACCCAACCATCACAATCCCAAACACCCCTTAACCAACCCACATCTACACCTTCTTCTACACCATCTTCCACACCACCTGAATATAGGTTGATTAAACGCCAAAGGACTGCTGGAGTGTTCTCCTCTGGTGGTCCTAGCCATGTAGCAGAGAGAACCACCACCACAAGTGTGGCTGGTGACCTGGATGAGGCTGGGACTATTGGTTCTGGCTTAGAAGCTGGCCAAGGCAGTCCCACCATAATTAAGTCCTCATCCATGCCCAATGAACCTGACTTGGGAGGTCAAATCCCCATTTTGGATGAGGGCAGACTGGAACCAATGACGCTTTTAGAATTGACGGCTGTCTGCATTAGCTTGCAAAAGCAAAATGCAGACTTAGTACAAATTGTCAGTAACCAAGGCCTTGAACTCAAAGAATTGAGGGAGAGGATTGTTGTTTTGGAGAGTGCTCATTCAAGGGGAGGTATGGAGGAGTCTTCCAAAGGGGAGGAAGATCAAAGAAATCTGAGTGATAAGAGCAGTCAAGATGGACAATCATTGGATGTTGCTGAAGCTCTTACTACTTTGAAGGAACAAATAGGTTTTGATACGTCCTTGATCTCTCCAACCAATTTAAATTTGTCATTTACAGATATGTTGAGAGAGGTTACACAAGGTGCTGAGGGAAAATATTTGAGCGTTGATAAGACAAGTTTGGACGCTGAAAGAAGTATTTTGGGCGCTGATAGAGGAAATTTGGGCGTTGACAGATCTGCATATGGAGGTGATGTATTTCAGTCATCATCTATCATCAAAGATGTTCCTACTCAGGTATTATCATCTACCCTACCAACAATTGAACCAACAGATAAGGGTAAGGGTAAGTTGGTAGAAGAAATTGTTCCAAAGAATGCAGCTCAGGTTGAATTTGATAGAAGATTGGCTGAGCAAATGATGGAACAAAGTGAAAAGGAAAAGTCACCATTTGTTGTGACTTCTGAAGAAGAAAGTGATGGAGCTAGCTCAGATTCAAGTGTGATGATTGTTGAACCAGAAAGACTTGAGTATGGTGATGAGCTTGCTAGGGAAAAGCTGAGAGATTTGAAGTTGCAAATTGATTTTGATATGCCAGAGGTAGTTCAGATGTACAATTCTTGGGAAGAAAGCTGTATGGATAATCCAGACTTGACCATTTCAGATTAGATATGGGGTTTGGAAATTCTTCTTAGAGTTCAGAAGGATTGTAAGGTGATGTTGAAGTACAAGGCAAGCAACATTCTCTCTGAATTGAAATGGGATAGAAGGAAGCTCTACTTTATGTTGCTCAAATGTCATGGAGTTGGATGGACACATCAGAAGCTGAAGGCTTTGACGTTTGATGAGCTGGAACATAGGGCTTATCCTATTTGGGTGAAAGTGCAAGAAGAAAACACTTTCAGACTTCTTTCAGATGAAAGAAAGGAGCAACTTGCAGAAGAGATGGCAATCAAGAAAGCTATGATAGTTCCTAGACCAGTAAAGAAGGGATTTATTCTTGAGTTTCCAAAAGATATGAATCAACTATATCCAAGTGAAGCAATTATTAGAAAGAGCCTCAAGCTCTCCCCATTAGAAGCTTCAGATATGGTGCATGTGTTACCACTAGATTCCAGGAATCCAATTGTAAGTTATGAGGAAGATGAATGTGGATTCTGGAAAATTGGAAGATTTGGCAAGGAGGTACACACTTTTACCACTCTCATATCTTTATTTGCAAGTTGTGACAGAGAAGACTTGGTGGACCTTTGGAGGTTGCTAGAAACCAAGTATGAGGCTGAAGCACCAACTTCAGCCAATGGAATAAAACTTTGGACCACATTCAAAAGAATGTGTGGGACAAAAGAAGAAGATCCTGAAATATGGAAGGATCTTGAAGATGATCTCAGTGGTCTTCAATGGAGGTTATATTCAGCTGCAGGTGTATACCATTTGAGTTCTACAAAGTTTGCTGAGTATTTACTTGTAGATGCTCAGTATTTCATATCCAAAGCTGTTTTGGAGAAGATGAAGGACACCCAGTTGGAGATAGACTATACAAGTGACGTGGCAAAGAATTTATTCAGATTTATTTATTACCAATATGATAAGGTTTGTCAGACTCCTCCAAGTCCTTAATGTTTATTCAGAAACTTGATCATAAGAGTGGATATCAAGTTTAGGGGAGGTTTGTTGGGAATAAATTTAGGCCAGAACACTTGAACGCTGACAAGAACAACTCAAGTGTTGACAAGAGCAAAGTGAGCGCTGACAGCATAAGCGTTGACAAGTTAAAGTCAAGTGTTGACAGATTGAAGACAAGCACTGATGGAAGATGTGAGCTACACGTTTATTATATTCTAGAATACTTCTAGTAAGGATAGAGACGACAATGTATTTTCTATGTTTATCTTTACCTAGAATAGTTGATTCGTAGCTTATTGTACAAGACTTCTTGTTCTATAAAAGAAGATCTTTTAGGTTAAAGTTTAATATCAGTTTTCATAAGTTTTCGATTGTTAAACCCTTTCATTGTAACCAAGTACGATTATTCTAATACAAGTGAAAGTTTGTTTAACATCATTGTGTTTTAGATCAAGTGTTAATTCCGCATAACACTTTGTTACTTTATTCATAAGCAAAGGTTTCTCTACGTGTAGTACTTGATCTAATCTCGTATACACAAAGCTTAATCGGTCTAAGTTTGGGATCAACATGGGGTTTGCCGGTGAGATCTTTTCCTAGTCATGGTGTTGTGGTTCGTGATGTGCCGGATCAGGTTAAAGCTCAGGTGTTGGTGAAGCCGAGTGAAGGAGGTAGTCGTAAAGGGAAGGAAAAAGTGGAGGAAGAATCTGATGATGATGATGATAGCAGCAGTGATGACGAGCCGGTGTACAAGAAGCTGCGGGGATCTGTTGTTTTTATTTTGTCTTGTTGTAATAGAACTTATGTAGACTCGTACTCTAGCTTGTGATGAAACTTAATGACTTTAAGTTGTTGTGATGAAGGATTGTAGTGACATTACTTGTCACAATTTTGTGGAGATTTTCCAAAGCAATCCAAAATTACCTTCATGACTTATGATTTGTCTTATTAGTTCTTTTGTGTGATTGGTTAATGATTCATTGTGAATTGTGTTGTTGGTGCATGTAGTATCCATGTTACATCTTGATAGAGAAATCCTTCTTCTTATCATGATATGAATACTTACTTGTTCTTTTTCTGTTATGGTTGTACAGGAAGGAGTTGGGAGGCATTTTTCTGACTTAACTAAATTATTGTTTGGTTAGTTTCCTTTAAACATGCCGCCTAAATTGACGACTGCTACTGTTAATACCATGATTGAGCAAGCTATCGCTAGAGCTTTGGAAGTTGAACGTGCTGCGAGGAACCAAGAGGCTGAGAATAAGAATGTTGCTGGTCAGGTTGGAGGGAATGTGGAAAATCAGGTTGGAGGTAATGCTGATGAACAAGCAGAAGGAAATGCTACGGGACAAGTTGGAGGTAATGCTGCTGTTCAACAGGTTCAGAAGGAATGTTCTTATGCTAGTTTCATGAAATGTGGACCTACCCAATTTCGTGGTACTGGTGGTGCATTGGAATTAAGGAGGTGGATTGAGAAGATCGAAAGTACTTTTGAAATCAGTGGATGTTCAGAAGCCAGTAAGATAAAATTTACTGCAGCTACTCTTCAGGATGATGTGTTGAGTTGGTGGAGTAGTCAAGTAGCTACTGTAGGATTGGTTGAAGCTAATGCTAGAACATGGACTGTGACCAAGGGACTGTTGACTGCTAAGTTTTGTCCTGAGGAAGAGTTAGGTCAGTTGGAAGATGAATTGAGGCATTTGGTGATGAGGAACAATGATATTGTAGCTTATACAAGGAGGTTTTCTTATTTATGTTTGTTGTGTCCTGATGCGTTTGCTGATGATCGTAAAAAGATGAAGAAATATATTAGAGGTTTATCTAGTAATATCAAGGGAGAAACTACTTCGTCGAAACCCAAGTCAGGGATGAAGCTGTTCAAATGGCACATGCTTTAATGGATGTAAAGCTGTAGGATCGAAAGGATAGTATTGCTGAAGGAAATAAGAGAAAGTGGGAAGCTGCGCACTCAAGTCAAGGGCAGAATCGAGGTGGTTATCGTAATAACAATAACCAAGGACCAAATAGGAATCAACAATATAATTTGAAAAGGAATGATGGTGTTCGTGCTGCTACAGGAAATCAAGGTAACAAGGTGAATCCGAAGTGTAGTCGGTGTAATGATGGGAATAAATTATGGGTCAGTTCACTAGACGCTGATAAGGCGAATTCAAGCGCTGATAGGATGACATTGGACGCTGACAGCCAAGCGTTGACACTTGAAGAAGTCAACGCTGACAGCCTTGAAGATTGACACTGATGGAATATATCTTCATACGAATCTTTTTGTTTATTTGTTTCTTTATATGTGTATGGTAAAGATAAGCTCGACATTGTATTTTCTATTATTATCTTTACCTAGAATAGTTGATTCGTAGCTTATTGTACAAGACTTCTTATTCTATAAAAGAAGATCTTTTAGGTTAATGTTAATAATCAGTTTTCATAAGTTTTCACAAGTTAAACCTCTTTCATTGTAATCAAGTTCGATCATTCTAATACAAGTGAAAGTTTGTTTAACATCTTTGTGTTTTAGATTAAGTGTTAATTCCGCATAACACTTAGTTACTTTATTCATAAGCAAAGGTTTCTCTACGTGTATTACTTGATCTAATCTCGTATACACAAAGCTTAATCGATCTAAGTTTGGGATCAACAAGTGGTATCAGAGCTTGTTGAGAAACTTTTGATCTTTAAGTAACGCAAGAACCCTAAAACACCAAAAACCCTAAAAACCCTAAAATTCTCAAAACCCTAAAAACATCATGTCTGGCACAGATCAACCTGCTGCTTTGCTACAAAACAACTCCACAAATCCTAGTATCAAAATTCCCATGTTTGATGCCAGGAACTTCGAGCTTTGGAAGTCCAATTTTGAGCAATATATAGCTATTCATGACTACACTCTTTGGGAGATTGTTGAATATGGGAACACATTCGACAAAGCACAAAAGATTGCTGCTGCTATTGCCACAAGGACAGCTGTTCCTAATTGTCCTGAAGCTGATAAGAAGGAAAAGCCTGGAGATGGAAGAGCTGTATCTGTTGAAGATATAGCCAAGAAAAGGGTGGACATGAAAATCTTGAACATCATGAAACACGCCCTAGGTCATGAGAATCAGCACAAGTACAAACGCTTTGAGTCTGCAAAAGAGCTTTGGGAAGCTCTTGAAGTAGCACATGGTGGCAATGCTGACACAAAAGAAGAAAAGAAGAAGCAACTCTTGCATGAGTATGCTGTCTTTAAGGCTCAACCCAATGAGAATCTCAATAGTGTGAGAAGTAGACTGCTTGACATCACAAGTCAACTTTCCTTCATGGGAACACAGATTGATGACCCTGACTTGAATGCTACTTTTCTCAAAAGCCTTGGTGATGTATGGAAGATTGAGACAAGATCCATTCTTGTCAATAACACCCACAAGACTTCCAGGTTTGATGACATCTTCAACAAACTAAGACTGCTGGAGAATGAATGGCTTTTGGAGAGTGATAATAAATCTTCCAGCAGCAACATGGCCTTCTTCTCACAAAGTGAAGGCCAATTTGATTCCATGAACTCCTATGGACATCCAGTCACTTTATCTCAATGTGTCAACGTTGGATCACAACCTGTCAGCGCTGGATCATATCCTGTCAACGCTTTATACTCAAGCGCTGACACTCACAACTTTGGCGCTGATAGAATTAAACCTGCTGGTTTAGATCTAGATACTGTGTGTGCATTCATTGCTTCTTTGCCCAGTGATTCAAGGATTACATATGAAGATCTTGAGCAGATAAGTGATGAACAATTGGAAGAGATGGACATCAAGTGGACTATGGCTCTTGTAAGTTTAAGAGCAAACAGGTTTAATAAAAGGTTCAAGAAGAAGATGACCTTTAATGCTAAGGATGTTGCTGGATTTGACAAATCAAAGGTTGAGTGATACAATTGTCATCGGATGGGGCACTTTATGAGGGAATGTAGATCTCCAAGAAGATCTGATGCTGGTAAGCCCTCAAGCCAAATGGTTAAGAGCCAAGATCCCAAGGCCATGGTTGCTGTTCAACAAATTGATGGTGTTGGAGGATGGGACTGGAGCTGGAACTTTATGGCTAAGGATGAGGAAGAGGACAGAGCCTTGGTTGCTGAAGTTAAAGAAGAGCATGTTGAATATGCTCTCATGGCACACTCCTCCTCTTCATCAGATAATGAGGTATATGATGATGCTTTCTGTTCTAAGGGTTGTCGTTTAAATACTGAAAAACTAAATCAAGAGATAGTAAAATTATTAGATGAGGCAAGTACTGAAAGATGCAAAGTATCTAATTATCAAATTGCTCTTACCCAAACAGAAAAGACAGTAGCTGAGTATAAGAAAATGGAGTTTGATTTAAAGGATCAAATAAATATCTTAAAACATGAGTTACATCAAAGTAAAGATATTCAAGATATAGTAAACAGGGTTAATCTTGATTTGATAGCTCAGTTAGAGGAGGCTAACAAAAATAAAGATAATGTGAGTCTTAAAATCCAGAGATTTGATAAGGCCACACAATCCCTAGGAGAGTGTGTTAGCAAACAAAGAGACTCTAAGGACATGAGTGGGATTGGGATGAAAGATTATACTGGTGTTCCACCACCAGCTGGGGATTTCTATGGTGTCCAATCAAAGGACTTATCTTGGACTGGCTTGCCAGAACTCCAAGAGAAGGAATTCATTCCTCCACCTAGAGTGACTTCCCCAGTTGAAGAATACAAACAAAAACTGACTGACCTAGATGAGTGGAAGAAAGCTAACCACACTTTGTTTGTTAAGGGAGGGTTGTTGTGTGAAAGTCCTAATGAGCCCACACCAATCATGAGCCATGATCCTACACCTATTAAAATCACACACCCAACCACTGGCAAAGCTGTTAACCTTGGCCCACAAACTGTTAGAAAACCTAGTGTTAAGTATGCAGAGATGTATAGGAATACTAGGTCACCAAAAAGCCAAGTTAGTAACCATGGAACAGGCTTCTTTGCTTCTAGACCTAAGACTATGTCTAGAAAAGCTTGTTACTCATGTGGTAGCTTTTCACATTTGGCATACAAATGTGTCAACGCTTCCAATGTCAACGCTGATAGGAACCATTTCAGCGCTGACAAAAGTCAACATAGGTCAAACACTGTCAGACCCAATACCTTTGTGAACAAAAGTTCACAAGTTGTTAGACCAGCCCCATTCTTTTCTAGAGGGTCTAACACACAAGGCCTAAGACCTTTCCAAAAGTCAAACACTTGGTCCAATAGGCAATGGGTTCCTGTAGCAAACCCTAGGTTCAACGCTGATAAAGGCAATCGGGGTGCTGACAAGAGCAATTTCAGCGCTGACAGACACACTGCCAAACCTAGGTATTTGCAACCACAGGGAAATAGGTCTAAAGCTTCTACTAGCTTAACATGGAGACCAAAACAAGACCAAAACTCTAATTCTACTGGTGTTTCTATGACATGCAACAGGTTTCATTATATTTCAAAAGCCATGTCAACACCAATTGGGGTTAACTGGGAATTTCATTCAAAAAGGGATGAAAATGGGGTTGTTATGAGAACCAAGTCTGTTCTTGTTGAACAACCAGATGAATCCAAGTCTTCCAAGGCTTGGGTTCCCAAAGAAAACTAATGTGTTTTCTTTATGTGCAGGGCATTCAGAAGAAGATCAATGATTATGGATATTGGGATAGTGGATGCTCAAGGCACATGACAGGAAAGGAAGACTATCTGACAAACTTCACTCCTATTCAAGATGGTGATAAGGTATACTTTGGAGGGGGCTATGGCACCATCACAGGAAAAGGAACCCTTGTCACCAACAATCTACGGTTTGAGAATGTCTTCCTGGTAAAAGAACTGGATTATAATTTGTTTAGTGTATCACAAGTGTGTGATAACAAAAATAAGGTTCTTTTCACTGATACTGAGTGCTTGGTGTTAAGCAAAGATTACAAGCTCCCTGAGGAGAAATACATAGAATTTATAACACCAAGGCATAAAGACATATATAATGTGAATCTTAATGGAATTAAGATAAATAATAAAATGATGTCATGTCTTTATGCTAAAGCCTCAGTAGATGAAAGTAATCTTTGGCACAGGAGATTAGGGCACATAAACTTTAAAAATATCAATAGACTTGTGAGGCTTGGTTTAGTTGATGGTTTGCCTGAAAAGGCTTTCCACAATGACCACTCTTGTGTTGCATGTCTTAAGGGCAAGCAGCACAAGGTCTCATTCAAATCTAAACAGGTGCACTCTAGTTCTAGACCACTTCACTTATTGCATATGGACCTCTTTGGTCCAACTAATATAGAAAGTTTGAAGGGTAAATCATATTGTTTTGTCATCACTGATGATTTTTCCAGGTTTACATGGACTTTCTTTTTAGCCAAGAAAAGTGAAACTGCCCAAAGTCTGATTAATTTCATTACCCAGATTGAGAAGAAGAATGGTAATGAGGTCAAAATTATTAGAAGTGACAATGGGGGTGAGTTTAGAAATCAATTGTTAGATGATTTTTGTGCCAAGAAAGGGATTACTAGGCAGTTTAGCGTAGCTAGAACCCCACAGCAAAATGGGGTTGCTGAAAGGAAGAATAGAACCCTAATTGTAGCAGCCAGAACCATGTTGGCTGATGCCCACTTTCCTATAGCCTTTTGGGCTGAAGCTGTTAACACAGCTTGTTATGTTCAAAATAGGGCATTGGTCAACAAAATACATAATAAGACACCTTATGAGTTACTTTGGGGAAGGAAGCCAAATATTGGCTTTCTCAAGCCTTTTGGTTGTCATGTAGTTGTTTTAGAAACTAGTGATGCCCTAGGTAAATTTGATTCAAAAGGTGATGAAGGCTATTTCATGGGTTATTCAGTGCAGAGCAAAGGATATAGGGTTTACATTAAAAAGGAAAAACGTATACTTGAAAAAGTACATGTTAGGTTTTTAGAAAGTAAACCTAGTGATCCTGAAAGTGGTCCAAATTGGTTGTTTGACTTGGAACCTTTATCTAGAGCTTTAAATTATATGCCTGTTACTGATCCAGACATTGTGAAGGTAACTTCAAGTGTTTTGGAAAATAGAATTGGTAATGTTTCAGGTATACAGGTTGCTAAGAAGGATGGATCACCAGCAGTTGAGTCATCTCCCACACCAGAATATGTTACACTTCCTATATGGACAGATGAGTATTATGCTGCTGCTGCTGCTAGAAAAGATAATGGTGGTTTCCAAATACCACCAAATACAAACATGCATGGTTCTTCAGGCGCTGACAAAGGGAAATCAAGCGCTGACAAGACCAATTCAGACGCTGATGGCTCAGACGCTGACAACAACAGTTCAAGCGTTGTTAGCCCAAGCGCTGACAAACAAGGTTCAGACTTTGATGACACCTTTGCACATCTTTTCTCTTCCCATTTTGAACAAGGTGGACCTTCCAATGTCCATGAAGAGATTTCTGTTGATCAAAGAGAGTCTGATGAAGAAGATATTGGCAACATGGAGCGTGAAGTTGAGGACACCAGACTTTTTGAAGGAGGAGTTCTCACTTCCACAGCAAAGGATCACCCCTCATCTCAGATCATTGGTGATGTTATGGCTCCAGTTCAGACAAGAAGATCCCATCAAAATCTTGGTGGATTTATTGCCAATATACACAAGAAGGTTGATACCCCTCTTGTACAAGCATGTTTGTTTGCTTGTTTTCTGTCACAAGAAGAACCCAAGAAGATTTTTGATGCTCTCAAAGAACCTAGTTGGGTGGAAGCAATGCAGGATGAGCTTCACCAATTTGCTATACAGGATGTTTGGGAGCTGGTTGATTGTCCTAGATATGTGAGACCAATTGGGACAAGATGGGTTCTAAGGAACAAGAAAGATGAAAGAGGTAGTGTGGTCAGAAACAAGGCACGTTTGGTAGCTCAGGGATATACACAAGAGGAAGGTATAGATTATGAAGAGGTCTTTGCTCCTGTTGCAAGAATTGAAGCTATAAGAATTTTCCTAGCTTATGCCTCTTGTATGAATTTCACTGTTTATCAAATGGATGTGAAGAGTGCTTTCCTCTATGGAACAATTGTTGAGGAGGTATATGTTATGCAACCTCCTGGTTTTGAAGATCCTGAGAATCCAGACAAGGTTTATAGAGTGAAGAAAGCTATGTATGGACTTCATCAGGCCCCAAGAGCATGGTATGGTACATTGTCCACTTACTTAGTGGAAAATGGTTTTAAAAGGGGCACCATAGATCAGACATTGTTCACAAAGAAGAAAGGTAAGGATGTCTTACTTGTCCAGGTCTATGTTGATGATATCATTTTTGGATCTACAAATCCAAAGATGAGTGAAGACTTTTCCAAGCTTATGACAGATAAATTCAAGATGAGTGCAATGGGTGAGATGAACTTCTTTCTAGGTTTACAAGTTCAGCAGAAAGAAGATGGTATCTTCATCTCCCAAGACAAGTATGTAGCTGAAATCTTGAAGAAATATGGTTTTTCTCCACATGAAAAGGATGCTTCCACTCCTATGGATAGGGAACACCCTTGGGGAAAAATTGGAGCTGGAAAGGATGTGGATGTTAGGCACTATAGATCAATGATTGGGTCATTGATGTATCTTACAGCCTCAAGACCTGACATCATGTTTGCTGTGTGTGCTTGTGCACGCCATCAAGTGACTCCCAAAGAATGTCACCTTTTTGCTGTGAAAAGAATTTTTAGGTACCTAAGATGTTATCCAGATCTTGGCTTGTGGTACCCAAAAGATTCTCCATTGGAGCTTATTGCATATTCAGACAGTGACTATGGTGGTGACAAGTTTGATAGGAAATCCACAACTGGTGGATGTCGATTCCTTGGGAGCAGATTAATATCTTGGCAATGCAAGAAACAAACAGTGGTGGCAAACTCTACAACTGAAGCAGAATATGTAGCTGCAGCTGCTTGTTGTGGACAAGTCTTATGGATTCAGAACCAGCTGTTGGATTATGGGTATAATTTCATGCTTACCAAGATTTTTGTAGACAATAACAGTACTTTATGCATTATTAAAAATCCTGTACATCATTCTAAAACCAAACACATAGAAATTAGACATCATTTTATAAGAGATTGCTTTGAGAAAGGTTTAATACAACCAGATAGGGTAGCCACAGAAGATAATGTGGCTGATTTATTAACTAAACTTTTTGATGCTGGAAGATTTCAATATTTGGTAACAAATATTGGAATGGTTAATCTCACTTAATATGTGTTTTGGAACCTTTTTGTAAAAGTATGTACAGGATAATGCATTGTTATTGGTCTTTGTGATGATTTAGATTTTTCCACTTTATTTTTCTAACACTGACAAAGGTAAATGTAACGCTGATAAGTGTTATTTTGCCGTTGTTAGAGATATTATTGTCTAACGCTGACAAGAGTTCCTTCAACGCTGATAAGTGTTGTCGGGACGCTGTCAGCAACAAATGTTAGTTTTGTGGTTTTCAATCTAAATGTGTAGGTGGTGGTAGCTTTATGCCATTGGATACAGAGTTGCTTATGGATCTTTGAAGAGCTATTTGGACATGTTTTTGTTTATGGATGATGGTTGGAATATTTATATTCCTATCTTGACATAAATTTTTAATGTTCATATATATTTTGAGAAACTCATGTATCATAGTTTGAGGGGAGGTTTAAGGAACCGTTAGGACTTTTGGGTATTCTTATAATACTCTCATCACAATTCTAGATTGTGTCCACAGGTGAGTATGGGTTAGTTTTACTAAACCATGAGGCACTGTAGCATGCAAAGTTGACAAACTATGCATGCTGCCAAGACATTTTTAGCCTAGAATTGGTTGTGGTCTGATGGGAGACTTGGGAATAGTTTTGTTATGGGTTTACCTGGGAGTTACAAAGAATTTTATGAAATAACTTTGTTGGTAAGTATTTTGGTTAGCAAGGGACACTAGAGGACATTTGTGTCTATCTTGCTTAAGCAAGTGTGCATAAATAGACAGTGCTTGCCGCCCAGTAATTATTATCAACTTGTAAGATATTTCCCTTAGGATAAATTACTTTGTTAAGGTCTTTTTCTTTTTAAATATTTTTATTTTTATTTTTAGACGCTGACAAGTTTTTCTCCAAACGCTGTTACGTCCAATCGTGACGCTGACAAGGCTTTACTCAAACGCTGACAAGAAAATATAGCCGTTGGGCGCTGATGGGCTATTTTTTACCGTTGACACCTAGTGGGCCCTACCCAGTTGTTATTTTTGACTAATCTTTGGCCGTAATTTTGGGGAGTTGTTACTTTTAATTAATGCATGAGATAAGTTATATTTGATTCAATATTTTCATCATTACTCTTTGAATATAACTGCCTCATTTTTGACCAATCAAACTCATGCATCTCTCCTATAAATTTGGCTAATCTTTTTATTCTGGGTATTCATATTTTCTTGTCTAACATTTTTCTCCTAGATTTTTCCCATATCACATAACCTAAACAGCTTTCAACATGGCACCAAAGTTCAACTCAAAGAAATTAACATTGGAGTTCAAGAGCCAACATAATATGGTAGCTTACTTGACTGCTGATAATGATTTGTTCCCTCAGTATTCACAAATGGTGGCATTTTTAAATGCATCCTCATTAAGGTATGCACTTTCTCATACACCATTAGTCCCTGTCGCACACATTAGACAGTTTTGGAATAATGTTAGTTCCACAACAGCTAATGGAGTGACCACATTAACATCTACTGTTCATGGAAGAACATGGGTGGTCACTGAAGCCTTGGTTCGCCAAGCTTTGCGTCTTGATGACGCTGATGGTGTGACTACCCTTGCCATTGCAACAATAGAACAAGGTCTTAGGGAATTGGGTTATCCTATTCCTGCTGATGTCACTTTAAATAAATATCATAAGCAGGAATTTCCCTCTGACTGGAAATATTTGATACATGTCCTTCTCCAATGCTTAAGTCCAAAATGTACTTCTTTTAATGAAATAAACAGGTCAATTGCAAGTGCTTTGGTTTGTATAACACGTGGGCTTAAGTATAATTTTTCAAAAATGATTTTTGAAGGGATGTGTAAAAATAAGGGAAGTAAAATGACTTTGGCTTACCCAAGATTTTTGCAAATGGTCTTTGATTTACAAGAATATTGTACTAGGGATCATGACACTTTTTATGAGATCCCTAAACAACAGAAAACCATTTTTAACAAAATGAGCTCCACAAACAGATCTGTCCCTCTCACCCAAGCCATGCTTGAAGTAATTCAGGCTGCTCAACCACAACCAGACCCTGCACCTCAACTTGAGCCTATTCATGAACCATTACCTTCCCCTGACCAAATGGACGTTGACCAACCCAATGTCAACGCTGACACTCAAAATGTTGGCGCTGACACAACCAATCCCAACACTGATGCCATCCCTGAACAATCCCAAACACCCCTTAACCAACCCACACCCACACAATCTACCTCATCTTCCACCCCATTACAATCTAGGTTGAATAAACGCCAAAGGACTACTGGAGTGTTCTCCTCTAGTGGTCCTAGCCTTGTAGCAGAGAGAACCACCTCCACAAGTGTGGCTGGTGACATGGATGAGGCTGGGGCTATTGACACAAGCTTAGATGCTGGTCAAGACAGTCCCAACATCATTAAGACCTCATCCATGCCCTATGATTCTATTTTGGGAGGTCAAATCCCCATTCTAGCTGAGGGCAGATTGGAACCTATGACATTGACTGAATTGACGGCTGCTGTCATTAGCTTGCAAAAGCAAAATGTCAGCCTTGTACAAATTGTCAACAAACAGGGCCGTGAACTCCAAGTATTGAGGGAGCGGGTAACTGTTTTGGAGAATCCAAGTAGCAGGAGTAGGATGGAGGAATCTTCCAAAAGGGAGGATGAAGAAGATGAGCTGATTCATACAGCCAGTGAGAAGAGTTCACAATTTAGTGAATCTTTAGGTATTGCTGAAGCTCTTACAAGTCTGAAGCAGCATCCTGTTATTGATACATCCAAGGTGACACCATTAAACTTGGAAGGATCTTTCACAGAAACAATGGGCGCTGATACAGGTTTGAACGCTAACACATCCAGCGCTGACAAAGGTAATCGGGGCGCTGATAAAGGTAACTTGAACGCTGACAAAGTTGCAGATGGTATTGATGTATTCCAGTCATCAACAATCATCAAAGATGTGTCCACACAGGTTTCTTCTTCTACCTAACCTATTATTGATCCAAAAGACAAGGGTATGGGAATTCTGGTTGAAGAAGATGTTCCAAAGAAAGATGCAGCACAAATTGCAATTGATGAACAGTTGGCTGCACAACTTTTGGAAAGAGATTTGAAGAGGAGTGGTAGATCACTATTTGTTGCCACTTCTGAGAGTGAGAAAGAGAGTGATGATGAAAGAGAAGGAGATAGCTCAGATTCAAGTGTTCAAATTATTGAAGATCCAGAAAGACTTGAATATGGGGATGAGTTAGCAAAGGAAAGATTGAGTGATTTGAAGAATCAGATTGATTGGGACCTTCCAGAAATCACCAGAATGTACCATGCTTGGGAAGACAAGGTTATGGACAACCCAGGGATGAGTTTGTCAGATCAAATTTGGGGGTTGGAAGTTCTTCTCAGGGTACAAGATGATATAAAGGTGATTTTGAGGTTTAATGCACAAGAGGTCAAGACTTGGCTTAAAAGAGATAGAAGGCAGTTGTACTACAAGTTGCTTAGATGCCATCAACCTAGATGGACATACAAGAAGCTGTTGGCTTTATCTTTTGAGGAGTTAGAGTATAGGGCACATCCTATTTGGAGGAATGTGCAAGAAAATAATGTCTACCAGTTTCTTTCAGAAGAAAGGAAACAAGAGCTTGCTGAGGAAATGCAGATTCAAAAGGAAATGAGGATTGCTCAAAGACCAGTAAAGAAAGGAGATCATTTCCAATTTCCCAAAGATATGGATGTGTATTATCCAACTGAAAGTGTTATAAGGAAGCATCTCAAGCTTTCTCCATTGGAAGCTTCAGATTTGGTTAATGTAGTACCTCTAGATGACAGAAATCCAATCATAAGTTTTGATGAAGATGAGTGTGGATTTTGGAAGATTGGCAGATTTGGAAAAGAGGTACATACTTTCACTTCAGTTATTTCTATCTTTGCAAGCATAGACAGAGAAGACTTGGTGCATCTATGAAGGTTGATAGAGGCCAAGTATACAGCTGAAGCACCTACTTCAGCAAATGGAATAAGACTATGGAACACATTTTTGACTTTGTGTGGTCCAAGAGAAGCAGATCCTGCCATATGGAAGGATCTTGAAGATGATCTCAGTAATCTTCATTGGAGGCTTTATTCTACTTGTGGTGTATTTCATTTGAGCTCTACAAAGTTTTCAGAGTATCTACTTGTGGATGCTGACTATTTCTTGTCCAAAGAAGTATTGGAGAAGATGAAGGAGACACCCTTGGAGATTGATTATACTAGTGATGTGGCCAAACACTTGATTAGATATGTTTATCACCAACATAAGAAGTTTTTGCAAGATTCCTCCTAAGCCTTAAGTTTTTATTCAGAAACTTGATCATTGGAATAGATATCAAGTTTAGGGGAGGATTGTTGGGAATAAATTATGGGTCAGTTCACTAGACGCTGATAAGGCGAATTCAAGCGCTGATAGGATGACATTGGACGCTGACAGTCAAGCGTTGACACTTGAAGAAGTCAACGCTGACAGCCTTGAAGATTGACACTGATGGAATATATCTTCATACGAATCTTTTTGTTTATTTGTTTCTTTATATGTGTATGGTAAAGATAAGCTCGACATTGTATTTTCTATTATTATCTTTACCTAGAATAGTTGATTCGTAGCTTATTGTACAAGACTTCTTATTCTATAAAAGAAGATCTTTTAGGTTAATGTTAATAATCAGTTTTCATAAGTTTTCACAAGTTAAACCTCTTTCATTGTAATCAAGTTCGATCATTCTAATACAAGTGAAAGTTTGTTTAACATCTTTGTGTTTTAGATTAAGTGTTAATTCCGCATAACACTTAGTTACTTTATTCATAAGCAAAGGTTTCTCTACGTGTATTACTTGATCTAATCTCGTATACACAAAGCTTAATCGATCTAAGTTTGGGATCAACATGTAATCTGTATCATGTTGGAAATTTTCCACCTGCTTGCAACAAGTGTGGGAAGGCCGGACATAAGATGGCAGATTGTAGAAACAAGGGTGTAGCCACTGGGGCTAATGCTGTTAAGGTAGTTTACTGTTCTGGATGTGGAGGCCGTGGACATAAGCAAGGGAACTGTCCGAGGGTTGGCATACGACAGGGAGGCAATGTTGCTGCTGTTGCTGCTGGGATTGCTACTCCAGCCTATGTCGTGGGAGATGCTGACAAACCTCAAGGGCCGAACATGGTGACTGGTACGTTCTTACTTGATGCTTTTTATGCTAGTGTGTTATTTGATTCTGGATCCGATAGAGTTTCGTAGATGTTAGATTCAGTCAGCTATTGGATAGAGAACCAATGAGATTGACGACTAGTTATAATGTGGAGTTAACTGATGGTAAGGTTGTAAGCACTAGTTCTATACTGAAAGGTTGTTCCTTGAAGTTAGGTAATTACGTGTTTAGTATTGATTTGATGCCCATAGAATTAGGATCTTTTGACGTGATTGTTGGAATGGACTGGTTAGTTGGTAATGGTACGGTAATTGTTTGTGGAGAAAGATTTGTTCAGATACCGCTAGGAATAGGGTATTGACTGTGAAAGGTGATGAATGTACGTCTCGTTTGAGAGTTGTTTCTTGTTTAAAGATGATGAGGTACATAGAAGCAGGTTGTGATGTGTTTCTTGCACAGATAAGTAATGATGGTGTGAATGAAAGGAAATTGGAGGATGTGCCTGTGATTAGAGAGTATCCTGAGGTTTTCCCTGAGGAATTGCCAGGATTACCGCCGCATCGTGAAGTGGAGTTTCATATTGATTTAGTGCCGGGTGCTGCTCCAGTTGCTCGTGCACCGTATCGTTTAGCTCCATCTGAGATGAAAGAATTATCTGATCAATTGAAGGAATTGATGGATAAGGGATTTATTATACCAAGTTCGTCGCCGTGGGGTGCGCCTGTTTTGTTTGTTCGGAAGAAAGATGGTTCTTTTAGAATGTGTATTGATTATAGAGAGCTTAACAAATTTACTGTCAAGAATCGGTATCCACTGCCGAGGATTGATGATTTGTTCGATCAGTTGCAAGGATCTAGTGTAAAGTCGAAGATCGATTTGAGATCTGGGTATCATCAACTGAGAGTTAGGGAAGAAGATATTCCTATAACAGCTTTCCGTACTCGATATAGACATTTCGAATTTCAAGTGATGCCTTTTGGATTAACAAATGCGCCTGCTGTATTTATGGATTTGATGAATCGTGTATGTAAGCCGTATTTGGATGAGTTTGTTATCGTATTCATTGATGATATTCTCGTTTAATCCAAGAGTGAAGAGGAACATGAGAAGCATTTGAGAAAAATTTTGGAATTGTTGAAGAAGGAGAAGCTGTATGCGAAATTCTCTAAGTTTGAATTTTGGTTGAAATCGGTGCAATTTTTGGGGCACGTGATTGATAGTGAAGGTGTTCGTGTGGATCCTACTAAGATTGAAGCAATTAAGGATTGGTCAGTGCCGAAGACGCCGACCAAAGTTCGCCAATTTCTTGGTTTGGCTGGGTATTATAGAAGGTTTATTGAGAAGTTTTTGTTAATTGCTAAGCCGTTGACTAAGCTTACGGAAAAGAATCGAGTGTTTGAATGGGGATTGGAAGAGGAATCTGCATTTAGTATGTTGAAGGATAAGTTATGTTCTGCAATGATATTGTCTTTGGCAGAAGGATCTGAGGATTTTGTAGTGTACTGTGACGCATCTCATAAAGGATTTGGAGATGTATTGATGCAAAGGGAGAAAGTAATAGCGTATGCGTCGAGACAATTAAGGAAGCATGAAGAGAATTACACTACGCATGATTTAGAACTTGGGGCTGTTATTTTTGCTTTAAAGTTGTGGAGACACTACTTGTATGGAACCAAGTGTGTGGTTTTCACTGATCATTAGAGTTTGCAATATATTTTGGATCAAAAGGAATTAAATATGAGGCAAAGGAGATGGGTTGAGTTGCTGAGTGATTATGACTGCGAGATTTTTTACCATCCTGGTAAAGCGAATGTGGTAGCTGATGCACTTAGTAGAAAGGAAAGAGATAAGTCTATAAGAGTTAGAGCTTTGACGATGTTGGAAAGTGTTGACTTGACAGAAGCGATATTGAAAGCCCAAACTAATGGTTTGAAGAAAGAGAATGTTGATGAAGAAAATTTGGGTAGAATGTTGAAACCATTGTTTGAAGTGAGGTCGAATGGATTGAGGTATTTTAAGAATATGATTTGGTTACCGTTTGTGTCCGTCTGAGGAAGATTCGTTAGGGGTGCGAGATTTGGTGATGAGTGAATCTCATAAGTCGAAGTATTAAATACATCCGGGATCGGACAAGATGTATCAAGATCATAACAAAGTTTATTGGTGGCCGAATATGAAGGCAGATATAGCACAGTATGTTAATAAGTGTTTGACTTGTGCGAAGGTGAAGGCTGAACATAAGAAACCATCAGGATTATTAGTGCAACCTGAGATTCCTGAGTGGAAATGGGAGAAGATTACAATGGATTTTGTGACAGGTTTTCCAAAGACTGAAAATGGTAGTGATATGATATGGGTGATAGTAGATAGATTGACTAAGTCTATTCACTTTTTGCCGATGAAGAAGACAGATAGTATTGAGAGGTTAACAACAGTGTATGTGAAGGAGATTGTTTGTCGACATGGTGTGCCTTTGTCGATAATTTCTGATCGTGATAGTAGGTTTACTTCAGAATTTTGGAAGTCTTTGCAGAAAGCGATGGGAACGGAGTTATGTTTAAGTACAACATATTATCCGGAAACTAATGGACAAAGTGAGAGAACGATTCAAACGTTAGAGGATATGCTTCGTGCATGTGTGATTGATTTTGGAAATGGTTTGGATAAGCATTTGCCATTGGTTGAATTTTCGTACAATAATAGTTATCATTCAAGTATTAAAGCCGCTCCATTTGAAGCTTTGTATGGACGTAAGTGTAGATCTCCAGTGAGTTGGAGTGAGGTAGGAGAAAGTCAATTGACTGGGCCTGAAATGATATTTGAGACGACTAAAAAGATTGTGCAAATTAAGAAGCGTTTGTTATCTGCCAGAAGTAGAAAAAAGAGTTATGCTGATAACAGAAGGAAACCGTTGGAATTTGAAGTAGGAGACATGGTTATGTTGAAAGTATCTCCATGGAAAGGAGTAATACGTTTTGGAAAGAGAGGAAAGTTGAGCCCGAGATATATTGGACCATTTAAGATTATCCATAGGATTGGATTGGTGGCTTATAAGTTAGAGTTGCCTGATGAGCTTAAGGCTATTCATAATACTTTTCATGTGTCTAATTTGAAGAAGTGTTTAGCTGAAAGGGATGTGGTGATTCCATTGGAGGAAATTCAACTTGATGATAAGTTGAATTTTATAGAGGAACCTATAGAGATAATGGATATGGAAGTTAAGAATTTGAAGCATAGTATAATTCCGATTGTGAAGGTGAGATGGAACTCTAGACGTGGGCCAGAGTTTACGTGGTAACGTGAGGATTTATTTAAGGACTAGTATCCTCATTTGTTTAGGAAGGATTAGGCGCCGCGGACGTCACTTCTTTTAAGAAGGGGGGATGTGACAACCCAAAATCGAGGTCATTGCTTAATCTTATTTTATGATTATTTTTGAAATTTTTGAATGAGTCTGAACGATATTTATTTTTGGAGGTTTAAGTTTAAACCGATGTTGGAAGGTCTATATTTAATATTTATTAAGTATAAGGAGTATTAGCAAGCGTGATGTCGATGGATGCCAAATATTTTATGTTTTATTGTCGGTTGTTCGATTTTTATCATTTTTGAGGTTTTATTTTAAATGACGTGTTAAGTCGAGTCGAGAGTCGATATTATTATTTTTCAGGTACGTTTTAAATTTTTTAAAAGTATCTTTATGAAACCCGAGCCCCGTAAATATTTTAAAAATTGACTAATAGTTATTTCCCGCTTTTTAGATAACTATTTACATTTCTAGCTACAACTTTTACTAAATTTCAACTAGGTCCCTACCCCACTATATATACACTTCAAACACACACACTCTCACATTTTTAATTTTAAAAATTCATCATCTATCTCTCTTCTCTCTTGTGTTTGCCGAAACCTACCACCACCACACAAACACATTCAAACTTCAATTTTTCTTGAGTTTGAGGTTGATTCAAGCTAAACTAACACTAGACCCAATCTTATATTTGCATAAGGATCACATTGGTGTAAGAATTTTACACATGCAAGCAACTTTTTTTTCTTGATGTTGGTAGGTAGGAGCTATGATCATGCATGGCATTATCATGATGATCCATGGTAGTTTTTGCTAAAAATCTTGTTAGAACCTTCATTTTGATCTTAAGATTTTTATTTTGATTATGATTTTGATGTTATGCTTGATGTATGATGATATTAGGGCATAGAAATGATCATTTCCATGGTTGGTTTTTATCAAAAAGTTGATTTTGTACAAGTTTTGAGTAGTCATTTTATAACAGTAAGTAAAAGGTAAAATCCGAATTTTTATGTTTTCAAAATGGCTTAACTTATAGCCAAGGGTTGTAGATATTTTTCGTAGCTTCGATTTGATATAAGGCAGAGCTTCTAGCTCAAAACGAGCGCGAAGTTATGATATTTTGAATGATCGTGTACCGGGAGACGAGTATCGGCACTACAAGTAGTTGTTGTCGATATTTGGATCGGATCTCGGGGAATCTAAATGGATGTTTGAAAAATGTAACCTACTGATAATCAGGTGTTTACTTTATAGGTTGAGTTTACTTTAAAACCCGAGTGTCGGTTTTGTAAACGGAGTAGTTTAAATAAGTTAAAACGGTTGTATGAAAAATTAACGTAAATCTGTCCGGATTTTGTAGTTTGAAAATGAGTCGGGTAAAGTACTTTAGAAGTAATTTCATTTGATAAACTTGTAAGAGGACTTTCTATATATAGTAAGTTAGTTTATCGAGTCGTTTCATAAACGGTTGACGAGTTTAAAAGGGGTAAATAAGCTAGTACATGTAGTATGTACCGGCGGACTTTGTAAAAAGTATAAAATGGTTAAGTAAATGTGTAGTAAAGTATAATGAAGTTATTTATATCATTTTCTCTCGAGTTTATCGTGACTTTATGAGTTTGAATTTGATGTTGTTACGTATGATTTATTTCTCGAGTCATTATTAATGAACGCGCCTTATTTGATACGTAGCGGTTCTCGTGTTTGAAAGGCATCCATTATGGTCGACGATCATCTCGCTAGATCTCTTATACTAAGGTGAGTCTATAGCCTCGCTTTCTACTCGTTTTAATGATTTTAATACCCGCGAGGGGGATACATGCAATTTGAAAATAAATGAACACAAGTCATGAGTAATTGTTGGACCCGAATGTTGCCTAAAGTTGATTTCATTGTATTGAGTAACTTGTTGCTAAAGACCCTAAATTCATGAGCCGTTAACTATCTTCTGACTTGATGTTGTGAGTCGGGAATAGCCGGTTATTCTAATGATAGTACTATTGGGTTGACCACCCCATCCGTGACCAGGGCATTACGTAGAGTAACCCGCTGGGAAGGATAATTTTTCGTGAATAAGATTGTGGTATTCTAGCAACTGATACCTTAGAGGGGCAATGGTTTTATTCTAGTCATGCCGGCATTTGGCGTGGGTGACTATTTGTTTAAGGGGTCGGTGTCATGAGCTTAAATACAATGTTTGTTTAATAATATAATTATTATTACTGCCTTAAATATAAATTGTGTGTACGACAATTCTATAAATGATTATGATTGATTTTCTTCTTGTGTTCAAATGTGATTTGATAAACCAATAGTCTCGCTCAACATTATTGTTGACTCATTTTATGAATGTATTTCAGGTAATAGGAAGTGATGGAGCATGGAGCTTTGCTATGGAGGTTGTGGCTTGGCTTTTGGAAGAATGTTGGTCTAAACTGTTTCTATCTTTTAATGTTGAACAATTTACTTTATGTTGATGTATTGTACTAAACTTGTTGGTTGTTGGTCGAGATCCATGGGGACAAAACGCTTTACTCTGGTATCGTGTCAGTACAATTTGGGTTGAAATCTATGTTTTAGACCATTTATGAAAATCATGTTTATATTTATGTGTAAACGTCTCACTTTTGAGTCGTTCAATATACCTTGTGTGATGATGCTTGTGTCTAGCACCCAATTGTGTATTTCTGCTGCGCAATGTAAATTGGGGGTGTTAGATTGAATTCGAAATAAGCCAAGATTTTAAGCTACTTTTGATAAGCTCAAACCAAGACTTAACCAAATCAATAATAAGCCGAACTAATAAGTATAAAATAAGAACTTTTTAAACTTTAAATAAGCAAAACTTTTAAATAAAACTTTAAAAAGACTAAAACTTTAGGAAATCTTAAAACGTAAATAAGCTAAACACAAACTAAGTCAATAAGCATGAAAAGCTCAAAACTTAATCCGTATTAAAACTTAGAAATGAATAAAAAGATAAACTTTTTAATCACATAAACATCAAGATGAAAACAAAATCAAAGATTTCACTAATCAAGATCAAAATAAAGAAAGGTAGAAGAAGATTAAAGATAAGAAACTTACCTTGAACTTATAGATTAATGATTCCAAAATACAAGATCAAATCAAAGCTTAAACATGAAAAGAAAGAAAAGATGAAGTTCTAGTGAGAGAAAGTTAAACACTTTCTCTCTCTAAAAATTAAACTAAAGAAACAAAAATAAACTAGCTAACATCCTCCTAATGTGTCATTAGGAGGGTATTTATAGGAGATGGGGAGGTGCATGTGCTTCCTTCTTTCTTTCTTTCTTCTCGACTCGATTTAAATTCTTTGTCTTTCTCGACGTCGTCTCGGGATTTGTCGATATAAATTGAACTTGTCTTATAATTTTCTTCTTCTATTAGACTTGAGTTCTTGGATTTCATTAAACTTCCGTCTTTAGACTTTTTCTTCGATAAATCTTCAGAATAGGCATTGGACTTCCGTTCTTTTTGCACTCTTTATCTTTTGACTTCGTCTTTTCTCTTTTTCTTTGATAAAAGCCCGTGATAGCCCGTGTTTTATCCCTTTTTCATATTTTTATCCTGAAACACAATAAAAACACAAACCACGCATAATTCCGACTTTTAAGACATAAAATACACGTTTTGGTGTTGTTTTTATTGAAAATAAGTGGTAAAAGGATAAGTGTTTTCACACTTATTAAATCCACTACACTTGACCATTGCAATGCCCTCATGCAATGCATTAATTTCAAAGCACAGATTACATTTCTCATCATAGATAACCCACCTTGGCCTTTATTAAATACTAAACTTTAAGGAAACTATAAAGATAGAAATATGTACAAAATAAGTAAAGAAATCAAAGACTTACATAGGGGTTTTGGCTGCCACGAATGTTTATCATCCTCAAGTTTCACGTTCCCCATACCAAGCTTAAAAACGAGATCATTATTATTATAAGTTAGCAAACTAACACGAATTCATGTGGGCCAATTATTTACTAAGACTCCCTTATTCCTAGGTGTATCTCTTATATTTTAATATTGTCTTGAATGATCACGAGGATGCATTGTTTGACTTATTTCGATAGTTTATTTATGCCGAAAATAAAGTGGGACGATTTAAGCAATAGTTAGCTAAAGGACAAAATCTTTTAAAACTGCTTCTCGGGACCTCTTAAAGTTCATATCTTGGCATAACTCGCTTCATGATTTGAGTCCTTTCTCGGACTGATATTTGACAGCGACTTCATACTTCGAATCTTGAGAGACGTTCTTGAAATTATGGTCTTCTCTTCATAATAGGAATTTCTTCACTTGAAGTTTTGAGAGATTCTTCATATATGGACCACGACTTCTTCATTTTTATCCAATATTTATTTTGGACTTTGATATACAACGATCCGCCTCCTTTTAGGACTTGGATCTATTTATCCTCATACCTTGTTAGGGCCTTTTTGGATAGACTTCCCCATGATCTTTAGGGGAGTACTTGCTTTTCGTCGTGTGTCTCGATCCTTTATATTGATTTTTGATAAATGATTCTTCACATCACTTTTGGATCTTTAGCAACAAAACGTAGTCCTCATGCCTTGTTAGGGCCTTTTCGGACTCGCCAATCTTCGCATCCCGCTTCAATAAGTTATGCCTTGGCTATGAACTCTAATCCGTACCGAGCAACTTTTAAACGATCTGGGCTAGAAGCTAAGTAACCTTTTAAATCGTACAACCTTATTTATTGCAGATAAATTTATTAACAAGCGGAGGGAGAATAGGCTTATAATTAACTCACATAAATTCACGAAAGAATACCAAACTTATAATTGACTCTATCATCTCTCGTTCTCCCTAATTTAAAATCTCAAGGAATGAGACTCATGGATGCTTAGCCAATTAAATCAAAGTTTTGGGTTTTCAAGTCATCTATAGGATCTTGCAAACTCTTAGACTTTTTCATTTTTAGAATTCGCATTTTAAAGTTCCCTTGATAAACGGCTTTCTAGGATCAATTATAGCAACTTGCGAAAAGTTCTTGTTCTTAACCCGTGAGAGTTAAGACTTTCGCGTTTTAAAGTTCCCTATATAAAAGCCTAGCAAAACTTGACTTAAACACGTTAAGGATACTAGCTAGAGTAAACTTAGATAAGTAAACTCGGGTTGAGTCAAAATATTCACGACTTTGAAAAATTTAAAACCACTTTATTGAAAATTTATTCTAGCAAAGAAAGTAAATAACAATAACAAAGGAAAACTACAAGGCCAAAATAGATTAGAAATTTTGAAGAATGTCGAAAATTTTTATTTTCCGGTTAAAATGAGGACAAATTCATGGAAAAGACCACTTTCTTCGATAGAAGTCCCCCTACACTTGATATAAACATTGTCCTCAATGTTTAAGCATGTGGGAGTAAACTCCCCTACACTTAGGACATTGTGCACTTTGGTTAAATCTTGCTAAGGAAAGGACAACTATAGTGATTTCAATGTGAACATATAAGATATGAAATATTGAATCACGACAGTTTAGGATAGAACCGGGAAGACGGGTACACGGGATCACGGTTCGTCAAAAGTCATCGAGAATGGATCTTCGAAGCTTTAATCCCTGCACATTAGAAGAAAAAAGACAACAAACACATATGGGGCTCCCCCTACACTTATTATGAAAACGGTAAAGGATAGATCAACGGGTTGCCTCCCGAGAAACGCTTGTTTTTGATAACCGAGTCACGAGCCTGACTCGACCCAGAATTAATTCAAGGGAAACGTGGTGAGGGATGGAATCATCTCATGAGAGATGTCCTCACCAAAGTACAACTTCACACGCTCGCCATTCACTTTAAAATTGGGCCCATTTGGCTGAGAAAGCTCAATGGTGCCATAGGGGAAGACTTCAGCGACGGTGAATGGACCAGACCAACGGCTCTTCAGCTTGCCCGAGAAGATCTTTAACCGAGAGTTAAAGAGTAGAACTTGATCACCAACGTGAAACTCTCGGTTCTTAATCCTTGCATCATGAATGATTTTGGTCTTCTCCTTGTAGATCAAAGAATTCTCGTAGGGTTCATTCCTCAGTTTGTTGAGCTCTTTGAGTTGAATCTTCCAAAGATCGCCGGCTTTGTTGATGTCGAAGTTGGCCCACTTCAAGGCCCAGTACGCCTTATGTTCCAGCTCAATAGGGAGGTGGCAAGCCTTCCCGTACACAAGACGATAAGGGGTGCAACCAATCGGCTTCTTATATGCGGTACGGAGAGCCCACAAAGCATCATCTAACTTATCGGCCCACGAGGCACGATGCTCTCCCACAGTACGCTCAAGAATTCGCTTCAATCCACGGTTAGATATATCAGCTTGACCATTTGTTTGAGGGTGATAAGCAGTGGAAAGACGGTGATTGACACCGTACTTAGCCATGACTCGAGCAAATTGATCATTGCCAAAATGAGTCCCTCGGTCACTGATTATAGCACGAGGAACAACGAATCGAGGAAAAAGCTGCTTCAGAAAGTTCACAACCACCCTCGCATCGTTCATAGGGAGAGCCTTAGCTTCAACCCATTTGGATACGTAGTCAACGGCTACGAGGATGTATTTGTTCCATTTAGATGATAGAAATGGCCCCATAAAGTCGATACCCCATACATCAAAGATTTCACATTCTTGTATGAAATTTTGAGGCATTTCATCTTTATGTGTGATCTTGCCTTCTCTTTGGCAAGCATCACAATGTTTAACCATTTCATGAGCGTCATGATAAATGGTGGGCCAATAAAATCCAGAGTCGAAAACTTTCTTCGCGGTGTAATTGGGACCAAAGTCACCACCGGTGGGTCCTTTATGGCAAGCTTCGAGAATGTCTAAAGCTGCGGGTCCATCAACACATCGACGAATAATCAGATCAGCACTGATGTGTCGTGATTAATACATACGTTATAGGGTAAGTTAGAAAATTACCTTTAGGAAAAAGTAATAGTCTAAATTTTACCAAAGACGGATATAATTAAACACTCGTTGTTGAACCAAGTTCGTTGTACACGAAGATCGAGTGAATTTGAGACGCTTTGTTTTGATTTGGACAATTGATTCGAACTGGTTTGTCGGTTTTTAAAACTAAAATTAATTCTACCAATTTTTTAACCTAAGTGCATGAACCGTATTCCGACATTTATTTAAAAGACAATTTATTTAAAAATTAAACTATTTAATCAATTTTAAATTTTACTTAAACAAAATTATTTTAAATCTAAATTATATTAAAACTATTTTAATTAAATGTAAAAAAAATAAACGTTAATCATATTACTTAAAAAACTGCAGTCACTTTTTAAAAACAGTAAAAAAAGAATTAAACGAGTAAGGATTCCAAATCATCAGCCTAGCACAGATGGCTAGCATGTAGGACATATGAATGGCAGGTCTCGAGTTCGAGACCTGCTGAGGACGAAATTATGGTTATTATTATTATGATTTTTTTTAAAATAAACCCAAACACAAACACACTACTACAATATGCTGGAAAGAAACAGCAGGCTATGAAATACAAACAAATCCACAAAGCCAAATTCGAACAGTAACTAACAAATAGTACAAATGAATAAACACAGCTACATAGCAAAATAAGTATAAATCAGCAATTCATAAAACTAATCTTATAGTTGAAATACAAAGTAAGCAGTAAATCAATCCTAAACTAAAGCAACTAGTCAGACCCACAGTTCCACAAATCAGTTATAAGGCAGCAGAATTACAGTAGCAAGGATAACCAAAATTCAGCAGATTATAATCGGATCTCCTAAAAATCAACATCCTCTATACTCGAACTACTAACCAATCTCAGCTATGAAATTAATATTATTCAGCAGACAATATCAGTAACAACATAAAAGCTGATCACGAATCATTTTATTCAACAGATAAGCAAGAATCATACAAAAAACAATTAAGATCTAAATACAATATCAGCAACTTAATACATAAATAACAAATAAGACAACAATCAAGATCTTAGCATATGACAGCAATTCACACTCCTAAAAACAAGTAAATATCAGCAGGCCTCAAGTAAATCACAGCTCGAAACAATTCAACCTATAACTGGGCAGTAAAAAATTAAGCTGATAACCAAACGCAAGACCTTATACTAACAAACCACAATCACATCAAAGAAATAGAATGAGGCAGATTCAATTCAATATGCAGCTTTAACAGGTAACATGGCAACAAAAACAAGCATTAAGTCATTTAAAATCAGCTAGTTTTGTTCAAAAATTTAGATTAATGAACATATTCATTGACAAACCAAAATCCAACTACTAAAATAAGCAACATTCAAATTCAGTAAAACAAGCATAAAATTCTACTAACTTTAACTAGCCACAATAAAATCAGAAAACTAACCGCAAGTTCAAATCTATCTTAATCACACAATATTCTAAAATTAAAACGAAAGGACTTAAAACCTTTTGGAGATAGCCATTGGGACGAAGATCGGCGCTGAGCCGTCTTATCTAAAATGAATTAACACCACCTTAATTCCACCATCACAATATATCAACATGAACATAAATCACCTCAATACACCCATTTATCTCGAACAATTATCAAGTTTATGACGAATCACCATCAAATTCGAACCAACAACTTGTATTTAATACTTAAATAGTGGGTTTAAGTAATTCCCAATTTCAACTTTATTTTATAACATCAATTCATATTATTAGAAAATGCAAGATAATCTTACGAGTAAAATAAAAAAACGTGAGAAAGAGAGATAATAAATCTGAAGATAACTTTTATTAATTCCAAACAATATCACAATACTTTTAAAAATTAAAACTACAATTTAATTTCTAACTAAAAATTGACATAATAACAATAAAGAAAGAAAAAGGGATACAAATTACAGATTAAGAGGGGGGTATTTATAGCTAAACCAGGGGGTTGGGTTGTTGTTTGTTGGTGAAGAATCTTGCATCCTAGCCATCCAATCCATCTTTCTCTTTCTTCTCCTTGATCCTACGATTGAGATGAGCCAACTAGCACAAGGATTGCCAACGTGGCATCCGAGTGTGCTAGTTGTGCTAGTTTGGTGATGAGCTGGCTCCATTTAATTGGTGGAGGGGAGAATTTTTGCTGTCACAGCCAGTAATATAATGCCACATTGAAGATGCCTTCCACTTCTACCTTTCGAAAATATGGGGGATTTATCCACCCTCGTGTGAATTGCACGCTTCAAGTGAAACCCCCAATTTTTATTGAACAATTTATTTAATAGGGATAGTTAGGGTTTGGGGAGGGTAAAAGGGTGTTACTGGTTTTATTTGTGGTTGAAGAAGAAAGATGGATGCAACATAGGGTGTATCGATACATAAATAAATGTGTGATGTGGAAGAAGTTTGACCAAAACTTACGTTTATAACTTTCTTCATCCGATTATGAATAAAAATAACCCTAATGGGTAAATAAGGCCCATTCCCACACGTCTTCAAATTGTTCATGGGCCATTTTTTGGACTTCTTCACAAATTACTTCCATCCTTTTTATTCAATATTAGCTTGGGCTTAAACTTGGGTTTGTTCCAAATGAAACACACGTTATGAACTTCAAATGGGCTTTTGAGCCCATTTTACAAATTGTGGGACCTACCAAGGCCCAAAAACTTCATAAATAATTAAATACGCTAAAATTGAACTTGACATTGGCTTCCTCGATCTTTTCTTCAAACTCGCGCCGGTTTTTGTCGATTTTCGCGATCTTTGGTACCTACACACACGAAACAAGAAAACAAGCAAATACAATACAATATTCATGATATTTATGCATTTATTGATTGTTTTATGATAAGAATGATATGAGTAAAATCACTCATATCAAACTCCCCCTTGCTAAGCAATTGTCGTGTCCTCACGCAATGATAAAATAAGACACTAACTACACTTTTATTCAACTCTTGACATTTTATTTTGCAAAGACATAATGTATTGCTTTCATTATTTGAAAAATAACTTTAAGGATCATAAAACTCAAATAGATTCATCGTCGCCGACTTTTCACTTTTCCATGCCAAGTGCAAAAACAAGATCATTGTCAATCATAAGCACCAAAATTAAACCAACTCATACAAGTAATTTGTGTTAAACTCAATCTCCTATTATTCCTAATTGTATCTCTTGATTTTATTTGTCATTCACCCAAAGGATCATTTGACTTTATTTGATATTTATTAGTCCAAAAATGAAGGCAAGAACGGTGTAAACTCAACACTCAAAACCTAACCTCGACTTCAAAAACTGTTGTCACTAAAGAAAGCCTACATCAAGGATAACTTAACACGATTTGAGGGATAAATCCCCAGACCCGAAATTTGGCTAATAGGTCTACTTAAAAAGCAACAATAAAAACCTCCAAAGTCAATTATGACCTTATTAATGGAGTTAGAAACAATCACATCATAACACCTTGTGGCTCTTTAAGATGCAATTGTGCTCCTTATTTAAAATCCATACCCGAAGGCTCCTTGGACAAAAACAAGGGAATTGACATCACCATCCCACCCTATGGCTCATGACGATGAAGCAATTTTTATTCAACACGTCCCCTTGCCATACACCCTAAGGCTCTAATGACAAGGTTAGTGCTACATGACTCCCACCCAAAGGCTCCTAGAGAACATGTTTTTATTTATTCTTCTTATTAATATGATATTTATAGTAAGCCAAATTTCCGCAATCCCATGATCAAAAGTCCATGACGCTGACACCCTTAATGTGTACTCACTTTAATTACAAGGGAAGAAAAAGGAGTTATGAGTTAAGATATCAAGCCTAAACCGCTAAAAACTTCATTTATTAAGCAATTATTATTCAAGTGTGGAAAATAAATACGAGGAGATTAAATCAAACACAAAAATACTTGCATAAAGAATAATTAATTTTAGAAACTTATGATTGAACTCTATCATCTCTTGTTCTCCATATTGTAAAATTTCAAAAATGTGAAATCATTGGATACTTAGCCTATTAAATCAAAGTTTTCGGTTTTCAAGTCATCTATAGGATCTTGCATCTTCTTATACTTTTTCAAGTTTTAGAATTTGCGTTTTAAAGTTCCCTTGATAAATGACTTTCTAGGATCAATTATAGGAACTTGCGAAAAGTTCTTGTTCTTAACCCGTATGAGTTAAGACTTTCGCGTTTTAAAGCTCCCTATATAAAAGCCTAGCAAAACTTAATTCAAATACGTTAAGGAAAAGCTAAGGTAAAAATCGAGTCGAGTCAAAAACTATTTTTATTTTCACCAACGGAAAGCCTATATTTGTGTCAAAAGCACTTATTTTCTTTATTAAAACTTAAAAACAACACTAAAAAATTAAAATTTTTATGAAAAATGAGAAAAATTACGTTTAGACACGACAAAAGCAATTGCAAGCGATTATATAAGATTGACTCCCCCATGCTAAAACTAAACATTGTCCTCAATCTTTCTTAGCTCAAGAGTAACACCCCTTGCTAAAATACAAAGAGTCTAATGCAAAATCCTAACATGGAAAGAGCACGCAAATCAAAAAGCCGTTTATTAATTATGCCTCAAGATAAAATGTTAGTCGATAAAAATCAAAGGATAGAGAGTGTGCCCCTTTTGGCAATCAAAGATTGGAAGATCAAGTGGACCGGCAAAAATCGAACACGAGAGTCTTCAATGATTAGGGTCATACCTAAGGTTCACAACACAACAAAACACGAGCCCAAGCTTGAAAGATCAAGCCTTATTAATGTTAGAAAATAGATAGAAGATAGAATGTAGGGGACTCCCCCACAAGGCACCTCGTTTTTGTTAACCGAGTCATGAGCTCGACTCGATCCCCGCATTCATTGGTCCTTAGGGAAAAAGGTGAAAACCGGCATACTGGAATAAAATCCAACATAAAGCACGATGCCAGGGTCAAAGATTACATCCTCGTTGTCGGATGACAAACGAAAGGATAAAACTCCAACACAAATCTCTAAAAAGAGATAGAAGTCATAAATCACGATATGGTTAAAAGCATGCTCCCCGAGATAAACTCCACCAAGATGATCGAAAAGTCTTTCAATTATTGCATCGGTGAAAGGCCGAGATTTCCCTAAATCAATTATTCCGGGGTCGAATACCTCGTCCTCGAAAGAGAAAGGAATGGACAACACGGTGTCGTCCCCCCATGCTAATCCAAAATCATATGAAGCACATGGTAAAGGTGTTGATCCCAAACTTAGATCGATTTAGCTTGTGTAAACGAGATTAGATCAAGTTATACACGTAGAGAAACTTTGTTTATGTATGAAACAATCTAAGTGTTATGCGAAATTAACACTAAAAGAGAACACACAAACAGTTGTAAAACAAACTTTCACTTGATTGATAATAACAAACTTGCTTACAATGAAAGTGTTAAACGTATGGAAAACCTATATGAAACATAACCTAAAGGTCTTATTTTATAGACATAAGAAGCCTTGTACAGGAGTCTACGTATCAGCTATTCTAGGTAAAGATAATTATAGAAAATACATTGTAGATCCTATCTTTACTAGAAACAAATTAGAAACAAAATACGCGTAGACCATATCTTTCTATCAGTGCTTTTCTTCAACCTATCAACGCTTAACTTCTTCCTGTCAACACTTGATCTGTCAGCGTTTGTTTTCTTCTTATCAACACTTGTTTTCTTCTTCTAAGCGTTCAAGTGTACTGGCTACATTTTATTCCCAACAATCCTCCCCTAAACTTGATATCTACTCTAGTAATCAAGTTTCTGAATAAAAATTAAGAACTAGGAGGAATCTGACAAATCTTATCATATTGGTAATAAACATGTCTAATCAAATCTTTGGCCACGTCACTTGAATAGTCAATCTCTAGCTGTGTTGTCTTCATCTTGTCCAAAACTTCCTTGGACATGGGATACTGAGCATCTACAAGAAGATACTCAGCAAACTTTTTAGAACTCAAATAATAAACACCAGCAGCTGAATACAAACGCCATTGAAGAGCACTGATATCATCCTCAAGATCCTTCCAAATAGGATCTTCTTCTTCTGGTGCACACATTCTCTTGAATGTTGACCAAAGTTTTATTCCATTGACTGAAGTAGGAGCTTCAGTCTCATACTTGGCCATCAACAACCTCCAAAGATCTGCCAAGTCTTCCCTATCCATACTTGCAAAGAGAGACATAAGGGTAGTAAATGTGTGTACCTCTTTCCCATATTTGCCAATCTTCCAAAACCCACTTGCATCCTCCTCATAGCTAATGATAGGGTTTCTGGCATCAAGAGGTAACACTTGTACCATTTATGAAGCTTCCATGGGTGAGAGCTTAATGCTCCTTCTAAGAACAGCTTCACTGGGAACCACTTTATTTAGATCTTTAGGAAACTCAAGTGGAACTCCCTTCTTCAAAGGCCTTGGAACAATCAATGCCTTCTGAATCTCCATCTCTTCTGCAAGTTCTTCTTTCCTTTCATCTGAAAGAAGTCTAAGAGTGTTCATTTCCTACACTCTTAGCCAAATGGCATAAGCCTTATACTCCAATTCTTGAAAAGATAATCCCTGCAATTTCTTGAAGGTCCATCCAGCTCCATGACATCTGAGTAACATGTAGTAGAGCTCTCTTCTATTCCTCTTCAGCAGTGAGAAAACATTGCTAGCGTTGTGTTTCAGAATTACCTTGTAGTCTCTTTGAACTCTTAGAAGAATCTCCAATCCCCAAATCTGGTCTGAAATTGTCAAATCTGGATTCTCTATAATCCTATTCTCCCAAGCATGGTACATCTGAACTACTTCTTGCATATCAAAGTTACTTGCAATTTTAACTCTCTAAGCTTCTCTCTTGCCAAGTCATCACCATATTCAAGTCTTTCTGGTTGTTCAATTATCATCACACTTGAATCTGAACTTTCTTCATCACTTCCTTCTTGTTGCTCTGAAGTGATAACAAATGGTGATTCACCAACCTTCTTCATCTCTTGTTCCACAAGTTGTGCAGCCAACCTTGAATCAAATTCTACTTGTGCTGCATCCTTTGGAACTTCTACTTCTACCATAATTCCTTTACCCTTATCTAATGGATCAATGATGGGTAAGAATGATGGTAATACCTGTGAAGATACTTCTTTGATGATAGCTGATGACTGGAATACATCAACCATATCTGCAGGTCTGTCAACGCTCAAATTCCTAGTGTCAGCGCCCAAATTACTCTTGTCAGCGCTTGGTGTGTCAACATTCAAATTTTGCTTGTCAACGCCTAACTTATTTGTCTCAGAATCTCTAGTGAACTGCTCCATCATAGCTGTAAAAGACAAGTTCAACTTTGTAGGAGTAATCAGTGACGTATCAAAACCTGGTTGCTTCTTCAATGCAGTGAGGGCTTCAGCAACACCCAAAGATTCTCCATCATGTGAGCCTTTATCACTCACATTAATCTGCTCATCCTCCCCTTTGGAAGATTCCTCCATCCCACGCCTATTGCTAGCATTCTCCAAAATGACAATACTCTCCCTCAATTGCTTGAGTTCAAGGCCTTGTGTACTGACCATTTGTACCAAGTCTGCATTTTGTTTTTGCAAGCTAATGCAGACAGCCGTCAATTCCATCAATGTGTATGGTTCCAATCTACCCTCCTCTAGAATGGGTATTTGACCTCCCAAAGTAGAGTCATGGGGCATGGATGAGGTCTTAAAGATGTTAGGACTGGCTTGGCTTGCATCTAAGCTAGCACCAATAGTCCTAGCCTCATCCATATCACCAACCACACTTGTGGTGGTGCTTCTCTCTGCTACATGGCTAGGACCACTAGAGGAGAACACTCCAGTAGTCCTTGGGCGTTTAATCAACCTATATTTAGGTGGGGTAGAAGATGATGTGGATTGGGTGGTAGTTTGAAGGTTAAGGGGTGTTTGGGTCTGTGAAGGAAAGGTGTCAACATTTGGATTACTTGTGTCAATGCCAACATTGAAGGTGTCAGCGTTGAAGGGTTCTTGGTCAATTTCCATGTGTTGAGGTGAAGGAAAAGGTTCTGGTATTGGGTCAACTTGTGGTTGTGGGTCTGGTTGGGGTTATGCTGCTGCAATAACAGCAAGCATAGCTTGGGTGAGGGGTAATTCACGGTGAGGGGGTGAATTCATCTTGGTAAAAATAGCTTTCTTTTGCACAGGGATCTCATAAAAATCATCATGATCCCTTGTGCAGTAATTTTGCACATCAAAAACCATTTGTAAAAATCTGGGATAAGCCAAAGTCATCTTACTCCCTTTGTTTTTACACATGCCATCAAAAGTCAGTTTTGAAAAATTAAACTTTTGCCCATTTGCAATGCACACAATTGCACTAGCAATTGATCTATTAATTTCATTGTGGGCAGTACATTTGTGACTCAAACATTGAAGGATGACATGTATGAGGTACTTCCAGGCTGGGGGAAACTCTTGTTTATGATATTTGTTTAAAGTTCCCTCATCAGGGAAAGGATACCACAAAGCCCGAAGTCCTTGTTCTATTTCATTAATGGGGAGGGTGGTTATACCATCTGCATCATCAAGATGCAAAGCCTGGCGAACCAAGGCTTTAGTAACCACCCAAGTACGCCCATGAACAATAGCTGATAATGTAGTTACATTATTAATTGTTGAGGAACTAACAGTGTTCCAAAACTATTTAATATGAGTGACAGGGATGAGAGGAGCATGAGAAAGTGCATACCTAATTGGAGATGCATTCAAATACGCCACCATCTGAGTGTATTGTGGAAACAAAGTATCATCAGCGTCCAAATAAGCAATCATGTTGTGCTGACTCCTGAATCCCAATACCAAGTCACTTGGTTTAAACTTTGGTGCCATTGTTGAAGAAAGATGTTTGTGAATTATTGAGAAAGATGAATTATAGGAGAAATTTGTTAGACAAGAATATAAGATACCATGTTTAAAAATAGGAGCCAAATATATAGGAGAGATAGGCACATGTGATTGGTCAAAAATAAGGCAAGAAATTTTCAAAATATAATGATGAAAATCTTGAAAAGAAAATAATTTATCTTGTGAATTAATTAAAAGTTATCTACTCCCAAAATTACGGCCCCAAAAGTCGTCAAAAATAACAACTGGGTAGGTCCCAATGAGTGTCAACGGTAAAAAATAACCCATCAACGCCCAATGGCTATATTCTTGTGGAAACCATGATTTCCTCGATCTTTTAGCTACTAGGAATGCATCATGTTCATATGATTAGATAATCAAAGCGGAATTAGAACACGACACATTAACAAGGTGTTTGGACACAAAGAACATGAATTAAAACAAACGGATTGCTCATTATATTAATAACAAACAATCACTAGGTGCGTATACATTGAATCCCACACCTAGTCGACACACGCTTTAGGTTTACATTGTATATGAAAGTTATGAATAAACCTAATACCCTTGGTTCCTTTTATAGTTTAAGGAATAGGGTTTACAAGAGATAATATCAAATAAACATGTAAATCTTCTATTTAAATAAACTAATACATAATATATTCAGCATACTTATCTAAATAGAAGTTCCAAAGGCTTCTTGTCAATGTTTCTGTCAATGCTTGGATTGCATGTGACAATGCTTGGATTGCACTTGACAATGTTTGCTTCTGTCAACGCTTGCTTTGTTCTTGACAACGCCTGGAATACACTTGTCAACGCTTAGACAAATGCCTTCATGTTTTCTTCGTTTTTGAGTTTCTGCCACATCAACTTTTTAACCCAACAATCTTCCCATAGTTGATGTCGGAAAAACTCTTTGTGTATCTCTTGTAAGTTGTACATGATCTTCAAATTGCTTCCCCTCAAATGTAGCATGTATGTCTTCCCCTTTTTGTCACATCAACAGGGAAGTAAACAATGTATGCAATCTTGAAGATTCTCCAAATGTAGGCTCTATGTAATGACCTTGAAGAAAAATAAGTACAATAATTTTGATGTAGAAGTAGAATAACCCAAACTTTGTATTTCTTTCACCCAATTGCTCACTAGTTGATAAACTCTTCCCCTAGTCGCGAAACTACTAGAGAAAAATGCAACTCTTTCATTGCAAAAGGGAGCTCAGTTTATTGGTAAGAACGGGAACTAAAACCAACAAAAACCAACAAAAACCGCACAACTATAAGCCAGTTGTTAGCTATAACAATATATTTAGATCCAATGATAAAGGTGTATTGCTCACCCATCAGTTTTTATTACATGGGTACTGGTAACCTTCACAACTATGAGCCAATCATATGCTATAACAATATATTTAGTCCAATGACAAGGTGTATTGCTCACCATAGTTTTTGTTACATGGGAACTGGTAACCTTCACGACTATGAGCTAGTCGTACGCTGTAACAATATATTTAGTACAGAGACAAGGTGTATTGCTCACCTAAATAAGAAAAACAAATTTGTGAAAACTAACTTCAACATCAAACTTACCATAAGATTTCTTCCCCTTAATCATATACGACCAAAAAATATCCGAGCCATAAATATCAATTTGATATTCTGTATAGAAACGGAGATCCCATGTACCTTCGTGTGTAAATACCTCCTTTTTGTGTGCTAAAATCGTATCAATTTTTCAAACAGCAGCTATTCCTTTTGTTGTCCAACATCTTCCTTTGACCAAGATATCAACACTGTGTGTTGTCTAATATCGGACAACACTTGTCAGCGTTTGAAAATGTATATATCGGACAACAAGTGTCAGCGCTTCCCAACAGCGCTTAACTTATTCCTGTCAGCGCCAACTTTGTACCTGTCAGCGCCTGGCCATCAGCGTCTCATACATGCCTTGTCAGCGTCACACCAACAACTATCAGCGTCACACCAACATCTATCAGCGTCTAAATAACACATGTCATCGGGTAATAGATCTAAGGTTTTATAAACCCTACATCATGATTTTATGTGAAAACCATAAACTGCAGTAAACTTTGACATCGAATAACTTCTTCATGAAAGCTCAGATCGAAGATCCCTTCGGTGAGATCCTATACACAAGTGTCAAGAACCTACAACGTGAATTTCACAACGATCCAACGGTTAACGAAGGAGAAATCACGTTTTTACTATCACTGTTCACAGAAAACAGCATATGATTACTGCTGACTTCGACGCTTAATAACTTTTTCTTGGGGATAGATCTCGACAATCCCTCCGTTGGATATCTAGATATATGTGTGTAGAACATATACAAAAAATTTCGTGGCGATCCAACGGTTAAATAAATAGTTATGGCCTTCTGAATACTGCTACGCACACAAAAACGTCCAGAAAAACCCTAGACGGATTTTCTTTTCTTCCCCATACACGAACACCTTGTTGGTCCTAGCATCACGAGCCACGAGGCTCTGATACCAATTGTGGAAACCTTGATTTCCTCGATCTTTTAGCTACTAGGAATGCATCATGTTCATATGATTAGATAATCAAAGCGGAATTAGAACACGACACATTAACAAGGTGTTTGGACACAAAGAACATGAATTAAAACAAACGGATTGCTCATTATATTAATAACATACAATCACTAGGTGTGTATACATTGAATCCCACACCTAGTCGACACACGCTTTAGGTTTACATTGTATATGAAAGTTATGAATAAACCTAATACCCTTGGTTCCTTTTATAGTGTAAGGAATAGGGTTTACAAGAGATAATATCAAATAAACATGTAAATCTTCTATTTAAATAAACTAATACATAATATATTCTGCATACTTATCTAAATAGAAGCTTCCAAAGGCTTCTTGTCAATGTTTCTGTCAATGCTTAGATTGCATGTGACAATGCTTGGATTGCACTTGACAATGATTGCTTCTATTAACGCTTGCTTTGTTCTTGACAACGCCTGGAATACACTTGTCAACGCTTAGACAAATGCCTTCATGTTTTCTTCGTTTTTGAGTTTCTGCCACATCAACTTTTTGACCCAACAAAAGGTGGTATAAAAGTCTCAACACTAGTTGTATCAACTTGCATGACTTTGTTGACCTTATCACTCTTAGGAATGTGAACAAAGGGGTCATGGTACTCAAAATGAGTCGCATGAAAAACCCGCACATTAAGATCAAAGCGAGTGGGAAGGATAATTGGAGCAAAGGTAATTTCTCCCTCCGGGTCAACATTATCATCATCATAAATCGGGTGATCAAACCAAGAATCTTCATCACCGTCATTATACTCTTCCTCAAATTCCGAAGGAATGTCTATATAGAGAAACTCATCAACTTCCTTAAAGAGAAGCTCATCATCACAAAGGTTGTGAGATGTAGGAAGTATAATTCTCTCAAAATCCTCTTGAAACAATGGATTATTGTTCATTGAAGCTTCAAAGAGAGGATTTGAGTAGGTCACAAAAGCGTCATCCATCTTGTCATCACAAGAAATATCCGACAAAGTATAAAGTGTGTCACACTCGGATACAAGATCATCATTCTCATTATAAGGAAATCATCGGAGAATTCCTCGAGAATGGTAGGTAAAACATGAGAATCACGCTCGATCTCGAGATCGGAAACGTCATCACTTCCCCGTGGAAGTGGATCAATGATAGCAAAAAGTTCATCGACGAACTTATCTAACGAATAGTCACTAACCTCACTCGGTGTGAAGTTAGGAATCAAAGGCTCTTCAACGGAAGATTGTGCCTTAGGATCATCAATTTGATCCTTTGAAGATAGTGAAAATGAGTCCATTTTCAATGATTTTTCAATTAAAGCAATATCACTCTCGGGATCAAACTTCTCACTATTAAACTCACTAGCATCAAATGGTGCACTAAGGTAATTATCAATTTCTTTTTCAATCTTAGGACTATCATCCTCGTGTGGATTGAGTGGAGATGAGGAAAGATTACAACATGATTCAACAAAAATAGGTTTAACAAGTTCCACACTTTCCAATTTCTTAGGAACCAATCTTGGAATTTTTTCAGGTTTGAAAATCATATGTTCATCCCCATGAAACAATTTAAGCTCCCCTTCTTTCATATCAACTAAAACATCGGCCGTACACAAAAATGGTCGTCCTAAAATGATAGGCACACGAGGATTTGGCTCATAATCAACGATTGCAAAATCGGCAAGTTAAACGAACTCCCCCACTTTAACAATGACATTTTCCGCTATACCAACCGGACGAGTGGTGGTACCATTACCAAGCTCAATGATCATTCGAGTGGGCATAAGTCGCAAATAGTCAAGATTTTTCCAAATGGCTAAGGGCATAACGTTAATACTAGCTCCTAGATCGGCTAGAGCTTTGTATTCCCCAAGCTCATAAAAAACATAAGGTATCAAGAATTGACCCGGATCATTATATTTCTTAGGAAAGAAATCAAGGAAATCCAAGGTACTAATCACATTTAAATTAGCCTTGGTGACATTACGAAAGGTTTCTTTAGGTGGAACATAAAGCTCAAGCTTTCTTTCTAAATTATCATAAGCGGTGATAGCCTTAAGCTCTCCCCTCGGGTTTGGAATGGTATTACTAGGTAAGCAACCCGAATAAGATGATGTTTTAGACATAAATCCCTTAAACATCGAAAGCAATTTATTTTGACCTTGTTCCAAACTTTGTTGTATACGATTTTGACTTTGCTCTAATCTTTGCTCAAAACAGTTTTGGTTTTGTTCAAGTCTTTGTTGATTAAGCTCAATCCTGTTATTTTGCCCTTTAATCGTATTTTGAAACTCATTTTTCAAAGTTGCCATTTGTCCTTAAATGTTATTTTGAAAAGCTTTCGAATTTGCCTCATTCGTTTTAATGTAGCTTGACAAATCATTTTGGTTATTGTTTTGAAAACCTTGATTGTTTTGATTAGCATTAAACCCATTTCCTTGATTAAAATTCCCTTGGTTACCACGGTTAAAATTATTCCCATTGTTCCCATTGTTGTACCTATTTTGAACTGGTGGAAAACCCGGTGGAGCAACATGATTTTGACGAGGAACTTGACCGTTGGAGCCATAAGTTCTCGTCGTGGCGAAAGCACTAGCTTGATCAAACCCCATGGTTGAACAAGCATAATTAGGATGTGCTCCACCACATGATACACAAACATTCTCAACCATATTAATCGATCCATGAGGATTCTTCCTAAGCTCATTCAAAATCGTGTCAATCTTAGAGTCCAATCTAGCAATATCGGGATTAAATGAATTCACATTGGAAACACCCGGTGTGTTTCGTGAGTATTGTGCTCTAGACTTATTCTCAATTATACCCCACGTGTCTCTCGGAGTTATTCTTAAAAGATTACCACCCGCGGCGGCATTTAAAGAATCTTGTTCAATCATATTAAGTCCATTATAAAAAGTATTTATTTGATGCAATTCCGAGAAACCGTGGTGTGGACATTGTCTCAACAAATCTTAAATCTTTCCCAAGCAACCCCAAACGATTCATGCACTTTTTGTTCAAATCTAGTGATCTCGTTCTTAAAGTGTGTTGTTTTGGACGGTGGAAAGAAGTAATTCATGAACTTGGACACTAAATCATCCCATGTCAAAATCGAACCCGGTGGTTCTTTCTCATACCAAATCTTAGCATTACCCTCGAGCGAGTACGGAAAAAGCATGAGCTTAATCACGTCATTCGACACATCTCTAAACTTGAGAGTCGAGGTAATTAGAAGAAAATTCCGAATGTGAGAATGCGGGTTATCGGTCTCATTGCCACGAAATTGGTCGGCACGAATGAGCGATAAAAGACCCGTCTTAATATCATAATGATCCGCCAAAATAGTCGGCACAACGATTGCTTCCCCATACCCTTCGGTGGGTGCACGGAGCAATTCCTCCATTGTTCGGTTATCGGCCATCTCTACAACAATAGGTGGAAGCTCGGGTTCCACTATTCGTTGTTGACGATTTCTATTTCTACAAGGAATATTTTCAAGCCTATTAAAATCAATCACAAGTCGAGAAGAACGTAATTGCATACATTACAAAGACGAGAATTTAGAGGATTGAAGAAAACAAATTAGACAAGAAGAAGATTATTTTTGGTATTTTATTTGGTATTGCTCAATCAAAATTGATCGATAAAAAACAAGGAATAAGGATAACTACTGTGGAAGTAAATTACCCCGATCGACTTTGAAACGATAGGTGAAAACCTAAACGTCTCGAGGTTCAATAAGTAAACTACAAAAATATAAGATATAATACTACTTGAGTCGGCAAACCAATAATTGGTCGTCCCTCTCAATATACGCACAAGCAAGCGGGGAAACGAGGTGGCACAAAGCACTTAAAAACCTTTTTCCTTAGACGGCCTTTTATAGCACGTCGCCTTACCCACCTTATAGTTTGTATAAATCGAGTTCAAACTTCTTATTAGTATTTATCTATTTTGCATTTTATTTTTGTTTTGGATTCGAATACAATAGCTAGGTGGTGAAATCCCAACTAAGGTCTTATTTGAAAGTATGTAAATTTATTGTTCTACGTAATACAGTATATTAATCACAAAAAACGAGAAAAACGATACATACTATATAATAGAAAAATAACAAACTTTCCGAGGATGGAAAGGGTCTTTAAATCAACGATCAACAAATCTCCACGAAATGAATCGTACACAAGATCCCCGGTAGCGGCGCCAAAATTTTTGATGTTTCGTGATTAATACATACGTTATAGGGTAAGTTAGAAAATTTCCTTTAGGAAAAAGTAATAGTCTAAACTTTACAATAGACGGATATAATTAAACACTCGTTGTTGAACCAAGTTCGTTGTACACGAAGATCGAGTGAATTTGAGACGCTTTGTTTTGATTTGGACAATTGATTCGAATTGGTTTGTCGGTTTTTAAAACTAAAATTAATTCTACCAATTTTTAACCTAAGTGCATGAACCGTATTCCGACATTTATTTAAAAGACAATTTATTTAAAAATCAAACTATTTAATCAATTTTAAATTTTACTTTTTAATTTTACTTAAACAAAATTATTTTAAATCTAAATTATATTAAAACTATTTTAATTAAATGTAAAAATAATAAACGTTAATCATATTACTTAAAAAATTGCAATCACTTTTTGAAAACAGTATAAAAAGAATTAAACGAGTAAGGATTCCAAATCATCAGCCTAGCACAAATGGCTAGCATGTAGGACATATGAATGGCAGGTCTCGAGTTCGAGACCTGCTGAGGACGAAATTATGGTTATTATTATTATTATTTATTTATTTTTTTAAAATAAACCCAAACACAAACACACTACTACAATATGCAGGAAAGAAACAGCAGGCTATGAAATACAAACAAATCCACACAGCCAAATTCGAACAGTAACTAACAAATAGTACAAATGAATAAACACAACTACATAGCAGAATAAGTATAAATCAGCAATTCATAAAACTAATCTTATAGTTGAAATACGAAGTAAGCATTAAATCAATCCTAGACTAAAGCAACTAGTCAGACCCACGGTTCCACAAATCAGTTATAAGGCAGCAGAATTACAGTAACAGGGATAACCAAAATTCAGCAGATTATAATCGGATCTCCTAAAAATCAACATCCTCTATACTCGAACAACTAACCAATCTCAGCTATGAAATTAATATTATTCAGCAGACAATATCCGTAACAACATAAAAGCTGATCACGAATCATTTTATTCAACAGATAAGCAAGAATCATACAAAAAACAATTAAGATCTAAATACAATATCAGCAACTTAATACAGAAATAACAAATAAGACAGCAATCAAGATCTTAGCATATGACAGCAATTCACACTCCTAAAAACAAGTAAATATCAGCAGGCCTCAAGTAAATCACAGCTCGAAACAATTCAACCTATAACTGGGCAGTAAAACATTAAGCTGATAACCAAACGCAAGACCTTATACTAACAAACCACAATCGCAGCAAAGAAATAGAATGAGGCAGATTCAATTCAATATGCAGCTTTAACAGGTAACATGGCAACAAAAACAAGCATTAAGTCATTTAAAATCAGCTAGTTTTGTTAAAAAATTTAGATTAATGAACATATTCATTGACAAACCAAAATCCAACTACTAAAATAAGCAACATTCAAATTCAGTAAAACAAGCATAAAATTCTACTAACTTTAACTAGCCACAATAAAATCAGAAAACTAACCGCAAGTTCAAATCTATCTTAATCACACAATATTCTAAAATTAAAACGAAAGGACTTAAAACCTTTTGGAGATAGCCATTGGGACGAAGATCGGCGCTGAGCCGTCTTATCTAAACTGAATCAACACCACCTTAATTCCACCATCACAATATATCAACATGAACATAAATCACCTCAATACACCCATTTATCTCGAACAATTATCAAGTTTATGACGAATCACCATCAAATTCGAACCAACAACTTCTATTTAATACTTAAATAGTGGGTTTAAGTAATTCCCAATTTCAACTTTATTTTATAACATCAATTCATATTATTAGAAAATGCAAGATAATCTTACCAGTAAAATAAAAAACGTGAGAAAGAGAGATAATAAATCTGAAGATAACTTTTATTAATTCCAAACAATATTACAATACTTTTAAAAATTAAAACTACAATTTAATTTCTAACTAAAAATTGACATAATAACAATAAAGAAAGAAAAAGGGATACAAATTACAGATTAAGAGGGGGTATTTATAGCTAAACCAGGGGGTTGGGTTGTTGTTTGTTGGTGAAGAATCTTGCATCCTAGCCATCCAATCCATCTTTCTCTTTCTTCTCCTTGATCCTACGGATGAGATGAGCCAACTCGCACACAGATTGCCAACGTGGCATCCGAGTGTGCTAGTTGTGCTAGTTTGGTGATGAGGTGGCTCCATTTAATTGGTGGATGGGAGAATTTTTGCTGTCACAACCAGTAATATAACGCCAAGTTGAAGATGCCTTCCACTTCTATCTTCCGAAAATATCGGGGATTTATCCACCCTCTTGTGAATTGCACGCTTCAAGTGAAACCCCCAATTTTTATTGAACAATTTATTTAATAGGGATAATTAGGGTTTGGGGAGGGTAAAAGGGTGTTACTGGTTTTATTTGTGGTGGAAGAAGAAAGATGGATGCAACATAGGGTGTATCGATACATAAATAAATGTGTGATGTGGAAGAAGTTTGACCAAAACTTACGTTTATAACTTTCTTCATCCGATTGTGAATAAAAATAGCCCTAATGGGTAAATAAGGCCCATTCCCACACGTCTTCAAATTGTTCATGGGCCATTTTTTGGACTTCTTCACAAATTACTCCCATCCGTTTTATTCAATATTAACTTGGGCTTAAACTTGGGTTTATTCCAAATGACACACACGTTATGAACTTCAAATGGGCTTTTGAGCCCATTTTCCAAATTGTGGGACCTACCAAGGCCCAAAAACTTCATAAATAATTAAATCCGCTAAAATTGAACTTGACATTGGCTTCCTTGATCTTTTCTTCAAACTCGTGCCGATTTTTGTCGATTTTCGCAATCTTTGGTACCTACACACACGAAACAAGAAAACAAGCAAATACAATACAATATTCATGATATTTATGCATTTATTGATTGTTTTATGATACGAATGATATGAGTAAAATCACTCATATCAAGCACATTGTTTGAAGAGATAAGGGTCTTCCCAAAAGTAAGTCTTAACATCTTTAAAGAACTTCTTCTTTTGTTGAGATGTTAACCCTTCGATGAGAATACCACCCGCTAAGTAGTTTCCAATGTCCGCAAACCACGGTGTCATCAAGATTGGAAGTGATAGACATTAAGGCCTCAAGGGGAAAAGAGTCATTGATCTCTTGATTCGGATGATCCCCTTGATAAGGATCCTCAAGTCTACTTAGATGATCTGCGGCTAGGGTTTCGGCTCCCTTCTTGTCACGAATTTCAATTTTGAATTCTTGAAGGAGTAAAACCCAACGAAGAAGTCTTGGCTTAGAATCTTGCTTAGTCAACAAGTACTTCAACGCGGAATGATCGGTGTACACAATGGTGGTGGAAAGAACAAGATAGGGGCAGAATTTCTCAAAAGCATACACTACAGCTAAAAGCTCTTTTTCGGTAGTGGTATAATGCAATTGAGCCCCCGTCATTGTCTTGCTAGCATAATGGATTGGTTGGAAGTGTTTGTTCACTCTTTGGCCCAAACCCGCTCCAATGGCAAAGTCGTTAGCATCGCACATCAATTCAAAAGGTAGCTCCCAATTAGGGGTAACCAAGACCGGTGCCGTAGTTAGCTTGTCCTTAAGAAGATTGAATGATTCAATACACTCTTTAGAAAAGATAAAAGGAGTATCTTTTTCTAAGAGGTGGGTCATCGGGCGAGCGATTTTATAAAAATCTTGAATGAATCGACGATAGAAGCCCGCATGACCAAGGAAACTTCTCACACCCTTCACGACTGAAGGTGGAGGCAGTTTAGCAATAACATCTACTTTAGCACGGTCCACTTCAAGACCGGATTTGGAGATTTTGTGTCCAAGAACAATGCCTTCTTTTACCATGAAATGGCATTTTTCCCAATTTAGAACAAGGCGAGTGTCTTCACACCGTTTAAGCATGCGCTCCAAATTGGCAAGGCAATGAGAGAAAGAATCACCATAGACCGAGAAATCATCCATGAAGACTTCCATAGTTTCTTCAACCATGTCATGGAAGATAGCCATCATACACCTTTGGAATGTCCCAAGAGCATTTCATAAGCCGAAAGGCATTCTTTTGTAAGCAAATGTCCCATAAGGACAAGTGAATGTGGTTTTCTCTTGGTCTTTAGGATCGATGGGAATTTGAAAATACCGGGAGAAACCGTCTAAGAAGCAGTAATAGTCATTACCAGCTAGACGTTCAAGCATTTGGTCCATAAAAGGAAGGGGAAAATGATCCTTTCTCGTAGCATCATTGAGTTTGCGATAGTCTATACAAACTCTCCACCCTGTAACGAGACGAGTAGGAATCAACTCGTTGTTTTCATTGGGCACAACGGTGATTTCGCCTTTCTTACGCACACAATGGACCGGACTAACCCATGGTGAATCCAAGATAGGGTAGATCATTCCCGCATCAAGAAGTTTGATAACCTCTTTTTTGATAACGTCATGGATCTTGGGATTCACCCTTCTTTGGCTTTGAATAGTGGGTTTAAAGTCGTCCTCCATGAGAATTTTATGTGTGCAAAAGTGAGGATCAATTCCACGAATATCGGAGATTTTCCAAGCAATCGCTTTCTTGTGATTCTTCAACACGGCGATAAGTCGAGATTTTTCTTCCTCTTTCAAGTCCTTTGCGATGATGACGGGTGGCTTCTTGTTGTCTTCAAGGAAAACGTACTCGAGATGAGACGGTAGGTCCTTAAGCTTTAAATCCGGAGGATTTTCGATGGACGGCGTAGTCAAATTTGGTTCATCGATTAAGATATCCTTAGGAGATGGTGGAGAAATATGGTCCTCCTTGAGAAGTTTCTCAATGGTACGAATGTCTTCATCCCAATTGGAGGGAGAATCATCATATTGCAAGTCCACATCTCCCAAATTGCTTCAAATTCTGTCAAAATGAAATCACTTTCTCCAAATGGAGTTAGTAAAGGAGCAATAGAGGCAACGGTCTCAACAATGGGAAGAGAAGAAAAACAACTTTTACAAGCGTAATTGAAATGTTCTTCACAAGCCTCATCAAGAACGTCAATGAAATTAACACTCTCGTTTTCAGAAGGCTGCTTAGAAAGTTTACCCATGTTGAAGACGATTTTATCGTCACCAACTCTCATGATTAATTCGCCCGCGGCTACATCAATGAGAGTGCGACCGGTCCTCAAGAATGGACGTCCTACGATCAATGGAACACGGGGGTCCATCTCGTAGTCAACGACAACAAAATCCGCCGGAAAGGTGAATTTGTCGACACCGACGAAGACGTCTTCGGCTATCCCCACTGGATAAGCAACCGTACGGTTAGCTAATTCCAAAGTCATTCGTGTGGGGACTAGCTCGTGTAGAGACAATTGTTTCCAAACGCTTATAGGTATTAAGTTTATACTAGCACCTAGATCGGCTAGGGCCATACAATTCTCTACCCCGGGGAAGTTGCAAGGAATGAGAAAACGACCCGGATCACCAAGTTTGGTTGGTAATTTCTTTAAGAGCAATGCGGAGCAATTCTCGTTAAGTTGGGTCTGAGCGATGTCAAGAAGTTTCTCCTTATCACTGAGAAGATCTTTAAACATTTTAGCATATTTGGGCATGTGAGCGAGAGCCTCAGCAAAGGAGATATTGAAATTCAGTTGTTTAAACATTTTAAGAAAGTTAGAAACCTGAATATCATCATTGTTCTTCAATTTCTCTTTCCTCAACCTTGAAGGATAAGGTATATTGGGTTGAGATGAAGGCTTTGGAATGGAATTCTCACTCACATCCTTGGGTGGTGGAGGGGTGGAAATAGAAGGCGGTGGAATTGGAGAAGTAGAAGTTGGAGGAATTGGAGAAGTAGCAGTTGGAGGTGTTAGAGAAGGGGACTCGTTTTCCTTTGTCACAATCACCGGTGTAGGTGTAGGAAGCTAGGGTTCCTTTAAACCTTTTCCACTTCGAGTGGTGATTGCTTTCATCTCCCCTCTTGGATTAGCAACGGTGTTACTCGGAAGAGAACCCGAACCAGAGGCTTGATTACTTTGGAAGAAACTAGCCATCATGTCCCTTAAGTCATTCGTTTGACTGCTCAAAGAATTTCGCATATCGGCTCGAAGATTATTCCCTTGTTTCACCATATCTCCTTTCAAGTTGGCCATTTGCCGCTGAAGATTCTGCACTATCGCATAATTAGTCCTCATGTAAGTTTCAACCTCATGATTAAATGCGGTGGGTTGGTTGGGAGGAAGAGCATGGTAGGCAGGTGGTTGATAAGCGGGTTGTTGGTAAACTTGGTTGTTTCTTTGAGGTGGATATGAGTTTCTTTGGGTTAGATATTGATTTGGAGCTCGAGGTTGGTTTTGATTGTTGCGATTGAGGTTCTTTGGGTTTTGAGGGGGGAAATCGGGTGGTGAAAGAAAGTTGTTTGAGCGCTGAGCAAATTGCGGTCACCTTGAGGACTTGCTTGATAGCCTCCCGTCGAAAAGTTACCATTGGCGGCGAACATATTTTCCGGATTGTCATGAGTCGAAGGACAATCGGTGTATGAATGAGATCTCCCGCATATTTCACATGACTGACTCATAGCATTAACTTGTGCATTGATAGCTTTGGTATTGTTAGCGGTTTGGAGAGCAAGTGTTTCAACAAGCGAAGTAAGCTTATCAATTCTCTTGTCTCTCTTATTAGTGCTAGCACTAGCCACATTAGTCCGAACACTCTTGGTTTGCACTCTAGACTTATTCTCAATAATGTCCCATGCCGCATTAGAAGACTTAACCAAAATATTACCCCCCCCCCCCCCCCCCCCCGAGGCACTATTTAGTGAATCTTGGTCATTCATGCTTAAACTATTGTAAAAAGTATTTATTTGATGTACTTTTGTGAAACCATGTTGTGGACACTTTCTTAAAAGTTCCTTAAAACGGTCCCAAGATTTACTAAATGTCTCACCGTACTTTTGTTCAAAGGTAATGATTTCATTCCGCAAAGCGGTAGTACGTGAGGGGTGGGAAAAAGTAGTTGATGAATTTAGTCTCTAAATCCGTCCACGTAAGAATACTTTGTGGCGGTTCCTTATCAAGCCAATGCCGGGCTTGTCCCTCTAAGTAGAAAGGAAAAAGTTGTAAGCGAATTACCTCTTGTGAAACCCCATTATACTTAACCGTATTATTGAGTTGAAGAAACCTTTTTATATGGTCATGAGGATCATAAAGTGTAAGCCCCAAGAATGGTTGAGTAGAGACCATTTGAATGAAGCCGTATTTGAGTTCAAAGTTGTTTGCTCCAATCTCAGGTATAAAAATAGCATCGGTGTTGCCCTGTACTTGCGATTACAAAAGCTCGATCAGGTGGAGTAATGACTTCGGCTTGAGCTACTTTCTTCTTACGAGGACGAGTACGCATACACACCTACAAAAGGAAAAGAAAAATAGACAAGAAATATTTTTTGTTTTTTATGTTTTTCTATTTTTTGGATTTTTGAAATTTTTTAATTTTTATGGATTTTTGAAAATTTTAAAACAAGAAAAATAACGTTAAAAAATGAACGGATCCCAAAATCCAACGCGTCTCTCACTAAAAACCGTTAATCCTTATGAAAAGAGCCGGCAGCGGCGCCATTTAATACAAGGGTTAACTACTAATCAATTCGAAAAGATCGGATGATAACTCTTTATATACATGGCTAAAACCCTTGTATTAAATGGCGCCGCTGCCGGGGATACTTGTCGGAATGGGGAAACCCTTTTCCGATGGTATTTGAATTTGAAATATGCCAAGATTTTAAGCTACTTTTGATAAGCTCAAACCAAGACTTAACCAAATCAATAATAAGCCGAACTAATAAGTATAAAATAAGAACTTTTTAAACTTTAAATAAGCAAAACTTTTTAATAAAACTTTAAAAAGACTAAAACTTTAAGAAATCTTAAAACGTAAATAAGCTAAACACAAACTAAGTCAATAAGCATGAAAAGCTCAAAAATTAATCCGTATTAAAACTTAGAAATGAATAAAAAGATAAACTTTTTAATCACATAAACATCAAGATGAAAACAAAATCAAAGATTATCACTAATCAAGATCAAAATAAAGAAAGGTAGAAGAAGATTAAAGATAGGAAACTTAACTTGAACTTATAGATTAATGATTCCAAAATACAAGATCAAATCAAAGCTTAAACATGAAAAGAAAGAAAAGATGAAGTTCTAGTGAGAGAAAGTTAAACACTTTCTCTCTCTAAAAATTAAACTAAAGAAAGAAAAATAAACTAGCTAACACCCTCCTAATGGGGAGGTGCATGTGATTCCTTCTTTCTTTCTTTCTTCTCGACTCGATTTAAATTCTTTGTCTTTCTCGACGTCGTCTCGGGATTTGTCGATATAAATTGAACTTGTCTTATAATTTTCTTCTTCTATTAGACTTGAGTTCTTCGACTTCATTAAACTTCCGTCTTTAGACTTTTTCTTCGATAAATCTTCAGAATATGCCTTGGACTTCCGTTCTTTTTGCACTCTTTATCTTTTGACTTCGTCTTTTCTATTTTGCTTCGATAAAAGCCCGTGATAGCCCGTGTTTTCTCCCTTTTTCATATTTTTATCCTGAAACACAATAAAAACACAAGCCACGCATAATTCCGACCTTTACGACATAAAATACAAGTTTTGGTCTTGTTTTTATTAGAAATAAGTGGTAAAAGGATAAGTGTTTTCACACTTATTAGCTATAGAGGCTAGGATTTTTATATCACAAAAAACTTACAACTATACTAGAATGACATTCTAGTTCCTACGTTTGGTAAGACATAAACTATGATTATTCTGTATGTCGTCACGTAAAAGTAAAATGCTAACAACACACATAAGATAAATTTTCCTCATATACTTTCTTCATAAAAAATGTAATCCTTATCTAAGACTTATGTTAATAGGGCTCTTTTGAGTTAACCCTTGACCGAAAAACCTTTACTTTGTTAAGATCTAATACAAGTAAGCTTCTTGTTTAAAACCAATCATGTTGATGTTAACCTTGCATTTTTGTGAGTAGGGGTGTTAATTAGGTTCGAATCCAATTGGATCGAGTAAATTTGAGGTTGGAGCTAAAAAACATACCAAAAACTACCTTGTCATAATTTTGGGTTGGTCGAATTCGGGTTTACTGGACATGTGTAATGATATATAAAACTTTGATTGGCTAATATTATAAGTTTACACGGAAAAGTTTATAAAAGTTATATAAAATATGTAAAATTTTATTATCTAGGTTAATCAATTTTCCCTAAACCCAAATGGGCTAGATACCCCTATATCTAGGTGGTTAGACTGTTTACCTAGAGAAAAAATACACGATTAGCGTCAAACATAGTCCCTTAAGTTACTTACATTTCTTGATATCATTACGATGGGTTCCTCGTTACCTACATTTCCAAACAATTATCTCCACATTTCATTTACTCTTGATTGGGTTTATTTTCGCGAACAATCACGGCTATAAGAAAAAACAATGCTATTAAAAGATGCCACAAATTACTATTAATACTAGTTATTAAACTGAAGATTTTATTTAGCAGCAACAATCTCAATTACTACATACACAGAGATTGTGAACACATGAAAAATAATCGCTAATGCCTTTACAAAAATCTTTGCAATCACTGTCTTTTATATAATCTGGACTAGGAACAACAATTGGTATTTGCAAACCTGTAGTAATATTCTATTAGCCATATATAAGTTATGAGCGTGTTATAGAAATGGAGAGGATTATAGAGACGAAGACTACCACATATGAAAGGCAATAGTGTGACCACGAACACCGTCTTAAAAAATATTGCGCCTTGTTTCAACAAATGAATTGTATAGCTACAAAAGGAGTAACGTGTAACACCCCCAAATATTCATACTTTAGTTCAGCGGAAGATTCGTTGGTGTTACGGGATAGCACATTATTCAAATCATAGACAACGCTTAAAAAACGCGTTGTTTAATAATAAAGCATTTTCCATTCATAAATATCAAATTACATAGGTCCCCAGGTCATAGTATTTCATACAATTTTACAAAACATTTGAATGGAAAATTTATTTGAATGCGGGCCATAAATTCTTGTCGTCTTCCCGAGAATTACCTTCAAGTACCTGAGATAAAAACATGTTAAAAGGTCAGCGAAACGCCGAGTGAATTCATAGAGTTTAATAAAAAACCATTATTATATCACCGGTATATAATTATTACCGAAAATCATTTTGTACAAATCTTTGTCGTAGGCTATAAAATAGGCCGAAGACATTTTATACAAATCTTTGTCGTAAATCATAATATAGTCTTTTGCCTTCAAATCCATTATATGAACCATTGTCGCAAAAACATCATACAATACGTTTTATAACGTTGTATAGAATTAAATAAAAACCGTTATATGAAAATGGTTATGTAAAACCAAAACACGAACATAATATCAGTAATAAGACCCCGTATTGCTAGTCAGGAAATATATTATAATTCAATGCGTATATCAGTATTTTCGTTATTGGGTTATTATAAGTCACATGACATTGCTACCTTACTATAACAAACAACGGGTAGCTAACCCGTAATTCCTTTGCCCATCTAAAACAGCATGCGTCACAATAATCACGCTTATATAAATCTTCTCATACATAAATTCGCTTACCAATCAATGTGGCACGACGGGGATCAACCGTCAAGGCGCGAACAGGGGTGATCTTCCCTAAATAGTACTATTATATGCATAAGCGTCTTCCAAATCCCGGTAGTTTACAATTCATGCTAATGGGACTTTTAGTGACATAACCTAACTAATAATAATCCATATCATTTCATATATCGGGTCATATAATCATTCATCGGGTCATATATGTAACACCCCTAAATATTCATGTTTCAAATCAGCGGAAGAGTCGTTGGTGTTATGGGATAGCACATTACTCAAATTATAGACAACGCTTAAAAATTGCGTCGTTTGATAATAAAGCGTTTTCCATTCATGAATATCAAATTACATAGGTCCTCAGGTCATAGTATATCATACAAATTTACAAAATATTTGAATGGAAATTTATTTGAATGCGGACCATTAATTCTTTTCGCCTTCCTGAGAATTATCTTCAAGTACCTGAGATAAAACATGTTAAAAAGTCAGCGAAACGCCGAGTGAATTCATAGAGTTTAATAAAAACCATTAATATATCACCGGTATATAATGATTACCGAAAATCATTTTGTACAAATCTTTTTTGTAGGCTATAAAATAGGACAAAGACATTTTATACAAATCTTTGTCGTATATCATAATATAGGCTTTTGCCTTCAAAACCATTATACGAATCATTGTCGCAAAAACATCACACAATACGTTTTATAACGTTGTATAGAGTTAAATAAAAACCGTTATATGAAAATGGTTATGTAAAACCAAAACACGAACATAATATCAGTAATAAGACCCCGTATTTCTAGTCAGGCAATATATTTTAATTCAATGCGTATATCAGTATTTTCGTTATTGGATTATTATAAGCCGCATGACATTGTTACCTTTCTACAACATATATCGGGTAGCTAACCCGTAATTCCTTTGCCCATCTAAAACAACGTGTCGTCACAATAATAACGCTTATATAACTCTTATCATACATAAATTCGCTTACAAATCAATTTGGCACGACGGGGATCAACCGTCAAGGCGCGAAGTGGCGTGATCTTCCCCAAATAGTACTATTATATGCATAAGCGTCTACCAAATCTTGGTAGTTCACAATTCATGCTAATGGGACTTTTAGTGACATAACCTAACTAATAATAATCCATTTCATTTCATTCATCGGGTCATATAATCATTCGGGTCCATATCAATAAGCATACAATCAGGACAACTGGTGTCCTATCTTTATTAAAACTAACATGTTATCTCCCTCGCGGGTTTATAAAACACTTCATAAAACATTTAAAAGAGTGTGAGGCTATGAACTCACATTGGTGTGGGAAGGCGGGTTATCTGTAATTAGGACGTATGGTACGTGCCTCGATCACTGGAAACCTAGACAAATAATACTCTGTCTTATGCTATGGCCAATAACTTTATAAAATGTTGTTTTGTATATGTAATTATGTCATAATATGATGATGATCAAGTGGGATTTTATCTCTTCATACAACATTATAGTTGTTATGTGTTAGTTAATTTAGACTAGTTATGTAAAACCCACATGCTTTTACCATGAATAGTACCCTTAAGATCGTGCGTACTAGAAACTTTCCTTTTATAGCATGTTTACGTTCACGTATAAGAATTTTAAGTATTACGTACGTGTTAGAACACGATAAGTTTTATTATGTATGAACACACTATAATTATTCAAATAATAATTATAATCCCGAACATGCGATCATGAAATCATGAACGTAATTTAATCACGAGCTTATATTAATTAAGTACATATATATTTATTACGAACATGAATAAATATATTAAGTCACTATCAATAATTAATTAGAACACATAAAACACGAACACGATAAAACACGAACGAACACTAAAATATTTAGACTCGGAAAAGGTACGGGTTACCCCAAGTGGGGCCCCCTACCCGCGGCTACACCAAGAGGATGGGACAAGCCCACTTTAATTTTTACTAAAATAAGGGAATTAGGAAATCTTAGTCGTTTTTCACAATACAGGAAAAATAACAAAAACCCTAATCTTGTTCTTCCTTTGTCCTTTGGCCGCCGGATATATAACACCAAAAAGGGGTGGTCGGTTGATTTTTCATCTTAAATTTTGTGCAAGCATTCGTGTGTGTTCATCCTTGATCGATCCACGCATTCGGTATAACCTTTTTAATCATTTTCTTTTATGTTTTGATTTAATAAGTCACATAAAATCATGATGTTTTTAAAAACTAATTAAAAACATTTATTAAAACATGTAAATGATCATGGGTAAATCAAACAAGGGTTTTTAGGGGTGTTTTGATGTTGGCCGACTCCTAACCGAGACCAAGGGTGGTCTCGGCTTGGCTTATGAACCACCACCGAGACCTCATGGTCTCGGTATGGTGGTGTGGGTCCCACGGCAGCAGCAAACAAAGGGAACCTCAACTTTGGTTCGGGGTATGGTGTTGATTACGGGTCCGGTTCATGGTTTCTAGTCACGATCTGATTCATTGATTATGTTAAGGTTTATGATTTTAATAGTTATTTGTTAAAAATTAAATTAATAAATCGTGGCATAATTAATTTAATTAACATGACTTAGGTTATAAATTTAATTATTAGATCATGATTTTAACCTAAGTATTTATTTTAATTAGACTTTATAATTAATTAATTATTAAAAACATCATGACTATAATTGATGAATCAACATGACTTAAGTTATATTATTAGTAATTAATAATACATGTTTTAGCCTAAGTATTCTAACTTTATTTAATTAAAAACATGATATATTTAATTAAATACTTTTAACCTATAGTTTATTTAATTTACATGTAATAATTAATAAACTATACTTTATAACAACATGACTTAGAATAATAATCAGAAAACACTTAAGCTTATATAATTAGCTTATTTAACCAGCTTATATCTAATTATGGAAACTTTCTATTTTTAGAAACTTATTTAATTAAGGCAGCTAATCTATTTATGGAAACTTTCTATTTTTAGAAACTTATTTGATTAAGGAAGCTAATCTATTTATGAAAACTTTCTATTTTTAGAAACTTATCTATTTTAAGCAGTAATTCTATTTTGGAAACTTTCTATTTTTGGAAACTTTCTATTTTTGGAAACTTTCTATTTTTGGAAACTTTCTATTTTTAGAAACTTTCTAATTTTGGTAACTTTCTACTTTTGGAAACATTCTATTTTGGAAACCTGCTATTTTTAGAAAGTTACTTATTATTACACAGTAAGCATAATAATACATGAAATACAAGTAATACTTAATTAGAATAGACATAATGTAAGATAAATACAGTATTAATCTTCAAACAGTGAAACATGACATGAACGTATAAAATAAACTAAGACATAACATAAAACCAGTTACGTATTTAGTAATCAGATACATATACACGTATATATTTATGTAGCATTAGTGATACCGAAGTATGACTCTCTTCCATTCGTCTTCTTCGTTCACTGGACATAAGGTACGGATTCCCGTCCTTTCAGTATGGACATTCTTTCTTTATTAGGATTTCCCGTATGCAGCCAACTGTTTTCCCGTAGTATAAGTTTATATGTTTGATTGCTTATGTTTAATTAAGAATACCTATAGCCATATACATGCATGACCAGTTTCACCTCGTTATCGAGGTACCATAACCATAACACTAGAGGCACTGGTGTTATGACTTCCCCACGGCGGAGTGATTGCTCGTGGCGTCCCTTCAGCTTTTGGCCATATTAATATATTTATCATGTGGGGCGTATGGGTGCATCCTAGTTACATGTTTTCAGCAGATTACTCAGTGTGAATGTGGTGTGTGCCTTGCATCCTTCACAAGGAGCTGATCCTTCCAAACAAAAAACCAGTATATTAAATTAGAGGCAGCCCCTCTAATTTGAATGATGAGGTCACCCCTCCAATTTTTCATGCACGGTGGATTTTCATGACCTATATTGGCTAATGTTAAAATATGTTAAATAGTTTTTACAAGATAAACATAAGGCTTTTCAAACTATAAAACCAGTTTTACTAAGACTTAACCGGGTTATTCGGGACTTAGTTTCTTCCGCTGTTATATGTTTATATGCTTATATTATTCATGATTTATTGTACATCCGTGCACTGAGCCTATTGCTCAGTCGTTTTCCTTTTCATGTTCCCAAAACGGCAGGTACTCAGGGACGCTCGTAGACTTTAAGCGTATGTCATATGGACTGGAAGCTTTCTAGCCTTTCTTTACTTTATGCATTATCTTTACTTTGATACTCTTTCCATGGACATTGTTTAGCCCTTTCATTTACAGTACTTATGTTTGTGTGTGATGAGCTTTACTTTTGGACTACCGATGTTTGATTCCGGTATTTCCTTTTATGGTCATGTAATGTTTTAGACATTTATCCTTGTATGCTTTGATGACACGCCATAATTACGCGTGACATTCAATTATCGAAATGGGGGTGTTACAATTATGGTATCAGAGCCAAGGCTTCGACCTGTATGCTCTCAAAATATGACCTGTGATTTGTGGGTAGTCACTATGGTCTTCCTAGAACTGACAGTCGTTTTCATGCATTCATCATTTTTATGTATACATATATATGTCATTGTCGCAAGTTTATGACTAAGTAATGGTTGGTACAGGACTAGCCCTATTTTGTCGCATATGTTTGTAACACCCCATTTTGATAATGGAATATCACGCGTAATTATGGCGTGTCATCAAAGCATACAAGGATAAATGTATAAAACATTACATGACCATAGGGATAACCGGAATCAAACATCGGTTCCCAAACATAAGCCCAAAACATAATAAAGCAAAAGAAATGAATGAAAGACTAAACAAGCATAAGTATATGAAGGCAAAAAGGAACAGAAGTCTCTAGCAGCTTCCATCTTATGTACGTCCTCCAATTTCTCGAGTCTTTCCTAGGGTACCTGCCGTTTTGGGACATGGAAAGGAAAGTAACGGCTGAGCAAAACTCTCAGTGCACGGATATAGACATAGTATAAGTGACTAAAACATAATAGAGACTTAATAGCAGCGGAAATGTATAAGTCCTGGAAAACCTGGAACATGTTCATAAAACTGGTTTTATAGTTTGAAAAGCCTTATGTTTATCTTATGAAAACTATTTAACGTATTTTACCATTAGCCAATATAGGTCATGAAAATCAACCGTGCATGAATACTTGGAGGGGTGACCTCATCATGCAAATTAGAGGGGCTGCCTCTAATTTAATATACTGGTATTGGGGTAGGAGGGATCAGCTCCTTGTGAAGGATGCAAGGCACACACCACATTCACCATGAAATCCTGAATAAAACATGTAACTAGGATGCACCCATACGCCCCACATGATAAATATAATATAGATGGCCAACAGTTGAAAGGGACGCCACGAGCAATCACTCCACCGTGGTGAAGTCATAACATCAGTGCCTCTAATGCTATGGTTATGGTACCTCCATAACTAGGTGAAACTGGTCATGCATGTATATCGCTTTAGGTATTCTAATTAAACATAAGCAATTCAATAACATATAAAACAAATACTGGGAAAGCAGTTGGCTGCATACGGGGAATCCTAATAAGGAAAGAATGTCCATACTGAAAGGACGAGAATCCGTACCTTATGTCCAGTGAACGAAGAAGACGAACTGAGAGGAATCCTACTTCCGAATCACTAACGCTACATAAATACATACATGAATAAGTATCTTCTTACTAATACGTAACTGATTTTATGTCATGTCTTAGCTTATTTATATGTTCTTATCAGGTTTTACTGTTTAAAGCCTTAAACTACGTTTATCTTACATTCTATTTAGTCTGATTAAGTATTTCTGGTATTTCATGTGTTATTATACTTACTGTGTAATAATAAGTAACTTTCCAAAAATAGAAGGTTTCCTAAAATAGAAAGTTTCTAAAAATAGAAGTTTCCAAAAATAGAAAGTTTCCAAAAATAGAAAGTTTCCAAAAATAGATTTACTGCTTAAAATAGATAAGTTTCTAAAAATAGAAAGTTTCCATAATTTGAAATAAGCTGGTTAAATAATCTAAGTATATAAGCCTAAGTGTTTTCATGATTATTTTCTAAGTCTTATGATATAATGTATAGTTTATTAATTATTTCATGTAATTAAATTAAACTATAGGTTAAAATATTTAATTAAAGTATAACATGTTTTTAATTAAATAAGTTAATACTTAGGTTAAAATATGTATTATTATATATTAATAATATAACCTAAGTCATGTTAATTAATTAATTATATCCATGGTTTTAAAATAATTAATTAATTATAAGCCTTAAATATACAAATACTTAGGTTAATTAATTTCATGATTATTAATTAACAATAATAAACCTAAGTCCATGCTTATTTAAATTAATTATCAAGCATATTGATTTAATTTAATTAATCTTGTAACAATTAATCTCGTAATAATAAGTCGCGTTTTATTAATTTAATTTACCTTGTAAATTAACATACATGTTAAAATTAATGACTTGAAAAATAATAACCCGTAACCCTGTATTATTTTATTGAAACGCGACGTAACTCAAACCATATATAAGCCGAACCAAACAGCCCCTTAAATTCGGGTCATCAAACTCACTGCCAAGCGCACCCTTAAGTCTGATTTAAAACCCAAAACCAAACACCCCCTTTACACTGCCAGTTGCCCCTGGCTGCTTTGCGTTCCCCCTGTTTGTTTAAAACTCCCACCGACTGGCTAAACTTTCCAGCCGTGGGTTCCTACTGCCAGACCAAACCAACCCCCTGCCTGTTTGTTGTTTCCCCCCGTCAGTACATACCAAGCCAACACCCTTAATTGGGTTGCGGCTGGTGGAAATAAGTACCACCGAGACTCCTATGAGTCTCGGTTTGTGTGCCTTTCGAACCCAGCAACAAACAAATGCAAACCTTCTTTTTATCTAACGTTTAATTAACATGTTTTAGACCTTTTTATCTTGGATTTTGTGATTCAAAACGCAAAGAAAGAAAAGAAAACGGGATTTAGGGTTTTACCTTGTTTCTTTTCGTGTTAGGGTTTAGGAAATCCAAAATATATGCACTCCTCGTTCTTCTTGGATCATGAAGCCATGGTTTCTTGTTTCTTTGTGTAGGTCGTGGCATAGAAGCAAGAAAAGGAGGAGACAAAACTGGCGGCTGTATTTTTAGATTAAGGTTTCCTGGTTTGTGTTATTTGTGTCGACCAAAGCAAAAAAACAAAACCCCTCCCGTCTGTTTTATTTACACGGCTAAACACCAATTACTTGGGCCTTGGGCCCAAGTCCTACCTCTTCTCTTGTTTGTCTAAAACAACCCTTATACTTATTCTTATTTGTTTGTGTTATTCGCTTAATAAAACGTATGCGTTTAATTAATTACGTATTCGGTTTCTTGTATAAATTATGTCGTGAACTATCTTGTAATAACTTCATGTGTTATACGTAATATTAATTTACGTAATACTTGTCGTGTTTAAATAAGTATATGTAATAATAATAATTGTGCTAACTGCTCGTGCTCTCGTGTTATGTCGTTACTAATTATTCGTGATATTATAATTACCATTACCTAACGACATTCGTCATTTTAATAATTACGTAAGCACAAATTATATGTTCGTGATAATAATAATTATTTAAATAATTATTGTGTGTTCATACTTAGTAAATACCTATCGTGTTATAACACGTACGTAATTATTGAAATTAATATTTGTGATATGTGTTCATGTTAATTAAGGAAAGTTTTAATCTTGTACGTACAATTATAAGTATACTGTTCATGGTAAAAGCATGCGGGTTTTACAACTCTTCCCCCCTAAAAAGAATAATTCGTCCCCGAATTATAGATAACGTAACTTAAAGAGGAACATACCCGAATCAAACTGAGAGGGTATGTAAGGTTAATGAACGTACAGGTGACATGGTAGAAGGAACGTGGAACGTGACATGTCTTGAAAGGACATGGAACGTGACTCTACTGAAAGGATATATCTAATTGATAAGAGAAAAAAATGGATAAGAAGTCCGGATGAACTTGTCCGTTTCCAAGTGGCCTCCCTCTTGGAACGTTTCCTTCAGAAGATCTTGACACTAATGATAAATCTTGGTCCTCCTGACCTTGACTTGGAATACGAAGAAATTCATGGTTATCAACGGAAGGTAGATCCCTTAAATTCAATCGAGGAAAAATAAGAGTTAACGTGCTAGAGTAACTGATATGTTACGATGCAAGACAATCTGACTTAACTGATAATTAGAAATGATGCACGAGACATAAAGAAACGTAGTACGTGAAAAATTTTGAACGTGATACGTGAAAAAATTTTGAACGTGCTACGTGGAGATATGGCGAGTGTAGTATGAGTAAACATATCGTGATCCATGATATGTGTAACATATCTTGATCATGATATGAGGAACGTGGAATGAACATGACATGTGAAACATATCGTGATCATAGAATATAATGGCGGTAATGCCAAACGCTACAAGGTGAGATGTGGAATATGACGTGAAACGTCTATCTGATGATGGAGAGTTATACTAAACTTAGGTCTGGTCTCTCAAGTTCTTGCAAACTTCCCGAATGAGAAAAATGAACGTAAAATCGTAAGCCAAGATACGATCATGAACGTGAATAGTGCCAAGATACGATCATGAGGACGTGAAGTAATTTAGGAGTACAATTGCGAATCTTTGTCTGACCCGATAGCTGAGGGATTACCAAGTGGTCGGATGAGCCTTGGCTGGAACATGTCCGATCAATCTGTTGGTTCTGCAATCCTTGCGGATGTAAGGATTCTGCAGACTTGATCAAACTGTTTGCAATAAACCAGATAGCATCATGCTTCTTCTGAGTTTGCGTTAAACTGGTAACAAAAATACGTGGAGATCTTGTCCCATTTCAATTCACAATTTCAGATGATGAAAACATCCCAGTTTGTTGGTGTTCTATCTTAACCTTTTGGTATGTCAGGTACTTAGATATGAACGTTACTGTATCTTGCTTCATCGAACTTGCTACATAGGAGTTTACGAAACTCTGAGTCTATGAATCCAAACTTCTCTTAGCGTAGGATTTTATAGAACACCTAATGTAATGTAGGGTTCCCTCCTTTTACGCATAAGTAGAGTCATGGTAAGATTAACCGTAGGAACCCGTGTGATTTAGCGTGTTACTGTAATCAAACAGAATTGATATTGGAAAATTTTCTAGGGTAAAAATTTCTCTTGTCAAGAATTTACAACATAGTGCAGATATGGTCTTCCTGTTCTTCTCTAGGCTTAAAGGAAATCAGGTTATCCTCAATGAAAATGCTGATGAATTTGTTATGAGTTCATGGAACTCATTCTTATAATGCCGTTGGAGCATTGATGAAACTAAGTCAAAATCATAAATCTAGCATGACCGAGTCGTGCACGAATAGCAGTCATGGATATGTCCTGCTTTTTCACTCGTCACTGTTGGCAGCATGATCATGAGTTCGATCTTGGAAAAGTGATTAACACTATACGGTTGATTGGACATGTCGTCAATACGTGGAGGAGAATAACGGTCATGAATGGTGATTTGTTTAAGTCGACGGTAGTCGACACATAATCTCATGGTACCATCCTTCTCCTTGTAGGTTCTTCTGGAATGTATAGGAAGACTTTGGAATAATCAACTGGCTATGCTTAAAAGAATTAAGTGGTCGTGTCTTACTGACCGCTAGAAAATTTTTGCGACCATGGCTAACAACGCACATGCTTGTAAGCATAGATAATTTCTACAGATTGTTCGATGGAAAATCAAGCTGAAAGTATTCAGGAGCCTGAACATTACTGTACATAATTATGAATCATAGCATAGTGTGTTGTTCATAGTCCATAATTAGGATAAAATTCATCTTGTGTCTGTCCGAGGAAATGCGTTAGCAGCTTGAATCTCATCATTAAACTGAAGGAAAACCATCGTATGCGTGGGAATACGAAAGGTGTCCTTCATGGTCATGAATATATGAACTATGGTGAAAGAAATGAAAGTGACATCGGCAACGTGACAGTTCACACTGATGCGCCGATAATGGTATTGAAATTCTTGTGGCCTGATTAATACATGGCACAACAAAATAGATATACCCTTGGAGGGTACCCTGAATTTCTTAGAAATGTTCCATAGTTGGACGTGATCATGTGTCTTGACTCGTTTCTTGGAACTATAAGCATGACATATGTCTTGACTGGTGTCTTGACATGTGTCTTCAGGAGGTATACGTGAGACCTGTGTCTTGACTGATGTCTTGACATGTGTCTGAAATGACAGCCGAATGACGTGTGACATGTAACTAAGAATTAGGGACAATGATTGATGGGAATCGTCTGATGGTGAAGCATCTTCTCGTCCAATGCTTTGCTCCGACGCCTTTGTCTTCGTCTTATAGGATCTCCAGGTTGTGAACAGCATCCGCATCTCGTAGCGTCTCCGAACGTCAGCACCATCGACCTTTAGTAACATCTCCCAGTTATGAGCGGCATCAACAATATTGTAGAATATCAGCAAACTGAAAATACGCCTGAGGTGATTCAGAATCGACTAGCGAATACTCGTGAAGTATTGCAAGTGGAATACACATGGATCAAGGTACGTGTAATACACATGAAATACGGTACGTGGAGTACACGTGGAATGTACATGAAATGATCGGTATGTGGTCGATCTTTTATCATGATTTAAGGAAAGTATATCGGTTAAACGGTTAGGAAAACCATCATGATAACCTGGCAGTATTAGCATAGCCATCATTCTGGTTATAACGGAAACGTTAAAGTGTGGTTACACAAAATTCAACGATGATTTTCCTGACAACATGATCAATGAAAACCAACCATGACTATCATGAAAGCATGATTCAATGAAATCTAACAATTTCTTGCAGGTCATCGTAAATAACAAAAGAGGCGTAAAACATAATCAACATGAAGACGGAATTATCATGAAGAAACATGAAACCATCTACCACAAAGAAGTGTATAACATAATCAGCATGAAACTGAAGTTAACCATGACAGTATGAAAACATACTTGACATAAAAACATAATAACTTATGAGGGGACATGAAAAAAAACATTTATGCCAATTTAAATAATGAGAAAAATTTTATGCATGAAAAACAGTGCATGAATGCGTAATGTAGTTTATAAAACCTTTATATGTGCGAGGGAACGCCTATGGGTCGGTTCCGAAACAAAAGACATGGCGAGCGGACGCCTATGGGTCGGTCCCAAAGTTAAAAGTTTCGATAAAAGCACATGCGACTAAATAGGGCCAGTCCTGTACCAACCATTACTTAGTCATAATCCCTGCAACAATGATACATGAAACATAAATAAATGAAACTAATCTGTCAAAACTTATCAGAAAAAAAAATTTTATGTGACTAATTATGAACTACTGGGGTTCAGTCCACATAGCCACAGTTCACGAGGAACATTATGCATGAAACAATGACACATAACTAAATATGAATGACGGTTGTCCATCCGTATTAGTAAAACAATATCGATGAAAACATCAAGGTTAAAACCTCAAGGTGCTGAAAACATCATGGTTAAAGCAACAATACGCTGAAAACATCAATTCGTAGAATAGCAAACGTTGGCTTAGGAAGCTCCTGGTGACTACCCACTAGTCAGAGGTCGAGTTTTAGAGCCTATAGGTCGAAGCCTTGGCTCTGATACCATAATTGTAACACCCCATTTTGATAATGGAATGTCACGCGTAATTATGGCGTGTCATCAAAGCATGCAAGGATAAATGTATAAAACATTACATGACCATAGGGATAACCGGAATCAAACATCGGTTCCCAAACATAAGCCCAAAACATAATAAAAAAAAAGAAATAAATGAAAGACTAAACAAGCATAAGTATATGAAGGCAAAAAGGAAAGAAGTCTCTAGCAGCTTCCATCCTATGCACGTCCTCCAATTGCTCGAATCTTTCTTATGGTACCTTCCGTTTTGGGACATGGAAAGGAAAGTAACGGCTGAGCAAAACGCTTAGTGCACGGATATAGACATAGTATAAGTGACTAAAACATAATAGAGACTTAATAGCAGCGGAAATGTATAAGTCCTGGAAAACCTGGAACATGTTCATAAAACTAGTTTTATAGTTTGAAAAGCCTTATGTTTATCTTATGAAAACTGTTTAACGTATTTTACCATTAGCCAATATACGTCATGAAAATCCACCGTGCATGAATACTTGGAGGGGTGACCTCATCATGCAAATTAGAGGGGCTGCCTCTAATTTAATATACTGGTTTTTGGGTAGGAGGGATCAGCTCCTTGTGAAGGATGCAAGGCACACACCACATTCACCATGAACTCCTGAATAAAACATGTAGCTAGGATGCACCCATACACCCACATGATAAATATAATATAGATGGCCAAAAGCTGAAAGGGACGCCATGAGCAATCACTCCGCCGTGGTGAAGTCATAACATCAGTGCCTCTAATGTTATGGTTATGGTACCTCCATAACTAGGTGAAACTGGTCATGCATGTATATGGCTTTAGGTATTATAATTAAACATAAGCAATTCAATAACATATAAAACAAATAATGGGAAAGCAGTTGGCTGCATACGGGGAATCCTAATAAGGAAAGAATGTCCATACTGAAAGGACGGGAATCCGTACCTTATGTCCAGTGAACGAAGAAGACGAACTGAGAGGAATCCTACTTCCGAATCACTAACGCTACATAAATACATACATGAATAAGTATCTGCTTACTAATACGTAACTGATTTTATGTCATGTCTTAGCTTATTTATATGTTCTTATCAGGTTTTGACTGTTTAAAGCCTTAAACTGCGTTTATCTTACATTCTGTTTACTCTGATTAAGTATTTCTAGTATTTCATGTGTTATTATACTTATTGTGTAATAATAAGTAACTTTCCAAAAATAGCAGGTTTCCTAAACTAGAAAGTTTCTAAAAATAGAAGTTTCCAAAAATAGAAAGTTTCCAAAAATAGAAAGTTTCCAAAAATAGAAAGTTTCCAAAAATAGATTTACTGCTTAAAATAGACAAGTTTCTAAAAATAGAAAGTTTCCATAATTAGAAATAAGCTTGTTAAATATGCTAAGTATATAAGCCTAAGTGTTTTCATGATTATTTTCTAAGTCTTATGATATAATGTATAGTTTATTAATTATTTCATGTAATTAAATTAAACTATAGGTTAAAATATTTAATTAAAGTATAACATGTTTTTAATTAAATAAGTTAAATACTTAGGTTAAAATATGTATTATTATATATTAATAATATAACCTAAGTCATGTTAATTAATTAATTATATCTATGGTTTTAAAATAATTAATTAATTATAAGCCTTAAATATACAAATACTTAGGTTAATTAATTTCATGATTATTAATTACCAATAATAAACCTAAGTCCATGCTTATTTAAATTAATTATCAAGCATATTGAACTAATTTAATTAATCTTGTAACAATTAATCTCGTAATAATAAGTCGCGTTTTATTAATTTAATTTACCTTGTAAATTAACATACATGTTAAAATTAATGACTTGAAAAATAATAACCCGTAACCCTGTATTATTTTATTGAAACGCGACGTAACTCAAACCATATATAAGCGGAACCAAACAACCCCTTAAATTCGGGTCATCAAACTCACTGCCAAACGCACCCTTAAGTCTGATTTAAAACCCAAAACCAAACACCCCCTTTACACTGCCAGTTGCCCCTGGCAGCTTTGCGTTCCCCCTGTTTGTTTAAAACTCCCACCGACTGGCTAAACTTGCCAGCCGTGGGTTCCCACTGCCAGAACAAACCAACCCCCTGCCTGTTTGTTGTTTCCCCCCGTCAGTACATACCAAGCCAGCACCCTTAATTGGGTTGCGGCTGGTGGAAATAAGTACCACCGAGACTCCTATGAGTCTCGGTTTGAGTGCCTTTCGAACCCAGCAACAAACAAACGCAAACCCCCTTTTTATCTAACGTTTAATTAACATGTTTTAGACCTTTTTATCTTGGATTTTGCGATTCAAAACGCAAAGAAAGAAAAGAAAACGGGATTTAGGGTTTTACCTTGTTTCTTTTCATGTTAGGGTTTAGGACATCCAAAATAAATGCACTCCTCGTTCTTCTTGGATCATGAAGCCATGGTTTCTTGTTTCTTTGTGTAGGTCGCGGCATATAAGCAAGAAAAGGAGGAGACAAAACTGGCGGCTGTATTTTTAGATTAGGGTTTCCTGGTTTGTGTTATTTGTGTCGACCAAAGCAAAAAAAACAAAACCCCTCCCGTCTGTTTTATTTACACGGCTAAACACCAATTACTTGGGCCTTGGGCCCAAGTCCCTACCTCTTCTCTTGTTTGTCTAAAACAACCCTTGTACTTATTCTTATGTGTTTGTGTTATTCGCTTAATCAAACGTACGCGTTTAATTAATTACGTATTCGATTTCTTGTATAAATTATGTCGTGTACTATCTTGTAATAACTTCATGTGTTATACGTAATATTAATTTACGTATTACTTGTCGTGTTTAAATAAGTATATGTAATAATAATAATTGTGCTAACTGCTCGTGCTCTCGTGTTATGTCGTTATTAATTATTCGTGATATTATAATTACCATTACCTAACGACATTCGTCATTTTAATAATTACGTAAGCACAAATTATATGTTCGTGATAATAATAATTATTGTGTGTTCATACTTAGTAAATACCTATCGTGTTATAACACGTACGTAATTATTGAAATTAATATTTTTGATATGTGCTCATGTTAATTAAGGAAAGTTTTAATCTTGTACGTACAATTATAAGTATACTGTTCATGGTAAAAGCATGCGGGTTTTACAGTGTTTTATCGAAACTTTTAAATTTGGGACCGACCCATAGGCGTCCCCTCGCCATGTCTTTTATTTGGGGTGAACTGACCATAGGCGTTCACTCTCGACCATACAAAAGTTTTCATAAAACTGTATCATGCATTCATATACAAATTTTCTTGCATTAATTTTTTCTCTTGATTTATGGGTATAAATTTTTTTTCATGTATATATAATTTATGTTTTGATCTGTTTAATCATATGTTTTATGTTATACTGTCAGATGGTTCTCACATGCGAGTAGGAAAAACTCAATGCAGCAATCCAAGTTGCAATGCAAGCTTTGCTACCTCAACCGAGGAATGACATCAGGGCTGAGGTTCAAGCTGCCAACAATCAACAGCATAACCAAGCACCTCCTCCTCCTCCTCCTCCAGTGACATTGGCAATATGGCTGGAGAGATTCAATGTAAAACCCGCATGCTTTTACCATGCATAGTACCCTTAGGATCGTACGTACTAGATTAAAACTTTCCTAATATAGCATGATTAGATTACGTGTTAGGAGTTTACGTATTACGTACGTGTTAGAACACGATAAGTATTTACTATGCACAATCACGTAATAATTATTTAACGATAATTAATCACGAACATGCGATCATGAAATCATGAACGTAATTAAAACACGAACTATTATTAATTACGTATATATATTTATTACGAGCGTAATTAAATATATTAGATCACGGTATTTACGTAACGAGAACATTTAAAACACGAACATAAATAATCACAAACGTTTAACTAAATAACGATACACAGAAAAAGGTACGGGTACCCCAAGTGAGGTCCCTACCCGCGGCCAACAAGGACAAATGGGCCTAGCCCATTTGTCAAATTTACTAAAAGGGGGTTTATTATTTTTATACTACTCAAATAAACTTTACAGAAGATTTTAAGAAAACCTAAAACCTCCTCCTTCCCTTTGTCTCTTTGTGCCGCCACCCTACAAACACCATACAAGGTGATTTTGATTTTTGATCTTGAAGTTTTGGTGATTGATCGTGTTGGTTCTTCGTCCTCTTGATCCACGATTTCGGTAAAACCTTTTTAAACCTTTTCTTTTGATTTAATCTTTTTATAAATTATGAACATGTGATGTTTTTACAAAAACATAATAATTAATCATGGATCTAACATGTTTTGGTGTTAAATAAAATCAAAAGTGTTTTTAAGGGGTGTTTGTTTTGGCCGCAGGCTACAACCGAACCCGAATGGGTTTCGGTTTGCCAAGCCGACCACCACCAAGACCATATGGTCTTGGTTGGTGCGTGTGGGTCCCACGGCAGCAAGGAAACATGGGGTACCCCGAGTTGGTTCGGGGTACGGTGTCGATTTCATGTCCGGTTCATGCTTTTTAGTTTAGATCCGGTTCATGTTGTATGTTAGTTTTTTTTATGTTTATGATCTTAGGTGAAAAAAATTAAATTAATAAAATGATGTGATTAATTTAATAACATGACTTAGGTTATTTAATTATTAATGATCATGAAATTATTTTAACCTAAGTATTTATATATTTAAGACTTATAATTAATTAATTATTTTAAAACCATGGATATAATTAAATAATTAACATGACTTAGGTTATATTATTAAAATATAATAATACATATTTTAACCTAAGTATTTAATTTATTTAATTAAAAACATGTTATACTTTAATTAAGTATTATAACCTATAGTTTAATTAAATTACATGAAATAATTATTAAACTATAAATTATATCATATGACTTAGAAATAATCATGAAAAACACTTAGGCTTATATACTTAGCTTATTTAACCAGCTTATTTCTAATTATGGAAACTTCCTATTTTTAGAAACTTAATTAAATAAGGTAGCTAATCTATTTATGGAAACCAGCTATTTTTAGAAACTTATTTATTTCAGGTAGCTAATCTATTTATGGAAACTTATTTAATTAAGGCAGCTAATCTATTTATGGAAACTTTCTATTTTTAGAAACTTATCTATTTTAAGCAGTAAATCTATTTTTGGAAACTTTCTATTTTTGGAAACTTTCTATTTTTGGTAACTTTCTATTTTTGGAAACTTTCTATTTTTGGAAACTTTCTATTTTTGGAAACTTTCTATTTTGGGAAACTTTCTATTTTAGGAAACCTGCTATTTTTGGAAAGTTACTTATTATTACACAGTGAGTATAATAACACATGAAATACAAGAAAAACTTAATCAGATTAAACAGAATATAAGATTTAACACAGTTTAAGGCTTTAAAACAGTAAAACATGGTAGGAACACATAAAATAAGCTAAGACATGACATAAAACAAGTTATGTATTTAGTAAGCAGATACTTATTCATGTACATATTTATGTAGCACTAGTGATTTGGAAGTAGGATTCTCGCAGTTCGTCTTTCTCGTTCACTGGACATAAGGTACGAATTCCCGTCCTTTCAGTATGGACATTCTTTCCTTATTAGGATTCCCCGTATGCAGCTAACTGTTTTCCCGTAGTATAAGTTATGTGTTTGATTGCTTATGTTTAATTAAGATTACCTATAGCTATATACATGCATGACCAGTTTCACCTAGTTATGGAGGTACCATAACAATAACATTAGAGGCACTGATGTTATGACTTCACCACGGCGGAGTGATTGCTCGTGGCGTCCCTTCAGCTTTTGGCCAATTATTTATACTTATCATGTGGGGTGTATGGGTGCATCCTAGTTACATGTTTTATTCAGGATTACATGGTGAATGTGGTGTGTGCCTTGCATCCTTCACAAGGAGCTGATCCCTCCTACCCAAAAACCAGTATATTAAATTAGAGGCAGCCCCTCTAATTTGCATGATGAGGTCACCCCTCCAATTATTCATGCACGGTGGATTTTCATGACCTATATTGGCTAATGGTAAAATATGACAAACAGTTTTATAAGATAAACATAAGACTTTCAAACTATTAAACCTGTTTTATTAAGACTTAACCAGGTTACTCGGGACTTAGTTTTCTTTCGCTGTTATTATGTTATATGCTTATCCTATTCATGTTTTATTGTACATCCGTGCACTGAGCGTATTTGCTCAGCCGTTTTCCTTTTCTATGTTCCCAAAAGGGCAGGTACTCAGGGACGCTCGTAGACACTAAGAGTACGTGCATATGGACTGGAAGCTGTCTAGCCTTCTTTACATTATGCATTTCCTTTCTTATGATACTTATGCTTTGGACACTGTTTAGTCCTTTCCCTTTATTATACTATGTTTGTGTGGGATGAGCTTTACTTTTGGACTACCGATGTTTGATTCCGGTATTTTCCTTTTTATGGTCAAGTAATGTTTAGACATTTTTCCTTGTATGCTTTGATGACACGCCATAATTACTGTGATATTTCCATTTCCAAAATGGGGTGTTACAATAATGGTATCAGAGCCAAGGCTTCGACCTGTAGGCTCTCAAATATGACCTGTGATTAGTGGGTAGTCACTACGGTCTTCCTAGAACTGACAGTGGTTTTCATGCATTCATCATTTTTAAGCATACATATACATGTCATTGTTTCAGGGTTTTTGACTAAGTAATGGTTGGTACAGGACTGGCCCTATTTAGTCGCATGTGTTTTATCGAAGCTTTTAGATTTGGGACCGACCCATAGGCGTTTCCTCGCTATGTCTTTTGTTTGGGTGACCTGACAAGAGGCGTTCACTGTCGAGCATACAAAAGTTTTCATAAAACTGCATCATGCATTCATACAAAAATTTTCTTGCATAAAATTTTTCTCGTGAAATTTTAGTATAAATTTTTTTTCATGTATATATTTATATTTTATGTTTTGATCTGTTTAATCATATGTTTTATGTTATACTGTCAGATGGTTCTCACACGCGAACAGGAGCAGCTCAATGCTGCAATTCAGGCTGCCATGCAAGCCTTGCTTCCTCAACTGAGGACTGACATCAGGGCTGAAGTTCAAGCTGCCAACAATCAGCAACACAATCAGCCACCTCCTCCTCCTCCTCCAGTGACATTAGAAATATGGCTGGAGAGATTCAACAAGCTCCGCCCTCGAGATTTTGAGAAGACAGATAGCCCCAGCGATGCTGAAAGCTGGTTGGCTCACATCGAGAAGATTTTCAACGCCATGGGTTGTGACCCCGCATACAAGGCTAGGCTGGCATGCTATCGGTTCGAAGGCGATGTACTCAACTGGTGGTTAGCATTGATGCAATCTGAAGGTGGTGATGAGTGGGTTGCTGGTTTGACTTGGGCTCAGTTCAAGACAGGGTGATGGAGCAGTTCTTTCCCAAGGCTGAGCAGGACAAGCTCAAGAGAGAGTACCATGGGATCGGACAGAGAGCTGGGGAGAATAGCAACGAGTTTATGCAGCGCTTTCTTCGCTTGGCTGGTTTCCTTGGTGCGGCAGCAGGTACTCCTGAAGAGCAGGCACATCACTTTAGATGGGCTCTTCGCACATCGGTCCAAACAATCTGGTGTGTGCTACGTTCAACACTGTAGCACAAGTGGCTGATGCAGCACGAAAACTGGAGATGCTGCAGGAGAGAGATGAGTTCGGGGAAGCTGAAAGACCCGACAAGAGGTAAACATTCGTATTCAAGCGGTGACCAATCCGTATACTTTTCATATGTCAATTATTCATCTCCTAAATGTATCTTCCAGGCAGAAAACTGGGGACCGGTCTCTGCCGGCTACTCAGCAGCAGCCTCATCAGCCCAAGGGAAACGGTCAGACTAACGACCGTTCTGCTACGGATAGGCGTGGCGGTAATGACAATTACCGTAACAACGTCGGGCACTCCAACAACAGCAGGTCCTAATACTTACGAAATTCCTTATGTTTTATGTTATAACTCATATTCTGACACTTTAGCAAACTTCTACCAAGAACCATAGAAACGGTATGGACCAGAACCAGAGAGGTTCGCAGCCTAGCCGTCCAGCTATCACTGGTATTCAATCTTACGATTATCCGCTTGTCCTTTGTACCCAACTATCATGTCGTATGCAAAATGTTTTTTTATCAGGCCCTCAGCCATCCAGAGCACCTGCTGGATGATACACTCAGCCTCTTTGCTCTACTTGCCACCGTAGGCACCCAGGACCATGTCGCCATAATACTGATGCGTGCTTCAAGTGTGGTCTTCCTGTCCATATTATGAAGGATTGCCGTAAGGGCGAGATGGAGGGTACATCAGGACATGCTGATACCAAGCCGCCTCCTACTGCCGGGCGTGTCTAAACGACATCTCGAGACTAGGCCAACAAGTCTACAAGTACCATCACTGGAATCTTGTATATGTATGGTCAAGTTGCATGTGTTCTTTTCGATACGGGTGCTACTCACTCGGTTATTTCTACTTCTTATTCTAAGAACAATAGGATGCCTCCCTTGCCACTAGAAAATAGGCTTACTATTTCCACGCCGTTGAGGGACTTTGTATTAATCACCCATGTATACAAGAGTCTTCCCCTAGAATTTGATGATAAGGTTCGACCTGTCGACGCACTTCCGCTGGACATGAATGACTTCGACATGATTTTGGGCATGGATTGGCTATCCAAATATCATGCTACCATAGACTGCCATTCATATCGAGTTATCTTCGGTGATGTCAATGCACCAGAGTACATTCATAATGGGTTCATACCCGGACGGTCTGTACAAGTCATATCCACCCTGCAAGCGTGTGCAGTACTGTCACATGGCTGCGAGGGTTATCTAGCTACGGTTCACGACATGGATGTTGAATCTCCATCAATTCAGGATCAACCAATAGTGTCGGAATTCCAAGATGTGTTTCTAGCAGAAATTTCGGGCATACCACCTGCACGAGAAGTGGAATTCAGTATCGAGCTGGTTCCAGGAGCTGAACCAATCTCAAGGCTCCTTATCGTATGGCTCCCATAGAGCTGAAGGAGTTGAAGGATCAACTGCAAGAACTTCTGGAACGAGGTTTCATTCGACCGAGTGCATCTCCATGGGGCGCACCAATCTTGTTTGTTAAGAAGAAGAACGGCAGTATGCATCTTTGCATAGACTATCGCGAGCTCAACAAGATTACCATTCGGAATAGGTATCCACTACCACGCATCGACGACCTGTTTGACCAACTCCAAGGGGCCAAACACTTCTACAAGATTGATCTTAGGTCAGGCTACCATCAGCTACGGGTCAAGGAGCAGGACATCGCTAAGACTGCCTTTCGTACCCGTGATGGCCACTACGAGTTTGTAGTTATGCCATTTGGCCTGACAAATGCTCCAGCAGTGTTCATGGATCTGATGAACATAATCTTCCATGAATTTTTGGACAAGTTCGTCATTGTCTTCATCGATGACATCCTGATTTTCTCAAAGTCCAAGGAGGAACACGAAGACCATCTTCGTACAGTACTACATATTCTTCGCCAGAAGCAGCTGTATGCTAAATTCTCCAAGTGTGAGTTCTGGTTAGACAAGGTGGCATTCTTAGGTCACATTGTATCAGCAGAAGGAATCACTATGGATCCAGCGAAGGTTGAGGCCATTACTAAGTGGCCAAGGCCGACATCAGCGACGGAAGTCCGCAGTTTCTTAGGCTTAGCTGGCTATTACCGTAGGTTCGTGGAGAACTTTTCCCGACTAGCACTAACATTGACCAAACTGATGCGGAAAGGGGAGAAATTCGTCTGGACGGAAGATCGAGAGAAGAGTTTTGAAGACCTGAAGTAGAAGCTAGTATCTGCACCTATTCTTACTCTACCATCTGGTACGTGTGGATTTCAAATCTACAGTGATGCATCGGGGAAGGGACTTGGTTGTGTTCTCATGCAACATGGGAAAGTGATCGCGTACGCTTCACGGCAGCTTAAGCCTTATGAAGAAAACTACCCCACGTACGACTTGGAACTTGTTGCAGTCGTATTTGCATTGAAGATATGGAGGCACTACTTATATGGAGAATCATGTGACATTTTCACGGACCGCAAGAGCTTGAAGTATATCTTCACTCAACGTGAATTGAACATGAGGCAGAAGAGATGGTTAGAATTGTTGAAAGATTATGACATTAATCTACAGTATCATCCCGGAAAGGCAAAGGTAGTAGTAGATGCTCTTAGCAGGAAGTCCGGAATGATCAACGGCATTAAAATCGAAGAGGAAATCATCAGAGACTTGGAGCAACTAGACATCGAGATCATGGTACGTGGACAGCACGATTACTGGCTAATCTTAGAGTAGAACCCGAGTTGCTATCTAAGATCAAGGAAGCTCAGAAGGATGACGGAGAAATCTGGGCGATAGTACAGAATTTGGAGAAGCAGACAGAATTAGGAGTAGATGCAGATGGTATCGTATGGCAGGGCACTAGACTTTGTGTTCCTGATGACCAAGAACTCCGGGAAGCTTTGTTAGCTGAAGCTCATAGCTCCCCATTCTCGATACATCCTGGTTCGACTAAACTGTACCATGACATCAAGCAGTACTTTTGGTGGAGTGGAATGAAACAGGATGTGGCCACTTACGTCTCCAAATGTCTTACCTGCCAGCAGGTTAAGATCGAGCATCAGCGATCTGCCGGTCTCCTTCAACCGTTAGATATTCCAGAGTGGAAGTGGGACAAAATCACCATGGATTTTGTTACCGGTCTTCCGCCTATCAAAAGGAAGCACGATGAAATTTGGGTTATCGTTGATCGACTTACCAAATCAGCTCATTTCTTACCGATCAGCAAGGAAGATCCGGTAAGTAAACTCGCAGATACGTATAGACGAGAAATCATGAGACTCCACGGTGCACCATCCAGCATCATCTCAGACAGAGATCCTCGATTCACTTCGCGCTTTTGGAAAAGTCTGTAGAAAGCTTGGGGTACACAACTAAAGCTTAGCACGGCTTTTCATCCTCAAACGGACAGACAGTCGGAGCGAACCATTCAGACATTGGAGGATATGTTGAGGTCATGTGCGTTGGAATGGACGGGTGATTGGGACGAATACATCTGTTTGGTGGAGTTTGCATACAACAACAGCTGGCACGCAAGCATCAAGTGTGCTCCATTTGAGATGTTGTATGGCAGAAAGTGTCGCGCCCCAATCTGCTGGGATCAGGTTGGCGAGCAAACACTCGAAGGACCAGAAATCATAGAGATGACCAATGAGAAGATCGCAGTAGCTAAGAAGAAAATTCAGGAGGCACGGTCACGTCAGAAGAGTTACGCCGATAAGCATCGTAGGGATATACACTTTAACGTAGGAGATCACGTGTTCCTTAAGGTTTCGCCGGCACGTGGTGTTAGACGCTTCAGGATTAAAGGGAAGCTCAGTCCTCGTTTCATCGGACCGTTTGATATCATTGAACGAGTCGGTGAAGTATCTTACCGATTGGCGTTACCTCCGCAGCTTTCGCATGTACACAATGTGTTTCATGTGTCCTTACTCAGAGGGTACCAGTATCATCCCCTTCACATGGTTCAGTATCCCCTGGAACAGATACGTGAAGATCTTACTTTTATAGAAGAACCCGAACGAGTTCTTGACAGACAAGAACGAGTCATGAGAAAGAAGACGATTCCATTCATCAAAATTCTGTGGAGGGATCATACCGAGCGGGAAGCCACTTGTGAAACAGAGGAGTCTATCCGGGCTTCTTACCCTCATTTCACATTTTGAATTCGGTTATGTTCTTCTTTTCCAGTTACTTTGTCTATAATTCGGGGACGAATTATTCTTTTTAGGGGGGAAGAGTTGTAAAACCCGCATGCTTTTACCATGCATAGTACCCTTAGGATCGTACGTACTAGATTAAAACTTTCCTAATATAGCATGATTACGATTACGTGTTAGGATTTTACGTATTACGTACGTGTTAGAACACGATAAGTATTTACTATGCACGATCACGTAATAATTATTTAACGATAATTAATCACGAACATGCGATCATGAAATCATGAACGTAATTAAAACACGAACTATTATTAATTACGTATATATATTTATTACGAGCGTAATTAAATATATTAGATCACGATATTTACGTAACGAGAACATTTAAAACACGAACATAAATAATCACAAACGTTTAACTAAATAACGAGACACGGAAAAAGGTACGGGTAGCCCAAGTGGGGTCCCTACCCGCGGCCAACAAGGACAAATGGGCCAAGCCCATTTGTCAAATTTACTAAAAGGGGGTTTATTATTTTTACATTACTCAAATAAACTTTACAGAAGATTTTAAGAAAACCTAAAACCTCCCCCTTCCCTTTGTCTCTTTGTGCCGCCACCCTACAAACACCATACAAGGTGATTTTTTATCTTTGATCTTGAAGTTTTGGTGATTGATCGTGTTGGTTCTTCGTCCTCTTGATCCACGATTTCGGTAAAACCTTTTTAAACCTTTTCTTTTGATTTAATCTTTTTAAAAATTATGAACATTTGATGTTTTTACAAAAACATAATAATTAATCATGGATCTAACATGTTTTGGTGTTAAATAAAATCAAAAGAGTGTTTTAAGGGGTGTTTGTTTTGGCCGCAGGCTGCAACCGAACCCGAATGGGTTTCGGTTTGCCAAGCCGACCACCACCAAGACCATATGGTCTTGGTTGGTGCGTGTGGGTCCCACGGCAGCAAGGAAACACGGGGTACCCCGAGTTGGTTCGGGGTACGGTGTCGATTTCATGTCCGGTTCATGCTTTTTAGTCTAGATCCGGTTCATGGTGTATGTTAGTTTTTTTTATGTTTATGATCTTAGGTTAAAAAAATTAAATTAATAAAATGATGTGATTAATTTAATAACATGACTTAGGTTATTTAATTATTAATGATCATGAAATTATTTTAACCTAAGTATTTATATATTTAAGACTTATAATTAATTAACTATTTTAAAATCATGGATATAATTAATTAATTAACATGACTTAGGTTATATTATTAACATATAATAATACCTATTTTAACCTAAGTATTTAATTTATTTAAATAAAAACATGTTATACTTTAATTAAATATTATAACCTATAGATTAATTAAATTACATGAAATAATTATTAAACTATACATTATATCATATGACTTAGAAATAATCATGAAAAACACTTAGGCTTATATACTTAGCTTATTTAACCAGCTTATTTCTAATTATGGAAACTTCCTATTTTTAGAAACTTAATTAAATAAGGCAGCTAATCTATTTATGGAAACCTGATATTTTTAGAAACTTATTTATTTCAGGCAGCTAACCTATTTATGGAAACTAATTTAATTAAGGCAACTAATCTATTTATGGAAACTTTCTATTTTTAGAAACTTATCTATTTTTAGCAGTAAATCTATTTTTGGAAACTTTCTATTTTTGGAAACTTTCTATTTTTGGAAACTTTCTATTTTTGGTAACTTTCTATTTTTGGAAACTTTCTATTTTTGGAAACTTTCTATTTTTGGAAACTTTCTATTTTTGGAAACTTTCTATTTTAGGAAACCTTCTATTTTTGGAAAGTTACTTATTATTACACAGTGAGTATAATAACACATGAAATACCATAAATACTTAATCAGATTAAACAGAATATAAGATTTAACACAGTTTAAGGCTTTAAAACAGTAAAACATGGTAGGAACACATAAAATAAGCTAAGACATGACATAAAACCAACTATGTATTTAGTAAGCATATACTTATTCATGTACGTATTTATGTTGCACTAGTGATTTGGAAGTAGGATTCTCGCAGTTCGTCTTTCTCGTTCACTAGACATAAGGTACGGATTCCCGTCCTTTCAGTATGGACATTCTTTCCTTATTAGGATTCCCCGTATGCAGCCAACTGTTTTCCCGTAGTATAAGTTATGTGTTTGATTGCTTATGTTTAATTAAGATTACCTATAGCCATATACATGCATGACCAGTTTCACCTAGTTATGGAGGTACCATAACCATAACATTAGAGGCACTGATGTTATGACTTCACCACGGCGGAGTGATTGCTCGTGGCGTCCCTTCAGCTTTTGGTCATTTATTTATACTTATCATGTGGGGCGTATGGGTGCATCCTAGTTACATGTTTTATTCAGGATTACATGGTGAATGTGGTGTGTGCCTTGCATCCTTTACAAGGAGCTGATCCCTCCTACCCAAAAACCAGTATATTAAATTAGAGGCAACCCCTCTAATTTGCATGATGAGGTCACCCCTCCAATTATTCATGCACGGTGGATTTTCATGACCTATATTCGCTAATGGTAAAATATGACAAACAGTTTTTATAAGATAAACATAAGACTTTCAAACTATTAAACCAGTTTTATTAAGACTTAACCAGGTTACTCGGGACTTAGTTTTCTTCCGCTGTTATTATGTTATATGCTTATCCTATTCATGCTTTATTGTACATCCGTGCACTGAGCGTATTTGCTCAGCCGTTTTCCTTTTCTATGTTCCCAAAACGGCAGGTACTCAGGGACGCTCGTAGACACTAAGAGTACGTGCATATGGACTGGAAGCTATCTAGCCTTCTTTACATTATGCATTTCCTTTCTTATGATACTTATGCTTTGGACATTGTTTAGTCCTTTCCCTTTATTATACTATGTTTGTGTGTGATGAGCTTTACTTTTGGACTACCGATGTTTGATTCCGGTATTTTCTTTTTATGGTCAAGTAATGTTTAGACATTTTTCCTTGTATGCTTTGATGACACGCCATAATTACTGTGATATTTCCATTTCCAAAATGGGGTGTTACATTCAACAAGCTCCGTCCTCGAGCTTTCGAGAAAACAGATAGCCCCAATGAAGCTGAAAGCTGGATGGCTCACATCGAGAAGATGTTCAATGCTATGGGTTGTGACCCCGTGTTCAAGGCGAGGTTGGCATGCTACCGGTTCGAAGGCGATGTGTTAAATTGGTGGTAAGCATTGAAGCAGTCTGAGGGAGGTGACGATTGGGTGGCTGGTTTGACTTGGGCTCAGTTTAGAGATAGGGTGATGGAGCAGTTCTTTCCCAAGGTTGAGCAAGACAAGCTCAAGAGGGAGTACCATGGGATCCGACAGAGAGCTGGGGAGATTAGCAATGAGTTTATGCAACGCTTTCTTCGCTTAGCTGGTTTCCTTGGTGCAGCAGCAGGTAATCCTAAAGAGCAGGCACACCACTTTAGGTGGGCTCTTCGTACATCGGTCGCAAACAATCTGGTGTGTGCTACGTTCAACACTGTAGCACAAGTGGCCGATGCGGCATGTAAGCTGGAGATGTTGCATGAGAGAGATGAGTTCGGGGAAGCAGAGAGACCCGAGAAGAGGCAGAAAACTAGGGACCGGTCTCAACCGGCTACTCAACAGCAGCCTCATCAGCCCAAGGGAAACGGTCAGACTCACGACCGTTCTGCTACGGATAGGCGTGGCGGTAATGATAATTACCGTAACAACGCTGGACACTCCAACGGCAGCAGGTCCTAATACTTACGCATTTTCTTATGATTTCATGTTATAACTCATAATTCTAACACTCTAGCAAATCTTCTACCAGGAACCATGGAAACGGTAGGGATCATAACCAGAGAGGTTCACAGCCTAGCCGTCCAACTATCACTGATATTCAATCTTACGATTATTCGCATTGTCCTTTGTACCCTATTATCATGTCTCATGTAAAATGTTTTACCAGGTCCTCAGCCAGCCAGAGAACCTGCTGGAGGATATACTCATCCTCTTTGCTCTACTTGCCACCGTAGGCACCTAGGGCCATGTCGTCGTAACACTGACGTATGCTTCAAGTGTGGTCTTCCTGCCCATATCTTGAAAGACTGCCATAAGGGCGAGATGGAGGGCACATCGGGACATGCTGATACCAAGCCGCCTCCTACCACTGGATGTGTCTACATGACATCTCGAGACCAGGCCAACAAGTCTATAGGTACCATCACTGGAATCTTGTATATGTATGGTCAAGCTGCGTGTGTTCTTTTTGATACGGGTGCTACTCACTCGGTCATTTCTACTGCTTATGCCAAGAACATTAGGATTCTCCCCATGCCACTAGATAATATACTGAGTATTTCCACGCCTTTGAGGGACTCTGTATTAATAACCCATGTATACAAGAGTCTTCCCCTAGAATTTGACGATAAGGTTCGTCCTGTTGACGCACTTCCGCTGGACATGAATGACTTTGACATGATTTTGGGCATGGATTTGCTATCCAAGCATCATGCTACCATAGACTGCCATTCATATCGAGTCATCTTCGGTGATGTTAATGCACTAGAGTACATTCACAACGGGTTCGTACCCGGGAGATCTGTACAAATCATATCTACCCTGCAAGCACGTGCATTACTGTCACACGGCTGCGAGGGTTACGTAGCTACGGTTCACGACATAGATGCTGAATCTCCATCAATTCAGGATCAACCAATAGTGTCGGAATTCCAAGATGTATTCCCAGAAGAACTTCTGGGCATACCACCTGCACGAGAAGTGGAATTCAATATCGAACTTATTCTAGGAGATGAACCGATATCCAAAGCTCCTTATCGCATAGCTCCCATAGAGTTAAAGGAGCTGAAGGATCAACTGCAAGAACTTCTAGAACGAGGTTTCATTCGACCGAGCGCATCTCCATGGGGCGCACCGGTCTTATTTTTTAGGAAGAAGGACGGCAGTATGCGTCTATGCATAGACTATCGCGAGCTCAACAAGATTACTATCCGAATAGGTATCCACTGCCGTGTATAGACGATCTGTTTGACCAATTCCAAGGGGCCAAACACTTCAACAAGATTGATCTTAGGTCAGGCTACCATCAACTATGGGTTAAGGAGCAGGACATCCCCAAGACTTCTTTTCGTACCTGCTATGGTCACTACGAATTTGTAGTCATGCCATTCGGCCTGACCAATGGTCCAGTAGTGTTCATGGATTTGATGAACAGAATCTTTCATGAATTTCTTGGCAAGTTCGTCATTGTCTTCATCGATGACATCCTGATTTTCTCAAAGGCCAGGGATGAACACGAAGACCATCTTCGTACAGTACTACAGATTCTTCGTTAGAAGCAGCTGTATGCTAAATTCTCCAAGTGTGAGTTCTGGTTAGACAAGGTGGCATTCTTAGGTCACATTGTATCAGCAGAAGGAATCACTATGGATCCAGCGAAGGTTGAGGCTATTACTAAGTGGCCGAGGCCGACATCAGCGACGGAAGTCCACAGTTTATTAGGATTAGCTGGCTATTACCGCAGGTTCATGGAGAACTTTTCCCGTTTAGCACTACCATTGACCAAAATGATGCGGAAAGGGGAGAAATTCGTCTTGATGGAAGAACGAGAGAAGAGCTTTGAAGACCTGAAGCATAAGCTAGTATCTGCACCTATTCATACTCTCCCATCTGGTACGGGTGGATTTCAAATCTACAGTGATGCATCGGGGAAAGGACTTGTCTGTGTTCTCATGCGACATGACAGCTTAAGCCTTATGAAGAAAATTACCCTACGCATGACTTGGAACTTGCTGCAGTCGTGTTTGCATTGAAGATATAGAGGCACTACTTATATGGAGAATCATGTGACATTTTCACGGACCACAAGAGCTTGAAGTATATCTTCACTCAACGTGAGTTGAACATGAGGGAGAGGAGATGGTTAGAGCTGTTGAAGGAATATGACATTAATCGACAGTATCATCCCGGAAAGGCGAATGTAGTAGCAGATGCACTTAGCAGGAAGTCCGGAATGATCAGCGGCATTAAAATTGAGGAGTAAATCATAAGAGACTTGGAGCGACTAGACATCGAGATCATGGTACGTGGACAACACGGTTACTGGGCTAATCTTAGAGTAGAACCTGAGTTACTCTCTAAGATAAAGGAAGCTCAGAAAGATGATGGAGAAATCTGGGCGATAGTTCAGAATTTGGAGAAACAGACAGAATTCAGAGTAGATGTAGATGGTATCGTATGGTAGGGCACGAGACTTTGTGTTCCTGATGATCAAGAACTCCGGGAAGCCTTGCTAGCTGAAGCTCATAGCTCCCCATTCTCTATACATCCTGGTTCGACCAAGATGTACCATGATATCAAGCAATACTTTTGGTGGAGTGGTATGAAACAGGATGTGGCCACTTACGTCTCCAAATGTCTTACCTGCCAGCAGGTTAAGATCAAGCATCAGCGATCTGGCGGTCTCCTTCAACCGATATATATATCCCAGAGTGGAATTGGGACAAAATCACCATGGATTTTGTTACTGGTCTTCCGCCAACCAAGAGGAAGCACGATGCAATTTGGGTTATCGTAGATCAACTCATCAAATCAGCTCATTTCTTACCGATCCGCAAGGAAGATTCGGTAAGTAAACTCGCAGATACGTATAGAAGAGAGATCATGAGACTCCACGGTGCTCCATCCAGCATCGTCTTAGACAGAGATTCTCGATTCACTTCGCTATTTTGGAAGAGTCTGCAGAAAGCTTGGGGTACACAACTTAAGCTTAGCACGACTTTTCATGCTCAAACAGACGGGCAGTCGGAGCGAACGTATCATACATTGGAGGACATGTTGAGGTCATGTGCGTTGGAATGGACGGGTGATTGGTACGATTATATCTGTTTGGTGGAGTTTGCATAGAACAACAGTTGGCACGCAAGTATCAAATGTGCTCCTTTTGAGATGTTGTATGGCAGAAAGTGTCGCGCCCCAATCTGATGGGATCAGGTTGGCGAGCGAACACTTAAAGGACCAGAAATCATAGAGATGACTTATGAAAGGGTCGTAGTAGGTAAGCAGAAACTTCTGGAAGCACGGTCACGTCAGAAGAGTTACGCCGATAAGCATCGTAGGGACATACATTTTAGCGTAGGAGATCACGTCTTTCTTAAGGTTTCGCCGGCACGTGGTGTTAGACGCTTCGGGATTAAAGGGAAGCTCAGTCCTCGTTTCATCAGACCGTTTGATATCATTGAACGAGTCGGTGAAGTATCTTACCGGTTAGCGTTACCTCCGCAGCTTTCGCATGTACACAATGTGTTTCATGTGTCCTTACTCAGAGGGTACCAGTATCATCCCCTTCACATGGTTCAGTATCCACTGAAACAGATACGTGAAGATATCACTTTCATAGAAGAACCCGAACGAGTTCTTGACAGACAAGAACGAGTCATTAGAAGGAAGACGATTCCATTCGTCAAAATCCTTTATAGGGATCATACCGAGCGGGAAGCCACTTGGGAAACAGAGGAGTCTATCTGGGCTTCTTACCCTCATTTCATATTTTGAATTCGGGTATGTTCTTCTTTTCCAGTTTACTTTATCTATAATTCGGGGACGAATTATTCTTTTTAGGGGGGAAGAGTTGTAAAACCCGCATGCTTTTAACATGAATAGTACCCTTAAGATCGTACGTACTAGATTAAAACTTTCCTTTTATAGCATGTTTACGTTCACTTATAAGAATTTTAAGTATTACGTACGTGTTAGAACACGCTAAGTATTTTTTATGTATGAACACACTATAATTATTCAAATAATAATTATAATCCCAAACATGCGATCATGAAATCATGAACGTGATTTAATCACGAGCTTATATTAATTACGTATATATATATATATATATATATATATATATATATATATATATATATATATATATATATATATATATATATATATATATATATATATATATATATATATATATATTTATTACGAACACAAATAAATATATTAAGTCACGTTCAATAATTAATTAGAACACATAAAACACGAACACCATAAAACACGAACGAACACTAAAATATTTAGACTCAGAAAAGGTACGGGTTACCCCAAGTGGGCCCCCTACCCGCGGCTACACCAAGAGGATGGGCCAAGCCCATTTTAATTTTTACTAAAATAAGGGAATTAGGAATTCTTAGTCATTTTTCACAATACAGGAAAAATAACAAAAACCCTAATCTTGTTCTTCTTTTGTCCTTTGGCCACCGGATATATAACACCAAAAAGGGGTGTTCGGTTGATTTTTGATCTTGAATTTTGTGCAAGCATTCGTGTGTGTTCATCCTTGATCGATCCACGCATTCGGTATAACTTTTTTAATCCTTTTGTTTTATGTTTTGATTTAATAAGTCACATAAAATCAAGATGTTTTTAATAACTAATTAAAAACATTTATTAAAACATGTAAATTATCATGGGTAAATCAAACAAGGGTTTTTAGGGGTGTTTTGATGTTGGCCGACGCCTAACCGAGACTAAGGGGGGGTCTCAGCTTGGCTTATGAACCACCACCGAGACCTCATGGTCTCAGTATGATGGTGTGGGTCCCACGGCAGCAGCAAAAAAAGGGAACCCCGACTTTGGTTCGGGGTATGGTGTTGATTACGGGTCCGTTTCATGGTTTCTAGTCACGATCCGGTTCATTGATTAAAACATGGCATAATTAATTTAATTAACATGACTTAGGTTATAAATTTAATTATTAGATCATGAATTTTAACCTAAGTATGTATTTTAATTAGACTTTATAATTAATTAATTATTAAAAAACATGACTATAATTAATTAATCAACATGACTTAGGTTATATTATTAGTAATTAATAATACATGTTTTAACCTAAGTATTTTAACTTTATTTAATTAAAACATGATATATTTAATTAAATACTTTTAACCTATAGTTTATTTAATTTACATGTAATAATTAATAAACTATACTTTATAACAACATGACTTAGAATAATAATCAGAAAACACTTAAGCTTATATAATTAGCTTATTTAACCAGCTTATATCTAATTATGGAAACTTTCTATTTTTAGAAACTTATTTAATTAAGGCAGCTAATCTATTTATGGAAACTTTCTATTTTTAGAAACTTATTTAATTAAAGCAGCTAATCTATTTATGGAAACATTCTATTTTTAGAAACTTATCTATTTTAAGCAGTAATTCTATTTTTGGAAACTTTCTTTTTTTGGAAATTTCTATTTTTGGAAACTTTCTATTTTTGGAAACTTTCTATTTTTAGTAACTTTCTTTTTTGGAAACTTTCTATTTTAGGAAACCTGTTATTTTAAGAAAATTACTTATTATTACACAGTAAGCATAATAATACATGAAATAAAAGTAATACTTAATCAGAATAGACAGAATGGAAGATAAATACAGTATAAAGCTTCAAACAGTGAAACATGACATGAACGTATAAAATAAGCTAAGACATGACATAAAACCAGTTACGTATTTAATAATCAGATACTTATACATGTATGTATTTATGTAGCATTAGTGATACCGAAATAGGACTCTCTTCCGTTCGTCTTCTTCGTTCACTGGACATAAGGTACGGATTCCCGTCCTTTCAGTATGGACATTCTTTCCTTATTAGGATTTCCCGTATGCAGCCAACTGTTTTCCCGTAGTATAAGTTTATATGTTTGATTGCTTATGTTTAATTTAGAATACCTATAGCCATATACATGCATGACCAGTTTCACCTAGTTATGAAGGTACTATAACCATAACACTAGAGGCATTGGTGTTATGACTTCCCCACGACGAAGTGATTTCTCGTGGCGTCCCTTCAGCTTTTGGCCATATTATTATATTTATCATGTGGGGCGTATGGATGCATCCTCGTTACATGTTTTCAGAAGATTACTCAGTGTGAATGTGGTGTGTGCCTTGCATCCTTCACAAGGAGTTGATCCCTTCTACCCAAAACCAGTATATTAAATTAGAGGAAGTCCCTCTAATTTGCATGATGAGGTCACCCCTCCAATTATTCATGCACGGTGGATTTTAATGACCTGTATTGGCTAATGGTAAAATATTTTAAATAGTTTTTACAAGATAAACATAAGGCTTTTCAAACTATAAAACCAGTTTTACTAAGACTTAACCGGGTTATTCCAGACTTAGTTTCTTCTGCTGTTATATGTTTATATGCTTATATTATTCATGCTTTATTGTACATCCGTGCACTGAGCGTATTGCTCAGCCGTTTTCCTTTTCATGTTCCCAAAACGGCAGGTACTCAGGGATGCTCGTAGACTTTAAGCGTACGTGCATATGGACTGGAAGCTTTCTAGCCTTTCTATACTTTATGCATTATCTTTACTTTGATACTCTTTCCATGGACATTGTTTAGTCCTTTCATTTACAATACTTATGTTTGTGTGTGTTGAGCTTTACTTTTGGACTACCGATGTTTGATTCCGGTATTTCCTTTTATGGTCGTGTAATGTTTTAAACATTTATCCTTGTATGCTTTGATGACACGCCATAATTACGCGTGACATTCCATTATAAAATTGGGGTGTTACAAGTTATGCTAGTCTCAACCCAATTACATATTAAGGCCTAATAAGCCCATTAAGAGTTCAATTCATTATATTAGCCCATTTATACTTTTAATACGAGGCCTATACTCATATGTTGGGCCCAAGTGGGTTAAGCCCATGAGTAATTTCATTAGTGTTTAGCCAAACTAGTGGGGCTAATGGTCCAATAAGGTTACTTTGGCCCATTAAGGTCCATAAGTCATAAAGCTCGGGTTTATCGGTTTTTACTTGTCAAATGTGTTTACATATCAGTATATGAATTATAAAAATGTTACATTAGACGGGTCCGACCGTCTAATATTTATTTGACGAAAACGTTAATCTTTCGGTTTTAGCCGAAAAGACGTAAAACTTATATATAATTTTATAACTTTAGAAAACATTTGAGTTTTTACTTTTATAAAAATGCCATACTTATTTATTTTAGTATACAACTCATTTTATAATAATTATTATTAGTTAGTGGGTTTTAGTTAGTGGGTTCAATGGTTGCATCACTAATGCGAACATTAGAAAGAAGCAATAAAAGTTAGATAACATCGATACATGTAGGATTTAGCAATCAAAGGTAGTCTTCTCATTAATCACAAACAAGTCAAAAATTGTACCGTAACACATTACGTGTCGCCATGTCATACAATTCCAAGGACTCATCCTACCAACTGATGTCTCAGTTAAGTTAGGGATTTTAAAAGATACTACAATGAATACTAATCTACATGAGTCATTAGGTGTTCTACCTGTCTCGGAAGATCCATCGGTCCCAATTTAAAGAAGATTTCTTCAATTTATTTCTTGGACACTGGGCATCCTCTTCATTGGACAATGGTCTAGGAACAACCCTTAACACGAATTAACAATAATTTAAAACATTATAATTCAACCACATGATTTAACGACTTCCTCTTAACAATCCCGTATTCCATACGAGTTAAATTTGACTTTATTCAAGTTTCAACCAACTTATACTCAATGCGACATCCTACCTCATTCTCCAATACTTTCAACCTTATTCTTAGACCTTGAAAGGGCAATAAAATCTCGATACGAACAACACTTAATTTACAATCCTATAGCTCTTACAACAATAGTTATCAAATGAGTAACTAGTATGAAATGACTCACACATTCAATTAGACTTGTCAGAAAGGTACAAGTGGCATGAGGCTTTTGGGTAAAGGTTCCAATAACAGCCTCAAGTGCAACATATACCTTTTCGATTTCAAATTTAAGAATTGGGTGACACCAAATCAGATTACACCTTTCTAGGCGGTAAGGTTTTGTCAAACTCCACTCTATAAGGAAAGATCGTCATGACATCGATATTAGATTTAATCTCGCCAATTCTTCTTTAATATCATAATCAACTATTATAAACATTTCTACGAATATCAACCATCTTGTTGGGATCATAAATATCCACAACTTGGTTTAGATCTGGAATAGCTAGAATTCCTACAGAAATAGCTTCGATTGATTTGCTAGGGGAGTTAGGGTTTCTTGTGACAATCTACGTCGTATAAATATCTCATATAAGTATTAGAATAATCGTTAAACAATCATGTAATCAAATTACAACATATATATAATCCAAGTTATATATATATTAAAATAACACTTCTAAGTCTGGCCTTGTCGGTAACTCGGGAATTTTTCAGCACCGTTATAGTTAAAAGATTTTTAAACATTTTACTCCAAATATTTATTTAAAAATACTTATGGTTAAAATGTTTTTGAAATGTTTTATTCAAAACCTTGGTTTTTATAAATCTTTCGTTCATTATAACGAGAGCTCTGGTACCAAACAATAACACCCCCAAATATTCATGTTTCAAATCAGCGGAAGAGTTGTTGGTGTTACGGGATAGCACGTTACTCAAATCATAGACAGCGCTTAAAAATCGCGTCGTTTGATAATAAAGTGTTTTCCATTCATGAATATCAAATTACATAGGTCTTCGGGTCATAGTATATCATACAAATTTACAAAACATTTGAATGGAAATTTTATTTGAATGTGGGCCATAAATTCTTGTCGCCTTCCCGAGAATTACCTTCAAGTACTTGAGATAAAACATGTTAAAAAGTCAGTGAAACGCCGAGTGAATTCATAGAGTTTAATAAAAACCATTAATATATCACCGTTATATAATTATTACCAAAAATCATTTTGTACAAATCTTTGTCGTAGGCTATAAAATAGGCCAAAGGCATTTTATATAGATCTTTGTCGTAAATCATAATATAGGCTTTTGCCTTCAAAACCATTATACAAATCATTGTCGCAAAAACATCATATAATACGTTTTATAACATTGTATAGAGTTAAATAAAAACCGTTATCTGAAAATGGTTATGTAAAACCAAAACAGGAACATAATATGTAACACCCCAATATACACAATTCAATACAGCGGAAGACTCGTTGGTGTTACGGGATAGCACATTACTCACATCATAGACAACGCTTAAAAATCGCGTCGTTTAATAATAAAGCACTTCCATTCATAAATATCAAATTTACATAGGTCCCAAGTCATAGTATTTTATACAAGTTTTACAAAGCATTTGAATTGAAATTATTATTTAAGTGCGGGCCATAAATTCTTGTTGTCTTCTCGAGAATTACCTTCAAGTACCTGAGATAAAACATGTTAAAAGAAAAGGTCAGCGAAAACGCCGAGTGAATTCATAGAGTATAATAAAACCATCAATATATCATCGGTATATAATTATTACCGAAAAATCATTTTGTACAAATCTTTGTACTAGGCCATGAAATAGCCAAAGTCTTTTTATACAAATCCTTATAAAAAATCATAATATAGGCTTTTGCCTTCAAAATCATTATACGAACCAATGTCGTTAAAAACATCATACAATACGTTTTATAACGTTGTATAGAGTTAAATAAAAACCGTTATATGAATATGGTTATGTAAAACCAAAATACGAACATAATTTCAATAATGAGACCCCGTATTGCTAGTCAGGCAATATATCATAACTCAGTGCGTATAGCTGTATTTCGTTATTTGGATTATTATAAGCCACATGACATTGTTACCTTACTACAACAAACAACGGGTAGCTAACTCAAAACTCAACTTGCCCATCTAAGTTAGCGTGTCGTCACAAAAACCACGCTATGGAAATCTTCTCATACATAAGTTCGCTTACCAATCAATGTGGCACGACGGGGATCAACCGTCACGACGCGAACTGGGGTGATCGTCCCCAAATAGTACTATTATATTGTAATACCCGTGAATACGCCGTATGATGCTAAGTTATTGTCTCAAGAGCTGTTCAGTATGAGCATCTCTCTTAAGTTGTGGCTCACTTGTGGATGTGATATCCCTAGCCCAACGTCATTTATTTAATCCTATTTTATGAATATTTTTGAAATTTTTAAGAAATTTCGTTTGTTATATATTTGACGGTTTAAGTTGAAACCAACGTTCAAGGTCGTAATTTTAACATTTTACGACTTAAGAAGAACCGATGACGACTACGATACCGACGGATGCCCAAAATTTATCTTTTGTTATCGATTGATCGATATTTGAGTTTTTCGAGATTTCATTTTTATTACGTGTTAAGTCGAGTCGGAACCATGTGTATATTTGTTTTGTGTGCGTTTGAACCATTTAAAAGTATTTTCGAGTGTTCGGGACGACCCCCGACTCCCGTAAAAATTTCAAAAACGACTAGTATGTCATAATACCGCTCCTTAAATGGTAATTTATTTATGAGGCCAAAGATAGTTAAGTTTTCAACTTTAGCCCCCCAAATTTTTACAAAAAGAAAAAAGGAAAAACACACACATCATTTTACATTCAAAAAAATTAGGGTTTCCCCTCTCCCCTCTCCTTTAGCCGTCGCCACCACCACCCACCATACACCACCACCATCAATTTCCTTGGGTTTTTGGAGAAAGTAATTAAAGTCCACCTTTTCTTTTATCATTGTAAGTATCCCAATCAAACAAAATCACACATGCATTCATAAAAATCTTTTCAAAAAAATTATGATTGTTCAAAATGGGTTTTGATCTAATTAAACTATACACAAGTTTAATTCATGTGTTTATAATGTTAATTCATCAACAAAACAATACTAGGGCTGGTTTTTCCTTGGTGTTTTGGTCACCAAACCCCACGGCCAAAAGGGGGTTTGGTTTGATCATTGGTGTTTGATGATTTTGCTTGTGGGTTGGTGTTTAGATTGATGTTTTAGGTGTGTTTCAATGAGTTAAACATGTTGCATGCTTGATTTGGTAAATGGGTTTTAGAGTGGATTTGATAACCTAGGTGTTAGGGACTGATTAAGGTGTTTAGGAATGGTCATGAGTGGTTAAGTTAGGGCTAGGTGTCGTCAGAATGGATTGGAATGATGATTTGTTATGATTTTGAAAGGGGTGAAGTTAGGCAGATTGTTCAAGCATATTTTTCGTAGGTTTAACTTGGTAAGCAGGTCATAAACATTGGATAGAGTTGTAGAGCTTTGTCTTAGCTTCGTTTTGGTATAAGGTAGAGCTTACGACTCCAAACGAGTCAAAAGTTATGACATTTTGAAAGTTCGTGTACCGGGAGATGAGAATCAACACAATCCGAATTTGTGTTTGGTTTTGGGTCAAATCCCGGGGACCATAGATAGAGTTTGGTAAATGATTGAAAGTTGATTTTTGGTCTCAAACCTGCACTTGTGAGTCTATTTTTGGACTTAGGAGTTGTATTGGTCAATGGTGTATTTTAAATGGGTCAAACAATTCTTACATGTTAGAAGTGCAAAATCAGTCCTAAAAACTTATGTTTAGTAATGTGATGTGTAAGGGGTCATAAAAGTAAAAACTTTTCATGGGATTAAATATGGGTTTTATACAGATCATGAGGAATTTTTTTGAATTTTCTTGAAATTTATATAGGTGCTTAAGTCATAGCAAACAGCCCGTACTTTCGGTAAGTACCGACATATCTATTAAATGGGAATCAACTTTAATTACGTAGGTAAATGGTACAAGTCTAGTAACAACTACTTGTTTGATTTTGGCGTGAGTTTTCATAAGCATTGAGTGTGGTTGCATATGCATGTGTTTAGTACAATAATTTACGCGGAGTATTGATTTGGTTTTCGTACCTTGATTTTTAGGTCAATTATTAAATTTTCCCGGGCATCCACGTCGTCGGTGATATTTCTCGTTACGTCTTCGCTAGAACCACTACTACTACGCCAGGTGAGTCTATAGCCTCGCTCTTTACTTATTTCAAATGTTTTTACCCGCGAGGGGGATACATGCTATTTAACCGAAAATGAACATAAGTCATGAATGATTGTTGGACCCGAATGTTGCCTTGAATTGTGTTGAGTACCTAGTTGCAAAAGTCCCTAAATTCGTGAACTATTAACTATTGTCTTGCCCTTGTGTGGGTTGGAGATAGCCGCTTATACAATTGATAGTACTATGGGGTTGACGACCTTATCCGAGACGAGAGCTAGTACGTTGAGTACCCTCTGCGGACGGATAACTTGTGATAGGAAATAAGGTATAATTGCAACTAATGCCTTTAGAAGGGGCACTGGTTTCATCTTAATCATGCCGATAAATGTACGCGGGTGATTGAGTTAACGGATTAGTGTCACGAGCTTAAACACAATTATTAGCTATTGCTAAAGATAATATCCTTGAATAATAGATTGTGAGTACGACAATGCTATTGAATGGTCATGATTGGTTTTAATACTTATGTTCAACTTATGATTTGATAAACCTATAGATTCGCTCAACCTTTGTGTTGATGATTTTAAGCATGTGTTTCAGGTAATCAAGATTGATAGCAGCGGGTCATGCGAGGATGGAAGTTGTTGTGGCTTGGCAGTCTACTTGTTTTTCCACCCTTATTTAACTCAAAACCCTTTTATATTATGTCATGTGAAACAAGTAATGTACTTTTGGGTTGAGATTCAGTGGGGACCTAATGCAAACTCTGTTTAGTATTATCTTGGGATTTGGAAAAACTGTAGACTTGTATGTTTTTAATAATGTTAAATTTATGTTTAAACTTTTACGTCTCTTTAAAACGTTTAATATAGCTTATGTGTGATGATAACTACGTAGCACCCAAATGTTGTAGTTCCGCTGCGCATAGCATTTGTTGGGGGTGTTATAGATTGGTAATCAGAGCCATGAGTTATAGAGAACTAGGTCATTTTGAAAAATCCTAAACTATAACTTTTGGTGTCGTAAGAAATTGTCCAAGCACACAACTATCCTGCATGGCTCCGGTAAGATTTCTTTAGCATTTCTTTATATTTTAGATGTATCCCTCAAACTGACATGAATTCTCTAGTATTTAGTAAGTAAATACTTTGATATATATTGAGATATATTGTTGTGTACGTTGAGTACTTATCATCGTAATTTGCAAATTCTTGTAAGATTATCTTATATGTTGCATGTAATTGACATACGGGCTACATTGCATTACATGGCAACACCGCGTTGTAATCCTACGTGTATGTAGGAATGATTTTATGTATAAATATGTATATACTATGGTATTTAAAGGCATTGCACGTGAAGCAATGGTCCTTGAGTGATTATCGTACATGTTATAATGCGGTTTTGTTGAGAATTCGGCCTCACCGCAAATTATCAATCTTGATAATTAACTTATTGATCGAATAACCGAGTGTGAACCTCGTTTGATACTCTAGATACGTAAATAATGCTTCGTAACATATTTTATATCGACTAGATCGATCTCGATTGTCGTTATCGCACCGTGATGTGTCATTTTGGAACATCTCCTTTTTGGAACGTAAATTAATAACGTATTACTGTATTTCCTTTATCCCTTATGGGTTTGATATATTAGTTCATGTAACTATAACATAACCGAAGTATAATCAATGATGTGTACGTTTTAGCGGCGATTACGTGTGTATATTATGAAATGTGGTTGACGCGTATTGCCATTTAATCGTTTTTATCATCCTACTTGAATTTATTTATACATTTTAAAAATAGACGAGCGTTGTGATTAATCGCGATAACTTGGAATTTGGTTGGTTTTTGTGTTAATTTTGTGGAGTACGATTTCGAGACTCATCCGAGGCCGATAACAACATTTAGTTGACATACGTATTCTCGCTTCGTTTATTTCATTTTTGTTCTTGTTGTCTTATTATTTTAAATTTGATAGTATATATGACGAGGTCCGGCATTTGTGTGAGTTAAGTAAGCACTAAACTTTGTTGATTGAATGGTTTAAACATAAAGTGTTTTACATATTTAATACTTGGCGAATGAAACTTTTGGATAAAAATGACTTATGATGTGTCTTGTAACAAGTAAAAATAAGTGTAGAGAAGAAATGGACAAAGTGAAATTATTTTTTTTCCTTCAACCTTGGTTGGTATATCATAATAAGTAATTTATATTACTCGTAAAATCCTTGTTTTTATATATTAATAATTTGATACTAGAAGCTAGTGATGGATTTGTTAAGAATTTGTTTAATATAATTTGAAAAAAAGGAGTTTATAATAAAATTTACGATATGACTGTTGAGTATATGTAACTTGGATTTAGTATGAATTAATTTTCGGGTCAATATAGCAAACTTTTGGCGTATCTTGTAATATAAAACATGAGTAGAAGAATTAGCCATGTATTTGGAGCTAAAAACTTTGTAAAATTGGTTTTATTTTAAATGTAAGGTTATGTTTACGTATGCATTGGTGTAAACTAGAACACGTTACTTGTTGTAGGGAATAAACTGGGATTAAATCGGAATATACACTATAAGTGAGAAATTCTAACGCTTGAAATAAATTTTTAAACATTGATGGAACGTCATTGGAAATCATTTGTTTATTTAATTGTCGTTATAGAGAATCACTATGCATAATTCGATGATGCTTGTTTAAAATCGTTTGAAAAATCTTTTGTTTTATTCCGCTGCGAGATGTGTTAATGTTAAAAACCGTTTGATAATGGGCTAAAGATTAAAAGTTGAATTTTCTACATTTTAGAATTATTGAAATAAGCATTTCGGATTAATTATTATATTATTATTATTTTTGAGATTCAAGTCTCGACAAAAATCAGTAATTTATCCGAGATAATACTACGTGAAACGTCTTTGACGCCTGACTCGAGTCGCGTGAATAAAATATAGCATACAAATTCTAAGGAAGACATGTGTATAATAAATAGTCAAAGATTGATTTTTAAGAGTTAATTGGACTAGTTTGAGTCATGATGGATATTTGTATATACGTAATAAGATAAGTTGTAATAGTAATAACATAAAACTTTGAAAATTCTTACTATGTACGTTTTTGGTACTTAAGATATGAACATTAACGAGATTTTGACACAAATATGGAGATTTTCAAACCTAATGAATTGTCGATTATGATAACCGAGTCACCGCATCTAGTAATGTTAATAATTTCCGACAAATTGAAATTTTTCCAGAAATGAAAACTTCGTAAATATTGAAAAATGACAGGTTTAAATTCTTTAACGGTGTAACATAAATTAAAAATATGCAAAGGATCGCTCTACAAGGTACATGGTAACATTAATTAGAAAATGAAAATGGATTACCCAACACACGCCTACTTGTATAATATTTTATAAAGAAGTATATATAATGTATTGAGTCACGATGGTTCGATCGTATGACATCTCTTCTTCGACTTTGAGAGTCTATATCTGAACTTGAGTAGTCATGTGATTGTTTATTTTAATATTGTCTATGGTATGAACCCCTTCATTATTATATCTATTTTTGAATTGCTACTTCACGATTACATGATAATAAGGGTATGTCACCCGGTGTATTTTTGTCCTCTTCATGGACGTCGTGACTTTTCTTCTTTCGGTTAATGGAACCTAAAAATTCTTTATTTACTTGAATGATGCTATAAGTCTTCATTAAATTGGTTATTTATTTATATTGAACAAAAGCGAGGAGGCGAAGCCGCTTTACCAAATTGTAGAGGTGAAAGAACTCGGTCTTCCTGGTGAAATTGTTTCTATTCGACCAAGTGATTATTCTCCTCTCTCCGTATACCCTTGGTGGAATGTGTGTGCAACTCGAGACGATGGGAATTATGATCGTTGTTTTATTTTGACGCTTGTGTTGATATTCAATTTTTACTCTATGTATTCGTAGATCGCTGTTGTTATCCCGAGACTTTTGTCATATATTTGAAGTATTTTCATTTCTAATGTAGTTAAATTTTAGTTTGCAATTATGTTGCTCGTTTACCTCGTTCGATCTCATTGCTTTTTGATTTTATTACTTGTTGTGCTTGCAATGATCTTTAATCTTGAACCACTTTACCGTTATTTTGTGAATAGTCTATTTTTAAAATATGTATGAGTGTGAAATGTTTCGTTTAACCAAATGTAAATTGTGTCGATTTATTTACTTAATTATTTATTCATATTTCTCATAAATAGGCAAAGTAATGTATGTTTCCAAAGTAGACGAAAAAGGTTTGATGTGTTTCTTAAAACGATGGTAACAATAATTTCCCATTTCAAATGGTTTAATTGTTTTGAAGTTTAGGTCGAAAACTTTCGTAGTCATATTTGGTATGTAATAATAATGTTTGTGTCGTCACTCGATCCTCAGTTATGCACAACTTAGCTAACTATGCATAATTCGGGAAGAGTCATGTTTTGTTAATTGTCGTTGCTTGGTCCTCAAGTATGCATGATCTAGCTAGTTATGCATAGTTTTGGAAGGGCAATGTAGTTTCAAATAAATTGGTCATCTTTAAAACCGGTAGTGTTTTTGATAGATTTTTGGATGAGAACATTTTAAAATGATGGATCCTTATGCAAGTTATCGTATTTTCTTTGATTCCTAAAGAAATTTTTGAATTTTCTTGTGTTCCTTGAAATCTTTTCTTTTTGTTTGGCGTTGACTTAGTAAGTCACTGTGGCCGAGTAATGTTGGAAAATGTTTTTATGTGTGTGTGTAACATGCGAATTTCATCGGAATCACGAGGGTGTTGATGAAATACCAAAGGGACTCGTATCGACACTGAGAAGGAATTTTAACAAAAATAGAAGAATGCCGAAGTAGAGGAAATCCGAGTTCGAATAACTCTGAGGGAAATGAAGAAGACTTCTCCTACATCAAATGTATCGTACTTTATCTGCTTCTTTTCTTGTTCTATTGATATGACAACGACACATGATAAATTGTTGAAGTTAACCAACTTTGCATTGGTAGTTGGAAGACAATTCCATTTGCCCCCTTCGTTTATTCAAAGTAATGAATCCTCTTTTCTTGACTCGATTTTCTTTGATCATCGATGGTTAAACGATAGATAGCCATAGTTGATGTTTTTGTGGTAAACCCTTGCCTTTTATGTATTTATGCGGTAAGTGATCTGGTCGAGTGATCGTAAGTTGTGAGAACTTGAGACGACATTGTCCAATGAAGTCCGATCATGGAGAACACATGCCATGTAATATTTTTTTTTACTGTGAACGATGATATATATTGAGGTTCTGACCACGTTTGGGACAGAAGTAAGATGGTGTTCTTGTATTTTATATATATATATATATATATATATATATATATATATATATATATATATATATATATATATATATATATATATATATATATATATATATATATATATATATATATATATATGGGGTATGGATCCGTGTGTGAGCACCCTGCGATGACATATGTATGTATTTTTCTTTCTTTTTGGATATGCATCCATAGCTAGCAAGCTCGTGAACCTTCTTTAACTTGCAATTTTCTTTTGACTGGACTCATCCAAGAATCATGTCAAATATTATTATTTTATCATGGCTTGGCTGATTAGCAAGCGTGGGTTAACTTGATTAAACAGATTGACTTGGGATGGTTTGGATATATTGCAAACATGTCGTAATGTGGTTGTATAGTGTTTTATTATGGCTTTTGTGTTTGATTGGATTGTGATGTTTTCGAGAGAGTTATGTATACGTCGAATGATTTCCGTATCGATGGGTTCATTTTCGATGAGCTAGGGTTGTATGTACGTAATATTGCAATAAGGTTATTTTGTACGACTAGTATTAGTTACTTCGTCTGGTATATTATGAACCAATAGCGTTATGTGCGACCCGTGCGATTTTATTTTGTGAATAATTATTTTTATGAGACGATGAAACTAAGTTAAAGGACAATTCGAACGTTGGAAGACATGCTCCGAACATGTGTGATTGATTTTGATAGTTGTTGAGATCGACACTTGCCGTCGGTAGTACCGTTGTACAACGACATTTACCATGTTAACAATGAAGCTACATCATTTGAAGAAAATGTTGATGAAAATGTAGATCGCCAGTTGGATAGAATGAAGTAGGAAAAAGTCAGTTGAATGGACATGAAATGATTCAAGAGGCTACAGAAGAGATGTGGTAGATTAAGAATCACTTGCTAACCGCGAGAAGCTTTGAAAAGAGACGTGTTGATAACCGTAGTAAGAATTTGGGAAATTGAAGTGGAGACCATGGATCGAGATGTTAAGAGATTGAAGCAAGGTATAATACTCATCGTGAAGGTGTGATGGAACCCGAGACTTGAACCGAAGTTCACAACGGAACGTGAAGACCTCTTTAGGAAGAAGTACCCTCATCTTCCTAGTAGTACAAAATGCGAGTAAAAGAACCAAAGAGCGTCGGGACGTCTCTCCCGTTAGGAGGGGGGGATGTACTACCCGTGAATACGCCGTATGATGCTAAGTAATTGTCTTAAGAGCCGTTCAATATGAGCATCTCTCTTAAGTTGTGACTCACTTGTGGATGTGATATCTCTAGCCCAACGTCATTTATTTAATCCTATTTTACGAATATTTTTGAAATTTTTAAGAAATTTCGTTTGTTATATATTTGACTGTTTAAGTTGAAACCGACGTTTAAGGTCGTAATTTTAACATTTTACGACTTAAGAAGAACCGATGACGACTACGATACCGACGGATGCCCAAAATTTATCTTTTGTTATCGATTGATCGATATTTGAGTTTTTCGAGATTTTATTTTTATTACGTGTTATGTCGAGTCAGAACCATGTGTATATTCGTTTTGTGTGCGTTTGAACCATTTAAAAGTATTTTCGAGTGTTCGGGACGACCCCCGACTCCCGTAAAAATTTCAAAAATGACTAGTATGTCATAATCCCGCTCCTTAAATGGTAATTTATTTATGAGGCCAAAAGATAGTTAAGTTGTCAATTTTAGCCCCCCTATTTTTTACAAAAAGAAGAAAGGAAAAACACACACATCATTTTACATTCAAAAAAATTAGGGTTTCCCCTCTCCCCTCTCCTTTAGCCGTCGCCACCACCACCCACCATACACCACCACCATCAATTTCCTTGAGTTTTTGGAGAAAGTAATCAAAGACCACCTTTTCTTTTATCATTGTAAGTATCCCAATCAAACAAAATCACACATGCATTCATAAAATCTTTTCAAAAAAGTTATGATTGTTCAAAATGGGTTTTGATCTAATTAAACTATACACAAGTTTAATTCATGTGTTTATAATGTTAATTCATCAACAAAACAATATGGGGGATGCTTTTTCCTTGGTGTTTTGGTACCAAACCCCACGGCCAAAAGGGGGTTTGGTTTGATCATTGGTGTTTGATGATTTTGCTTGTGGGTTGGTGTTTAGATTGATGTTTTAGGTGTGTTTGAATGAGTTAAACACGTTGCATGCTTGATTTGGTAAATGGGTTTTAGAGTTGATTTGATATCCTAGGTGTTAGGGACTGATTAAGGTGTTTAGGAATGGTCATGAGTGGTTAAGTTAGGGCTAGGCGTCGTTAGAATGGATTGGAATGATGATTTGTTATGATTTTGAAAGGGCTGAATTTAGGCAGATTGTTCAAGCATATTTTTCGTAGGTTTAACTTGGTAAGCAGGTCATAAACATAGGATAGAGTTGTAGAGCTTTGTCTTAGCTTAGTTTTGGTATAAGGTAGAGCTTACGAATCCAAACGAGTCAAAATTTATGACATTTTGAAAGTTCGTGTACCGTGAGATGAGAATCAACACAATCCGAATTTGTGTTTGGTTTTGGGTCAAATCCCGGGGACCATAGATAGAGTTTGGTAAATGATTAAAAGTTGATTTTTGGTCTCAAACCTACACTTGTGAGTCTATTTTTGAACTTAGGTGTTGTATTGGTCAATGGTGTATTTTAAATGGGTCAAACAAGTCTTACATGTTAGAAGTGCAAAATCAGTCCTAAAAACTTATGTTTAGTAATGTGATGTGTAACGGGTCATAAAAGTGAAAACTTTTCATGGGATTAAATATGGGTTTTATACAGATCATGAGGCATTTTTGTGAATTTTCTTGAAATTTATATAGGTGCTTAAGTCATAGCAAACAGCCCGTACTTTCGGTAAGTACCGGCAAATCTATAAAATGGGAATCAACTTTAATTACGTAGGTAAATGGTACAAGTCTAGTAACAACTACTTGTTTGATTTTGGCGTGAGTTTTCATAAGCATTGAGTGTGGTTGCATATGCGTGGGTTTAGTACAATAATGTACGCGGAGTATTGATTTGGTTTTCGTACCTTGATTTTTAGGTCAAGTGTTAAATATTCCCGGGCATCCACGTCGTCGGTGATATTTCTCGTTACGTCTTCGCTAGAACCACTACTACTACGCCAGGTGAGTCTATAGCCTCGCTCTTTACTTATTTCAAATGTTATTACCCGCGAGGGGGATACATGCTATTTAAACGAAAATGAACATAAGTCATGAATGATTGTTGGACCCGAATGTTGCCTTGAATTGTGTTGAGTACCTAGTTGCAAAAGTCCCTAAATTCGTGAACTATTAACTATTGTCTTGCCTTTGTGTGGGTTGGAGATAGCCGCTTATACAATTGATAGTACTATGGGGTTGACGACCCTATCCGAGACGAGAGCTAGTATATTGAGTTCCCTCTGTGGACGGATAACTTGTGATAAGAAATAAGGTATAATTGCAACTAATGCCTTTAGAAGGGGCACTGGTTTCATCTTAATCATGCCGGTAAATGTACGCGGGTGATTGAGTTAACGGATTAGTGTCACGAGCTTAAACACAATTATTAGCTATTGATAAAGATAATATCCTTGAATAATAGATTGTGAGTACGACAATGCTATTGAATGGTCATGATTGGTTTTAATACTTATGTTCAACTTATGATTTGATAAACCTATAGATTCGCTCAACCTTTGTGTTGATGATTTTAAGCATGTGTTTCAGGTAATCAAGATTGATAGCAGCGGGGCATGCGAGGATGGAAGTTGTTGTGGCTTGGCGGTCTACTTGTTTTTCCACCCTTATTTAACTCAAAACCCTTTTATATTATGTCATGTAAAACAAGTAATGTACTTTTGGGTTGAGATTCAGTGGGGACCTAATGCAAACTCTGTTTAGTATTATCTTGGGATTTGGAAAAACTGTAGACTTGTATGTTTTTAATAATGTTAAATTTATGTTTAAACTTTTACGTCTCTTTAAATCGTTTAATATAGCTTATGTGTGATGATAACTACGTGGCACCCAAATGTTGTAGTTCCGCTGCGCATAGCATTTGTTGGGGGTGTTATATATATGCACAAGCGTCTACCAAATCCCGGTAGTTCACAATTCATGCTAATGGGACTTATAGTGACATAACCTAACTTTAGTAATCCATTTTACTTCATACATCGGGTCATATAATCATTCATCGGGTCATACAATCATTCGGGTCCAAATCAATAAACAAACAATCGGGACAAATGGTGTCCTATTTTATCAAAACTAACATGTTATCTCCCTCACGGGTTTATAAAACATTTCATAAAAACATTTAAAAGAGTGCGAGGCTATGAACTCACGTTGATTAGGAAAGGCGGTTATCGACGATTCGGATGTACGGTACGTGCTTCAATCACGGAAACCTAGACAAATAATACTTGTCTTAGACTCTTGTCCAATGAATTTATAAAATAACAATTATGTATACATATGATGATTTTATATATATGATGATGATCAAGTGGGTTTATACATTCTCATTTACTCATTTTAGTGTTATGTATTGGTAACTTTTATACTAGTTACACTAGTTCAACTTGTTTACATTTTGGAGGCCCAATAGGCCCATTACAAGCCCAATTCTTTTCATTAGACCAATTATACTTTTATTATCAGTATTATACTTTACATGTTGGGCCCAAGTGGGTTAAGCCCAATAAGTAAGTTTATAAGTGTTTTACCAAACTAGTCGGGTTAATAGTCCAATAAGGCTACTTTGGCCCGTTAATGTCTATATGTTGTAAAGCTCGGGTTTTATCGGTTTTTACTTGTTATATAAGTTCATATATCAGTATGTGAGTTTACAAAAGTTTACATTAGACGGGTCCGACCGTCTAAGTTTTATTTGACAAAAACGTTAATCTTTCGGTTTTAGCCGAAAAGACGTAAAACTTACTATATAGTTTTATAACTTGGAAAAACATTTATACTTTTATTTTATATAACATGTACCATTTTAATATCAATATATATATATATCTCTTTATTTATAATTATTATCAACTAGTGGGTTTTATATATGTATATTTTATATAAATTTTTGAGTGCTTATATTATATACTATATATTTACAAAATCAGTCCTAAGTTTTAAGTCCACTAAAATGTCCATATCTAGAGTTCTATAATGAGATAGGACCTCAAATTTTTATGACAGAAACTACATGATATGTGATTAATTTTATTTCTTTATAGCTACTGATGAATCAACCTCTAAATATTTTAATAAATTCGTCCAAAACAGTGTAGGCAGATTTGCACTCTAATCTTGTTTTGATCATATCTCACTCATTTTGATGATTCCATTGTATGGCCAACTCTCACATCTGTATAACACCTAATACTTACTGTAAATTGATTCCACTATTCCATTTTATCAGTTTAGCATTTGGTTACTTACTGTTTTTATACAGCCATCATATTAAGCAAGATTTTAGCCATTTTACATGTGGTTTTCCATCTTTTTATCCATGTTTATCAACACCAAATCCCCACATAATATTTCTATCATCATTCATCATCATATACATATACATAAATAAATAAAATACAAGATTACATAATCAAAATAACAAGAGGATAGGAAGGACAATCTCTATAGCACCAAGATTGAGTAGTTTATGATCAAGGCTTGGATTTTGATGGAAAAACTTGTGATAGATCAACACCAACTTTGAAGACCACCAATATTTGTAAACTTCTTGTAGAAATCAGCCCTTGGACATCACCAAATCACCTCCTTGGATGTTAAATTCACCTCCAATCTTCAAGGCTTCAAAGGAGCATCATCATGTGTATGAGTAACACATGATTTTATGGCTAAAATAGATCAAATTTGGGTTGTTGATGATTGTTGGACGAAATGAGAGAGAGGGGGAGGAGAGTATGAGTGGTTTTGCATGTGTAAATGAAGAAATGGTTTGTGTTAGATGGTTCTGTTGGTTTGATAGCTTACTTGTTAAGCTTAGGCTAACAAGTGTAGCTTGTAAGCTACAAACTTGACAAATCATGAGATGTGGTGGCATACTTTGGCCGTCCCATATTAGTGGGGTGGGGCAAAACTTGTTTTGTCTCATCCCACTAATTTACGGGTATTCCTCGATTCTATTTTCCTCGATTTGCGTGCCCTCGGGTCGTTTTACGAAAAACGTTTTTATAAATTATGAATCAACGGAACAAAACGAATCTAATAAAAATTGTCTCATAAAAAACGGAGTTCAAAAACGTAAATACGTAATCCTAAGGTTTCCGGTTTAGTCGTAAAGGCCGTTAAATTATTCACGTAAGTCCTAATCTCTTCTCGTAAATTTGTGTGTTTATGAACTAACTCAAATTTAAAATCCCAAAATAATATTCACGGATAAATTTATTTCCTGAAATGTTGGATTGTCACCAAAAACGGTGTATGTAAACGTAAGCACGTAACGTAGAATCCTCCGGTTTAGACGTAGTCGATGCTACTTCAAGATGTAAACCCAAATTTCTTCCCAAAAATAAGTGAGTTCATAATATAATATTAAAATAATGTTTTTAAATAACACTTGAGAATAAAATATCAACCATAAATTGACGGATTGTCACAGCATTTACCCCTAAACAGGATCTTTGTCCTCAAAGCTCGATTTATCTTACTACTCGCTTCTTATAGAGTTAGAGCCATGTGGGTATTTCCTCCACATTTGATCTTTTCTCACAAGTGTAATTCATTACAATACGTGAGTTTCACAAAACATAACTACGGGAATATGATCAGGCTTAATGTTGACTTACTTTCTCTATCCACGATGTTCACGGCTTTTTGATGAATGCAACTTTTTGCCGATCTAAACTTTACTAAGAAACAATCAGATTTTCACTTGATAGACATTTTATTAAGTTCGATATACTAAACATAATTCACGTAGCCCTTGAAGTCCTAGGGTAGATCCAGCTTATATGCCTTTCAAACCAACTTTTTCATCATCTCAATGGTCCCATACAACGGGGACTTATTTCCCATGATCTTTCAGATCATCTATTCATTTTTCCAAAGTGAAAATTTTTGGCATAACTTCGCTACCCATACTCAAGATCTACACTTCATATTCACATAACCTCCTGCCCACTACCTGCAGTCATTAATCAGATCCTAATTTCAACAATCATTTTAGGTCTCGCGGGTCGGGTATTTTGTAAGGTTAGGTTTGTCATCATAGGCAACCTTAAACCTAAAAGACATGTTTAACTCACAATGGGTGTATGTCGGATGTCTTCATCCCAACTCCTGCTTACAGATGCTCTCATATATCATCATAAGATTCAATCTCAATCCTAATACTATAATTATCAATGATAATCTATCCAAAGGAGAACGATTTTACGGTTTATTACCAAAGGTCAATTATTCAAGCATAAAACAACACTTCTAGTGTTTTGTATCGTTACTTTACCTCGTCCCTTCGATTGGGGTGGTAAACAGTACTCTCATCAAGGTTCGTTCTCGATGACTTCTGAGAAAATTTCTAGAAATTTGATGCGAAGCGAGGATCTTGATAGAGATGATCGATACAGGCACACTATGTTTACACAACTCCTTTAAATACAAAAGAGTCAATTTCTTCATCTAGAATCTATCATTAACGGGAATGATATTAGTAGATTTGGTCAGTCTGTCGACGATGACCCAAATTGAATCAAATTCAGATGATGACCTTTGCGATAGTTAGACGTTTACTAATGTATGAGGCGATGTCTTCCTTCATAATTTTGTCATCAGTACAACTTCTTCTGATAATGATACATTAAATCAGAAATGACATGAATAGAATACTTATACTTACAAGATTCCAACATGACTACATCTCACAAACCTCCATATTTAGGCAACCACAAGTGGCCTTTTATACATTTAACGCCATCGGCTTCTCAATTCTAATGGTTCACATTAGCCGCGAACCCCTTTTATTTTCTATATTATCCTTTTTACAAGCATCGGCTATTTTTTTCGGCAATTTAGTTTGCACAATCATTACTAAGGAACACATCCTAACTGATTCTTTATCCTTTCTATATAATGTGTCAGTATCTATATTCACTTTTCCTGATGAAATAATTATCAGGACCGTATTTATTCAAAAATTCTTTCTTCATATTTTCTAAGTTTTAGTCTCGTCTCAACTATTATTTTTATCAGTTTTGCTCAATCCGACGTTAAAAGCGTCAATAAATATTTCAAGTAATTAAATAATAAATATTCAATTTTTATGAAACGTAAATGTAAAAAGTTTTAAATTTTCTTAGTTCGACCAATTTTATAAAAATGTTCAAAATAAAATTGAATTTAATTAACAAGATTTTTGTTGATTTATCGAATATAATTAAAATAATTAATAAGATCCGTAAATGTTCGAAAAATCTTTGTTTATACTTTGGTCAAAATTTTTCTTAGTTGAAAAGCAAAAATTGTCGTTTCAAAATCGAGCTTCACGAAAGTATTTATCTATTTTTGCCTTTTTCTTTTTGTTTGAGATTCGAATAAAATAATTAGGAGATCAAATCCCAATTAAGGTTGTGTGTTCACACTTTTGGAGATATTGTAAATTTATTGTGATACTTAATACAATATATTAATATATATACAAGAAAAACCAAGAAAACCGATAATACGTATTAGTAGAGTTCTACTAATACAAATACTATTTGGTTAATATTAAAAACAACAATGCAAATTAATCACGACACACCTCCCCGGCAGCGGCGCCAAAGTGATTGTAGTAAATTACGACCTCTTAGGAAAAAGGCGTAAAAGCGGTAAGTATTAAGTGAGGATTTAGGAAAATCAACACTAATGACCCTAATGGATTCCAAGTTCGTTTCCCAAGGAGGTATATGTGTGTGAAAAACTTGCCAAATGTTTGTGATTAATGATTGGTTTAGAAGGGGATTAGAAGAGAAAATGACGAAGACGTAAAAATAAAAATTACCAAGAAAAATCACTATTAGAAAGTTAAGACGTAGAACCTAAAAAATCACCAAAATTAAAATAAATTCTAAAAATTACCAAAAATTCACCAAAAATCAAAAATAATAAACTAAGAGTTTACCAATTATCAAAACTTTTTCAAACCTTTTAAATAATTAAATATTCAATTTTTAAATGCTAATTAAAGCCCTAAAAATCAAATAAATTATCAAAAAGCCCAAATAAAGATTTTTTGAATTGATAAAACTCAAAAATTACCTAAAATGATTAAGAACTATTTTTAGAAATTTTAAAACTAATAAAAACTATTTAAAATGATTTAAAAACTATTAAAACTTAAAATAATTATAAAAATTAATCTATAAGTGAGAAAATTATTTTAAAAGTTGCTAAATTCCTATTTTAATGTATTTAACCTAAGAAAAATGTAAAAAGTTGGAAAATGTGAAATTTTAAAAATAATATTAAAATAATATTAAAAATCAAAAATTATAAAAAGTTCTAAAAACTTGCAAACTAGTTTATTTTAACCTAAATTATCAGAAAATCAAAGTGAAATTACCAGCATACCCCTAATGGGCCCTCAAATGGGCCACATCCAAAAACAGTCAACCTAAATGGGCTTTTGGGCCAAAAAAGTCAAACTTGGCCCAATTGACTTGGAAAAGCCCTATCTGACTTAAAATTCAATTCTAAGAACAAAACTCTAAAGGCCCAAAAGCTGAAAATGTGCTTATCACAACTTATTGAACACAAAGCTTATTCTTATTGGGCTTTTCAGCCCATTAAGCCATAAGCTAATGCCATAAGCTCTAATTTGACACACAACCCTCTTTTAGGATGCTTAAGAGATCTGTCAAAAGAAATTTCCAATAAGCTCACTCAATAAGCCAGAAAAATAGAAAAGCAAAAATTCACAAAACGACAAAATAGTCGTTTTTGAGAAATAATGCACCTCAGAAGTTGATTCAACTTGCAAAAGCTTTCAAATGGACTCAATAAGCAATATCAATCAACAAAAATCCAATAAGCACAAGAAATAAGCCAGAATAAGCACAAATGAACTTATGTAAAAGTCAAAGGACTTGGTTTTCTAGTCAAACCTAAAAGTCAACCACCCAAATGCTCCAGTATGAACAAATGGGTCAAAATATGAGCACCTATTACAAAAACAAAGTTGTTGCTGGTTAAAATAAGCTATTATAGCTTATTGATAAGCTGACACCAAAATTGCACTAGCAGTGGCAACCAGCAGGGGAAAGGAGTTCCCACTGCTTTGACTATTTGACCAAGCTTATTTGAGATTTCTGGTTTGATTCAATTGGAAACAAAGGCACCCTTGTGATCAGTGAACCACAAGGAGTCAATAGCCACAATAAAATCACAAAATGATACACACAATAAGCCACAATAAGCCAAACAGTCCACATATATGCTCCATATATGCAAATAAGCAGTTAAGCACTTAATAAGCAGATTTAAGCAAAGTAAGCCAACCAAACTTAACCAGATGCATACACAAGCTATATAAACTAACATTAAACACAAAGCAACAAGAAACAAACACTGAATCAAACTAAATAGCAAGATCAAAGCACTAGAAGTTACTGATGAACAAAGAACAATATGCAGAAACAGTTTGCTGATATACTTGACACTTGATCCAATTTCAAGCCTCAAATCCTTCTACCCTGGTGTGATTAACTATGATTTAGCACTTGTTACCCTTAACCTATGCTTAAATCTAGGTGTCCTCAAAATCTTAGCCAATTTTACCAAGTTATGAATATTTTATAGCCAATCTATGAATCAATGTGTTCAAACCCACAAAACCTGCAAACAGATGAACATATGCACCCAAATACTTGCTAACAACACACAAGCACTTAACAAGCCACAAATCTAACTTATGCAGTAATCCCAAACACCCTTTTAAAACTTGATTTCTCAAATTTTCAAAGGCTTATGAAGATTCAACCCACAAATCAGATCAGTAACACCTCAATAACATCAAACCAAGCCAAATCAACAATAAACAACCACAATAACACAGATTTAAGCAATAATCCACAAAAATCACAAATAATCAGAAACTTAAAGAGAAAATGAAAATGGAAGAAGGTGCAAACCTCCAAGACCTACATCCAGGCCCTGGATTGTTTGAGCTGAGGTACTAGCAAAACAAGTACCAGCTTCCAATGCTGCTAAGATGAACAAACACAAAGTGAGATAAAAAATAATGCCAACTTTCGGATTTTTGAAACCCAAGCTTTATCAACTAAAACCTTGCCTCAAAAACCTTCAAACATATAAATGGAACTCAGATTTTAGCTTCTCAAACACCAAACTTCTATAAATAACAGATTAGAACTCAAAATTTTAAGAAATTCAAACTTTATTTCATAAAAAGGAATTACAAAGATTAAAAGCTAAAATCTGGAACAAAGGGACTCTCACATGTTGAGGTCTCCTTTTATAGGCAAATGCCTGGCTAAACACTATTCACAAACCCTAGAAGTGAAATTCCCTAAATGCCCTAAGTCCTTCTAGACGTTTTCTTCATTTGAGCTGTTAATAAGTGTGAAAACACTTATCCTTTTACCACTTATTTCCAATAATAACAAGACCAAAACATGTGATTTATGTCATAAAAGTCGGAATTATGCGTGGTTTATGTTTTTTATTGTGTTTTAGGACCAAAATATGAAAAAGGAAGAAAACACGGTCTTTCACGGGCTTTTATTGAAGAAAACGGGAAAAGACGAAGTCAAAAGATCAAGAGTGCAAAAAGAACGGAAGTCCAAGGCCTATTCTGAAGATTTATCAAAGAAAAAGTCAAAAGACGGAAGTTTAACGAAGTCGAAGAACTTACGTCTAATAGAAGAAGAAAATTAAAAGACAAGTTCAAATCCCGAGACGACAAAGACGAAGAATTAAGGTCGAGTCGAGAAAACGTGAAGAAAGCAAGAAAGAAGATGCAACACATGCACTCCTTCCACCTTCCCTATAAATACCCTCCTAATAGTCATTAGGAGGGTGGTTAGAGTTTTTAGTTAATTTTTTACTTTTTAGTTTTCTCTAGTTTTTAGAGAGAGAAAGTCTTAAACTTTCTCTCACTAGTTCATCTTTTTCTTTTAATCTTTCAAGATTTAACACTTTGTATTGCTTATTTTTATTAATCAAGTTCATTTTAAGCTTTTATTTCTTAATCTCATTCTACTTTTCTTTGATTTAAGGTTGATTTTGGTGCGTATATCATAAGATCCGTGTTGTTCTAATTGATTTCGTGCTAAAAAGTTAATCTTTTGATCATTTTATAAGTTTTCATTTGAATAAGCTTTAAGACTTATGTGCTTATTGGCTTATTTTTATGTTTAGCTTATTTTTCTTATAAAAAAAGTTTTATTAAAAGTTTATGTTTTTATTGTTTGATCTAAAAAGTTGCTTGATTTCGAGTTAGATAAGTTGATTAAAGTGCTTATTTGATTCGTTTAAGTATTTGGATTTATAAGTTTTGGATATTAGCTTATTGAACTTAGCTTATTATCTAGCCTTAACAAATCCCTTTATTTTCGGAAAAGGGAGTTTAAATCCCCTTTCCGATCGGGTTTTCCGACCGGTACACCATCATAACAAATTCCCTCAATTTTAGGAAAGGTTGTTACTCCCCTTTCCGATTGGTCTATATTCCGACAGCACCACACTTCAAGATTCCGACGGTAGGGCTTTAGTCCCTTATTCCGATTGGGTTGTTTGCACGTATTCCGATTGTAGCCTTTACTCCATTCCGATCATTGTCCTTTGTTGCGTATTCCGACGGGTGGGAGTATAACATTCCGATTGGCCCTATTTTGTGTATTCCGATTCATGCATATCAGTAACATTCCGATTGAAGGGTTTTTCCAATCATTCCGATTGGTGTTCATTGTCCAATATTCCGATTGATTCCATTTTGGTGGATATTCCGACTAGTTTTACCAGTATTCCGATCAGCCGATCAGAAAACATTCCGATCAGAGGTTCTTTTGGCTTGATTTGGTTTCTTTCGATATCACTTTCTTATAGTACTTTTTATTTTCTGAAAATTTTCCAAGTGTTAGTTTTATTTAGTGAGTTAGTACTTTTCCATTATCACCTTTAAGCTTCCATGCATTCATTTTACTTATCATTTCAATATTAATCTTTTAACTTCCCTTTTACTCATCGATACTTTAATTACTTGCTATTAGTTAAAAACAAATCAACCAAACCATTGATTCACCAAAAGACGATTGAGTCGCACTTAAGACCGGTTTTCAATTCGAAAGGATCGGAACTAACGAACTTTCATACTTTGGGGTAAAATCTCAAGTATTAAAATGGCGCCGCTGCCGGCTCTTTTCGTTAAGATAAACGGTTTCTAGTGAGAGACGCATTGAATTTTGGGATCCGTTCTTTGAACGTTATTTTTCATTTCTATAAAAATTTCCAAAAATCCATAAAAAATATAAAACTCTTCAAAAATACAAAAACATTTAAAAAACCTTTAAAAAACAAAAATATTATATAGATATTCTTTGTGTATATTTTTCTTCTGCAGGTTTATGCGTACTAGATCTTCGAACTATTCTGAGCCCGAGACTCTTGAAGATTTAGATATGGCTGGTGCTAATAACAACAATAATCACCCACCTCAAAATAATTTGAATAACAACAACAACAACAACAATGTCCTTCTACCTGATTTACGAACCATGGAGGAATTGTGCCAACCCACCATGAACGGACGCGGAGGCCCGATTGCGCCAATGCACGTCACGGCTCAGGAGTTTTCATTGAAGCATCACATGATACAACAAGTGCAAACGAACCCGTTTCGTGGAATTCCGGATGATGATGCCAACAAACACCTCGAAAAATTCATTACCATAACCCAAAGCATGAAGTGCCCCGGTGTTTCTATGGATGACCTTCGCCTTCAACTTTTTCCACACTCGCTTTCTCACCACGCCGAAAAATGGTTTGACCGTCTTCCTAAGAATTCTATTCATACGTGGAATGATATGACTCAACGCTTTTTATCGCGCTACTTTCCCCCATCCATGGTCACTAGCCTTCGTAACCAAATTAGTGGATTTATGCAAGAGAATGATGAATCGCTTTTCGATGCTTGGGAACGCTACAATGATTTGATCGACCGCTGTCCTAATCACAATATGCTCCCCGTCACTCTCATTGACACCTTCTACAATGGTCTCACTTTTCGTGATCGTGACACGATCAATGCCGCCGCCGGTGGTACTTTTAAGAAAAGGAGACCGGAGGAGTGTCGAGAGTTGATCGAAAACATGACTACTCACCACAAGAATTGGGATTCATCCGCATCCTCAAGATCTAACTCGAGAGTCAATGTTTCTTCTACTACCTCCAATCCTGAAATGTCTGAAATTTCTCGACAACTCGCTGAAATGAACAAGAATTTCATGGCCATGGCCACAAACCACTTTCAACAAGCTAAAGCCGTTGCTATTTCTTGTGACACATGTGGTGGCCCTCACTCTTATAATGATTGTCCTTCTACTCAAGGCAGTTATTCTGAAAACGTTAACGCAGCTTACGGCACTTATCCCACGGGAGGCTATCAAGCTCGCCCTCAAGGAGACCGTGGCTTGCTAAGTTATCGTTCCAACAATTATCTTGCTCCTCCCGGTTTCCCTCCTGCAAACCAAAACCAACAACAAAGCTATAACCGAAACAACCAATCCCAACCTCGTGCTCAAAATCAATATCAATCCCAAAGAAACCCATACCCAACTCAAGGAAATTCTCAAGCTCCACCTCTCAATCAACCGATGGCCGTAAACCAAGACGTCGAGACGTTCATGAAGACTAATCGTGAGATGGTGACGAATCTTCAGAGTCAATTTGTCAACTTGAAGAATGACATGGTGAAACAAGGGAGCGATATTCGAGCCGAGCTAAGGAATGACATGGCCAAACACAGCAATGATATTAATGCCAACATGCAAAACTCTTTTAACAATCAAGCTCTTCACCTTCGTGATATGATTGGTTCGCTCATCCAAAGTAATCAACCCTCTTCTTCGGGTACTCTTCCGAGTAATACCGTTGCGAATCCAAGAGGGGAGATGAAAGCAATCACCACTCGTAGTGGAAAAGGTTATATGGAACCCGAGCTTCCTACACCTCCACCGGTGATTGTGAACAAGGAAAAAGAGCAACTTTCCCTACCTCCTTCACCTTCTATCCCCATTTCCCCACCACCCGTGGTTGTGAGTGATCCTACTCCCTTAAAGCCTTCTTCTTCATCCAATATACCTTATCCTTCAAGGTTGAGGAAAGAGAAGCAAAAGAGCAAGGATGATATTCAGGTTTCAAACTTTCTAAAAATGTTTAAACAATTGAATTTTAACATCTCCTTTGCCGAGGCTCTCGCTCACATGCCCAAATACGCTAAGATGTTTAAAGATCTTTTAAGTGATAAAGAAAAGCTTCTTGACATTGCTCATACCCACCTTAATGAGAATTGCTCCGCAGTGCTCTTAAGGCAATTGCCCACCAAACTTGGTGATCCGGGTCGCTTCTTGATTCCTTGCAACTTCCCGGGAGTAGAGAATTGCATGGCCCTAGCCGATCTAGGCGCCAGTATAAACTTAATGCCTTTAAGTGTTTGGAAGCAATTATCTCTCCCCGAGCTAGTCCCCACCAAAATGACTTTGGAATTAGCCAACCGTACGGTTGCTTATCCAGTGGGGATAGCCGAAGATGTCTTTGTTGGCGTTGACAAATTCACCTTCCCGGCGGATTTTGTCGTCGTTGATTACGAGATGGATCCCCGTGTTCCATTAATCGTTGGACGTCCATTTCTGAGGACCGGTCGCACTCTCATTGATGTAGCCGCAGGCGAAATAATCATGAGAGTTGGTGACGATAAAATTGTCTTCAACATGGGTAAGATTTCTAAGCAACCTTATTCGTATGAGAGCGTTAATGCTATTGATGTTCTCGATGAGGCTTGTGAAGAACATTTTCATGATGCTTGCAAAAGTACTCCTTCTCTACCCAATGTTGAGACCGTTGCCTCAATTGCTCCAGCATTGACTCCTTTTGGAGAAAGTGACTTGGATGATTTCGAAGCTAGCTTGGGTCCTCTCGATATTAAATATGATAATTTGTCCACAAATTGGGATGAAGACATTAGTACTATTGAGAGACTTCTCAATGAGGACCCATTCTCTCCTCCTGCTCCTAAAGAGGTGACTAATGATGATCCATCGTTAGTTTCACCATCTATTGAGAATCCTCCTACTCTTGAGCTTAAGGACCTACCTCCTCATCTTGATTACGTTTTTCTGGAAGACGACGAGAAGCTACCGGTCATCATCGCAAAGGATTTGAAAGAAGACGAAAAAGCAAGACTTGTCGCTGTATTGAAGAAGCATAAACGCGCTATCGCTTGGAAAATCTCCGACATCCGTGGAATTGATCCTCACTTTTGCACACATAAAATTCTCATGGAGGACGACTTTAAGCCCACAATTCAAAGTCAACGAAGGGTGAATCCTAAAATCCATGAAGTCATCAAAAAAGAGGTTATCAAACTTCTTGATGCGGGTATGATTTACCCTATTTCGGATTCACCATGGGTTAGTCCAGTCCATTGTGTGCCTAAGAAAGGCGGAATCACCGTTGTGCCCAATGCAAACAACGAGTTAATTCCTACCCGTCTCGTTACTGGGTGGAGAGTTTGTATAGACTATCGCAAACTCAATGATGCCACGAGAAAGGATCATTTCCCTCTACCTTTTATGGACCAAATGCTTGAACGCTTAGCTGGTAATGAATATTACTGCTTTCTTGATGGTTTTTCGGGTTATTTTCAAATACCCATCGATCCCCAAGATCAAGAGAAGACAACATTCACTTGTCCCTACGGCACATTTGCTTATAAAAGAATTCCTTTTGGCTTATGCAATGCCCCCGGGACTTTCCAAAGGTGCATGTTGGCTATCTTCCATGACATGGTTGAGCAAACCATGGAAGTCTTCATGAATGATTTCTCAGTCTTCAGGGATTCCTTCTCTGCTTGCCTTGCCAATTTGGAACGTATGCTTAAGCGGTGCGAAGACACTCGCCTTGTTCTAAATTGGGAAAAATGCCATTTTATGGTAAAAGAAGGCATTGTGCTAGGACACAAAATCTCTAAGGCCGGTCTTGAAGTCGACCGTGCTAAAGTAGATGTCATAGCCAAATTACCTCCACCTTCAACTGTGAAGGGTGTGAGAAGTTTTCTGGGTCATGCGGGCTTCTATCGTAGATTCATTCAGGATTTCTCTAAAATCGCTCGCCCGATGACCCACCTCTTGGAAAAAGATACTCCTTTTATCTTTTCTAAAGAGTGTCTCGAAGCCTTCAATCTTCTCAAGGATAAGCTAACTAAGGCACCAGTCTTGGTTACCCCTAATTGGGAGCTGCCTTTTGAATTGATGTGCGATGCTAACGACTTTGCTATTGGTGCGGTTTTGGGTCAAAGAGTGAATAAACACTTCCAACCAATCCACTACGCTAGCAAAACAATGACGGGGGCTCAATTGCATTATACGACAACCGAAAAAGAGCTTTTAGCTGTTGTCTATGCTTTTGAGAAATTTCGCCCCTATCTTGTTTTATCCACCACCATCGTATACACGGACCATTCCGCGTTGAAGTACTTGATGACAAAGAACGATTCTAAGCCAAGACTTCTTCGCTGGGTTTTGCTCCTTCAAGAATTCAACATTGAAATTCGTGACAAGAAGGGAGCTGAAAACCTGGCCGCGGATCATTTGAGTCGACTTGAGGATCCATATCAGGGGGATCATCCGAACAAAGAGATAAATGACTCTTTCCCCCTTGAGACCTTAATGTCCATAAATCTCAATCTTGATGGCACCCCGTGGTTTGCAGACATTGCAAACTATTTAGCGGGTGGTATTCTCATCCAAGGGTTAACATCCCAACAAAAGAAGAAGTTCTTGAACGATGTTAAGACTTACTTTTGGGATGACCCTTATCTATTCAAACAGTGTGCTGATCTGATTATTCGTCGATGTGTTGACGGACCGGCAGCTTTTGACATCCTCCAAGCTTGCCACAAAGGACCCACCGGTGGTCACTTTGGTCCCAACTACACCGCTAAGAAAGTGTTTGATTCTGGATTCTACTGGCCCACCATTTATCGTGACGCTCACGAAATGGTTAAGCATTGTGATGCTTGCCAACGTCAAGGCAAGATCACACATAAGGATGCGATGCCTCAAAATTTCATTCAGGAATGTGAAATCTTTGATGTATGGGGCATCGACTTTATGGGGCCATTTCCATCATCCAAAGGGAACAAGTACATCCTCGTCGCTGTCGACTACGTCTCTAAATGGGTTGAAGCTAAGGCTCTTCCTACGAATGATGCGAGGGTGGTTGTGAACTTTTTGAAGCAGCTTTTCGCTCGTTTTGGCGTTCCTCGTGCTATCATCAGTGACCGCGGGACTCATTTTTGCAACGATCAATTTGCAAGAGTCATGGCAAAGTATGGTGTCACTCACCGTCTTTCCACCGCCTATCATCCCCAAACCAATGGGCAAGTTGAGATTTCCAATCGTGGCTTGAAGAGAATTTTGGAGCGTACTGTGGGAGAGCATCGCGCCGCGTGGGCCGATAAGTTAGATGATGCTCTGTGGGCTTTCCGTACTGCTTACAAGACCCCGGTCGGTTGTACACCTTATCGTCTTGTGTACGGGAAAGCCTGCCACCTACCTATCGAGCTGGAACATAAGGCGCACTGGGCCTTGAAGTGGGCTAACTTCGACATCATCAAAGCCGGTGATCATCGCAAGGTTCAACTCAACGAGCTAAATGAACTAAGGAATGAAGCTTATGAGAACTCGCTGATCTACAAGGAGAAGACGAAGATTATCCACGATGCTAAAATCAAGAACCGAGAGTTCCACGTTGGTGATCAAGTCTTACTCTTTAACTCTCGGTTGAAGATCTTCTCTAGCAAGTTGAAGAGCCGCTGGACTGGTCCATTCACCGTCGCCAAAGTCTTTCCGTATGGGACCATTGAGCTTTCTCAGCCGAATGGGCCCAATTTCAAGGTGAATGGCCAGCGTTTGAAGCTGTACTTTGGTGAGGACATCTCTCAGGAGATGATTCCATCCCTCACCACGTTCCCCATGAACTAAAAATTGGGTCGAGTCAGGCTCATGACTCGGTAAACAAAAACAAGCGCTTCTCGGGAGGCAACCCGTGTTCTATCCTTTACTGCTTTCATAATAAGTGTAGGGGGAGCCCCGCATATGTTTGTTGTCTTGTTTCTTGTGTTGTGCAGGGATTTAAGCTTCAGAGAGCATCTTGATGATTTTTGACGCACCGTGATACCGTGTTCCCATCTTCCCGGTTCTATCCTAAACTCTTATGATTCAATATTTCATATTCTATATGTTCACATTGAATTCACTTTAGTTGTCCTTTCCTTAGCAAGATTTAAACAAAGTGCACAATGTCCTAAGTGTAGGGGAGTTTACTCCCACATGCTTAAACATTGAGGACAATGTTTATCTCAAGTGTAGGGGGGACTTCTATCGAAGTAAGTGGTCTTTTCCATGAATTTGCCCTCATTTTAACCGGAAAATTTGATTTTTCGACATTTTTCAAAATTTTTAATCTATTTTGGCCTAGTTGTATAGTTGTATTTGCCTTTGTTATGTTTCCTTTGCTAGAATAAATTTTTAATAAAGTGGTTTTAGATTTTTCTTAAGTCGTGAACATTTTGACTCAACCCGAGTTTACTTGCCTAAGTTTACTCTAGCTAGTATCCTTAACATGTTTAAGTCAAGTTTTGCTAGGCTTTTATATAGGGAGCTATAAAACGCGAAAGTCTTAACTCTCACGGGTTAAGAACAAGAACTTTTCGCAAGTTCCTATAATTGATCCTAGAGAGTCGTTTATCAAGGGAACTTTAAAATGCGATTTCTAAACTTGAAAAAGTCTAAGAATTTGCAAGATCCTATAGGCGACTCGAAAACCCAAAACTTTGATTTAATAGGCTAAGCATCCACGAGTCTCATTCCTTGAGATTTTGAACTGTGGAGAACGAGAGATGATAGAGTCAATTATAAGTTCGGTATTCTTTCGTGAATTTATGTGAGTTAATTATGAGCCTATTCTCCCTCCGCTTGTTAATAAATTAATCTGCTAATATATAAAGTTGTACGATTTAAAAGGTTACTTAGCTTCTAGCCCCAGATCGTTTAAAAGTTGCTCGGTAAAGACGAGAGTTCATAGCCAAGGCATAACTTATGAAGCGGGGCGCGAAGATTGGCGAGTCCGAAAAGGCCCTAACAAGGCATGAGGGCTACATTTTGTTGCTAAAGATCCAAAAGTGATGTGAAGAATCATTTATCAAAAATCAATATGAAGGATCGAGACACACGACGAAAAGCAAGAACTCCCCAAAAGTCATGGAGAAGTCTATCCGAAAAGACCCTAACAAGGTATGAGGATAAATAGATCCAAGTCCTAAAAGGAGGCGGATCGTTGTATATCAAAATCCAAAATAAAGATTGGAGAAAAATGAAGAAGTCGTGGTCCAAAGATGAAGAATCTCTCAAAACTTCAAGTGAAGAAATTCCTATTATGAAGAGAAGACCATAATTTCAAGAACGTCTCTCGAAGATTCGAAGTATGAAGTCGCTGCCAAATATCGGCCCGAGAAAGGTCTCAAATCGCGAACCAAGTTATGCCAAGATATGAACTTTCTGATATCCCGAGAAGCAGTTTTAAAAGATTTGGTCCTTTAGCTAACTATTTATTAAATCGTGCACGTTATTTTCAGACTAAATAACTATCGAAATAAGTCAAACAATGCATCCTCGTGATCATTCAAGACAAAAATAAAATATAAGAGATACACCTAGGAATAAGGGAGTCTAAGTGAAAAATTGGCCCACATGAGTTCGTGATAGTTGGCTAACTTATAATAACAATGATCTCGTTTTTAAGCTTGGTATGGGGAACATGAAACTTGAGGATGATAAACGTTCATGGCCGCCAAAACCCAATGTAAGTTTTTAATTTCTTTTCTTATTTCTATCTTTTATGATTAGTATTTAATAAAGGCCAAGGTGGGTTATTTATGATGGAAAATGTAAACCGTGCTTTAAAAATTAATGCATTGCATGAGGGCATTGCAATGGTCAAGTGTAGGGGATTTAATAAGTGTGAAAACACTTATCCTTTTACCACTTATTTCCAATAATAACAAGACCAAAACATGCGATTTATGTCATAAAAGTTGGAATTATGCGTGGTTTGTGTTTTTTATTGTGTTTTAGGACCAAAATATGAAAAAGGAAGAAAACACGGGCTTTCACGGGCTTTTATTGAAGAAAACGGGAAAAGACGAAGTCAAAAGATCAAGAGTGCAAAAAGAACGGAAGTCCAAGGCCTATTCTGAAGATTTATCGAAGAAAAAGTCAAAAGACGGAAGTTTAACGAAGTCGAAGAACTTACGTCTAATAGAAGAAGAAAATTAAAAGACAAGTTCAAATCCCGAGACGACAAAGACGAAGAATTAAGGTCGAGTCGAGAAAACGTGAAGAAAGCAAGAAAGAAGATGCAACACATGCACTCCTTCCACCTTCCCTATAAATACCCTCCTAATAGTCATTAGGAGGGTGGTTAGAGTTTTTAGTTAATTTTTCACTTTTTAGTTTTCTCTAGTTTTTAGAGAGAGAAAGTCTTAAACTTTCTCTCACTAGTTCATCTTTTTCTTTTAATCTTTCAAGATTTAACACTTTGTATTGCTTATTTTTATTAATCAAGTTCATTTTAAGCTTTTATTTCTTAATCTCATTCTACTTTTCTTTGATTTAAGGTTGATTTTGGTGCGTATATCATAAGATCCGTGTTGTTCTAATTGATTTCGTGCTAAAAAGTTAATCTTTTGATCATTTTATAAGTTTTCATTTGAATAAGCTTTAAGACTTATGTGCTTATTGGCTTTTTTATGTTTAGCTTATTTTTCTTATAAAAAAAGTTTTATTAAAAAGTTTATGTTTTTATTGTTTGATCTAAAAAGTTGCTTGATTTCGAGTTAGATAAGTTGATTAAAGTGCTTATTTGATTCGGTTAAGTATTTAGATTTATAAGTTTTGGATATTAGCTTATTGAACTTAGCTTATTATCTAGCCTTAACAAATCCCTTTATTTTTGGAAAAGGGAGTTTAAATCCCCTTTCCGATCGGGTTTTCCGACCGGTACACCATCATAACAAATTCCCTCAATTTTAGGAAAGGTTGTTACTCCCCTTTCCGATTGGTCTATATTCCGAAAGCACCACACTTCAAGATTCCGAAGGTAGGGCTTTAGTCCCTTATTCCGATTGGGTTGTTTGCACGTATTCCGATTGTAGCCTTTACTCCATTCCGATCATTGTCCTTTGTTGCGTATTCCGACGGGTGGGAGTATAACATTCCGATTGGCCCTATTTTGTGTATTCCGATTCATGCATATCTGTAACATTCCGATTGAAGGGTTTTTCCAATCATTCCGATTGGTGTTCATTGTCCAATATTCCGATTAATTCCATTTTGGTGGATATTCCGACTAGTTTTACCAGTATTCCGATCAGCCGATCGGAAAACATTCCAATCGGAGGTTCTTTTGGCTTGATTTGGTTTCTTTCGATATCACTTTCTTATAGTACTTTTTATTTTCTGAAAATTTTCCAAGTGTTAGTTTTATTTAGTGAGTTAGTACTTTTCCATTATCACCTTTAAGCTTCCATGCATTCATTTTACTTGTCATTTCAATATTAGTCTTTTAACTTCCCTTTTACTCATCGACACTTTAATTACTTGCTATTAGTTAAAAACAAATCAACCAAACCATTGATTCACCAAAAGACGATTGAGTCGCACTTAAGACCGGTTTTCAATTCGAAAGGATCAGAACTAACGAACTTTCATACTTTGGGGTAAAATCTCAAGTATTAGCTGTCCAAATTGATCCTGGATGTTCATTTTAGCTTTGTGATGAAGCAATGAATCATAGCTGTTGATTTGGACACGTCACTTAACTTGGAGGCCAAGTTGCATTCTGATTGGTGGAAAGGGAATTGGGGGTGGTGTCCATAGTGAGTGGGAGTGAGGGTTTTTGGTGTGGGATGCGTTTAAGGTGAGGTGAATCAAACGTGTGCCAAGGTAATTTCATTTTACCCTTTGATTTAAGTGGTGTAAAATCTGGGCTGGTAAAAGTGAATAGTACTCTTTTTGATCCGTTTTTGGTGGATTGGAGAAGTGTTTGGCGCAAATACTTGTTTGAATGTTTCAAATGCACACTTTCAGTCCTTCTTTTTCCTTTCTTTTGTCAATTGCAAGTAAACTTCTATCAGCGCCCATTTATACTTGTAACAACTTTCACCACTTGGTAATTTTGGCACATAACTTTTCAAAAGGGTTTTTTAAGGGTTGTTTTTGCCATGTTTTCATAATTGAAGGACTGATTTTGAACAATGTTGATCTTCAAAGGTCTTCATTGTATCTTTGACTTCATGAGGGACCATTATTGGAAATTTTGATTTGTTGAGGGACTAATCTTACCATTTCTTCAAAGTTGAGGGACCTTTTGTGTAATTTTGACAAACTTAAGGGACCAAACTTGTAATTATGAATATACAAGGGTTTTAAGTGTCATTTCTTCAATAATTTAGGATCAATCTTGTTTGTCTTCAAGTCTTCAAGGGTATTTGTTTGAGAATTCCATGATTAGGGCCCGGTTCTTTGTACGGCTTCATTTCTCGTGTCCGTTTTTCCTTGTAACTTGTGATCTTTTGTCTTTTTCACGATATCCATACCTAAAATACACAAGTAAACAAACACAAGCATATATATGGTATTTTTATGACATTTTTATGCATTTAAAGCCTGAAAAGAACGATGAGATCATGTATAAATGCCATCTCATCACTCCCCCATACTAAGCCATTGCCGTGCCCTCACGCAATGCTAGAATAAAGTATCTAAGCATCACCAAAGTTCAATTTTATTAACTTTTATTGAAGAGTAAAAGACTTGCAACATACTACGATGATGTGTAAAGACATAATGTATGATTTTCATCACAAAAAGTAACTTTTAGGGTCAAAGAATAGAAACAAGTAAATGTCCCTTAGAGTAAACTTCGTCATCCTTGATTGTCATACATTCCATGCTAAGTGAAAAAACAAGATCATTGTTGGTACAAGTCACAATGCTAACACTACTCATACGTCCAAATTGTGTAATACTTTTTCTCCCCGGAATCCTAGTTATTGTAAAAGGAAATGGGTTACTAGCATTTTTTATCTATTTGTCATGGATCACAAGGGATTCATATTGACTTATTTGAGTAGTTATTAGTCCGAAAGCAAAGTAGCACGATTTGATCAATAGTTAGCCGAAGGACAAAATCTTTTAAAACGGCTTCTCGTGTATCTCCTTAAGTTCATATCTTGGCATAACTCGTTTCACGATTTGAGACCTTTCTCGGACCGATATTTGGCATGTACTTCATACTTCAAATCTTGGGAAGACGTTCTTGAAATTATGGTCTTCTCTTCATATATTTGGAATTTCTTCACTTGATGTTTTTGAGAGATTCTTTATATTGGACCACGACTTCATCATTTTTCTTCAATCTTTACTTTGGATTTTGATATACAACGATCCGCCTCCTTTTCGGACTTGGATATATTTATCCTCATACCTTGTTAGGGTCTTTTTGGATAGACTTTCTCCATTCTTTAGGGGAGTAATAGCTTCTCGTCGTGTGTCTCGATCCTTCATATTGATTTAGGAATAATGATACTTCACATCATCTTTGGATCTTTAGCAAAAATAGAGCTCCTCATACCTTGTTAGGGCCTTTTTGGATGATCGCCAATCTTCGCGTCCCGCTTCAATAAGTTATGCCTTGGCTATGAACTCTATTCAACCCCGAGCAACCTTTAAACGATCTTGCGCTAGAGGCTAAGTAACCTTTCAAATCGTACGACCTTACTTATTGCAATTATGATTTATTCCTAATGCATTGATCTTATGGGAAGAAAAAGCCACAATTAAAAACATATGAATTTTTGAAAGAACACATTCATGTTCTACGTTTAGCATGGTCACTTGTCTAACTCTATCATTTCTCTTTCTTCACTATATAAAGACCTCTAATTAAAGAGACTCGTGAATACTTAGCCATGCAAGTCAAAATTAAGCCAAATTTGGATTAGCTTTCATTAAGACTATATCAAATCAAAGTTTTGGGTTTTCAAGTCACCTATAGGATCTTGCTCTTTCTTGGACTTTTTCAAGTATAGAGAATGCGTTTTATAGTTCCCTTGATAAGTAACTTTCTAGAATCAATTATAGGAACTTGCGAAAAGTTCTTGTTCTTAACCCGTATGAATTAAGACTTTCGCGTTTTAAAGCTCCCTATATAAAAGTCTAGCAAAACTTGAATTGAGCGGGTTAAGGAATGTAAATGGCTCCAAATGCCCATCAAGTCAAAAATTAACTCTTATTCTACCCAACGGAAAATATACATTCGTGTCTTAAAAACACTTATTAAAACTAAGAAAAATTTTAAAATTTGGCCATTTTTAGCCTTATTAGCAAAACAAAACATTGAAAGTTGGAAAGCGTGAGGGCGTAGCAAAGCAAGTACCTATTCACCCCCATACTAAAAGTAAACATTGTCCTCAATGTTTAGAGTCTAAGGGTGGAGCACCCCCATACTAGAGACGAAGAGTCGAATGCTTAGGATCTAGCATGGAAAGGGTGATCAACAATATATCTAAAGCCGTTTATTAAGTATGCTAAAAGATAATTGTTAGAACAATAAAGGATATGTCATGGAATCGTGAAAAACTTCTTCAAACGAACGATGGAGACTCACGTAAACGAACACGAGAGTCTTCAATCGTAGACGATGATGATGATCTAGATAACACAATCACAAACAACCACGAGACAACGAGTTGAAAGGGTACAAGTCCCCTTATTAGTGAATAGTGAGCATAAAGATAAGCATGGGACCTCCCCCACGAGGCACCTCGTTTTTGATTACCGAGTCATGAGCTCGACTCGATCCCCTCAATGCTAATTATCATTGGGGAAGGTGTCTTGGTCGGGGGCAACCATTGAAGGAATCTCCCCACCAAAGTAGTGCTTAAGCCTATGTCCATTCACCTTGAAATTTGGACCATCATCTTGAGCTAGCTCAATGGTCCCATATGGAAACACTTGTGTAATGGTGAACGGACCCGACCAACGAGATTTCAATTTCCTGGAAAATATCTTAAGACGAGAGTTAAAAAGCAACACTTGATCACCAACGTTAAAAACCCGGTTTTTAATCTTTGAATCATGAAACTTTTTAGTCTTTTCTTTAAAAATTAATGAATTTTCATAAGCGTTATCCCTTAATTCATCCAATTCATTCAATTGTATTTTCCGGTGATCTCCCGCGGTCTTCAAGTCAAAATTTGCATGCTTAAGGGCCCAATATGCCTTATGCTCCAATTCAATGAGCAAATGACAATTCTTCCCATAGACTAACTTATAAGGAGTGCAACCGATAGGTGTCTTATAAGCGGTCTGAAAGGCCCATAAAGCGTCATCGAGTTTGTCGGACCATGAAGCACGGTTTTCTCCAATTGACCTCTCTAAAATCCTCTTCAAAGCTCGGTTCGAAACCTCGACTTGCCCACTCGTTTGTGGGTGATAAGCCGTAGAAAGACGATGAGTAACCCCATATTTCTTTAGAACCTTTTCGAATTGGTCATTACAAAAATGGGTTCCACGATCGCTTATAATAGCACGAGGGGTTCCGAACCGAGAGAATAGTTGCTTCAAAAACTTCACTACCACACGAGCATCATTAGTAGGCAAAACCTTAGCTTCCACCCACTTAGAAAGGTATTCCACCGCGACGAGGATATATTTGTTGCCATGAGACGATGGGAACGGCCCCATAAAGTCTATTCCCCATATGTCAAAAATCTCACACACTTGAATTATGTTTTGCGGCATTTCATCACGTTGAGACGATTTTCCTTGACGTTGGCACGAATCACACGACTTCACAAGTGCGTGTGCATCACGATAGATAGAAGGCCAAAAGAAACCGGCATCGAACACTTTCTTAGCCGTGAGATTAGCACCGTGGTGACCACCCGTGGGTCCCTCGTGACAAGCTCTAAGGATATTAGAAGCTTCGGCACCAAACACACAACGTCGAACGAGTTGATCCGCACAAATCCGAAAGAGATAAGGTTCGTCCCAAAAATAGAACTTGACGTCACGAAAGAATTTTCGTTTTTGTTGTGTCGTCATACCCTTGATTATGAAATTACCCGCATGGTAATTTGCAATGTCGGCAAACCATGGGGTGGTGTCTTTAGAATTCACTACACCGAGAGTCTCAAGAGGAAATGTTTCGGTAATTTCCTTGTTCTCGAAAACATCTTTGTGAGGATCTTCTAGACGAGAGAGATGATCGGCCGCTAGATTCTCGGCTCCTTTTTTGTCAAGCACGGTGACATCAAATTCTTGGAGGAGGAGCATCCAACGAAGCAATCTCGGCTTAGCATCTTGCTTAGTTAAGAGATACTTGATAGCCGAATGGTCGGTATACACGATGCTTTTAGTCAAGACGAGATAAGGTCGGAATTTTTCAAAAGCATAGACCACGGAAAGGAATTCCTTTTCCGTTGTGGTGTACTTTAATTGAGCCTCGGTCATCGTCTTACTAGCATAGTGGATAGGACGAAAATGCTTGTCATAACGTTGCCCTAAGACGGCCCCTATAGCATAATCACTTGCATCGCACATGATTTCAAAGGGTAATTCCCAATTAGGAGCAACAAGAATGGGAGCTTCGGTAAGTTTCCTTTTGAGAGTTTCGAAAGCCTTAACACAATCCTCATTAAAGTTAAAAGGAGCATCCTTCTCGAGAAGGTGTGTCATAGGACGAGAAATCTTCGAAAAGTCCTTGATGAAACGACGATAAAAGCCCGCGTGGCCTAGGAAACTCCTAACTCCCTTAACGGTTTTGGGATGAGGTAACTTGGCGATGACGTCTACCTTAGCTTTATCGACCTCAATCCCCGCCTTCGACACCTTATGCCCTAAGACGATTCCTTGTTTACACATGAAATGACATTTTTCCCAATTAAGCACAAGATTGGTTTCTTCACAACGTTTTAACATTTGTCGAGATTAGATAAACATGACGTGAATGACTTACCAAACACCGAGAAGTCATCCATAAACACTTCCATCGACTTCTCGATCATATCGTGAAAAATTGCCATCATACACAGTTGAAAAGTCCCGGGTGCATTACAAAGTCCGAAAGGCATCCTACGATAAGCGAACGTTCCATAAGGACACGTAAACGTAGTCTTCTCTTGATCACGAGGGTCGATAGGGATTTGAAAGTAACCGGAAAAACCATCTAAAAAGCAATAGAATTCATTTCCCGCAAGTCGCTCCAACATTTGATCCATGAAGGGCAAAGGAAAGTGGTCTTTACGAGTGGCGTCATTTAACTTTCGGTAGTCAATACACACCCTCCAACCGGTCACAACACGAGTGGGAATTAACTCGTTGTTTTCATTGGGCACAACGGTCATTCCTCCCTTTTTAGGGACACAATGGATTGGGCTCACCCATGGGCTATCAGATATAGGATAAATCATTCCCGCGTCAAGGAGTTTAAGGACCTCCTTTTTAATGACATCGTGAATTTTGGGATTCAACCTTCTTTGATTTTGAATTGCGGGTTTGTAGTCCTCCTCCATTAAAATCTTGTGAGTACAAAATTTTGGGTCAATACCCTTAATGTCGGATATTTTCCACGCAATTGCCCCTTTGTGAGCCTTAAGAACTTTCAAGAGCTCGGTTTTTTCATCATTAGCAAGTCCTTTTGCAATAATAACCGGCAACTTGTCATCACCTTCCAAGAATGCGTATTCAAGGTGAGAAGGAAGATCTTTCAATTCAAGGATAGGTGGTTCCTCGATTGAAGATTTTGGTTCAACACTCATAACTTCCATCGGTGAAAGAAATGGTGGAATAGAAGTATCATCACTAATCAACACCTCATCTTCATTGTCGATTTTATTTGAAGTGAGATCGCCTCCTTGGAATGGAGTGAGATTTGGTGTGGAATTAGCAAGAATCGGATCCAAAATAGTGGGATTGCCACTTGACGAGCTATCAGAAAAACCTAACACTTCTTGTGAAAACTCATCGCAAACCACATCAACGATGTCAATGTGATTGATGGTAGCAATTGCATAAACATGAGAAGGTTTCGAGTTTTGAGTAGCGTTTATAACAAGTTCCTCTTCGTTGAATCTCAAAGTGATAGTTCTTGCATGAACATCGATAAGCGATCTCGAAGTGTCTAAAAATGATCGACCTAAAATTAGAGGAACTTGAGGATCCGCGGGGATGTCAACTACTATAAAATCAACGGGATAGTAGATCTTCCCTACTTTCACGAAAACATCTTCGGCTACTCCACATGCCATAATCGTAGAATGATCGGCCATCTCGATGGACATGTTCGAAGGAATGAGAGCCGGAAGCGAAAGCGATTTCCAAATGGAAAATGGCATCAAATTAATGCTCGCACCAAGATCGGCCAAGGCGAGGCATTCTTTCATATCTTGTATGTCACAAGGAATGAGAAACTTTCCGGATCACCAACTTTTTCCGGTATGCGGTTAAGATAAACCGAAGAACAATTAGCAAGCTTTGAAAGCTTTTGCTTATCGCTCATCATACTTTTAAAAGTGGAAGCGAAACGAGGCATATATAACAACGCGTCGGCTAAACTCACATCAAAATGCACTTGTTGAAACATTTTTATAAAAAGCTCGATTTGTTGTTTGTTACGTTCTTGCAACTTCTCGTTGTTTCGTCTTGAAGGGTAGGGTAAAGGTGGTGTGGGTTGGTCATTAGGCAACGGCCTTGGAAACTCGGGTTCCACAATTGGTATTGGTTCAACCGTAGGTGTGGTTTGAGCGGTACTTCGTGGGATTGTAATGTGCTCCTTTTCGACCATCACCTCGGGTTCTTTCTCGATTTCCTTCTCCTTAGAAGTACATGGACGAGAGATTGGTTCCTTGAAAGTTTTACCACTTCGTGTAGTAATAACCTTCATTTCTCCCTTCGGGTTTGCAATGGTATCACTAGGAATACCACCCGAGGAAGAGGGTTTACACATGATTGCTTCAAACATCTTAGCCATTCGGTCCTCAAATTTTGATTGCCTAGCATCCGCTTTTAATAACTCTTGCTTAATCTCATGTTGTCCTAATTCCATCTTTTGTTTGTTTTGTTGAAGACGTTGGACATTTCCTTCCATTTTGTTTGCATGAGTTTTAAGTTCATTAGCAAGTTCATTTTTAGCTCGTTTTTCAACTCGGATCTTAAGCTAATCATCTCACGTTGCATATTATCAAATTTAGCATCATTTGATTTTGCATAATCCAAAAATTCTCCTTACAAATTTTTAGTGTGAGCATTTTGAAAACCTTGTGTAGTGTTTTGAAAATCACGGTTTTGAGTTTGATTAGAAATTTGTCCATCCCCATTTTGATAGTTCCCCTTGTTGTAATTGCGTGTGTTGCCTTGGTAATTACTGTTGATGCAAAAGTTGGTTGATCCTTGCTAGACCCGAATTAGGCTTAATTCGGGTTGGCTGGGTACCGGCTCCTGCACCAAGTGAATCTTCTGGTTGGGATCCTGCACACTAAACAACACGCGTTAAGCTTACCGTGGGAAGGTTTCCCACGATTAGACTCTGGCGTGAGAGTAAGTAATCGATTTAGGGTTATATGTGAGTTTAGAGTGAATTGTGATACCTCTGTGGAACCCTTGGGGGTTCCTTTTATAGGCAGTGAAACCCTAGTGGGTTTTCACTGATCCTTCGGCCCCAAGGAAGAGATAAGCACCAGAATTAGAATGATTGTTATCTTCTAATTCTGGTAGTGAATATCCTCTCTTATTGGGGTAAAGATATTCCTAGACAGAATATTATTCTGTCTAACCCTATGTCGGCCGTGTCGGCTGTACCGGGCCGTGGGCCGCACACGTGTGTGCGGTTACTATTCATTCAAGCCCATAAGCCTGACTGACATTATCCCACCCATATGTGATGGGCCGGATACGGGTAGTACCCTTGGGCCGGGTTCATGACCCGGCTGGGGACTACACGTCATCATGTCCCCCCAGTCTAGTTGTTACAACCGCAGGTGGAACCTCTAGACTACAAAGATGCTCCCGGACGTACCAAGGAAATCATAGCAAAGGACAAAGATGCTCGATACATAATAGCCGAGACAAATTAAATATATCATTAAATGTCAAGTCTTACGTTAGAGCCGCATAACCCGACATGAACAACTGTTCATCTGACTTGTTGGACTGACAAAAGTGCAGACAGTCAGAACATTGAGCAGTGCAAACGTGTGGGTCAGATATGACCCGTGGGTCCCATCTGACGTTTCACTTGCCACTTGCCCCCTAGCCACACGATTAAGAATAGTGGCCAACACGTGTCACATATCCAAAAGGCTGTGACCCTCAAGGTAACCCTATAAATAAGCCACCCCTACGGCTGTGTGAAACACACAGTTCATAACCTCCATTTCTGCCATTAAAGCTTTCCTCTCATCTTGAACCAAGTACGCACGGATCCCTTCACACGCAGGTTAGAATACCACGTCCTTACACTCTTTTTTAGTAATGGCTAATAGAAACAGCCCTACCATCGGATCCGTGCTGAATGTCATGACCCAAGACCAGTTAAACCATTTTTGTACAAATTACTTCATCCCTTCCAACCTACACCCCTCACTTCCTGGCGTCGGAGACCTCATAACTGAGGCTCCAGCGGGTAAGATAGGCCTCTATACTCGCCTGTTTGACGCGGCTAATTACCGCATCCCTTTCACCCACTTTCTCGTAGATTTGTTAGGATATTACAATGTACACATTAGTCAACTCCACTGCATAGGCGCCTGTAAAATTAGCCAATTCGAGATTCTTTGCCGTGCTAGGAGAATCCCCCCAACCGTAGAGTTATTTAGGTTGTTTTACACCCCCAACTTAGTGAACAGTTGGGTATCTTTCAAAAAACGAGCCTCCAACAGCCCACAATCACACAACAAACCAATGGATTCACTGAAAAATTGGTATGATCATTACTTTTTCATTGACGCAGTGGTATGGCCGGGTGATTACGTCATTAGGACCAGACTCCCGCGCGACCCCAAGCCGCACACCAGTACATACAATCCCCTTCACTCTCAAGAGTTAGACCTAAATAGGACTGGGTTCCACAGAAACCTACCCGAATCATTCTTATGCTTGCTAGGAATTAGCCGCAATTACTTTGGTCCCTCCAATAGGTATCCTGTTTTTTGGAGAAGGCAGGGCGAAGGTAGGCTAATCATTCGTACGTCAATAAGAGTGTATACATGTGTTTGTATAATAACTAACATCTATTGTTTTGTGCTGGACATAGATGAACTTTTTTGGACTGTTGCGCCAGGGCGATCCAAGGCTTGTGCTGGAAGGTCTCCGTCCTCTTCGTGAAAATGAACAACCCCTCCTCGAGCACACCCGACCAGTGACGGTTGCCTTGGAAGCCGTGCCTGATCCCCATTCTGACGAAGAACATGGAGACCATGGTGATGGTAACCAGATGAACCAAGGAGGGGCCGGGCCCTCCTCACCTCATAGAGAACAACAGGGAGACAACATTGAACAAACCGACTCCAGCATCCGCCGACTGATGGGCGATGATGATGATGATGAAGTGCAGCAACATGTCAACTTGGACGAAGAGGAGGAGGCCGAAGAGGAAGTTGCTGAACTCACAACGCAGCCCCTCACCAGGCGCACCCGGAAGAGAGGAAACCGTGCGAGAGGGACTGAATCGGTGGAGATTGGTGAACACAATGCTCCTGCCAAGAGGCTTCGAGAGGACCACCCCATGTATCAATCTGTTGGGAGTGCCACGCAGGGTTCCGAGGCTAACCGGGCCGCTCATGTCGATCCCGTCACACAAATTGCCCCAACCGCCTCCGAAGGAGCAAAAAGCAATATGTAAGAAACCATCTCAATATGCAAGAATTTCCGCTTCCTCTCTTTTTTTTTAAGCCATACTTAAGATATTTCGTAATACTCATGTCGCAGGGACAACCAAGCTGGTGCCGCACCTCCTTCTGACACCCAAGTGGATAAGGAGAAAGGAAAAGCTGTCGAAGAAGACCCCGCGGCCCCCACAAAGTCCGGCCCTGTTTTTGAAGATGGTTCACCCCTGGTTTCCCAAGACTTCCCTTCATCCGGCGCTCCCCAACCTTTCAACCCTATATGGACTATTACCACGGCGTCGCGATTGAGGAGTGCTGACGAGTGCCGGGAGTACCTCAATAACTGCATACCACCAAGCTTGGTGCAAGAGGTAAACTCGCTCAGTCATTGCGGATTTGGCAGATGAGTATAATGGGACGCTGGTACATCAGATGGCGATGGGAACCTCGATGAGGGTCAGGTTTGAAGCTGCGCTTGGGCATGTGGACTCTCTCAAGAGGAAAGTTGGACGGAGAGAAAAAATGATTGAAGATAATGAAGCCCTGATTGCTGACCTCCAATCCAAACTAGCGAATGCTGAGGCAACCATCAAAACACAATCAGTCCGTGCGAGTGAACACGATCAGCAAGTAGCCCACCTTGAGTCTCAACTAGATGCTTCAAACACCAAGGTACATATCCGTGCCGCACCACCCATATATACTAAACAATGAATGTACTAACACGTTTTTCACTATAGGTAACCACGGCCGAAGTTTCTGCCCATTCTTACTCCAGCCAAGTAGATGTTCTGAACCAGAAGCTAGAGGACGCGCATTTGGCCGTCCAAAACATGGAAAAAATGCAGACAGACCTTGCTGAGGAGAGGGACATCACCCAAGATCTGAAAGAGGCAGTTGCCCAAAAAGAATTGGTGATTGATGCCCTGACCGCTGAGCGTGACAACGTACTATGCCCCCAACTGCTAACAGCCATTGTAGGCCGTAGGTGGATGGTTGGGCATGGAGCACGCCTGGCCGTGATGAAGGTGCTAGAGGCCCCATCCTTTGTACAACAATTTGCCAACCTTGTATCTGATGGTATCGACCATGGACGGCACGAAGGAATGGTTGAGGCTGCTGAACTGATCACTAAAGGTGGGGACATCGCCCGTCATACCTTCTTTAAGCCCGAAGCCGCCAGCAAGATGACTGCCTCCATGGCCGCGATGCAAGATCTACATTACCCATTCCTGGATGAGCTAGAGGCCACCAAAGATGCCCCAGACACTGAAATCATGGAAAAACTCAGTCCTAGCACGCCTTCCAATGCTTCCTTTCCTCTAACCCTTCCTGTATATGAGGATGTAACCAGGGTCGTACTTTACGAGGAACCCCTAGATGTGGTGTTGGAAAGAACCGCGGCCCAAGCCCAGAAGCGGGGAGAAAGTGATGAATGGTTGCCGCGTTTGGTGGAAGAACAGGCAGAAATGGGTAGGTTTCTACCCTCAATTTAGGATGCTCCTTTTTTCATAACCAAAACACTTGCTTTGTAATCTATGAATATGTATCGTTTCGATTCGTCCGTGTATGTACACGGCTAACAATTTTTATGTTTTGTATATAAGTCCGTGGGTAACCACGGCAATTTTGATTTGTTTGGAAACCTGTGTATTTGTGCTTGTGTTCGAAATATTGTAGTTCAATACTGCATGATATACCACGTCTTACTCACAAATAAAATACATACAAGTCTATAATTTACTAGACGTGCGACGTACGTCTTTACTATGCAGAGCACGGTATGGCTATAGCATATGAAACTTACCCCAACGTCTTGTGAGTAAGATGTCTAGTAAGGATACGTGATCCGTGCGGCTGGGGTTGCATCCCTCTTACGCGGCAAGTTGAATTAGTAGGTTCACTTAATCCTCTTACCCCACCTGGAGGCGTATGGTACATGTACGGTATTTCGAGAGAATGCATACGAAAGAAACATGGCATATTATAACACAAGTAAAATTCATACGACTAACAAAGAATCTAACAAAGAGGAAAATAATTTGCACGAAACAGGCCGTGGAGCTAGCTAGGCACCACGGCATTTTATTAGAACGTTTACATTTTTGTTTGAATAATGACGACAAGTCCTAAAAAAGTCCATAAAGGAAACTTAAACAAACATAAGAAAAACAAATAAGACAAATAACCCGCATGGTTCTTTATTAAGACCGCCTATAGCGCAGTATCCATGCGGGAGCCGTAGCTTTCAAAGATATCACCTTTTTAGATTGGCGATGTTCCATGTGCGCTCTAGGTCGCGGCCATCCATATCGCGCAACTTGTACGCGCCTCATCCCAAGGTTTCAGTGACTTCATACGGTCCTTCCCATTTAGGGCCCAGTTTTCCTGTATTTTCCACTCGACTTGCTTCGTTAGCACGATAGACGTAGTTTCCCGGTCGAAAAGAAACACCCTTGACCTTGGCGTCGTAATAAGCCTTCATCTTAGCCTTGGACTTAGCTTCATTGATGGCTGCTATTTCCCTTTTTTCTTCCAACAGATCCAGGTTGATTCGCAGTTGTTCATCATTTGTGACGGCATTAACCTCCGCCGTGCGGATGGTAGGCATCCTTATTTCTGCTGGTATAACGGCTTCAGTGCCGTAAGCCAATGCAAACGGAGTATCTCCGTTGGCTGTTTTTATCATGGTTCTATGTGCCCATAGCACGTGCGACAATTCATCGACCCATTTGCCCTGTCGTTCATCCAGCCGCGCCTTGATTCCATTCCCCAAGCTCCTATTTGCTCGTTCGACAAGGCCATTCGTTTGTGGATGCTTAACAGACGCGAAGCGCCGCTTGATGTTCAATGATGCACACCAGTCTTTGAATGGGTTATCCGTGAACTGTTTGCCGTTGTCCGATATAATTTCTCCAGGTAGACCGAAACGGCATACGATGTGTTCCCACACAAACTTCTTGACCTGCTTACCCGTGATAGATTTTACTGCCTTGGCTTCTATCCATCGTGTAAAGTAATCCATTGCAACAATCAAGAATTTAACCCCTCCCGCAGCTACAGGAAATGGTCCTGCAATGTCAATTCCCCACTTGTAAAATGGCCACGGGGACGTGATAGGTGTAAGCTCCTGCTGCGGGTGCCGCGGTACTGGCCTATGCACTTGGCAATCATTGCACCTGCGAATCATATCGCGCGCGTCTCTGTGCATAGTGGGCAAATAGTATCCTGTTCGTAAGGCTCGGGCTACCACGGATCGTGGGCCTGCATGCATGCCGCACAACCCTTCGTGTATGTCACTGATAACGTAGGCCGCCTGGCGTGGTCCAACACACCGCAGCCACGGCTGCAAGAAAGAACGTTTGTAAAGGATGCCTTCCCGGAGTTCGAAATGTTGTGACTTCCTTTTAACGCGCCTTGCTGCTTTTTCCTCATCTGGAAGGGTTTCATTAGTCAAATAGTTGATGATTGGGGTCATCCACGTAGGTCCCTCCTCTTCAACTATAGCAGTCACTTCCCCTTCCGTGATAGACTTTTCCTTGAGTATTTCCACCAAAACCTGTTTAGACAAGTGGGCGAAGCTCGTGGATGCGATCTTACTGAGAGCGTCCGCTTTCTTGTTCTCGCCCCTTGGCACCTGCTTGATGGAAAACTTACTGAAAGTCGCGATTAACGTCTTGACTTTTTCCAAATACCTGACCATGTTGTCCTCCTTAGCCACATACCCACCTAGAATATGGTTCGCGACAAGCCGTGAGTCCACGTAGGCCTCAAGGTTGCGGACTCCCATTCTAGCGGCGATTTTTAAACCCGCAATTAATGCTTCATATTCCGCTTCGTTATTAGTGGCCGTGAACTCGAAACGGAGGGCGTACGTGAATTCCATTCCTTCTGGATTTGTGAGGATGAGGCCTGCCCCAGACCCGTCTGTGCATGAGGATCCGTCCGTGAATAGCACCCAAGGTTCCGCTGGGACCTCCTCTTGCTTAACGATTGGTTCTTCCTCATCCGGCTTCTCGATCAGGAAATCTGCCAAGATTTGGCCTTTAACAGCCGTCCTTGGTCTGTAAGATATATTATGCCCTCCCAATAAGATGCTCCACTTCTCTAGTCTCCCTTCCACGTCTGGTCTAGATATAACCTGCTTAATTGGCTGATCCGTGATCACAACAATCGGGTGCGCCTGAAAGTACCGGCGCAGCCGCTTTGTGGCAAATACTAGTGCTAGTACCAATTTTTCCATGGGGGAATAATTCAGCTCCGCCCCTTGTAATGTTCTACTTATAAAGTAGACCGGGGTCTGTATTGTGTCTCTATCTGTCATCAGTACCGCGCTTATTGCGCCATGAGTAGCTGAGAGATATATAACGAGTTCCTCCTTTGGCCGGGGAGCTACCAACATGGGGAGAGATGCGAGATGCTGCTTGAGTTGGCCAAAGGCTTCCTCAGCTTCCTTCGTCCAACGGAAGTCTCCCTTTCTAATACACTTCTTGAGTGTCTTAAATAGGGGTAAGGACTTCTCTGCGGATTTAGATAGAAATCTATTCAGCCCGGCTAACTTCCAATTCAGGGACTGCACCTCCTTCCGTGTCTGCGGGGACGGTAGCCGTATCACTGCGTCCGTCTTCTCTGGACAAGGTCTGATGCCGTTTGGGTCGATCAAATATCCCAGGAACATTCCTTCTATTGCACCAAACGTACATTTCTTTGGATTTAACTTCATGTTAATCCTTCTCAGCGTGTCGAATGTCTCCTGGACATCCCGGAGAAGTGCCTCCTCCGTGTGGCTTTTTATCACCAAGTCATCAACATATACTTCCAAGTTGCGTCCTATTTGTGATTCGAAAGCTTTATCCACCAACCGCTGATATGTAGCGCCGGCGTTCTTTAATCCGAACGGCATTTTCGTATAGCAATATACGCCCTGGCTTGTGTGGAACGCCGTTTTTTCTTCATCCTCCTCCGCCATCTGGATTTGGTGATACCCTTTATATGCATCCAAGAAGCATTTGAAAGGATATCCACATAAGGACTCTACTTTCTAGTCGATTTCTGGTAGCGGGTAACAGTCCTGTGGGCAGGCCTTGTTCAGATCCGTGAAATCCACGCACATGCGCCAACTTCCGTCATGTTTTTTGACCATGACCGGATTGGATAACCACTCGTGGTAGTATACCTCGCGCATGATGCCTGCGTCCACCAGCTTCCGTACTTCCTCCAGTATAACTTGACTTCGCTCGGGCGCCTGGCCGCGCTTCTTTTGCTTGACGGGTTGGTACCCTTGGCGGATCTGGAGTTTATGCTCTGCTATCGCGCGTGGCACACCCGTCATATGTTTTGGCTCCCATGCGAATATGTCCAGGTTTGCACTTAAAAGAGAACACATGGCCCTTTTTCCGCTATCTGAGAGCGCCCCTCCTATGGAAACCTCCTGTTCCGGGTAGTCAGGGTGAATGGCCACCTTCCAATTGGGTGGTGGTGCTCCATCCTTGGGTGGTACAGGTGGTGCCGATGTTGTCACAGTGTGACACTCGGATGTTGGCACAACTGTGTTATAAATAGTAACGATTCCCCCATCAACGGGGAATTTAATCATTCCGTGTGCCGTAGAAGGTACTGCCTGGATAGCCAAAATTCCTGGTCTGCCTATGATTCCACTACAACAGAGATGGTTCCTCATTCCCAATGGTGACAAGCAAACGCAACTGCCCTATTGGCCAGATGGTATCTCCACTAAAGCCAGTAAGCGGCGACGTGGCCGGTACTAATTGGCTTCTTATTTCTGGGCATAACTGCACAAAGCAGTGTTCATACAACACCTCTGCTGACGACCCTCCATCCACATACATGCGACGAACATTGTGTGTTCCAATGCTTACCTCGATAGTGAGAGGCGCATCAACCACGTCACTTGCTGTAATGAGAGGGAATGAGATTTCCTTGCCGCGTGAAAATTTTTGGCCAATTTTCTGTCTCGTGCAGCGCTGTCTGGATTGGATCATGTATATGGTAGAAGGCTTGTCCTTTTGGGGATCCTTCTTATCATACTTCTTGTTGTTGTCCTTTCCGTCTTTCCAATCATTAACTAGGTGCTTGAGTTTGCCTGATTTGATTAGCGACTCAATATGCTTCTTCAGCTGGATACACTCCTCCGTGCCGTGTCCTTTGTCATTATGGAACTCGCAGAAGCGACTTCCCTGCCGACGTTCCGGGGGTGTGGTCATTGGGGGAGGCCTTGGAAAATTCGCCCCTTCAGTCAACAAGATCTCCCGGTAGGACATCTTTAGGGGGGTGAACTTGTCGTCCGACCGTCCGCCTTTGCTCTGGCTCTTATAGTCCGAGCCCTTGTTATTGTTCTGGTTGCCTTGACCGCCCGACTGTCTCCGGGACTGGTCATTTGAGCGGTACCCATTTCCTCGGGATGGGTAGGCTGCGGCAACGGCTGTCTCTCCCTCTATGAAATTCCTAACTCTTTCCATGAGGTCATCATATCTCTCTGGACGCTTGTCGTTGAGACGCCTGATCAGTTCTCTGTCTGTTATGGCGTGCATGTAGTCAGAGATTTTCAGGAGCTCTGGCATGGTTCTCGTGCGTGTGCACTCATCGTTGAAGCGCTCAGTGAAGGCTTCTATGGACTCCCCCGGCCGTTGCTTGACAGTTGCCAATGAAACCGGATCCCTATTATACTTCTTCCTTTGAGTATAATTGTTCTCGAACGCAGTGCGTAGTTCCGTGAAACTATCAATGCTTCGTGGGGGGAGTGCCTCGAACCAGTCACGAGCATTTCCAATCAAGGTCGAATTAAACATTTGGCACCATATAGGCATGGGCCATCGCTCAATTTTAGCCTGAGTATCGAATATTTTGAGGTGATCGACAGGATCACCGGACCCATCATACGTCTTGATGCATGCCGGCATGCGACGTTTGGTGTCCTCAGAATAGTTCCGTATGCGGAGGGTAAACGGATCTTCCCTGGGATCAGCCCATGGCCGTGTGAGCCTAGGGTCATCCCATGGTTCACACCACGGACGTGAGAGGTCCTCGGCTTCCGTATCCCGATAGTAGGGGCCACCATAGTACTCATCATTGTTTGGTGGTGGAGGCGTGCGCCTAGGCCGGCGGCGTTTGGGCGGATGGTCATCTGAGTCCTCCCCAGACGGATCTGGGGACGGCGGTGGTGCCCCGCCTTTTGAATGGGGACCACTTTTTTGAGACGATCCGGGAGCCTTCCTCCCTGTGTTCATTCTATCCCACACGCTTGGGCGGCGTGTGGTTCTGGTCAGCTCTCGATCTGGCCGCTCGGGTGAGCCATCCGACCTTTCTCCATCTTGAGACTGCGTCAATTCTTGTATGATGCGATCCCCTATGCGTTCAAACACATTCCTGGGTTGAGGGTTTTCCTCGAAGGTTCCCTGCTCTTGAGGCCGAGTCCTCCTTTTTCTCCGGTTTTGGGAAGGGGTGGATGGTCCACTGTCGCCAAAGTTGAGTCGGGCTTGGAGGTTCCTCCCCAGACTCAATCTTGATGCGATCCCTGGGACGATCCTTTCAAAATTCTGAGTGAGAACTCGATTAAGATCCTCCTCGCTGAGTGGTAGGGCTTCCACTTCTTCCTCCGCCGAAGGTCTGCGTGGTTCCTTGTTAGGAGGGTCTGGCGCACTCCCTGGATCAGGGTTGTCCAAGGTTGAAGTGGGTGGGGGTGTCACCGAGATCGTGCTCGTTACCCCCGCGGGTTGAAAACCGCTACGGTTACCCAGCCCGCCCGCGAGGCGGTTAGGTGACTGATTGGGGATGAGAATCCCTTCCCCTTGGGACTTCCGGTTCCCAGGATTCACATTCCTGGGGTTAGTCGGCGGGTGTCCCTTCGTCATTGGAGATTTGAGATGAGATTTTGTTCTAGCTTAGTGTTACTGGTCCCACGGATGGCGCCAACTTGTTGATGCAAAAGTTGGTTGATCCTTGCTAGACCCGAATTAGGCTTAATTCGGGTTGGCTGGGTACCGGCTCCTGCACCAAGTGAATCTTCTGGTTGGGATCCTGCACACTAAACAACACGCGTTAAGCTTACCGTGGGAAGGTTTCCCACGATTCGACTCCGGCGTGAGAGTAAGTAATCGATTTAGGGTTATATGTGAGTTTAGAGTGAATTGTGATACCTTTGTGGAACCCTTGGGGGTTCCTTTTATAGGCAGTGAAACCCTAGTGGGTTTTCACTGATCCTTCGGCCCCAAGGAAGAGATAAGCACCAGAATTAGAATGATTGTTATCTTCTAATTCTGGTAGTGAATATCCTCTCTTATTGGGGTAAAGATATTCCTAGACAGAATATTATTCTGCCTAACCCTATGTCGGCCGTGTCGGCTGTACCGGGCCGTGGGCCGCACACGTGTGTGCGGTTACTGTTCATTCAAGCCCATAAGCCTGACTGACATTATCCCACCCATATGTGATGGGCCGGATACGGGTAGTACCCTTGGGCCGGGTTCATGACCCGGCTGGGGACTACACGTCATCAATTACCTTGGTTGTTGTTTTGATAATTGTTAACATTTTGATTTGGTGGAGCTTGATTTGGACGGGAACCTTGACCGTTTTGGTTGTAAGTTCCCGTTGCTACATAAGCACTCGAAGTGTTACCATCCGCGGTAATGCACTCGGAAAGATCATGAGCTCCCCCACAAGATAAACAACTCTTAGCAACCGCTTTAACCGAAGCGGAATTGGAAGCTTCTTGAGCCTTCCAATGGGACATAAGATTAGCAAATCTATCAAAAAACCTATTTTCCTTATTAGCTTCATCATGTAAGGCGTTAATGCTACGAGACGATTGTGATGAAGATGACGAACCCATATTGGCAACACTCGGTGTGTTACGAGGGTTATAAACCATAGATCTATTTTCAATGATTTGTAAAGCCTCATTTTTCGTCTTGCACAAAAAAATTACCACCCGCGGCGGCGTTCAAATAATCTCGTTCATGATCATTAAGCCCATTATAAAAAGTATCCACTTGATGCAATTCCGTAAAATCAAGGTGTGGACATTCATGTAACATTTCTTTAAAGCGTTCCCATGCCATTGAAAAACTTTCATTATTTCTTTGCGCAAATCGTGAAATCTCATTTTTCAAGTGTGTTGTTTTAGATGGTGGAAAAAACTTGTTCACAAACTTAGAAACGAGATCGGCCCATGTCAAAATCGAATTTGGCGGTTCTTTCTCGAGCCAAATTTTTGCGGGTCCATCCAACGAGTATGGAAACAACATCATCTTAATGGCGTCATGTGGAACATCTTTAAACTTGCTAGTGGCGGTGAGACGGTTAAAATTCCTAATGTGGTAATGCGGGTTGTCTTTCTCGTGACCTCTAAACTTATTTGCTTGTAACATCGACATTAAACCCGTCTTAATCTCGAAATTCTCCGCAAGGATGGCGGGAATCACAATAGCCTCTCCAAAACCCTCGGTGGGTGCTTGTAGCAACTCCATCATAGTACGATTAGCCATGACGACTTCTTGTTCTACAATAGGTCCAACAATTGGAGGTTCTTCAACAATCAACGTCTCTTGATTGGCTTGCTTTTGAAGTCGTTTACGAGCTTGTTTTGCTTGATTACGAGTGATCATAAACTTCACGAAGAATGGGAGGTGAGCAAAGAGGATTCTTTTTGGGTGTTTTGTGAATTTTCAATTTTTTTTGTGTTTTTGATGATATTTAATTTTTTTGGATTTTGGTGTATCTTCGTAGACAACAATCTACAAAATCTTTCCTCGAATCAAACTCTTGATTAAAGAAGCCTCAAAGGAATGAAAACTATCACGTGGAGTGAACGCCTTCGAATGACTTTAGAACTTTGGTGAAAACCAAATTGTTCAAGAGGTTTTAATCACAAAGAAAACCAAGCAAATATAGTATACGTAATAATACTTTGGGCGGCAAAACCCTCGATTAGCCTTCAATCTCAAAATAATCACAAGCAAGCGGGGAAACGAGGCGGCGCGAAGCACTTAAGAGCCTTTTTCCTTAGGGTATATTTTATAATACCCTCCTTATACCCACCTTATAGTTTGTATCTTTTAAAATCGAGCTTCACGAAAGTATTTATCTATTTTTTCCTTTTTCTTTTTGTTTGAGATTCGAATACAATAATTAGGAGATCAAATCCCAATTAAGGTTGTGTTTTCACACTTTTGGAGATATTGTAAATTTATTGTGATACTTAATACAATATATTAATATTTATACAAGAAAAACCAAGAAAACCGATAATACGTATTAGTAGAGTTCTACTAATACAAATACTATTTGGTTAATATTAAAAACAACAATGCAAATTAATCACGACACACCTCCCCGGCAGCGGCGCCAAAGTGATTGTAGTAAATTACGACCTCTTAGGAAAAAGGCGTAAAAGCGGTAAGTATTAAGTGAGGATTTAGGAAAATCAACACTAATGACCCTAATGGATTCCAAGTTCGTTTCCCAAGGAGGTATATGTGTGTGAAAAACTTGCCAAATGTTTGTGATTAATGATTGGTTTAGAAGGGGATTAGAAGAGAAAATGACGAAGACGTAAAAATAAAAATTACCAAGAAAAATCACTATTAGAAAGTTAAGACGTAGAACCTAAAAAATCACCAAAATTAAAATAAATTCTAAAAACTACCAAAAATTCACCAAAAATCAAAAATAATAAACTAAGAGTTTACCAATTATCAAAACTTTTTCAAACCTTTTAAATAATTAAATATTCAATTTTTAAATGCTAATTAAAGCCCTAAAAATCAAATAAATTATCAAAAAGCCCAAATAAAGATTTTTCAATTGATAAAACTAAAAAATTACCTAAAGTGAGAAAATTATTTTAAAAGTTGCTAAATTCCTATTTTAATGTATTTAACCTAAGAAAAATGTAAAAAGTTGGAAAATGTGAAATTTTAAAAATAATATTAAAATAATAATAAAATAATATTAAAAATCAAAAATTATAAAAATTCTAAAAACTTGCAAACTAGTTTATTTTAACCTAAATTATCAGAAAATCAAAGTGAAATTACCAAAATACCCCTAATGGGCCCTCAAATGGGCCAAATCCAAAAACAGTCAACCTAAATGGGCTTTTGGGCCAAAAAAGTCAAACTTGGCCCAATTGACTTGGAAAAGCCCTATCTGACTTAAAATTCAATTCTAAGAACAAAACTCTAAAGGCCCAAAAGCTGAAAATGTGCTTATCACAGCTTATTGAACATAAAGCTTATTCTTATTGGGCTTTTCAGCCCATTAAGCCATAAGCTCTAATTTGACACACAACCCTCTTTTAGGATGCTTAAGAGATCTGTCAAAAGAAATTTCCAATAAGCTCACTCAATAAGCCAGAAAATAGAAAAGCAAAAATTCACAAAACGACAAAATAGTCGTTTTTGAGAAATAATGCACCTCATAAGCTGATTCAACTTGCAAAAGCTTTCAAATGGACTCAATAAGCAATATCAATCAACAAAAATCCAATAAGCACAAGAAATAAGCCAGAATAAGCACAAATGAACTTATGTAAAAGTCAAAGGACTTGGTTTTCTAGTCAAACCTAAAAGTCAACCACCCAAATGCTCCAGTATGAACAAATGGGTCAAAATATGAGCACCTATTACAAATTCAAAGTTGTTGCTGGTTAAAATAAGCTATTATAGCTTATTGATAAGCTGACACCAAAATTGCACTAGCAGTGGCAACCAGCAGGGGAAAGGAGTTCCCACTGCTTTGACTATTTGACCAAGCTTATTTGAGAGTTCTGGTTTGATTCAATTGGAAACAAAGGCACCCTTGTGATCAGTGAACCACAAGGAGTCAATAGCCACAATAAAATCACAAAATGATCCACACAATAAGCCACAATAAGCCAAACAGTCCACAGATATGCTCCAGATATGCAAATAAGCAGTTAAGCACTTAATAAGCAGATTTAAGCAAAATAAGCCAACCAAACTTAACCAGATGCATACACAAGCTATATAAACTAACAATAAACACAAAGCAACAAGAATCAAACACTGAATCAAACTAAATAGCAAGATCAAAGCACTAGAAGTTACTGATGAACAAAGAACAATATGCAGAAACAGTTTGCTGATATACTTGACACTTGATCCAATTTCAAGCCTCAAATCCTTCTACCCTGGTGTGATTAACTATGATTTAGCACTTGTTACCCTTAACCTATGCTTAGATCTAGGTGTCCTCAAAATCTTAGCCAATTTTACCAAGTTATGAATATTTTATAGCCAATCTATGAATCAATGTGTTCAAACCCACAAAACCTGCAAACAGATGAACATATGCACCCAAATACTTGCTAACAACACACAAGCCCTTAACAAGCCACAAATCTAACTTATTCAGTAATCCCAAACACCCTTTTAAAACTTGATTTCTCAAATTTTCAAAGGCTTATGAAGATTCAACCCAAAAATCAGATCAGTAACACCTCAATAACATCAAACCAAGCCAAATCAACAATAAACAACCACAATAACACAGATTCAAGCAATAATCCACAAAAATCACAAATAATCAGAAACTTAAAGAGAAAATGAAAAGGGAAGAAGGTGCAAACCTCCAAGACCTACATCCAGGCCCTGGATTGTTTGAGCTGAGGTACTAGCAGAACAAGTACCAGCTTCCAATGCTGCTAAGATGAACAAACACAAAGTGAGATAAAAAATAATGCCAACTTTCTGATTTTTGAAACCCAAGCTTTATCAACTAAAACCTTGCCTCAAAAACCTTCAAACATATAAACGGAACTCAGATTTTAGCTTCTCAAACACCAAACTTTTATAAATAACAGATTAGAACTCAAAATTTTAAGAAATTCAAACTTTATTTCATAAAAAGGAATTACAAAGATTAAAAGCTAAAATCTGGAACAAAGGGACTCTCACATGTTGAGGTCTCCTTTTATAGGCAAATGCCTGGCTAAACACTATTCACAAACCCTAGAAGTGAAATTCCCTAAATGCCCTAAGTCCTTCTAGACGTTTTCTTCATTTGAGCTGTCCAAATTGATCCTGGATGTTCATTTTAGCTTTGTGATGAAGCAATGAATCATAGCTGTTGATTTGGACACGTCACTTAACTTGGAGGCCAAGTTGCATTCTGATTGGTGGAAAGGGAATTGGGGGTGGGGTCCATAGTGAGTGGGAGTGAGGGTTTTTGGTGTGGGATGCGTTTAAGGTGAGGTGAATCAAACGTGTGCCAAGGTAATTTCATTTTACCCTTTGATTTAAGTGGTGTAAAATCTGGGCTGGTAAAAGTGAATAGTACTCTTTTTGATCCGTTTTTGGTGGATTGGAGAAGTGTTTGGCGTAAATACTTGTTTGAATGTTTCAAATGCACACTTTCAGTCCTTCTTTTTCCTTTCTTTTGTCAATTGCAAGTAAACTTCTATCAGCGCCCATTTATACTTGTAACAACTTTCACCACTTGGTAATTTTGGCACATAACTTTTCAAAAGGGTTTTTTAAGGGTTGTTTTTGCCATGTTTTCATAATTGAAGGACTGATTTTGGACAATGTTGATCTTCAAAGGTCTTCATTGTATCTTTGACTTCATGAGGGACCATTATTGGAAATTTTGATTTGTTGAGGGACTAATCTTGCCATTTCTTCGAAGTTGAGGGACCTTTTGTGTAATTTTGACAAACTTAAGGGACCAAACTTGTAATTATGAATATACAAGGGTTTTAAGTGTCATTTCTTCAATAATTGAGGATCAATCTTGTTTGTCTTCAAGTCTTCAAGGGTATTTGTTTGAGAATTCCATGATTAGGGCCCGGTTCTTTGTACGGCTTCGTTTCTCGTGTCCGTTTTTCCTTGTAACTTGTGATCTTTTGTCTTTTTCACGATATCCATACCTAAAATACACAAGTAAACAAACACAAGCATATATATGGTATTTTTATGACATTTTTATGCATTTAAAGCCCGAAAAGAACGATGAGATCATGTATAAATGCAATCTCATCATATAGGTTTTCACTACTCGGTCAATTTAGGGCAGTTTATAAATGATTATTAATTCTTTCTTATTTTCAGAAACAAACAAATAGTTCTTAATGATCACAAGCATGAATTTATTAAATTACAGCTTACACACATGATTCACCAAATTTATAGATGCTACATGTGCATTAGTCAATCCAAACAACATAACATGAAACTCATAATGTTCATTACAAGTTCTGAATGTAGTGATTGGAATAGATAATCTCTTGCGCGGACGCGAAGTTGATGATAACCATGCTGTGGATCAAATTTTTGAATATACGCTAGAACCTTGTAAATGATCGAACAATCTATCATCTTGGGTAGTGGATATAGATTTTAATCGTCAATTTACTTAGTTCACGGTAATCAATAGATATAAGGGATAATAACACCATAGCTCTTCATGATGACAAGCTCGGTAGAATAAAAGCTTTCTCCGACAACTCTCTCAATTGTACCATAATTATTTTAATTCAGATGGTACTGACGTACAGTGCACATGCCACAGGTGCAGCACCAGGAATATAATCAATATCAAATTCAACTTGCCTTAATGGCGAAAGTCTAGGTAATTCACCAGCAAATACCTCCGAAAGTTTCAGATAACAAGATCCTCTTTTATTAAATTTACTTTAGGTTCTTTCTAGATTACCAGATCTATGTCTAGTTCACAACCATTCACGGTATAATTTCAAGTCTAAATGCAGGATATGGTCATCCATCAAGAATCATTTAGATCACTTTTGATAATCAACATCTTACCTTTTAGGGGAATTCTACTTGAGTTCCCATCAATTAAGACAATGTCGTCATGTCATAAATAATCAATCCATTCTACTAGCATTATCAACTTTTTTTTTAGTTTTATTGCCGTCGATAAGATGAGAACTTCTCAAAAGACTAATAATAACTCATGATCTTTCACAAATTCAAGGATATTTGGAGACATAACTAACCTTAAAAGAGTAAGGTCAACGCATAATCTACGCGAGAGAATTTCAAATCAGATACAGACGAAAACATTTAACAAATATGAATATATCCCATGTTTTCATAATTTGAGTACGTATTCGAAAGCTCCTCGGATCGTTACCCAGGTCATTCAAATTGAATCAAATCAAAAGAAATGATAGGAACGTCGATACATCCAGTCGGGTATCAACACTCGGTAATCAGATACTTTTCCTAAGAATCTTGCCACGGGAGAATTGGAAAAGAAAGAGTTGTCAACTGTCAGTTAAAACAATTCCCACAGATGATTAAATTCGGTTCAGAAGAATAAATAGTACGGGCACATATGTAGGTGTCCCTAACACTATGTCCCTATTTTCGCACTTCTTGCAGATCTCACAAAATTTCAATCCTTCACAATTTCAAGGAAAATGTAATGTTTATTAATAATTTCATGGTGACTACTAATCAGCCTTGCATGGTCCCATCCAAATTGTATGTAGGCGCACAACTATATACAATTTCAAGATTAACGAAGCAATACTCAGTTCATCAAAAGTTTATCATCATGTTTATAATAAAAATATTTTCATGCTTAATTCTTGAATAAGAATCAAAAATAATTTCACAAAGATGTTCTTTGTTATGGAAACAATTAAGTTTTCCAAGGCGTTTCATAAACAACTTTACTTCGATAACGATTATTTATAAACATCACTTTGAATAATCCTTATAGTGATGAAAATTCAATTTTCTCAAAAGGAAACTGTTTTAACTTATAAAAACAATGAGTGATTTGCAAAAGAGTGATGAAGAGTTGTTCACCAAGAACTAACTATAATACGATAGGAAATGAGCTTAGCCAATTAATCATGAGGTTCATAACCTCGATGGTACACAAAAAGAATAATTCACAACGTAACTCAATTCGAGATGATTACTTGTTCAATGGTTACATCACTAATGCGAACATTACGATGAAGCGATAAAGGATAGATAACATCGATACATGTAGAATTTAGCAATCAAAGGTAGTCTTTTCATTAATCACAAACAAGTCAAAATTGTACCGTAACACATTACGTGTCACTATGTCATACAATTCCAATAACACATCCTACCAACTGTTGTCTCAGTTATGTTAGGGATTATTTTTAAAAGATACCACAATGAATACTAATCTATAAGAGTCATTAGGTGTCCCACCTGTCCCGGAAGATCCATCGGTCCCAATTCAGAAGAAGATTTCTTCAATTTATTTTTTGGACACTGGGCATCCTCGTCATTGGACAATGGCCTAGGAACAACACTTAACACGAATCAACAATCAAATAAAACCTTATAATTCAATCACAGAATTTAACGACTTCCTCTTAACAATTTCATATTCCATAGGGGTTAAATTTTACTTCACTCAAGTTTCAATCAACTTATACTCAATGCAATATCCTACCTCTATCTCCAATACTTTCAACCTTATTCTTAGACCTTAATAGGGCAATAAAAGCTCGATTTGAACAACACTTAATTTCCAACCTATAGCTCTTACAACAATAGTTATCATATGAGTCACTAGTATGAAATGACTCATACATTCAATTACACTTCTCGGAAAGGTACTAATGGCATGAGGCTTTTGGGTAATGGTTCCAATGACAGCCTCAAGTGCAACATTCACCCTTTCGATTTCAAATTTAAGAATTGAGTGACACCGAATCAATTGACATCTTTTCAGGTGGTAATGTTTTGTCAAACTCCACTCTATAAGGAAAGATCGTCATGACATCGACATCAGATTTAATCTCGCCAATTCTTCTTTACTATCATAATCAACTAATATCAACATTTCTACGGATATCAACCATTTTGTTGGGATCATAAATATCCACAACTTGGTTTAGATCTGGAATAGCTAGAATTCCTACAGAAATAAGTTCAATTGATTTGCTAGGGGATTTAGGGTTCCTTGTGATAATCTACGTTGTATAAATGCCTCATATAAATATTAAAATAATCATCAAACAATCATGTAATCAAATTACATATATATATATATATATATATATATATATATATATATATATATATATATATATATATATATATATATATATATATATATATATATATATATATATATATATATATATATATATATATATATATATATATATATATATATATATATATATATATATATATATATATATATATATATATATAAAATCCAAGTTATATATATATTAAAATAACACTTCTCAGTTTGGCCTTGTCGGTAACTCAGGAATTTTTCGGCACCGTTATAGTCAAAAGATTTTTAGAGATTTTGTGAAAAATGTTTATAGTTAAAAGATTTTGAAATGTTTTATTCAAAACCTTGGTTTTAAAAATCTTTCGTTCTATATAACGAGAGCTCTGATACCAAACTGTAACACCCCTAAATATACACAATTCAATACAGCGGAAGACTCGTTGGTGTTACGGGATAACACATTACTCACATCATAGACAACGCTTAAAAATCGCGTCGTTTAATAATTAATCATTTCCGTTCATAAATATCAAATTTACATAGGTCCCAAGTCATAGTATTTTATACAAGTTTTACAAAGCATTTGAATGGAAATTATTATTTAAGTGCGGGCCATAAATTCTTGTTGTCTTCCCGAGAATTACCTTCAAGTACCTGAGATAAAACATGTTAAAAGAAAAGGTCAGCGAAAACGCCGAGTGAATTCATAGAGTTTAATAAAACCATCAATATATCATCGGTATATAATTATTACCGAAAAATCATTTTGTACAAATCTTTGTACTAGGCCATGAAATAGCCAAAGTCATTTTATACAAATCCTTATCAAAAATCATAATATAGGCTTTTGCCTTCAAAATCATTATACGAACCAATGTCGTAAAGAACATCATACAATACGTTTTATAACGTTGTATAGAGTTAAATAAAAACCGTTATATGAATATGGTTATGTAAAACCAAAATACGAACATAATTTCAATAATAAGACCCCGTATTGCTAGTCAGGCAATATAACGTAACTCAGTGCGTATAGCAGTATTTCGTTATTTGGATTATTATAAGCCGCATGACATTGTTACCTTACTACAACAAACAACGGGTAGCTAACCCGAAACTCAATTTGCCCAACTAAGTTAGCGTGTCGTCACAAAAATCACGCTATGGAAATCTTCTCATACATAAATTCACTTACCAATCAATGTGGCACGACGGGGATCAACCGTCAAGGCGCGAAGTGGGGTGATCGTCCCTAAATAGTACTATTATATGCACAAGCGTCTACCAAATCCCGGTAGTTCACAATTCATGCTAATAGGACTTTTAGTGACATAACCTAACTTTAATAATCCATTTTACTTCATACATCGGGTCATATAATCATTCATCAGGTCATACAATCATTCGGGTCCAAATCAATAAACAAACAATCGGGACAAATGGTGTCCTATTTTATAAAAACTAACATGTTATCTCCCTCGCGGGTTTATAAAACATTTCATAAAAATATTTAAAAGAGTGCGAGGCTATGAACTCACGTTGATTGGGAAAGGCGGTTATCAGCGATTCGGATGTACGGTACGTGCTTCAATCACGAAAACCTAGCCAAATAATACTTGTCTTAGATTCTTGTCCAATGAGTTTATAAAATAACAATTATGTATACATATGATGATTTTATATATATGATGATGATCAAGTGGGTTTATACATTCTCATTTAGTCATTTTAGTGTTATGTATTGGTAACTTTTATACTAGTTATAATAGTTCAACTTGTTTACATTTTGGAGGCCCAATAGGCCCATTAAAGCCCAATACTTTTCATTAGCCCAATTATACTTTTATTATCAGTATTATACTTTACATGTTGGGCCAAAGTGGGTTTAGCCCAATAAGTAAGTTTATAAGTGTTTTACCAAACTAGTCGGGTTAATAGTCCAATAAGGCTACTTTGGCCCGTTAATGTCTATATGTTGTAAAGCTCGGGTTTTATCGGTTTTTACTTGTTATGTAAGTTCATATATCAGTATGTGAGTTTATAAAATTTTACATTAAACAGGTCCGACCGTCTAAGTTTTATTTGACAAAAACGTTAATCTTTGGTTTTAGCCGAAAAGACGTAAAACTTAGTATATAGTTTTATAACTTGGAAAAACATTTATACTTGTATTTTATATAGCATGTCCCATTTTAATATCAATATATATATATATATATATATATATATATATATATATATATATATATATATATATATATATATATATATATATATATATATATATATATATCTTTATTTATAATTATTATCAACTAGTGGGTTTTATATATGTATATTTTATATAAATTTTTGAATGCTTATATTATATACTATTTATTTAAAAAATCAGTCCTAAATTTTAAGTCCACTAAAATGTCCATATCTAGAGTTCTATAATGAGATAGGACCTCAAATGTTTATGACGGAAACTACATGACATGTGCTTCATTTTATTCCTTTATAGCTACTGATGAATCAACCTCTAAATATTTTAATAAATTCGTCCAAAACAGTGTAGGCAGATTTGCACTCTAATCTTGTTTTGATCATATCTCACTCATTTTGATGATTCTATTGCATGGCCAACTCTCACATGTGTATAACACCTAATACTTACTGTAAATTGATTCCACTATGCCATTGTATCAGTTTAGCATTTGGTTACTTAATGTTTTTATACAGCCATCATATTAAGCAATATTTTAACCATTTTACATGTGGTTTTCCATCTTTTTACCCATGTTTATCAACACCAAATCCCCACATAATATTTTTATCATCATTCATCATCATATACATATACATAAATAAATAAAATACAAGATTACATAATCAAAATAACAATAGGATAGGAAGGACAATCTCTATACCACCAAGATTGAGTAGTTTATGATCAAGGCTTGGATTTTGATGGAAAAACTTGTGATAGATCAACACCAACTTTGAAGACCACCAATATTTGTAAACTTCTAATAGAAATCATCCCTTGGACATCACCAAATCACCTCCTTGGATGTTAGAATCACCTCCAATCTTCAAGGCTTCAAAGGAGCATCATCATGTGTATGAGTAACAAATGATTTTATGGCTAAAATAGATCAAATGAGGGTTGTTGTTGATGATTGTGGGACGAAATGAAAGAGAGAGGGAGGAGAGTATCAGTGGTTTTGCATGTGTAATTGAAGAAATGGTTTGTGTTAGATGTTTTTGTTGGTTTGATAGCTTACTTGTTAAGCTTAGGCTAACAAGTGTAGCTTGTAAGCTACAAACTTGACACATCATGAGATGTGGTGGCATACTTTGGCAGTCCCATATTAGTGGGGTGGGGCAAAACTTGTTTTGTCTCATCCCACTAATTTACGGGTATTCCTCGATTCTAGTTCCTCGATTTGCGTGCCCTCGAGTCGTCTTACGAAAAACGTTTTTATAAATTATAAATCAACGACACAAAACGAATCTAATAAAAATTGTCTCATCAAAAACGGAGTTCAAAAACATAAATACGTAATCCTAAGGTTTCCGGTTTAGTCGTAAAGGACATTAAATTATTCACGTAAGTCCTAATCTCTTCTCGTAAATTTGTGAGTTTATGAATTAACTCAAATTTAAAATCCCAAAATAATATTCACGGATAAATTTATTTCCTGAAATGTCGGACTGTCACAAAAAATGGTGTATGTAAACGTAAGTACGTAACGTAGAATCCTCCGGTTTAGACGTAGTCGATGCTACTTCAAGATGTAAACCCAAATTTCTTCCCAAAAATAAGTGAGTTCATAATATAATATTAAAATAATGTTTTTAAATAACACTTGAGAATAAAATATCAACCATAAATTGACGGATTGTCACATAATATCAGTAATAAGACCCCGTATTGCTAGTCAGGCAATATATTATAATTCAATGCGTAAATCAGTATTTTCGTTATTGGATTATTATAAGCCGCATGACATTGTTACCTTTCTACAACATATACCGGGTAGCTAACTCGTAATTCCTTTGCCCATCTAAAACAATGTGTCATCACGATAATCACGCTTATATAACTCTTCTCATACATAAATTCGCTTACCAATCAATGTGGCACGACGGGGATCAACCGTCAAGGCGCGAACTGGGATGATCTTCCCCAAATAGAACTATTATATGCATAAGCGTCTTACAAATCCTGGTAGTTCACAATTCTTGCTAATGGGACATTTAGTAACATAACCTAACTAATAATAATCCATTTCATTTCATTCATCGGGTTATATAATCATTCGGGTCCATATCAATAAGCATACAATCGGGACAACTGGTGTCCTTTTTCATTAAAACTAACATGTTATCTCCCTCGCAGGTTTATAAAACACTTCATAGAACATTTAAAAGAGTGTGAGGCTATGAACTCACATTGGTGTGGGAAGGCGGGTTATCTGCAATTAGGACGTATGGTACGTGCCTCGATCACGGGAAACCTAGATAAATAATACTCGGTCTTAGGCTATGCCCAATAACTTTATAAAAATTTGTTATGTATATGTAATGATGTCATAATATGATGATGATCAAGTGTGATTTTATCTCTTCATACAACATTATAGTTGTTATGTGTTAGTTAATTTAGACTAGTTATGCTAGTCTCAACCCAATTACATATTAAGGCCCAATAAGCCCATTAAGTGTTCAATTCATTATATTAGCCCATTTATACTTTTAATACCAGGTCTATACTCATATGTTGGGCCCAAGTGGGTTAAGCCCATGAGTAAGTCCATTAGTGTTTAGCCAAACTAGTTGGGCTAATGGTCCAATAAGGTTACTTTGGCCCATTAAGGTCCATAAGTTATAAAGCTCGGGTTTATCGGTTTTTTTCTTGTCAAATGTGTTTACATATCAGTATATGAGTTATAAAAATGTTACGTTAGACGGGTCCGACCGTCTAAGTTTTATTTCACGAAAACGTTAATCTTTCGGTTTTAGCCGAAAAGACGTAAAACATATATATAGTTTTATAACTTAAGAAAAAATTTGAGTTTTTACTTTTATAAAAATGCCATACTTATTTATTTTAGTATACAACTCATTTTATAATAATAATTATTAGTTAGTGGGTTTTATATATTTATTTTATTATAATATTTACTTGGGTGCTCTTTTTATACCATATAGATTATTTACAAATCTGATTACTAAAGTCCATTCCACCATTTTTGTCATATCCTGAGTTCTACAAGGAGATAGAAGCTCAAACTTGAGAAGCACAAACTAGATTATATGTGCTACAAATAACTCTTTATAGCTACTTCTCAATCATCCTCTAATTATTTTAAATAATTCGTCCAAAATAGACTATACAGATTTGTACCTCAATAGTATTTTGATCATATCTTGTTCATTTTAATGATTCCATTGTATGACCAACTCACCACATATGTAAAAATCATTTATCTATCTGTATATTTAATAATATTAGCCATTTAACCAAGTGAAGACATTGAAACTTACTGTTTTATACAGCCTATGTGAATAGTCATGATTTTAACATCTTTACTTGTAGATTTTAACCTTTTTATCCTATTCTAGTAACACAAAATCCCCACACAATATATTGATCATCATTTATCACTATATACATATAAATTTTTGAAGAAAATACATGAGTACATTTACAAAATAAAAAGGTGATAGAAAGAGATTGATCTATATACCAATCAATATGATGAAATGATGAGATTTTGGATGAACAAGGCTTGGTTCTTGTCGCAAATCTTTAACTTGGCAAATGAACTTTTTGAGATCTTCATATGTATGAACACCTTCTTGAAAATCAGCCCTAGGACTCCTTAGAATCTTCCTTTCACATGTTATAATCACCTCCAATCATCATCTTTTTGTGTGGTTATCAACATATATTGATTATATCTTTTGTTTATGGTCAAAATTTGATTATGATGGTCATATAATGGTGGTTTTAGACGACCAAGGGGAGAGAGGAAGAGAGATTGGTGAACTTTTAGCTTGTTTGCATGTATGTGTGAAATGAGAGAGCGTTAGATGGTTTTGGGGGTTAGTGGTTTGCAAATAAATGGGATAAGTGTCTCTAAGACACTTAAAACTTTGACAACAAAAGGGTGAGGTGGTGGATGTGTATAGCTTATAGTGGGGGTGGGACGAGTGTGACAATATGTCAACTTATGGTCGATATTTTATGCTCAAGTATTATTTAAAATCCTTATTTTAATGTTATATTATAAACTCACTCATTTTTGGGAAGAAATTTGGGTTTACACCTTAAAGTAGCATCGACTACGTCTAAACCGGAGAACTCTACGTTACATGCTTACGTTTACATACACCGTTTTTGGTGACAGTCTGACATATTAGGAAATAAATTTATTCTCGAATATTATTTTGGAATTTTAATTTTTGTTGGTTCATAAACTCACAAATTTACGAGATGAAATTAGGATTTTACGTGCATAATTTAGCGTCTTTTACGACTAAACTGGAAACCCTATGTTTACGTATTTACGTTTTTGACCTCCGTTTTTGATGAGACAATTTTTATTAGATTCGTTTTGTGCCGTAGATTCATAATTTTATAAAAACATTTTTCGTAAAATGACCCGAGGGCACGTAAATCGAGGAAACTAGAATCGAGGAGTACCCGTAAATTAGTGGGGATGAAACAAGTTTACACTTGTCTCATCCCCACTATGGGTGGCCAAGACTTAGCCAACACACCAAGTGTGGTGTCATGTTTACATACACACTAAGAACACATGTCCTTAGTGCTATGCAAAACCACTTAAACATGAAACTAGCTAAACACAAACCATTTACACACATGCAAACCAAGTTTTTCAATCTCTACTCCCCTCTCTCTCTATGAACGTCCAACCCACCCTAAATCACCATCTTCATCATCAAATTTAACCATGAACTTTACATACAATCTACATATGTTGATCCCCATTTGAAAAGATGAAGATTGGAGGTGATTTTAACATATAAAAAGGAGTTTTCATGGAGGTCTTTGGGCTGATTTTCAAGAAGTAGTTTAGGGCGGATTTCATGGAGGTGTTCATCCATTTGAAGGACCCAAGAAGTTGTCTTAAAAGTTTGAAGATTTGGTGGCAAGATCAAGCCTTGATTCATCCAATATCTCATCTTTTCCATCATATAGATTGGTATAGAGATCAATTTCTTTCTATCACCCTATTGTTTTGAATATGTATTTATGTATTTTCTTCAAAAATGTACATGTATATGATGATGAATGATGATCAAAGTATTATGTGGGGATCTTGTGTTGATAAATTTGGTTAAAAAGACTAAAATCTACATGTAAAGATGTTAAAATCTTGACTAAAATTATGGGCTGTATAAAACAGTAAGTAACCATATGATAACTTGATAAAATGAATTGGATTATTGAATATACAGTAAGGTATATTATTTTTGCATGTGTGGGAGTTGACCACTAAACGGAATCAATAAAATGAGCAAGATATGATCAAAATACTATTAAGGTTCAAATATGTATTGTCTGTTTTGGACGAATTATTAGGGACATTTAGAAGATGAATGAGCAGTAACTAATGGAGTTAATGGTAGAAAATATTATGTAGTTTGTGCTGCCCAAATTTGAGCTTCTATCTCCTTGTAGAACTCAAGATATGGCAAAAATGGTGAAAGTGAGTTTCATAATCAGATTTGGAAAATAAAAGCATATAATATAAAATGAGCACTCAAGTAATATTATTATAAAATACATATATAAAACCCACATAATTATGATAATACTTATAAAATAAGTTATATACTATGATAAATAAGTATGACACTTTATAAAATTACAAACTCAAATGTTTTCTAAAGTTATAAAACTATATATAAGTTTTACGTCTTTTCGGCTAAAACCGAAAGATTAACGTTTTCGCCAAATAAAACTTAGACGGTCGGACCCGTCTAATGTAAACTTTTTATAACTCATCTACTGATATGTAAGTACATTTGACAAGTGAAAACCGATAAAACCCGAGCTTTATAGCTTATGGACATTAACGGGCCAAAGTAGCCTTATTGGACTATTAACCCAACTAGTTTGGCTAAACACTAATGGACTTACTCATGGGCTTGACCCACTTGGGCCCAACATATGAGTAAAGGCCTGGTATTAAAAATATAAAATGAGCTAATATAATGTATTGGACTTTTAATGGGCTTATTGGGCCTTAATATATAAATAAGTTGAAACTAGTGTTACTAGTCAAAAATTTGACTAACACATAACACTATAATGTGTATGAAGAGATAAAATCCCACTTGATCATCATCATACTTATGATATCATCATATATACATAACCATTATTTTTATAAAGTCATTGGACAAGAGACTAAGACGAGTATTATTTATCTAGGTTTCCGTGATTGAAATACGTACCGTACATTCAAAACGTCGATAACCCGCCTTTCCCAATCAATGTGAGTTCATAGCCTCGCACTCTTTTAAATGTTTTATGAAATGTTTTATAAACCCGCGCGGGAGATAACATGTTAGTTTTAATAAAAGAGGACACCAGTTGTCCTGATTATTTGCTTATTTATATGGACTCGAATGATTATATGACCCGATGAATTAAATGAAATGGATTATTATTAGTTAGGTTATGTCACTAAAATTGCCATTAGAATGAATTGTGAACTACCTGGATTTGGTATACGCTTATGCATATAATAGTAGTATTTGGGGAAGATCACCCCAGTTCGGGCCTTGACGGTTGATCCCCGTCGTGCCACATTGATTGGTAAGCGAATTTATGTATGAGAAGATTTATATAAGCGTGATTATTGTGATGACACGTTGTTTTAGATGGGAAAATGAATTTCAGGTTAGCTACCCGTTGTTTGTTATAGTAAGGTAGCAATGTCATGCGGCTTATAATGATCCAATATTGAAACTACTGATGTACGATTTGAATTATAATATATTGCTTGACTAGCAATACGGGGTCTTATTATTGATATTATGTTCGTTTTTTGGTTTTACATAACCATTATCATATAACGGTTTTTATTAAACTTTATACAACGTTATAAAACGTATTGTATGATGTTTTTTATGACAATGGTTCGTATAATGGTTTTGAAGGCAGAAGCCTATATTATGATTTACGACTAAGAGTTGTATAAAATGTCTTTGGCCTATTTTATAGCCTATTACAAAGATTTTTACAAAATGATTTTTGGTAATAATTATATACCGATGATATATTAATAGTTTTTATTAAACTCTATGAATTCACTCGGCGTTTTCGCTGACCTTTTAACATGTTTTATCTCAGGTACTTGAAAGTAATTCTCGGGAAAACGACAAGAATTTATGGCCCGTATTCAAATAAAATTTCTATTCAAATGTTTTGTAGAATTGTATAAAATACTATGACTTGGGACCTATGTAATTTGATATTTATGAATGGAAAATGCTTTATTATTAAACGACGCGATTTTCAAGCGTTGTCTATGATCTGAGTGATGTGCTATCCCGTAACACCAATGACTCATCCGCTGGACTAAAGTATGAATATCTGGGGGTGTTACAGTTTGGTACCAGAGCTCTCGTTATAGAGAACGAAAGATTTTTAAAACCAAGGTTTTGAATAAAACATTTAAAAAACCTTTTAACCATAAATATTTTTAAATAAATATTTTGAGTAAAATTTTTAAAAATCTTTTGACTATAACAGTGCTGAAGAATTCTCGAGTTACCGACAAGGCCAGACTGAAAAGTGTTATTTTAATATATATATATATATATATATATATATATATATATATATATATATATATATATATATATATATATATATATATATATATATATATATATATATATATATATATATATATATATATATCTATATATATATATATATATTTATATATATATACATATATATATATATATATATATATATATATATATATATATATATATATATATATATATATATATATATATGATGTAATTTGATTACATGATTGTTTGATGATTATTTAATACTTATACTAGGTATTTATACGACGTAGATTGTCACAAGAAACCCTAACTCCCCTAGCAAATTAATCGAAGCTATTTCTGTAGGAATTCTAGCTATTCTAGATCTAAACCAAGTTGTGGATGTGCATAGTCCCGATGATATGGTTGATATTCGTAGAAATGTTGATATTAGTAGATTATGATCTTGAAGAAGAATTGGCGAGATTAAATCTGATATCGATGTCATGAAAATCTTTCCTTATAGAGTGGAGTTTGACAAAACCTTACCACCTGGAAAGGTGTCATCTGATTCGGTGTCACCCAATTCTTAAATTTGAAATCAAAAAGGTGAATGTTGCACCTGAGGCGGTCATTGGAACCATTACCCAAAAGCCTCATGCCACTAGTACCTTTCCGAGCAGCCTAATTGAATGTGTGAGTCATTTTATACTAGTGACTCATTTGATAACTATTGTTGTAAGAGCTATAGGATTGGAAATTAAAGTGTTTTTTATATCGAGCTTTTATTGCCCTTTCAAGGTCTAAGAATAAGGTTAACAGTATTAGAAAATGAGGTAGGATGTCGCATTGAGTATAAGATTGATTGAAACTTGAATAATGTAAAATTTAACTCGTATGGAATAAGAAATTGTTAGGAGGAAGTCGTTGAGTCTTGTGATTGAATTATAAGGTTTTAAATGACTTTTGGTTAGTGTTAAGGGTTGTTCCTAGGTCATTGTCCAATGACGAGGATGACCAGTGTCCAAGAAATAAATTGAAGAAATCTTCTTCTAAATCGGGACCGATGGATCTTCCAGGACAGGTGGAACACCTAATGACCCTTGTAGATTAGCATTCATTGTGGTATCTTTTAAAATCCCTAACTTAACAGAGACATCAGTTGGTAGGATGAGTTCTTGGAATTGTATGACATGGCAACACGTAATGTGTTACGGTACAATTTTGACTTGTTTGTGATTAATGAAAAGACTACCTTTGATTGTTGTATCCTACATGTATCGATGTTATCTATCTTTTCTTGCTTCTTCCTAATGCTCGCATTAGTGATGCAACCATTGAACAAGTACTCATCTCGATTTGAGTTAAGTTGTGGATTATTCTTTTTGAGTGCCATCGAGGTCATGAACCTCATGATTAATTGGCTAAGATCATTTCCTATTATATTGTAGTTAGTTCTTGGTGAACAACTTTTCATCACTCTTTTGCAGATCACTCATTGTTTTTATAAAGATAAAAAAGTATCCCTTGATAAAAATTGAATTTTTGTCACCATATGGATTATTCAAAGTGAGATTTATGAGAAATCGTTATCGAAATAAAGTTGTTTATGAAACACTTTGGAAAACTTAATTGTTTCCATAACAAAGAACATATCTGTAAATTCATTTTGAATTAAGCATGAATATAAATATTTTAAACATGATGACAAAGTTTTGACGAATTGAGTATTGCATCGTTAATCCTAAAATTGTATATAGTTGTGCGCTTACGTACAATTTGGGAGGGACCACGCAAGGCTGATTAGTAGTCACCATGAAATTGTTAATAAAAATCACATTTTCTTTGTAATTGCGAAAGATAGAATTTCTATGAGATCTGCAAGAAGTGCAAAATAGGGACATATTGTTAGGAACACCTACATATGTGCATGTACCATTTATTTTCTGAGTCGAATTTACTCATCTGTGGATATTGTCTTCATTGACAATTGATATCCCCTTCTTGTCCAATTCTCTCATGATGAGATTCTTTGGAAAAGTATCTAATTACCGAGTGTTGATACCCGACTGGGCGCATCGACGTTTCTATCATTTCTTTTGATTAGATTTTATTTAAATGACCTGGGTAACGATCCAATGAGATTTTGAATGCGTACACAAATCATGAAAACATAGGATATATTCATATTCGATAATGTTTTCGTCTTTATCTGATTTGAAATTCTCTCGCGTCGATTATGCGTTGACCTCACCCTTTTAATGTTAGTTATGTCTCCATATATCCTTGAGTTTCTTAAGGGTTATTAGTTATTATTAGTCTTTTGAGAAGTTCACGTCTTATCAACGGCAATAAAACTGAAAAGTTGGTAGTGCCATTAGAATGGATTGGTTGATTATGACATAATGTCATTGTCTTGATTGATGGGAACTCAAGTAGAATTCCCCTAAAAAGATTAGATGTTGATTATCAAAAGTGATCTAAATAATTCTTGATGGATGACCATATCTTGCATTTAGGCTTGAAATTATACCATGAATGGTTATGAATTAGTCATAGATCTTGTAATCTAGAAAGAACTTAAAGTAAACTATTTAAAAGATGTTTCTGTTATCTGAAACTTTCGGAGGTATTTGCTGGTGAATTACCTAGACTTTCGCCATTAAGGCAAGTTGAATTTGGTATTGATTATATTCCCGGTGCTGCACCTGTGGCGTGTGCACTGTACGTCAGCACCATCTGAATTAAAAGAATTACCGTACAACTGAGAGAGTTGTCGGAGAAGGCTTTTATTCTACCGAGCTCGTCATCATGAAGAGCTATGGTGTTATCATTCATTATATTTATTGATTACCGTGAGCTGAATAAATTGACGATCAAAGTCTATATCCATTACCCAAGATGAAAGATTTGTTCGATCATTTACAAGGTTCTAACGTATATTCAAAATTTGATCCACGACATGGTTATCATCAACTTCGCGTCCGCGAAAAAGATTATCTATTCCAATCACTACATCCAGAACTTGTAATGAACATTATGAGTTTCATGTTATGTCGTTTGGATTAACCGATGCACATGTAACATCCATAAATTGGGTGAATCACGTGTGTAGGCTGTAATTTGATAAATTCATGCTTGTGAACATTAAGGACCATTTGTTTGTCTCTAAGAATAAGAAGGAGTTGGTAATCATTTGTAAACTACCATGAGTAGATCGAGCAGTGAAAACCTGTACCTTGAGTATTTATCATGTGATTTAAAGATTTGATCCTTTACGTTATTTGACCGTGTGATTAATGGTAGTGGAATATATATTGACTCTTCAAAGATTAGAGCCATTAACGCTTTGGGTTATACCAAAAAGAAAGTGCAAAAATGTTTTGACAAATATTTATCAAATGATTTTTTTTAAGGAATCATTCCCTTATACCCAAATCATTTAACTAAACTCCCTTAGGAGAAAATGTTCGTGTATACCTCAAGACAACCTAAGAGGGATTTAGGAAACCATTTAAACCATGACTTGGAATTTGAAACGACAATTTTTGCTTTTCAACTAAGAAAATTTTGACCAAAGTATAAAAAAAGATTTTTCGAACATTTACATATCTTATTAATTATTTTTGACAAATCAACCAAAATCGTGTTAACTAAATTCAAATTAATTTTTTAACATTTTTCTGTAATTGGACGAACTGAGAAATTTAAAAATTTTTACGTTTACGTCTCGTAAAATTGAATATTTATTATTTAATTACTAGTAATATTTATCGACGCTTTAAACGTCGGATTGAGAAAAACTAATAAAGATGATAGTTGAGACGAAACTAAAACTTAGAAAATATGAAGAAATAATTTCTGAGTGAATTGTGGTCATGATAATTATTTCATCAGGGAAAATGAATGCAGATACTGACACATTATGTAGAAATGATAAAGAACCAATTAGGATGTGTTCCTTAGTAATGACTGCCCAAAATAATTTGCCCGAGCAATTTAGAAATAACTGATGCTTGTAAGAAGGATAATATAGATAATAAAAAGGGGTTCACGGCTAATGTGAACCGTTAGAAATGATAGCCGATGGTGTTAAATTTTTAAAAGGCCGCTTATGGTTGCCTAAACATGGAGGATTTCGAGATTTAGTTATGTTGGAATCTCATAAGTCTAAGTATTCTGTTCATGCCATTTCTGATTAAATGTATCTTTATCTGAAGGAGTTGTACTGATGGCCAAATTATGAAGGCAGACATCACCTCATACATTAGTAAACATCTAACTATGCAAAGGTCAAGGCTGAACACCAAAAATCCATAAGGATTGCTTCTACAGCTTATTATTCATGTTTTGAAATAGAATAGAATCACCATGGATCCTTATCACAAATCTTCCAAGGTCATCATCTGAATTTGATTCGATTTGGGTCATCGTCGACAGACTGACCAAATCTGCTAATATCATCCCCGTTGATGATAGATTCTAGATGAAGAAATTGACTCTTTTGTATTTAAAGGAGTTGTGTAAGCATGGTGTGCCTGTATCGATCATCTCTATCAAGATCCTTGCTTCGCATCGAACTCCTAGAGATTTCCTCAGAAGTCATTGGGAACGAATTTTGATGAGAGTACTGTTTACCACCCCAATCGAAGGGACAGGGTAAAGTAACGATACAAACACTAGAAGTCTTGTTTTATGTTTGAATATATGACCTTTGGTAATGAACGGGATAATCGTTTTCCTTTAAAGAGATTATTATTGATAATTATCGTATTAGGATTGAGATCGATTCTTGTGAGGATCTATATAAAGAGCATTTGTAGGCAGGAATTGGGATGAAGATACCCGACATACACCCATTGTGAGTTGGAAATGTCTTTTAGGTTTAAGGTTGCCTATGATGACAAATCTAACCTTACAAAATACCCGACCCGCGAGACCTGAAATGATTGTTGAAATTAGGATCTGATTATTGACTGCCTGTAGCGGGCAGGAGGTTATGTGAATATGAAATGTAGATCTTGAAGTGCAGGATGGGTAGCGAAGTTATGCCAAAAAAAATTCACCAAAGAAAAGTGAATTGATGATCTTAAAGATCATGGGAAATAAGTCCCCGTTGTATGGGACCATTGATATAATGTAAAAAGTCGGTTTGAAAGGCATATAAGCTGGATCTATCCTAGGACTTCAAGGGTTGCGTGAATTATGTGTGTATACCGAACTTGATAAAATATTTATCAAGTGAAAATCTGATTACTTCTTAATGAAGTTTGGATCGGCGAAAAGTTGCATTCATCAAAAACCCGTGAACATCATGGATAGAGAAAGTAAGTCAACATTAAGACTGATCGTATTCCCGTAGTTATGTCTAATGAAACTCGCGTATTGTAATGAATTACACTTGAAAGAAAAGACCGAATGTGGAGGAAATGCCCACATGTCTTGATTCTATAAGAAGCGAGTAGTAAGATAAATCGATCTTTGAGGACAAAGATCCTCTTTAGGGGTAACTGCTGTGACAATCCGTCAATTTATGGTCGATATTTTATTCTCAAGTATTATTTAAAATCATTATTTTAATGTTATATTAAGAACTCACTCATTTTTGGGAAGAAATTTGGGTTTACACCTTAAAGTAGCATCGACTACGTCTAAACCAGAGAACTCTACGTTACGTGCTTACGTTTACATACACCGTTTTTGGTGACAGTCCGATAGTTCAGGAAATAAATTTATTCTCGAATATTAATTTGGAATTTTAATTTGTGTTGGTTCATAAACTCACAAATTTACGGGATGAAATTAGGATTTTACGTGCATAATTTAGCGTCATTTACGACTAAACAAGAAACCCTAGGTTTACGTATTTACGTTTTTGAACTCCGTTTTTGATGAGACAATTTTTATTAGATTCGTTTTGTGCCATAGATTCATAATTTTATAAAAACGTTTTTCGTAAAATAACCCGAGGGCACGTAAATCGAGGAAACTAGAATCGAGGAGTACCCGTAAATTAGTGGGGATGAAACAAGTTTACACTTGTCTCACCCCCACTATGGGTGGCCAAGACATAGGCAACACACCAAATGTGGTGTCATGTTTACATACACACTAAGGACACATGTCCTTAGTGCTATGCAAAACCACTTAAACATGAAACTAGCTAAACACAAACCATTTACACACATGCAAACCAAGTTTTTCAATCTCTCCTCCCTTCTCTCTCTATGAACGTCCAACCCACCCTAAATCACCATCTTCATCATCAAATTTAACCATGAACTTTACATACAATCTACATATGCTGATCCCCATTTGAAAAGATGAAGATTGGAGGTGATTTTAACATATAAAAAGGAGTTTTCATAGAGGTCTTTGGGCTGATTTTCAAGATAGATTTTAGAGATGATTTCATGTAGGTGTTCATCCATTTGAAGGACCCAATAAGTTGTCTTAAAAGTTTGAAGATTTGGTGGCAAGATCTAGCCTTGATTCATCCAATATCTCATCCTTTCCATCATATAAATTGGTATAGAGATCAATTCCTTTCTATCACCCTATTGTTTTGAATATGTATTTATGTATTTTCTTCAAAAATGTATATGTATATGATGATGAGTGATGATAAAAGTATTATGTGGGGATCTTGGGTTGATAGATTTGGTTAAAAAGACTAAAATCTACATGTAAAGATGTTAAAATCTTGACTAAAATTATAGGCTGTATAAAACAGTAAGTAAACATATGATAAATTGATAAAATGAATTGGATTATTGAAGATACAGTAAGGTATATTATTTTTACATGTGTGGGAGTTGACCAATCAACAAAATCAATAAAATGAGCAAGATATGATCAAAATACTATTGGTTCAAATCTGTATTGTCTGTTTGGGACGAATTATTAGGGACACTTAGACGATGAATGAGCAGTAGCTAAAACGGAATTAATTGTAGCACATATTATGTAGTTAGTGATGCCCAAATTTGAGCTTCTATCTCCTTGTAGACTCAAGATATGACAAAAATGGTGAAAGTGAGTTTCATAATGAGATTTAGAACATAAAAGTATATAATATAAAATGAGCACTCAAGTAATATTATTATAAAATACATATATAAAACCCACTAACTTATGATAATACTTATAAAATAAGTTATATACTATGATAAATAAGTATCACACGTTATAAAATTACAAACTCAAATGTTTTCTAAAGTTATAAAACTATATATAAGTTTTACGTCTTTTCGGCAAAAACCGAAAGATTAACGTTTTCGCCAAATAAAACTTAGACGGTCGGACCCGTCTAATGTAAACTTTTTATAACTCATCTACTGATATGTAATTACATTTGACAAGTGAAACCGATAAAACCCGAGCTTTATAACTTATGGACATTAACGGGCCAAAGTAGCCTTATTGGACTATTAACCCAACTAGTTTGGCTAAACACTAATGGACTTACTCATGGGCTTGACCCAATTGGGCCCAACTTATGAGTATAGGCCTGGTATTAAAAGTATAAAATGAGCTAATATAATGTATTGGACTTTTAATGGGCTTATTGAGCCTTAATATATAAATAAGTTGAAACTATTGTAACTAGTCAAAAATTTGACTAACACATAACACTATAATCTGTATGAAGAGATAAAATCGCACTTGATCATCATCATACTTATGATATCATCATATATACATAACCATAATTTTTATAAAGTCATTGAACAAGAGTCTAAGACGAGTATTATTTATCTAGGTTTTTGTGATTGAAGCAAGTACCGTACATTCAAAACGTCGATAACCCGCCTTTCCCAATCAATGTGAGTTCATAGCCTCGCACTCTTTTAAATGTTTTATGAAATGTTTTATAAACCTGCGAGGGAGATAACATGTTAGTTTTAATAAAATAGGACACCAGTTGTCCCGATTATTTGCTTATTGATATGGACTCGAATGATTATATGACCTGATGAATGATTATATGACCCGATGAATGAAACGAAATGGATTATTATTAGTTAGGTTATGTCACTAAAAGTCCCATTAGCATGAAGTGTGAACTACCGGGATTTGGTAGACGCTTATGCATATAATAGTAGTATTTGGGGAAGATCACCCCAGTTCGCGCCTTCACGGTTGATCCCCGTCGTGCGACATTGATTGGTAAGCGAATTTATGTATGAGAAGATTTATATAAGCGTGATTATTGTGATGACACGCTATTTTAGATGGGAAAATGAATTTCGGGTTAGATACCCGTTGTTTGTTATAGTAAGGTAGCAATGTCATGCGGCTTATAATGATCCAATATTGAAACTACTGATGTACGAATTGAATTATAATATATTGCTTGACTAGCAATACGGGGTCTTATTATTGATATTATGTTCGTGTTTTGGTTTTACATAACCATTATCATATAACGGTTTTTATTAAACTTTATACAACGTTATAAAATGTATTGTATGATTTTTTTTACGACAATGGTTCGTATAATGGTTTTGAAGGCAGAAGCCTATATTATGATTTACGACTAAGAGTTGTATAAAATGTCTTTGGCCTATTTTATGGCATATTACAAAGATTTGTACAAAATGATTTTCGGTAATAATTATATACCGATGATATAATAAGAGTTTTTATTAAACTCTATGAATTCACTCGGCGTTTTCGTTGACCTTTTAACATGTTTTATCTCAGGTACTTGAAGTTAATTCCCGGGAAGACGACAAGAAATTATGGCCCGCATTTAAATAAAATTTCCATTCAAATGTTTTGTAGAATTGTATAAAATACTATGACTTGGGACCTATGTAATTTGATATTTATGAATGGAAAATGCTTTCTTATTAAACGACGCGATTTTCAAGCGTTGTCTATGATCTGAGTGATGTGCTATCCCGTAACACCAACGACTCTTCCGCTGAACTAAAGGATGAATATTTGGGGGTGTTACAACAAGTGTCCCACTTGTCTCATCTCCACTAATTTACGGGTACTCCTCGATTCTTGTTTCCTCGATTTACGTGCCCTTGGGTCGATTTACGAAAAACGTTTTTATAAATTATGAATCTACGGCACAAAACAATTCTAATAAAATTTGTCTCATAAAAAACGGAGCACAAAAGCGTAAATACGTAAACCTAGGGTTTCCGGTTTAATCGTAAAAGACGCTATATTATGCACGTAAGTCCTAATTTTTTCTCGTAAATTTGTGAGTTTATGAACCAACATAAAATAAAATTCCAAAATAATATTCGAGAATAAATTTATTATCTGAAATGTCGGACTGTTACAAAAGCGGAGTATGTAAACATAAACACGTAACGTAGAGTTCTCCGGTTTAGACGTAGTGGATGCTACTTTAAGACGTAAACCCCTAATTTCTTCCCAAAGGTGAGTGAGTTCATAAAATAACAATAAAATAATGATTTTAAATAATACTTGAGAATAAAATAACGACCTCAAATTGAAGGATTGTCACAATATAATCATTCGGGTCCATATCAATAAGCAAACAATTGGGACAACAGGTGTCCTATTTTATTAAAACTAACATGTTTGTTGATCCCAAACTTAGATCGATTTAGCTTGTGTAAACGAGAATAAATCAAGTTAAACACTTACAGAAACTTTGTTGTATATGAAACAATTTAAGTATTATGCGGAATTAATACTTAAACAAGAACACACAAACAAGATAAACCAAACTTTCACTTTGATTAATTAATCGAACTTGCGTACAATGAAAGTGTGAAAAACATATCTTGAACTAAACCTAAAGGCCTCCTTTTATAGATTAAGGAACCTTGTACAAGAGTCTATGTATCAGCTATTTTAGGTAAAGATAAACATAAGAAATACATTGTCGAACATATCTTTACTAGAAACATACTTGAAACATAAAACGTGTAGACTAAGTATCCTATCAGTGCTTGACTTCTTCTTATCAACGCTTGACTTATTCCTGTCAATGCTTGTCATGACAACGCTTGATTTCTTCCTATCAACGTCCAATTTCCTCTTGTCAGCGTCTAAGTGTCTTGGCTACATTTTATTCCCAACAATCCTTCCCTAAACTTGATATCTACTCTAGTAATCAAGTTTATAAATAAAACTAAGTACAAGGAGGATTCTTACAAATCGTATTAAGTTGGAAATAAATAAACCTATCAAATCTTTGCCAACGTCACTTGTGTAATCCATCTCCAACTGTGTTGTCACCAGTTTCTTCAAAACTTCTTTGGACATAGGTTATTCAACATCCACAAGAAGATATTCAGAAAATTTTGTAGTACTCAAATGATACACAATAGCTGCTGAATGTAAACGCCATTGAAGACCACTAACATCATCAAGATCCTTCCAAACTGGATCTTCTTCATCTGGTGCACACATTCTCTTGAATGTTGACCAAATATTTATTCCATTGACTGAAGTATGTGTTTCAGTCTCATACTTGGCCTGTAGCAACCTCCAAAGGTCTGCCAAGTCTTCCCTATCCAGGCTTGCAAACAAATACATAAGAGCAGTGAAAGTGTGTACCTTCTTCCCATATTTGCCAACCATCCAAAAACCAACTTGCATCTTCCTCATAGCTAACTATAGGGTTTCTGGAATCATGAGGTAACACTTCTACCATATGTGAAGCTTCCAAGGGTGAGAGCTTAATACTCTTTCTAATAATAGCTTCACTAGGATTCACTCTATCTATGTTTTCTAGGAACTCAAGTGGAACTCCCTTCTTGAATGGTCTAGGTGTAACCAAAGCCTGTTGGATCTACATCTCTTCTGCAAGTTCTTCCTTTCTTTCATCTGAAAGAAGTCTGATTGTGTTCTGCTCTTGCACACTTGCCCAAATAGGATAAGCCTTATATTCCAATTCATCAAAGGACAATCCCTGCAACTTCTTAAAAGTCCAACGTGTTTGATGACATCTGAGCAACATGTAGTAGAGCTCCCTTCTAGCTGTCTTAGTATGTGGAAGAACTTTGCTAGCTTTATATTATAGAATCACCTTGAAATCCCTTTGAACTCTTAGTAGAATCTACAAACCCCAAATTTGATCTGATAAAGTCATGTCTGGATTCTCTATTACTTTATTCTCCCATGCAAAGTACATCTGAGCAACTTCAGGCATCTCATAATCCACCTGATTCTTCAACTCTGCAATCTTTTCCTTTGCCAACTCATCACCATATTCAAGTCTTTCTGGTTCTTCAATAATCATTACACTTGAATCTGTGCTCTCATCACCACTGCTTTCCTTACTCTCAATAGCAGTCTCCTTCATACTACCTTCTTTCTCAAGTTGTGCAACCAACATAGAATCAAACTTTACTTGGGCTGCATCCTTGGGAACTACTATTTCTACCATAATCCCTTTACCCTTATCTAATATATCAATGGTGGGTAAAGATGATAATGGTACATATGTAGACACATCCTTGATGATAGCTGATGACTGGGATACATCAACCATACCTGCAGGTCTATCAACGTCCAAAACTTGTGTGTCAACGCCTAACTTACTCCTATCAGCGCTTGGCTTGTCAGCGTCAAAAACCCGCTTGTCAACGCTCAACTTACTCTTGTCAGCGCTTGCTGTTGTGAACTGCTCCATCATCGCAATAAAAGATAATTTCAAATTTGTAGGGGTAACCAATGAAACATCAAAACCTGGTTGCCTCTTTAAATCTGTTAGAGCTTCAGCTATACCCAAAGATTCTCCTTCTTGTGAGCCTTTGTCACTCACATGTATCTGCTCATCCTCCCCTTTGGAAGAATCCTCCACGCCACGTCTAGGGTTAGTACCTTCCAAAATAACAATCCTCTCCCTCAATTGGTTGAGTTCAAGGCCTTGTGTAGAGACAGTATGTACAAGGTCTGCATTTTGCTTTTGTAAGCTAATGTAGACAGCCGTCAATTCCAACAATGTATAGGGTTCCAATATTCCCTCCTCTAGAATGGGAATTTGACCTCACAAAGTAGAGTCATGGGGTAAGGATGGGGTCTTAATGATGTTAGGACTGGCTTGGCCTGCATCTAAGCTAGTACCAATAGTCCTAGCCCCACCCATGTCACCAACCACACTTGTGGTGGTAGGTCTCTCTACAACATGGCTAGGACCACTAGAGGAGAACACTCCAGTAGTCCTTGGGCGTTTTACCAACCTAAATTTAGGGAGTGTAGAAGATGGTGTGGATTCTGTGACAATCTAACATTTTCAGGTAATGAAATATTTTCTCGTATAATATTTTGAAACTTATTTTTGTGTTGGTTGACGAACTCACAATTTACGGATTTAAATTTGGGCTTACGTGCATAATTTAGCGTCTTTTACGACTAAACCAGAAACCTTAGGATTACGTATTTACGTTTTTGAACTCCGTTTTTGAACTCCGTTTTTGATGAGACAATTTTTATTGGATCGTTTTGTGACGTTGATTCATAATTTATAAAAACATTTTTCGTAAAACGACCCGATGACACGCAAATCGAGAAAACTAGAATCGAGAAATACCCGTAAACTAGTGAGATGGGACAAAATACATTGTCCCACACCACTATCTATGTTGGACGACACAACATGACACCACACACTAAGGTGGCATCATGTTAGCTAGTTTATTACATGTGTAAGCTTAGCTTACATCTTAAGCCATTCTTCCCTTTACCACTAACTCAAAACTAGCAACACTTCTCATTCCATCTTTCCATACATGCAAACCAACATCAAAACTCTCTCAATACCCTCCCCTATGTCGTCCACTATTAAGCAACAAACACCCCTTTTGATCTCTTCTAGCCATGAAACATATGTTTACTAGCTCTATTAAGGAGTTATCTTGAAGCCTTGATCATTTGGTGGCCATATTAACATCATTGGAGGTGATTTGCTTGTGTCCTAGGGCTGATTTTCCAACATATGTTCTTGGTGTTTGATGGTCTTGGAGTTACTTGTTGTATTCATCAAGTCCTTGTCTTCCAAAAACAAGGAATACACTTGGTTGGTAAAGAAGATCATCCTCTCCATTTTTCTCTTGTTATTTTATAAAGAACAAATGTATTTTCTTTCATTTTGTATATGTATATGATGTATATATGATGATAAAAATGTTGTGTGGGGATCAAGTGTTGATAGATATGCTTAAAAATGTTAATAACTATAAGAAATGAGGCTAAAATCTTGATTATTTAGTTGGCTGTATAAAAACAGTATATAACTAAAACATGAACTGATAAAATTGCATGGTATGATCCATTTACAGTAAGTACAAGATGTTATACACATGTGAGAGTTGGCCATGCAATGGAATCAAAATAATGAGTGAGATATGATCAAAACAAGTTAGGTGGTCTAATCTGAATAAGCAGTTTTGTAGGGACTGTTAAGGTATGATAAACTTAAAATGAGAAGTAGCTATAGCTAAGTTAAATGTAGCACATAATATGAAGAACATGTCACCCAAAAATGAGCTTCTAATTCATTATAGAACTCTAGATATGGTAAAAATGGTGAACATGAAGATAAAAAACAGATTTTAAGAATTAATATTTATTATTATTATATAAGCACTCACATTTTAATGTATAAAATGTAAAAATAAAAACCCACTAACTTATAAAACTTATTTATATAAATATGTAAAAGGTTAATTAAATGGATAAATTATATAAATGGTAATGGAATAATATTTATAAGTAATAAAAACTATAAACTTGATTTTTACGACTTTTTCGGCTATCGCCTTAAAATTAACGTTTTTCGCCAAATAAAACTTAGACGACCAAACACGTCTAATGTAAAGTTTATAAAAGTCATATAATGATGTATAAGTAACTAAGACAAGTAAAAACCGATAAAACCCGAACTATAAGAAATACGGACATTTACGAGCTAACTAAACATATTGGACTAATAATTGGACTAAATAAGATAAATACTTGTAAAAAGAACTTATTGGGCTTAACCCATTTGGGCCCAACATGGAAAGTATATATACTGATAATATAGGTATAAAAGGGATTAAAACGAGTTAAAGTACTTATAATAGGCTTATTGGACTTAAAATAGATAAATAGTTAAGACTAGTAAACTAGTAAAAGTTACCAAAACGTAAACACTAAAATGAGTAAACAAGGATGTATAAACCCACTTGATCATCATAATATGTACAAAATCATCATATGTATATTGTTATTTTGATAAAAGTCATTGGACAAAGTCTAAGACCGATTATTATTTATATAGGTTTCCGTGACCGAAGCACGCCCGTAACCGACAATCCGCCTTTCATTAACAACGCGAGTTCATAGCCTCGCACTCTTTTAAATGTTTTATAAAATGATTTGTATACCCGCGAGGGAGATAACATGCTAGATTTTATAAAAATAGAACACAAGTAGTCCCGATTGTATGCTTAATTATATGGACCCGAATGATGCTATGATCCTATAAACGAGACTAAAAGGATTATTAGTAGTTAGGTTATGTCACTTAAAGTCCCATTAGCATGAATTGTGAACTACCGGGATTTGGTAGACGCTTATGCATTTGATAGTACTATTTGGGGACGATCACCCCAGTTCGCGCCTTGACGGTTGATCCCCGTCGTACCACATTGATTGGTAAGCGAATTTATGTATGAGAAGATTCCATAGCGTGATTTTTGTGACGACACGCTAATTTAGATGGGCAAACTATTTGTCGGGTTCGCGACCCGCTGTTTTCATAGTAAGGTAACAATGTCATGCGGCTAATAATAATCCTACAATGTATCCTATACAACCTATATAATCCAAATAAAAGTGTATCCTATACATAATAACGACGCTATTAACAATGAATATATTACCTATCATGGTAATATAGAGACTACGGTCTCATGGACGGTTTAATATGTATGCTTGGTTTATATATTGCCTGACTAGCAATATGAGGACTTACTTCCGATATTATACTTGTGTTCTGATTTTAAATGATTGTTTTATATAACGGTTTTTATTAAACTCTATGAATTCACTCGGCATTCGCTGATATGATTTTTGCATGTTTTTATCTCAGGTGCTTGAAGGTAATCCGGATGGAGATCGACTCTGATGGCCCACATAATATTAAAAATGTTCATTCGATCTATGTTTTGTAAACTTAATGACCTGTATAATTTGGGACCTGTTGTACGCTTTAAAACAATTTATCGAATGAATGTATGTTCAACCTTGTACAACCATTTTTATGTGTTGTCTATGATTGGAGTTATTGTGCTATCCCGTAACACTCTGAAAGACCCTTCCACTGTACCAGAGCTCTCGTTATAGAGAACAAAAGATTTTTAAAACCAAGGTTTTGAACAAAACTTTTCAAAATCTTTTGACAATGAACATTTGAGAAAATATTTGAAAAATCTTTTGACTATAACGGTGCCAGAGATCTCCGACGTTACCAACAAGCCCTATTGAGAAGAAATATATTTTGATATATATAATTTAATTTATATATATGTATATATCGTGATTTCATTATGTAATTGTTTAACTAGTATGTTATCCTAATACGAGATATATATATAAATGTAGATTGTCATGGCTGACCCTAATATTCCTGTAGAAAACCATGCTATTCCCGAACCTAATGTAGATGATGATCCTTATTTAGACTTAGTAGATTATGATATGGATGATGAGGAGGAACCATTTGAGGATCCTGAGCCCGAGTTAGGACTAGGACATCAGATTTCCCCTCAGGTTGACTTGGTAGAGAATGAGATTGGGAATGTTGATATTGAGAATGATGAGGAGATTGGGTTAGATAATTTAGATGATGAGATTGACGACGAGGATGTCGAGGAGGATATAGGTATAGATGTTGAGGTCGATGTTGATGAGGAAGCTGAGCTTATTTATCCGTATGATGTTCCAGAGGGCGAGCCTTTGCCCCCACCAGTTTATTTGTCTGATTCTGAGGTTGAGTTACCTAGGGATGAAATGTTTGAATCATCTGAATCTGATTCTGAATCAGAGGAGGATGAGGATGATGATGCACCTGACGGTACAGATGGTATTTCTACTCGTAGATGTGAGGTAGGAGAGTCGTCTAGTACTCGATAGGCTACTCATATTGATGGTCTTGCACCATGGGCCTTGAGACGTGATCTAGATGCTTCCCGTGTTAAGAGTTGTGTGACAGAGGTTGGATTAGGAGTTGTTCAGACTCAGGTTGCTTACTTGGAGTCGAAGACTAAGGTTGGCGAGAAAGAGCGGAAATTGCTTAGTTTGGATTTGACTGATGTAGAGCGTGGTTTGAATGAGGCTTTTAGGAGGTTATCAGTGTTGGAAAGTGTTGAGTTTGCTGCTATGAAGAAAAAGGTAAATTCTATGGAGATTCAGTTGAGTGTAGCTCGTGCGATGCGTGAGAAAGCTGAGAAGGAGTTGAATATATCTGTGGGATGGAACAGTAGATTTTATGTTGACTTGGTTGAAAGAGGAGTAATCCGTAAGCGCCCAGCTGAAGATGTGTCTAGTGATCGTCCGACGAAGATTCAGAAGACGATGGATGATGGACCATCTGGCGGTTCTCAGTAGACCAGTCTGTATTTAGTAGTGACCTTTATATCTTTTGTGCTTTTGTAGCTTTGACTGAACCGACTTGTTAGTAATAGACCTGGCACGAATTTTGAGTGTATATAGTGCTAGAACTTTGATATGGGATGTAACTAAGACAATACTTTTGTTTCAAATCGAATGAAATATGTATCTTGTCTTGAATTCCATATTGTGCCTTATTTGTATATTTATTATGAATTCAATCCATATTATATGAATCCTTTGTTGGGTGAATGCTTAATACTTTGAAATTGTTAAATTATAGAACTATGCCGCCCAAGAAGGCTGTGAGTGAGGATGATGTACGTAGGATTATTACGGAGCAAGTTACCGCATCTATGACTGAATTTATGGCAAATGCTAGAAACGAAGTTGTTGGGTCAAAAAGTTGATGTGGCAGAAACTCAAAAATGAATAAAACGTGAAGTATTTGTCTAGGCGTTGACAAGAGCATTCCAGGCGTTGACATGTACAATCTAAGCGTTGATGGAATCAAGCATTGTCAAGAGCAATTCAAGCATTGTCACATGCAATTCAAGCATTGAAAAAACGTAGACAAAGAATCTTATGGAAGCTTCTATTTAGATAAACATGCAAAAGATATTCTGCATAAGTTTATTTAAATAGAAGATTTACTTGTTTATTCATCCTTATCTCTTGTAAACCCTAATCCTTACACTATAAAAGGAACCAAGGGTCATAGGTTTTATTTATTCAATTCATTCACAATGTAAACCTAAAGTGTGTGTCGACTAGACGTGGGATTCAATGTATACACGTCTAGTGATTGTTGATTATTAATATAATTAGCAATCCATGTGTTTTAATTCATGTTTCGTGCCTAAACACCTTGTTAATGGTTGTTGTTCTAATTCCGCTTTGATTGTTTAATCATATGAACAATGATCATTCCTAGTAGCTTAAAAGATCCGGAAACCAAGGTTTCCACAATTGGTATCAGAGCCTCGTGGCTCATGATGCTAGGACCAACAAGGTGTTCGTGTTTGGAGAAGAAAAGAAAAATCCGTATAGGTTTTTCTGGGCGTTTTTGTGTGCGCAGCAGTATTCAGAAGGTAATAACTTTTGATTGAACCGTTGGATCGTCACGAAATTTTATATGTGTGTTCTACATACATAGATCTAAACATCCACCGGAGGGATTGTCAAGTTTTATCCCCAGGCAAAAGTTATTAAGCTTCAAAGTCAGCAGTAAGAGTGAATGCAGTTTTCTGTGGACAGCCATGTTCAAAACGCGATCTCTCCTTCGTTAACCGTTGGATCTTCGTGATTTTTGGACTGTAGATTCTTGGCACTTATGTCTAGAATCTCACCGAAGGGATCTTCGATCTGAGATCTAATGAAGACGTTATTCAAGGTCGAAGTTCACTGTTTAATGAGGTATTCAATTTTTGCTTTCACATAAAATCATGAACTAGGGTTTCTATAAACCCTAGATCAACATAAAAAGCAAAAAGATTGGAGGTATGTGGCTGTTAAAACACATGATGGTTATTAGGGTTTCGTTTATAAACCCTATGTATGATTCGATGCTGCTATCAGTTGGTGTTGATGTGTTTCATTAGTAGTTTGTTTGTAATCACATGAGGCTGCGACAAAAGAGGAACTAAATTTTGGTTGCTTTGCTTATTCGATTGTTGTGGTCCCAAAAACAAAAGGTTATCATCTTGGTTTACAAACGTAGCAGCTGTCAAGATATAATGTGATACCCCAGTTTTCACATATGTGTTCACACAGTTCTAAGTTCCTTATTGGTGAAAATAACTTGCATTCACACGGTTGGTTTCGATATACACATGGTTATGGTGGACTTGCGGTTACATGATCAAAGCCCATCCATGACGTGAAGATGTTTAAAAGGAATGTCATTTATTCGATTCTTATTGGTGGAATGAGGAGTGTTCACACGGTTTGATAGTTTTGATTGGTTGTTGCATGAAGATCAAAGTAAAAGCTAGTAGATCAAATTTGCGTTCACATGGTTCAAACCTTTCTATTGGTAGAGCAAGATTGTGTTCACACGGCAAAGTTTAAAGCAAATCTTGTGTCACGTAAGAAAAAAAGACGTGGTCTTATTGTTTGAAGTAATTCACGTAGGCCACTGTTATATTTTCAACGCTGATGGGACTTATTTTGACGTTGACAAAGTTTTGAAGCAACGTTGACAAGAAAGAGTGAACGCAACGTTGACAAAGTATGGTTTGACGCTGATAAGAATGGACGCTGACAAGGTTTATGGTTGGCGCTGACGTTTGTAATTCAGACGCTGACAGGAAGAATTTTGACGCTGACAGAATAAGTCAACGCTGATAGAGTTGACAGTGTCGTCCGATATATGAATTTCAACGCTGATAGGTATTGTCTGATATTGGACAATACATCTGACCAAGATATTGGACAGAAGAGGATATTGGACAACACAAGGTTTGCTGCTGTTTGAGAAAACTGGTACGTTTTAAGCATACAAAAAGGAGGAAAATACACACAAAGGTACATGGAATCTCCGTTTTAATATAGAATATCATGATGATATTAATGGCTCGGATATTTTGAAAGGGATTAATGATTTTTAAGTAAGTTAGCAACAATTCATGAAGAATTTTATTGGATTATGTAATCGGGATAGCCTTGTGAAAGAGTTATCCGTTTACAGCTTTTACATATGAAGATATTGACTTGTCATGAAGAGGTGTTAGCTTAAGGGGAAGAATTCTTATGGTAAGTTTGATGATTGAAGAAGATTTTCGCGAGTTTGTATTTTATCATATCTTAAAGTCGTGGTGTTTCCTGTGACACTCACACTTTAAAGATAACTTGTTCGTGCTTTACATGGATGGTGACGAAGACTTGTCATAAACACTTGAAGGAGTTACATTATCGTGCTCAGTGTCTCACATAGGATGAGAATATTGACAAGGGATTGAGGTCTACTTATAGTTGGTCTGATATAAGTTCTTAGTCACATGGATAGTACAAGACATGGAACACAAGGTTGGGTTATTCTACTTCTACATCAAAAATATTATATTAATTGTTCTTCAAGATCATTACAAAGAGCTACATTTGGAGAATCTTCAAAGATTGCAACATTGTTTACTTCCTTGTTGATGTGACAAAAAGGGGAAGAAATACGTGCTACACTTGAGGGGAAGCAATTTGAAGATCATGTATAACTTACAAGAGATACACATAGAGTTTTGCCACTATCAACTAGGGGAAGATTGTTGGGTCAAAAAGTTGATGTGGCAGAAACTCAAAAATGAAGAAAACGTGAAGTATTTGTCTAGGCGTTGACAAGAGCATTCCAGGCGTTGACATGTACAATCTAAGCGTTGATGGAATCAAGCATTGTCAAGATCAATTCAAGCATTGTCACATGCAATTCAAGCATTGACAAAACGTAGACAAAGAAGCTTATGGAAGCTTCTATTTAGATAAACATGCAAAAGATATTCTGCATAAGTTTATTTAAATAGAAGATTTACTTGTTTATTCATCCTTATCTCTTGTAAACCCTAATCCTTACACTATAAAAGGAACCAAGGGTCATAGGTTTTATGTATTCGATTCATTCACAATGTAAACCTAAAGTGTGTGTCGACTAGACGTGGGATTCAATGTATACACGTCTAGTGATTGTTGATTATTAATATAATTAGCAATCCATGTGTTTTAATTCATGTTTCGTGCCTAAACACCTTGTTAATGGTTGTTGTTCTAATTCCGCTTTGATTGTTTAATCATATGAACAATGATCATTCCTAGTAGCTTAAAAGATCCGGAAACCAAGGTTTCCACAGAAGTTGGCGGTAGTGGAGCTGGCGGTAGTGGAGCTGGCGGTAGTGGAGCTGGCGGTAGTGGAGCTGGCGGTAGTGGAATTGGCGGTACTAATGTGAATGTGAATGCTAATAATGTGAATGCTAATGCTGGAGGAAATGTAGGAGGACTTGGAGCTAATGCACCTGAAGTTGGTGGTTGTACTTATGTGACGTTCATGAAGTGTGAACCTCTACCTTTTAATGGAATTGAAGGTGCTGTAGGACTAAGCCAGTAGATTGAGAAGATTGAATCGGTGTTTAGGATTAGTAAGTGTAAGGAGGAAGATAAGGTGACTTTTTCTATGGCTACTCTTAAAGGTCGTGCGTTGACTTGGTGGAACGGGAGAATTGCTTTCATGGGTCTTGATACTGCTAATGCTACTCCTTGGGCTGAAATTAAGAAGTGGATGACTTTGGAATTTTGTCCTCGTAGTGTGATCATTAGGCTAGAACAAGAGTTGATTCATCTGAGAATGAAAGGTGTGGACATTGATAGTTGCACGAACCGATTCCATGAGTTGGCCTTGCTATGTCCTCGATTGGTTGAACCCGAAGAGATCCGAATTGAGCAATATGTTAAAGGGTTGACCAGAAATATCCGGGGGACGTGACATCATCTAAACCACTGACCATTGATGATGTTGTTCGAATGGCTTACCAACTCATTGGACAGATAATTCAGGATAGGGAAGATGAAGCCCGTGTAGGTGAGAAAAGAAAGGGAGACGGTGATCGTGTAGATAGAGGTGATAATAGGAAGAATTTCAATCGCCGTCAAAACAAGAGAAAGGGGAATGCAAATGCTCTTACCAACAATACACCGCGCAACGATGATAGATGTCCTAAGTGTGGCAACAAGAGGCATGCTGGCGACTACTGGAAGTGCCAAAATTGCGGAAATCTTGGACACAAGGTTGAAAGGTGTAAGAAGGGAACCATTTGCTTCAACTGTAATGAAGAAGGTCATAGGAAATCGGAATGCCCCAAGTTGAAAGCGATTGTACCTGGAAGAAACCCCCAGGGTGGTATCTACCAACTTGGAACAATTGAGGTGAAGAAAGAGGATCCGAATGTCGTTACCGGTACGTTTTTACTCAACAATCATTATGCTGTTGCTTTATTTGATTCGGGTGCTGATAGGAGCTTTGTATCCACTAAATTTAGTGCCCTTATTGATATTGAACCTATTGAGATAAGTACCAGTTACGAGGTAGAATTGGCTGATGGTAAATTAGTGAAAACTAATAAGCTATTAGAAGGATGCTCTCTAAATCTCTTGAACCATTCCTTTCCGATTGATTTGATGTTGATAAAATTAGGTAGTTTTGATGTTATCATTGGTATGGATTGGTTGTCGTTGAATAATGCTACTATTTTATGTGGAGAGAAGAAGGTTAAGATTCCTCTTAGGAATAGGACGTTAGTAATTGATGGTAGTCGAGGTGAATCCCGTTTGAAAATCGTTTCATGTATTAAAGTCCAAAAGTACATCAGGAACGGTTGTGAGTTATTCTTAGCTCAAGTGACCGGGAATGAGTCTAGGGAGAAACGATTGGAAGATGTACCTATTATTTGTGAATTTCCTGAGGTATTTCCTAAAGATTTACCTGGACTTCCACCGATAAGGCAAGTAGAGTTTCGAATCGATTTAATTCCTGGTGCTGCACCGGTGGCACGTGCGCCTTACCGATTAGCCCCTTCTGAATTAAAGGAGTTATCTGAGCAACTTAAGGAGTTGTCTGATAAAGGTTTTATTCGACCGAGCTCATCGCCTCGGGGAGCTCCAGTCTTGTTCGTTAAGAAGAAGGATGGATCTTTTCGTATGTGCATTGATTATAGGGAACTGATTAAGTTGACAATTAAAAATCGATATCCTTTACCTAGGATTGATGATTTGTTTGATCAACTGCAAGGATCTAGTGTGTATTCTAAGATAAATTAAGAAGTGGATGACTTTGGAATTTTGTCCTCGTAGTGTGATCATTAGGCTAGAACAAGAGTTGATTCATCTGAGAATGAAAGGTGTGGACATTGATAGTTACACGAACCGATTCCATGAGTTGGCCTTGCTATGTCCTCGATTGGTTGAACTCGAAGAGATCCGAATTGAGCAATATGTTAAAGGGTTGACTAGAAATATCTGGGGGGACGTGACATCATCTAAACCACTGACCATTGATGATGTTGTTCGAATGGCTTACCAACTCATTGGACAGATAATTCAGGATAGGGAAGATGAAGCCCGTGTAGGTGAGAAAAGAAAGGGAGACGGTGATCGTGTAGATAGAGGTGATAATAGGAAGAATTTCAATCGCCGTCAAAACAAGAGAAAGGGGAATGCAAATGCTCTTACCAACAATACACCGCGCAACGATGATAGATGTCCTAAGTGTGCCAACAAGAGGCATGCTGGTGACTACTGGAAGTGCCGAAATTGCGGAAATCTTGGACACAAGGTTGAAAGGTGTAAGAAGGGAACCATTTGCTTCAACTGTAATGAAGAAGGTCATAGGAAATCGGAATGCCCCAAGTTGAAAGCGATTGTACCTGGAAGAAACCCCCAGGGTGGTATCTACCAACTTGGAACAATTGAGGTGAAGAAAGAGGATCTGAATGTCGTTACCAGTACGTTTTTACTCAACAATCATTATGCTGTTGCTTTATTTGATTCGGGTGCTGATAGGAGCTTTGTATCCACTAAATTTAGTGCCCTTATTGATATTGAACCTATTGAGATAAGTACCAGTTACGAGGTGGAATTGGCTGATGGTAAATTAGTGAAAACTAATAAGCTATTAGAAGGATGCTCTCTAAATCTCTTGAACCATTCCTTTCCGATTGATTTGATGTTGATAAAATTAGGTAGTTTTGATGTTATCATTGGTATGGATTGGTTGTCGTTGAATAATGCTACTATTTTATGTGGAGAGAAGAAGGTTAAGATTCCTCTTAGGAATAGGACGTTAGTAATTGATGGTAGTCGAGGTGAATCCCGTTTGAAAATCGTTTCATGTATTAAAGTCCAAAAGTACATCAGGAACGGTTGTGAGTTATTCTTAGCTCAAGTGACCGGGAATGAGTCTAGGGAGAAACGATTGGAAGATGTACCTATTATTTGTGAATTTCCTGAGGTATTTCCTAAAGATTTACCTGGACTTCCACCGATAAGGCAAGTAGAGTTTCGAATCGATTTAATTCCTGGTGTTGCACCGGTGGCACGTGCGCCTTACCGATTAGCCCCTTCTGAATTAAAGGAGTTATCTGAGCAACTTAAGGAGTTGTCTGATAAAGGTTTTATTCGACCGAGCTCATCGCCTTGGGGAGCTCCAGTCTTGTTCGTTAAGAAGAAGGATGGATCTTTTCGTATGTGCATTGATTATAGGGAACTGAATAAGTTGACAATTAAAAATCGATATCCTTTACCTAGGATTGATGATTTGTTTGATCAACTGCAAGGATCTAGTGTGTATTCTAAGATAGATTTGCGGTCAGGATATCACCAACTTCGCGTCCGTGAAGAAGATATTCCTATAACTGCATTTCGAACTCGTTATGGACACTATGAATTTCAAGTAATGCCATTTGGGTTAACTAACGCACCTGCGGTTTTCATGGATTTAATGAATCGAGTGTGCAAGCCCTACTTGGATAAATTTGTGATTGTGTTTATTGATGATATTCTGATCTATTCTAAGAATGAAGATGAGCATAGAGAACATTTAAGGATTGTTTTGAATTTGTTGAAGGATGAAAAGTTGTATGCTAAGTTTTCGAAATGTGATTTCTGGTTAGATTCTGTGCAATTTCTTGGTCATGTGATTAACAAAGATGGAATTCATGTTGATCCTGCAAAGGTTGAAGCTATTAAGAATTGGTCTGCACCGACAACGCCAATGGAAGTACGACAGTTCTTAGGATTGGCTGGCTATTATAGGCGATTAATTAAAGAATTTTCTTTGATAGCTAAACCCTTGACTAAGCTTACTCAGAAGAATAAACCTTTCGTTTGGGGAAGCGATGAAGATGGAGCATTTCAGACATTGAAGCAAAAATTATGTAGTGCGCCAATCTTATCATTACCCGACGGGAGTGAGGATTTTGTAGTGTATTGTGATGCATCTCTTAGAGGTTATGGAGCTGTTTTGATGCAGCGAGAGAAAGTGATAGCTTATGTTTCTAGGCAATTAAGGAAGAGTGAGGAGAATTATACTACTCACGATCTTGAGTTAGGAGCTGTAGTCTTTGCTCTTAGGTTGTGGAGACATTATCTGTATGGCACCAAGTGTACGGTATTCACCGATCACAAAAGCCTACAGTATATTCTCGACCAGAAGGAATTGAACATGAGGCAACGAAGATGGATAGAGTTGTTAAGTGACTATGATTGTGATATAAAATATCACCCAGGAAAAGCCAATGTTGTTGCCGATGCGTTAAGCAGGAAAGATAGAGAGCCTATCAGGGTGCGTTCTCTAGTCTTGACCGTGCACAATAATTTGCCTGAGCAAATTAGAAATGCGCAAATAGAAGCTTGTAAGAAGGAGAATTTTGTTAATGAAGGGTTCCGAGGAGAAGGAGATCCTTTAGAGGTTAGAGCTGATGGAGTGAAATGCTTAAGAGGTCGTATGTGGATACCTAAGTTTGGAGGCTTAAGAGGCTTGATTATGTTAGAATCCCATAAATCTAAGTATTCCATTCATCCGGGATCTGATAAGATGTACCATGATTTGAAGAAGTTGTACTGGTGGCCGAATATGAAAGCTGACATAGCTATGTATGTTCTTCAATGCTTGACTTGTGCTAGAGTTAAAGCCAAACATCAAAAGCCATCAGGACTACTTCAACAACCAAAGATTCCTGAATGGAAGTGGGAGCGAATTACGATGGACTTTATCACCAAGCTTCCTAGAACATCATCTGGAAACAACTCGATTTGGGTTATTATCGATAGACTGACCAAATCAGCACACTTCATTCCGGTTAAAGAGCAGTTCTCACTGGAGAAGCTGACTCGTATATACCTTGATAATGTTGTATGCAAGCATGGAGTGCCTGTATCGATCATTTCAGATCGAGATCCTAGATTCGCATCGAATTTTTGGAAATCTCTCCAAAGATCTTTGGGAACGAATCTCGACATGAGCACTGCTTATCACCCCCAGACTGATGGGCAGAGTGAAAGGACGATACAAACACTGGAAGATATGTTGAGAGCTTGTGTGTTAGACTTTGGTAAGAATTGGGATAAACATTTGTCGTTAGCAGAGTTTTCGTATAACAATAGTTACCATTCTAGTATTAAGGCTGCACCGTTTGAAGCTTTGTATGGTAGGAAGTGTAGATCTCCTGTATGTTGGAGTGAAGTTGGGGATACCCTGCTCACGGGACCGGAATTGATCCGGGAGACTACGGAGATGATAGTTCAGATTAAGAATAGGTTGTTGACTGCCCGTAGTAGACAGAAAAGTTACGCGGATGTGCGGCGGAAGCCAATGGAGTTTGAAGTGGGTGACCGAGTAATGTTGAAAGTATCGCCATGGAAAGGCGTTATAAGATTTGGAAAGCGAGGAAAATTGAATCCCCGTTATATTGGACCCTTTAAGATTTTATCTAGAGTAGGTCCGGTGGCTTACAAACTAGAGTTACCCCCAGAACTTCATGGTGTTCACAACACATTCCATGTATCTAATTTGAAGAAATGTCTAGCAGTGAGTGATGAGAAAATTCCGTTAGGTAAGGTTCGAATAGATGGGAAGTTGCATTTTATCGAAGAGCCCGTAGAAGTTATGGACCGTGAGGTAAAGCAACTGAAACAAAGTCGGATACCTATTGTCAAGATCTGATGGAATTCAAAGCATGGACCGGAGTATACTTGGGAACGAGAGGATGAAATGTGAAAGAAATATCCGCACCTCTTCGATTTCAATAAGAAACGGACATCCAAATGAAATGGATCACGAGAACGTTGATCCCTTTTAGGAGGAAAAGCTGTGACAATCTAACATTTTCAGGTAATGAAATATTTTCTCGTATAATATTTTGAAACTTATTTTTGTGTTGGTTGACGAACTCACAATTTACGGATTTAAATTTGGGCTTACGTGCATAATTTAGCGTGTTTTACGACTAAACCGGAAACCTTAGGATTACGTATTTACGTTTTTGAACTCCGTTTTTGATGAGACAATTTTTATTGGATTCGTTTTGTGACGTTGATTCATAATTTATAAAAACGTTTTTCGTAAAACGAAACAAGGGCACGCAAGTCAAGAAAACTAGAATCGAGAAATACCCGTAAACTAGTGAGATGGGACAAAATACATTGTCCCACCCCACTATCTATGTTGGACGGCACAACATGACACCACACACTAAGGTGGCATCATGTTAGCTAGTTTATTACATGTGTAAGCTTAGCTTACATCTTAAGCCATTCTTCCCTTTACCACTAACTCAAAACTAGCAACACTTCTCATTCCATCTTTCCATAAATGTAAACCAACATCAAAACTCTCTCAATACCCTCCCCTATGCCGTCCACTATTAAGCAACAAACACCCCTTTTGATCTCTTCTAGCCATGAAACACATGTTTACTAGCTCTATTAAGGAGTTATCTTGAAGCCTTGATCATTTGGTGGCCATATTAACATCATTGGAGGTGATTTGCTTGTGTCGCTGATTTTCCAACATATGTTCTTGGAGTTACTTGTTGTATTCATCAAGTCCTTGTCTTCCAAAAACAAGGAATACACTTGGTTGGTAAAGAAGATCATCCTCTCCATTTTTCTCTTGTTATTTTGTAAAGAACAAATGTATTTTCTTTCATTTTGTATATGTATATGATGTATATATGATGATAAAAATGTTGTGTGGAGATCAAGTGTTGATAGATATGCTTAAAAATGTTAATAACTATAAGAAATGAGGCTAAAATCTTGATTATTTAGTTGGCTGTATAAAAACAGTATATAACTAAAACATGAACTGATAAAATTGCATGGTATGATCCATTTACAGTAAGTACAAGATGTTATACACATGTGAGAGTTGGCCATGCAATGGAATCAAAATAATGAGTGAGATATGATCAAAACAAGTTAGGTGGTCTTATATGAATAAGCAGTTTTGTAGGGACTGTTAAGGCATGATAAACTTAAAATGAGAAGTAGCTATAACTAAGTTAAATGTAGCACATAATATGAAGAACATGTCACCCAAAAATGAGCTTCTAATTCATTATAGAACTCTAGATATGGTAAAAATGGTGAACATTAAGATAAAAATCAGATTTTATGAATTAATGTTTATTATTATTATATAAGCACTCACATTTTAATGTATAAAATGTAAAAATAAAAACCCACTAACTTATAAAACTTATTTATATAAATATATAAAAGGTTAATTAAATGTATAAATTATATAAATGGTAATGGAATAATATTTATAAGTAATAAAAACTATAAACTTGATTTTTACGACTTTTTCGGCTATCGCCGTAAAATTAACGTTTTTCGCCAAATAAAACATAGACGACCAAACACGTCTAATGTAAAGTTTATAAAAGTCATATACTGATGTATAAGTAACTAAGACAAGTAAGAACCGATAAAACCCGAACTATAAGAAATACGGACATTTACGAGCTAACTAAACATATTGGACTAATAATTGGACTAAATAAGATAAATACTTGTAAAAAGAACTTATTGGGCTTCACCCATTTGGGCCCAACATGGAAAGTATATATACTGATAATATAGGTATAAAAGGTATTACAACAAGTTAAAGTACTTATAATAGGCTTATTGGACTTAAAATAGATAAATAGTTAAGACTAGTAAACTAGTAAAAGTTACCAAAACGTAAACACTAAAATGAGTAAACAAGGATGTATAAACCCACTTGATCATCATCATATGTACAAAATCATCATATGTATATTGTTATTTTGATAAAAGTCATTGGACAAAGTCTAAGACCGATTATTATTTATATAGGTTTCCGTGACCGAAGCACGCCCGTAGCCGACAATCCGCCTTTCATTAACAACGTGAGTTCATAGCCTCGCACTCTTTTAAATGTTTTATAAAATGATTTGTAAACCCGCGAGGGAGATAACATGCTAGATTTTATAAAAATAGAACACAAGTAGTCCCGATTATATGCTTAATGATATGGACCCGAATGATGCTATGACCCTATAAACGAGACTAAAAGTATTATTAGTAGTAAGGTTATGTCACTTAAAGTCCCATTAGCATGAATTGTGAACTACCGGGATTTGGTAGACGCTTATGCATTTGTTAGTACTATTTGGGGACGATCACCCCAGTTCGCGCCTTGACGGTTGATCCCCGTCGTACCACATTGATTGGTAAGCGAATTTATGTATGAGAAGATTCCATAGCGTGATTTTTTGTGACGAGACGCTAACTTAGATGGGCAAACTGTTTGTCGGGTTCGCGGCCCGCTGTTTTCATAGTAAGGTAACAATGTCATGCGGATAATAATAATCCTACAATGTATCCTATACAACCTATATAATCCAAATAAAAATGTATCCTATACATAATAACGACGCTATTAACGATGAATATATTACCTATCATGGTAATATAGAGACTAAGGTCTCATGGACGGTTTAAGATGTATGCTTAATTTATATATTGCCTGACTAGCAATATGAGGACTTACTTCCGATATTATACTTGTGTTCTGATTTTAAATGATTGTTTTATATAACGGTTTTTATTAAACTCTATGAATTCACTCGGCATTCGCCGATATGATTTTTGCATGTTTTTATCTCAGGTGCTTGAAGGTAATCTGGATGGAGATCGACTCTGATGGCTCACATAATATTAAAAATTTTCATTCGATCTATGTTTTGTAAACTTAATGACCTGTATAATTTGGGACCTGTTGTACGCTTTAAAACTTTTTATCGAATGAATGTATGTTCAACCTTGTACAACCATTTTTATGTGTTGTCTATGATTGGAGTTATTGTGCTATCCCGTAACACTCTGAAAGACCCTTCCGCTGTACCGATACGAAAAATGAGAGTGTTACAGATTGGGTTTCAGTTTGAAGGTTAAAGGGTGTTTGGGTGTGTTGTAAAAGGGTGTCAGCGTTTGGATTTGGAGTGTCAATGCCAACATTTAACGTGTCAGCGTTGAAGGGATCTTGGTCAATTTCCAAATGCCGGGGAGATGGTGATAGTTCAGGTAATGGGTATGGTTGTGGTTGTGGGTCTGGTTGAGGTTGTGCTGCTGCAATAACAGCAAGCATGACTTGGGTAAGGGGTAAGTCTCTGTTTCGGGGTGTATTCATCTTTCCAAAAATTGCTTTCTTTTGCACAGGGATCTTATAAAAATCATCATCATCCCTGGTGCAATATCTTTGTTCATCAAACACCATTTTCAAAAATCTTGAGTAAGCAAGAGTCATCTTGCTACCCTTGTTATGACACATGCCATCAAAAATCATTTTAGAAAAATTATATTTTTGCCCAGTAGCAATACACACAATGGCACTCCCAATTGACCTGTTAATTTCATTATGTGTAGTACATTTGGGACTCATACATTAAAGAATGACATGTATCAAGTACTTCCAAGATGGGGGAAATTCCTGTTTTGAATATTTGTTTAAAGTTCCCTCTTTAGGGAAAGGATAACCCAAAGATTGAAGTCCTTGTTCTAGCTCACCAATGGGTAGGGTGGTTATACCATCTGCATCATTAAGATGCAAAGCCTGGCGAACCAAGGCTTCAGTAACCACCCATTGAAGCCCATGGACTGTAGAAGTCAATGTAGTCACATTATTAATCGTTGAGGAAGTGACAGTATTACAAAACTGTTTAATATGAGTGACAGGGATAAGAGGAGCATGAGAAAGTGCATACCTTAATGGGGATGCATTTAAATACTCCACCATCTGAGTATATTGAGGAAACAGAGTGTTGTCAGCCTCTAAATAGGCAACCATGTTGTGCTGACTTCTGAACCCCAATACAAAATCACTCAATTTAAACTTAGGCGCCATTGATGTAGAAAGCTATGAAAGATGTTTATGAAAGATGAAAATGGGTGAAAATTTAGTTAGAAAAGAATAAGCAGTTAATGAGCCAAATATATAGGAGAGGTGAATACATGTGATTGGTCAAGAATGAGGCAGTTATTTTTCAAAAGATAATGATTAAAATCTTGAAAATATATAACTTATCTTGTGCATTAAGAAAAAGTTACCAACTCCTAAAATTACGGCCCAAATTTTCGTAAAAAATAACAACTGGGTAGGACCCAATGCTTATCAACGGTCAACAACAACCTATCAGCGCTCAACGGCTATATTCTTATCAACGTTGGATTTTGCCATGTAAACGTCAAGATTGGTCCTAACAATGTTTGGAAACAAAACTGTCAACGTCCAAAAAAAAGGACCTTAACAAAGTAATTTATCCTAGTGAAGATAACCAATAGACTGAAAATTACTATAGGGTGGCAAGCACTGTCCAATCATGCACACTTACTTAAGCAAGATAGACATAATTGTCCTCAAGTGTCCCTTGCTAACTAAAGTTCTTAACAGTGAAGTTATCTTATAGAATACTTTGTAACTTCCTAGGTAAGCCTAATAAAAATCATACCCAAGTCTCCCAACAGACCACATCGAAATCTGGGCCAAAAAGTCTTGGCAGCGTGCAGAGTATATCAACTTTGCATGCTACAGTGCCTCACGATTTAGTAAACTAACTCGTACTCACCAGTGGATACAATCTAGAATTATGATAAGATTATTATATGAATACCCTAAAAATCCTAAAGGTTTTTTAAACATCCCCTTAAAATAAGATATACAAGTTGCTAAATAAAATGCATGTAATAAATATTTATGTCAAGATAGGAATATAAATATTCCAACCATTATCCATAACCTTGAACATGCTCCAAATAAGCTCCAAGAATCCATAAGCAACTCTGTATCCATTTGTACAATGCTAACAATGCCTGCATAATTAAATAAAAAACCACAAAACTAACATGTTCCTGACAACGTCAATTTAACACGTGTCAGCGTTAAAATAACCTTTGTCAGTATTAGACAAATAAAGTGGAAAATCTAATTTTGTACAAAGACCAATAACAATGCATATCCTGTACATACTTTTACAAAGAGTTCAAAAACACATATTAGGTAAGATTGATCATTCCAATACTTGTTACCAAGTATTGAAATCTCCCAGTATCAAAAGGTTTAGTTAATAAATCAACCACATTTTCTTCTGTGTCAACCCTATCTGGTTGTATTAAACCTTTTTCAAAACAATCTCTTATAAAATTATGTCTAATTTCTATGTGTTTTGTTTTAGAATGATGTATAGGATTTTTAATAATGCATAAAGTACTGTTATTGTCTACAAAAATCTTGGTATGCATGAAATTATACCCATAATCCAACAACTGGTTCTGAATCCATAAGACTTGCCCACAACAAGCAGCTGTAGCTACATATTCTGCTTTAGTTGTAGAATTGGAAACCAATGTTTGTTTCTTGCATTGCCAAGATATCAACCTACTCCCAAGAAATTGGCATCCACTAGTTGTGGATTTTCTATCAAACTTGTCACCCCCATAATCACTGTCTGAATATGGAATAAGCTCCAATGTCGAATCTTTTGGATACCATAATCCCAAGGTGGGATAGAACCTAAGGTACCTAAAAATCTCTTGACAACATGAATATGACACTATTTGGGAGTCACTTGATGGCGTGTACATGTACACACAACAAACATAATGTCAGGTCTTGAAGATGTAAGATACATCAATGATCCAATCATTGACCTATGATGTCTGACGTCCACCTCTTTTCCATTCCAACCTTTCCCCAAGGGTGTTCCCTATCCATGGGTGTGCTAGCCCGTTTCTCATGTGGAGAGAAGCCAAACTTCTTCAAGATCTCTGCTACATATTTGTCTTGAGAGATGAAGATACCATCTTCTTTTTGCTGAACATGTAATCCTAGAAAGAAGTTCATCTCTCCTATTGCACTCATCTTGAACTTGTCTGTCATGAGCTTGGAAAAGTCTTCACTCATCTTTGGACTAGAAGAGCCAAAGATGATATCATCCACATACACCTGAACAAGTAAGAAATCCTTACCAGTCTTCTTTGTCAACAAAGTCTGATCTATGGTAGCCATTTTGAATCCATTTTCCACCAGATAGGTGGATAATCTGCCATACCATTCTCTTGGGGCTTGATGAAGTCCATACATAGCTTTCTTCACTCTATAAACCTTGTCTGGTTGTTCTAAATCTTCAAAACCAGGAGGCTGCATTAAATAAACCTCCTCTGCAATTATGCCATAAAGAAAAGAACTCTTCACATCCATTTGATAAACTGTGAAACCCATGCAAGAGGCATAGGCTAGGAAAATCCTTATTGCTTCAATCCTTGCAATAGGTGCAAAAACCTCTTCATAGTCTATCCCTTCCTCTTGTGTATAACATTGAGCAACGAAACATGCCTTGTTTCTGACCACACTTCCTCTCTCATCCTTTTTGTTTCTAAGAACCCATCTTGTCCTAATACGTCTGACATGTCTGGGACAATCAAATAGCTCCCAAACATCTTGAATAGCAAATTGGTGAAGCTCATCTTGCATTGCTTCAACCCAACTTGGTTCTTTGAGAGCATCAAATATCTTCTTGGGTTCCTGTTGTGACAAAAAACAAGCAAACAAACATGCCTGAACAAGAGGGGTATCAACCTTCTTGTGAATATTGGCAATAAATCCTCCATGATTCTGATGAGACCTTCTAGTTTGTACAGGAGTCATCACATCACCAATGATTAGAGAAGAACGGTTATTCTTGAGAGTAGATGTAAGCACTCCTCCTTCAATAATTGTGTTGTCATCAATTTTAGTCTCCAAGTTGCCAATATCTTCTTCAAATTCTCTTCCATCATCATCTGAATGAACCTCTTCATGTACTATTGATGGTCCACCTTGTACAAAAACATTGGAAAAGAATAAATTGTCAAAAGTGTTGTCAACGCCTGAATTGGTGTTGTCAAGGTTGAAGCCATCAACGCCCGAATTTGACCTATCAGCGCAAGATTTTCCTTTGTCAGCGCTTGAAGATTCATGCATGTTTTCATCAACAGGTGTTATTTGTGGACCAACTTTTTCCTTTCCAGCAGCAGCAGCAGCAAATGCATCTGTCCATATAGGAATGGTAACATACTCAAGTATGGGTGCTGATTTGTCTGCTTGTGATCCTACCTCCTTGTCAACCTGTATACCTGCATTTTCAATAACTGGTTCTTCCACAACATTTGAATTCACCTTCACAATGTCTGGATTAGTAACAGGCATATAATTTAAGGTTCTAGATAGAGGTTCCAAGTCAAATAACCAATTTGGTCCACTTTCAGGATCACTAGGTTTACTTTCTAAAAACCAAACATGTACCTTTTCAAGTATACATTTTTCTTTCTTAAGGTAAACCCTATATCCTCTACTCTACACTGAATAACCCATAAAATAGCCTTCATCGCCTTTAGCACTAAACTTTCCTAAGGTATCACTAGTATCTAAGACAACTACATGATAGCCAAAGGGTTTAAGAAAACCAGTATTAGGTTTCCTACTCCAAAATAGTTCATAAGGTGTCTTATTATGGATTTTGTTGATCAATGCCCTATTCTGAACATAACAAGCTGCATTCACAACCTCAGCCCAAAATGCAATGGGAAAGTAAGCATTAGCCAACATAGTCCTAGCTGCTTCTATGAGAGTTCTATTCTTCCTTTCAGCCACCCCATTTTGTTATGGGGTTCTAACATCTTATTTCTAAACTCACCACCATTATCACTTTAAGAATTCTAACCTCATTCCCATTATTTTTCTCTAATTGGGTAATAAAGTTAATCAAAACATCAGCAGTTTCACTTTTCAAAGCCAAAAAGAAAGTCAAGTAAATCTAGAAAAATCATCAGTTATGACAAAACAATAAGATTTACCATTTAAGCTTTCTATATTAGTTGGACCAAACAAGTCCATATGCAGCAACTGAAGTGGACTAGAACTAGAGTGCACAAGTTTAGACTTAAAGGAGACTTTGTGTTGTTTGCCTTTAAGGGATGCAACACAAGAATGGTCATTGTGGAAAGCTTTTTCAGGCAAACCATCAACTAGACCATGTCTCACAAGTCTATTGATGTTATTAAAATTTATGTGCCCTAATCTTTTGTGCCAAAGATTACTCTCATCAACTGAAGCTTAGCATATAGACATGACAAATTATTATTCATCCTAATTCCATTAAGATTCACATTGTAAATGTCCTTATTCCTAGGTGTTCTATAATCAATGAATTTCTCATCAGGTACTTTAAAATCTTTGCTTAACACCAAGCATTCAGTATGTAACACCCCCAAATTTATACAACTCAATACAGCGGAAGACTAGTTGGTGTTACGGGATAGCACATTACTCACATCATAGACGACGCTTAAAAATCGCGTCGTTTAATAATAAAGCATTTCCATTCATAATATCAAAGTTACATCGGTCCCAAGTCATTGTATTTAATACAGGTTTTACAAACATTTGAATGGAAAATATAGTTTACGTGCGGGCCATGAATTCTTGTCGTCTTCCCGAGAATTACCTTCAAGTACCTGAGATAAAACATGTTAAAAGAAAAGGTCAGCGATAACGCCGAGTGAATTCATAGAGTTTAATATAATCCATCAATATAATATCAGTATAAAATTATTACTGAAAATCATTTTGTACAAATCATTTTAATAGGCCATAAAATAGCCAAAGTTATTTTATACAAATCTTCATCAAAATCATAATATAGGCATTTGCCTTAAAAATCAGTATACGAGCCAATGTCGTAAAAACATCATACAATACGTCTTAAGACGTTGTATGAAAATAAAAACCGTTATATGAATATGGTTATGAAAACCAAAACACGAACATAATATCAATAGTATGACCCTGTATTGCTAGTCAGGCAATACATCGTAATTCGGAGTGTCTAGTAGTATTTTGTTAGTTTTGGATTATTATAAGCTGCATGACATTGTTACCTTACTAAACCAACAACGGGTAGCTAACCCGATACTCAATTTGCCCATCTAAAGTAGCGTGTCGTCACAAAGGTCACGCTATGGAAATCTTTTCATACATAAATTCGCTTACCAATCAATGTGGCACGACGGGGATCAACCGTCAAGGCGCGAACTGGGGTGATCGTCCCCAAAAAGTACTATTAAATGCATAAGCGTCTACCAAATCCCGGTAGTTCACACTTCATGCTAATGGGACTTTTAGTGACATAACCTAACTTTAATAATCCATTTAATTTCATCTATTAGGTCCTTTAATCATTTATCGGGTCATACAATCGGGTCATACAATCATTCGGGTCCAAATCAATAAACAAGCAATCGGGACAAATGGTGTCCTATTTTAAAAAAACTAACATGTTATCTCCCTCGCGGGTTTATAAAACATTTCATAAAAATATTTAAAAGAGTGTGAGGCTATGAACTCACGTTGATGTAGTAAAGCGGGTTATCGGCAACTCGGACGTACGGTACATGCTTCAATCACGGAAACCTAGACAAATAATACTCGTCTTAGACTCATGTCCAATGACTTTATAAAAATAACAATTATTTATACATATGATGATTATATATATATGATGATCAAGTGAGTTTACATATTCTTGTTTGCTCATTTTAGTGTTATGTGTCGGTAACGTTTATACTAGTTTACTAGTTTTACCTATTTACGTGTTTTAAGTCCAATAAACTTATTATAAGTTCTTTAACTTGTATTAATCCATGTTATACTTATATTATCAGTATCTACACTTTACAAGTTGGGCCTAAATGGGTTAAGACCAATAAATAAGTTTATAAGTGTTTTAGTCCATTTTGTTGTATTATTAGTCCAATATGCTTAGTTAGCTCGTTAATGTCCGTATGTCCTATAGTTCGGGTTTTATCGGTTTTTACTTGTATTAGTTACTTATATATCCGTATATGACTTTTAAAAACTTTACATTAGACGGGTTTGATAGTCTAAGTTTTAATTGGTGAAAAACGTTAATTTTACGGTAATAGCCGAAAAAGTCGTAAAAATCAAGTTTATAGTTTTTATTACTTATAAGTATTATTTCACTACCATTTATATAAGTTATTCATTCATTTACCCTTTTACATATTTATATAAATAAGTTTTATAAGTTAGTGGGTTTTACTTTTACATTTTATACATTATAATTTGAGTGCTTATATAATAATAATAAACATTAATTCTCAAAATCTGATTTTTATTTTCATGTTCACTATTTTTATCATATCTAGAGTTCTATAATGAATTAGAAGCTCATTTTTGGGTGACATGTTTTCATATTATGTGCTACATTTAACTTAGTTATAGCTACTGCTCATTTTAAGTTCATCTTGCCTTAACAGTCCCTACAAATCTGCTTATTCAGATTAGAACACCTAACTTGTTTTGATCATATCTCACTCATTATATTGATTCCATTGCATGGCCAACTCTCACATGTGTATAACATCTTGTACTTACTGTAAATGGATTCTACTTCATCATTTTATCAGTTCATGACATGTTTCTTTACTTTTTTATACAGCCAACAAATTTAAACAAGATTTTAGCCTTGTTTCTTATAGTTTTTCACCTTTTTAAGCATGTTTATCAACATCAAATCCCCACACAATATTTTTAATCATCATTAATCATCATATACATATACATAAGTAAAAGAAATACAAGTTTACATAATCAAAAATAACAAGAGGATGAGGAGGACAATCTTTATACCACCAAGTTGATGTAGGTTATGATTTTGGACATGGATTTTGATGGAGAAACTTGTGCATAGCCAAGACCATCTTCACGACCACCATTCTTCATGAACACCTTGTGGAAAATCAGCCCTAATACTCCATGGAAACTCCTCCTTGGATGTTATAACTTGCACCAATCTTCATCTTTTTGAATGGAGATTAACATATGTTAATTATAACATATGTTTGTGGTTAAGAATTGTATGAATGGGATGTTTTGGTTGAGATATGGGACGACACCAAGAGAGAGTAGAGAGGAAATTGGTGGTTTTTGCATGTAGGAAATGAAGACAATGGTTTGTGTGAGTGGTTTTGACTAGTGTTGGTGGGTTAAGTTTGCTTCAAAATGAAGCAAAGTTACATGTGTAGCTTAGTTAGCTTACACTTGACACATCAAGTGTGTTGTGTACTAGTTAGGCCGGTTTTGAGTGGGGGTGGGACAAGTGTCCCACTTGTCTCATCCCCATTTATTTACGGGTACTCCTCGATTCTAGTTTCCTCGATTTGCGTGCCCTCGTGTCGTTTTACGAAAAACGTTTTTATAAATTATGAATCAACGTCACAAAATGAATCCAATAAAAATTGTTTCATCAAAAACGGAGTTCGAAAACGTAAATACGTAATCCTAAGGTTTCCGGTTTAGTCGTAAAGGACGTTAAAATAAAATCGTAAGTCCTAATCTCTTCTCGTAAATTTGTGAGTTTATGAACCAACACAAATTTAAAACTCCAAAATAATATTCACGGACGAATTTATTTTCTGAAATATCGGACTGTCATCAAAGACTTTGTATGTAAACATAAGCACGTAACGTTGAATCCTCTGGTTTAGGCGTAGTCGATGATACTTCAAGACGTAAATCCAAATTTCTTCCCAAAAATAAGTGAGTTCATATTGTAACATCAAAATAATGTTTTTGAATATTATTTGAGAATAAAATATCAACCATAAATTGACGGATTGTCACAGCATTTACCCTTAAACAGGATCTTTGTCCTCAAAGATCATCTTACTACTCGCTTCTTATAGAGTTAAAGCCATGTGGGTATTTCCTCCACATTCGGTCTTTTCTCACAAGTGTAATTCATTACAATACGCGAGTTTCATCAAATATAACTACGGGAATAAGATCAGGCTAAATGTTGACTTACTTTCTCTATCCATGATGTTCACGGGTTTCTGATGAATGCAACTTTTCGCCGATCTAAGCTTTACTAAGAACAATCAGATTTTCACTTCATAGACATTCCATCAAGTTCGATTTACGAAACATAATTCACGCAGTTCTTGAAGTCCTAGGGTAGATCCAGCTTATATGCCCTTCAAACCAATCTTTTACATCATCTCAATGGTCCCATACAACGGGGACTTATATCTCATGATTTGTCAGATCATGAATTCATTTTTCCAAGGTTAAAAATTGTGGCATAACTTCGCTACCCATTTGGCACTTCAAGATCTACATTTCATATTCACATAACCTCTTGCCCACTACCGGCTGTCAATAATCAGATCCTAATTTCAATAATCATTTCAGATCTCGCGGGTCGGGTATTTTGTAAGGTTAGGTTTGCCATCATAGGAAACCTTAAACCTAAAAGACATGTCCAACTCACAATGGGTGTATGTCGGATGTCTTCATCTCATCTCCTGCTTACAGATGCTCTAAGATTTAGATCCTAACAAGATTCGATCTCGATCCTAATACGATAATTATCAAGGATAATTTCTCCAAAGGAAAACGATTATACGGTCTACTACCAAAGGTCAATCATTCAAACATAAAACAACACTTATATTACTTTGTATCGTTACTTTACCTCGTCCCTTCGATTTGGGGTGGTATATAGTACTCTCATCAAGGTTCGTTCTCAATGATTTCTAAGTAAATCTCTAGAAATTCGATGCGAAGCGAGGATCTTGATAAAGATGTTCGATACAGGCACACTATGTTTACATAACTCTTTTGCATTTATCATTAACAGGAATGATATTAGCAGATTTGGTCAGTCTGTCGACGATGACCCAAATCGAATCAAATTCAGATGATGACCTTTGCAATAGCTAGACGTTTACTAATGTATGAGGCGATATCTGCCTTCATAATTGCCATCAATACAAATTCTTCAGACAAAGATGCTTTTAGTCATAAATGACAAAAATAGAATACTTATACTTACAAATTCCAACATAACTATATCTCAAAATCTCCATATTTAGACAATCACAAGTGGTCTAAAATACATTTAACGCTATTGGCTTCTCAATTTTAATAGTTCACATTAGCCGCGAACCACTTTTATTATCTATATTATCCTTTTCACAAACATCGTCTATTTTAAAATTTTCAACAATTTATTTTTCACCTTCATTATTAAGGAACATGTCTAAATTGGTTCTTTATCTTTTATACATAACGTGTCAGTAATTATGTTCACTTTCCTGATGAAATAAATATCATAACCGTATTTATTCAAAATTCTTTCTTCATATCTTCTATGTTTTAGTTTCGTCTTTACTATTATCTTTATCTGTTTTACTCAATCCGACGTCTAAAGCGTCGATAATTATTACATGTAAATTAACAATAATTATTTAATTTTTATGAAACGTAAACGTAAAAATTTTAAATGTCTTAGTTCGACCAATCATATAAAATGTTCAAAATAAATTTGAATTTGATTAACAAGATTTTTGGTTGATTTATCGAAAATATTTAATAAGATTCGTAAATGTTCGAAACACCTTTGTTTATACTTTGGTCAAAGTTTTCTTAGTTGAAAAGTAAAGATTATCGTTTCAGATTTTAAATCATGGTTTAACGGTTTCCTCAATCCTTCTTAGGTTGTCTAGAAGTATACACAAACATTTACCCCTAAACAGAAGTTTAGTTAAATGTTTTGGTTATAAGGGAATGATCCCCTTAAAAATCCTTTGTTAAAACATTTGTCAAAATATATTTCCATTTCTTTTTGGAAAAATCCAAAGTCTTAAAAGGGCTCTTAATTTTTGAAGAGTCTATATACATATATCTTATCGTCATTAATCCAATGGTCATTTTATGTAAAGGATTAAGTCTTTAATCTCATGTTAATTATTCAAGGTACAGGTTTTAATTGTTCGGCCAATTCAGGGCAATCTATAATTAATTATTAACTTCATTCTTATTCTTATAAACAAATGATCCTTAATGATCACGAGCATGAATTTATCAAATTACAGCCTACACACGTGATTCACCAAATTTATGAATACTACATGTGTATTAGTTAATCCAAACGACATCACGTGAAACTCATAATGTTCATTACAAGTACCGGATGTAGTGATTGGAATACATAATCTTTTTCGCGGATGCGAATTTGATGATGACCATGCCGTGGATCAAATCTTTAAAACATACACTAGAACCTTGTAAATGATCGAACAAATCTTCCATTTCGAGTTGTGGATATCGTTTTCGATTGTCAATTTACTCAGTTCACAGTAATCTATAAATATAAGGAATGATAACACCATAGCTCTTCATGATGACGAGCTCGGTAGAATAAAATCTTTCTCCGACAACTCTCTTAGTTGTACGGTAATTCCTTTAATTTAGATGGTGCTGACGTACAGTGCACAAGCCACAAGTGCAGCACTGGAAATATAATCAATACAATTTCAACTTGCCTTAATGGCAAAAGTCTAGGTAATTTATCAACAATTACTTACTAAAGTTTCAGATAACATAAACATCTTTTAATACATTTATTTTAAGTTCTTTCTAGATTATAATATCTATGATTAATTCACAACCATTCATGGTATAATTTCAAGTCTAAATGCAGGATATGGTCATCCATCAATAATTATTTATATCACTTTTGATAATCAACATCTTATCATTTAGGGGAATTCAATTCGAGTTCCCATCAATTAAGACAATGTCGTCATGTCATAATTAATCAATCCATTCTACTGGCATTACCAACTTTCCAGTTCCATTACCGTTGATAAGATGTGAACTTCTCAAAAGACTAATAATAACTCATAATCTATCACAAATTCAAGGATATATGAAGACATAACTAACCTTAAAAGAGTAAGGTTAACGCATAATCTACGCGAGAGAATTTCAAATCAGATACAGACGAAAACATTTAATGAATATGAATATATTCCATGTTTTCATAATTTGAGTACGCATTCGAAAGCTCCTCGGATCGTTACCCAGGTCATTCAAATGAAATCAAATCATATGAAATGATAAGAACGTCAATACATCCAGTCGGGTATCAACACTCAGTAATCAAATACTTTTCCTAAGAATCTCACTACGGGATAATTGGACAAGAAAGAATTATCAATTGTCAAATAAGACAATTTCCACAGATGAGTAAATTCGACTCAGAAGAATAAATAGTACGGGCACATATGTGGGTGTCCCTATCAATATGTCCCTATTTTTCACTTCTTGCAGATCTCATAAAATTTAATCTTTCGCAATCTTCAAAGAAAATGTAGTGTTTATTCATTAGTTTTATGGTGACTACTAATCAGTCTTGCATGGTCCATTCCAAATTGTATGTAGGCGCGCAACTATATACAATTTCAAGATTAACGATGCAATACTCAGTTCGTCAAAATTTTATCATCATGATTATAATAAAAACATTTACATGCTTAATTCTTAAATAAGAATCAAAAATAAATTTACGAAGATTTTCTATGTTATGGAAATAATTAAGTTTCCAAAGCGTCTCATAAACAACTTCATTTTGATATCAATCACTTATAAATCTCACTTTGAATAATCCTTATTGTGATGAAAATTAAATTTTCTCAAAGGATACCGTTTTAACTTTATAAAAATAATGTGTGATCTGCAAAAGAGTGATGAAGAGTTGTTCACCGAGAACTAACTACAATATGATAAGAAATGAGCTTAGCCAAATAATCATGAGGTTCATGACCTCGATGGCACTCACGAAGAATGATTCACAACGTAACTCAAATCAAGATGAGTACTTGTTCAATGGTTGCATCACTAATGCGAACATTAGGATGAAGCAATAAAAGATAGATAACATCGATACATGTAGGATTTAGCAATCAAAGGTAGTCTTTTCATTAATCACAAACAAGTCAAAATTGTACCGTAACACATTACGCGTCACTATGTCATACAACTCTCAGAACTCATCCTACCAACTGATATCTCAGTTAAGTTAGGGATTTTTAAAAATACCACAATGAATACTAATCTACAAGAGTCATTAGGTGTTCCACATGTCCCAGAAGATCCATCGGTCTCAATTCAGAAGAAGATTTCTTCAATTTATTTCTTGGACACTGGGCATCCTCGTCAGTGGACAATGGCCTAGGAACAGCCCTTAACACAAACTAACAATCAATTAAAACCTTATAATTCAATCACAGGACTTAATGACTTCCTCTTATCAATCTCATATTTCATACGGGTTAAATTTTACTTTATTCAAGTTTCAACCAATTTTATACTCAATTCAATATCCTACCTCATATTCCAATACTTTCAATCGTATTCTTAGGGCTTAATAGGCAATAAAAGCTCGATATGATCAACACTTAATTTCCAATCCTATAACTCCTTGCAACAACAATTATCAAATGAGTCATTAATATGAAATGACTTGATCATTCAACTAGACTTCTCGGAAAGGTATTAGTGGCATGAGGCTTTTGGGTAATGGTTCCAATGACAGCCTCAAATGCAACATTCACCCTTTCGATTTCAATTTAAGAACGGGATGACAACGAATCAGATGACATCTTTCTAGGTGGCAACGTTTTGTCAAACTCCACTCTATAAGGAAAGATCGTCATGACATCGATATCAGATTTAATCTCGCCAATTCTTTTTCAAAATCACAATCAACTAATATTTACATTTCTACGAATATCAACCATTTGTTGGGATCATAAATATCCACAACTTGGTTTAGATCTAGGATAGCTAGAATTCCTACGAGAATAGCTTCGATTAATTTACTAGGGGAGTTAGGGTTTCTTGTGACAATCTACGTCGTATAAATACCTCGTATAAATATCAAAATAATCATCAAACAATCATGTAATAAAATTACATCATATATATATATATATATATATATATATATATATATATATATATATATATATATATATATATATATATATATATATATATATATATATATATATATATATATATATATATATATATATATATATATATATATATATATATATATAATCTAAGTTATATATATATATATATATATATTAAAATAACACTTCTCAGTCTGGCCTTGTCGGTAACTCGGGAATTCTTCGGCACCGTTATAGTCAAAAGATTTTTATACATTTTTAGAAAAATGTTTATAGTTAAAAGATTTTGAAATGTTTTACTCAAAACCTTTGTTTTAAAAATCTTTTGTTCTCTATAACGAGAGCTCTGGTACCAAACTGTAACACCCCCAAATTTATACAACTCAATACAGCGGAAGACTAGTTGGTGTTACGGGATAGCACATTACTCACATCATAGACAACGCTTAAAAATCGCGTCGTTTAATAATAAAGCATTTCCATTCATAAATATCAAAGTTACATCGGTCCCAAGTCATTGTATTTAATACATGTTTTACAAACATTTGAATGGAAAATATAGTTTAAGTGCGGGCCATGAATTCTTGTCGTCTTCCCTAGAATTACCTTCAAGTACCTGAGATAAAACATGTTAAAAGAAAAGGTCAGCGATAACGCCGAGTGAATTCATAGAGTTTAATATAATCCATCAATATAATATCAGTATAAAATTATTACTGAAAATCATTTTGTACAAATCATTTTAATAGGCCATAAAATAGCCAAAGTCATTTTATACAAATCTTCATCAAAATCATAATATAGGCATTTGCCTTAAAAATCAGTATACGAGCCAATGTCATAAAAACATCATACAATACGTCTTAAGACGTTGTATGAAAATAAAAACCGTTATATGAATATGGTTATGAAAACCAAAACACGAACATAATATCAATAGTATGACCCTGTATTGCTAGTCAGGCAATACATCGTAATTCGGAGTGTCTAGTAGTATTTTGTTAGTTTTGGATTATTATAAGCCGCATGACATTGTTACCTTACTAAACCAACAACGGGTAGCTAACCCGATACTCAATTTGCCCATCTAAAGTATCGTGTCGTCACAAAGGTCACACTATGGAAATCTTCTCATACATAAATTCGCTTACCAATCAATGTGGCACGACGGGGATCAACCGTCAAGGCGCGAACTGGGGTGATCGTCCCCAGATAGTACTATTAAATGCATAAGCGTCTACCAAATCCCGGTAGTTCACACTTCATGCTAATGGGACTTTTAGTGACATAACCTAACTTTAATAATCCATTTAATTTCATCTATTGGGTCCTTTAATCATTTATCGGGTCATACAATCGGGTCATACAATCATTCGCGTCCAAATCAATAAACAAGCAATCGGGACAAATGGTGTCCTATTTTATAAAAACTAACATGTTATCTCCCTCGCGGGTTTATAAAAAATTTCATAAAAATATTTAAAAGAGTGCGAGGCTATGAACTCACGTTGATGTGGGAAAGCGGGTTATCGGCAACTCGGACGTACGGTACATGCTTCAATCACGGAAACCTAGACAAATAATACTCTCTTAGACTCATGTCCAATGACTTTATAAAAATAACAATTATGTATACATATGATGATTATATATATATGATGATCAAGTGAGTTTACATATTCTCGTTTGCTCATTTTAGTGTTATGTGTCGGTAACGTTTATACTAGTTTACTAGTTTTACCTATTTACGTGTTTTAAGTCCAATAAACTTATTATATGTTCTTTAACTTGTATTAATCCATGTTATACTTATATTATCAGTATCTACACTTTACAAGTTGGGCCTAAATGGGTTAAGCCCAATAAATAAGTTTATAAGTGTTTTAGTCCATTTTGTTGTATTATTAGTCCAATATGCTTAGTTAGCTCGTTAATGTCCGTATGTCCTATAGTTCGGGTTTTATCGGTTTTTACTTGTATTAGTTACTTATATATAAGTATATGACTTTTAAAAACTTTACATTAGACGGGTTTGATCGTCTATGTTTTAATTGGCGAAAAACGTTAATTTTACGGTAATAGCCGAAAAAGTCGTAAAAATCAAGTTTATAGTTTTTATTACTTATAAGTATTATTTCACTACCATTTATATAAGTTATTCATTCATTTACCCTTTTACATATTTATATAAATAAGTTTTATAAGTTAGTGGGTTTTACTTTTACATTTTATACATTATAATTTGAGTGCTTATATAATAATAATTAACATTAATTCTCAAAATCTGATTTTTATTTTCATGTTCACCATTTTTATCATATCTAGAGTTCTATAATGAATTAGAAGCTCATTTTTGGGTGACATGTTCTTCATATTATGTGCTACATTTAACTTAGTTATAGCTACTGCTAATTTTAAGTTCATCTTGCCTTAACAGTCCCTACAAAACTGCTTATTCAGATTAGAACACCTAACTTGTTTTGATCATATCTCACTCATTATATTGATTCCATTGTATGGCCAACTCTCACATGTGTATAACATCTTGTACTTACTGTAAATGGATTCTACTTCATCATTTTATCAGTTCATGACATGTTTCTTTACTGTTTTATACAGCCAACAAATTTAAACAAGATTTTAGCCTTGTTTCTTATAGTTTTTCACCTTTTTAAGCATGTTTATCAACATCAAATCCCCACACAATATTTTTAATCATCATTAATCATCATATACATATACATAAGTAAAAGAAATACAAGTTTACATAATCAAAAATAACAAGAGGATGAGGAGAACAATCTTTATACCACCAAGTTGATGTAGGTTATGATTTTGGACATGGATTTTGATGGAGAAACTTGTGCATAGCCAAGACCATCTTCAAGACCACCATTATTCATGAACACCTTGTGGAAAATCAGCCCTAATACTCCATGGAAACTTCTCCTTGGATGTTATAACTTGCACCAATCTTCATCTTTTTGAATGGAGATTAACATATGTTAATTATAACATATGTTTGTGGTTAAAAATTGTATGAATGGGGTGTTTTGGTTGAGATATGGGACGACACCAAGAGAGAGTAGAGAGGAAATTGGTGGTTTTTGCATGTAGGAAATGAAGACAATGGTTTGTGTGAGTGGTTTTGACTAGTGTTGGTGGGTTAAGTTAGCTTCAAAATTAAGCAAAGTTACATGTGTAGCTTAGTTAGCTTACACTTGACACATCAAGTGTGTTGTGTACTAGTTAGGCCGGTTTTGAGTGGGGGTAGGACAAGTGTCCCACTTGTCTTATCCCCATTTATTTACAGGTACTCCTCGATTCTAGTTTCCTCGATTTGCGTGCCCTCGGGTCGTTTTACGAAAAACGTTTTTATAAATTATGAATCAACGTCACAAAACGAATCCAATAAAAATTGTTTCATTAAAAACGGAGTTCGAAAACGTAAATACGTAATCCTAAGGTTTCCGGTTTAGTCGTAAAGGACGTTAAAATAAAATCGTAAGTCCTAATCTCTTCTCGTAAATTTGTGAGTTTATGAACCAACACAAATTTAAAACTACAAAATAATATTCACGGACGAATTTATTTTCTGAAATGTCGGACTGTCACCAAAGACGGTGTATGTAAACATAAGCACGTAACGTTGAATCCTCCGGTTTAGGCGTAGTCGATGATACTTTAAGACGTAAATCCAAATTTCTTCCCAAAAATAAGTGAGTTCATATTGTAACATCAAAATAATGTTTTTGAATATTATTTGAGAATAAAATATCAACCATAAATTGACGGATTGTCACACAGTATCAGTGAAAAGAACCTTATTTTTGTTATCACAGACTTGTGATACACTAGACAGATTGTAATCGAGTTCTTTTACCAGAAATACATTTTCAAAACGTAAATTGTTGGTGATAAGAGTGCATTGCCAGTGATAGTCCCATATCCACCCCCAAAGTATACTTTGTCACCATCTTTAATGTGGGTAAAGTTTGTAATGTAATCTTCCTTCCCCATCATGTGCCTAGAGCATCCACTATCCCAATATCCATAATCATTAACCTGCTTTTGAATGCCCTGCACATAAAGAAAACAAAATAGTTTTCTTTAGGAACCCAAGGCTAAGCAGACTTGGATTCATTTGGTTGGTCAACAAGAACAGACTTAGTCCTTATAACAACCCCTTGTTCATCCCTTTTTGGGTTAAACATCCAGTTAACCCCAATTGGTTTAGTTATGACCTTTGAAATATAATGAAATTTGTTACAGGTCATAGAAATCCCATCTGAATTAGGGTTTTGGTCCTGTTTGGGTCTCCAAGTTAAGCTAGAAGAAGCTTTAGACCCATTTCCCTTTGGTTACAAGTATTTGTTGTTACTTGGTCTAACAGTGTTGGAAACATTCCTGACAGCGTTAAAATTGTTCTTGTCAAAGCTGAAATTACCTTTATCAGCGTTAAACCTAGGGTTTGCTACATGAATCCATTGTCTGTAAGACCATGTATTGGTCTTTTGAAAATGCCTTTCTCCATAAGTATTAGACCCTTTAGTAAAGAATGGGGCTGGTCTAATGACTTGTGGACTTTGCTGGACAAAAGGTTTGGGTTTTACCATGGTTGACTTTATCAGCGTTGACCTTTGAAGCATTGACACACTTATAAGCCAAATGTGAAAAACTCCCACAAGTATAACATGCTTTTCTAGACATAACTCTAGGTCTAGATGAAAAGAAACCTGTCCCATTATCACTAACTTGACTTTTGGTGACCTAGGTTTTCAATACATTTCTGCATATTTAATACTAGGTTTTCTATCAACGTTTAAGCCAAGGTCAACAGTCTTTCCAGTAATAGGATTGGTCACTTTTATGGGTGCTGACTCATTTGGGTTGTCACTAAGCATGCCACCCTTAACAAACAAAGTAGGGTTGGTTTTCTTCCATTGATTCAAATCAATCAATTTCTGCTTGTATTACACTACTAGAGTAAGAACTCTTGGTGAGGAATAATTTCCTCTTCTTGGAGTTCTGGTATACAAGTCCAAGACAAATCATTTCTAAGGACACCATAGAAGTTCCCAGCAGGTGGTGGAACACCAGCATACTTTTTCATCCCAATCCCAGTCATATCCCTAGAATCCCTTTGTTCACTAACACATTTTTCTAGGGTTTGAGAAGCTTTATCAAATCTTTTAATTTTAAGATCTACATTATCTTTGTTTTTTATGGCCTCATCTAACTTAGCTTGTATAACACCATTGGATCTCTCCAAGATGTTCCTTACCTCAATGCTATCATTTAAGTCATGAGTCAACACATTGATTTGATCTATTATGTTAAGCTCCATTTTCTTATATTCAGCCACAGTCTTTTCAGTTTTAGTAAGAGCAAGTTGATAATTTGATAACTTGCATTTTTTATCAAAAACATCTGATTTTAACTTTAAAATTTATTTGTTAAGCTTTTGAGTGTTTAGACGATAACCCTTACTACAAAATGCATCATCATATACCTCATTGTCTGATGAAGATGAAGAATGTGCCATGAGAGCATAGTGAACATGCTCCTCTTCCTCCTTTTCTGCAACCAAGACCTTGTTCTCTTCCACATTCTTGGCAAAAAAGCTCCAGTCCCAGCCAACACCATCAATCTCTTGCATGGCTACCATAGCTTTTGTGTCATCAACCTTGATGATTTCACTAGAAGGCTTCCCAGCATAAGACCTTCTTGGAGATCTACACTCCCTCATAAAGTGACCCATTCTATGGAAATTGTAACACTCAACCTTGGATTTATCAAACCTAGTAGTGTCTCTCGCATTAAAAGTCATCTTCTTCCTGAATCTCCTATTCCATCTATTTTCCCTTATGCTTGCAAGTGCCATATTGCACATTATGTCCATATCCTCCAAGTGCTCATCACTAATTTGCTCAAGGTCCTCATATGTAATCACTGAACCATTGGGCAATGAAGCAATGCATGCACACACTGTATCTAGATCAATACCAGCAGGATTAACTCTTGGTGAGTCAACATTGTATTTGTCAGCGTCTGAATGTGGGGCGCTCACAAAGCTTGATCCAACGTTGACACAAGGTGATCCAGTAACGGGGTGCATGTATGACTGCCTTTGATCAAATTGACCTTCACTATGTGAGAAGAAGGCCATATTTTCATTGGTAGATTTGCTACCTTGTTCCAAAAGGATTTTACTCTCTACAATCCTCAATTTATTGTAGACGTCATCAAAAGTAGAACTTTTGTGAGTATTATTAGCAATCATAGACCTTGCATCAATCTTCCATGTGTCACCAAGACTTTTAAGGAAAGTGGTGATGATATCAGCATCATCATGCACTGTTCTCATAAATGACAACTTGCTTGTTATGTCAAGTAGTCTGCTTCTCACCCTACTTAGCTTTTCATTGGGGAGAGCTTCGAACACAGCATACTCATGCAAGAGTTGTTTCTTTTTCTCTGTGGCAGTATCATCATTACCACCATAAGTGACTTGAAGGGCTGCTCAAAGATCTTTGGCAGACACATAGCCTCTATACTTATGCTGATTGTCTAGTCCCAAAGAAAGTTTGAGGATGCTTAGAGTTTTCATGTCATTCCTTCTCTTTGCAATGTCCTCAACTAAGACAGCTCTCCCATCTTTAGGTTTTTCTTTTCGATCTTCCTCACTTGAGCCTGGAGTTGATCTTCGAGTGATAGCAGCTTGAATCTTGGCAGCCTTATCGAATGTGTTTCCAAATTCAATAATTTCCCAAAGAGTATGGTCATGGATTTGAAGGTACTGCTCAAAATTGAACTTCCACAGCTCAAAGTTGTCTGGATCTAGCATGGGGATTTTTATGTTATGGCTTGAGGAGGAGGTCAACTCTGGAATAGACATGTTGTCTGGATTTTAGGGTTTCTTGAAAATTAGGGTTTTTGGCGATTTAGGGTTTTTGTGTTCTTTAGATCAAAGTTCCTCAACAAGCTCTGATACCACTTGTTGATCCCAAACTTAGATCGATTTATCTTGTGTAAACGAGAATAAATCAAGTTAAACACTTAGAGAAACTTTGTTGTATATGAAACAATTTAAGTATTATGCGGAATTAATACTTAAACAAGAACACACAAACAAGATAAACCAAACTTTCACTTTGATTAATTAATCGAACTTGCTTACAATGAAAGTGTGAAAAACATATCTTGAACTAAACCTAAAGGCATCCTTTTATAGATTAAGGAACCTTGTACAAGAGTCTATGTATCAACTATTTTAGGTAAAGATAAACATAAGAAATACATTGTCAAACATATCTTTACTAGAAACATACTAGAAACATAAAACGTGTAGACTAAGTATCCTATCAGTGCTTGACTTCTTCTTATCAACTCTTGACTTCTTCCTGTCAACGCTTGTCATGACAACGCTTGATTTCTTCCTATCAACGTGCAATTTCCTCTTGTCGGCGTCCAAGTGTCTTGGCTACATTTTATTCCCAACAATGTTATCTCCCTCGCGGGTTTATAAAACATTTCATAAAACATTTAAAAGAGTGCGAGGCTATGAACTCACGTTGATTGGGAAAGGCGGGTTATCGGCGATTTGGATGTACGATACGTGCTTCAATCACGGAAACCTAGACAAATAATAATCGGTCTTAGAGTCTTGTCCAATGACTTTATAAAAATAATGATTATGTATATATGATGATATCATAAGTATGATGATGATCAAGTGGGATCCTATCTCCTCATACAACATTATAGCTGTTATGTGTTAGTCAATTTAGACTAGTTACACTAGTTTTAATCCATTTACATATTAAGGCCCAATAAGCGCATTAAAAGTCTAATGCATTATATTAGCCCATTTATACTTTTAATACCCGGCCTATACTCAAATTTTGGGCCCAAGTGGGTTAAGCCCATGGGTAAGTCCATTAGTGTTTAGCCAAACTAGTTGGGCTAATGGTCCAATAAGGCTACTTTGGCCCGTTAAGGTCCATAAGTTATAAAGCTCGGGTTTATCAGTTTTTACTTGTTAAATGTTCTTACATATAAGTATATGAGTTATAAAAATGTTACATTAGACGGGTCCGACCGTCTAAGTTTTATTTGACGAAAACGTTAATCTTTCGGTTTAGCCGAAAAGACGTAACACTTATATATAGTTTTATAACTTTTAGAAAACATTTGAGTTTGTACTTTTATAAAATGCCAAGTTTATTTATCATATTATATAACTCATTTTATATTACTTATTATCAGTTAGTGGGTTTTATGTATTTATTTTATAATAATATTACTTGAGTGATCATTTTATATTATATAGTTTTATTTACAAATCTGATTATCAAAGTCACTTCCATTTTTTCCATATCTTGAGTTCTACAAGAAGATAGAAGCTCAAATTTGGGCAGCACATACTACATGATATGTGCTACATATAACTATAATATAGCTACCGCTCAATCATCCTCTAAGTATTCCTAATAATTCGTCCAGAACAGATTATACAGATTTGTACCTCAATAGTATTTTGATCATATGTTGCTCATTTTAATGATTCCATTGAGTGGCCAACTCACCACATATGTAAAAATCATATATCTATCTATATATTTAATAATCCAAGCCATTTTATCAAGTGATCATGTGGTTACTTACTGTTTTATACAGCCTATGAATCAAATCAAGATTTTAACATTTTTACTTTTTGATTTTACTCTTTTTAACCAAATCTATTAACACAAAATCCCCACATAATATTTTGATCATCATTCATCATCATATACATATAAATTTATAAAGAAAATACATGATTACTTTTACAAAAATAACAAGATGATAGGAAGAAACAATCTCTATACCACCAAAGTGATGAAAAGGTTGAGATTTTAGATGAACAAGGCTTGGTTCTTGTCACCAAATATTTAATCTTGGCAAATGAACTTTTGAGTTCTTCAAATGGATGAACACCTTCATTGAAATCAGCCCTAAACCTCCTTGGAAACTCCTTTTCACATGTTATAACCACCTCCAATCTTCATCTTTTCAACGGGTTTTCATCATATGTAAATTATACATATGATTCATGGTTTAAATTTTGATCAATGGTGGTGTTTGTGGGGAGGATGGGACGGCAAGGGAGAGAGTTAGAGAGAGAGATTGTGAGTTTGCATGTTGAGGGAAATGTGTGTGAGAAGCTAAAGGTTTTTGGCTAATGGTTTATGCAAGTATGGGACAAGTGTAATGAGACTTGTAAGAGTTTGACACCAAGGATGGTGTGGTGTCATGTTGTGGCCACCCATAGTGAGGGGGTGTGACACGTGTAACTTGTTTCATCCCCTATTAATTTACGGGTACTTCTCGATTCTAGTTTCCTCGATTTACGTGCCATCGGGTCGTTTTACGGAAAACGTTTTTATAGATTATGAAACTACGTCACAAAACGATTCTAATAAAAATTGTCTCATCAAAAACGGAGCACAATAGCGTAAATACGTAAACCTAGGGTTTCTGGTTTAATCGTAAAAGACGCTAAATTATGCACGTAAGTCCTAATTTCTTCTCGTAAATTTGTGAGTTTATGAAGCAACACAAATTAAAATTCCAAAATAATATTCGAGAATAAATTTATTTCCTGAAATGTCGGACTGTCACAAAAAGGGTGTATGTTAATGTAAGCACGTAACGTAGAGTTCTCCGGTTTAGACGCAGTTGATGCTACTTTAAGACGTAAACCCTTATTTCTTCCCAAAAGTGAGTGAGTTCATAAATTAATAATAAAATAATGATATAAAAATAATTCTTGAGAATAAAATATCGACCTCAAATTGACGGATTATCACAGCAGTTACCCTAAAGAGGATCTTTGTCTTCAAAGATCGATTTATCTTAATACTCGCTTCTTATAGAGTTAAAGCCATGTGGGTATTTCATCCACATTCGGTCTTTTCTCTCAAGTGTAATTCATTACAATACGCGAGTTTCATCAAACATAACTACGGGAATACGATCAGGCTTAAGTTGACTTGCTTTCTCTATCCATGATGTTCATGGGTTTTTTATGAATGCAACTTTTCGCCAATCCAAAGTTCATTAAGAAATAATCAGATTTTCACTTGAGACATTTTATCAAGTTCGATATACGAACATATTTTATGCAGCCCTTGAAGTCCTAGGGTAGATCTAGCTTATATGCCTCTCAAACAAAATCTTTACATTATCTATATGGTCCCATACAACAGGGACTTAGATTCCCACAATCTTTCAGATCATCCTTTCATCTTTTCAGGATGAAAAATTCTCGGCATAGCTTTGCTACCCATCCTACACTTCAAGATCTACATTTCATATTCACATAACCTCCTGCCCACTGCCGGCAGTCAATAATCATATCCTAATTTCAACAATCATTTCAGGTCTCGCGGGTCGGGTATCTTCATCTCAACTCCTGCCTACAGATGCTCTTATATTTAGATCCTCACAAGATTCGATCTCGATCCTAATACGTTAATTATCAATGATAATCTCTCCAAAGGAAAACGGTTATCCCGTTCATTACCAAAGGTCAATTCTTCAAACATAAAACAAGACTTCTAGTGTTTGTATAGTTACTTTACCTTGTCCCTTTGATTGAGGTGGTAAACAGTACTCTCATCAAGATTTGTTCCCAATGACTTATGAGGAAATCTCTAGAAATTCGATGCGAAGCGAGGATCTTGATAGAGATGATTAATACAGGCACACTATGCTTATACAACTCCTTTAAATACAAAAGAGTCGACTTCTCCATCGAGAATATATCATTAACGGGAATTATATTAGCAGATTTGGTCAGTCTGTCGACGACGACCCAAATCGAATCAAATCCAGATGATGACCTTGGAAAAATTATGATAGAAAATACATGGTGGTTCTATCTCACTTCCAAACAATAATTATAAGCTGTTGAAGCAATCCTTATGGATTTTGGTGCTCATCCTTGACCTTCGCAAAATTTTGACATTTGCCAACGTATGTTGCGATGTTTGTTTTCATATTTGGCCATCAATACAACTTCTTCAGATAAGATACATTTAATCAGAAATGGCATGAATAGAATACTTAATCTTATGAGATTCCAACATGACTAATTCTCGAAATCCTCCATATTTAGGCAACCACAAGCGGCCTCTTAAAAATTTAACGCCGTCAGCTCTCATTTCTAATGGTTCACATTAGCCGCGAACCCCTTTTTATTTTCTATATTATCCTTCTTACAAGCATCAGTTATTTCTAAATTGCTCAGGAAAATTATTCTGCACGGTCATTACTAAGGAGCACATCCTAATTGGTTCTTTATTCTTTCTACATAATGTGTCAGTATCTACATTCACCTCCCCTGATGAAATAATTTTCATGACCACAATTCACTCATAAATTCTTTCTTCATATTTTCTAAAATTTAGTTTCGTCTCAACTATTATCTTTATTAGTTTTGCTCAATCCTGTTGATCCCAAACTTAGATCGACTTAGCTTTATGTATACGAGATTAGATCAAGTAATACACTTAGAGAAACCTTTGTATATGTATATGACAATCTAAGTGTTATGTGGAATTAACACTTAAATAGGAACACACAAGATGTAAACAAACTTTCACTTTAATTAATGATTTCAAACTTGCTTACAATGAAAGTGTTTAACGAATGAAAACTTATTATTGAACATTAACCTAAAGGTGTTCTTTTATAGACATAAGAAGCCTTGTACAATAATCTACGTATCAACTATTCTAGGTAAAGATAAATATAGAAAATACATTGTTGTTCCTATCTTTACTAGAAGTAATCTAGAATATAATAAACGTGTAGATCATATCCTTCCATCAGTGCTTGTCTTCAATGTGTCAATGCTTGACTTTGTCTTTTCAACGGTTGATCTGTCAGCGTTTGTTTTACTCCTGTCAACTCTTGTTTTACTCTTGTCAGCGCTCAAGTAGACTGGCTGTAATTTATTCCCAACAATCCTCCCCTAAACTTGATATCTACTCTAGTGATCAAGTTTCTGAATAAACATTAAGGACTAGGAGGAATCTTACAAACCTTCCCATATTGGTAATAAATAAATCTGATCAAATCTTTGGCCACGTCACTTGAATAATCAATTTCCAGCTGAGTATTCTTCATCTTCTCCAAGACTTCCTTGGACATGAAATACTGACCATCTACAAGTAGATACTCAACAAACTTTGTAGAGCTAAAATAATAAACACCAGGAGCTGAATACAATCTCCATTGAAGACCACTGAGGTCATCTTCAATATCCTTCCAAATAGCAGGATCTTCATCAATTAGTCCACACATTCTCTTGAATGTTGACCACAGTTTTATTCCATTGACTGAAGTGGGAGCTTCAGTCTCATACTTGGTCTCTAACAACCTCCATAGGTCTACCAAGTGTTCTCTATCAAAACTTGCAAACAAAGATATAAGGGTGGTAAAATTTTGAACCTCTTTTCCATACCTGCCAATCTTCCAAAACCCACATTCATCTTCTTCATAGCTTACAATTGGGTTTCTGGAATCAAGTGGTAACACTTGCACCATATCTGAAGCTTCTAATGGTGAGAGCTTGAGGCTCTTTCTTATAACAGCTTCATTTGGATGTAATGGATCCATATCTTTGGAAACTCAAGAGGGACTCCCTTTTTCACTGGTCTGGGAACAAACATTGCCTTCTTAAGCTCCATTTCCTCTGCAAGTTCTTCTTTTCTTTCATCAGAAAGAAGTCTTAGAGTGTTTGCTTCCAGCACTCTAACCCAAATGGGATAAGCTCTACACTCCAACTCTTCAAATGTCAAACCAATCAATTTCTTATGAGTCCAACCTGTTCCATGACATCTGAGTAGCATGTAGTACAACTCCCTTCTATCTCTTTTCAAATTTGAGAGAACATTGCTTGCTTTGTGTTTCAGAATGACCTTGCAATCCTTTTGTACTCTGAGATTAATTTCGAAACCCTATATCTGATCTGAAATGGTCAAATGTGGATTCTCCATACACCTATCTTCCCAAGCATGGTACATCTGAACAACCTCTGGCATATCAAAATCAACTTGAATTTCAACTCATTTAACTTCTCTTTTGCCAATTCATCACCATACTCAAGTCTTTCTGACTGTTCTATGATCATAACACTTGAGTCTGAACTGGCTTCATCACTTCCTTCTTGCTCTTCTGAAGTGACAACAAAAGGTGATTCACCCACCTGCTTTCTTTCTTGTTCCATAATTTATGCAGCCAACCTTCTATCAAACTCAATTTGTGCTGCATTCTTTGGAACAACTTCTTCTACCATAATACCCTTACCCTTATCTAATGGAACAACTATTGGTAAGGTAGATGGTAATACCTGTGAAGAAACCTCTTTGATGATGGATGATGACTGGAATACATCAACCTCATTTGCAGGTCTATCAACGCTCACTTTTGCTTTGTCAGCGCCCAAGTTACTCATGTCAGCGTTCAAAGCTGTCTTGTCAACGCCCAAAGTACCTGTCTCGGCGCCTCTTGCAATTTCCTCCAACATGGTTGTAAATGACAAATTTAAGTGTGTAGGAGAGACCAGAGACGTATCAAAACCTGTCTGTTTCTTCAACTCAGTAAGGGTTTCAGCAACACCCAAAGATTCTTCATCATATGAACCTTTTCCACTCTCAACAAATGGTTCTGTAGCAGCTTCATGTGAGCCTTTATCACTCAAATTAAGAGGCTTTGTATCAGCTTCCTCCCCTTTGTAAGAATCCTCCTCAGATAAAAGGACCCTTGTCTGCCTTCTCCTTGACTCAGTTGTTTCTAAAATAACAATTGTTGGGAATAAATTATGGCCAGATCACTTGAGCGCTAACAAGAGTAAATCAAGCGTTGACAAGAGCAAAACAAACGCTGACAGCCTAAGCGTTGACAAGATAAAGTCAAGCGTTGATACATTGAAGACAAGCACTGATGGGAAGATATACTCTACGCGTTTATTATATTCTAGATTACTTCTAGTAAAGATACAAACAACAATGTATTTTCTATATTTATCTTTACCTAGAATAGCTGATACGTAGATTATTATACAAGGCTTCTTATGTCTATAAAAGAAGACCATTAGGTTTATGTTTCATATAAGTTTTCATTCGTAAACTACTTTCATTGTAAGCAAGTTTGATATCATTAATCAAAGTGAAAGTTTGTTTATATCATTGTGTGTTCTTGTTTAAGTGTTAATTCCGCATAACACTTAGATTATCATAAGCATATACAAAGGTTTCTCTAAGTGTATTACTTGATCTAATCTCATATACATAAAGCTAAATCGATCTAAGTTTGGGGTCAACAAGTGGTATCAGAGCTTGTTGAGGAACTTTTGATCTTAAAGAACACAAGAACCCTAAAAATCACCAAAACCCTAATTTTCTCAAAAACCCTAACAACATCATGTCAGAAACAATAACCTCCTCCTCCTCACCTTTACCAAACATCAAGATTCCCATGCTTGATGCAACCAACTTTGAATTGTGGAAATTTGATTTTGAACAATATCTAAGGATCTATGACTACACACTCTGGGAGATCATTGAATATGGAAACACGTTCGATAAAGCCCAAAAGATTGCTGATGCCATTAATCAAAGATCAGCTGTTGCTAGATGTTCTGAAGAAGATAAGAAAGAAAAACCTGAAGATGGTAGAGCTGTGTCTGCTGATGACATAGCAAAGAAAAGGGTTGACATGAAAACCCTAAATATTTTGAAACTCTCATTGGGACAAGAGAACCAGCATAAATATAGAGGTTATGATTCTGCTAAGCAACTTTGGCAGCTCTTGAAGTTGCATATGGTGGCAATGCAGATACTAGGGAAGAAAAGAAGAAACAACTTATGCATGATTATGTTGTTTTTAAAGCACAACCCAATGAGAAGCTGAGTAGTGTGAGAAGTAGATTGCTTGACATTACAAGCAAATTGTCCTTCATGGGGACACAAGTTGGTGATGTTGACATCAATGCTACTTTTCTTAAAAGTCTTGGTGAGGTGTGGAAAATTGAGGCAATATCCATTCTTGCCAATAATACTTACAAAAGTTCTACGTTTGATGACATTTACAACAAACTGAGGCTGTTGGAAGATGAAACTCTTTTAGAGCATGGAAACAAGTCTACCAACAGTAATATGGCCTTCTTCTCTCACAGTGAATGTCAATTCAATCAGAAGGACTCTTACATGCATCCAGTTACTGGATCATCATGTGTCAGGGCTGGAATAAGTCCTGTCAACGTCTCCTTTTCAGACGCTGACACATTCAAATGTGACTCCACAAGAGTTAAACCTGTTGGTTTGGATTTGGATACTGTATGTGCTTATATTGCTTCTTTGCCCAATGGTTCAGTGATTACATATGAGGACCTTGAGCAGATAAGTGATGAGCACTTGGAAGAGATGGACATTAAGTGGAACATGGCTCTTGCTAGTATAAGAGCAAACAGGTGGAACAGAAGGTTTAAGAAGAAGATGACCTTCAATGCAAAAGACACAGCTGGATTTGTTAAATCCAAAGTTGAATGCTACAACTGTCATCGTATGGGGAACTTCATGAGGGAATGCAGATCTCCTAGAAGATCTGATGCTAGTAAACCCTCAAGTCAAGTTGTTAAAGCTCAGGATTACAAAGCCATGGTTGCAGTTCAAGGAATTGATGGTATGGGATGGGATTGGAGCTATCTGGCTAAAAATGTTGAAGAGGATAAAGCTTTGGTTGCTGAGGTTGAAGAAGAAGAGCATGTTGAATATGCTCTCATGGCACACTCCTCCTCTTCATCTGATAATGAGGTATACAATGATGCTTTTTGTAGTAAAGGTTCTAGGTTAAACACTGAGAATCTTAACAAAGAGGTGTTAAGATTATTAAGTGATGTGAGTATTGAAAAGGGAAAACTGTCTAATTACCAACTAACTCTTACTCAAACTAAGAAAACAGTCTCTGAATACAAGAAAATGGAATTTGACTTAAAGGATAAAATAAATATTTTAAAACATGAGTTAAATGCTAGTATGGATATTAGAAACATCATGGAAAGGGTTAATGGTGAGTTACGGGCTAAATTAGATGAGGCCATTAAGAATAAAGACAATGTTGGCCTTAAAATTCAAAGATTTGATAGAGCCACTCAAACCCTAGGAGACTGTGTGGGTAAACAAAGGGATCCTAAGGACATGACTGGGATTGGGATGAATGATTACTCTTTGGTTCCACTACCAGCTGGTGACTTCTATGGTGTCCAACAAAAGGACCTATCTTGGACTGGTTTGCCAGAATTCCAAGAGGAGGAATTCATTCCCCACCAAGAGTTGTCACTCCAGTTGAAGAATACCAACAAAAGTTGGCTGACCTGAATGAATGGAAGAAATCTAACCCTACTTTATTTGTTAAGGGTGGCTTGCTATGTGAAAGTCCCAATGAGTCAACTCCCATTAAGGTTACAAATCCAATCATTGGTAAAGCTGTTGACCTAGGCTCAAACACTGATAGAAAACCTAGCATTAAATATGCTGAGATGTATAGGAATACTAGGTCACCCAAGAGCCAAGTTAGCAATAATGGAACAGGCTTCTTCTCTTCTAGACCTAAAGTTGTGTCTAGAAAAGCTTGTTACATTTGTGGTAGCTTTTCACACTTGGCTTACAAGTGTGTCAACGCTCCCAAAGCCAGCGCTGACAGGAACAATTTCAGCGCTGACAGGAACAAAGTCAACGTTGTTAGGAAGTCAAACGTTGTTAGACCCAAACCTTGTGTGCAGCAAAGTCCACAAGTGATTAGACCTGCCTCATTCTTTACTAGAGGGTCTAACACTCATGGACAAAGACCATTTGAAAAGACAAACACTTGGTCTAATAGGCAATGGGTTTCTGTAGCAAACCCTAGGTCCAACGCTGATAAGGGTAATTTCAGCGTTGACAAGACAAATCCCAACGCTGACAGAAACGTGACCAGACCTAAATATTTGCAACCACAGGGTAAGGGGTCTAAAGCTTCTTCAAGCTTAACATGGAGACCCAAGAAAGATCAAAACCCTAATGATAATGGTATTTCAATGACCTGCAACAGATTTAATTACATTTCAAAGGTCATTACAAAACCTATTGGGGATAACTGGGTTTTTCATCCTAAGAAGGATGAAAATAGGGTTGTTATGAGAACTAAGTCTGTTCTTATTGAACAACCAGATGAATCCAAGTCTTCTAAGGCTTGGTTTCCCAAAGAAAACTAATTTGTTTTCTTTATGTGCAGGGCAATCAAAGACAGGTCAATGATTATGGATATTGGGATAGTGGATGCTCAAGGCACATGATAGGGAAGGAAGACTATTTGACCAACTTCACTCCCATTAAGGATGGTGATAAGGTTTACTTTGGAGGCGGATATGGTATTATCACAGGCGAAGGAACCCTTCTCGCCAAGAATTTGCGTTTTGAAAACGTATTTTTGGTAAAGGAACTTGATTACAATCTCTTTAGTGTAACACAAGTTTGTGATAACAAAAATAAAGTTCTGTTTACTGATACTGAGTGTTTGGTGTTAAGCAAGGATTATAAGATCCCTGATGAGAAATATATTGAGTATAGAACACCTAGGCATAAGACATATACAATGTGAATCTGAATGGGATTAGAATGAATAATAATATGTCTTGTTTTTATGCTAAAGCCTTAGTAGATGAGAGTAATTTGTGGCACAGGAGACTAGGGCACATAAATTTTAAAAATATAAATAGGCTTGTGAGACTTAACTTGGTTGATGGTTTGCCTGAGAAGGCCTTCCACAATGACCACTCTTGTGTTGCATGTCTTAAAGGCAAGCAACACTAGGTCTCATTCAAGTCCCAAAAGGTGCATACTAGTTCTAGACCTCTTCATATGCTACACATGGACCTCTTTGGTCCAACCAATATAGAAAGTTTGAATGGTAAGTCGTATTGCTTTGTCATCACAGATGACTTTTCTATGTTTACTTGGACATTCTTTCTAGCTATGAAGAGTGACACAACTGATATTCTAATTGATTTTATCACTCAGATTGAGAAGAGGTATGGCAATGAAGTTAAAATGCTTAGGAGTGATAATGGTGGGGAATTTAGAAATAAGAAGCTAGATGATTTCTGAGCCAGGAAAGGAATTACTAGGCAATTTAGTATTGCTAGAACCCCACAGCAAAATGGGGTTGCTGAGAGGAAAAATAGAACCCTAATTGAAGCAGCCAGAACAATGTTGGCTGATGCTCATTTTCCTATAGCCTTTTGGGCTGAGGCTATTAATACAGCTTGTTATGTTTCAAAATAGAGCATTGGTTAACAAAATTCATAACAAAACACCTTATGAGTTAATTTGGGGAAGAAAACCTAACATTTGTTTTCTCAGACCTTTTGGTTGTCATGTAGTAGTTTTAGACACTAGTGATGCCTTAGGTAAATTTAGTGCAAAAGGTGATGAAGGCTACTTCATGGGGTATTCAGTTCAGAGCAAGGGATATAGGGTTTATCTTAAAGAAGAAAAACGTATACTTGAAAGAGTACATGTTAGGTTTTTAGAAAATAAACCTAATGATCCTGAAAGTGGTCCTAATTGGTTGTTTGACTTGGAACCTTTATCTAGAACTTTAAATTATATGCCTGTCACTAATCCAGACATTGTGAAGGTAACTTCAAATGTTATGGAGGAAAAAGTTGTTGATGTTTCAGGTACACAGGTTCATGAAAAGGTTGGATCACAAGCAGAAAAGACATCTCTTATACAAGAATATGTTACAATTCCCATTTGGACAGATGCTTTTGCTGCTGCTGCTGCTGGTGGTAAATATAGTGGTGGTCTCTAAGTACCACCAGATACAAACATGCATGGTTCTTCAGGCGCTGACAAAGGCAAATCTAGCGCTGACAAGACCAATTCAGACGTTGATGGCTCAGACGTTGACAACAACAGTTCAAGCGTTGTTAGCCCAAGCGCTGACAAACAAGGTTCAAGCGTTGACAACACTTCTGCACATCTTTTCTCTTCCATTTTTGAACAAGGTGAACCTTCTAATATATATGAAGAGGTTCATCCTCATGTTGATGAAAGAGATTCTGATAAAGAAGATATTGGCAACATGGAGAATGAGGTTGAGGACACCAGACTTTTTGAAGGAGGAGTTCTCACTTCCACTATGAAGAATCACCCCACTTCTCAAATCATTGGTGATATTATGACTCCAGTTCAGACCAGAAGATCTCATCAAGGTCTTGGTGGGTTTATTGCCAATATACACAAGAAGGTTGATACCCCTCTTGTGCAAGCATGTTTGTTTGCCTGTTTTCTGTCACAACAGGAACCGAAGAAAATATTTGATGCTCTCAAAGAACCAAGTTGGGTGGAAGCAATGCAGGATGAGCTTCATCAATTTGCAATTCAGGATGTTTGGGAGCTGGTTGATTGTCCCAGATATGTCAGACCTATTGGGACAAGATGGGTTCTAAGGAACAAGAGAGATGAAAGAGGCATTGTGGTCAGAAACAAGGCAAGGTTAGTGGCTCAGGGATATACACAAGAGGAGGGGATAGACTATGAGGAGGTCTTTGCACCAGTTGCAAGGATTGAAGCTATAAGGATCTTTTTAGCCTATGCATCCTGCATGGGCTTCACTGTCTATCAAACGGATGTCAAGAGTGCCTTCCTCTATGGAACTATTGTTGAGGAGGTATATGTGATGCAGCCTCCTGGTTTTGAGGATCCAGAGAATCCAGACAAGGTGTATAGAGTCAAAAAGGCTATGTATGGCCTTCATCAAGCCCCTAGAGCATGGTATGGTACTTTGTCTACCTATTTAGTGGACAATGGATTCAAAAGGGGTACCATAGATCAGACACTATTTACAAAGAAGAAAGGCAAGGATGTGTTGCTTGTCCAGGTCTATGTTGATGACATCATTTTTGGGTCTACTGATCCAAAGATGAGTGAGGATTTCTCCAAGCTTATGACAGACAAATTCAAGATGAGTGCTATGGGGGAGATGAACTTCTTTCTTGGTTTACAAGTTCAGTGGAAAGAATATGGTATCTTCATCTCCCAGGATAAATATGTCGCTGAGATCTTGAAGAAGGTTGGCTTTTCTTCACATGAAAAGAGGGCTACTACTCCTATGGATAGAGAACATCCTTGTGGAAAGATTGGAGATGGGAAAGATGTGGATGTCAGGCACTATAGATCCATGATTGGATCCTTGATGTATCTTACAGCCTCCAGACCTCACATCATGTTTGCTGTGTGTGCTTGTGCACGCCATCAAGTGACTCCCAAAGAATGTCACCTTTATGCTGTGAAGAGGATCTTTAGGTACCTAAGATGATATCCTAGTCTTGGTTTATGGTACCCAAAGGATTCACCATTGGAGCTGATTGCATATTCAGACAGTGACTATGGAGGTGATAAATTTGATAGGAAATCCACAACTGGTGGATGTCAGTTTCTTGGGAGCAGATTGATATCTTGGCAATGCAAGAAACAAACAGTGGTGGCTAATTCTATAACTGAAGCTGAGTATGTGGCTGCAGCTGCTTGTTGTTGACAAGTTTTGTGGATTCAAAACCAGCTGTTGGACTATGGGTATAATTTCATGCATACCAAGATATTTGTTGACTATAACAGCACTTTATGCATCATTAAGAATCCTGTACATCATTCTAAAACTAAACACATAGAAATTAGACACCATTTTATAAGAGATTGTTTTGAAAAAGGTTTAATACAACCAGATAGGGTTGACACTGAGGAAAATGTGTCAGATTTACTAACTAAACCTTTTGATGCTGGGAGGTTTCAATACTTGGTAACAAGTATTGGAATGGTCAATCTCACATAATATATGTTTTAGAGTCTTTTTGTAAAAGTATGTACAGGATGATGCATTGTTATTAGTCCTATTGATGATTTAGATTTTCCACTATACTTTTCTAACACTGAAAAAGGTTGCTTGAACGCTGATAAGTGTTTTTGTAACGTTTTCAGCAATATAATTGTCTAACGCTGACAAAGCTTCCCTCAACGCTGTCATCTGTTATCGGGGCGTTGTCAGCAACAATGTTAGTTTTGTGGTTTTCAATCTTATTGTGTAGATGGTGTTAGCAGTATACCATTGGATACAAAGTTGCTTATGGATTAATGGAGAAGCATTTGGTCAAGTTTTTATTTATGGATGATGGTTGGAATTTTCAATTCCTATCTTGATATAAATTTTTATGTTCATGCATATTTTTGGCAACTTATGTATCATAGTTTAAGGGGAGGTTTTAGGAACCTTTAAGATGTTTGGGTATCCATATGATACTCTTATCACAATTCTAGATTGTGTCCACAGGTGAGTATGAGTTAGTTTTACTAAATCTTGAGGCACTGTAGCATGCAAAGTTGATATACTATGCATGCTGCCAAGACATTTTTGGCCTAGAATTTGTTGTGGTCTGTTGGGAGACTTGGGAATAATTTTGTTATGGGATTTACCTGGGAGTAACAAGGAATTTTGTAAGGTGACTTGGTTGTTAAGAGTTTTGGTTAGCAAGGGACACTGGAGGACTGTTATGTCTATCTTGCTTAAGCAAGTGTGCATAACTGGACAGTGCTTGCCGCCCTATAATAATTATCAGCTTTTTGGTTATCTTCTCTAGAATAAATTACTTTGTTAAGGTCATTTTTCATTTTTAAGCATTTTTATTTTTGGACGCTGACAAGAATTTTTCCAAGCGTTGTTGTGACAAAATTAGACGCTGACATGGCTATAGGCAAACGTTGAAAAGATTATAGCCATTGGGCGTTGATAGGTTATTTTTGACCGTTGACACTCAATGGGTCCTACCCAGTTGTTACTTTTTGACATATTTTTAGGCCGTAATTTTGGGAGTTGTTACCTCTCATTTAATGCATGAGATAAACTTATACTTTTTCAATATTTTCATGATTGTGTTTTTGAAAATACTTGCCTATTTTTGGGCCAATCACATGCATTTTCTTCTCCTATAAATTTGGCTCCTATTTTTTAAACGGGGTATCTATACTTCTTGTCTAACACAATTTTCTCTTATCAACTTCATCTTCATCAATCAAATTTAACAGCTTTCAACAATGGCACCAAAGTTTAAACCATCAGAATTGGAATTGAGGTTCAGAACTCAACACAACATGATCGCGTATCTTGAAGCTGATGATGCTCTGTTTCCTCAATACACACAAATGGTGGTGTATTTGAACGCATCCCCTCTACGGTATGCTCTTTCTCATGCACCACTCATTCCAGTCACGCATATTAAACAGTTTTGGAACACTGTCAGTTCCTCAACAGTTAATAGAGTGACTAAATTGACTTTTATTGTTCATGGGAGACCTTGGGTGGTTACCAAGGCTTTGGTACGCCAAGCCTTGCATCTTGATGATGCTGATGGTATAGCCACCCTTCCCATTAATGAAATAGAACAATGGCTAAGGGCTTTGGGATAATCTTTTCCTGATGAAGGTACTCTAAACAAGTATCATAAACAGGAGTTTCCCCCAGCCTGGAAGTACCTCATACATGTCCTCCTTCAATGTTTGAGTCCCAAATGCACTGCACACAATGATATCAATAGATCTATTGCTAGTGCTATTGTGTGTATTGCAACAGGGCAAAAATTTAATTATTCAAAAATGATTTTTGAGGGCATGTGTAAAAACAAGGGGAACAAAATGACTTTAGCTTATCCCCGATTTTTACAAATGGTTTTTGATGTTCAAGGATACTGCACAAGGGATCATAATGATTTTTATGAGATCCCTGTGCAAAAGAAAGCTATTTTTATTAAGATGAATTCACCACCCCATCGTGACCTACCCTTAACCCAAGCTATGCATGCTCTCATTGCAGCAACTCAACCCCAACCAGACCCTCAACCACAAATTGACCCAATCCCTGAACCATTACCTTCCCCTAAACATATGCAAATTGACCAAGAACCCTTCAACGCTGACACATTAAATGTTGGCGTTGACATGCCTATTTCTAACGTTGACACATAACCTACACAAACCCAAACACCCCTTAACCAACCCACATCCACCCACTCTTCCACACCATCTTCCACACCCCCTGAATATAGGTTGATGAAACGCTAAAGGACTACTGGAGTGTTCTCCTCTGGTGGTCCTAGCCATGTAGCAGAGAGAACCACCACCACAAGTGTGGCTGGTGACATGGATGAGGCTGGGACTATTGGTTCTGGCTTAGAAGCTGGCCAAGGCAGTCCCACCATCATTAAGTCCTCATCCATGCCCAATGAATCTGACTTGGGAGGTCAAATCCCCATTTTAGAAGAGGGCAGACTGGAACCAATGACTCTTATGGAATTGACGGCAGTTTGCATGAGCTTGCAAATGCAAAATGCAGACTTAGTACAAGTTGTCAGCTCACAAGGCCTTGAACTCAAGCAATTGAGGGAGAGGATTGTTGTTTTGGAGACTGCAAGTACAAGGAGAGGAACGGAGGCATCTTCCAAAGGGGAGGAAGATCCAATAAATCTGAGTGATAAGGGCACCCATGATGGTCAATCTTTGGATGTTTCTGAGGCTCTTACAAGTTTGAAGAAACAAACAGGTTTTGATACGTCCTTAGTCTCTCCTACCAACTTGAATTTATCATTTACAGCCATGTTGGAGGAAATTGAAAAAGGCGCTGAGGCAGGAAATTTGGGCGTTGACAAGGAGAATTTGGACGCTGACAGAAATATTTTGGGCGCTGACACAGCAAAATTGGGTGTTGACAGACCTGCACATGAGGGTGATGTATACCAGTCATCATCTATCATCAAGGAGGTTTCTTCACAAGTATCACCATCTACCTTACCAATAATTAATCCACTAGATAAGGGTAAGGGTATTATGGTGGAAGAGGTTGTTCCAAAGGATGCAGCTCAAGTTGAGTTTGATAGAAGATTGGCTGCACAAATCATGGAACAAGATAGAAAGGAGGTGAAAGAGTCACCATTTGTTGTTACTTCAGAAGAAGGAAGTGATGGAGCTAGCTCAGACTCAAGTGTTATGATTATAGAACCAGAAAGGCTTGAGTATGGAGATGAGTTGGCCAAGGAGAAATTAAGAGAGTTGAAGTTGCAGGTTGACTTTGATATGCCAGAGGTGGTTCAAATGTATAATGCTTGGGAAGAAAGATGTATGGAGAATCCACACTTGACTGTTTCAGATCAAATATGGGGATTGGAGATTCTCCTCAGAGTTCAAAAGGATTGCCAGGTAATTTTGAAACACAAGGCAAGCAATATTCTCTTAGAGTTGAAAAGGGATAGAAGGGAGCTATACGGCATGTTGCTCAGATGTCATGGAGTAGGATGGACTTATCAGAAATTGAGGGCATTGACATTTGATGAGTTGGAATGCAAGGCTAATCCCATTTGGGTGAGAGTGCAGGAAGCAAACACTCTCAGACTTCTTTCTGATGAAAGGAAAGAAGAAGTTGCAGAAGAAATGGAACTCAAGAAAGCTATGTTTGTTCCCAGACCAGTGAAAAAGGGAGTTTCTCTTGAGTTTCCCAAAGATATGGATCCATTGTATCCAAGTGAAGCTGTTATAAGAAAGAGCCTCAAGCTCTCACCATTAGAAGCTTTAGACATGGTACAAGTGTTACCTCTAGATTCCAGGAATCCAATTGTAAGCTATGAAGAAGATGAATGTGGATTCTGGAAGATTGGCAGATATGGAAAAGAGGTACACACTTTCACCACTCTCATATCTTTGTTTGCAAGTTGTGATAGAGAAGACTTGGTAGACCTATGGAGGTTGCTAGAGACCAAGTATGAGGCTGAAGCACCAACTTCAGCTAATGGAATAAAATTGTGGTCCACATTCAAGAGAATGTGTGGACCAAAAGATGAGGATCCTACTATATGGAAGGATCTTGAAGATGACCTCAGTGGTCTTCAATGGAGGTTATATTCAGCTGCTGGTGTTTACCATTTGAGTTCTACAAAGTTTGCTGAGTATCTACTTGTGGATGGTCAGTATTTCATATCCAAGGCTATCTTGGAGAAGATGAAGAACACTCAGCTGGAAATAGATTATTCAAGTGACGTGGCAAAAGACTTGATCATATTTATTTATTACCAATATGAGAAGGTTTGTAAGATTCCTCCTAGTCCTTAATGCTTATTCAGAAACTTGATCATAAGAGTGGATATCAAGTTTAGGGGAGGATTGTTGGGAATAAATTATGGCCAGATCATTTGAGCGCTGACAAGAGTAAATCAAGCGTTGACAAGAGCAAAACAAACGCTGACAGCCTAAGCGTTGACAAGATAAAGTCAAGCGTTGATACATTGAAGACAAGCACTGATGGGAAGATATACTCTACGCGTTTATTGTATTCTAGATTACTTTAGTAAAGATAGGAACAACAATATATTTTCTATATTTATCTTTACCTAGAATAGCTGATACGTAGATTATTGTACAAGGCTTCTTATGTCTATAAAAGAAGACCTTTAGGTTTATGTTTCATATAAGTTTTCATTCGTAAACTACTTTCATTGTAAGCAAGTTTGATATCATTAATCAAAGTGAAAGTTTGTTTATATCATTGTGTGTTCTTGTTTAAGTGTTAATTCCGCATAACACTTAGATTATCATAAGCATATACAAAGGTTTCTCTAAGTGTATTACTTGATCTAATCTCGTATACATAAAGCTAAATCGATCTAAGTTTGGGATCAACAACAATCCTCTCCCTCAATTGTTTGAGTTCGAGGCCTTGTGTGCTGACAACTTGTACCAAGTCTTCTTCATAGCTTACCAAGTCTTCAACAACAATCCTCTCCCTCAATTAGGGTCATTGGTTCCAATCTGCCCTCTTCTAAAATGGGTATTTGACCTCCCAAGTTAGATTCATTGGGCATGGATGAGGTATTAATTATGGTAGGACTGTCTTGGCCAGCTTCTAAGCCAGAACCAATAGTCCCAGCCTCATCCATAACACCAACCACACTTGTGGTGGTGGTTCTCTCTGCTACATGGCTAGGACCACTAGAGGAGAACACTCCAGTAGTCCTTTGGCGTTTTTGAAACCTATATTGTGTTGGGGGAGAAGAATATGTGGATTGGGTGGATGTGGGTTGATTAAGGGGTTTTTGGGTCTGTGAAGGATTTGTGTCAACGTTTGAAATAGGCACATCAACGCCAACAATTAATGTGTCAGTGTCGAAGGGTTCTTGGTCAATTCGCATATGTTGTGGTGAAGGTAAAGTTTCAGGTATTGGGTCAATTTGGGGTTGTGGGTCTGGTTGGGGTTGTGCTGCTTCAATGACAGGAATCATAGCTGAGGTTAGGGGTAAGTCACGATGTGGGGGTGAGTTCATCTTCATAAAAATTGCTTTCTTTTGCACAGGGATCTCATAAAAATCATCATGATCCCTTGTGCAGTAACCTTGGATATCAAAAACCATTTGTAAAAATTCGGGATAAGCTAAAGTCATTTTGTTCCCTTTATTTTTACACATGCCCTCGAAAATCATTTTGGAATAATTAAATTTTTCCCAGTAGCAATACACACAATAGCACTTGCAATAGATCTGTTGATCTCATTGTGTGCAGTACACTTGGGACTCAAACATTGTAAGAGGACATGTATTAGGTACTTCCAGGCTGGGGGAAACTCCTGTTTATGATATTTATTTAAAGTTCCTTCATCAGGAAAAGGATAACCCAAAGCCCTTAGTCCTTGTTCTATTCCAGTAATGGGAAGGGTGGTTATACCATCAGCATCATCAAGATGCAAAGCTTGGCGAACCAGAGCTTCAGTAACCACCCATGTGCGCCCATGAACAATAGAAGTTAATGTAGTCACTCTATTAACTGTTGAGGAACTGACATTTTCCAAAACTGTTTAATATGTGTGACAGGAATGAGTAGTGCATGAGAAAGAGCATACCTAAAAGGGGATGCGTTCAAATACGCCACCATTTGTGTGTATTGGGAAACAGAGTATCATCAGCTTCAAGATACGCGATCATGTTGTGTTGACTTCTGAATCCTAATTCCAAATCACTCGGTTTGAATTTTGGTGCCATTGTTGAAAGCTGTTTGAATGATTGATAAAGATGAAGTTGATAAGAAAAAATTGTGTTAGACAAGAATAATAGGTACCCTATTTTAAAATAGGAGCCAAATATATAGGAGAAGAAAATGCATGTGATTGGCCCAAAAATAGGCAAGTATTTTCAAAATGCAATCATGAAAATATTGAAAAAGAATAAGTTTATCTCATGCATTAAATGAGAGTTATCTGATCCCAAAATTACGGCCTAAAAATATGTCAAAAAGTAACAACTGGGTAGGTCCCATTGAGTGTCAACGATTAAAAATAACCAATCAACGCCCAACGGCTATATTCTTGTCAACGTTTGCCAAAGCCATGTCAGCGTCTAAATTGGTCAGAACAACGCTTGGAAAAATACTTGTCAGCGTCCAAAAATAAAAATTTATAAAAATGAAAAATGACCTTAACAAAGTAATTTATCCTAGAGAAGATAACCAAAAAGTTGATAATTATTATAGGGCGGCAAGAACTGTCCAGTTATGCACACTTGCTTATGCAAGATAGACATAACAGTCCTCTAGTGTCCCTTGTTAACCAAAACTCTTAACAACTAAGTTACCTTATAAAATCCCTTGTTACTCCCAGGTAAAATCCATGATAAAATCATTCCCAAGTCTCCCAGCAGACCACAACCAATTCTAGGCCAAAAATGTCTTGGCAGCATGCATAGTATATAAACTTTGCATGCTATAGTGCCTCGTGATTTAGTAAAACTAACTCATACTCACCTGTGGGCACAATCTAGAATTGTGATAAGAGTATCATACGGATACCCAAACATCCTAAAGGTTCCTAAAACCTCCCCTTAAACTATGATACATATGTTGCTGAAAATATGCATGAACATAAAATATTTATGTCAAGATAGGAATTAAAAATTCCAACCATCATCCATAAATAAAAACATGTCCAAATGCTTCTCCAATGATCCATAAGCAATTATGTATCCAATGGTATACTGCTAACACCACCTGCACATTTAGATTGAAAACCACAAAACTAACATTGTTGCTGACAACGCCACGATAACACTTGACAGCGTTGAGGGAAGCTTTGTCAGCGTTAGACAATTATATTGCTGACAACGTCACAAAAACACTTATCAGCATTCAAGCAAACTTTGTCAGTGTTAGAAAAATATACTGGAAAATCTAAATCCTCAACAATACCAATAACAATGCATTATCCTTTACATACTGTTACAAAAAGACTCCAAAACACATATTATGTGAGATTGATCATCCCAATACTTGTTACCAAGTATTGAAACCTTCCAGCATCAAAAGGTTTAGTTAGTAAATCTGACACATTCTCTTCTGTGTCAACCCTATCTGGTTGTATTAAACCTTTTTCAAAACAATCTCTTATAAAATGGTGTCTAATTTCTATGTGTTTAGTTTTAGAATGATGTACAGGATTCTTAATAATGCATAAAGTGTTGTTATTGTCAACAAATATCTTGGTATGCATGAAATTATACCCATAGTCCAACAGCTGGTTCTGAATCCACAAAACTTGTCCACAACAAGCAGCTGCAGCCACATACTCTGCTTCTGTTGTAGAATTAGCCACCACTGTTTGTTTCTTGCATTGCCAAGATATCAACCTGCTCCCAAGAAACTGACATCCACCAGTTGTGGATTTTCTATCAAACTTATCACCTCCATAGTCACTGTCTGAATATGCAATCAGCTCCAATGGTGAATCCTTTGGGTACCACAAGCCAAGACTAGGATAGCATCTTAGGTACCTAAAGATCCTCTTGACATCATACAGGTGACATTCTTTGGGAGTCACTTGATGGCGTGCACAAGCACACACAGAAAACATGATTTCAGGTCTAGAGGTTGTGAGATACATCAATGAACCAATCATTTATCTATAATGCCTGACATCAACATCCGTTCCATCTCCAATCTTTCCCCAAGGGTGTTCTCTATACATAGGAGTAGTAGCCCTCTTTTCATGTGGAGAAAAGCCAAACTTCTTCAAGATCTCTGCCACATATTTATCCTGGGAGATGAAGATACCATCTTCTTTCTGCTGAACTTGTAACCCAAGAAAGAAGTTCATCTCCCCCATAGCACTCATCTTGAATTTATCTGTCATAAGCTTGGAGAAATCCTCACTCATCTTTGGATCAGTAGACCCAAAAATGATATCATCAACATAGACCTGAACAAGCAACACATCCTTACCTTTCTTCTTTGTAAACAGTGTCTGATCTATGGTGCCCCTCTTGAATCCATTGTCCACCAAATAAGTAGACAAAGTACCATACCATGCTCTTGGGGCTTGATGAAGTCCATACATAGCCTTCTTGACTCTATACACCTTGTCTGGATTCTTTGGATCCTCAAAACCATGAGGCTGCATCACATATACCTCCTCAACAATTGTTCCATAGAGGAAGGCACTCTTGACATCCATTTGATAGACAGTGAAGCCCATGCAGGATGCATAGGCTAGAAAGATCCTTATAGCTTCAATCCTTACAACTAGTGCAAAGACCTCCTCATAGTCTATCCCCTCCTCTTGTGTATATCCTTGAGCCACTAATCTTGCCTTGTTTCTGACCACAATACCTCTTTCATCTCTCTTGTTTCGTAGAACCCATCTTGTCCCAATAGGTCTAACATATCTGGGACAATCAACCAGCTCCCAAACATCCTGAATTGCAAATTGGTGAAGCTCATCCTGCATTGCTTCCACCCAACTTGGTTCTTTGAGAGCATCAAATATCTTGTTGGGTTCCTGTTGTGACAGAAAACAGGCAAACAAACATGCTTGCACAAGAGGGGTATCAACCTTCTTGTGAATATTGGCAATAAATCCACCAAGACCTTGATGAGATCTTCTAGTCTGAACAGGAGTCATAATATCACCAATGATTTGAGAAGTAGGGTGATTCTTCATAGTAGAAGTGAGAACTCCTCCTTCAAAAAGTCTGGTGTCTTCAATCTCATTATCCATGTTGCCAATATCTTCTTCTTCAGACTCTCTTTCATCAATATGAGGATGAACCTCTTCATATAAATTAGAAGGTTCACCTTGTTCAAATGTAGAAGAGAAAAGATGCACAAAAGTGTTGTCAACGCCTGAACCTTGGTTGTCAGCGTGTGGGCTAACAACGCTTGAACTGTTGTTGTCAACGTCTGAGCCATCAACGTCTGAATTGGTCTTGTCAGCGCTAAATTTGCCTTTGTCAGCGCCTGAAGGACCATGCATGTTGTTATCTGGTGGTACTTGGGGCCACCATTATCTTTTCCAGCAGCAGCAGTAGCAGCAAAAGCATCTGTCCATATGGGAATTTTGACATACTCTAGTATAGGAGATGACTTTTTTGCTTGTGATCCAACCTTTTCATGAACCTGTGTACCTGAAACATCAACAACTTGTTCTTCCACAACATGTGAACTTACCTTCACAATGTCTGGATTAGTGACAGACATATAATTTAAAGTCCTAGATAAAGGATCCAAGTCCAACAACCAATTTGGACCACTTTCAGGATCACTAGGTTTACTCTCTAAAAACCTAACATGTACTCTTTCAAGTATACGCTTTTCCTTTTTAAGATAAACCCTATAACCCTTGCTCTGCACTGAATACCCCATGAAATAGCCTTCATCACCTTTTGCACTAAATTTACCTAAGGCATCACTAGTATCTAAAACAACTACATGACAACCAAAAGGTCTGAGAATACCAATATTAGGTTTTCTTCCCCAAAGTAACTCATAAGGTGTTTTGTTCTGTATTTTATTGACCAATGCTCTATTTTGAACATAGCAAACTGTATTAACAGCCTTAGCCCAGAAAGCTATAGGGAATTGAGCATCAGCCAACATAGTCCTGGCTGCTTCAATTAGGGTTCTATTTTTCCTCTCAGCAACCCCATTTTGTTGTGAGGTTCTGGCAACACTAAATTGCCTAGTAATTCCTTTCCTGGCACAAAAATCATCTAACACTTTATTCCTAAATTCACCACCATTATCACTCCTAAGCATTTTAACTTCATTACCAGTCTTCTTCTCAATCTGAGTGATAAAATCAATTCAAGTGTCAGCTGTATCACTCTTCATAGCTAAAAAGAAAGTCTAAGTAAACCTAGAAAAGTCATATGTGATGACAAAGCAGTATGATTTACCATTCAAACTCTCTATATTGGTTGGACCAAATAGGTCCATATGAAGCAAGTGAAGAGGTCTAGTACTAGAGTGCACCTGTTTGGACTTGAATGAGACCTTGTGCTGCTTGCCTTTAAGACATGCAACACAAGAGTGGTCATTGTGGAATGCCTTTTCAGGCAAACCATCAACCAAGCCAAGTCTCACAAGCCTGTTTATATTCTTAAAGTTTATGTGCCCTAGTCTCCTGTGCCATAGATTACTCTCGTCTATTGAAGCTTTAGCATAAAAACATGACATATTGTTATTCATTCTAATCCTATTCAGATTCACATTATATATGTCTTTATGTCTAGGTGTTCTATAGTCAATATATTTCTCATCAGTGATCTTATAATCCTTGCTTAACACCAAGCATTCAGTATCAGTAAACAGAACTTTATTTTTTTTATCACAAACTTGTGATACACTAAAAAGATTTTAATCAAGTTCCTTTACCAAAAATACGTTTTCAAAACGCAAATTCTTGGTTAGAAGTGTTCATTTGCCTGTGATAGTACCATATCCACCTCCAAAGTAAACCTTATCACCATCCTTGATGGGAGTGAATTTAGTGAGATAATCTTCCTTCCCTGTCATGTGCCTTGAGCATCCACTGTCCCAATATCCATAATCATTGACCTGTTTTTGAATGCCCTGCACATAAAGAAAACAAGTTAGTTTTCTTTGGAAACCCAAGCCTTAGCAGACTTGGATTCATTTGGTTGTTCAACAAGAACAGACTTGGTTCTCATAACAACCCCTTGTTCATCCCTTTTTGGATGAAATACCCAGTTAACCCCAATAGGTTTTGTAATGACCTTTGAAATATAATTAAATCTATTGCAGGTCATTAAAATCCCATTATCATTAGGGTTTTGATCTTTCTTTGGTCTCCATGTCAAGCTTGAAGAAGCTTTAGACCCCTTACCCTGTGGTTGCAAATATTTAGGTCTGGTCACGCTTCTGTCAGCGTTGGATTTGGTCTTGTCAACGCTGAAATTACCCTTGTCAGCGTTGAACCTACGGTTTGCTACAGAAACCCATTGCCTATTAGACCAAGTATTTGTCTTTTGAAATGGTCTTTGTCCATGAGTGTTAGACCCTCTAGTGAAGAATGGGACAGGTCTAACAACTTGTGGACTTTGCTGCATACAAGGTTTGGGTCTGACAACGTTTGACTTTCTAACAACGTTGACCTTGGAAGCGTTGACACACTTATATGCTAAATGTGAAAAGCTACCACAAGTGTAACAGGCTTTTCTAGACACAACCCTAGGTCTAGAAGAGAAGAAACCTGTTCCATCATTACTAACTTGGCTTTTAGGTGACCTAGTATTCATATACATTTCAGCATACTTGACACTAGGTTTTCTAACAGTGTTTGAGCCAAGGTCAACAGCCTTACCAGTGATTGGGTTTGTAACTTTAATGGGGGTTGACTCATTAGGACTTTCACATAATAATCCACCCTTAACAAATAAGGTAGGGTTGACTTTCTTCCATTCATGTAAGTCAGTCAAATTTTGTTGATACTCTTCAACTGGAGTAACAACTCTTGGTGGAGGAATGAATTCCTCCTCTTGGAGTTCTGGTAAACCAGTCCAAGATAGGTCCTTTTGTTGGACACCATAGAAGTCACCAGCTGGTGGTGGAACCACATAGTAGTCTTTCATCCCAATCCTAGTCATGTCCTTAGGATCCCTTTGTTTATTAACGCATTCTCCTAGGGTTTGTGTGGCCCTATCAAATCTCTGAATTTTAAGGCCAACATTATCTTTATTCTTAATGGCCTCATCTAACTTAGCCTGTAGATCACTATTAACCCTTTCCATGATGTTCCTAACATTATTACTAGCATCTAATTCATGTTTTAAGATATTTATTTTATCTTTTAAATCAAATTCCATTTTCTTGTATTCAGAAACTGTTTTCTCAGTTTGAGTGAGAGCTAATTGATAGTTAGACAGTTTGCAACTCTCAGTACTCACATCATCTAATAACCTTAACACCTCTTTGTTAAGTTTCTCAGTATTTAACCTACAGCCCTAACTACAAAAAGCATCATCGTATACCTCATTATCTGATGAAGAAGAGGAGTGTGCCATGAGAGCATATTGAACATGCTCTTCTTCTTCAATTTCAGCAACCAAAGCTTTATCCTCTTCTACATCTTTAGCAAAATAGCTCAAATCCCATCCCACACCATCAATTCCTTGAACTGCAACTATGGCCTAAGGGTCCTGAGCCTGAACAATTTGGCTTGAGGGTTTACCAGCATCAGATCTTCTAGGAGATCTACATTCCCTCATGAAGTGCCCTATACGATGACAGTTGTAGCACTCAACTTTGGATTTATCAAATCCAACTGTGTCCTTTGCATTGAAGGTCATCTTCTTCTTAAACCTTCTATTCCATTTGTTTGCTCTTATACTAGCAAGAGCCATGTTCCACTTAATATCCATCTCTTCCAAGTGTTCATCACTTATCTGCTCAAGGTCCTCATATGTAATCACTGAACCATTAGGCAAAGAAGCAATATAAGCACACACAGTATCTAGGTCCAAACCAGCAGGTTTAACTCTTGGTGAGTCACTTTTGTATGTGTCAGCATCTGAATAGGAGGCGTTGACAGGACATGTTCCAGCGTTGACACATGATGATCCAGTAACTGGATGCATGTAAGAGTCCTTTTGATCAAATTAGCCTTCACTATGTGAGAAGAAGGCCATGTTACTATTAGTTGACTTACTTCCATGCTCCAAAAAAGTTTCATTCTCCAACAGCCTTAGTTTGTTGTAGATATCATCAAATGTGGAACTTTTGTGAGTGTTATTGGGAAGAATAGATCTTGCCTCAATCTTCCACGAATCACCAAGACTTTTAAGAAACGTAGCATTAATTTCAACATCACCAAGCTGTGTCCCCATGAAGGACAACTTGCTTGTAATGTCAAGCAGTCTGCCTCTCACACTGCTAAGCTTCTCATTAGGTTGAGCCTTGAAAACAGCATAATCATGCATGAGTTGCTTCTTCTTTTCTTCCCTAGTATCTTCATTGCCATCATAACCTCTGTATTTATTGTGACAATCTAACATTTTCAGGTAGAGAATTATTTTCTCGTATAATATTTTGAAACTTATTTTTGTGTTGGTTGATGAACTCACAATTTACGGATTTAAATTTGGGCTTACGTGCATAATTTAGCGTCCTTTACGATTAAACCGGAAACCTTAGGATTACGTATTTACGTTTTTGAACTCTGTTTTTGATGAGACATTTTTTATTGGATTCGTTTTGTGCTGTTGATTCATAATTTATAAAAACGTTTTTCGTGAAACGACCCGAGGGCACGCAAATCGAGGAAACTAGAATCGAGGAGTACCCGTAAATTAGCGGGATGGGACAAAATAATTTATCCCATCCCACTATATCATGGGACGTCCAAACATGACACCACATCAAAGATGTGGCATCATGTAAACTTGTAGCTTACAAGTGTAAGCATTAGCTTAACACTTAAGCTAGTTTTACCCACCAAACCAACAAAAAAAACTAGCTTATCATACCACCATTTTACCTCTTGCAAATCAACTAAAAACTCTCTCAACTTCATCACCATTTCCTTCCCATATTCAAGAACAAACACCCCTTTTGATCTTTTCTAGCCACAAAATACTTGTTATCTAGCTATATTATGGAGTTACCTTGAAGCCTTGATCACTTGGTGGCCATTTTAACAACAAAAGAGGTGATTTGCTTGTGTCCTAGGGCTGATTTCTCAACTTACTTTCTTGGTGTTTGATGATCTTGGGGTTACATTTGGTGTTCATCAAGTTCTTGTCTTCCAAAAACAAGATATACTCTTGGTTGGTAAAGAAAATCATCCTTTCCATTTTCTCTTGTTATTTTTGTAAAGATCAAATGTATTTTCTTTCTTGTTGTATATGTATATGATGAATATATGATGATAAAAATGTTGTGTGGGGATCAAGTGTTGATAAATATGCTTAAAAAGATTAATAACCATAAGAAACAAGGCTAAAATCATGCTTAATTTGTTGGCTGTATAAAAACAGTATGTAACCAAAACTTGAACTGATAAACTTGCATGGTAGAATCCATTTACAGTAATTACAAGATGTCATACACATGTGAGAGTTGGCCATGCAATGGAATCATTAAAATGAGTGAGATATGATCAAAACAAGATGAGTGTGCTAATCTTAATAAGTTGTTTTGTAGGGACTGTTAAGGATAGTTAAACTTAAAATGAGCAGTAGCTATAACTAAGTTAATTGTAGCACATAATATGAAGTTCATGCCATCAAAACATGAGCTTCTAATTCATTGTATAACTCTAGATATGATAAAAATGGTGAAGATGAAAATAAAAATCAGATTTTGAAGAATTAATGTTTAATACAATTATATAAGCACTCAAATTATATAGTATAAAATGTGAAATTAAAACCCACTAACTTATGAATTTCATTTATATAAATATGTATAAGGTTAAATAAATGGACAATTTATAAAAATGGTAGTTAAATAATATTTATAAGTTATAAAAACTATAAACATGATTTTTACGACTTTTTCGGCTATTACCGTAAAATTAACGTTTTTCGCCAATTAAAACTTAAACGATCAAACCCGTCTAATGTAAAGTTTTTAAAAGTCATATACTGATATATAAGTATCTAATACAAGTAAAAACTGATAAAACCCGAACTATAGGACATACGGACATTAACGAGCTAAGTAAGCATATTGGAATAATAATTGGACTAAATAAGTTAAACACTTATAAAAAGTACTTATTGGGCTTAACCCTTTGGGCCCAACACGTAAAGTGTGAATACTGATAATATAAGTATAAAATGAAATAATACAAGTTAAAGAACTTATAATAAGCTTATTGGACTTAAAACATGTAAATAGGTAAAACTAGTAAACTAGTAAAAAGTTACCAATACGTAACACTAAAATGAGTAAACAAGGATATATAAACCCACTTGATCATCATCATATGTATAAAATCATCATATGTATATTGTTATTTTGATAAAAGTCACTGGACAAAAGTCTAAGACCGATTATTATTTATATAGGTTTCCGTGACAGAAGCACGCTCGTAGCCGATAATCCGCCTTTCATTATCAACGTGAGTTCATAGCCTCGCACTCTTTTAAATGTTTTTATAAAATGATTTGTAAACCCGCGAGGGAGATAACATGCTAGTTTTTGATAAAAATAGAACACAAGTAGTCCCGATGGTATGCTTAATGATATGGACCCGAATGATGCTATGACCCTATAAATGAGATAAAAAGGATTATTAGTAGTTAGGTTATGTCACTTAAAGTCCCATTAGCATGAATTGTGAACTACCGGGATTTGGTAGACGCTTATGCATATGATAGTACTATTTGGGGACGATCACCCCAGTTCGCGCCTTGACGGTTGATCCACGTCGTACTACATTGATTGGTAAGCGAATTTATGTATGAGAAGATTTCCATAGCGTGATTTTTGTGACGACACGCTAACTTAGATGGGAAAATTGTTTGTTGGGTTCACGGCCCGTTGTTTTTATAGTAAGGTAACAATGTCATGCGGCTAATAATAATCCAAATGTATCCTATATACAATACGACAACGATGCCAATAACAATAATAATATTACATATTATGGTAATATTGAGGCTACGGTCTCATGGACGGTTTAAGATGTATGCTTGATTTATATATTGTCTGACTAGCAATACGAGGACTTACTTCCGATATTATACTTGTGTTCTGATTTTAATGATTGTTTTATATAACGGTTTTATTAAACTCTATGAATTCACTCGCCATTCGCTGATATGATTTTTGCATGTTTTTATCTCAGGTGCTTGAAGGTAATCCGGATGGAGATCGACTCTGATGGCCCACAAAATATTAAAAATGTTCATTCGATCTATGTTTTGTAAACTTAATGACTTGTATAATTTGGGACCTGTTGTACACTTTAAAACTTTTTATAGAATGAATGTATGTTGAACCTTGTACAACCATTTTTATGTGTTGTCTATGATTGGAGTTATTGTGCTATCCCGTAACACTCTGAAAGACCCTTCCTCTGTACCGATACGAAAATTGAGACTGTTACAGTTTGGTACTAGAGCTCTCGTTATAGAGAACAAAAGGTTTTAAAAACCAAGGTTTTGAACAAAACTTTTCAAAATCTTTTAACTATGAACATTTGAGAAAATATTTGAAAAATCTTTTGACTATTACGGTGCCAGAGATCTCCGACGTTACCAACAAGCCCTATTGAGAAGACATATATTTTGATATATATAATATAATTTATATATATGTATATATCGTGATTTCAGTATGTAATTGTTTAAATAGTATGTTATCCTAATACGAGATATATATAAATGCAGATTGTCATGGCTGACCCTAATATTCCTGTAGAAAACCATGCTATTCCCGAACCTAATGTAGATGATGATCCTTATTTAGACTTAGTAGATTATGATATGGATGATGAGGAGGAACCATTTGAGGATCCCGAGCCCGAGATAGGACTAGGAGATCAGATTGCCCCTCAGGTTGATATGGTAGAGAATGAGATTGATAATGTTGTTATTGAGAATGATGAGGAGATTGGGATAGATAATTTAGATGATGAGATTGACGACGAGGATGTCGAGGAGGATGTAGGTATAGACGATAAGGTTGATGACGATGAGGAAGCTGAGCTTATTTATCCTTATGATGTTCTAGAGGGCGAGCCTTTACCCCCACCAGTTTATTTGTCTGATTCTGAGGTTGAGCTACCTAGGGATGAAATGTCTGAATCGTCTGAATCTGATTCTGAGTCAGAGGAGGATGATAATGCACCTGACGGTACCGATGGTATTGCTACTCGTAGACGTGTGATAGGAGAGTCGTCTAGTACTCGAGAGGCTACTCATATTGATGGTCTTGCAACCATGGGCCTTGAGACGTGATCTAGATGCTTCCCGTGTTAAGAGTAGTATGACAGAGATTGGATTAGGTGTTGTTCAGACTCAAGTTGCTTATTTGGAGTCGAAGACTAAGGTTGGTGAGAAAGAGCGGGAATTGCTTAGTTTGGATTTGACTGATGTAGAGCGTGGTTTGAATGAGGCTTTTAGGAGGTTATCGGTGTTAGAAAGCGGTGAGTTTGATGCTATGAAGAAAAAGGTGAATTCTATGGAGATTCAGTTGAATGTAGCTCGTGCGATGCGTGAGAAAGCTGAGAAGGAGTTGAATATATCTGTGGGTTGGAATAGTAGATTTTATGCTGACATGGTTGAAAGAGGAGTGATCCGTAAGCGCCCAGCTGAAGATGTGTCTAGTGATCATCCGACAAAGATACAGAAGACGATGGATGATAGACCATCTGGCAGTTCTCAGTAGACCAGTCTGTATTTAGTAGTGACCTTTGTATCTTTTGTACATTTGTAGCTTTGACTGAACCGACTTGTTAGTAGTACACTTGGCACGAATTTTGAGTATATATAGTGCTAGAACTTTGATATGGGATGTAACTAAGACAATGCTTTTGTTTCAAATCCAATGAAATATGTATCTTGTCTTGAATTCCATATTGTACCTTATTTGTATCTTGATTATGAATTCAATCCATATTATATGAATCCCTCGATTGGGTGAATGCTTAATACTTTGAAATTGTGAAATTATAGAACCATGCCGCCCAAGAAAGCTGTGAATGAGGATGATGTACGTAGGATTATTACGGAGCAAGTTACCGCATCTATGACTGAATTTATGGCAAATGCTAGAAATGAGGCTGGCGGTAGTGGAGCTGGCGGTAGTGGAGCTGGCGGTAGTGGAATAGGCGGTACTAATGTAATGTGAATGCTAATAATGTGAATGCTAATGCCGGAGGAAATGTAGGAGGACTTGGAACTAATGCACCGGAAGTTGGTGGCTGTACTTATGTGACGTTCATGAAGTGTGAACCTCTACCTTTTAATGGAACTGAAGGTGCTGTAGGATTAAGCCAGTGGATTGAGAAGATTGAGTCGGTGTTTCGGATTAGTAAGTGTAAGGAGGAAGATATGGTGACTTTTGGTATGGCTACTCTTAAAGGTCGTGCGTTGACTTGGTGGAACGGGAGAATTGCTATCATGGGTATAGATGCTGCTAATGCTACTCCTTGGGCTGAAATTAAGAAGTGGATGACTTTGGAGTTTTGTCCCCGTAGTGTGATTATTAGGTTAGAACAAGAGTTGATTCATCTGAGAATGAAAGGTGTGGACATTGATAGTTACACAAACCGATTCCATGAGTTGGCCTTGCTATGTCCTCGATTGGTGGAACCCGAAGAGATCCGAATTGAGCAATATATTAAAGGGTTGACCAGGAATATCCGGGGGGACGTGACATCATCTAAACCACTGACCATTGATGATGCTGTTCGAATGGCTTACCAACTCATTGGACAGATAATTCAGGATAGGGAAGATGAAGCCCGTGTAGGTGAGAAAAGAAAGGGAGACAGTGATTGTGTAGATAGAGGTGATAATAGGAAGAATTTCAATCGCCGTCAGAACCAGAGAAAGGGGAATGCAAATGCTCTTACCAACAACACACCGCGCAACGATGATAGATGTCCTAAGTGTGGCAACAAGAGGCATGCTGGCAACTGCTGGAAGTGCCGAAATTGCGGAAAGCTTGGACACAAGGTTGAAAGGTGTAAGAAGGGAACCATTTGCTTCAACTGTAATGAAGAAGGTCATAGGAAATCGGAATGCCCCAAGTTAAAAGCGATTGTACCTGGAAGAAATCCCCAGGGTGGTGTCTATCAACTTGGAACAATTGAGGTGAAGAAAGAGGATCCGAATGTAGTTACCGGTACGTTTTTACTCAACAATCATTATGTTGTTGCTTTATTTGATTCGGGTGCTGATAGGAGCTTTGTATCCACTAAATTTAGTGCCCTTATTGACATTGAACCTGTTGAGATAAATACCAGTTACGAGGTGGAATTGGCTGATGGTAAATTAGTGAAAACTAATAAGCTATTAGAAGGATGCTCTCTAAATCTCTTAAACTATTCCTTTCCGATTGATTTGATGTTGATAGAATTAGGTAGTTTTGATTTTATTATTGGTATGGATTGGTTGTCGTTGAATAATGCTACTATTTTATGTGGGGAGAAGAAAGTTAAGATTCCTCGTAGGAATAGGACGTTAGTAATTGATGGTAATCGAGGTGAATCCCGTTTGAAAACCGTTTCATGTATTAAAGTCCAAAAGTACATCAGGAACGGTTGTGAGTTATTCTTAGTTCAAGTAACCGGGAATGAGTCTAGGGAGAAACGATTGGAAGATGTACCTATTATTTGTGAATTTCCTGAGGTATTTCCTAAAGATTTACCCGGACTTCCACCGATAAGGCAAGTAGAGTTTCGAATCGATTTAATTCCTGGTGCTGCACCGGTGGCACGTGCGCCTTACCGATTAGCCCCTTCTGAATTAAAGGAGTTATCTGAGCAACTTAAGGAGTTGTCTGATAAAGGTTTTATTCGACCGAGCTCGTCGCCTTGGGGAGATCCAGTCTTGTTTGTTAAGAAGAAGGATGGATCTTTCCGTATGTGCATTGATTATAGGGAACTGAATAAGTTGACAATAAAATATCGATATCCTTTACCTAGGATTGATGATTTGTTTGATCAACTACAAGGATCTAGTGTGTATTCTAAGACAGATTTGCGGTCAGGATATCACCAACTTCGCGTCCGTGAAGAAGATATTCCTATAACAGCATTTAGAACTCGTTATGGAAACTATGAATTTCAAGTAATGCCATTTGGGTTAACTAACGCACCTGCGGTTTTCATGGATTTAATGAATCAAGTGTGCAAGCCCTACTTGGATAAATTTGTGATTGTGTTTATTGACGATATTCTAATCTATTCTAAGAATGAAGATGAACATATAGAACATTTAAGGATTGTTTTGAATTTGTTGAAGGATGAAAGGTTGTATGCTAAGTTTTCGAAATGTGATTTCTGGTTAGATTCTGTGCAATTTCTTGGTCATGTGATTAACAAAGATGGAATTCATGTTGATCCTGCAAAGGTTGAAGCCATTAAGAATTGGTCTGCACCGACAACGGCAACGGAAGTGCGACAGTTCTTAGGATTGGCTGGCTATTATAGGCGATTTATTAAAGAATTTTCTTTGATAGCTAAACCCTTGACTAAGGTTACCCAGAAGAATAAACCTTTCGTTTGGGGAAGTGATGAAGATGGAGCATTTCAGACATTGGAGCAAAAATTATGTAGTGCGCCAATCTTATCATTACCCCACGGGAGTGAAGATTTTGTAGTGTATTGTGATGCATCTCTTAGAGGCTATGGAGCTGTTTTGTTGCAGCGAGAGAAAGTGATAGCTTATGCTTCTAGGCAATTAAGGAAGAATGAGGAGAATTATACTACTCATGATCTTGAGTTAGGAGCTGTAGTCTTTGCTCTTAGGTTGTGGAGACATTATCTGTATGGCACCAAGTGTACGGTATTCACCGATCACAAAAGCCTACAGTATATTCTCGATCAGAAGGAATTGAACATGAGGCAACGAAGATGGATAGAGTTGTTAAGTGATTACGATTGTGATATAAAATATCACCCACGAAAAGCCAATGTTGTTGCCGATGCATTAAGTAGGAAAGATAGAGAGCCTATCAGGGTACGTTCTCTAGTCTTGACCGTGCACAATAATTTGCCTGAGCAAATTAGAAATGCGCAAATAGAAGCTTGTAAGAAAGAAAATTTTGTTAACGAAGGGTTCCGAGGAGAAGGAGATCCTTTAGAGGTTAGAGCTGATGGAGTGAAATGCTTAAGAGGTCGTATGTGGATACCTAAGTTTGGAGGCTTAAGAGATTTGATTATGTTAGAATCCCATAAATCTAAGTATTCCATTCATCTGGGATCTGATAAGATGTACCATGATTTGAAGAAGTTGTACTGGTGGCCGAATATGAAAGCTGATATTGCTATGTATGTTCTTCAATGCTTGACTTGTGCTAGAGTTAAAGATGAACATCAAAAGCCATCAGGACTACCTCAACAACCAAAGATTCCTAAATGGAAGTGGGAGCGAATTACGATGGACTTTATCACCAAGCTTCCTAGAACATCATCTGGAAACAACTCGATTTGGGTTATTGTCGACAGACTGACCAAATCAGCACACTTCATTCCGGTTAAAGAGCAGTTCTCACTGGAGAAGCTGACTCGTATATACCTTGAGAATGTTGTATGCAAGCATGGAGTGCCTTTATCGATCATTTCAGATCGAGATCCTAGATTCGCGTCGAATTTTTGGAAATCTCTCCAAAGATATTTGGGAACGAATCTCGACATGAGCACTGCTTATTACCCCCAAACTGATGGGCAGAGTGAAAGGACGATACAAACATTAGAAGATATGTTGAGAGCTTGTGTGTTAGATTTTGGTAAGAATTGGGATAAACATTTGCCGTTAGCAGAGTTTTCGTATAACAATAGTTACCATTCTAGTATTAAGGCTGCACCGTTTGAAGCTTTGTATGGTAGGAAGTGTAGATCTCCTGTATGTTGGAGTGAAGTTGGGGATACCCAGCTCACGGGACCGGAATTGATCCGGGAGACTACGGAGATGATAGTTCAGATTAAGAATAGGTTGTTGACTGCCCGTAGTAGACAGAAAAGTTATGCGGATGTGCGACGGAAGCCGATGGAGTTTAAAGTGGGTGACCAAGTAATGTTGAAAGTATCGTCATGGAAAGGCGTTATAAGATTTGGAAAGCGAGGAAAATTGAATACCCGTTATATTGGACCCTTTAAGATTTTATCTAGAGTAGGTCCGGTGGCTTACAAACTAGAGTTACCCCCAGAACTTCATGGTGTTCACAACACATTCCATGTATCTAATCTGAAGAAATCTCTAGCAGTGAGTGATGAGAAAATTTCGTTAGATAAGGTTCAAATAGATGGGAAGTTGCATTTTATCGAAGAACCCGTAGAGGTTATGGATCGTGAGGTAAAGCAACTGAAACAAAGTCGGATACCTATTTTCAAGATCCGATGGAATTCAAAGCATGGACCGGAATATACTTGGGAACGAGAGGATAAAATGTGGAAGAAATATCCGCACCTCTTCGATTTCAATAAGAAACGGACATCAATATGAAATGTATCACGAGGACGTTGATCCCTTTTAGGAGGAAAAGCTGTGACAATCTAACATTTTCAGGTAGAGAATTATTTTCTCGTATAATATTTTGAAACTTATTTTTGTGTTGGTTGATGAACTCACAATTTACGGATTTAAATTCGGGCTTACGTGCATAATTTAGCGTCCTTTACGATTAAACCGGAAACCTTAGGATTACGTATTTACGTTTTTGAACTCCGTTTTTGATGAGACAATTTTTATTGGATTCGTTTTGTGCCGTTGATTCATAATTTATAAAAACGTTTTTCGTGAAACGACCCGAGGGCACGCAAATCGAGGAAACTAGAATCGAGGAGTACCCGTAAATTAGCGGGATGGGACAAAATAATTTATCCCACCCCACTATAGCATGGGACGGCCAAAAATGACACCACATCAAAGATGTGGCATCATGTAAACTTGTAGCTTACAAGTGTAAGCATTAGCTTAACACTTAAGCTAGTTTTACCCACCAAACCAACAAAAACAACTAGCTTCTCATACCACCATTTTACCTCATGCAAATCAACTAAAAATTCTCTCAACTTCATCACCATTGTCGTCCCATATTCAAGAACAAACACCCCTTTTGATCTTTTCTAGCCACAAAATACTTGTTATCTAGCTATATTATGGAGTTACCTTGAAGCCTTGATCACTTGGTGGCCATTTTAACAACAAAGGAGGTGATTTGCTTGTGTCCTAGGGCTGATTTCTCAACTTACTTTCTTGGTGTTTGATGATCTTGGGGTTACATTTGGTGTTCATCAAGTTCTTGTCTTCCAAAAACAAGATATACTCTTGGTTGGTAAAGAAGATCATCCTTTCCATTTTCTCTTGTTATTTTTGTAAAGATCAAATGTTTTTTCTTTCTTGTTGTATATGTATATGATGAATATATGATGATAAAAATATTGTGTGGGGATCAAGTGTTGATAAATATGCTTAAAAAGATTAATAACCATAAGAAACAAGGCTAAAATCATGCTTAATTTGTTGGCTGTATAAAAACAGTATGTAACCAAAACTTGAACTGATAAACTTGCATGGTAGAATCCATTTACAGTAAGTACAAGATGTCATACACATGTGAGAGTTGGCCATGCAATGGAATCATTAAAATGAGTGAGATATGATCAAAACAAGATGAGTGTGCTAATCTGAATAAGCTGTTTTGTAGGGACTGTTAAGGATAGTTAAACTTAAAATGAGCAGTAGCTATAGCAAAGTTAATTTTAGCACATAATATGAAGTTCATGCCATCCAAAAATGAGCTTCTAATTCAGTGTAGAACTCTAGATATGATAAAAATGATGAAGATGAAAATAAAAATCAGATTTTGAATAATTAATGTTTAATACTATTATATAAGCACTCAAATTATATAGTATAAAATGTGAAATTAAAACCCACTAACTTATGAATTTCATTTATATAAATATGTATAAGGTTAAATAAATGGACAATTTATAAAAATGGTAGTTAAATAATATTTATAAGTTATAAAAACTATAAACATGATTTTTACGACTTTTTCGGCTATTACCGTAAAATTAATGTTTTTCGCCAATTAAAACTTAAACGATCAAACCCGTCTAATGTAAAGTTTTTAAAACTCATATACTGATATATAAGTATCTAATACAAGTAAAAACCGATAAAACCCGAACTATAGGACATACGGACATTAACGAGCTAAGTAAGCATATTGGACTAATAATTGGACTAAATAAGTTAAACACTTATAAAAAGTACTTATTGGGCTTAACCCATTTGGGCCCAACACGTAAAGTGTGAATACTGATAATATAAGTATAAAATGAAATAATACAAGTTAAAGAACTTATAATAAGCTTATTGGACTTAAAACATGTAAATAGGTAAAACTAGTAAACTAGTAAAAAGTTACCAATACGTAACACTAAAATGAGTAAACAAGGATATATAAACCCACTTGATCATCATCATATGTACAAAATCATCATATGTATATTGTTATTTTGATAAAAGTCACTGGACAAAAGTCTAAGACCGATTATTATTTATATAGGTTTCCGTGACAGAAGCACGCTCGTAGCCGATAATCCGCCTTTCATTATCAACGTGAGTTCATAGCCTCGCACTCTTTTAAATGTTTTTATAAAATGATTTGTAAACCCGCGAGGGAGATAACATGCTAGTTTTTGATAAAAATAGAACACAAGTAGTCCCGATGGTATGCTTAATGATATGGACCCGAATGATGCTATGACCCTATAAACGAGATAAAAAGGATTATTAGTAGTTAGGTTATGTCACTTAAAGTCCCATTAGCATGAATTGTGAACTACCGGGATTTGGTAGACGCTTATGCATATGATAGTACTATTTGGGGACGATCACCCTAGTTCGCGCCTTGACGGTTGATCCCCGTCGTACCACATTGATTGGTAAGCGAATTTATGTATGAGAAGATTTCCATAGCGTGATTTTTGTGACGATACGCTAACTTAGATGGGCAAACTGTTTGTCGGGATCGTGGCCCGTTGTTTTCATAGTAAGGTAACAATGTCATGCGGCTAATAATAATCCAAATGTATCCTATATACAATACGACAACGATGCCAATAACGATAATAATATTACCTATTATGGTAATATTGAGGCTACGGTCTCATGGACGGTTTAAGATGTATGCTTGATTTATATATTGCCTGACTAGCAATACGAGGACTTACTTCCGATATTATACTTGTGTTCTGATTTTAACGATTGTTTTATATAACGGTTTTATTAACCTCTATGAATTCACTCGGCATTCGCTGATATGATTTTTGCATGCTTTTATCTCAGGTGCTTGAAGGTAATCCGGATAGAGATCGACTCTGATGGCCCACATAATATTAAAAATGTTCATTTCATCCATGTTTTGTAAACTTAATGACCTGTATAATTTGGGACCTGTTGTACACTTTAAAACTTTTTATCGAATGTATGTATGTTGTACCTTGTACAATGATGTGTCGTGGATAGTATATGTGATAATTAGATACGTTATAGGGTAAATTAGAAAATTACCTTTAGGAAAAAGTAATAGACTAATAATACCAATGACGAATTCAATTAAACACGTGAGTGAGTCGAGTTCGTTGTACACGAAGATCTTATGAATTTGAGACGTTTTGTTTTGATTTGGACAATCGATTTGAATTGGTTTTCGGTTTTTACGCTAGAATAAAAATCTATAGATTTTAAGCTAATTAAAATTAACCTAAAGTGCATGAATCGTAAACCCCGCCTATATAAAATTCTACAATTAATTACTTAAAATAAACACACTAATTTAAAATTAAAAATCTTAAAAATTTAATCTATTTAATAATCTATTAAAATTAATCTATTTAAAAATTATAACTTTTACTCTACTTAAAAAAATAATCTAATTAAAACTAATTAAACTAATTACTTTACTTTATTAAAAGTTATTTTGAAAACAAGTCAAATTGAAAACTATTGTAAATCCACTATTATAAAAATCTAATTATTATACTAATTAAACTTTTTAAAATAAAAACATTTTTTTTAATTTTTAATTTATTTATTTATATTTATTATTTTTATTTAACTAAAACTTAATTTAATAAAAACTTAAATTAAATAGAGAGTTTAAAAACGAATTTGTAGTAAACGTGAATGAGAATAATCTGCCAACTGAACACACTATATTAATGCAATAGCAGAGATAAAAACTAAAAAGGCATACAGCCCAGGTGGTTATCACGTATGAATGGTAAAGGGGAGGTCTCGAGTTCGAGACCCCCAAGTGACAAATATTTGGGAATAAATCTTTTTGACAGCTTAAAATAGCTGGTGTCTTAGGAAAGACCTTCTAGACAGCTTACTAGCTTAAGCTGTGAGGTCACAGCTTATTTGGGCTTATCAGTTAGTTGAATCTAATAAACTGAACTCTAGAGCAATTTATATCAGTTAGAAAATAAAAGCAGTAAACAAACCAGTGAAGTCAAAGCAAAAGAGAACTAGAATTAAGCTTATGACAGATTAGCAAGCAAAATAAGAACCAATTTGATGTAACAGATCAGTCAAAAGAGCAACATCAGCATGTTTATTCAAATTAATCAAACTAAAATGCAGACAGAGCTCAATTTTATTAAACTTACAAATGCCTAAATACCTAATCAGACTATTTAGATAGTCATGAACATCAAATTACCAAAGAACAAGTTTTAACTAAATCAATAACAAAACAAAAACTTAGACGGCTAAAAAAAATGAATTAAGTTTACTACTAATATAAAAGATTAAATCCTACTGTAACAATCCAAAAATAACACAAGGATAATTCAACTTTTCAAATAGATCAGTCCAAGTTAAGCAGATAAACCAAAGCAAGCTTAAACCTGTACCAGCTAGATAATTCTATAATCGAAATAAAAAGTAAACAAAAACTCAGACTAGCCTATCATTCTACTACTCTTATCAGCTTCCATATTATCCAATTTAAGTAAAAACACTTAAACTCACATTCTCAGTTTATGCAAATTAAGTAAATAACTCAAATGTCTATGCAGTTACTGAACACCTAAGCAGACTAAACAATCATCACACAAACGAATATAAACTTAAATAAATATCAGATTCGAAAACATTACTACTTAACATTCAAAAGCATAATAAATTTCAAATAAAATTTAATCTACTAGACTTGTAACATAAAAGAGATTAGCACCTTATTGTTGAAACCTTTGAGACGTAGGAGTGCGCTGAGCATCCTATGAACTTAAACCGAAACCACCATACCACCATTAATATTCATCACTCGAAGCATCTCCATCAATTAATATTGAATCGAGCAGATTCTTTTATACTTTTCCAGTAGGGAAAAATATTATCCAATCTTAAACTTTCAACATTAATCATAAACTATTAATTAGTTTATAATTAACATCACAACATTATACTTGCGAAATAGTATATAGAGATCAATTTATTAAATTGCATTAAACAGGAAAATAAAAAGAGACGAGACTCCAATATGATAAAATTAACTGAGCTTTTATTAATATTAAAGAGATTACAAGACTAAATTTAAAGAGAAAACAAGATTAACTTCTACAACTATTTTAACAACATAATATTAAAGTAAAAGAAGGATGATTTTACAAGGAAATAATGGGTGTTTTTATAGCCTCCCAAGGCTTGCTGAGGAGCGGATATTCGGATTTATCTGAAGAATATTCCTTCTTAATTTGTAGCCCTTGATCTTCAATTCTTTATTCTCTCTCCTGTTTTGGGTTGGTCGGACGGATGAGGTAATTCACAATAGCACACGGATCGCCAACGTGGCATCCGTGTGCTAGTTGTGCTTCTTTTTTGGGATTTGATTGGTGGAATAGGCTGGATGAGGTGTTTATTCCAATGGCAAAACGCCACGTAGCAATCTCTTCCATACCCTCCCTTCCTTTAAACTTGGGGTTTTATTTCTTTTTGGTGTGAATTAAACGAAAAGATAAAAAGCCCCATGTTAAACTGCTTTTTACCCATCTAGGGTTTGGAACAGTGGTGATTTTTTTACTTGTTTGTGATGAGAATGGAGTTGTGGAAGAAAGGTAATACTTTGTTTATATTGAAATTATAAAAAATGTGAGAGAGAGAGTGGGTGTCGGTTTTATTTGTTTAAGGTGAGTGGGGATATGAATGAATGGCTAAAAGATGAAAATGGTTTATATTAAAGGAAAATTAAAACGTGTACATGTGTTTATAGCGTATCACAAAACCCTAAAGCCCATAATACAATCTTTTCATTTCGTTTCTTTTCACTGAAATGGGCTTGAGGCCCAAAACTCATGCCATCCGTGTAACTCTCCCATTTTGGGCCTTAATTATGGACTTGTCCAAAATTTATCCACTTAACATCCATTATTGGGCTTTTCAGGCCCAGTAAGCCCATGTGGGACCCACTTGGCCCATTTCACTTATTTAAATATTAAATCCTCTAAAGTTGAGCTCGGTTTTGGCTTCCTCGATCTTTTTCATCAATCTCGTGTCGATTTTTGTCGATTTTCGCGAACTTGGTACCTACACACATGAAAACAAGAAACAAGCATATCCAAGACATATTTGATACATTTTGAGCATAATTCATTGTTATTTGATCCAAATGATATGAGTAAAACACTCATATCAAATTCCCTCATGCTAAGCAATTGCCGTGTCCTCACGCAATGATAAAATAAAACTATATCTACACCATTATTCAACTTTTATTTTGTAAAGAAATAAAATAACTTTAAGGATCATAAAAACTCAAATAGATTCATCGTCCTCGACTTTTCACTTTTCCATGCCAAGTGCAAAAACAAGATCATTGTTATTATAAGTTGGTAGACTAACACGAATTCATGTGGGCCAATTAATCACTTAAACTCCCTTATTCCTAGGTGAATCTCTTATATTTTATTGTTGTCTTGAATGATCACGAGGATGCATTGTTGACTTATTTCGATAATTTATTAGGCCGAAAATAAAGTGAACGATTTAATCAATAGTTAGCTAAAGGACAAAATCTTTTAAAACTGATTCTCGGGCTCTCATAAAGTTCATATCTTGGCATAACTTGTTTCGCGATTTGAGACCTTTCTCTGACCTATATTTGGCAGTGACTTAATACTTCCAACCTTGAGAGACGTTCACGAAATAATGGTCTTCTCTTCATAATATTTCTTCACTTGAATTTTTGAGAGATTCATACTTGGACCACGACTTCTTCATTTTTCTCCAATCTTTACTTGGGATTTTGATTAACAACGATCCGCCTCCTTTTTGGACTTGGCTTCATTTATCCTCATACCTTATTTTGGTCTTTTTGGATAGACTTCTCCATGACTTTTTGGGAGTATTTTGCTTTTCGTCGTGTGTCTCGATCCTTCATATGAATCTTCACATCACTTGAGATCTTTAGCAATAAAACATAGCCCTCATGTCTTGTTAGGACCTTTTTGGACTCGTCAATCTTCGCATCCCGCTTCAATAAGTTATGCCTTGGCTATGAACTCTAATCCATACCGAGCAACTTTTAAACGATCTTGGGCTAGAAGCTAAGTAACTTTTCAAATCGTTCAACCTTATTTATTACAAATAAATTTATTAACAAGCGATCGGAGAATAGGCTCATAATTAACTAACATAAATTCCTGAAAGAATACCACACTTATAATTGGCTCTATCATCTCTTGTTCTCCATATTGTAAAATTCCAAGAATGAAATCAATGGATACTTATCCTATTAAATCAAAGTTTTGGGTTATTAAGTCATTTATAGGATCTTGCATCTTCTTAAACTTTTGCAAGTTTTAGAATTTGCGTTTTAAAGTTCCCTTGATAAACGACTTTCTAGGATCAATTATAGGAGCTTGCGAAAAGTTCTTGTTCTTAACTCGTATGAATTAAGACCTTCGCGTTTTAAAGCTCCCTATATAATAGCCTAGCAAAACTTAATTCAAATACGTTAAGGAAAAGCTAAGGTTAAAAACCGAGTCGAGTCAAAAACTATTCTTATTGAAAGCCTACATATGTGTCAAAAACACTTATTTTCTTAATTAAAACTTAAAAATAATAAAAAAATTAAAATTTTATGAAAAATGAGAAAAACACTACGTTTGGACACGACAAAAGCAATTGCAAGCGATTATATCGATTGACTCCCCCATGCTAAAACCAAACATTGTCCTTAATGTTTCTTAGCTCAAGAGTAACACCCCTTGCTAAAATACGAAGAGTCTAATGCAAATTCCTAGCATGGAAAGAGCACGCACATCTATAAGCCGTTTATTAATTATTCCTCAAAATAGAACGTTAGTCGATAAAAATCAAGGGTAAGAAAGTGTGCCCCTTTTTGGCATTCAAATAATGGAAGATCAAGTGGACCGGCAAAAACCGAACACGAGAGTCTTCAAATATAAGGGTCGTACCTAAGATCACAACACAACAAAACACGAACACGAGCTTGAAAGATCAAGCCTTATTAGGTGTTAGAAAATAGAAAGAAGATAGAATGTATGGGACTCCCCCACAAGGCACCTCGTTTTTGTTCACCGAGTCATGAGCTCGACTCGATCCCCGCATTCATTGGTCCTTAGGGAAAGTTTGAAGATCCGGGACAACCTCCGTAGGTATGTCCCCTCCAAAGTAATGTTTCACACGATGACCATTCACCTTAAAGTTAGGCCCGTATTTTTGAGCTAGCTCAACGGTGCCATAAAGGAAAACTTGTGCAATGGTGAATGGTCCGGACCAACGGGATTTAAGCTTGCCTGAGAAAATCTTAAGTCTAGAGTTGAATAAGAGGACTTGATCACCAACATTGAAAATGCTGTTTTTGATCTTTGAGTCATGAATCCTCTTAGTCTTCTCTTTGTAGATCAAAGAATTTTCATAAGCTTGATCCCTTAATTCACTTAGTTCATTCAATTGAACCTTGCGATGATCACCCGTAGTCCTCAAATCAAAGTTGCAATGCTTAAGAGCCCAATACGCCTTATGTTCGAGTTCAATTGGCAAGTGGCATGCTTTTCCGTAGACCAACCTAAATGGTGTACAACCAATTGGCGTCTTGTGAGCCGTACGGAAAGCCCACAAAGCATCGTCCAATTTATCCGACCATGAAGTGCGATTCTCTCCAATAGAACGCTCCAAAATCCTTTTAAGAGCTCGGTTTGAAACCTCCACTTGACCACTCGTTTGAGGGTGATAAGCCGTAGAAAGTCGATGAGTGACACCATATTTCTTTAGAACTTTTTCAAATTGTTCATTACAAAAATGGGTCCCTCGATCACTTATAATAGCCCGCGGAGTTCCAAACCTAGCAAAGAGTTGTTTCAAAAATTTCACCACAACTCGAGCATCATTCGTGGGCAAAGCTTTAGCTTCAACCCATTTAGACAAATAGTCCACGACTACGAGAATGTATTTGTTTCCTTTCGAAGATGGAAACGGCCCCATAAAATCGATCCCCCACATGTCAAAGATTTCACAAACTTGGATAATGTTTTGAGGCATTTCATCCCTTTGTGAGTTCTTTCCTTGACGTTGACAAGCATCACTAGTCTTGATCAAGTCTTGGGCATCACGATATATGGAAGGCCAAAAGAAGCCGGCATCAAAGACTTTCTTCGCGGTGGCGTTAGCACCATGATGTCCCCCGGTGGGTCCCTCATGACAAGATTTAAGGATATCTTGAGCTTCTTTGCCAAACACGCACCTACGAATCACTTGATCCGCGCACACACGAAACAAATAGGGGTCGTCCCAAAAGTAGTAGGAGATATCCTTGAAAAACTTTCGTTTTTGTTGGGACGACATACCCTTGATCACAAACTTCCCCGCATGGTAATTTGCGATGTCCGCAAACCATGGGGTACTATCATCACCACGAAAAGCAATCATACCAAGCGTCTCGAGAGGAAATGTTTCATTGATTTCCTTGTTCTCTCGGTCGCTTTGGTGAGGATTCTCAAGTCGGGATAAATGATCGGCCGCGAGATTCTCGGCTCCTTTTTTGTCTAGAATTTTGACATTAAATTCTTGAAGGAGGAGAATCCACCGGAGCAACCTCGGCTTAGCATCTTGTTTATTAAGAAGATATTTGATAGCCGAGTGGTCCGTATACACTATGGTTTGAGACAAGACGAGATATGGTCTATGTGACACCCCGTCAATTTCAGGTCGTTATTTTAATCTCGACTATTACGTATTACGTGTTTACTTTAATGAGAATTTTAAATTATCGACTAACCGAGAAGGTTATGACTTGAAACTAGCGTAAGAATGTCGATTAGATGAAAACCGAAAAGGAATATGTTAGGTATCGATATTATATTCTCAAATAATCATGAAAATGATTTTTATTACATTTAATCTTTATTTCTCGTATTTTACGTTTTAACGAATGACGATAACTATTAGTGATCGCGATACCGACGGATGCCCAAAAATTTACGTTTTATTATCGATTGTCTCGATATTGTATATTTTCGACGTTTCCGATTTAATTGCGTTTTAAGTCGTGTCGAAGCTTTGTTATTATATTTTGAAGCGTTTTAGCTTTCGAAAAGTATTTTTACAAAACCCGAGCCCCGTAAATATTTTTAAAATTTACAATTTACATTTTCTACCTTGTAAACTATTTACTTGCACTTTGGGACCAAAAGAATGCAAATATGGCAAAAACTACCCCCACCCCACTACTTATTAAAAATCCACTAACTAGTTTTCATTTAAAATTCATTTTTATAAAAAAAAACTCACAAAATCTCTCTCCCTCTCCTTGTTTTTCCGTCTACCTCCAACAACAAAACCCTCTCAAAATTTTTGATTTACTTTGAATCAAGCAAAACTAAAACAAGACCCATCTTGGAAATTTGATTAGCTTCAATTTGGTATAAAAATTTCCCACATGCATTCACTTATTTTTTAATTTCAATTTTTGATGATGAACATCATTTTGATCCATTTCTATGGTTATATTAGTTGTTATTATTATTATATTCATAGTGGGTTATGGTTGCATGTAAGATTTTTAATTATTTAATTTTTGTGAGATCATATTTGAGGGTGTTATGAGTTAGTTAGATGTGTTAGTATGATATTAGGATCATATTAGGACTATAGGAATTGTTGGAATGGGTTGAAAAATTGTTTTGGTATGATTTTTAGATAGTCTATTTTAGGCAGTAACTTTAAGGCCATTTTTGAAATTGTTACTGTGATAAACTTGGTAAACTAATTAGATAGGGTCGTAGAGAATTTCGTTAGCTTCGATTTGAGCTAAGGTAGAGCTTCTAACTCATTACGAGCGAAAAGTTATGCTACTTTTAGTATTTGTGTACCGAGAGACGGGTATCGGCACAATCCGAAAATTGTTGTCGATATTTGGAACGAATCTCGGGGACTATAAAATGAGTTTTAAAAATGTTCAAGGGCTGTGGTAAGTTGATAAACCTCAGGTTATGAGTCTATTTTCAAACCCGAGTGTCGGTTTTGCAAACGGAATTGTTTAGATAAGTCAAAATGGTTTTACAAGTCAAAGGCGTAAAACTGTCCGGTTTTTGCAACACGAAGGTGTGTCGGGCAGAAGGTCTTAGAAGTAATATTTTTGAATGAAATTTAAACTGAGTCTTATTCATATTATGTGTGAGTTTGTCACCATGTTTCGTCGAAATCGGACATGTCTAGATAGGTTAGATTAGTGTGTACATTTGGAGTGTACATGCTGAGTGGTATTTTGGACACGTAGTTCAATACTTGTATGGCGTGAGTTGGGTATTCACTATTGGACATGGTGCCTTACTCGAGTATTAAGTCATTATATAAATGACTTAGTTACTGGTCCGAGGGAAGTAAAAATGATGGTTTGACTTGCGTTGACTTGGCGTCTTATGACGGGTCAATGTCGAGGGTGTAAGCTTTTAAAAGAATAAGTGTTGAATAAAAGGGTATAGAAGTACACTTAAATTTTTCTTAATTTTTCGGAATTTTCATGGTTTTACGAAATTGACTTTCGTATTATTTAAGTATTATTTATACTTGAGTCGTTTATTAACGAACGCACCTTATTTGGTAGGTTGCGGTCTTCGTGTTTAACGGGCATCACAAATCGTCGGCAATCGTCACATTTCTACTATCGTATCAAGGTGAGTCTATAGCCTCGCTTTACATGTTTACTTGTTTTATAAAACCCGCGAGGGGGATAACATGCTTGTTTTATTAAAATAAAAGGGGTACGACGAGAAGTTGTGGAAACCCTTATTATTGGAAAAACATTTAGTAACAAATGAAGGGTACAACGAGAAGTTGTGGTAAACCCTCTTTCTTTAAAATTGAACACAAAGGACCCGATTGTATGCTTAGATGAAAGTTGTTATACAAGTTTGTTTAGCCTTAAAAGACCCATGAATCGTGAATTGTTAATCGAAAGGAACGCTAATACTATGGATAGATCTATCGGGGTGACACCCAGTCCGGTCGCGACTAGCTATCGCGTGGTGTTGTGATGCACCAGTAATGAAACATCGGATGCAATTGTATAAGAGAAATATACGCACTTGGCTAGGTGTGTTGGGCTGAAATAATATATGTTAACGTTCAATTTCACGAGACTTATGAAATAACAACGATAATTATGTCTGATCCACATGATTGTCAACCATGGAAGGTTTATTCAGAATACTTGTGTAAATTTATTTAATTTCAAACTCTATAGATTCACTCAACATTTTTGTTGACTTTATAGCATATTTTATCTCAGGTCCATGAAGAAGGCACTCAAGGAAGGCGGTTTCACGCAGCTTGCTAAATAAAAATGTTTTGGCCCGCTTTTATAAACTATGTTCATTCAAAGAAACTTTTATCGTATGGTTGGTTGTGTAAACCTTGAAACTATTTGGGACCGTGTGTGAATTGTTTTATTTTTAAAAATGTTGGATGAATGTATGTTTTAACAAAACGACTCATTTTGAGGCGTTTTCTATGATTTTGAGGTTGAACCATGATAGTAACACCCAATGACCCTTCCGCTGCTATGACCTGAAATTGGGGGTGTTACAGATTGGCATCAGAGCTCAAGTTATAGAGAACGAAAAGATTTTCCAAAAATATAATTTTGAAATCTTTTGACTATAACATCTGCAAGCGAAACCTCCGAGTTGCCAATGGACGAGAACAAGCAAAGTATATATATATGTTATACATATTTAATTATTATTTATGCTTAAAGCATAATGGATTACATTTATTTATTTATAAATGTTTATTATTTGATTATTATAATACTAATACGTGATTTACAAACGACGCTGATTGTCACAATAGAAATCCCTGTCTTTTGACTCATTCCTCGTGAATCTCTGTTCCTTGTCTAAATTCTATTCCTTATTCTATCATCCATTCTTGTTTCTTTTCATCTATCTATTCTTATTCTGTGTTATTCATGTTTTGTTATCACAAGCGTTGAATGAATACTCATTTTGATGTGAATTGTGTAACAGGATCATGCCGCCAAAACAGTTGACTGAGACTCAGTTACGTGCTATAGTAGCTGATCAATTTCAGATATCTATGAATGCATTTATGGCAAATTTGAATAATGGAGCCGGTGGATCTGGTGGAGCTAGTGGATCCGGTGGAGCTGGTGGATCTGGTGGAGCTGGCGATACTAGAGCTGGCAACACTGGAACTGGCGCTACTGGAGCTGGTGCTACTGGAGCTGGTGCTACTGGAGCTGGCGCTACTGGAGCTGATAATACTGGAGCTGGTAATGCGGGAGCTGGCAATGCTGGTGCTGGAACTGGTGATGCTGATAGACCAGTGATTCCTGAAAACAAGAAGTGCAATTATACCTCGTTCATGAAATGCAAACCTCCAACTTTTAAGGGTACTAAAGGCGCTGTTGGGTTAATGCAATGGTTTGAGAAATTAGAATCCGTGTTTCGATTTAGTGGAAGTGAGGAAGGAGATAAAGTGATGTTTGCCTCAGCTACTCTTCAAGGGCGAGCATTAACTTGGTGGAATGGAAGAATGGCATCATTGGGTATGGATGCTGCTTATGCTACACCTTGGGTTGAAGTAAGAAGATGGATGACTGAGGAATTCTGTCCAAGGAGTGTTATTCAGAGGTTAGAACAGGAACTATATCACTTGAGACTGAAGGGTACTGACATCGATGGATACACCAACAGATTCCATGAGCTTGCTCTACTTTGTCCAAACAAAGTTAACCCAGAATACTTGAAGGTAGAGCAATATATTCGAGGCTTATCGACCAACATCCGTGGTGATGTGACCTCATCTAAACCTGCCAATATTGATGAAGCTGTTCGTATGGCCTACCAACTAATGGGTCAAATCATCCAAGACAAGGTTGATGGTGTTTCTGAAGGCAACAAAAGAAGAGCTGAAAATGACAGTGATGATCGTGGTGATAACCGTCAATCTCACAACAGAAATCAAAACCGAAGGAGGGGCAACGCTAATGCGATGACTGAAGCTGCAACTGCTGATAAGGGAACCAGATGTCAACGATGCAAGAAGTCTCATACTGGTGAGTATGCTAAGTGTGGAAAGTGCAACAAGTTAGGTCACAAGACTGAAGACTGTTGGGGACCAGGAAAGAAGGGAGTGACGTGCTATAACTGCCAAGGTAAAGGTCACATGAGGAACCAATGCCCTCAACCTCCGAAGAATGCACGTGGTGGAGATAACCAAGGAAAAGCTTATCAGTTGGGAGAAGCCGAAGCGAAGCAAAACCTGAAAGTTGTCACTGGTACGTTTTTACATAACAACCGTTATGCTACCGCTTTATTTGATTCTGGTGCGGACAAAAGCTTTGTGTCTACAAGTTTTAGTACCTTAATTGATATCAAACCGGTCGAATTAGACGCAAGTTATGAGGTAGAACTAGCTGATGGTAATTTAGTGAGTACCAATCGTGCGCTCCTAGGATGTTCTCTTAATCTCTTGAACCGTATTTTTAAGATAGACTTGATGATTGTCGAATTGGGAAGTTTTGATATTATTATCGGAATGGATTGGTTATCCAAGTATAACGCGTCTATCTTGTGTGGAGAAAAGAAAGTTAGGGTTCCCTTGGATGACAAGACCATGGTTATAGAAGGTGATCAACGTAATTCACGCCTGAAAATCGTTTCGTGCATTAAGGCTCGTAAGTAAATCGAAAGAGGGTGTGAGTTATTCCTAGCTAAAGTAGTGGAGAAAGAATCGAAGGAGAAACGTGCTGAAGATGTACCGGTTATCCGTGACTTTCCTGAAGTGTTTCCGGAAGATTTGCCTGGACTTCCTCCTCCAAGGCAAGTAGAATTCCAAATTGACTTAATTCCTGGTGCTGCACCCGTGGCTCGTGCGCCATATCGTTTAGCACCATCCGAGCTGAAGGAGTTATCTGTGCAATTGCAAGAGCTATCTGATAAAGGTTTTATACGACCGAGTTCGTCACCTTGGGGAGCTCCTGTCTTATTCGTTAAGAAGAAAGATGGTTCGTTTCGTATGTGTATTGATTACCGAGAGCTGAATAAGCTAACGATCAAGAATCGTTATCCGCTTCCAAGAATTGATGATTTATTCGATCAACTTCAAGGTTCTCGTGTTTTCTCCAAGATTGATCTTCGTTCTGGTTACCATCAACTTCGCATACGTGAGGAAGATATTCCTATTACGGCGTTTAGAACTCGTTATGGTCATTATGAGTTTCTGGTTATGCCTTTTGGTTTGACTAATGCACCTGCTGTATTCATGGATTTAATGAATCGCATTTGTAAGCCGTATCTTGATAAATTCGTGATCGTTTTCTTAGATGATATTCTAATCTACCCCAAGAGCAATGAAGAGCATGTCGAGCACTTAAGGATTATCTTGAACTTGTTGAAGAACGAAAAGCTGTACGCTAAGTTCTCAAAGTGTGATTTTTGGCTTAATTCTGTACAATTTCTCGGACATGTGATTGATAAAAGTGGAGTACATGTTGATCCTGCAAAGATCGAAGCCATCAAGAATTGGAGTGCTCCGACTACTCCAACTGAAGTGCGACAATTTCTAGGTCTGGCTGGTTATTACCGAAGGTTTATTGAAGGATTCTCCTTGATATCAAAACCATTAACGAAGCTGACTCAGAAGAATAAACCGTATGTGTGGGGCGATGATGAAGAAGAAGCTTTCCAAACCCTGAAGATGAAACTCTGTAGTGCGCCGATTTTATCGTTACCTGAAGGAAGTGAAGACTTTGTTGTTTATTGCGATGCATCTCTTCGAGGATACGGTGCTGTTCTCATGCAACGCGAAAAGGTGATCGCATATGCCTCTAGAAAATTAAGGAAGAACGAGGAGAACTACACCACGCATGACTTGGAATTGGGCGCTGTGGTTTTTGCTCTGCGACTTTGGAGACATTATCTGTATGGTACGAAGTGTACAGTATTCACTGATCATAAAAGCCTACAATACATATTGGATCAAAAGAAGCTGAATATGAGGCAACGTCGATGGGTTGAACTCTTGAGTAATTACGACTGCGAAATTCGTTATCATCCAGGAAAGGCGAACGTGGTAGCGGACGCGTTAAGTCGAAAGGAAAGGGAGAAACCAATTCGAGTGCGTGCTTTGGTGGTGACTGTTCATAATGACTTACCTGAGCAGATTCGGAACGCACAAGTCGAAGCATGCAAGAAGGAAAATATTGCTGCCGAAAGATTTAGAGGAGACGGTGAAACATTTGAGACGCGATCCGATGGCATCAAATGTTTGAGAGGTCGAATTTGGTTACCATTCTTCGGTGGAATGAGAGACTTGATTTTGTTAGAATCTCATAAGTCCAAGTATTCTATTCATCCTGGATCGGACAAAATGTACCAAGACTTGAAAAAGTTATACTGGTGGCCGAATATGAAAGCTGATATTGCAACATACGTCGCGAAATGCTTAACATGTGCAAAAGTGAAAGCTGAATATCAGAAGCCGTCAGGATTACTTGTCCAACCTGAAATTCCAGTCTGGAAATGGGAGCGAATTACGATGGACTTCATCACAAAACTCCCAAGGACACCGTCTGGGTTCGATGCAATTTGGGTTATTGTCGATCGTTTAACTAAATCCGCTCATTTTATTCCAATCAACGAGAGGTTCGGTTTGGAGAAACTCGCCGATATTTATCTGAAGGAAATCCTCTGCAAGCATGGTGTTCCTATTTCAATCATTTCCGATAGAGATAGTCGTTTTGCTTCTAGATTTTGGAGATCACTTCAAAAGTCGTTAGGAACCAATTTGGATATGAGCACAGCCTATCATCCACAAACTGATGGGCAAAGCGAAAGAACAATCCAAACTTTGGAGGATATGCTACGTGCTTGTGTGATAGACTTTGGAAGTAGCTGGGATAAGCACTTACATTTGGCCGAATTCTCGTACAATAACAGTTATCACGCGAGTATTAAAGCTGCACCTTTTGAAGCACTGTATGGGAGAAAATGTAGATCACCCGTTAGCTGGAGTGAGGTTGGTGATGCCCAACTCACTGGACCAGATTTGATTAGGGAGACGACGGATATGATTGTGCAAATTAAGAATAGGTTGTTGTCTGCTCGAAGCCGACAGAAGAGTTATACGGATGTGAGAAGAAAACCATTGGAGTTTAACGTGGGAGATAAGGTTATGCTAAAGGTATCACCATGGAAAGGTGTTGTACGATTTGGAAAACGTGGGAAGTTAAGTCCTCGTTATATCGGACCATTCAAGGTTACATCTAGAGTAGGACCCGTGGCATACCAACTTGAACTACCACAAGAACTGTATGGGATTCATAACACTTTTCACGTGTCGAATCTGAAGAAGTGTTTATCCGATGAAGAACTCATTATACCGTTAGACGAGGTTAAGGTTGATAAAAAGCTGCACTTTATCGAAGAACCAGTCGAGATCATGGATCGCGAGGTCAAGCAACTGAAGCAAAGCCGAATACCTATTGTCAAAGTTCGATGGAACTCTCGGAGAGGACCGGAGTTTACTTGGGAACGAGAAGACCAAATGTGGAAGAATTACCCTCATCTCTTTGATTTCAACAAGCGATCGGGCAAGAACGCAAGTTGATCTTCGAGGGCGAAGATCCTAATTTGGTGGGGATGATGTGACAACCCGTCAATTTCAGGTCGTTATTTTAATCTCGACTATTACGTATTACGTGTTTACTTTAATGAGAATTTTAAATTATCGACTAACCGAGAAGGTTATGACTTGAAACTAGCGTAAGAATGTCGATTAGATGAAAACCGACAAGGAATATGTTAGGTATCGATATTATATTCTCAAATAATCATGAAAATGATTTTTATTATATTTAATCTTTATTTCTTGTATTTTACGTTTTAACGAATGACGATAACTATTAGTGATCGCGATACCGACGGATGCCCAAAAATTTACGTTTTATTATCGATTGTCTCGATATTGTATATTTTCGACGTTTCCGATTTAATTGCGTTTTAAGTCGTGTCGAAGCTTTGTTATTATATTTTGAAGCGTTTTAGCTTTCGAAAAGTATTTTTACAAAACCCGAGCCCCGTAAATATTTTTAAAATTTACAATTTACATTTTCTACCTTGTAAACAATTTACTTGCACTTTGGGACCAAAAGAATGCAAATATGGCAAAAACTACCCCCCACCCCACTACTTATTAAAAATCCACTAACTAGTTTTCATTTAAAATTCATTTTTATTAAAAAAAAAACTCACAAAATCTCTCTCCCTCTCCTTGTTTTTCCGTCCACCTCCAACAACAAAACCCTCTCAAAATTTTTGATTTACTTTGAATCAAGCAAAACTAAAACAAGACCCATCTTGGAAATTTGATTAGCTTCAATTTGGTATAAAAATTTCCCACATGCATTCACTTATTTTTTAATTTCAATTTTTGATGATGAACATCATTTTGATCCATTTCTATGGTTATATTAGTTGTTATTATTATTATATTCATAGTGGGTTATGGTTGCATGTAAGATTTTTAATTATTTAATTTTTGTGAGATCATATTTGAGGGTGTTATGAGTTAGTTAGATGTGTTAGTATGATATTAGGATCATATTAGGACTATAGGAATTGTTGGAATGGGTTGAAAAATTGTTTTGGTATGATTTTTAGATAGTCTATTTTAGGCAGTAACTTTAAGGCCATTTTTGAAATTGTTACTGTGATAAACTTGGTAAACTAATTAGATAGGGTCGTAGAGAATTTCGTTAGCTTCGATTTGAGCTAAGGTAGAGCTTCTAACTCATTACGAGCGAAAAGTTATGCTACTTTTAGTATTTGTGTACCGAGAGACGGGTATCGGCACAATCCGAAAATTGTTGTCGATATTTGGAACGAATCTCGGGGACTATAAAATGAGTTTTAAAAATGTTCAAGGGCTGTGGTAAGTTGATAAACCTCAGGTTATGAGTCTATTTTCAAACCCGAGTGTCGGTTTTGCAAACGGAATTGTTTAGATAAGTCAAAATGGTTTTACAAGTCAAAGGCGTAAAACTGTCCGGTTTTTGCAACACGAAGGTGTGTCGGGCAGAAGGTCTTAGAAGTAATATTTTTGAATGAAATTTAAACTGAGTCTTATTCATATTATGTGTGAGTTTGTCACCAAGTTTCGTCGAAATCGGACATGTCTAGATAGGTTAGATTAGTGTGTACATTTGGAGTGTACATGCTGAGTGGTATTTTGGACACGTAGTTCAATACTTGTATGGCGTGAGTTGGGTATTCACTATTGGACATGGTGACTTACTCGAGTATTAAGTCATTATATAAATGACTTAGTTACTGGTCCGAGGGAAGTAAAAATGATGGTTTGACTTGCGTTGACTTGGCGTCTTATGACGGGTCAATGTCGAGGGTGTAAGTTTTTAAAAGAATAAGTGTTGAATAAAAGGGTATAGAAGTACACTTATATTTTTCTTAATTTTTCGGAATTTTCATGGTTTTACGAAATTGACTTTCGTATTATTTAAGTATTATTTATACTTGAGTCGTTTATTAACGAACGCTCCTTATTTGGTAGGTTGCGGTCTTCGTGTTTAACGGGCATCACAAATCGTCGGCAATCGTCACATTTCTACTATCGTATCAAGGTGAGTCTATAGCCTCGCTTTACATGTTTACTTGTTTTATAAAACCCGCGAGGGGGATAACATGCTTGTTTTATTAAAATAAAAGGGGTACGACGAGAAGTTGTGGAAACCCTTATTATTGGAAAAACATTTAGTAACAAATGAAGGGTACAACGAGAAGTTGTGGTAAACCCTCTTTCTTTAAAATTGAACACAAAGGACCCGATTGTATGCTTAGATGAAAGTTGTTATACAAGTTTGTTTAGCCTTAAAAGACCCATGAATCGTGAATTGTTAATCGAAAGGAACGCTAATACTATGGATAGATCTATCGGGGTGACACCCAGTCCGGTCGCGACTAGCTATCGCGTGGTGTTGTGATGCACCAGTAATAAAACATCGGATGCAATTGTATAAGAGAAATATACGCACTTGGCTAGGTGTGTTGGGCTGAAATAATATATGTTAACGTTCAATTTCACGAGACTTATGAAATAACAACGATAATTATGTCTGATCCACATGATTGTCAACCATGGAAGGTTTATTCAGAATACTTGTGTTCATTTATTTAATTTCAAACTCTATAGATTCACTCAACATTTTTGTTGACTTTATAGCATGTTTTATCTCAGGTCCATGAAGAAGGCACTCAAGGAAGGCGGTTTCACGCAGCTTGCTAAATAAAAATGTTTTGGCCCGCTTTTATAAACTATGTTCATTCAAAGAAACTTTTATCGTATGGTTGGTTGTGTAAACCTTGAAACTATTTGGGACCGTGTGTGAATTGTTTTATTTTTAAAAATGTTGGATGAATGTATGTTTTAACAAAACGACTCATTTTGAGGCGTTTTCTATGATTTTGAGGTTGAACCATGATAGTAACACCCAATGACCCTTCCGCTGCTATGACCCGAAATTGGGGGTGTTACAGTCTAAACTTTTCAAAAGCATACACAACGGCAAGTAACTCCTTTTCCGTTGTAGTGTACTTTGTTTGAGCATCCGTCATAGTCTTACTTGCATAGTGTATAGGCAAGAAGTGTTTTAGCTTACGTTGCCCCAAAACTGCACCTACCGCATAATCACTAGCATCACACATAATTTCAAAAGGTAGATCCCAATCCGGGGCAACTAAGATTAGAGATTTGGTTAACTTCTTTTTAAGCATCTCAAAGGCTTGAATACACTCATCCGAAAAGATGAAAGGAGTCTCTTTTTCCAAAAGATGGGTCATAGGCCGAGCTATCTTAGAGAAGTCTTGTATAAAACGACGATAGAAGCCAGCATGGCCGAGAAAACTCCTTACTCCCTTAACGGTGTTGGGTGGAGGCAATTTGGCAATCACGTCGATTTTAGCCCTATCAACCTTAATACCGGCCTTAGAGATCTTATGTCCTAACACAATTCCCTCTTTGCACATGAAGTGACATTTTTCATAATTAAGCACAAGATTTGTTTCCTCACAACGTTGCAACATTCTTTCAAGGTTAGAGAGACATGAAGTAAAGGATTCCCCAAAAACCGAAAAGTCATCCATGAAGACTTCCATGGTTTTCTCGATCATATCATGGAAAATGGCCATCATGCACCTTTGGAACGTCCCCGGAGCATTGCATAGTCCAAAAGGCATGCGACGATAGGCAAATGTTCCATAAGGACAAGTGAATGTGGTATTTTCTTGATCACGAGGGTCAATGGGGATTTGGAAATAGCCGGAAAATCCATCCAAAAAGCAATAGAATTCATTCCCCGCTAGTCTCTCTAACATTTGATCCATAAAAGGTAATGGAAAATGATCCTTCCTATTGGCATCATTAAGCTTCCTATAATCAATACAAACACGCCAACCGGTCACAAGTCTAGTCGGAATCAATTCATTATCCTTATTAGTAACAACCGTCATTCCTCCTTTCTTTGGAACACAATGCACGGGGCTAACCCATGGACTATCCGAGATAGGGTAGATCATTCCGGCGTCTAGAAGTTTAGTTACTTCCTTTTTTATCACCTCATGAATCTTTGGATTGACCCTTCTTTGATTTTGGATAGCGGGTTTATAATCATCCTCCATTAGAATTTTATGAGTACAAAATTTGGGATCTATACCCTTAATGTCGGAGATTTTCCATGCAATGGCCCGTTTATGTTTCTTAAGCACTTTAATAAGCTCATTCTTTTCATTTTCCTTTAATCCCTTAGCAATAATCACCGGTAATTTATCCGATCCCTCAAGAAAAGCATACTCCAAATGAGTGGGTAATTCCTTAAGTTCTAATTCGGGTGCTTCCTCAATAGATGTTTTTACTTTAATATCATTTTCATTCACAACTTTTAGTTCCATAGGTGGTGATTCAAAAGGATCCATCTTCAACAATTTTTCAATTAACGCAATATCTCCCTCGGGATCAAAATTCTCACTATCAAACTCACTAGGATCAAACAGTGTGCTAAGGTAATCATCAATTTCCTTCTCGATTTTTGAATATCCATTATTCTCAAGCTCTTCAAGAACGAAATCACCTCCCTCAAATGGAGTGAGTGAAGGCTTAGCTGAAGAGATAATAGGATTTGAAGAAGTGGGATTGCCACTCTTAGAAGAAGCCGAGAATCCAAGAACATCTTGAGAATATTCTTCACAAGTAACATCAATCAAATCGATTTGATTAATTGATTCCTCGTAGTACTTGGAAGAAAATTTCGAGATATGACCAATATCAAACGTGATATGTTCCTCATCAAGTCTTAAAGTCAATTTCCCCGCTTTCATGTCAACTAAAGCACTAGCCGTCATCAAAAACGGTCTTCCCAAAATTAATGGTACACAAGAATCTTCGGGATAATCGCAAACCACAAAGTCCGTTGGAAAGACGAGTTTCCCTACCTTGACAAACACGTCCTCGGCTATACCTTTTGGTAAGGCAATCGATCGATCCGCTAGCTTGAGAGTCATCTTAGTAGGTGTAAGCTCGGGAAGTGATAACCTTTTCCACACAGAAAGAGGCATCAAATTAATCCTAGCACCAAGATCGGCTAAAGCTAAGCATTCTTCCATATTAGGGAAATCACATGGTATCACAAACTTGCCCGGGTCTCCAAGCTTTTTGGGAAGCTTTTGTGTAAGAACCGCGGAACAATTAGCATCTAAAGATGTAGACACTTCAACCAATTTCCCTTTATCATTTATCAATCTCTTAATTGTCGAAGCAAACTTAGGCATGTGAAGCAATGCATCCGCGAAACTAACATTAATATGAATATTCTTAAACATCTCTAAAAAAGTACCCATTTGAGCATTGGACTTTTCGCGGAGCTTCTCTTGGTTAAGTCTCGAAGGATAGGGTAGTGTAGGTTTAGTCTTCGGAAGCTCGGGTTCCGGAATAGGCAATTGGTCTACCTTTGGTGGAATAGGAATTTCCTTTTCTTTAACCACCTCGGGTTCTTGCTCCACTTCCCTCACCGTAGAGGTACTCACATGTGGAAGCAAAGGTCCGTCTAAAGCTTTCCCACTACGTGTGGTTATAGCTTTCATCTCACCCTTCGGGTTTGGAATGGTGTTACTAGGTAAGCCACCCGAAGACGAGGAAGGTTGACTCATAAAAGATTCAAACATCGAAAGCAATTTCTTTTGACCTTGTTCCAAATTTTGTTGCATACGATTTTGGTTTTGCTCTAGCCTTTGTTATTAAGCTCAATCTTATTGTTTTGCCCTTTAATCGTATTTTGAAAATCGAGTTTCAAAGTATTAATTTGCCCTTGAATGTTATTTTGAAAAGCTTTCATATTTGCCTCATTTGATTTCATGTAGCTTGACAAATCATTTTGGTTATTCCCTTGAAAACCTTGATTGTTTTGATTAGCATTAAACCCATTTCCTTGATTATAATTCCCTTGGTTACCACGGTTAAAATTATTCCCGTTGTTTCCATTGTTGTACCTATTTTGAACCGGTGGAAAACCCGGTGGAGCAACATGATTTTGACGAGGAACTTTACCGTTGGAGCCATAAGTTCCCGTCGCGGCAAAAGCACTAGCTTGGTCAAAACCCGTGTTTAAACAAGCATAATTAGGATGTGCTCCACCACATGATACACAAATATTCTCAACCATATTAATCGATCCATGAGGATTCCTCCTAATCTCATTCAAAATCGTGTCAATCTTAGAGTCCAATCTAGCAATCTCGTGATTAGATGAATTCACATTGGAAACAACCGGTGTGTTTCGTGAATATTGTGCTCTAGACTTATCCTCAATTATTCTCCACGCGTCTCTCGGTGTTTTTCTTAAAAGATTACCACCCGCGGCGGCATTTAAAGAATCTTGTTCAATCATATTAAGCCCATTATAAAAAGTATTTATTTGATGCAATTCCGAGAAACCGTGGTGTGGACATTGTCTTAACAAATCCTTAAATCATTCCCAAGCAACCCCAAACGATTCATGCACTTTTTGCTCAAATCTAGTGATCTTATTCTTAAAGTGTGTTGTCTTGGACGGTGGAAAGAAATAATTCATAAACTTTGACACTAAATCATCCCAAGTTAAAATCGAACCCGGTGGTTCTTTCTCATACCAAATCTTAGCATTACCCTCGAGCGAGCACGGAAAAAGCATGAGCTTAATCACGTCATTCGGCACATCTCTAAACTTGAGAGTCGAGGTAATTCGATTAAAATTCCGAATGTGAGAATGCGGGCTATCGGTCTCATTGCCACAAAATTGGTCGGCACGAATGAGCGATAAAAGACCCGTCTTAATCTCAAAATGATCCGCCAAAATAGCCGGCACAACGATTGCTTCCCCATACCCTTCGGTGGGTGCACGGAGCAATTCCTCCATTGTTCGGTTATCGGCCATCTCTACAACAATAGGTGGAAGCTCGGGTTCCACTATTCGTTGTTGACGATTTCTATTTCTACGAGGAATATTTTCAAGCCTATTAAAATCAATCACAAGACGAGAAGAACGTAACTGTATACACTACAAAGACGAGAATTTAGAGGATTGAAGAAAAGAAATTAGACAAGAAGAAGATTATTTTGGTATTTTATTTGGTATTGCTCAATCAATAATGATCGATAAAAAACAAGGAATAAGGATAACTACTATGGAAGTAAATTACCCTCGGTCGACTTTGAAACGATAGGTGAAAACCTAAACGTCTCGAGGTTCAATAAGTAAACTACAAAAAATAAGATTTAATACTACTTGAGTCGGCAAACCAATAATAGGTTGTCCCTCTCAATATACGCACAAGCAAGCGGGGAAACGAGGTGGCACAAAGCACTTAAAAACCTTTTTCCTTAGACGGCCTTTTATAGCACGTCGCCTTATACCCACCTTATAGTTTGTATAAATCGAGTTCAAACTTCTTATTAGTATTTATCAATTTTGCCTTTATTTTTGTTTTGGGTTCGATTACAATAGCTAGGTGATGAAATCCCAACTAAGGCTTATTTGAAAAGTATTTAAAATTGTTGTTCTACGTAATACAATATATTATTCACAAAAAACGAGAAAAACGCTACATACTATATAATAGAAAAATAACAAAACTTTCCGAGGACGGAAAGGGTCTTCAAATCCACGATCAACAAATCTCCACAAAAGCGAATCGTACACAAGATCCCCGGCAGCGGCGCCAAAATTTTTGATGTGTCGTGGATAGTATATGTGATAATTAGATACGTTATAGGGTAAATTAGAAAATTACCTTTAGGAAAAAGTAATAGACTAATAATACCAATGACGAATTCAATTAAACACGTGAGTGAGTCGAGTTCGTTGTACACGAAAATCTTATGAATTTGAGACGTTTTGTTTTGATTTGGACAATCGATTTGAATTGGTTTTCAGTTTTTACGCTACAATAAAAATCTATAGATTTTAAGCTAATTAAAATTAACCTAAAGTGCATGAATCGTAAACCTCGCCTATATAAAATTCTACATTTAATTACTTAAAATAAACACACTAATTTAAAATTAAAAATCTTAAAAATTTAATCTATTTAATAATCTATTAAAATTAATCTATTTAAAAATTATAACTTTTACTCTACTTTAAAAAATAATCTAATTAAAACTAATTAGACTAATTACTTTACTTTATTAAAAGTTATTTTGAAAACAAGTCAAATTGAAAACTATTTTAAATCCACTATTATAAAAATCTAATTATTATTCTAATTAAACTTTTTAAAATAAAAACATTTTTTTTAAAATTTTTTATTTATTTATTTATATTTATTATTCTTATTTAACTAAAACTTAATTTAATAAAAACTTAAATTAAATAGAGAGTTTAAAAACGAATTTGTAGTAAACGTGAATGAGAATAATCTGCCAACTGAACACACTATATTAATGCAATAGCAGAGATAAAAACTAAAAAGGCATACAGCCAAGGTGGTTATCACGTATGAATGGTAAAGGGGAGGTCTCGAGTTCGAGACCCCCAAGTGACAAATATTTGGAAATAAATCTTTTTGACAGCTTAAAATAGCTGGTGTCTTAGGAAAGACCATCTGGACAGCTTACTAGCTTAAGCTGTGAGGTCACAGCTTATTTGGGCTTATCAGTTAGTTGAATCTGATAAACTGAACTCTAGAGCAATTTATATCAGTTAGAAAATAAAAGCAGTAAACAAATCAGTGAAGTCAAAGCAAAAGAGAACTAGAATTAAGCTTATGACAGATTAGCAAGCAAAATAAGAACCAATTTGATGTAACAGATCAGTCAAAAGAGCAAGATCAGCATGTTTATTCAAATTAATCAAACTAAAATGCAGACAGAGCTCAATTTTATTAAACTTACAAAAGCCTAAATACCTAATCAGACTATTTAGATAGTCATGAACATCAAATTACCAAAGAACAAGTTTTAACTAAATCAATAACAAAACAAAAACTTAGACAGCTAAAAAAAACGAATTAAGATTACTACTAATATAACAGATTAAATCCTACTGCGACAATCCAAAAATAACACAAGGATAATTCAACTTTTCAAATAGATCAGTCCAAGTTAAGCAGATAAACCAAAGCAAGCTTAAACGTGTACCAGCTAGATAATTCTATAATCGAAATAAAAAGTAAACAAAAACTCAGACTAGCCTATCATTCTACTACTCTTATCAGCTTCCATATTATCCAATTTAAGTAAAAACACTTAAACTCACATTCTCAGCTTATGCAAATTAAGTAAATAACTCAAATCTCTATGCAGTTACTGAACACCTAAGCAGACTAAACAATCATCACACAAACAAATATAAACTCAAATAAATATCAGATTCGAAAACATTACTACTTAACATTCAAAAGCATAATAAATTTCAAATAAAATTTAATCTACTAGACTTGTAACATAAAATAGATTAGCACCTTATTGTTGAAACCTTTGAGACGTAGGAGTGCGCTGAGCATCCTATGAACTTAAACCGAACCACCATACCACCATTAATATTCATCACCCGAAGCATCTCCATCAATTAATATTGAATCGAGCAGATTCTTTTATACTTTTCCAGTAGGGAAAAATATTATCCAATCTTAAACGTTCAACATTAATCATAAACTATTAATTAGTTTATAATTAACATCACAACATTATACTTGCGAAATAGTATATAGAGATCAATTTATTAAATTGCATTAAACAGGAAAATAAAAAGAGACGAGACTCCAATATGATAAAATTAACTGAGCTTTTATTAATATTAAAGAGATTACAAGACTAAATTTAAAGAGAAAACAAGATTAACTTCTACAACTATTTTAACAGCATAATATTAAAGTAAAAGAAGGATGATTTTACAAGGAAATAATGGGGGTTTTTATAGCCTCCCAAGGCTTGCTGAGGAGCGGATATTCGGATTTCTCTGAAGAATATTCCTTCTTTATTTGTAGCCCTTGATCTTCAATTCTTTATTCTCTCTCCTGTTTTGGGTTGATCGGACGGATGAGGTAATTCACAATAGCACACGGATCGCCAACGTGGCATCCGTGTGCTAGTTGTGCTTCTTCTTTGGGATTTGATTGGTGGAATAGGCTGGATGAGGTGTTCATTCCAATGGCAAAACGCCACGTAGCAATCTCTTCCATACCCTCTCTTCCTTTAAACTTTGGGTTTTATTTCTTTTTGGTGTGAATTAAACGAAAAGATAAAAAGCCCCGTGTTAAACTGCTTTTTACCCATCTAGGGTTTGGAACAGTGGTGATTTTTTTACTGGTTTGGGATGAGAATGGAGTTGGGGAAGAAAGGTAATACATTGTTTATATCGAAATTAAAAAAAATGTGAGAGAGAGAGTGGGTGTCGGTTTTATTTGTTTAAGGTGAGTGGGGATATGAATGAATGGCTAAAAGATGAAAATGGATTATATTAAAGGAAAAGTAAAATGTGTACATGTGTTTATAACGTATCACAAAACCCTAAAGCCCATCATACAATCTTTTCATTTCGTTTCTTTTCACTGAAATGGGCTTGAGGCCCAAAACTCATGCCATCCGTGTAACTCTCCCATTTTGGGCCTTAATTATGGACTTGTCCAAAATTTATCCACTTAACATCCATTATTGGGCTTTTCAGGCCCAATAAGCCCATGTGGGACCCACTTGGCCCATTTCACTTATTTAAATATTAAATCCTCTAAAGTTGAGCTTGGTTTTGGCTTCCTCGATCTTTTTCATCAATCTCGTGTCGATTTTTGTCGATTTTCACGAACTTGGTACCTACACACATGAAAACAAGAAACAAGCATATCCAAGGCATATTTGATACATTTTGAGCATAATTCATTGTTATTTGATCCAAATGATATGAGTAAATACACTCATATCATACAACCATTTTTATGTGTTGTCTATGATTGGAGTTATTGTGCTATCCCGTAACACTCTGAAAGACCCTTCCGCTGTACCGATACGATAATTGAGAGTGTTACATTTATGCTGGTTCTCTTGTCCCTAAGAGACTTTCAGAATATTTAGGGTTTTCATATCAACCCTTCTTTTTGCTATGTCTTCAGTAGACACAGCTCTACCATCCAGCAACAACAGTTCTTGTAGCAATTGCAGCAACAACCTTTTCAGCTCTATTGAATGTGTTTCCATACTCAATGATCTCCCAGAGAGTGTAGTCATAGATCCCCAGATATTGCTCAAAGTTGAATTTCCACAATTCAAAGTTGGTTGCATCAAGCATGGGAATCTTGATGTTTGCAAAGGTGAGGAGGAAGAGGTTATTTCTGGATTTGACATGATGTTGTTTAGGGTTTTGAGAAAATTAGGGTTTTGGTGATTTTAGGGTTCTTGTGTTCTTTAAGATCAAAAGTTCCTCAACAAGCTCTGATACCACTTGTTGATCCCAAACTTAGATCGATTTAGCTTTATGTATACGAGATTAGATCAAGTAATACACTTAGAGAAACCTTTGTATATGTATATGACAATCTAAGTGTTATGCGGAATTAACACTTAAATAAGAACACACACGATGTAAACAAACTTTCACTTTGATTAATGATATCAAACTTGCTTACAATGAAAGTGTTTAACGTATGAAAACTTATTATTGAACATTAACCAAAAGGTCTTCTTTTATAGACATAAGAAGCCTTGTACAATAATCTATGTATCAACTATTCTAGGTAAAGATAAATATAGAAAATACATTGTTGTTCCTATCTTTACTAGAAGTAATCTAGAATATAATAAACGTGTAGATCATATCCTTCCATCAGTTCTTGTCTTCAATGTGTCAGCGCTTGACTTTGTCTTGTCAACGCTTGATCTGTCAGCGTTTGTTTTACTCCTGTCAACGCTTGTTTTACTCTTGTCAGCGCTCAAGTAGACTAACTGTAATTTATTCCCAACAAATCCGACGTTTAAAGCGTCAATAAATATTACTAGTAATTAAATAATAAATATTTAATTTTATGAAACGTAAACGTAAAAAGTTTTAAATTTCTCAGTTCGTCCGATTATAGAAAATGTTCAAAAATAAATTTGAATTTAGTTAACACGATTTTTGTTGATTTATCGAAAATAATTAATAAGATCCGTAAAAAAAATCTTTGTTTATACTTTGGTCAAAATTTTCTTAGTTGAAAAGCAAAAATTGTCGTTTTAAATTCCAAGTCATAGTTTAAATGGTTTCCTTATTCCGTCAGGTTGTCTCGAGGTATACACAAACATTTACTCCTAAGGGAGTTTAGTTAAATGATCCGGGTATGAGGGAATAATCCCGTAATAATCCTTTGATAAATATTTGTCAAAATATTTTTGCACTTTCTTTTTGGTATAACCCAAAGACTTAATGGCTCTAATCTTTTAATAGTCAATATAGATTCCATTATCTATTAATCATACGGTCAAATAATGTAACACTCTCAAATTTCGTATCGGTACAGCGGAAGAGTCTTTTAGAGTGTTACGGGATAGCACAATAACTCAAATCATAGACAACACATAAAAATGGTTATACAAGGTTTAACATACATTCATTCGATAAAAAGTTTCAAGTGTACAAAAGGTCCCAAATTATACAGGTCATTAAGTTTACAAAACATAGATCGAATGAACAGTTTTATTATTATGTGGGCCATCAAAGTCGATCTCTATCCGAATTACCTTCAAGCACCTGAGATAAAACCATGCAAAAATCATATCAGCGAATGCCGAGTGAATTCATAGAGTTTAATAAAACCCTTATGTAAAACAATCGTTGAAATCAGAACACAAGTATAATATCAGAAGTAAGTCCTCGTATTGCAAGTCAGGCAATATATAAATCAAAGCGTACATCTTAAACCGTCCATGAGACCGTAGCCTCAATATTACCATTACAGGTAATATTATTATCGTTATTAGCATCGTTATCGTATTGTATTGGAATACATTTGGATTATTATTAGCCGCATGCCATTGTTACCTTACTATCACAAACAACGGGTCGCGAACCCGACAAACATTTTGCCTATCTAAGTTAGCGTGTCGTCACAAAAATCACTCTATGTAAATCTTCTCTTACATAAATTCGCTTACCAATCAATATGGTACGACGGGGATCAACCGTCAAGGCGCGAACTGGGGTGATCGTCCCCAAATAGTACTATCATATGCATAAGCGTCTACCAAATCCCGGTAGTTCACAATTCATGCTAATGGGACTTTAAGTGACATAACCTAACTACTAATAATCTTTTTTATCTCGTTTATTGGGTCATCGCATCATTCAGGTTCATATCATTAAGCATACCATCGGGACTACTTGTGTTCTATTTTTATTAAAAACTAGCATGTTATCTCCCTCGCGGGTTTACAAATCATTTTATAAAACATTTAAAAGAGTGCGAGGCTATGAACTCACGTTGATAATGAAAGGCGGTTTATCGGCTACGGTCGTGCTTCGGTCACGGAAACCTATATAAATAATAATCGGTCTTAGACTTTTGTCCAATGACGTTATCAAAATGACAATTATGTATACATATGATGATTTTGTACATATGATGATGATCAAGTGGGTTTATAGATTCTCATTTACTCATTTTAGTGTTTATGTATTGGTAACTTTTATACTAGTTTACTAGTTTTACTTATTTACATGTTTTAGGTCCAATAAGCCTATTATAAGTCCATTAACATGTATTAATCCATTTTATACTTTTATTATCATTATTATACTTTACATGTTGGGCCCAAGTGGGTTAAGCCCAATAAGTAATTTTATAAGTGTTTAGCCCATTTAGTTGAATTATTAGTCCAATAATGCTAACTTAGCCCGTTAATGTCCATATGTTATATAGTTCGGGTTTTATCGGTTTTTACTGGTATTAAGTACTCATATATCAGTATATGACTTTTAAAAAGTTTACATTAGACGGGTCAACGTTAATTTTACGGTATTAGCCGAAAAACGTAAAAATCATGTTTATAATTTTTATAACTTATAAAACTTACCAAACTACCATTTTTATATAATTGTCCATTTATTTATCCTTATACATATTTATATAAATAAAATATATAAGTTAGTAGGTTTTAATTCATATTTTATACTATATTATTTTGAGTGCTTATATAATACTATTAAACTTTAATTTCACAAAATCTGATATTTAGTTTTACTTTCACCATTTTTATCATATCTTGAGTTCTATAAGGAGATAGAAGCTCATATTTGGATGGCCTAAACTTCATATTATGTGCTACAAATAAGTTAGTTATAGATACTGCTCAATCCATGTCTAAGTATCCTTAACATTCCCTACAAAACATACTATTTAGATTGGTATACAAATTTTGTTTTGATCATAGCTCACTCATTTTGATGATTCCATTACATGGCCAACTCTCACATGTGTATGACATCTAATACTTACTGTAAATTGATTCCAGCATGCAATTTTCTCAGTTTATAACTTGGTTACTTACTGTTTTTATACAACCATCATTTTAAGCAAGATTTTAACATTATTACCTATGGTTTTTCATCTCTTTAATCATATTTATCAACACTTGATCCCCACACAACATTTTTATCATCATATATTCATCATATACATATACAACAGGAAAGAAAATATATTTGATCTTTCAAAAATAACTAGAAAAATGGAAAGGATGATCTTGTTTACCAACCAAGATTATATCTTGTTTTTGGATGAAAACAACATGATGAACACCAAATATATCTTCAAAATCATCAACCACCAAGATTGTTTGTTGAGAAATCAGCCCTAGGACACAAGCAAATCACCTTCTTTGATGTTAATATGACCACCAATCAACAAGGCTTCAAGGTTTCTTCATGATATGAGTAGATAACATAAGATTTGTGGCTTGAATTGATCAAAAGGGGTGTTTGTTCTTGAATGTGGGACGGCAAAGGGGAGGGTGTGAGAGAGTTTTCTCAGTTGTTTTGCATGTGTTATGATTGCAAATGGTAAGTCTTAGGTGGTTTTGTGGTTTGATGGAAAGTTATAGCTTACTTGTTAAGATTTGATTAACAAGTGTAAGCAACTAGCTACAACATTGACACATCACTTGTGTGGCGTCAATAGTTGGCCGTCCCATATGAGTGGGGTGGGATAAACTTGTTTTGTCCCATCCCAATAATTTATGTGTATTCCTTGATTCTAGTTTCCTTGATTTGCGTGCCCTCGGGTCGTTTTACGAAAAACGTTTTTATAAATTATGAATCAACGGCACAAAACGAATATAATAAAAATTGTCTCATCAAAAACGGAGTTCGAAAACGTAAATACGTAATCCTAAGGTTTCCGGTTTAGTCGTAAAGGACGCTAAATTATGCAGGTAAGCCCAAATTTAAATCCGTAAATTGTGAGTTCATCAACCAACACCAAAATAAGTTTCAAAATAATATACGAGAAAATAATTGACTACCTGAAAATGTTAGATTGTCACAGCTTTTCCTCCTAAAAGGGATCAACGTACTCGTGATCCATTTCATTTTGATGTCCATTTCTTATTGAAATCAAAGAGGTGCGGATATTTCTTCCACATTTCGTCCTCTCGTTTCCAAGTAAATTTTAGTCCATGCTTTGAACTCCATCGGATCTTGACAATAGGTATCCGACTTTATTCAGTTGCTTTACCTCACGATCCATAACCTCTACGGGTTCTTTGATAAAATTCAACTTCTCATCTATTCGAACCTTATCCAACGAAATATTCTCATCACTCTCTGCTAAACATTTCTTCAGATTAGATACATGGAATGTGTTGTGAACACCATGAAGTTCTGGGGGAAACTCTAGTTTGTAAGACACCGGACCTACTCTAGATAAAATCTTAAAGGGTCAAATATAGCGGGGATTCAATTTCCCTCGATTTCCAAATCTTATAACCCCTTTCCGTGGCGATACTTTCAACATTACTCGGTCACCCACTTCAAACTCCATCAGCTTCCGCCGCACATCCGCGTAACTTTTCTGTCTACTACGGGCAGTCAACAGCCTTTTCTTAATCTGAACTATCATCTGCGTAGTCTACCGGATCAATTTCGGTCCCAGGAGCTGGGTATCCCCAACTTCACTCCAACATACAGGAGATCTACACTTCCTACCATACAAAGCTTCAAACGGTTCAGCCTTAATACTAGAATGGTAACTATTGTTATACGAAAAATCTGCTAACGGCAAATGTTTATCCCAATTCTTACCAAAATCTATCACACAAGCTCTCAACATATCTTCCAGTGTTTGTATCATCCTTTCACTCTGCCCATCAGTCTGGGGGTGATAAGCAGTGCTCATGACAAGATTCGTTCCCAAAGATCTTTGGAGAGATTTCCAAAAATTCGATGCGAATCTAGGATCTCAATCTGAAATGATCGATACAGGCACTCCATACTTGCATACAACATTCTCAAGATAAATACGAGTCAGCTTCTCTAGTGAGAACTGCTCTTTAACCGGAATGAATTATGCTGATTTGGTCAGTCTGTCGACAATGACCCAAATCGAGTTATTTCCAGATGATGTTCTAGGAAGCTTGGTGATAAAGTCCATCGTAATTCGCTCCCACTTCCATTCAAGAATCTTTGGTTGTTGAAGTAGTCCTGATGGCTTTTGATGTTCAGCTTTGACTCTAGCACAAGTCAAGCATTGAAGACATACATAGCAATATCAGCTTTCATATTCGGCCACCAGTACAACTTTTTCAAATCATGATACATTTTATCAGATCCCGGATGAATGGAATACTTAGATTTATGGGATTATAACATAATAAAATCTCTTAAGCCTCCAAACTTAGGTATCCACATACGACCTCTTAAGCATTTCAATCCATCAGCTCTAACCTTTAAAGGATCTCCTTCTCCTCGGAACCCTTCATTAACAAAATTTTCTTTCTTACAAGCTTCTACTTGCGCATTTCTAATTTGCTCAGGCAAATTATTATGCACGGTCAAGACTAGAGAACGTACCCTGATAGGCTCTCTATCTTTCCTGGTTAATGCATCGGCAACAACATTGGCTTTTCTTGGGTGATATTTTATATCACAATCATAATCACTTAACAACTCTATCCATCTTCGTTGCCTCATATTCAATTCCTTTTGATCGAGAATATACTATAGGCTTTTGTGATCGGTGAATACCGTACACTTGGTGCCATACAGATAATGTCTCCACAACCTAAGAGAAAAGACTACAGCTCCTAACTCAAGATCATGAGTAGTGTAATTCTCCTCATTCTTCCTTAATTGCCTAGAAGCATAAGCTATTACTTTCTCGCGCTGCATCAAAACAGCTCCATAGCCTCTAAGAGATGCATCACAATATACTACAAAATCTTCACTCCCGTCGGGTAATGATAGAATTGGCGCACTAGATAATTTTTTCTTCAATATCTGAAATGCTCCATCTTCATCACTTCCCCAAACGAAAGGTTTATTCTTCTGGGTAAGCTTAGTCAAAGGTTTAGCTATTAAAGAAAATTCTTTAATGAATCGCCTATAATAGCCAGCCAATCCTAAGAACTGTCGCACTTCCGTTGGCGTTGTCGGTGCAGACCAATTCTTAATGGCTTCAACCTTTACAGGATCAACATGAATTTCATCCTTGTTAATCACATGACCAAGAAATTGCACAGAATCTAACAAAAAATCACATTTCGAAAACTTAACATACAACCTTTCATTCTTTAACAAAGTTAAACCAATCCTTAAATGTTCTCCATGTTCATCTTTATTCTTAGAATAGATTAGAATGTCGTCAATAAACATAATCAAAAATTTGTCCAAGTAGGGTTTGCACACTCGATTCTTTAGATCCATGAAAACCGCAGGTGCGTTAGTTAACCCAAATGGCATTACTTGAAATTCATAGTGTCCATAATGAGTTCTAAATGCAGTTATAGGAATATCTTCTTCACGGACGCGAAGTTGATGATATCCAGACCGCAAATCTATCTTAGAATACACACTAGATCCTTATAGTTGATCAAACAAATCATCAATCCTTGGTAAAGGATATCGATTTTAATCGTCAACTTATTCAGTTCCCTATAATCAATGCACATACGGAAAGATACATCCTTCTTCTTAACGAACAAGACTGGAGCTCCGCAAGGTGACGAGCTCGGTCGAATAAAACCTTTATCAGACAACTCCTTAAGTTGTTCAGATAACTCCTTTAATTTAGAAGGGTCTAATCAGTATGGCGCACGTGCCACCGGTGCAGCACCAGGAATTAAATCGATTCGAAACTCTACTTGCCTTATCGGTGGTAGTCCAGGTAAATCTTTAGGAAATACCTCAGGAAATTCACAAATAATAGGTACATCTTCCAATCGTTTCTCCCTAGACTCATTCCCGGTCACTCGAGCTAAGAATAACTTGCAACCGTTCCTGATGTACTTTTGGACTTTAATACATGAAACGATTTTCAAACGGGATTCACCTCGATTACCATCAATTACTAACGTCCTATTCCTAAGAGGAATCTTATGTTGGGAATAAAATGTAGCCAGTACACTTAAACGCTGACAAGAAGAAAACAAGCGTTGATAAGAAGAAAACAAACGTTGATAGATCAAGCGTTGACAGGAAGAAGTCAAGCGTTGATAGGTTGAAGACAAGCACTGATGGAAAGATATGGTCTACGCGTATTATGTTTCTAGTTTGTTTCTAGTAAAGATAGGATCAACAATGTATTTTCTATAATTATCTTTACCTAGAATAGCTAATACGTAGACTCTTGTACGAGGCTTCTTGTGTCTATAAAAGAAGACCTTTAGGTTATGTTTTCATATAAGTTTTTCATACGTTTAACACTTTCATTGTAAGCAAGTTCGTTATTATCAATCAAGTGAAAGTTTGTTTTACAACTGTTTGTGTGTTCTTGTTTGAGTGTTAATTCCGCATAACACTTAAATTGTTTTATACATAAACAAAGTTTCTCTACGTGTTTAACATGATCTAATCTCATTTACACAAGCTAAATCGATCTAAGTTTGGGATCAACAAGTGGTATCAGAGCTTGTTGAGAAACTTTGATCTAAAAGAACACAAGAACCCTAAATCACCAAAAACCCTAATTTTCACAAAACCCTAAAGACATCATGTCTACTCCAGAAGTAACCTCCTCCTCCTCCTCAAACCACAACATCAAGATTCCCATGTTAGAACCAGACAATTTTGAGTTGTAGAAGTTTAACTTTGAGCAATATCTGCAAATCCATGACTACATTCTCTAGGAGATTATTGAATATGAAAACACATTCAATAAAGCTCAAAAGATGACAGATGCCATTGCTACAAGATCAGCTGTTCAAGGATGCTCTGAAGCAGATAAGAAAGAAAAACCTGAAGATGGTAGAGTTGTGTCTGCTGAGGACATAACAAAGAGAAGGGTTGATATGAAAACCCTAAGCATTCTGAAACTCTCTTTGGGACAAGAAAATCAGCACAAATACAGAGGTTATGAGTCTGCAAAAGATCTTTGGGCAGCCCTTGAAGTTGCAAATGGTGGTAATGCTGATACGGTGGAAGAGAAAAAGAAGCAACTCTTGCATGAGTATGCTGTTTTTAAGGCTCAACCTAATGAGAAGCTAAGTAGTGTGAGAAGCAGACTTCTCGACATTACAAGTAAGCTGTCCTTCATGGGGACAGTGATTGGTGATTTTGACATTATTGCTACTTTTCTTAAAAGCCTTGGTGATGCATGGAAGATTGAGTCAAGGTCTATAATTGCCAATAACACTCACAAAAGTTCTACTTTTGATGATGTGTATAATAAACTGAGGCTGATAGAGAATGAAACTCTTTTGGATCATGGAGGCAAGTCTACAAATGGTAATATGGCCTTCTTCTCGCATAGTGAAGGTCAATTTGATCAGAAGGAGTCTTACATGCACCAAGTTACTGGATCAACCTGTGTCAACGCTGGATCACATCTTGTCAACGCCTCACATTCAGACGCTGACACATACAAAATTGACTCACCAAGAGTTAAACCTGCTGGTATGGATCTGGATACTGTGTGTGCATACATTGCTTCATTGCCCAATGGTTCAATGATTACTTATGAGGACCTTGAGAAAATATGTGATGAGCACTTGGAGGAGATGGATATAAAATGGAATATGGCTCTTGCAAGTATAAGAGCAAACAATTGGAATAGAAGATTAAAGAAGAAGATGACGTTTAATGCTAAGGACACTGCTGGATTTGATAAATCCAAGGTTGAATGTTACACTTGTCATCGTATGGGGTACTTTATGAGAGAATGCATATCTCCAAGAAGATCTGATGCTGGAAAACCCTCAAGCCAAATTGTTAAGGCTCAGGATCCTAATTCCATGGTGGCAATGCAAGAAATTGATAGTGTTGGATGGGACTGGAGCTATTTAGCTAAGGATGAGGAAGAGGATAAAGCATTGGTTGCTGAGATAGAAGAAGAAGAGCATGTTCACTATGCTCTCATGGCACACTCCTCATCTTCATCAGACAACGAGGTATATGATGATGCTTATTGTAGTAAGGGTTGTCGTTTAAATACTGAAAGACTTAACAAAGAGGTTTTAAGACTGTTATCATATGTGAGTAATGAGAGATGCAAGTTGTCTAACTATCAACTTGCTCTTACTCAAACTGAAAAGACTGTAGCTGAGTATAAGAAAATGGAGCTTGACCTAAAAGATAAAATCAATATCTTAAAACATGATTTAAATGCTAGTACTGATATTAGAAATATCATGGAGAGGGTCAATGCTGAACTACAGGTTAAGTTAGATGAGGCTATCAAGAATAAGGATAATGTAGACCTTAAAATTCAAAGATTTGATAAGGCCTCACAAACCCTAGGAGAATGTGTTAGTAAACAAAGGGATTCTAGGGACATGACTGGGATTGGGATGAAAGTGTATGCTGGTGTTCCACCACCAATTGGGGACTTCTATGGTGTCCAAAGAAAGGACTTATCTTGGCTGGTTTACCAGAACTCCAAGAAGAGGAATTTATTCCTCCACCAAGAGTCCTTACCCCAGTAGAAGAATATAGGCAGAAGTTGACTGATTTGGACCAATGGAAGAAAGCCAACCCTACCTTGTTTGTCAAGGGTGGCATGCTTTGTGATAGACCAAATGAGTCTACCCCTATCAAAGTAACAAACCCAATCACTGGCAAGACTGTTAACCTTGGCTCAAACGTTGTTAGAAAACCTAGCATTAAATATGCAGAAATGTATAGGAATATTAGGTCACCAAAAAGCCAAGTTAGTGATAATGGAACAGGTTTCTTTTCTTCTAGACCTAGAGTTATGTCTTGAAAAGCCTGTTATACTTGTGGTATCTTTTCACATTTAGCCTATAAGTGTGTCAACGCTTCCAAGGTCAACGCTGACAAAAGGTCAAACACTGCCAGACCCAAAACTTTTGTGGAGCAAAGTCTACAAGTTGTTAGACTAGCCCCATTCTTTACTAAAGGGTCTAACACTTATGGACAAAGACCATTTCAGAATACCAATACATAGTCTAATAGGCAATGGGTACCTGTAGCAAACCCTAGGTTCAACGCTGCTAAGGGTAATTTCAGCGTTGACAAGACCAAATCAAACGCTGACAGAAACGTTGCCAGGCCAAAAAATGGTAAATATTTGTAACCACAGGGAAAGGGATCTAAAGCTTCTTCTAGCTTGACATGGAGACAAACGCAAGATCAAAACCCTAATTCTAATGGGATTTTTATGACCTGTAACAGATTTAATTATATTTCAAAGATCATCACAAAACCAATTGGGGTTAACTGGGTGTTCAATCCAAAAAGGGATGAACAAGGGGTTGTTATGAGGACTAAGTCTGTTCTTGTTGAACAACCAAATGAATCCAAGTCTGCTCAGGCTTGGGTTCCAAAAGAAAACTAATTTGTTTTCTTTATGTGCAGGGCAATCAAAAACAGGTGAATGATTATGGCTATTGGGATAGTGGATGCTCTAGGCACATGACTGGGAAGGAAGATTATCTCACAAACTTCACTCCCATTAAGGATGGTGATAAAGTTTACTTTGGAGGCGGATATGGAACTATCACAGGCAAAGGAACTCTTCTAACCAACAATTTGTGTTTTGAAAACGTGTTTCTGGTAAAAGAACTTGACTATAATCTTTTTAGTGTATCACAAGTTTGTGATAACAAAAATAAAGTTCTTTTCACTAATACTGAATGCTTGGTGTTGAGCAAGGATTTTAAAATACCAGATGAGAAATTTATTAATTATAGGACACCTAGGCATAAGGAAATTTATAATGTGAATCTTAATGGTATTAGGATGAATAATAACTTGTCATGTCTTTATGCTAAAGCTTCAGTTGATGAGAGTAATCTATGGCACAGGAGACTAGGGTACATTAACTTTAAGAATATAAACAGACTTGTGTGACATGGCTTGGTTGATGGTTTGGCTGAAAAGGCTTTCCACATTGACCACTCTTGTGTTGCATGCCTTAAAGGCAAACAGCACAAGGTCTCATTTAAGTCTAAACAGGTGCACTCTAGTTCTAAACCTCTTCACTTGCTACATATGGACCTGTTTGGTCCAACTAATATAGAGAGTTTGAATGGTAAATCTTATTGTTTTGTTGTCACTGATGACTTTTCTAGGTTTACTTGGACTTTCTTTTTAGCCATGAAAAGTGACACTACTGATACTTTAATTAACTTTATTAACCAAATTGAAAAGAAAACTAGTTATGAAGTTAAGATGCTTAGAAGTGATAATGGTGGTGAGTTTAGAAATAAACTGTTGGATGATTTTTCTGCCAAGAAAGGGATTACTAGACAGTTTAGTATTGCCAGAACCTCACAACAGAATGGGGTTGTTGAGAGAAAGAATAGAACCCTAATTGAAGCAGCCATGACTATGTTGGCTGATGCTCACTTTCCCATTGCATTTTGGGCTGAGGCTGTGACTACAACTTGTTATGTTCAGAATAGAGCATTAGTCAACAAGATACATAACAAAACACCTTATGAGTTACTTTGGGGAAGGAAACCTAATATTAGTTTTCTTAAACCTTTTGGTTGTCATGTAGTTGTACTAGATACTAGTGATGCCTTAGGTAAATTTAGTGCTAAAGGTGATGAAGGCTACTTCATGGGTTATTCAGTGCAAATCAAAGGATATAGGGTTTACCTTAAGATGGAAAAACGTATACTTGAAAAAGTACATGTTAGGTTTTTAGAGAGTAAACCTAGTGATCCTGAAAGTGGTCCAAATAGGCTATTTGACTTGGAACCTCTATCCAGGACTTTGAATTATATGTCTGTTACTAATCCAAACATTGTGAAGGTAACTTCAAGTGTTGTGGAAGAACCAGTTGTTGATGTTTCAGGTACACAGGTTAATGAAGAGATTGGATCACAAGCAGACAAGTCATCTCCCATACTTGAGCATGTCACTATTCCCATATGGACAGATGCTTTTGCTGCTGCTGTTGCTGGAAAGGAAAATGGTGGTCCCCAAGTATCACCTGTTAACAACATGCATGGTCCTTCAGGCGCTGACAAAGGAAAATCTGGCGCTGACAGGACAAATTCAGGCGTTGATGGCTCAAACGTTGACAAGACTATTTCAGGCGTTGATGGATCCAACGCTAACAACCTTGGTTCAGGCGTTGACAACTCTTTTTACCATATTTTCTCTTACAATTTTGAACAAGGTGAACCTTCAAGCAGAAATGGAGAGGTTCATACAGATATTGATGGAAGAGAGTCTGAAGAAGATATGGTAACTTGGATGATGAGATTGAAGACAACAGACTTTTTGAGGGAGGAGTTCTTACTTCTACAATGAAGGATCACCCCTCTTCTCTAATTATTGGAGATATGATGTCTCCTGTTCAGACTAGAAGATCTCATCAGAATCTTGGAGGATTTATTGCCAATATACACAAGAAGATTGATACCCCTCTTGTTCAAGCATGTTTGTTTGCCTGTTTTCTATCACAACAGGAACCCAAGAATATTTTTGATGCTCTCAAAGAACCAAGTTGGGTGGAAGAAATGCATGATGAGCTTCACCAATTTGCTATTCAGGATGTTTGGGAGTTGGTTGATTGTCCTAGATATGTCAAACCTATTGGGACAAGATGGGTTCTTAGAAACAAGAAAGATGAAAGAGGCATTGTGGTCAGAAACAAGACACGTTTAGTGGCTCAAGGATATACACAAGAGGAAGGGATAGACTATGAGGAGGTCTTTGCACTAGTTGCAAGGATTGAGGATATAAGGATATTTCTAGCCTATGCTTCCTGCATGGGCTTTACTGTCTATCAAATGGATGTGAAGAGTGCTTTCCTTTATGGCACAATTGTTGAGGAGGTATATGTCATGCAGCCTCCTGGTTTTGAAGACCTAGAGCATCTAGAGAAGGTGTATAGAGTCAAGAAAGCTATTTATGGACTTCATCAAGCTCCAAGAGCATGGTATGGCACATTGTCCACCTATCTGGTGGAAAATGGATTTAAAAGGGGCACCATAGACCAGACCTAATTTACCAAGAAGACTGGTAAGGATGTCTTACTTGTTCAGATTTATGTGGATGATATCATCTTTGGCTCTACAAACCCAAATATGAGTGAAGACTTTTCTAAACTTATGAAAGACAAATTCAAGATGAGTGCAATGGGGGAGATGAACTTCTTTCTAGGGTTACAAGTTCAGCAGAAAGAAGATGGTATCTTCATCTCTCAAGACAAGTATGTAGCATGAATCTTGAAGTTTGGCTTTTCTCCACATGAAAAACGGGCTAGTACTCCTATGGATAGATAACACCCTTGGGGAAAAGTTAGAGATGGAAAAGATGTGGATGTCAGGCACTATAGATCAATGATTGGTTCATTGATGTATCTCACAGCCTCAAGACCTGACATTATGTTTGCTGTGTGTGCATGTGCACGCCATCAAGTGACTCCCAAAGAGTGTCACCTTCATGCTGTCAAGAGAATCTTTAGGTACCTTAGATGTTATCAAGATCTTGGATTATGGTATCCAAAAGATTCACCATTGGAGCTTATTGCATATTCAGTCAGTGACTATGGTGGTGATAAATTTGATAGAAAATCCACAACTTGTGGATGTCAGTTTCTTGGGAGTAGGTTGATATCTTGGCAATGCAAGAAACAAACAGTGGTGGCCAATTCTACAACTGAAGCAGAATATGTAGCAGCAGTCGCTTGTTGTGGACAAGTCTTATGGATTCCGAACCAGCAGTTGGATTATGGGTATAATTTCATGCATACCAAGATTTTTGTAGACAATAACAGCACTTTATGCATTATTAAAAATCCTGTACATCATTCTAAAACAAAACACATAGAAATTAGACATCATTTTATTAGAGATTGTTTTGAAAAAGGTTTAATTCAACCTGATAGGGTTGACACAGAAGAAAATGTGTCTGATTTATTAACTAAACCTTTTGATACTGGAAGGTTTCAATACTTGGTAACAAGTATTAGAATGATCAATCTCACATAATATGTGTTTTGGGGTCTTATTGTAGAAGTATGTACAGGATATGCATTGTTATTGGTCTTTTTGAAAAGTTAGATTTTCCACTATATTTGTCTAACACTGGCAAAGGTTATTTTAACGCTGATAAGTGTTATCGTGACGTTGTCAGCAATATGTTAGTTTTGTGGTTTTTGATCTAAGTGTCCAGGCGTTGTTAGCATTGTACCATTGGATACAGAGTTGCTTATGGATCCTTGGAGAATCAATTGGAGCATGTTTCAGTTTATGGATGATGGTTGGAATATCTTTATTCCTATCTTGACATAAATTTTTATTTACATGCATATTATTGGGCAACGTATGTATCATAGTTTAAGGGGAGGTTTTAGGAACCTTTAGGACTTTTGGGTATTCTTATAATACTCTTATCACAATTCTAGATTGTGTCCACATGTGAGTATGAGTTAGTTTACTAAATCATGAGGCACTGTAGCATGCAAAGTTGACATACTATGCATGCTGCCAAGACATTTTTGGCCTAGAATTGGATGTGGTCTGTTGGGAGACTTGGGAATGATTTACAATGGGTTTACCTGGGAGTTTCAAGGAATTTTATGAGATAACTTAATTGTTAAGAATTTTGGTTAGCAAGGGACACTAGAGGACTGTTATGTCTATCTTGCATAAGCAAGTGTGCATAACTGGACAGTGCATGCCGCCCTATAATAATTATCAATTTATAGGTTATCTTCACTAGGATAAATTACTTTGTTAAGGTCCTTTTTCATTTTTATTACTTTTATTTTTGGACGCTGACAAATATTTTTCCAAGCGTTGTTATGACCAATTTGGACGCTGACATGGCTTTGGCAAACGTTGACAAGAATATAGCTGTTGGGCGTTGATGGGTTATTTTTGACCGTTGACACTCATTGGGACCTACCCAGTTGTTATTTTTGACAAATTTTGGGGCCGTAATTTTGGGAGTAGATAACTTTTAATTAATGCACAAGATAACTTATTTTCTTTTCAATATTTTCATCATTATATTTTGAAAATAGTTGCCTAATTTTTGACCAATCACATGTGCCTATCTCTCCTATATATTTGGCTCATATTTTTAAACAGGGGACTTCATATTCTTGTCTAACACTTTTTCACCTATAATTCATCTTTCTCAATAATTCACAAACAGCTTTCTTTAAACAATGGCACCAAAGTTTAAACCAAGTGACTTGGTATTGGGATTTAGGAGTCAACACAACATGATTGCTTATTTGGAGGCTAATGATACTTTGTTTCCACAATACACTCAGAGGGTGGCGTATTTGAATGCATCTCCAATTAGGTATGCACTTTCTCATGCTCCTCTCATCCCTGTCACTCATATTAAACAGTTTTGGAACACTGTCAGTTCCTCAACAATTAATAATGTGACTACATTAACAACTATTGTTCATGGGCATTCTTGGGTGGTTACTGAAGCCTTGGTTCGCCAGGCTTTGCATCTTGATGATGCAGATGGTATAACCACCCTCCCCATCAATGAAATAGAACAAGGACTTCGGGCTTTGGGGTATCCTATCCATGATGAGGGTACTTTAAACAAATATCATAAACAAGAATTTCCCCCAGCCTGGAAGTACCTCATACATGTCATCCTTCAATGTTTGAGTCCCAAATGTCCTGCACACAATGAAATTAATAGATCCATTGCTAGTGAAATTGTAAAACCCGCATGCTTTTACCATGCATAGTACCCTTAGGATCATACGTACTAGTTAAAACTTTCCTAATATAGCATGATTACGATTACGTGTTAGGATTTTACGTATTACGTACGTGTTAGAACACGATAAGTATTTTATATGCACGATCACGTAATAATTATTTAACAATAATTAATCACGAACATGCGATCATGAAATCATGAACGTAATTAAAACACGAACTATTATTAATTGCGTATATATATTTATTACGAGCGTAATTAAATATATTAGATCACGATATTTACGTAACGAGAACACTTAAAACGCGAACACAAATAATCACGAACGTGTAACTTATTAATTAGACACGGAAAACATTCGGGTTACCCTTGTGGGCCCCATTACCACGAATTTAGGAGGAGGGATGGGCTTAGCCCATCAATTTTTCACTAAAAAGGAAAAGGGATATTTTTCACTACTCATTTAATCTTTACAGAAGATTTTTAAGAAAACCTAAAAACCCTCCTTCTCCTTCTCTCTTTGTGCCGCCACCCATAGATCACCATACAAGGTGATTATTTGATCTTTGATCTTGAAGATTTGTTGATTGTTCGTGTTTGTTCTTCGTTCTCTTGATCCACGAATACGGTAAAACCTTTTTAAACCTTTTCTTTTAATTTAATTTTTTTTATTAATTATGAACATGTGATGTTTTTATAAAAAACATATTAATTAAACATAGATCTAACATGTTTTGATGATTAATTAAATCAAAGGGTCGATTTAAGGGGTGTTTTGGATTTGGCCGCAGGCTGCAACCGACCCCAAGGGGGTTTCGGTTTGCCTAGCCGACCTCCACCAAGACCATATGGTCTCGGTTGGTGCGTGTGGGTCCCACGGCAGCAAGGTAAACACGGGGTACCCCGAGTTGGTTCGGGGTACGGTGTCGATCTCATGTCCGGTTCATGTTTTTAGCCTAGATCCGGTTCATGGTGTATGTTAGTTTTTTTTTATGTTTATGAACTTATGTTAAAATTAAATTAATAAAATGATGTGATTAATTTAATAACATGACTTAGGTTATTTAATTATTAATGATCATGAAATTATTTTAACCTAAGTAGTTATATATTTAAGACTTATAATTAATTAATTATTTTAAAACCATGGATATAATTAATTAATTAACATGACTTAGGTTATATTATTAATATATAATAATACATATTTTAACCTAAGTATTTAACTTATTTAATTAAAAACATGTTATACTTTAATTAAATATTTTAACCTATAGTTTAATTTAATTACATGAAATAACTATTAAACTATACATTATATCATATGACTTAGAAAATAATCATGTAAACACTTAGGCTTATATACTTAACTTATTTAACCAGCTTATTTCTAATTATGGAAACTTTCTATTTTTAGAAACTTAATTAAATAAGGCAGCTAATCTATTTATGGAAACCATCTATTTTTAGAAACTACTTTATTTTAGGCAGCTAATCTATTTATGGAAACTTATTTATTTAAGGCAGCTAATCTATTTATGGAAACTTTCTATTTTTAGAAACTTATCTATTTTAGGCAGTAAATCTATTTTTGGAAACTTTCTATTTTTGGAAACTTTCCATTTTTGGAAACTTTCTATTTTTGGTAACTTTCTATTTTTGGAAACTTTCTATTTTTGGAAACTTTCTATTTTTTGGAAACTTTCTATTTTTGGAAACTTTCTATTTTAGGAAACCTGCTATTTTTGCAAAGTTACTTATTATTACACAGTAAGTATAATAACACATGAAATACCAGAAATACTTAATCAGATTAAACAAAATATAAGATAAAACACAGTTTAAGGCTTTAAAACAGTAAAACATGGTAAGAACACATAAAATAAGCTAAGACATGACATAAAACCAGCTATGTATTTAGTAAGCAGTTACTTATTCATGTACGTATTTATGTAGCACTAGTGATTCGGAAGTAGGATTTCTCGCAGTTCGTCTTTCTCGTTCACTGGACATAAGGTACGGATTCCCGTCCTTTCAGTATGGACATTCTTTCCTTATTAGGATTCCCCGTATGCAACCAACTGTTTTCCCGTAGTATAAGTTATGAGTTTGATTGCTTATGTTTAATTAAGATTACCTATAGCCATATACATGCATGACCAGTTTCACCTAGTTATGGAGGTACCATAACCATAACATTAGAGGCACTGATGTTATGACTTCACCACGGCGGAGTGATTGCTCGTGGCGTCCCTTCAGCTTTTGGCCATTTATTAATATTTATCATGTGGGGCGTATGGGTGCATCCTAGTTACATGTTTTATTCAGGATTACATGGTGAATGTGGTGTGTGCCTTGCATCCTTCACAAGGAGCTGATCCCTCCTACCCAAAAACCAGTATATTAAATTAGAGGCTGCCCCTCTAATTTGTATGATGAGGTCACCCCTCCAAGTATTCATGCACGATGGATTTTCATGACCTATATTGGCTAATGGTAAAATATGTTAAACAGTTTTCATAAGATAAACATAAGGCTTTTCAAACTATAAAACCAGTTTTATAAACATGTTCCAGGTTTTCCAGGACTTATACATTTCCGCTGCTATTAAGTCTCTATTATGTTTTAGTCACTTATACTATGTCTATATCCGTGCACTAAGCGTTTTGCTCAGCCGTTACTTTCCTTTCCATGTCCCAAAACGGCAAGTACCCTAGGAAAGACTCGAGCATTTGGAGGACGTGCGTAGGATGGAAGCTGCTAGAGACTTCTTTTCCTTTTTGCCTTCATATACTTATGCTTGTTTAGTCTTTCATTCATTTCTTTTGCTTTATTATGTTTTGGGCTTATGTTTGGGAACCGATGTTTGATTTCGGTTATCCCTATGGTCATGTAATGTTTATACATTTATCCTTGTATGCTTTGATGACACGCCATAATTACGCGTGACATTCCATTATCAAAATGGGGTGTTACAATTATGGTATCCGAGCCAAGGCTTCGACCGGTAGGCTCTAAAACTCGACCTGTGACTAGTGGGTAGTCACCAGGAGCTTCCTAAGCCAACGTCTGTTATTCTACGTATTGATGTTTTCAGCGCATTGTTGTTTTAACCATGATGTTTTCAGCACCTTGAGGTTTTAACCTTGATGTTTTCATCGATATTGTTTTACTAATATGGATGGACAACCGTCATTCATATTTAGTTATGTGTTATTGTTTCATGCAAAATGTTCCTCGTGAACTGTGACTATGTGGACTGAAACCCAGTAGTTCATAATTAGTCACATAAATTTTTTTTTCTGATAAGTTTTGACAGATAAGTTTCATTGATTTATGTTTCATGCATCATTGTTGCAGGGATTATGACTAAGTAATGGTTGGTACAGGCCTGGCCCTATTTAGTCGCATGTGCTTTTATCGAAACTTTTAACTTTGGGACTGACCCATAGGCGTCCCCTCACTATGTCTTTTGTTTTGGGACCGACCCATAGGCGTCCCCTCGCACATATAAAGGTTTTATAAACTACATTACGCATTCATGCACTGTTTTTCATGCATAAAATTTTTCTCATGATTTAAATTGGCATAAATTTTTTTTTATGTCCCCCCATAAGTTATTATGTTTTTATGTCAAGTATGTTTTCATACGGTCATGGTTAACTTCAGTTTCATGCTGATTATGTTATACACTTCTTCATGATAGATGGTTTCATGTTTCTTCATGATAATTCCGTCTTCATGTTGATTATGTTTTACGCCTCTTTTGTTATTTACGTTGTCCTGCAAGACATTGCTGGATTTCATTGAATTCTGCTTTCATGATAGTCATGGTTGGTTTTCATTTATCATGCTGTCAGGCAAATCATCGTTGAATTTGGTGTAACCACACTTTAGCGTTTCTCTATGCAACCAGAATGAGGTATATACTGGCATTGCTAGGTTATCATGATGGTTTTCTTAATCATTTAATTGATATACTTTCTTTAGATCATGATAAATGATCGACTCCATACCGATCATTTCATGTGCATTCCACGTGTACTCCATGTACCATATTTCATGTGTATCACATGTACCTTAATCCATGTGTATTCCACTTGCAATACTTCACGAGTATTCGCTAGTCGATTCTGAATCACCTCATGCGTATTTTCAATTGCTGATGTTCTACAATTTTGCTGATGCCGCTCATAACTTGGAGATGTTACTAAAGGTTGATGCTGTTGACGTTCGGAGACACTACGAGATGCGGATGCTGTTCACAACTTAGAGATCCTACAAGACGAAGACAAAGGCGTCGGAGCAAAGCAATTGGACGAGAAGATGCTTCACCATCAGACGATTTCCATCAATCATTGTCCCTAATTCGTAGTTACATGTCATACGTCATTCAGCTGTCATTTCAGTCATATGAGTGCAAACCGGTACCAGCCGGCCACTCAGCTGAATAGTTACATGAATCACGGTCATGAGAATGGCCGTCATGGAACTGACAGACAGGACGATAGTAACCACTACTATGACATAAAATATCCTAGAAATCGCAGCCGAGGCTCCGGCCGCGGACGTGATCAGACATACAAATGATCAGTAGTCCAACCGATCCGCCAATTCTGGCATAATAACCATATATTATGGTTATACTTGTTTCACATCTCGAGACACATGTCAAGACATCAGTCAAGACACATGTCTCACGTATACTTTCTAAAGACACATGTCAAGACATCAGTCAAGACACATGTCTCACGTATACTTTCTGAAGACACATGTCAAGACACCAGTAAATACATATGTCATGCTTATAGTACCAAGACACGAGTCAAGACACAGGACTCACGTCCAACTATGGAACATTTCTAAGAAATTCAGGGTACCATCCAAGGGTATATCCATTTGGTTGTGCTATGTATTAATCAGGTCACAAGAATTTCAATACCGTTACCGGCGCATCAGTGAGAACTGTCATGTTGCCGATGTCACTTTCATTTCTTTCACCATAGTTCATATCTTCATGACCATGAAGGACGCCTTTCGTATTCCCACGTATACGAAGGTTTTCCTTCAGCTTAATGATAAGATCCAAGCTTCTAACGCATTCCCTCGGACAGACACGAGATGAATTATATCCTAATCATAGACTAGGAACAGCACACCATGCTACGATTCATAATTATGTACAGTAATGTTCAGGCTCCTGAATTCATGCAGCTTGATTTTCCATCAGGAAAATATGTATAAATTATCTATGCTTACAAGCATGTGCGTTGTTAGCCATGGTCGCTAAAATTTTCTAGCTGTCAGTAAGACACGACCACTTAAGTCTTTTACGCATAGCCAGTTGATTATTCCAAAATCTTCCCATACATTCCAGAAGAACTTACAAGGAGAAGGGCGGTGCCATGAGATTATATGTCGACTACCGTCGGCGTAAACAAATCACCATTCATGACCGTTATACTCCTCCACATATTGACAACATGTCCAATCAACCGTATGGTGTTAATCACTTTTCAAAGATCGAACTCATGATCATGCTGCCAACAGTGACGAATGAAACAGCAGGACATGTCCATGACTGCTATTCGTACACGACTCGGTCATGCTAGATTTATGATTTTGAATTAGTCTCATCAATGCTCCAACGGCATTATAAGAATGAGTTTCCATGAACTCATAGCAAATTCATCAGTGTTTTCATTAAGGATAACCTGATTTCCTTTAAGCCTAGAGAAGAATAGGAAGACCATATCTGCACTATGTTGCAAATTCTATGACAAGAGAAATTTCACCCTGGAAATTTTTCCAATAACAATCCTGTTTGATTACAGTGACACGCTGGATCACATGGATTTGCATGGTTAATCTTACCATGACTCTGCTTATGGCGTAAAGGAGAGAACCCTACACTACATTAGGTGTTCTAGAAAATCCTGCGCTAGGAGAAGTCTAGATTTAGAGACTCAGAGTTTCGCAAACTCCTATGTATCAAGTTCTACGAAGCAAGATACAGTTACGTTCATATCTAGGTACCTGACATACCAACAGGTTAAGATAGGACACCAACAAACTGGGATGGTTTTCATCATCTGAAATGGTGAATTGAAATGGGACAAGATCTCCATGGATTTTGGCTACCAGTTTAACGCAAACTCCGAGGAAGTATGATGCTATCTGGTTTATTGAAAACAGTTTGATCAAGTCTGCAGAATCCTTACATCCGCAAGGATTTCAGAACCAACATATTGATCGGACATGTTCCAGCCAAGGCTCATCCGATCACTTGGCAATTCCTCAGTTATCAGGACAGACAAATATTCATAATTATGTTCCTTATTTACTTCACGTCCTTGTTCTAATTCCACGCCTTGCTTTCGCGCTCGCGTTCATGACAATATTCACATTCATGATCGTATTTTGGCTTATGATTTTACGTTCATTTTCTTCTCATTCTAGGAAGTTTGCAAGAACTTGAGAGACCAGACCCAAGTTTAGTATAACTACCTATCCTCAGATAGACGTTTCTCGTCATAATCTATGTCTCACCTTCTAGCGTTTATCGTTACCGTCATTATATGCTATGATCACGATATGTTTCACATGTCATGTTCATTCCACGTTCCTCATATCAGGATCAAGATATGTTACACATATCATGGATCACGATATGCTTACTCATACTACACTCGCCATATCTCCACGTAGAACGTTCAAAATTTTTCACGTATCACGTTCAAAATTTTTCACGTACTACGTTTCTTTATGTCTCGCGCATCGTTTCTAATTACCTGTTAAGTCAGATTGTCTTGCATAGTAACGTTTCAGTTACCCTTGCACGTTAACTCTTATTTTTTTCCTCGATCGAATTTTGGGGATCTACCTTCCGTAGATAACCAAGAATTTCTTCGGATTCCAAGTCAAGGTCAGGAGGACCAAGATTTATCTTTAGTGTCAAGGTCTTCTGAAGGAACCGTTACAAGAGGGAGGCCACTTGGAAGCGGACAAGTTCATCTGAACTTCTTATGCGTCTTTCACTTATCAATTAGATATGTCCTTTCAGTCACGTCACGTTTCATGTCCTTTCAAGACATGTCACGTTCCGCGTTCCTTCTGCCAGGTCACCTGTACGTTCATTTACCTTAAATACCCTGTCAGTTTGATTCGTGTATGTTTCTCCTTCAGTTACGTTATCTATAATTCGGGGACGAATTATTCTTTTTAGGTGGGAAGAGTTGTAAAACCCGCATGCTTTTACCATGCATAGTACCCTTAGGATCATACGTACTAGTTAAAACTTTCCTAATATAGCATGATTACGATTACGTGTTACGATTTTACGTATTACGTACGTGTTAGAACACGATAAGTATTTTATATGCACGATCACGTAATAATTATTTAACAATAATTAATCACGAACATGCGATCATGAAATCATGAACGTAATTAAAACACGAACTATTATTAATTGCGTATATATATTTATTACGAGCGTAATTAAATATATTAGATCACGATATTTACGTAACGAAAACACTTAAAACGCGAACACAAATAATCACGAACGTGTAACTTATTAATTAGACACGGAAAACATTCGGGTTACCCTTGTGGGCCCCATTACCACGAATTTAGGAGGAGGGATGGGCTTAGCCCATCAATTTTTCACTAAAAAGGAAAAGGGATATTTTTCACTACTCATTTAATCTTTACAGAAGATTTTTAAGAAAACCTAAAAACCCTCCTTCTCCTTCTCTCTTTGTGCCGCCACCCATAGATCACCATACAAGGTGATTCTTTGATCTTTGATCTTGAAGATTTGTTGATTGTTCGTGTTTGTTCTTCGTTCTCTTGATCCGCGAATACGGTAAAACCTTTTTAAACCTTTTCTTTTAATTTAATTTTTTTATTAATTATGAACATGTGATTTTTTTATAAACATATTAATTAAACATAGATCTAACATGTTTTGATGATTAATTAAATCAAAGGGTCGATTTAAGGGGTGTTTTGGATTTGGCCGCAGGCTGCAACCGACCCCAAGGGGGTTTCGGTTTGCCTAGCCGACCACCACCAAGACCATATGGTCTTGGTTGGTGCGTGTGGGTCCCACGGCAGCAAGGTAAACACGGGGTACCCCGAGTTGGTTCGGGGTACTGTGTCGATTTCATGTCCGGTTCATGTTTTTAGCCTAGATCCGGTTCATGGTGTATGTTAGTTTTTTTTATGTTTATGAAATTATGTTAAAATTAAACTAATAAAATGATGTGATTAATTTAATAACATGACTTAGGTTATTTAATTATTAATGATCAGGAAATTATTTTAACCTAAGTAGTTATATATTTAAGACTTATAATTAATTAATTATTTTAAAACCATGGATATAATTAATTAATTAACATGACTTAGGTTATATTATTAATATATAATAATACATATTTTAACCTAAGTATTTAACTTATTTAATTAAAAACATGTTATACTTTAATTAAATATTTTAACCTATAGTTTAATTTAATTACATGAAATAGTTATTAAACTATACATTATATCATATGACTTAGAAAATAATCATGTAAACACTTAGGCTTATATACTTAGCTTATTTAACCAGCTTATTTCTAATTATGGAAACTTTCTATTTTTAGAAACTTAATTAAATAAGGCAGCTAATCTATTTATGGAAACCATCTATTTTTAGAAACTACTTTATTTCAGGCAGCTAATCTATTTATGGAAACTTATTTATTTAAGGCAGCTAATCTATTTATGGAAACTTTCTATTTTTAGAAACTTATCTATTTTAAGCAGTAAATCTATTTTTGGAAACTTTCTATTTTTGGAAACTTTCTATTTTTGGATACTTTCTATTTTTGGTAACTTTTTATTTTTGGAAACTTTCTATTTTTGGAAACTTTCTATTTTTTGGAAACTTTCTATATTTGGAAACTTTCTATTTTAGGAAACCTGCTATTTTTGGAAAGTTACTTATTATTACAAAGTAAGTATAATAACACATGAAATACCAGAAATACTTAATCAGATTAAACAAAATATAAGATAAAACACAGTTTAATGCTTTAAAACGGTAAAACATGGTAAGAACACATAAAATAAGCTAAGACATGACATAAAACCAGCTATGTATTTAGTAAGCAGTTACTTATTCATGTACGTATTTATGTAGCACTAGTGATTCGGAAGTAAGATTTCTCGCAGTGCGTCTTTCTCGTTCACTGGACATATGGTACGGATTCCCGTCCTTTCAGTATGGACATTCTTTCCTTATTAGGATTCCCCGTATGCAGCCAACTGTTTTCCCGTAGAATAAGTTATGAGTTTGATTGCTTATGTTTAATTAAGATTACCTATAGCCATATACATGCATGACCAGTTTCACCTAGTTATGGAGGTACCATAACCATAACATTAGAGGCACTGATGTTATGACTTCACCAAGGCGGAGTGATTGCTCGTGGCGTCCCTTCAGCTTTTGGCCATTTATTTATATTTATCATGTGGGGCGTATGGGTGCATCCTAGTTACATGTTTTATTCAGGATTACATGGTGAATGTGGTGTGTGCCTTGCATCCTTCACAAGGAGTTGATCCCTCCTACCCAAAAACCAGTATATTAAATTCGAGGCAGCCCCTCTAATTTGCATGATGAGGTCACCCCTCCAAGTATTCATGCACGGTGGATTTTCATGACCTATATTGGCTAATGGTAAAATATGTTAAACAGTTTTCATAAGATAAACATAAGGCTTTTCAAACTATAAAACCAGTTTTATGAACATGTTCCAGGTTTTCCAGGACTTATACATTTCCGCTACTATTAAGTCTCTATTATGTTTTAGTCACTCTGAGCGTTTTGCTAAGCCGTTACTTTCCTTTCCATGTCCCAAAACGGCAGGTACCCTAGGAAAGACTCGAGCATTTGGAGGACGTGCGTAGGATGGAAGCTACTAGAGACTTCTTTTCCTTTTTGCCTTCATATACTTATGCTTGTTTAGTCTTTCATTCATTTCTTTTGCTTTATTATGTTTTGGGCTTATGTTTGGGAACCGATGTTTGATTCCGGTTATCCCTATGGTCATGTAATGTTTTATACATTTATCCTTGTATGCTTTGATGACACGCCATAATTACGCGTGACATTCCATTATCAAAATGGGGTGTTACAACAATTGTGTGTATTAAAAATGGGCAAAAGTTTAATTTTTCAAAACTGATTTTTGATGGCATGTGTAAAAACAAAGGGAATAAGATGACTTTGGCTTATCCCAGATTTTTGCAAATGCTTTTTGATGTGCAAATTACTGCACAAGGGATCATGATGATTTTTATGAGATCCCTGTGCAAAAGAAAGCTATTTTTACCAAGATGAACTCACCCCCTCACCGTGACTTACCCCTCACCCAAGCTATGCTTGTTGTTATTGCAGCAGCACAACCCCAACCAGACCCACAACCACAACTTGACCCAATACCAGAACCATTGCCTTCACCTCAAAACATGGAAATTGACCAAGAACCTTTCAACGCTGACACGTTAAATGTTGGCGTTGACACAAGTAATCCAAATGTTGACACCTTTCCTACACAGACCCAAACACCCCTTAACCTTCAAACTACCACCCAATCCACATCATCTTCTACACCCCCTGAATATAGGTTGATTAAACACCCAAGGACTAGTGGAGTGTTCTCCTCTAGTGGTCCTAGCCATGTAGCAGAGAGAACCACCACCACAAGTGTGGTTGGTGCTATGGATAAGGCTAGGACTATTGGTACTAGCTTAGATGCAGGCCAAGACAGTTCTAACATCTTTAAGACCTCATCCATGCCCCATGACTCTACTTTGGGAGGTCAAATACCCATTCTAGAGGAGGGAAGATTGGAACTATACACATTGATGGAATTGACGGCTGTCTGCATTAGCTTGCAAAAGCAAAATGCAGACTTGGTACAAACAGTCAGTACACAAGGCCTTGATCTCAAGCAATTGAGGGAGAGGATTGTTCTTTTGGAGGATGCTAACACTAGGCGTGGAATAGTGGAATCTTCCAAAGGGGAGGATGAGCAGATCCATGTGAGTGACACAGGCTCACATGATGGAGAATCTTTGGGTGTTGCTGAAGCCCTCACTGAATTGAAGACGCAACCAGGTTTTGACACATCTCTGGTTACTCCTACAAATTTGAACTTCTCTTTTACAGCTATGATGCAGCAGTTCACAAGAGGCGCTGAGAGAAGTAAGTTGGGCATTGACAAGCAAAATTTAAACGCTGACACGAGTAAATTGGGCGCTGACACAAGGAATTTGAGCGTTGACAGACCTGTAGATATGGTTGATGTATTCCAGTAATCATCTATCATCAAAGAAGTGTCTTCACAGGTATTACCATCATCGTTACCCATCATTGATCCATTAGATAAGGGTAAATGAATTATGGTAGAAGTAGAAGTTTCAAAGGATGCAGCCCAAGTAGAGTTTGATTCAAGGTTGGCTGCACAACTTATGGAACAAGAGATGAAGAAGGTTGGTGAATCACCATTTGTTGTCACTTCTGAGGAACAAGAAGGAAGTGATGAAGGAAGTTCAGATTCAAGTGTGATGATAATTTAACAACCAGAAAGACTTGAATATGGTGATGACTTGGCAAGAGAGAAGCTTAGAGAGTTAAAATTGCAGATAGACTATGATATGCCAGAAGTTTCTCAGATGTACCATGCTTGGGAGAATAGGATTATGGAGAATCCAGATTTGACAATTTCAGACCAAATTTGGGGATTAGAGTTTCTTCTAAGAGTTCAAAGAGACTGCAAGGTCATTCTGAAGCATAAGGCTAGCAATGTTTTCTCACTACTGAAGAGGGATATAAGGGAGCTTTATTACATGTTACTCAAATGTCATGGAACTTGATGGACCTTCAAGAAATTGCAGGGATTGTCCTTTGAAGAATTGGAGTACAAGGCTTATCCCATTTGGGCAAGAGTGCAGGAAATGAACACTCTTAGACTTCTTTCAGATGAGAGGAAAGAAGAGATTGCAGAAGAGCCGGAGATTCAGAAGGCAATGATTGTTCCAAGGCCTTTGAAGAAGGGAGTCCCACTTGAGTTTCCTAAAGATGTAATAAAGGGTTCCCAGTGAAGCTGTTCTTAGAAGGAGCATTAGGCTCTCACCCATGGAAGCTTCAGATATGGTACAAGTGTTACCTCTTGATGCCAGAAACCCTATCATTAGCTATGAAGAAGATGCAAGTGGGTTTTGGAAGATTGGCAGATATGGGAAAGAGGTACACACATTTACTACTCTTATGTCTCTCTTTGCAAGTATGGATAGGGAAGACTTGGCAGACCTTTGGACGTTGTTACTAGCCAAGTATGAGACTGAAGCACCTACTTCAGTCAATGGAATAAAGATTTGGTCAACATTCAAGAGAATGTGTGCACCAAAAGAAGAAGATCCTGTTTGGAAGGATCTTGAGGATGATATCAGTGGTCTTCAATGGCGTTTGTATTTAGCTGGTGGTGTGTATTATTTGAGCTCTACAAAGTTTGCTGAGTATCTTCTTGTAGATGCTGAGTATCCCATGTCCAAAGAAGTTCTGGACAAGATGAAGACAACACAGCTGGAGATTGACTATTCAAGTGACGTGGCCAAAGATTTGATTAGGCATGTTTATTACCAATATGATAAGATTTGTAAGATTCCTCCTAGTTCTTAATTTTTATTCAAAAACTTGTTACTAGAGTAGATATCAAGTTTAGGGGAGGATTGTTGGGAATAAAATGTAGCCAGTACACCTGAACGCTGACAAGAAGAAAACAAGCGTTGATAAGAAGAAAACAAACGTTGACAGATCAAGCGTTGACAGGAAGAAGTCAAGCGTTGATAGGTTGAAGACAAGCACTGATGGAAAGATATGGTCTACGCGTATTATGTTTCTAGTAAAGATAGGATCAACAATGTATTTTCTATAATTATCTTTACCTAGAATAGTTGATACGTAGACTCTTGTACAAGGCTTCTTGTGTCTATAAAAGAAGACCTTTAGATTATGTTTTCATATAAGTTTTTCATACGTTTAACACTTTCATTGTAAGCAAGTTCGTTATTATCAATCAAGTGAAAGTTTGTTTTACAACTGTTTGTGTGTTCTTGTTTGAGTGTTAATTCCGCATAACACTTAATTTGTTTTATACATAAACAATGTTTCTCTACGTGTTTAACTTGATCTAATCTCGTTTACACAAGGTAAACCGATCTAAGTTTGGGATCAACATCTTAACCTTCTTTTCTCCACATAAAATAGTAGCATTATTCAACGACAACCAATCCATACCAATAATAATATCAAAACTACCTAATTCTATCAACATCAAATCAATCGGAAAGGAATAGTTTAAGAGATTTAGAAAGAATCCTTCTAATAGCTTATTAGTTTTCACTAATTTACCATTAGTCAATTCTACCTCGTAACTGGGATTTATCTAAACAGATTCAATGTCCTATGAAGATAGGAAACTTGTATTTCTCATTCACAAATTCCTCTTTGTTTATGCTGCTAACTCTCAGTTTGGTCCTACTTCTGATTCATTTTGTTACTAAAAAAGGAGGAGGAAACTTAGTACCAAATGCTTGGCAATCCTTGGTAGAGCTTATTTATGATTTCGTGCTGAACCTGGTAAACGAACAAATAGGGGGTCTTTCCGGAAATGTTAAACAAAAGTTTTTCCCTTGCATCTTGGTCACTTTTACTTTTTTGTTATTTTGTAATCTTCAGGGTATGATACCTTATAGCTTCACAGTACAAGTCATTTTCTCATTACTTTAGGTCTCTCATTAGGGAAGCTCTCTAATAGATCACTTAAGACAAAGGAACTTAACTACAGCAAAGGTAGCGCTAGCTAAAGAAGACGGATAACCATTTTCAGGAATCAGAGCAGAATTCACCCAGCAGCTCCGCTCTCAGTAGGAAAAGAGAAGACTCGCGACCAGATACATTCGTTCGGTCATTTACCGCGGGAAAGGCCCTCACCTTCGGTAACATCCTTAGCCCGGAAAAGCTGCAGGGAAGAGATTCTTGAAAAGAGAGTGCGCCTCACGACCTTCATGACTCCCTTGCCTAATTCAGAGAAAAAAACCAGTCAAGGAGTCAGAACTCGACTCACTACATACATTCTAAGAGAAAGATGAAAAGAATGGACCGATACTCTCGTTTTGGACGGACAGATAAAGACAAAAGAGCTACTACAGTAGCGACAGATTCGATTCCTCCTCTTCTCTTGACTTGCTATATATATTACATATAGAATATGTAGAGAAGGACTCGGCGAATGGTCAAATAGCAGCTGTGAAGAAAGAGTTGTTACTTTTGATTCTCTTATATAAAAAAATATATTGAAAGTGTTCTGGGTAAAGAAAAGTGGTGGTCAAAAGCATTCTTCCATCTTCTTAGGTTAGGCCGCAAAGTCGCTACAGGACTCGCTGTGCCATCTATTGGACAGTGTGTGAAATGCTTTACACGTAATTACAATGTATTCAGGCTAAGATAGCAAGTGCGCCGCGAAAGGTACGAAGATGCTTTCCCGGTTTGAAGATGCTTGACTGAAAATTTTTAGCAATAAGGGCACTAAATTTAGTGGATACAAAGCTCCTGTCAGCACCCGAATCAAATAAAGCAACATCATAATGATTGTTGAGTAAAAACGTACCAGTAACGACATTCAGATCCTCTTTCTTCACCTCGATTGTTCCAAGTTGATAAGCACCACCCTGGGGGTTTCTTCCAGGTACAATCGCTTTCAACTTAGGGCAATCCGATTTCCTATGACCTTCTTCATTACAGTTGAAGCAAATGGTTCCCTTCTTACACCTTTAAACCTTGTGTCCAAGCTTTCCGCAATTTCGGCACTTCCAGTAGTCGCCAGCATGCCTCTTGTTGCCACACTTAGGACATCTATCATCGTTGCGCGATGTGTTGTTGGTAAGAGCATATACATTCCCCTTTCTCTGGTTCTAACGGCGATTGAAATTCTTCCTATTATCACCTCTATCTACACGATCACCATCACCCTTTCTTTTCTCACCAACACGGGCTTCATCTTCCCTATCCTGAATTAGCTGTCCAATGAGTTGGTAAGCCATTCGAACAACATCACCAATGGTCAGTGGTTTCGATGATGTCACGTCCCCCAGATGTTCTTGGTCAACCCTTTAATATATTGCTCAATTCGGATCTCTTCGGGTTCCACCAATCGAGTACACAACAAGGCCAACTCATGGAATCGGTTTGTGTAACTATCAATGTCCACACCTTTCATTCTCAGATGAATCAACTCTTGTTCTAACCTAATGATCACACTACGGGGAAAGAACTCCAAAGTCATCCATTTCTTAATTTCAGCCCAAGGAGTAGCATTAGCAGCATAAATACCCATGAAAGCAATTCTCCCGTTCCACCAAGTCAACGCACGACCTATAAGAGTAGCCATAGCAAAAGTCACCTTATCTTCCTCCTTACACTTACTAATCCGAAACACCGACTCAATCTTCTCAATCCACTGGCTTAATCCTACAACATCTTTAGTTCCATTAAAAGGTAGAGGTTCACACTTCATGAACGTCACATAAGTACAGCCACCAACTTCAGGTGCATTAGTTCCAAGTCCTCCTACATTTCCTCCAGCATTAGCATTCACATTATTTGCATTCACATTCACATTAGTACCACCAATTCCACTACTTCCAGCTCCACTACCGCCAGCTCCACTACCGCCAGCTTCATTTCTAGCATTTGCCATAAATTCAGTCATAGATGCGGTAACTTGCTCCGCAATAATCCTACATACATCATCCTCAGTCACAGCTTTCTTGGGCGGCATAGTTCTATAATTTCACAATTTCAAAGTATTAAGCATTCACCCAACAAGGGATTCATATAATATGGATTGAATTCATAATCAAGATACAAATAAGGCATAATATGGAATTCAAGACAAGATACATATTTCATTAGATTTGAAACAAAATCATTATCTTAATTTACATCCCATATCAAAGTTCTAGCACTATACATACTCTAAATTCATGCCAAGTCTACTAACTAACAAGTCGGTTCAGTCAAAGTTACAAAGGTACAAAAGATACAAAGGTCACTACTAAACACAGACTGGTCTACTGAGAACCGCCAGATGGTCCATCATCCATCGTCTTCTGTATCTTTGTCGGACTATCACTAGACACATCTTCAGCTGGGCGCTTGCGGATCACTCCTCTTTCAACCATATCAGCATAAAATCTACTGTTCCAACCCACAGATATATTCAACTCTTTCTCAGCTTTCTCACGCATCGCACGAGCTACATTCAACTGAATCTCCATAGAATTCACCCTGTTCTTCATTGCAGCAAGCTCACCACTTTCTAACACAGATAACCTCCTAAAATCCTCATTCAAACCACGCTCTACATCAGTCAAATCCAAACTAAGAAATTCCCGTTTTTTCTCACCAACCTTAGTCTTCGACTCTAAATAAGCAACATGAGTCTGAACAACACCTAATCCAACCTCTGTCATACTACTCTGAGCACGGGAAGCATCTAAATCACGTCTCATGGCCCAAGGTGCGAGACCATCCATATGAGTAGTCTCTCGAACCCTAGACGACTCTCCTAACACATGTCTACGAGTAGCAATACCATCAGTATCGTCAGGTGCATTATCATCCTCATCCTCCTCTGATTCAGAATCAGATTCAGACGATTCAAACATTTCATCTCTAGGTAGCTCAACCTCAGAATCAGACAAATAAACTGGAGGGGGTAAGGGCTCGCCCTCCGGAACATCATAAGGGTAAATAAGCTCAGCTTCCTCATCATCATCAACCTCATCATCATCAACCTCATCATCAATACCTATATTTTCCTCGACATCCTCGTCGTCAACCTCATTATCTATATTATCTATCCCAATCTCATCATGATTCTCAATGTTAACATTATCAATCTCATTCTCTACCATATCAACCTGAGGGGCAATCTGATCTCCTAGTCCTATCTCGGGCTCGGGATCCTCAAATGGTTCCTCCTCATCATCATCCATATCATAATCTACTAAGTCTAAATAAGGGTCATCATCTACATTAGGTTCGGGAATAACATGGTTCTCTACATGAATATTAGGGTCAGCCATGACAATCTGCATTTATATATATCTCGTATTAGGATAACATACTTATTAAACAGTTACATACTGAAACCACGATATATACATATATATAAATTAAATTATATATATCAAAATATATATCTTCTCAATAGGGCTTGTTGGTAACGTCGGAGATCTTTGGAACCGTTATAGTCAAAAGATTTTTCAAATATTTTTTCAAATGTTCATAGTTAAAAGATTTTGAAAAGTTTGTTCAAAACCTTGGTTTTTAAAATCTTTCGTTCTCTATAGCGAGAGATCTGGTACCAAACTGTAACACTCTCAAATTTCGTATCGGTACAGTGGAAGAGTCTTTTAGAGTGTTACGGGATAGCACAATAACTCCAATCATAGACAACACATAAAAATGGTTGTACAAGGTTTAACATACATTCATTCGATAAAAAGTTTCAAGTGTACAACAGGTCCCAAATTATACAGGTCATTAAGTTTACAAAACATAGATCGAATGAACAGTTTTATTATTATGTGGGCCATCAGAGTCGATCCCCATCCGAATTACCTTCAAGCACCTGAGATAAAAACATTCAAAAATCATATCAGCGAATGCCGAGTGAATTCATAGAGTTTAATAAAACCGTTATATAAAACAATCGTTGAAATCAGAACACAAGTATAATATCAGAAGTAAGTCCTCGTATTGCTAGTCAGGCAATATATAAATCAAAACATACATCTTAAACCGTCCATGAGACCGTAGCCTCAATATTACCATTATAGGTAATATTAATATCGTTATTAGCATCGTTATCGTATTGTATTGGAATACATTTGGATTATTATTAGCCGCATGACATTGTTACCTTACTATCACAAACAACCGGCGGCGAACCCGACAAACAATTTGCCCATATAAGTTAGCGTGTCGTCACAAAAATCACGCTATGTAAATCTTCTCATACATAAATTTGCTTACCAATCAATGTGGTACGACGGGGATCAACCGTCAAGGCGCGAACTGGGGTGATCGTCCCCAAATAGTACTATCATATGCATAAGCGTCTACCAAATCCCGGTAGTTCACAGTTCATGCTAATGGAACTTTAAGTGACATAAACTAACTACTAATAATCCTTTTTATCTCGTTTATTGGGTCATCGCATCATTCGGGTCCATATCATTAAGCATACCATCGGGACTACTTGTGTTCTATTTTTATCAAAAACTACCATGTTATCTCCCTCGCGGGGTTACAAATCATTTTATAAAACATTTAAAAGAGTGCAAGGCTATGAACTCACGTTGATAATGAAAGGCGGTTTATCTGCTACGGGCGTGCTTCGGTCACGGAAACCTATATAAATAATAATCGGTCTTAGAATTTTGTCCAATGACGTTATCAAAATAACAATTATGTATACATATGATGATTTTGTACATATGATGATGATCAAGTGGGTTTATACATTCTCATTTACTCATTTTAGTGTTTATGTATTTGTAAATTTTATACTAGTTTACTAGTTTTACTTATTTACATGTTTTAGGTCCAATAAGCCTATTATAAGTCCATTAACTTGTATTAATCCATTTTATACTTTTATTATCAGTATTATACTTTACATGTTGGGCCCAAGTGGGTTAATCCCAATAAGTAAATTTATAAGTGTTTAGCCCATTTAGTTGAATTATTAGTCCAATAATGCTAACTTAGCCCGTTTAATGTCCATATGTTATATAGTTCGGGTTTTATCGGTTTTTACTTGTATTAAGTACTTATATATCAGTATATGACTTTTAAAAAGTTTACATTAGACGAGTCCGATCGTCTATGTGACAACCCAAAACCGAGGTCATTGCTTAATCTTATTTTACGATTATTTTTGAAATTTTTTGATGAGTTTGAACTATATTTATTTTTGGAGGTTTAAGTTTAAACCGATGTTGGAAGGTCTATATTTAATATTTATTAATTATAAGGAGTATTAGCAAGCGTGATGTCGATGGATGCCAAATATTTTACGTTTTATTGTCGGTTGTTCGATTTTTGTCATTTTCGAGGTTTTATTTTAAATCACGTGTTAAGTCGAGTCGAAAGTCGATATTATTATTTTTGAGGTACGTTTTAAATTTTTAAAAGTATCTTTATGAAACCCGAGCCCCGTAAATATTTTGAAAATTGGCTAATAGTTATTTCCCGCTTTTTAGCTAACTATTTTCATTTTTAGCCACAACTATTGCCAAATTGCAACCAAGGTCCCTACTCTACTATATATAAAGCTTAAACAAACACACACTCTCACATTTCACCACTAAAAATTTTCACTATCTCTCTTTTCTCTCTCTCAATTGCCGAAACACCACCCACCACCCCAAACACATACATTTTCAATTTTACCTTGAATTTGAGGATGATCTAAGCTAAACTAATCATAGACCCACTCTTATAATTGATCAAGGATCATATTGGTGTTAGAATTTTACACATGCAAGGCATTTTTTTTTTGATGTTGGTAGGTAGAAACCATGATCATGCATGGTGTTTTTAGCATGATCCATGGTGGTTCTTGCAAGAATCTTTGTTAAAAACTTTATTTTGATCTAAAGGTTTTATATTTGATGATGATTTAGATGTTATGGTTCATATATGTTGATGTTTGGGCATAATAATGATCATTTCTATGGTTGATTTTGATCAAAAAGTTGATTTTGTACAAGATTTTAATGGTCATTTTATAACAGTAAGTAAACTGTAAAATCCGAATTTTTATGTTTTGAAAATGGCTTAACTTATAGCCTAGGGTTATAGATAAGTTTATTTGCTTCGATTTGATATAAGGTAGAGCTTCTAGCTCCAAACGAGCGCGAAGTTATGATGTTTTGAATGATCGTGTACCGGGAGACGAGTATCGACACTCAAAATAGTTGTTGTCGATATTTGGGTCGAATCTCGGGGACTCGAAATGGAAGTTTTGAAATGTGTAACCTACTGATAATGAGGTGTTTACCTTAGAGGTTGAGTTTACTTTAAAACCCGAGTGTCGGTTTTGTAAACGGAGTCGTTTAAATAAGTTAAAACGGTTGTATGAAAAATTAACGTAAATCTGTCCGGATTTTGTAGTTTGGAAATGAGTCGGGTAAAGGACTTTAAAAGTAATTTCATTTGATAAACTTGTAGGAGGACTTTCTATATATAGTAAGTTAGTTTATCGAGTCATTTCATAAACGGTTGACGAGTTTAAAAGGGGTAAATAAGCTAGTACATGTAGTATGTACCGGCGGACTTTATTAATAGTGTAAAATGGTAAAGTAAATGTGTAACAAAGTATAATGAAGTTATTTATATCATTTTCTCTCGAGTTTATCGTGACTTTATGAGTTTGAGTTTGATGTTGTTATGTTTGATTTATTTCTCGAGTCATTGTTAATGAACGCGCCTTATATGATAGGTAGCGGTTCTCGTGTTTGAAAGGCATCTATTATCATCGACGATCATCTGGCTAGATCTCTTATACTAAGGTGAGTCTATAGCCTCGCTTTTTATGCTAGCTACTAAATGTTTTATACCTGCGAGGGGGATACATGCTATTTGAAAATAAATGAACACAAGTCATGAGTAATTATTGGACCCGAATGTTGCCTAAAGTTGGTTTCATTGTATTGAGTAACTTATTGCTAAAGACCCTAAGTTCATGAGCCGTTAACTATCATCTTACTTGATGTTGTGAGTCAGGAATAGCCGCTTATTCTAATGATAGTACTATTGGGTTGACCACCCTATCTGAGACCAGAGCATTACGTTGAGTAACCCGCTGGGAAGGATAATTTTACGTGAATAAGATTGTGGTATTCTAGCAACTGATACCCTAGAGGGGCAATGGTTTTATTCTAGTCATGCCGGCATTTGGCGTGGGTGACTATGTAACACCCCTAATTTACCACGCAGCGGAATACCACTATGGGGCGCTACTCATAGCACATCACACACAATCATAGAAAACGACCTCAAAAGAGACGTTAAAAATATTATACAATCTTGTCCAAAAAGTTTCCCATCCCAACATATATGAAATAGGAGTAGCGTTGGTCCCAAAAAACCGTTACCAAATACAATACATTAAATGCTTAAAAGCAGTTTATTCATTTCATAGGATGGAAAAGTAAACAAAGATTTAGATAAGTAAGCACCAACTTCCTCCTCAAATGCTCCGCTGCTATCCATCGTGTTTACCTGAAATACATGTGTAAAATCATCAACACAAAGGTTGAGCAAGTCTATAGGTTTTACAAATCATTTGAACACAAGCAAAGATTATAAATTTGTGCCATGCTTAATAAGCATCGAATAATAATTTGCATCAACAATAATAATTGTATATAGCATAAATTGAATTAAGCCCATGGAACCGAGCCCTTAGACACTCCGTTAGGTCTAATAAGACAAGAGATTTATTAATTGTCGTTACCTCCAAATTATAGGTACATTGCCGTATACCTGACTTCTCAATACAATATGCTCAAACAGTGTGGAGGTCGGGCCTAAGCTTCTGTGACAAGTCCACAAAAACTGAACCGGGGCGGATTCCCCCATAGATCTATTAATTGTACTAGTGGTTAACCCATCATAGGTTAATTAACGGTCCATAATTGAGGCTTTAACAAAGGCAATAACCTAATGCAATTTAAAGGCAACCACGGGTCCATTCATAGAGGGACAAGCATACCATAAAAGACTTGTGTTCTAAGTTTATGAAAAACATGTATTCCCCCTCGCGGGTTTAAAAACCATTTACAAAATAGTGTAAAAGCGAGGCTATAGACTTACCTTAGATGGGATACGAAGCTAGTAGTAGTAGTGATCGCCGAAGTGAAGATGCCTCCCAAATATATACACATCAAAAGCCGTCACCTAACAAATAAGGTGCGCGCTTAGCCACATACTTAAGTATTTCAAATCATTCTTAGTATAATAAAATCAGTGACTCAAAATAGTATGTACATAGACATGACCAATCAATGCAAGTGAATTCCTTCTAAACCCCACAACATGTACTAGCTTTCCAAGACTAGCACCTTCGATATTGATCCATCTTAAGATGCCAAATCAATACGGTTCAAGTACCCTAAATGGGTCTCCTATCTCAGAATATACACCCACACATAAGACTTATATCCTTTTAAAACTTTGAGAAGCTAATAGATTAGCCTCTCGTCTCAAACTATGACGCGAGGTTAAGTACCTCCCAAAAATACTCAGCCGGTACTTACCAAAAGTACACGCTGTTTTACCATACCTAAACAACTCCGTTTTAGACGAAACATGGTGACAAACTCACTTAATATCTGTAGAAGAATCAGTTTAAATTTCATCAAATGATTCACATTTTAGAACCACCTGCTCGATACATCTTTAGACATTAAAAACCAGACAGTTTTGCACACTTGTATCGTAAAACCATTTTGACCTTGGTAAACATTTCCATTTACAAAATCGCCACTTGACTATAAAAATAGACTCAAAATGCTAAGTTTAGAACCTAACAACAGCCTTTTATCAGTTTTAAAACTCAAGTTATAGTCCCCGAGATTCGATCCAAATATTGACAACAATTTCGTATTGTGTCAACCCTCGTCTCCCGGTACACGAATATTCAAACTAGCATAACTTTTGACTCGTTAGGAGTTAAAAGCTCTATCTTATATCGAAACGAGCGTCTCGACGACTAATACAACAATATCTAATAATATCAAACTTTATCCAACATTTACTGTATGAAAAACGGCCTTAAACCTACTGATGTTAATCACCTTTTTAAAAATCATATCAACAACCATTTTGACCCATTTTTAACATCATCTACACTTCAAATAACCTATATAAATCATCTACAACAACTCCTAATCCTTAGATTCACTTGCATGATCACATGCATCAAATAAAAATTAAAAACAAATGCATGAACTCAAAAATAAAGAATTATTATAATAATAATAACATAAACAAGAATCTTACAACAATCCAAATGGATCAAACCTCATGTTCATCTTCAAAATCTTTTGGAAAAATAAAGTTCTTGCATGTTAGTAAAAACTATACCAAAACACACACAAGAACATTTCTAGGGTGGGTCTTTGCTTGGATTTGTAAGATCTTAAAATTTTATGGTGGTTTATGGTGTCGTGATGTTGGCTGTGGCCTAGAGAGAAGAAAAAGGGAAGATCATATTTTTTTGTAGGTGAAAAATGGTGATGTATGAGTTAGTTGAGGTTTTTATATAGTGGAGGAAGGGTAGAATGTGCAATATTGGCATTCTTTTGGACTAAAATGTAAATATTAGTTAAAAAGCGGGAAATGACTTCCAGTCAATTTTATAAATATTTACAAGATTCGGGTTTCATAAAAATATAAATCTCGTTTGTTAAATCGATCGTTTTAATAATTAAACACACACAAAACGAAATAATAAAGTTCGACTCGACTTAAAACGTAAATGAAAATAAAAATTTCAGAAATATCAAATATCGAAATAATCGATAATAAAATATAATATTTGTGCATCCATTGGCATCGCGATCACTATTAGTACTTTTCATCGTCACAACAATTTAATATAGTCACACATTATCGGTTTCAACTAAAACCGTCAAATATAATAATACTCATCATTACTTAGAAATTAAAATATGTTACATAGTTAGAATAAAATGACGACGTTAAGTCCGGGTTATTACATCCTCACCACCTTATTGGAGCGACGTCTCGGCGCTCACCTCGCCTCATATTCGTATTGCGTTCCACTAGGAAAGATAAGGGAAATTTCTTCTAGAGAAACCCTCACGATCCCACTTGAACCTTGATCCACGATCTCCACTGGTTCTTCTTACAAAACACAACTTGTCATCAAGTTGTATCTCACTAAAAGAGGATGAATAATTCCTTATCCACCAATCACTCCTTCAAGCTCGACACATGAAAATTTTATGAATTACACGAAGCTCATTCGACGACAAGAGTAGACGACAGGAATTTCGGGTAAGTCCAGTCAAAAGGAAGGCTTCAAATTGAAGGATATCCATTGGCCGGATAGCCATGGACACACATAAAAAAGACCTAACAAGAAAAACATTTTCGTCATCGGAGGGTGCTCACACGCGGATCCTTACTCAAAAGATTAAACAAAGACACAATCTCACTTCCGCTCCATGCGCAGTCAAAGACTTAATAAGCATCATCGTTGAAAGTCAAAAAGATATTACATGGTACGTGTTCTCCATGATCGGACGTCATGGGACAATGCCGTCTCAAGTTCTCACAACTTACGATCATTAGAGTAGATCACACACCATATAAGTACATAAAAAGAAAAGGTCGAACATAAACATCCAATATAGATCTCCATCGTTGGTCATCGAGAAAACCTTGAACGAAGCCTTGATAATACGACTTGATCTCCAAAATCTTTCCACTTGCGGTGTCGGTTACAATATAGTCCTCGAGTGATAACGAATTTATTAATTCCAATCATTAAGAAATTCGGTCAATTGTCAAAGATTCACCACATATCGGCGTACCATTAACTCCTGCTCTAATGTTCAATATACAAAAGCGTCCCACCAACTTCTGCTTCAGTGTTCATCATACAAAAGCATCCTTCTACTTCGTCATTCATCATACAGAGGTGTCTGAATAGTTTCTACTTCAGTGCTCAAGGTGATGCATCATATTCCTCGTTTAATTCGTCATGCTGGCCCCCAAGAGTTTCGTCATCAAGAAAAGTCTTCGGTTACCCTTCGATAATAGCAAGTAGAATTACAAAATCTTCACATCCACGATAAGTTGTCGTTGATAACTTGATCCTTAATTAATCCAAAAATACACACATAAATCCTGGTGACGCTTAAACAAGTCGCCTAACCTCGGAACGGTTAATCGGTTCTTAACAATCTTCTTATAAAGCTCAAGATCATCGAGACACATTAGAAATGGTCTATAGAAGTAACTCATAACTCGAGAGAAGTCCAACAGGTTACTCGTACATAGATGATAGTCGAGGATCATCATAATGACGACGACACCGAACAATTCTTACCAACGAAACACGATTCGAAGGAAGACGTACGCACACTAAACATCCAGAAATCTAGCCAGACATACTTGGGTCCACTCATTTATAACTCCTTGTCTACATCAAAAGGCGTCCCCTTTCATGTATACAAGATTTTATAAACTTACGGTTCGGGAACTTATAACTTTCTTGTTCAAATGAAAAGGCGTCCCAATCCAATTCAACAAAACGATTATAAGTCAACCTACTCAAGTATTACTACCTCTCAACACGATAACGTATGAAAATACCATGGTAAATGCAAGGTTTCAATAAACTTATATCATGATTTCCGTATTCAAACCTCCCATTCCATCTGAATAAGGAAAACACGACAATCTAAGGTCCAGTGGTTTAAAATTTTCTTATTCAAATGTCCTAATCCATTTAAATAAGACAACCTTAAACGAATCTTAGTTGCGCGAGTTAAAATCTATATATCTAAATGTCCCATTCCATTTAGATACACAGTAATAAGCCACTCAACCGAATGACTACTACGAGCATATCGTTGTTGTACCCAAACTATATATTATTGATTAGGATATATATATCTTAGGTCTAACATTGGCATCCTCCTTTCGAAAATAAAACATAGTTATATAAATCAAATCAGACGTCGCATTACATAGAAGATGCCGCCTCGGATAAATGATTCTTCAAAATCATAAGGAGTATCAAAAACACGAACATCGCATTTATCAATTACGTTTCGAAAGAAGATGTCCAAAAATGGCACATCACGATACAATGATAAGAATCGAACTTAAACAAGTCGATATGCGATAGGTTACGAAACCATATATACATACTCAAAGTATCAAATGAGTTTCATACTCATATTCAGATAACATAATCATCAATATCGGTGATTGGCAGTGAAACCAATTCCGATACAAAACCGTATTATAGAATGTACGACAATCATTCAAGGAACATTGCTTCATGTGCAATGCCTTTAAATACCATATTATATTCATAAATATACATATTATTATTCTTACATACACATAGTATCACATAATCACAATCAATAAAAACTAATACAAGAATAGTCTTACCGGAGCCATGCGGAGTAGTTGCGTGCTTAAAACCTTTTAAAACATACCAAAAGTTATAGTTTAGGAAATTTTTCAAAATCGACCTAGTTCTCTATAACTTGTGGCTCTGATTACCAATTTGTAACACCCCAATTTACCACGCAGCGGAATACCACTATGGGGCGCTACTCATAGCACATCACACACAATCATAGAAAACGACCTCAGAAGAGACGTTGAAAATATTATACAATCTTGTCCAAAAAGTTTCCCATCCCAACATATATGAAATCAAAGTAGCGTTGGTCCCAAAAACCGTTACCAAATACAATACATTAAATGCTTAAAAGCAGTTTATTCATTTCATAGGATGGAAAAGTAAACAAAGATTTAGACAAGTAAGCACCAACTTCCTCCTCACATGCTCCGCTGCTATCCATCTTGTTTACCTGCAATACATGTGTAAAATCATCAACACAAAGGTTGAGCAAGTCTATAGGTTTTACAAATCATTTGAACACAAGCAAAGATTATAAATTTGTGGCATGCTTAATAAGCATCGAATAATATTTTGCATCAACAATAATAATTGTATATAGCATAAATTGCATTAAGCTCATGGACCCGAGCCCTTAGACACTCTGTTAGGTCTAATAAGACAAGAGATTTATTAATTGTCGTTACCTCCAGATTATTGGTATATTGCCGTATACCTGACTTCTCAATACAATATGCTCAAACAGTGTGGAGGTCTGTCCTAAGCTTCTGTGACAAGTCCACACAAACTGAACCGGGGCGGCTTCCCCCATAGATCTATTAATTGTACTAGCGGTTAACCCATCATAGGTTAATTAATGGTCCATAATTGAGGCTTTAACAAAGGCAATCACCTAATGCAATTTAAAGGCAACCACGGGTCCATTCATAGAGGGACAAGCATACCATAAAAGACTTGTGTTCTAAGTTTATGAAAAACATGTATTCCCCCTCGCGGGTTTAAAAACCATTTACAAAATAGTGTGAAAGCGAGTCTATAGACTTACCTTAGATGGGATACGAAGCTAGTAGTAGTAGTGATCGCCGAAGTGAAGATGCCTCCCAAATATATACAAATCAAAAGCCGTCACCTAACAAATAAGGTGCGCGCTTAGCCACATACTTAAGTATTTCAAATCATACTTAGTATAATAAAATCAATGACTCAAAATAGTATGTACATAGACATGACCAGTCAATACAAGTGAATTCCTTCTAAACCCCACAACATGTACTAGCTTTCCAAGACTAGCACCTTCGATATTGATCCATCTTAAGATGCCAAATCAATACGGTTCAAGTACCCTAAATGGGTCTCCAATCTCAGAATATACACCCACACATAAGACTTATATCCTTTTAGAACTTTGAGAAGCTAATAGATTAGCCTCTCGTCTCAAACTATGACGCGAGGTTAAGTACCTCGCAAAAATACTCAACCGATACTTACCAAAAGTACACGCTGTTTTACCATACCTAAACAACTCCGTTTTCGACGAAACTTGGTGAAAAACTCACTTAATATCTGTATAAGACTCAGTTTAAATTTCATCAAATGATTCACATTTTAGAACCACCTGCTCGATACATCTTTAGACATTAAAAACCGGACAGTTTTGCACACTTGTATCGTAAAACCATTTTGACCTTGTTAAATATTTCCATTTACAAAATCGCCACTTGACTCTAAAAATAGACTCAAAATGCTAAGTTTAGAACCTAACAACAGCCTTTGATCAGTTTTAAAACTCAAGTTATAGTCCCCGAGATTTGATCCAAATATTGACAACAATTTCGTATTGTGTAAACACTCGTCTCCCGGTACACGAATATTCAAACTAGCATAACTTTTGACTCGTTAGGAGTTAAAAGCTCTATCTTATATCGAAACGAGCGTCTCGACGACTAATACAACAATAACTAATAATATCAAACTTTATCTAACATTTACTGTATGAAAAACGGCCTTAAACCTACTGATGTAAATCACCTTTTTAAAAATCATATCAACAACCATTTTGACCCATTTTTAACATCATCTACACTTCAAATAACCTATATAAATCATCTACAACAACTCCTAATCCTTAGATTCACTTACATGATCACATGCATCAAATAAAAATTAAAAACAAATGCATGCACTTAAAAATAAAGAATTGTTATAATAATAATAACATAAACAAGAATCTTAGAACAATCCAAATGGATCAAACCTCATGTTCATCTTCAAAATCTTTTGGAAAAATAAAGTTCTTGCATGTTAGTAAACACTATACCAAAACACACACAAGAACGTTTCTAGGGTGGGTCTTTGCTTGGATTTGCAAGATCTTAAAATTTTATGGTGGTTTATGGTGTGGTGATGTTGGCCGTGGCCTAGAGAGAAGAAAAAGGGAAGATCACATTTTTTTGTAGGTGAAAAATGGTGATGTATGAGTTAGTTGAGGTTTTTATATAGTGGAGGAAGGGTAGAATGTGCAATATTGGTATTCTTTTGGACTAAAATGTAATATTAGTTAAAAAGCAGGAAATGACTTCCAGTCAATTTTATAAATATTTACGAGAGTCGGGTTTCATAAAAATATAAATCTCGTTTGTTAAATCGATCGTTTTAATAATTAAACGCACACAAAACGAAATAATAAAGTTCGACTCGACTTAAAACGTAAATGAAAATAAAAATTTCAGATATATCAAATATTGAAATAATCGATAATAAAATATAATATTTGAGCATCCATTGGCATCGCGATCACTACTAGTACTCTTCATCGTCACAACAACTCAATATAGTCACACATTATCGGTTTCAACTAAAACCGTCAAATATAATAATACTCATCATTACTTAGAAATTAAAATATGTTACATAGTTAGAATAAAATGATGACGTTATGTCCGGGTTATTACAGACTATTTGGTTAAGGGGTCGGTGTCATGAGCTTAAATACAATGTTTGTTTATTATTATTATTATTATTGCCTTGAATATAGATTGTGTGTACGACAATTCTCTAAATGATTATGAATGAGTTTCTTCTTGTGTTCAAATGAGATTTGATAAACCTATCGACTCGGTCAACATTATTGTTGACTCGTTTTATGCATGTATTTCAGGTAATAGGAAGTGATGGAGCAGGGAGCTTTGCTGTGGAGGTTGTGGCTTGGCTTTTAGAAGAATGTTGGTCTAAAAACTGTTTCTACCTTTTAATGTTGAACAATTTACTTTATGTTGATGTATTGTACTAAACTTGTTGGTTGTTGCTCGAGATCCATGGGGACTAAACGCTTTACTCTGGTGTCGTGTCAGTACACTTATGGGATGAAATTTATGTTTTAGACCTTTTATGAAAATCTTGTTTATATTTTGTGTAAACGTCTCTATTTTGAGTTGTTAAATATACCTTGTGTGATGATGCTTGTGTCTAGCACCCAATTGTGTATTTCCGCTACGCAATGTAAATTGGGGGTGTTAGAGATTGGTAATCAGAGCTGCAAGTTATAGAGAACTGGGTCGATTTTGAAAATTGTCCTAAACTATAACTTTGGTGTCGAAAGTATTTATTCTTCAAAAGCACACAACTCCTCTGCAACGCTCCGGTAAGATCACTTTTAGTTTTGTTTTGCATTGAAGATGTATCCCTCATAACTGAAATGATTTCCCGAGTATTTATTAAGTAAATACTACGATATTGTATTGGAATTACTGAAAGTACGCTGAGTGCTTGTCAGTATCATATTTTTTTGCGAGCATTGCATAAACATCATCTGCATTGTGTTGCATAGCATGGATTATGTATGACATTTGCATAAGCATGGCATACTAATTATTATTTTATTAACGATGACCTTAAGTATCCTTGAACCCTTATAATTGTAGAAAATGGATGGTTTACCTCGTGAGGATGGATGGATTGATATGACTAATGTAGTGGATAGTGAGGAAGTGGATAACTTTGGTTCTAGTGACGATGAGGAGCCTTTTGAGTTTTTAGATGATGGGATTCCACTTACTGCAGTTGGTCAGACAGAGCCTGAGTTGATACATGGTAGTTATGTTCCAAGGGTTAATGTTGTGCCACAGACTGTTCCAGATTGTCAGCGACCTGTTGTTCGTTCTTCGACTCCTACTTGTGATGCTTATATTAGTAGTTTGCCTGGGATTGCATTTGCTAGGGGTGATGTTCTTGTTGAGTCGAGTAGTGCTGCTAGTGCTCGATCTATTCATGATGGTATTCCTAAGGTTTATTGTCCAGGTCCTAGGTCAAATGATGATATTTTCTGGTTTCTTAAGAAGTTTGATAGGTCTTTGTTTGAAAGGTATTTGGTTGAGACTCGTGTGATTAGGAGGTTTGAGCAGAATGAGCAAAAGTTTGACAGGTTTGTTGGTAGTGTGAGGAGATCAGAGTTTATTAGGGCAAGGGAAATGGACGAGGTTGTTAGATTAAGATCCATGGTGCTGAATTTGATTGGGCAAGTTGAAAGGTTGCTTAGGAAGCAAGAAAGGAATGCAAGGTTAAGTGCGTGGGGTTTGCCGGTGAGATCTTTTCCTAGTCGAGGTGTTGTGATTCGTGATGTGCCGAATCAGGTTGAAGCTCAAATGTTGGTGAAGCCTAGTGAAGGAGGTAGTCGTAAGGGGAAGGAAATAGTGGAGGAAGAATCTAAGGATGATGATAGCAGCAGTGATGACAAGCCGGTGTACAAGAAGCTGCGAGGATATGATGTTTAGTTCTTTATGTTGTTTTATTTAGCCTTGTTGTAATATAACTTATGTAGACTCGTACTCTAGTTTGTGATGAAACTTAATGACTTTTAAGTTTGTTGTGATGAAGGATTGTAGTGACATTACTTGTCACAATTTTGTGGAGATTTTCCAAAGCAATCCAAAATTACCTTCATGACTTATGATTTGTCTTATTAGTTCTTTTGTGAATTGGTTAATGATTCATTATGAATTGTGTTGTTGGTGCATGTAGTATCCATGTTACATCTTGATAGAGAAATCATTCTTCTTATCTTGATATGAATACTTACTTGTCCTTTTTCTGTTATGGTCATACAGGAAGGAGTTGGGAGGCATTTTTCTGACTTTACTAAATTATTGTTTGGTTAGTTTCCTGTAAACATGCCGCCTAAATTGACGACTGCTACTGTTAATACCATGATTGAGCAAGCTATCGCTAGATCTTTAGAAGTTGAACGTGCTGCGAGGAACCAAGAGGCTGAGAATAGGAATGCTGTTGGTCAGGTTGGAGGGAATGTTGAAAATCAGGTTGGAGGTAATGCTGATGAGCAAGCATAAGCAAATGATGTGGGACAAGTTGGAGGTAATGCTGCTGTTCAGTAGGTTCAAAAGGAATGTTCTTATGCTAGTTTCATGAAATGTGGACCTACCCAATTTCGTGGTACTGGTGGTGCATTGGAATTAAGGAGGTGGATTGAAAAGATTGAAAGTACTTTTGAAATCACTGGATGTTCAGAAGCTAGTAAGGTGAAATTTGTTGCAGCTACTTTTCAGGATGATGCGTTGAGTTGGTAGAATAGTCAGTAGCTACTGTGGGATTGGTTGAAGCTAATGCTAGAACATGGACTGTGACCAAGGGACTGTTGACTGCTAAGTTTTGTCATGAGGAAGAGTTAAGTCAGTTGGAAGATGAATTGAGGCATTTGGTGCTGACGAACAATGATATTGTAGCTTATACAAGGAGATTTTATAATTTATGTTTGTTGTATCCTGATGTGTTTGTTGATGACCGTAAGAAGATGAAGAAGTATATTAGAGGTTTATCTAGTAATATCAAGGGAGAAACTACTTCGTCAAAACCCAAGTCATTTGATGAAGCTGTTCAAATGGCTCATGCTTTAATGGATGTAAAGATGCAGGATCGAAAGGATAGTATTGCTGAGGGGAATAAGAGAAAGTGGAAAGCTGCACACTCAAGTCAAGGGCAGAATCAAGGTGGTTATCGTAATAACAATAACCAAGGACCGAATAGGAATCAGTAGTATAGTTTGAGAAAGAATGATGGTGTTCGTGCTGCCACAGGAAATCAAGGTAACAAGGTGAATCCGAAGTGTGGTCGGTGTAATCTGTATCATGTTAGAAATTGTCCACCTGCCTGCAACAAGTGTGGGAAGGTCATACATAAGATGGTAGATTGTAGAAACAAGGGTGTAGCCACTGGGGCCAATGCTGTCAAGGTAGTTTATTGTTCTGGATGTGGAGGCCGTGGACATAAGCAAGGGAACTGTCCGAGGGTTGGCATACGACAGGGAGGCAATGTTGCTGCTGTTGCTACTGGGATTGCTGCTCCAACCTATGTCGTGGGAGATGCTGACAAACCTCAAGGGCCGAATGTGGTGACTGGTACGTTCTTACTTGATGCTTGTTATGCTAGTGTGTTATTTGATTTTGGATCCGATAGAAGTTTCGTAGATGTTAGATTCAGTCAGCTATTGGATAGAGAACCAGTGAGATTGACAACTAGTTATAATGTGGAGTTAGCTGATGGTAAGGTTGTAAGCACTAGTTCTATACTGAAAGGTCGTTCCTTGAAGTTAGGTAATTATGTGTTTAGTATTGATTTGATGCCTATAGAATTAGGATCTTTTGACGTGATTATTGGAATAGACTTGTTAGTTGGTAATTGTGCAGTAATTTTTTGTGGAGAAAGATTAGTTTAGATACCGATAAGGAATAGGGTATTGACTGTGAAAGGTGATGAATGTACTTCTCGTTTGAGAGTTGTTTCTTGTTTAAAGATGATGAGGTATATAGAGGCAGGTTGTGATGTGTTTCTTGCATAGATAAGTAATGATGGTGTGAATGAAAGGAAATTGGAGGATGTGCCTGTGATTAGAGAGTATCCTGAGGTTTTCCCTGAGGAATTGCCAGGATTATCGCCGCATCGTGAAGTGGAGTTTCGTATTGATTTAGTGCCGGGTGTTGCGCCTGTTGCTCGTGCACCGTATCGTTTAGCTCCATCTGAGATGAAAGAATTATCTGATCAATTAAAGGAATTGATGGATAAGGGATTTATTAGACCAAGTTCGTCGCCGTGGGGTGCGCCCGTTTTGTTTTTTAGAAAGAAAGATGGTTCTTTTAGAATGTGTATTGATTATCGAGAGCTTAACAAATTGACTGTCAAGAATCGGTATCCATTGCCGAGGATTGATGTTTTGTTGAATCCTTGCAACTCATCTGGGTCATGTGTATACTCGAAGATCGATTTGAGATCTGGGTATCATCAACTGAGAGTTAGGGAAGAAGATATTCCTATAACAGCTTTCCGTACTCGATATGGACATTTCAAATTTCAAGTGATGCCTTTTGGGTTAACAAATGCGCCTGCTGTATTTATGGATTTGATGAATAGTGTATGTAAGCCGTATTTGGATGAGTTTGTTATCGTATTCATTGATGATATTCTCGTTTACTCCAAGAGTGAAGAGGAACATGAGAAGCATTTGAGAACAATTTTGGAATTGTTGAAGAAAGAAAAGCTGTATGCGAAATTCTCTAAGTGTGAATTTTGGTTGAGGAAATTAAGGATTGGTTAGTGCTGAAGACGCCGAATGAAGTTGGCCAATTTCTTGGTTTGGCTGGGTATTATAGAAGGTTTATTGAGAAGTTTTCGTTAATTGCTAAGCCGTTGACTTAGCTTACAGAAAAGAATCGAGTGTTTGAATGGGGATTGGAAGAGGAATCTGCATTTAGTATGTTGAAGGATAAGTTGTGTTCTGCTCCGATATTGTCTTTGCCAGAAGGATCTGAGGATTTTTGTAGTGTACTGTGACGCGTCTCATAAAGGATTTGGAGTTGTATTGATGCAAAGGGAGAAAGTAATAGCGTATGCATCGAGACAGCTAAGGAAGCATGAAGAGAATTACACTACGCATGATTTAGAACTTAGGGCTGCTATTTTTGCTTTGAAGCTGTGGAGACACTACTTGTATGGAACCAAGTGTGTGGTTTTCACTGATCATAAGAGTTTGCAATATATTTTGGATCAAAAGGAATTGAATATGAGGCAAAGAAGATGGGTTGAGTTGCTGAGTGATTATGACTGCGAGATTCGTTACCATCCTGGTAAAGCGAATGTGGTAGCTGATGCACTTAGTAGAAACGAAAGAGATAAGTCTATAAGAGTTAGAGCTTTGACGATGTTGGAAAGTGTTGATTTGACAGAAGCGATATTAAAATCCCAAACTAATGGATTGAAGGAATAGAATGTTGAGGCAGAAAATTTGGGTAGAATGTCGAAACCGTTGTTTGAAATAAGGCCAAATGGATTGGGGTATTTTAAGAATAGGATTTGGTTACCATTGTGTCCGTCTGAGGAAGATTCGTTAGGGGTGCGAGATTTGGTGATGAATGAATCTCATAAGTCGAAGTATTCAATACATCCTGGATCGGACAAGATGTATCAAGATCTTAAGAAAGTTTATTGGTGGCCGAATATGAAGGCAGATATAGCACAGTATGTTAATAAGTGTTTAACTTGTGCGAAGGTGAAGGCTGAACATAAGAAACCGTCTGGATTATTAGTGCAACCTGAGATTCCTGAGTGGAAATGGGAGAAGATTACAATGGATTTTATGACAGGTTTGCCAAGGACTACAAATGGTAGTGATATGATATGGGTGATTGTAGATAGATTGACTAAGTCTGCTCACTTTTTGCCAATGAAGAAGACAGATAGTATGGAGAGGTTAACAACAGTGTACGTGAAGGAGATTGTTTGTCGACATGGTGTGCCTTTGTCGATAATTTCTGATCGTGATAGTAGGTTTGCTTCAGAATTTTGGATGTCTTTGCAGAAAGCGATGGGAACGGATTTATGTTTGAGTACAGCATATCATCCGGAAACTGATGGACAAAGTTAAAGAACGATTCAAACGTTAGAGGATATGCTTCGTGTATGTGTGATTGATTTTGGAAATGGTTGGGATAAGCATTTGCCATTGGTTGAATTTTCGTACAATAATAGTTATCATTCTAGTATTAAAGCCGCACCATTTGAAGCTTTGTATGGACGTAAGTGTAAATCACCAGTGTGTTGGAGTGAGGTAGGAGAAAGTCAATTGACTGGGCCTGAAATGATATTTGAGAGGACTGAAAATATTTTGCAAATTAAGAAGCGTTTGTTATCTGTCAGGAGTAGACAAAAGAGTTATGCTGATAACAGAAGGAAACCGTTGGAGTTTGAAGTAGGAGACATGGTTATGCTAAAGGTATCTCCATGGAAAGGAGTAATACGTTTTGGAAAGAGAGGAAAGTTGAGCCCGAAATATATTGTACCATGTAAGATTATCAAAGGATTGGATTGGTGGCTTATAAGTTAGAGTTGCCTGATGAGCTTAAGGCTATTCATAATACTTTTCATGTGTCTAATTTGAAGAAGTGTTTAGCTGAAAGGGATGTGGTGATTCCATTGGAGGAAATTCAACTTGATGATAAGTTGCATTTTATAGAGGAACCTATAGAGATAATGGATAGGTAAGTTAAGAAGTTGAAGCATAGTAGAATTCTGATTGTGAAAGTGAGATGGAACTCTAGACGTGGGCCAGATTTTACGTGGGAACGTGAGGATTTCTTTAAGGACAATTATCCTCATTTGTTTAGGAAGGATTAAGAGCCGCGAACGTCGCTTCTTTTAAGAAGGGGGGGGGGATGTGACAACCCAAAACTGAGGTCATTGCTTAATCCTATTTTACGATTATTTTTGAAATTTTTGGATGAGTTTGAACTATATTTATTTTTGGAGGTTTAAGTTTAAACCGATGTCGGAAGGTCTATATTTAATATTTATTAAGTATAAGGAGTATTAGCAAGCGTGATGTCGATGGATGCCAAATATTTTACGTTTTATTGTCGGTTGTTCAATTTTTGTCATTTTCGAGGTTTTATTTTAAATGACATGTTAAGTCGAGTCGAGAGTCGATATTATTATTTTTGAGGTACGTTTAAAATTTTTAAAAGTATCTTTATGAAACCCGAGCCCCGTAAATATTTTGAAAATTGACTAATAGTTATTTCCCGCTTTTTAGCTAACTATTTTCATTTTTAGCCACAACTATTGCCAAATTGCAACCAAGGTCCCTACTCCACTATATATAAAGCTTAAACAAACACACACTCTCACACTTCACCACTAAAATTTTTCACTATCTCTCTCTTCTCTCTCTCAATTGCCGAAACACCACCCACCACCCCAAACACATACATTTTCAATTTTAACTTGAATTTGAGGATGATCTAAGCTAAACTAATCATAGACCCACTCTTATAATTGATCAAGGATCACATTGGTGTAAGAATTCTACACATGCAAGGCATTTTTATTTTTTTGATGTTGGTAGGTAGAAACCATGATCATGCATGGTGTTTTTAGCATGATCCATGGTGGTTCTTGCAAGAATCTTTGTTAAAAACTTTATTTTGATCTAAAGGTATTAATTTTGATGATGATTTAGATGTTATGGTTCATATATGTTGATGTTAGGGTATAATAATGATCATTTCTATGGTTGGTTTTGATCAAAAAGTTGATTTTGTACAAGATTTTAATGGTCATTTTATAACAGTAAGTAAACTGTAAAATCCGAATTTTTATGTTTAGAAAATGGCTTAACTTATTGCATAGGGTTGTAGATAATTTTATTAGCTTTGATTTGATATAAGGTAGAGCTTCTAGCTCCAAACGAGCGCGAAGTTATGATGTTTTGAATGATCGTGTACCGGGAGACGAGTATCGGCACTACAAATAGTTGTTGTCGATATTTGGATCGAATCTCGGGGAATCTAAATGGAAGTTTTGAAATGTGTAACCTACTGATAATGAGGTTTTTACCTTAGAGGTTGAGTTTACTTTAAAACCCGAGTGTCGGTTTTGTAAACGGAGTCGTTTAAATAAGTTAAAACGGTTGTATGAAAAATTAACGTAAATCTGTCCGGATTTTGTAGTTTTGAAATGAGTCGGGTAAAGGAATTTAAAAGTAATTTCATTTGATAAACTTGTAGGAGGACTTTCTATATATATTAAGTTAGTTTATCGAGTCGTTTCATAAACGGTTGACGAGTTTAAAAGGGGTAAATAAGCTAGTACATGTAGTATGTACCGGTGGACTTTATTAAAAGTGTAAAATGGTAAAGTAAATGTGTAACAAAGTATAATGAAGTTATTTATATCGTTTTCTCTCGTGTTTATCGTGACTTTATGAGTTTGAGTTTGATGTTGTTATGTATGATTTATTTCTCGAGTCATTATTAATGAACGCGCCTTATTTGATAGGTAGCGGTTCTCGTGTTTGAAAGGCATCCATATCATCGACGGTCATATCGCTAGATCTCTTATACTAAGGTGAGTCTGTAGCCTCGCTTTTTATGCTAGCTACTAAATGTTTTATACCCGCGAGGGGGATACATGCTATTTGAAAATAAACGAACACAAGTCATGAGTAATTGTTCGACCCGAATGTTGCCTAAAGTTGATTTCATTGTATTGAGTAACTTGTTACTAAAGACCCTAAATTCATGAGCCATTAACTATCTTCTGACTTGATGTTGTGAGTCGGGATTAGCCGCTTATTCTAATGATAGTACTATTGGGTTCACCACCCTATCTGAGACCAGGGCATTACGTTGAGTAACCCGCTGGGAAGGATAATTTTACGTGAATAAGATTGTGGTATTCTAGCAACTGATACCCTAGAGGGGCAATGGTTTTATTCTAGTCATGCCGGCATTTGGCGTGGGTGAATATTTGGTTAAGGGGTCGGTGTCCTGAGCTTAAATATAATGTTTGTTTATTATTATTATTATTATTGCCTTGAATATAGATTGTGTGTACGAAAATTCTATAAATGATTATGATTGATTTTCTTCTTGTGTTCAAATGAGATTTGATAAACCTATAGACTCGCTCAACATTATTGTTGACTCGTTTTATGCATGTATTTCACGTAATAGGAAGTGATGGAGCAGGGAGCTTTGCTGTGGAGGTTGTGGCTTGGCTTTTGGAAGAATGTTGGTCTAAAAACTGTTTCTACCTTTTAATGTTGAACAATTTACTTTATGTTGATGTACTGTACTAAACTTGTTGGTTGTTGGTCGAGATCCATGGGGACTAAACGCTTTACTCTGGTGTCGTGTCAGTACACTTATGGGATGTAATTTATATTTTAGACCTTTTATGAAAATCTTGTTTATATTTTGTGTAAACGTCTCTATTTTGAGTTGTTCAATATACCTTGTGTGATGATTCTTGTGTCTAGAACCCAATTGTGTATTTCCGCTTCGCAATGTAAATTGGGGGTGTTAGAGTCTAAGTTTTAATTGACGAAAAACGTCAATTTTACGGTATTAGCCGAAAAACGTAAAAATCATGTTTATAGTTTTTATAACTTATAAAACTTACCAAACAACCATTTTTATATAATGTCCATTTATTTATCCTTATACATATTTATATAAATTAAATATATAAGTTAGTGGGTTTTAATTCACATTTTATATTATATTATTTTTGAGTGCTTATATAATACTATTAAACTTTAATTTCACAAAATCTGATTTTTAGTTTCACTTTCACCATTTTTATCATATCTTCAGTTCTATAAGGAGATAGAAGCTCATTTTTGGATGGCATAAACTTCATATTATGTTCTACAAATAAGTTAGTTATAGCTACTGCTCAATCCATGTTTAAGTATCCTTAACAGTCCCTACAAAACAGACTATTCATATTGGTATACAAATTTTGTTTTGATCATATCTCACTCATTTTGATGATTCTATTGCATGGCCAACTCTCACATGTGTATGACATCTAATACTTACTGTAAATTGATTCCACCATGCAATTTTATCAGTTTATAACTTGGTTACTTACTGTTTTTATACAGCCATCATTTTAAGCAAGATTTTAACATTATTACCTATGGTTTTTCATCTCTTTAATCATATTTATCAACACTTGATCCCCACACCAACATTCTTATCATCATATACGTATACAATAGGAAATAAAATACATTTGATCTTTACAAAAATAACAAGAAAAATAGAAAGGATGATCTTGTTTACCAACCAAGATTATATCTTGTTTTTGGATGACAACAACTTGATGAACACAAAATATATCTTCAAAATCATCAACCACTAAGATTGTTTGTTGAGAAATCAGCCCTAGGGCACATGAAAATCACCTTCTTTGATGTTAATATGATCACCAATCAACAAGGATTCAAGGTTTCTTCATGATATGAGTAGATAACATAAGATTTGTGGCTAGAATTGATCAAAAGAGGTGTTTGTTCTTGAATGTGGGACGGCAAAGGGGAGGGTGTGAGAGAGTTTTGTGAGTTTTTTTGCATGTGTTATGAGTGCAAATGGTAAGTCTTAGGTGGTTTTGTGGTTTGATGGAAAGTTGTAGCTTACTTGTTAAGATTTGCTTAACAAGTGTAAGAAACTAGCTACAACATTGACACATCACTTGTGTGGTGTCAATAGTTGGCCGTCCCATATGAGTGGGGTGGGATAAACTTGTTTTGTCCCATCCCACTAATTTACGGGTATTCCTCGATTCTAGTTTCCTTGATTTGCGTGCCCTCGGGTCGTTTTACGAAAAACGTTTTTATAAATTATGAATCAACGGCATAAAACGAATATAATAAAAATTGTCTCATAAAAAACGGAGTTCAAAAACGTAAATACGTAATCCTAAGGTTTCCGGTTTAGTCGTAAAGGACGCTAATTTATGCACGTAAGCCCAAATTTAAATCCGTAAATTGTGAGTTCATCAACCAACACAAAAATAAGTTTCAAAATAATATACGAGAAAATAATTTACTACCTGAAAATGTTAGATTGTCACAAATAATGTAAAGGATTAAGCCTTAAATCACATGTTAAATACTCAAGGTACAGGTTTTCATTGCTCGGCCAACTCAGGGCAGTCTATAAATGATTATTAAATCTTTCTTATTCTTAGAAACAAACAGATGGTCCTTAATGATCACAAGTATGAACTTATCAAAATACAACTTACACGCGCGGTTCATCAAATTCGTGAATGCTACATGTGCATTGGTCAATCCAAACGACATCACCCGAAACTCATAATGTTCATTATGAGTTCTGGGTGTAGTGATTGGAATAGATAATCTTTTTCGTGGACGCGAAGTTGATGCTAACCATGTCGTGGATCAAATTTTTGAATACACGCTAGAACCTTGTAATTGATCGAACAAATCTTCCATCTTGGGTAATGGATATAAAATTTTTTATCGTCAATTTACTTAGTTCACGGTAATCAATGAATACAAGGAATGATAACACCATAGCTCTTCATGATGACGAGCTCAGCAGAATATAAAAGTTTTCTCCAACAACTCTCTCAGTTGTACGGTAACTCTTTCAATTCAGATGGTGTTGATGTACAGTGCACATGCCACAGGTGCAGCACTGGGAATATAATTAATACCAAATTCAACTTGCCTTATTGGCGGAAGTCTAGGTAATTCATCAGCAAATATCTCAGAAAGTTTCAAATAACAGGAACATCTTTTAAAAAATCCACCTTAGGTTCTTTCTAGATTACAAGATCTATGACTAGTTCATAACCATTCATGGTATAATTTCAAGTCTAAATGCGGGATATGGTTATCCATCAGGAATTATTTAGATCACTTTTGATAATCAACATCTTATCTTTTAGGGGAATTCTACTCGAGTTCCCATCAAATAAAACAATGACATTATGTCATAATCAATCAATACATTCTACTGGCACTATCAACTTTCTAGTTTCATTACCGTTGATAAGATGAGAACTTCTCAAAAGGCTAATAATAACTCATAATCCTTCACAGATTCAAGCATATATGGAGACATAGCTAATCATTAAAAGAGTAAGATCAAAGCATGATTTACGCGAGAGAATTTCAAGTCAGATACAGACGAAAACATTAATGAATATGAATATATCCCATGTTTTCATGATTTGAGTATGCATTCGAAAGCATTTCGGATCGTTACCCATGTCATTCAGATGAAATCTAATCAAAGAAATTATAGGAACGCCGATACACCCAGTCGGGTATCAACACCCGGTAATTAGATATCTTTCCAAAGAATCTCACCATGAGAGAATAGAACCAGAAGGGGATGTCAATTGTCAAATAAGACAATTTCCACAGATGAGTAAATTCGATTCAGAAAAATAAATGGTACGAGAACATATGTAGGTGTCCCTAACAATATGTCCCTATTTTGCACTTCTTGCATATTTCATAAAAATTCAATATTTCACAATTACAAAGAAAAATGTAATGTTTATTAACAATTTCATGGTGACTACTAATCAGCCTTGCATGGTCCCTTCCAAATTGTACGTAGGCGCACAATTATATACAATTTTAGGATTAACGATGCAATACTCAGTTCGTCAAAATTTTTGTCATCATGTTTAAAATATATTTTCATGTTTAATTATGAAATACAAATGATTTTTCTGAAATGTTCATCATTATGAAAGCATTTCCACTTACAAAATGTTTGATAAAAACTTTATTTCGACAGTAACTACTAATAGTACCGATTTACATAACTCATATAAAAGTGAGAATTTCATAATTTCCCCCAGATGGTATTGTATTACTTATAAAACAATGAGTGATCTGCAAAATAGTGATGAAGAGTTGTTCAACAAGAAATAACTACAATATGCTAGGAAATGAGCTTAGCCAAATAATCATGAGGTTCGTGACCTCGATGGAACTCAGGAATACAAAGAGAAGAATCTACAACGCAACTCTATCCGAAATGAGTACTTGTTCAATGGTTGCATCACTTATGCGAACATTAGGAAGAAACAAGAAAAGATAGATAACATCGATACATGTAGGATTTAGCAATCAAAGGTAGTCTTTTCATTAATCACAAACAAGTCAAAAATTGTACCGTAACACATTGTGTGTCGCCATGTCATACAATTCCAAGGGCTCATCCTACCAACTGATGTTTCAGTTAAGTTAGGGATTTTAAAAGATACTACAATGAATACTAATCTACAAGAGTCATTAGGTGTTCCACCTGTCCCGGAAGATCCATCGGTCCCAATTCAGAAGAAGATTTCTTCAATTTATTTCTTGGACACTGGGCATCCTCGTCATTTGACAATGGCCTAGGAACAACCCTTAACACGAACCAACAATCATTTAAAACCTTATAATTCAATCACAGGACTTAACGACTTCCTCTTAACAATCTCATATTCCATATGAGTTAAATTTTACTTTATTCAAGTTTCAACAACTTATACTCAATGCGACATCCTACCTCATTCTCCAATACTTTCAACCTTTTTCTTAGACCTTGAAAGGGCAATAAAAGCTCAATATGAACAACACTTAATTTCCAATCCTATAGCTCTTACAACAATAGTTATCAAATGAGTCACTTGTATGAAATGACTCACACATTCAATTAGACTTCTCGTAAAGATACTAGTGGCATGAGGCTTTTGGGTAATAGTTCCAATGACAGCCTCAAGTGCAATGTGACACCCCAGGTAGGGTCAAAATATGCGGAAATATCCACGGAGATGTCACTAGGGTGGATCGATAGCATATAGTCCATAGAGCATAAGATAAAGAGTTATTTAAATCAGTTTACATGTTTGATAACAAATAAAATAAAATTGTCTTAAATAGGACAGAAGGTAATTGTTAATGTTTCCCAAATAGAACCCCTGACGAGTCCTACAATGCAGACTACTAGGATGCTGGAGACCATGCACACACCACGCACTAACTTCATATTCATGTGCAAAACATACTAAAGGGGTCAACATAAAGTTGGTGAATTTACAGATTTTAACAATTAATTAGTTTGGACATACATTAATCATAGAAGTAACAATGCACAAAGCATTCTTACTAAAATGTAGATTACATTTGTTTATTACTAGAAACTGAAGCTTAACCTCCATAGTCCTCAACAGATGAGGACGTAGTGTCTTACAAAAAGACACCCATTCCAGTTCCAACATGGTATACATATGTTGTCGCGGCCAAGGGTCAGTGAGCATGACTCACCCAGACGGGGATGGTCAATCCCTAATAGATCTATTTATATCATTCGTGCGATTTACAACAATTTAACAGTTCCAATAATAATCAATCATATTCAAGTTTATACAATCCTGTTATGTCCATTAAGTGTTTGCATATTTTCTTTCCCAAAAGGGAAAGTTTCATCAAAAGTTTATATGGGGCTGTAAACTCACCTGGGAGTAGGCAATAGCAGTTTAATACGAATATCCAATTAAAGCTCACGCCAAAGTTATGCCTAATCAAATAGTATAGTCTTAATAGATAGTACAAAGAACATATATGTATGCTTATACAGATTTTAGTCAGTTCATTTATGTTACCGTATTTATCTAAATAACCGTAGTTCAAGTAGCATCAATATTCATTTAACTTATCTACATAAGTTTCATTTATAAGTAGACATAAAATGTTTAACTATTAATATCAGTTAGCATACATGTATTTATAATAATCATTCAACTTACACTTAAGTTTCTTATTTAAGTGGACATATAATGTCTTACTTAAAATATTAATTGACGTTCTCTGTTCAAGTATGATAATCACTCATTTACTATTAAGTTCCATTATTAAGTAAACATAAAAATTCTACTTAATATTAGTTCACGTTCGGAGTTCATGTATTATAATCATTCATTTAAACTTTAATATTAAGTTTCATATTTTAAGTAGACGTAAGATGTTCTACATAAATATTAACACTCAATTTATCCAACGTTTATATAAATTTTATTTTCTAAAAGTATATGAGTTTATGTATGAGTAATACATATTCATAATTGTTTATACAATTATTTCCTAAAGTAAATATAAATATTTTATTTTGAAAAGTAAATATAATATTTTATTTAACATTAAAGTTTCCATAAATTATTTTAATATTTATAAAATAATTTAAACTTAAGAATTTATACCTTAATTCTTATGGTCTAAATATTTTATTATGTTTTATTATAATTAAAATAGATTTTAGGGTTAGGGCTTGTTAATGTTTCGGAATATGGCAAAACTAGTCCCTCTATATTTTTAAGCTAGTATAACTTTCGGATTTTACATATTTAGTACCTAGGGCATGTTAAAGTTTCGGCTTATGGAAGATTTAATCCCCCTAGTTATATCTAGGTTTTGTAACTTTACTAAAATTACAAAAACAGCCCCTAGGGATTTTTTAAGTTTTAGCAAATTACAAGAATAGTCCTTAGGGTTATAAAATGACAAAATAACATTTAGAAACTTCCCAAAATGGTCCCTAGGGTTTAATTTGCCACGGATAGTATTTATTAAACCCTAGACTTTTGGATATTTACATTTTCAGTCCTTGTGTTTACTAGTTTATCAAAACAAGTTTCATAGGTTACAGTTTTAGTCCTTAAGTTTTATAAATTGTCATTTTCATCCAAAAAGTTTTTATAAGTTATATTTTATTATAAAAACTTTTATTTTAACATTCAAATTTTATATGGGCTCATTAAATGGGCTAAACATCTAATGGGCTATTTTAGTGGGCTTAAATATATCTCAAATCCACTAATTTATTTAAATAGGCCTTTAAATTATTTATTGGGCTTAAATATATTTTTAAGCCCTTTAATTAGTTAAATGGCCTAAGTGTAATCTTAAGTCAATTAAGTTACTAAAATTTATCAAATGGGCTTATAGGGTCCATTAAGTTTTAGATTAACATTTAATGGACTTAAGTAGTCCATTAACACTACTTTACATTTTATGTATGTTTAACTTAGGATATTCTTCTAAGTTTATTATGAGCTTAATCATATTTAGTTTTAAATCTAAATAGAAGAATAAAACTTATAGTTTGTTTTATGTGATGTACCAAATTAGATCTAGGTGTGTTATAAGGTTACAAGTAAGTCATAAGCCCTAATAGGGGCTTATATCTCACGGCTATAAGTAGTTATAGCTTATTAAGATAAGTCAAATCTCATTTTATAGGAGCATGTAATTTATAAGTGTTACAAAAATAGATCTAGCTATGTACACATCAAGAAGATAAGTCACAAGTCCAAAATGAGATCTAAACTATGTCTAGACCTAAAAATCAATCATAGATTCATGTACACACATATATAGCCTATGGCTATATTTGTAAATCTTGGTATTTCCAAGATGAACACTTTAGCTAATCTTTAAGTCTTGTAAATATTTATAAAAACACATCATGATTATCTAGCTTACATGCATGTTCCCAAGGTTACTATTATTCCAAGAAAACAATATATAGCTCACGGCTATATTGTTTTCTCCCAATATTCCCATAAGATATATTTAGCTTATTTCATGTTTATCATGTTAAGTTAACACTTATCACTAGATCTAGCTTTATATAAGCATGCATGTACATCTAACCCATTTTAAGTCATATGTAACCCACGGCTACACTTATACATATAAGTTATATTTTGTGATTTTTAATATCTCATTTAACATGTAACATTTCATATTCCATTATTAAAACTCAGGAAACAAATCATATGGTCACCATTTATTTTAGCCGTGACCTTTAAGGTCATGGTTTTCATGATCTTTAAGTTACATAAGTTCATTTTATGAGATATATGATTATTAGTTAACCATAGTCCCATAGAACAGGATTTGTAACTCATGCAACATTTAGATTTATAAAAGGTTTCATATGGTTTTTAAATCAAGTTTAAAACATAACATACAAGTCCTAAGTTTCTTATTAAAAGATTTTAAATCATGAACATGATTTGCATAAATATGTCGTGACCTATAGTGGTCATAGCTTTATCAAATCTTGATTTTAACATGTTATTTACTTGTGTTTATAGATGTATGATGATGCATGCATGAAGAAATGAAAGGACATGATGTGTATACCATTCTTGCCTAAAAGTACCAAGAATGATCTAGATGAATAAGGAGATTTGAGATCTACTCAAGATGATGAAGAAAACCCTAATACAAACCAAGTCGTAGCCTTGATGATTTCGGCTAGGGCTTGTTTATAGTGATTTCAAAAGGAATGCTACTACTAATGATTTGTAGTAAAGATGAGACAAGAATCTTGGTGGATTTCATACTTGGTTTTGGATGTATATGGCTTTAAGCCGTATGATTGAGAGAGAAGAGGATGAGAGAAACAAGATTAGATTGCTTGAGAGAATGTGAGAGTATGTGTGTGTGTTTTAGGCTAAAAGGGGAGAGAGAGAGGAGGGCAAAAGGCATGACTTGTCTTGGTAAGAGAAATCTTGCCAAGTGTAAGCCTTTATGTTTCCCATGCATCTCTTCTCCTTCTACATACCCTTGGTGCCGTGTATAGCTAACCAAAAAGGGTAGGGTGGACTTGTGTTGGGCCTATGTTGGGCTTACACACAAAGGAGGGTGATGGTCTTGGGCTAGTCCAAGAGTTTAAGTATACACCTAGTTCACTTACACACATATTGTCGCTAAATACTTACTTATATTATATTTCCAAATTGTCTGAAGTGTGGTACACACAATGCTAGTGATAACTTCATTACTTGTTTTTCCTAGTTGTATGCTCATGGTTTTAAGTTATGAAGTTATTCTCAACAAAGATGTAAGTAAAAGTATAGCTACATGATAGACATGTTTATACACATCTTAAGGAAATATAACACATGAATAAGTGTTCTAGGATTATTGGGTGGAAATTTATTATATAAAATCATGGTAAAATCATGGATTTTACAGCACCACCCCGTTATTTTAGATTTTTCCTCAAAGCTATTAAAAACGTAGTTATCTTTTAAGTAAAAGATGTTCTAAGTATGATTCGTTTCAGACTCTCTCTCAGGTACGGATGGCAGCATGAGTACGAAGTGGTCTATACCTAAATTACTCTTATACGTCTAATTTGGCATTAATGGAAGCGTCTGTTATTGCGGGTAAACAGAAGAGAATGCAAAGAGATCTTTATCCGGTTTACACTATTTATCCGATCGAGTAGTAAAAGAGACTGCTGCTATGGATGGACAGGAAGCGATGCAAAGAGATCTTTATCCGGATCGCACTATACATCCGATTGAGCAGTAAAGGAGATTGTTGTTGTGGATAAATAGGAAAGGAATGCAAAGAGATCTGTATCCGGATCGCACTATACATCCGATTGAGCAGTAAAGGAGACTGCTGTTGTGGATGGATAGGAAAAGAATGCAAAGAGATCTTTATCTGGATCGCACTATACATCTAATTGAGCAGTAAAGGAGACTGCTGCTATGGATGGATAGGAAAGGAATGCAAAGATATCTTTATGTGGATCGCACTATACATCCGATTGAGAAGTAAAGGAGACTGCTGCTATGGATGGATAGGAAAGGAATGCAAAGAGATCTTTATCTGGATCGCACAATACATCCGATTGAGCAGTAAAAGAGACTGCTGCTATGGATGGATAGGAAAGGAATGCAAAGAGATCTTTATCTAGATCGCATTATACATCCGATTGAGCAGTAAAAGAGATTGCTGCTATGGATGTATAGGTAAGGAATGCAAAGGGATCTTTATCTGGATCACACTATACATCCGGTTGAGCAGTAAAGAAGATTGCTGCTATAGATGTATAGGTGCGAGCTTCCCAACGGGGGTCGCAGCCATACCCTTCCAAGATCTGGGAGAGGACCAATGGTGTTGTGGATTTGATTAGGAGGTCAAATCCATTGCAAATGGTTTCTGATATGAGGAGGACATGCCAGCATGTTTCATATGTTGGGGAAGCTGGGGATGTACTATATCTGCATCCTTTTCACGGGTGAGATACAGGTTATATCTCCACACCCGATGATGAAAATTGGGGTTGAAGGTAAAACAAAATATTTTAACTATAACCCCTCATATATCAACAACTTTAAGAAAAGACTTACTGATGTTGAGTATTTTTACCCCTTTAGGAAAAGGAAGGCAAAAGCGGTAAGTATTAAGTGTACGTTTAGGAAAACGTAAACACTTATGACCCTTAAGTGGGGATCGTTCTCACGAGGAGGCACGTGTGTTGTGTAATGAATTGATTTTGATTGATGATTTTATTAAGAAGAAAAGAAAAGAAATGAGAAAGAAAGAATTGACGGTTACGAAGACGGATTAAACTAAGACGAAAAAGCGTTCACGTAAAACCATAAAACTACAAAATTAAAATTTTAACCTAAAAATTCCTAAAAATTACTAAAAATTCACAATAAAATTATAAGAGTTTACAAAAAATCCATACTTGCTAAAACCTTTTAATTAATTAGATAATGACTTTTTAATGCTAATTAAAGCCCTAAAAATCATAATTAATTATTAAAAAGCCCCAAACAAGATTTAATAGTTTGTAAACCTCAAAAATAACCTAATTAAGCTAAAAACTATTTTTAAAAATTTTAAAACCAAATTAAACTATTTTTAAACACTTAAAAACTATTAAAATCTATTAAAACTTAAATTAATTCTAAAAAATAAATGAAAAGTCCTAAAAAGATTTGGAAAGTTACAAAGTTCCTAATTTAGTGTCTACAACCTAGGAAAAATGAAAAAAGTAGAAAAAACAAACTTTCTATTTTTAGTAATAAAATAATATTAAAATAATCAAAAAAATAAAAAGTTTATTAAATAATTCTAAAAAATTACCAAAAATCCTAAATAATGTAACTAGAACAGAAATGCAATCAAAAGTTTCTAAAACCTTTTTATTAATTTAAAATTTAATTTCAAAGTTGGTAAAAAACCCTAAAATCAAATAAAATTAAAAATAAAACTTTTTGAAAACTTTTTGTGATGTAAACCTCAAATTACTTTAATAAAACCTAAAAACTATTTTTTTGGATTTTTAAAATGCTTTTTCCTATTTTTAAATTACTTTCTAAAATTTAAATTAAAAATAATCCTAAAAAATTAATTAATAATGGGAAAAATAAACTTTTTGGACTGAAAAGTCAAAAACCCTAATAAAATCCTAGGAAAAATGCTAAACAGTGAAAACCTAAAAGAAATAAGCTAGAAAAAGCTTATTAAAAAGCTGTTAATCAAATAAGCTACAAAACAAACAACCCTGAAATAGATTTTGAAATGAAACCTAGCAGTCAAAGACCTTAGGGCAGAGATGGTTAACACCTTTGGTTGTGGGAGGAGTGGCGTAGGTTCGAGTCCTGGCCACGTCCTTTTTGATCTTTTTTTTTTCTTTTTAAACTTTTAAAACACAAACCTGTTACTCTTTTAATCTCAAAAACTCAAACACAATCCAATTTAACCAAGATTAAAATACTCAAGTGCCAAAAACGTATTCAGTTACTTTTTATGAACACAAGCAAAAAGTTATATCTTCACTTGTGAAAATGAAGATCAAGAGGGCTTGATCTGTGAACTTGGTGGTGTTGATTGATGGACAATAGGCACCCCTACACTCAGTTGGAGTGTAGGGAGTCAATGACAACTTAAAATCAACAAGCACTTAGCCAAAAAATTACACAAACATTGCAAACAAGTTTCTGATAAAAGCTTAGGGTGGTCTGGTGGGTACTTTGCTGATGCAGTTAGCACACAAGTGAGATTCAATGCTCAAAATCGTTCACACAATGACACCAACTAGCATACAAACAATCAAAGACCCTAAAATGACCTAATATCTAGAAGAATTACAAATTTGGGGCACAAATGCACACAAAAATCAAGCAGTAGACAGTTTTCTAATTTAGCTAGTTTATACCTGTTTTAAAACATGCAAAAATGTTCAATATCCTATCAAACTGATAACTACTACTAACATACACCCTATACTACCCTAAGGAGTGAATCTAAACAGGTTTAATCCCAAAAACAATCAAAGCAGCTCAATTAATATGCAGATCCAAACACTCCTTAAAAAACTGATTTTTGAATTTTAACAAAGCATAAACTTATTAAATCACACCAAACTGATTCAAAGGCTTATAACATGCATCAAATACCTACCCTGAGCAAATTCAAACACTTAAGCCAACAAACAAGCAAATTTCATGCAATTCACATAAACACCATATAAAAACATAAAACTAAAAATGAAAATGGAATGAGGGTGCTACCTTAAGGGTCCTACATCCAGGACCCTTAGTGGTTGCTTAACCACCTCCAATAGGCCCGGTCCTATGCTAATCCTTGGACAGCAAACAAGTTCTTCAAACCTACTAAGAAAGAAATAAGAACAAGCACAATACAAATATGTTTTCTGATTTTTTTAACCTTTTGAAACCTTTTCAAATCTTTCTCAAAAACTTTCCTTTCCAATAACCTTAACCAATCAAGTTATATCCAATAAATCCAACTCTCAATGCAAAACTTCACCAAGAAAAATCAATTTCAGAAACTTTTCTGAAAAATTCAAAACATAAAATGTTTTGAACAAATGTGAATGGAACTCAGATTTTACTCAACAAACATATACCAACTTTTAAAACTCATAAAAGGAATTATATTTTCTCAAAAAATACCAACTTTATAAATACTTAAAAAGGGATTACAATTTTTGGAGTAAAAATCTGGAACAAGAAAAATACAACCACAAACGGTTGTATTTATACTACAATGGAACTATCTAGAATTCTTAAATAAAATATTACAAGAAAATTGAACCTAAACCCTAATGGATGGAAAATCCGAATTTGCCCTCTTGGTCTTCTCTTGAAACTTTGGTCAAAATCGTCTCATGTGATTGCCAGCCTTGAAAAGTTGATCAAAGACGTTAAAAACTCCTTGGAGGCCAAGTAGAACAATCCTGGACGTTTAATTGGTCGGGCATTGGGTTTGGGTGAAAGTGATGTTGCAGGGGAGGGTCCCACAAGACACATGGGTGTGTCTTGTGGTGGTTTGAGGTGTGGGTTTAAGTGACAAAGTGACCAATTAAGGATCTGGAAAGAATCAACTCAAAACCCTTTGATTTAAAGTTGATTGGGTCGTTTGACCAAGGTTTATTAATTTAAACCTGGTGGGTGGGTTTGGTCGGGTAGGGTATGGGTAAATGGGTATTTGGGTGGGTTATGCTGAGGTGTCAATCACTGGTTGGGTGAGGAAGTTTGGCTGTCTTGGCAGAATTTACCCCCAAGCTTTCTTCTTTCTTCCATGTTGTATAAACAGCCAACAACGCCCAAATTACATGTATCAACTTTGGCAAGTTGTCACTTTTGGCACAAAAACTTTATAAACTTGAAACAAGGGCCATTAGTGCACATTCTTCATACTTTCAAGGGCTGATCTTGTATAGTCTTCAAACTTTAGGGACCCTATTCATAATTTTGAATATTTGAGGGGTATAAAGTGTTAATCTTCAAAAGTTGAGGGACTAAAGTTGCCAATCTTCCATTCTTCAAGGGCATTTTTGTAAAATCCAAACTTGGGCCCGGTTCATTGTGCGGCTTCGTTCTCGTGTTCGTTTTTGAATGATTCTTGTAATCTTTTGCCATTTCCTCAATATCCGTACCTAAAAATACACAAGTAACAAACACGAGCATATATTTGGCAGTTTTGATGATATTTTATGCATTTTAAGCCCGATTTGGACGATGAGACCATGTATAAAAGCAGTCTCATCACTCCCTCATACTAAACCATTGTCGTGCCCTCACGCAATGCTAGAATAAAGTATCGTAGAATCTCCAAAATTTAATTTTATTCACTTTATTGAACGATAAACTAGCTACACTACTACTATTACTACTACTTGTGTTTTAGACATAATGTATGATTTTCATCGCAAAATGGGACGTTTAGGTTCATAGAATAAGAACACGTGAATGCTTCGTTAGAAATAATTTCATCGTCCTCGATTTTCACCTTAATTCCATGCCAAGCGTGCAACGAGATCATTGTCATTATAAGTTAGTAATGCTAACACTACTCATATGCCATAATCACGTACTTATTCTCCCATTATTCCTAAGTTGTATCTCTTATATATTATTTTGTCTTGAATGTTTCACGAGGATACATTGTTTGACTTATGCGATAATAGAGATTTAGGTCTAAAAATAGAGTCCCAACGGTGTAACTAAGACCATCAAATCAATAACCCCTCCCAATAGACAACGATGTTAAAAAATTAAGTCGACAAGAAGAATCGATAAACACGGTTTTATAACGGTTTTGAACATGAGACTTATTACCAAGACTTTTATACGCCCCCTAACGGAAGGGCCTTATTATCTTTGGTTTACCTCCATCTTTTATTCAACTTCGCCATGAAGCTTTTATTATGACTTCGGTCTTGCCTTGCCTTTTATTATCCGCCTCATCGGTGGTTTTATTAGCCAAAGACGTATATCCTCACGCTAAGGCGAATTTTGGATCTTTAAAGCTTCGAAGATTAAGGCTTGATTCACTTTCAATTTTTGCATAGATTTTTCGGCCTTGTGGGGCTTCAAATTGTTTGCTAGATTTAGGTGAGCACTTGAAATCTTATTATTGGGTGAAGCTTTCGATTATTCTGGTGCCAATACTTCAAAACCGTGACGCTGGCGATACCTTAATGTCTTCCCAATTTAATTACACGGAAGCTACTAGAAAAGAATAGAAACCCAACAATCCTAACTAAACCGCTAAGTCAATATTTATTAAGCAAAAAATATTTACAAGCGAAGGGAGAATAAGCAAATAACGAGAACACATGAGTTTTTGAAAGAATACGAGTACTCTACGTTTAGCATAGTAACTTATAATTAACTCTATCATTTCTCGTCCTCATTTAAGAGACTTAGCCTAAATGTGTAGTTAAGGAACCAAAGCTAAGTGCTCAACACGCACGGTCGAGTCAAAAATTACTCTTATTCTCGCCATCGGAAAATCTACATTCGTGTCTTCAAACACTTATAAAACATGAGAAAAATTTTAAAATTTGGCCATTTTTAGCCTTATTTTGCAATAAAACGATAAACAAAAAGATAAACTTTGGAAAGCGTGAAGGTTTGGCAAGGCAAGTATCTATTCACCCCCCATACTAAAGTTAAACATTGTCCTCAATGTTTCGAGTCTAGGGGTGCAAACACCCCCATACTAGAGACGTAGTCGAATGCCTAATCTAGCATGGAAAGGGTGTAACCAATAAATTAATAGCCGTTTATGAAGTGTGCTAAAAACCTAAGGTTAGAACAAATAAGGATATATCATGTGGATATTGAGAAATGTCTTCAAAGCAAACGATCGAGTGCTCCCATAAAACGAACACGAGAGGCTCCAATCGTGAAGATCATGATCTAAAAATCACAATGCACAAACAACCACGGAACAAAGGTTGGAAGGGCACAAATCCCCTCACATTAAAATACATTAGAAAGCAATAATATATACATGGATAAGCATGGGTCTCCCCCACGAGGCACCTTGTTTTTAATAACCGAGTCAAAAGATCGACTCGAATCCCCATAAATGTGGTCATTTAGGGATAATTAGGGTGTGGTCAATTTTTGGTGGGGCTTACATGATAAACAAGGCCCAAAAACAACCGGTATTAAGGACTAAGTCCTTTGATGGTGCAAAATACCGGGATCGAAGATGGCGTTCTCGTTTTCATTGGAAAAACAAATCAACGCCACTTCATCAATAGTCAACAAAAACTCAAAGAGTTTCAAGAAAAGAGATGAGAAATAGAAGGGTGGGACAATGGGTAAGTCTCTAAAAACATGAGCTACTCGAGGTAAACTCGCACCAATCAAATGAAAAGATTTTCCATTTATTGCATCGGTGGAAGACCGAGATTTCCCTTTATAAGCAATTCCAGGATCAAATATCTCGTCCTCGGTGGAGAAATGGGAGGGAACATAAGGGGATTCCCCCACACTAAGTCCACACAAAGCATCGTCAAAAGGAGAAGACGAGCTTGTAGTACTCAATACACGTGGTGATGACGGAGTTAGAGTTGTAGAAAAATCTTTTAAATTCAATTTAAAATCTTTTCTTTTTTCATCTTTAAAACTCTCCTTGTGAAAACCCGATTTAATTATGTCAAAAATATTTGGTGTATCTAAAGCAATGTTAGTCACACTAAAAATTCTCACATTTTGAAATCTTTTTGGCAAAGGTGGTGGTAAGTTTTCAAAACGTTTATCGACAAAGAAAACTTCCCCATCGGGATCAGCGTATTCATCATCCGAAGAATCATTCACAATTGGAACCGTAGGCTTAACACTCTTAACCTCCACCGGCGGAGGGGACGGAACTTCATTTTTATCAACAACTCCTAAAACTCTATTTGAAATCTTTTTGCAAATGTTTTTGATAGGATTGACATTGTACAAAGATGTGATGGAATACACATGAGAAAGAGTGGAGTTTTGGGTTGCATTAATGACGAGTTCTTCCTCATTGAAACGAAGAGTGATTTTTCTTGCATGCACATCGATAAGTGCTCTCGAGGTATCCAAAAAAGATCGACCTAAAATTAACGGAACTTTAGGATCGATGGGAATATCAACAACAAGAAAGTCTACGGGATAGTAGAACTTTCCAACTTTCACGAAGACGTCCTCGGCTACTCCACAAGCTAGAATCGTAGAATGATCGGCCATCTCGATTGACATTCTTGAAGGAGTGAGATTTGGAAGATTGAGCGATTTAAAAATCTCAAGAGGCATCAAATTAATACTAGCACCAAGATCGGCCAAGGCGTAGCATTCTTCCATGTCTTGTATAGCACATGGGATTAAAAACTTTCCAGGATCACTGACTTTTTGAGGTATGCGGCTTAGAAACACCGATGAACAACTAGACGATTTTTGCAATTTATCTTTGTTATTCAACATACTTTTGAAGTTCGCGGCAAATCGAGGCATCATGACTAAGGCGTCGGTAAAACTTATATTAAAATGCAAGTCACGAAACATTTTCATAAAGAGTTCAAATTGATAATTATTTCGTTCTTGTGCCTTTTCCTTGTCTCGTCTTGAAGGGTGGGGTAAAGGTGGTTTGGGTTGGGGCAAAGTAGGCATAGGCATCGGCCTTGGAATCTCGGGTTCCATGATTAGTGTTGGTTCAACCGTAGGTGTGGTTTGAGCGGTACTTCGTGGGCTTGTAATGTGCTCCTTTTCTACCACAACCTTGGGTTCTTTCTTTTTTTCCTTCTCCATAGAAGTACTTGGACGAGAAATGGGTTCTTTGAAAGTTTTACCACTACGAGTAGTAATAACCTTCAACTCTCCTTTCGGGTTCACGATGGTATCACTAGGAAGACCACCCGAAGAAGAGGTCTTACACATGATAGCTTCAAACATTTTAGCCATTCGATCCTCAAATTTTGATTGCCTAGCATCCGCTTTTAAAAATTCTTGCTTAATCTCATGTTGTCCTTGCTCCATTTTTTGTTGATTTTGTTGGAGACGTGTGACATTTCCTTCCATTTTATTAGCATGAGTTTTAAGTTCATTAGCAAGTTCGTTTTTAAGCTCGTTTTTCAACTCGGACCTTAAGCTAACCATTTCACGTTGCATATTGTCAAACTTACCATCATTAGCCTTAGCATAATTCAAAAATTCTCCTTGAAGATTTTTGGTGTGATCATTTTGAAAACCTTGAGTTGAAGTTTGAAAATCACGGTTTTGGTTTTTATTTGAAACTTGCCCATTTCCACTTTGATAATTACCCTTGTTATAATTTCTTTGATTTCCTTGGTAATTTCCACCTTGGTTGTTGTTTCGATAATTATTAGCATTTTGATTTGCTGGAACTTGATTTTGGCGGGAACCTTGACCGATTTGGTTATAAGTTCCCGTGGCTACATAAGCAATCGAAGTGTTACCATCCACGGTAATGCACTCGGAAAGATCATGAGCTCCACCACACGACAAACAACTCTTAGAAACCGCTTTAACCGAAGCGGAATTCGAAGCTTCTTGAGCTTTCCAATGGGACATAAGGGTTGAAAACCTATCGAAAAACCGATTCTACTCATTTGCTTCATCTTCAAGGCATTGATACTACGAGACGATGATGAGCCCATTTTGGCAACACTTGGTGTGTTACGAGGGCTATAAACCTTAGACCTATTCTCAATTATGACCAAAGCTTCCTCGACCGTTTTACACAAAAAATTACCACCCACGGCGGCATTCAAATAATCTCTTTCATGATCATTAAGTCCATTGTAAAACGTGTCGATTTGGTGCAAATCGGAAAAACCGTGATGAGGACATTCATGTAACATCTCCTTAAACCTATTCCAAGCCGTTGAAAAACTTTCATTTGATTCTTGTGAAAATTTAGAAATCTCATTTTTCAAATGCGTAGTCTTAGAGGGCGGAAAAAATTGGTTCACAAACTTTGAAACGAGATCCTTCCACGTCAATATAGAATTGGGTGGTTCTTTCTCTAACCAAATTTTAGCGGGCCCCGCTAAGGAATACGGAAAAAGCATCATCTTAATCGAGTCATTCGAGACATCCTTGAATTTGCACGTGGCGGTAAGACGATTAAATTGGCGGATATGGTTGTGGGGATTGTCCTTCTCATCACCACGGAATTTGTTGTTTTGGATCATCGACAACAAACCCGTTTTCACCTCAAAGGTCTCCGCAAGGATAGCAGGAATCACAATAGCCTCTCCATAACCCTCGGTGGGTGCTTGAAGTAACTCCATCATAGTTCGATTCGCTATGGTAGGTGCTTCTCGTACAATGGGTTCGTCAATAGGAGACTCCTCACTAGAATGAGTTGGAGTGGGAGTTTTGTTCTTTCGTCTACATGCACGTTTTGCTTGATTACGAGTTAGCGTAAACGTCACGTACAACGTGGAGACGAGCAAAGAAGATTATTTTTGGTATTTTGTATTTTTTAATTTTTTTTTTGTGGTTTTTGATGTTATTAACTTTTTTGGAAATTGGTGAATGTATTAAGTAGACACAAATCTACAAATCTCCTCCTTAATCAAATCTCTCGATTAAAGAAGCCTCAAGGAATGAAAATGATCACGTGGAGTGAACGCCTTCGATGACTTTAGAACGATGGTGGAACACCAAATCGTTCAAGAGGGTTTAATCAATAGAAACCAAGAAAATATATATGATATGTAATAATACTTTGGGCGGGAAAACCCTCGATTCACTCTCAAAATCAAATACTCACAAGCAAGCGGGGAAACGAGGCGGCGCGAAGCACTTAAGAGCCTTTTTCCTTTAGGTCGTGAAATACAACCGCCTTATACCCACCATATAGTTTGTATTATCAAGATTAAGCTTCACGAAAGTATTTATCTATTTTTGCCTTTTTCTTTGGTTTGAGATTCGAATACAATGATTGGGTAATGACCTCCCAAGTCAAGGTTGTGATTTCTCACGTATTTGGAGTACTTGTGAATTTATTGTTCTACGTATACAATATATTAATAGTATTCACACAAAAACCGAAAAACGATAATACGTATTAGTAGAGTGCTACTAATACAAATACTAATTATGGCTAGTATAAAAAACAACAATGGTTCAATCAAAACACAACACGCCTCCCCGGCAGCGGTGCCAAAAAATTGATGTAGTGTTTTTGCAACCCTTTAGGAAAAGAGAGGCAAAGTAGTGGTAAGTATTCCCGCCTGTCACGCGGGTGACCCGGGTTCGATCCCGGCAGCGGCGCCAAAAAATTGATGTAGAGTATTTTTACCCCTTTAGGAAAAGGAAGGCAAAAGCGGTAAGTATTAAGTGTACGTTTAGGAAAACGTAAACACTTATGACCCTTAAGTGGGGATCGTTCTCACGAGGAGGCACGTGTGTTGTGTAATGAATTGATTTTGATTGATGATTTTATTAAGAAGAAAAGAAAAGAAATGAGAAAGAAAGAATTAACGGTTACGAAGACGGATTAAACTAAGACGAAAAAGCGTTCACGTAAAACCGTAAAACTACAAAAATTAAAATTTTAACCTAAAAATTCCTAAAAATTACTAAAAATTCACAATAAAATTCTAAGAGTTTACAAAAAATCCAAACTTGCTAAAACCTTTTAATTAATTAGATAATGACTTTTTAATGCTAATTAAAGCCCTAAAAATCACAATTAATTATTAAAAAGCCCCAAACAAGATTTAATAGTTTGTAAACCTCAAAAATAACCTAATTAAGCTAAAAACTATTTTTAAAAATTTTAAAACCAAATTAAACTATTTTTAAACACTTAAAAACTATTAAAATCTATTAAAACTTAAATTAATTCTAAAAAATAAATGAAAAGTCCTAAAAAGATTTGGAAAGTTACAAAGTTCCTAATTTAGTGTCTACAATCTAGGAAAAATGAAAAAAGTAGAAAAAACAAACTTTCTATTTTTAGTAATAAAATAATATTAAAATAATCAAAAAAATAAAAAGTTTATTAAATAATTCTAAAAAATTACCAAAAATCCTAAATAATGTAACTAGAACAGAAATGCAATCAAAAGTTTCTAAAACCTTTTTATTAATTTAATATTTAATTTCAAAGTTGGTAAAAACCCCTAAAATCAAATAAAATTAAAAATAAAACTTTTTGAAAACTTTTTGTGATGTAAACCTCAAAATTACTTTAATAAAACCTAAAAACTATTTTTTTGGATTTTTAAAATGCTTTTTCCTATTTTTAAATTACTTTTTAAAATTTAAATTAAAAATAATCCTAAAAAATTAATTAATAATGGGAAAAATAAACTTTTTGGACTAAAAAGTCAAAAACCCTAATAAAATCCTAGGAAAAATGCTAAACAGTGAAAACCTAAAAGAAATAAGCTAGAAAAAGCTTATTAAAAAGCTGTTAATCAAATAAGCTACAAAACAAACAACCCTTAAATAGACTTTGAAATGAAACCTAGCAGTCAAAGACCCTAGGGCAGAGATGGTTAACACGTTTGGTTGTGGGAGGAGTGGCGCAGGTTCGAGTCCTGGCCACGTCCTTTTTGATCTTTTTATTTTTTTTTCTTTTTAAACTTTAAAAACACAAACCTGTTACTCTTTTAAACTCAAAAACTCAAACACAATCCAATTTAACCAAGATTAAAATACTCAAGTGCCAAAAACGTATTCAGTTACTTTTTATGAACACAAGCAAAAAGTTATATCTTCACTTGTGAAAATGAAGATCAAGAGGGCTTGATCTGTGAACTTGGTGGTGTTGATTGATGGACAATAGGCACCCCTACACTCAGTTGGAGTGTAGGGAGTCAATGACAACTTAAAATCAACAAGCACTTAGCCAAAAAATTACACAAACATTGCAAACAAGTTTCTGATAAAAGCTTAGGGTGGTCTGGTGGGTACTTTGCTGATGCAGTTAGCACACAAGTGAGATTCAATGCTCAAAATCGTTCACACAATGACACCAACTAGCATACAAACAATCAAAGACCCTAAAATGACCTAATATCTAGCAGACTTACAAATTTGGGGCACAAATGCACACAAAAATCAAGCAGTAGACAGTTTTCTGATTTAGCTAGTTTATACCTGTTTTAAAACATGCAAAAATGTTCAATATCCTATCAAACTGATAACTACTACTAACATACACCCTATAATACCCTAAGGAGTGAATCTAAACAGGTTTAATCCCAAAAACAACCAAAGCAGCTCAATTAATATGCATATCCAAACACTCCTTAAAAAACTGATTTTTGAATTTTAACAAAGCATAAACTTATTAAATCACACCAAACTGATTCAAAGGCTTCTAACATGCATCAAATACCTACCCTAAGCAAATTCAAACACTTAAGCCAACAAACAAGCAAATTTCATGCAATTCACATAAACACCATATAAAAACATAAAACTGAAAATGAAAATGGAATGAGGGTGCTACCTTAAGGGTCCTACATCTAGGACCCTTATTGGTTGCTTAACCACCTCCAATAGGCCTGGGCCTATGCTGATCCTTGGACAGCAAACAAGTTCTTCAAACCTGCTAAGAAAGAAAGAAGAACAAGCACAATACAAATATGTTTTCTGATTTTTTTAACCTTTTGAAACCTTTTCAAATCTTTCTAAAAAACTTTCCTTTCCAATAACCTTAACCAATCAAGTTATATCCAATAAATCCAACTCTCAATGCAAAACTTCACCAAGAAAAATCAATTTCAGAAACTTTTCTGAAAAATTCAAAACATAAAATGTTTTGAACAAATGTGAATGAAACTCAGATTTTACTCAACAAACATATACCAACTTTTAAAACTCATAAAAGGAATTATATTTTCTCAACAAATACCAACTTTATAAATACTTAAAAAGGGATTACAATTTTTGGAGTAAAAATCTGGAACAAGAAAAATACAACCACAAACGGTTGTATTTATACTACAATGGAACTATCTAGAATTCTTAAATAAAATATTACAAGAAAATTGAACCCTAATCCCTAATGGATGGTAAATCCGAATTTACCCTCTTGGTCTTCTCTTGAAACTTTGGTCAAAATCGTCTCATGTGATTGCCAGCCTTGAAAAGTTGATCAAAGACGTTAAAAACTCCTTGGAGGCCAAGTAGAACAATCATGGACGTTTAATTGGTCGGGCATTGGGTTTGGGTGAAAGTGATGTTGCAGGGGAGGGTCCCACAAGACACATGGGTGTGTCTTGTGGTGGTTTGAGGTGTGGGTTTAAGTGACAAAGTGACCAATTAAGGATCTGGAAAGAATCAACTCAAAACCCTTTGATTTAAAGTTGATTGGGTCGTTTGACCAAGGTTTATTAAATTAAACCTGGTGGGTGGGTTTGGTCGGGTAGGGTATGGGTAAATGGGTATTTGGGTGGGTTATGCTGAGGTGTCAATCACTGGTTGGGTGAGGAAGTTTGGCTGTCTTGGCAGAATTTACCCCCAAGCTTTCTTCTTTCTTCCATGTTGTATAAACAGCCAACAAAGCCCAAATTACATGTATCAACTTTGGCAAGTTGTCACTTTTGGCACAAAAACTTTATAAACTTGAAACAAGGGCCATTAATGCACATTCTTCATACTTTCAAGGGCTGATCTTGTATCGTCTTCAAACTTTAGGGACCCTATTCATAATTTTGAATTTTTGAGGGGTATAAAGTGTTAATCTTCAAAAGTTGAGGGACTAAAGTTGCCAATCTTCCATTCTTCAAGGGCATTTTTGTAAAATCCAAACTTGGGCCCGGTTCATTGTGCGGCTTCGTTTCCCGTGTTCGTTTTTGAATGATGCTTGTGATCTTTTGCCATTTCCTCAATATTCGTACCTAAAAATACACAAGTAACAAACACGAGCATATATTTGGCAGTTTTAATGATATTTTATGCATTTTAAGCCCGATTTGGACGATGAGACCATGTATAAAAGCAGTCTCATCACTTACGATTATACCTCAAGCTTGTGGGATACGAACATTAGTTAATAGTACTAAAGTTCCTACCCAACAGAGAGGTTAAGATTGTTGTTGATGGCGATTGCGTAAGAAGTTGCAAAGAGTTTGCTTCATTCGTCGTGGGGTTGAGCGAGAGGGGCGCAGAAAAGAAGTACCTCAAATGGTGGAAATAAAAGAAGATACTAAGAATAAAGAAGTGCGCGCCTTACGGGGTGCCGTAACAAGGGTCATGCATTCACTATCACTGGTCCAAAATTTGTACAAATCCTGACATCTAAAGAGAGGAAATCACATCTTCCAGAGTGTAGTGGGTGATGGTATTGTCGAACTAATGGGCCCGAAGAGAAAAGAGGAATGTCCAAAAACATGGGTCATTCAACATCTCTTTATGAGGGATGTCGGACATAGTCCTACAAAGTACACCCATTGTGGGTTGGATGTGTCTTCCAGGTTTAGGCAGGGGAGAAACAGGTTAGGGAAATGGAGTATTCCCGGACCAAGTACTCACTGGCCTGTTGGTGCTAGAGATGACACTAACTCTAGTGTTAACTATATCGGGGTTATGGCTCCCCAGTATAATCAAGATTTCATCTCCCCAAGGTACGCGAACCAAATTTTGGTCATATAGGATAATTGCATGATACTTGCTAGTCAATTTATGCTAATGACGACATCAAAGCTATCAAGACTTTCTAGGATCTGATTGGTGTAAAACGGACGATTTGGAAAGTTCTAAGGAACGACCTCGAATGATGGTGTTAACCATCATAACCTTTCCGTCGACTATTCCACAGTTTAATAGGAGTCTAGAACTAACGGAGGGATTTCCAATTTCTTACTAAGTTTAGCAATTGCAATGCTTTGGTCTACTCATGTTTCAAACAAGATAGATGCATATCATTGGTTTAGTAAGAATGTACCAGGTACGATGTTGGAGCCTGGATTTGCTTGGGCATTGCCGGCAATGTACACTTGCGAAGAAGTTCCCTTGTTGTCCTTCTTCTGGTTGGCCCACTTGGGGCAATCGGGTCTCACATGCCCAGGGGTTCCACACTCATAACATACCACAACTTTCTTTGGTCCACTATTGCTCCCACCAGTGGGGTTTCGGTTTCCCTTCTACCCAATGCCACTCCCACGTGCGTTGGACTTGCCCTTGTTGCTGTTCCCGGGATTAGTATTGGGTCGACCTGGGGTAGCAACATTTGTTTGACAATCGCGAGCAAAATGGCCTTGTTGGCTACACTTGTAGCATCCTTGGCATTATCCTCCAGCAACATGATGGTAGTTGCACTTTGAACACTTAGGGTTGGTCCCTGAGTAGTTCTTGGTGCGGGTTGTGGGAGTAGTGTCATCCGCTTGCCCAACGTTTTGCTTTTTCAAGGCTGCTAGTGCTGGCTACGAGAGTTTTCATCGAATTTCCTCTTGTTGTCGGTTTGCCTCTCCGATAGATTACGGGCTCGCTTGTTGATCAGCTCAGTCGCAAATTCCATAGCATCTTCAATGGTAGTGGGTCGTGAAGCTAGCACACTGTCATGAATGTTGTTAGGGAGTCCGCTGACATACTTTTCAATCTTGTCACTCCTTAGAGGAAACATTCTGGTGCACGTCAAGCTTAACTCTTGAAATCTTTGGTTGTACCAAAGGATATCATTGTTCTTACACTTTAGATCCCACAACTCGACTTCCAACTTCTTCATTTCTCCTCTGGGACAATACTTCTCAGTCATTCTCCCTTGAGGTTGGCCCAAGTGAGAGTATAAGCAGTGTCATGTCCAAGGATGGCGACCACAGAGTTCCACCAGGTAAGGGCACTCTTGAGTAGGGTGCATGTAGCAAACTTAACTATGTTCTCGTCAGCACAACCGCTGATGCGGAAGACTGTCTCTAGTCTTTCAAACCACTGCATCAATTCAACAACTCCTTCTTTTCCTCGGTAGTATGAGGGTTTGCATTTCAAGAAGTCGGGGTATGAACAACCCTTGTTGAAGTTGTTTCTGTGCATGTTGTGGTTTGGGCCATTGCTCACATTAGCTTCTCTGGCTCCCATGGCTGCTGTGATGCCTTCACTTATCATCTCCTGCAGTTGTGCGGCAGTAACATTTCGAGTACCTTCTGGGGATTTAGCATTATCGGCATTGGAAGTGGTTGCATTATTGGGATTTGATCTCGTAATCACCATTTTTCTATAATCATATACAAAATGAGATTATTAGTTCAAGCATTAGTACAGTTTTTATATTATTTGCACGAGAAAACTTATGCACTGATTTCATAACAAATTTGGATAACCTGTCAGATCTCATAATATAATACATTGCACAACAGATATAACAAAGAAAGTGATTACATGTTATTTCCATGAGAAATTTAACATTCATCAAGCATAACACAATCTAAGTCATAAGCCGGTCGGGCCTAGTCCAAGGTAATGATACATACAGTCTTTAAAACATCATATCCCAAAATTACATGTCCCAAAAGGAAAGAAAAGATAAAGTACGGGATAACATCACCAAACGCTAAAAAAGAGATAAAAGCACAAAAGCCCTAGCCGGGATGCAACCCGTAAGCTTATCATGACGTACAAGAATTCTAGTACGTCAATACTAATCCTGCCTGGATGGTCCACTAGATGATGCTGGGGCTGACGGTGCGGATGGAGCTGGTGGGGCTGCAGAATTCCTCCTGGTGTTCCATTAAGTCCGAACTGTCGTTCGGGTCTCCTTGAGCGTACGGAGTGCAGACAGTAGCTGGTTCCGGAGTCTATCGACGTCCCCTCAGAGATAAGCCATCTCCCCAGTAACCCCATCATGCTGGACAGTGGCGAGATCAAAGAAAATGGATAGTGATTGCTCCTGAGTAGAGAGAGTAGCATGGGTCTGATGCGGCAGACCCTCCATGACCTGAATGCGCTGGTGGAGGCGGTACTTCTCCTCCAATAACCACTTCAGTGCCTCGTCCGTCCTAGCCCTGATGCCCTTAGCTGTCTGGGAGTCTCCCCTAATAGTGCGAAAAAGAGTGTCGATACGATCATAGATGACGACATGGCTTTGTTGACTGGCTGTCAACTGGTTGCAGACGTTGAATATCTCTCGCTCATGGCGTGCAGCCAGTGTAGAGATCTGGGCCTAGACGGGATCAACACATCCTGCCCTGGAGCCTTCCCCGGTCTCATAAGTGGATACGGGTACGGGCCCGAAAAAATAGCCCGATGATGAGGATGGAGGCATGGAAGATGGTATGCTAGGAAGGACCCGGTCCTCCTCCATAGAGGTTGGGGCCAGTGAGGCTGATGCTGAGATAGAAAAAGGGTCCACTGGGAGTACAACTTCGATGGCTGGGTCATCCTCTGAATCCGAGGCGGACAACCATCCACACTCCGTCGATCGTGGAGATGAACAAACAACTAGAGTAGGAGCTACTACGGGTAGAAGAGTTGAGGATGCAGTAGGCGGAGTCATGATGCTCTGAAATAGTATTATTTTAAGTTTGAAGTGAGTATAAGCTTACAAACAAAGAACAATATCATTTTAGATTACATGTTTTATGAAATATATCCCTTTTAAACAATTGATATTATGTTTTAAGGTTACATATATTAATACTTATATATATATGTATATGTTATCATTTAAGCAGTTCATTCAACAATTCGTAAGTGCAAGGTTTGGTTTTATATTACCTATATTTTCATTTTAGTATTTTACTATGTAGTGTAAAATTTTCAAGTTTAGCATATCTAACATTTTCCATAGCAATATCCTACTAAACAGTATTAACAATCAAGTTTCGTAACAATATATATATACACTTAGTTCACATAGCATAAAATGCCCTAAGATCTATATGCTTAACTAATACGGTCCCAATATAAAATCCCAAAAAGATTTTTATAAGTTATAGTCCAGTTTTAAATAAAAGAAAAATCATTTTATTTTTATTTTATTTAAAAATTTATCTGGTTCTCTATAACTAATGCTCTGATACCATTCTCTGTGACACCCCGGGTAGGGTCAAAATATGCGGAAATATCCACGGCGATGTCACTAGGGTGGATCGATAGCATATAGTCCATAGAGCATAAGATAAAGAGTTATTTAAATCAGTTTACATGTTTGATAACAAATAAAATAAAATTGTCTTAAACATGACAGAAGGTGATTGTTTATGTTTCCCAAATAGAACCCCTGACGAGTCCTACAATGCAGACTACTAGGATGTTGGAGACCATGCACACACCACGCACTGACTTCATATTCCTGTGCAAAACATACTAAAGGGGTCAACATAAAGTTGGTGAATTTACAGATTTTAACAATTAATTAGTTTGGACATACATTAATCATAGAAGTAACAATGCACAAAGCATTACTATAATGTAGATTACATTTGTTTATTATTAGAAACTGAAGCTTAACCTCCATAGTTCTCAACAGATGAGGACGTAGTGTCTTACAAAAAGACACCCATTCCAATTCCAACATTGTATACGTCTGTTGTCCCGGCCAAGGCACAGTGAGCATGACTCAGCCAGACAGGGATGGTCAATCCCTAATAGATCTATTTATAACATTCGGGCGATTTACAACAATTTAACAGATCCAATAATAATCAATCATAGTCATGGTTATACAATCCTATTATGTCCATTAAGTGTTTTCATATTTTTTTTCCCAAAAGTGAAAGTTTCATGAAAAGTTTATATGGGGCTGTAAACTCACCTGGGAGTAAGCAATAGCTGTTTAATACGAATATCTAATTAAAGCTCACGCAAAAGTTATGCCTAATCAAATAGTACAGTCTTAATAGATAGAACAAATAACATATATGTATGCTTATACAGATTTTAGTCAGTTCATTTATGTTACGGTATTTATCTAAATAACCGTAGTTCAAGTAGCATCAATACTCATTTAACTTATCTACATAAGTTTCATTTCTAAGTAAACATAAAATGTTTAACTATTAATATCAGTTAGTATACATGTATTTATAATAATCATTCAACTTACACTTAAGTTTCTTATTTAAGTAGACATATAATGTCTTACTTAAAATATTAATTTACGTTCTCTGTTCAAGTATTATAATCACTCATTTACTATTAAGTTCCATTATTAAGTAAACATAAAAATTCTACTTAATATTAGTTCACGTTCGTAGTTTAAACTTTATGTGACAATCTAACATTTTCAGGTAGTGAAATATTTTCTCGTATAATATTTTGAAACTTATTTTTGTGTTGGTTGACGAACTCACAATTTACGGATTTAAATTTGGGCTTACGTGCATAATTTAGCGTCTTTTACGACTAAACCGGAAACCTTAGGATTACGTATTTACGTTTTTGAACTCCGTTTTTGATGAGACAATTTTTATTGGATTCGTTTTGTGACGTTGATTCATAATTTATAAAAACGTTTTTCGTAAAACGACCCGAGGGCACGTAAATCGAGAAAACTAGAATCGCGGAATACCCGTAAACTAGTGAGATGGGACAAAATACATTGTCCCACCCCACTAGCTTATATGGGACGGCACTAACATGACACCACAACCATATGTGGCATCATGTTAGCTAAACACTTACAAGTGTAAGCAAAGCTTACACCTTAAGCTATTATTTCCACTTGCTAACTCAAAACCACTAGCAACTTTCACACACACCATTTACTTACATGCAAACCAACACAAATCCTCTCAAAACCTCCCACCCTTGCCGTCCATATTCAAGCTACAAACACCCCTTTTGATATTTTCTAACCATGAAATACATGTTTACTAGCTCTATCATGGAGTTATCTTGAAGCCTTGATCATTTGGTGGTCATATTAACAACATTGGAGGTGATTTGCTTGTGTCCTAGGGCTGATTTCTCAACTTATGTTCTTGGTGTTTGATGATCTTGGAGTTACCTGTGGTGTTCATCAAGTTCTTGTCTTCCAAAAACAAGAAATACACTTGGTTGGTAAAGAAGATCATCCTCTCCATTTTCTCTTGTTATTTTTGTAAAGAAAAAATGTATTTTCTTCATTATTGTATATGTATATGATGTATATATGATGATAAAAATGTTGTGTGGGGATCAAGTGTTGCTAGATATGCTTAAAAAGGTTAATAACTATAAGAAATGAGGCTAAAATCATGATTATTTAGTTGGCTGTATAAAAACAGTATATAACTAAAACTTGAACTGATAAAATTGCATAGTATGATCCATTTATAGTAAGTACAAGATGTTATACACATGTGAGAGTTGGCCATGCAATGGAATAAATATAATGAGTGAGATATAATCAAAACAAGTTGGGTGTTCTAATCTGAATAAGAAGTTTTGTAAGGACTGTTAAGGCAAGATAAACTTAAAATGAGCAGTAGCTATAACTAAGTTAAATGTAGCACATAATATGAAGAACATGTCACCCAAAAATGAGCTTCTAACTCATTATAGAACTCTAGATATGATAAAAATGGTGAACGTGAAGATAAAAATCAGATTTTGAGAATTAATGTTTATTATTATTATATAAGCACTCAAATTATAATGTATAAAATGTAAAATTAAAACCCACTAACTTATAAACCTTATTTATATAAATATGTAAAAGGGTAAATGAATGAATAACTTATATAAATGGTAGTGAAATAATACTTATAAGTAATAAAAACTATAAACTTGATTTTTACGACTTTTTCGGCTATTACCGTAAAATTAACGTTTTTCGCCAAATAAAACTTAGACGATCAAACCCGTCTAATGTAAAGTTTATAAAAGTCATATACTGATATATAAGTAACTAATACAAGTAAAAACCAACAAAACCCGAACTATAGGACATACGGACATTAACGAGCTAACTAAGCATATTGAACTAATAATTGGACTAAATAAGTTAAATACTTGTAAAAAGAACTTATTGGGCTTAACCCATTTTGGCCCAACATGGAAAGTATATATACTGATAATATAGGTATAAAATGGATTAAAACAAGTTAAAGAACTTATACTAACCTTATTGGACTTAAAATAGGTAATTAGGTAAAATTAGCAAACTAGTAAAACGTTACCAAAACGTAAACACTAAAATGAGTAAACAAAGATGTATAAACCCACTTGATCATCATCATATGTACAAAATCATCATATGTATATTGTTATTTTGATAAAAGTCATTGTACAAAGTCTAAGACCGATTATTATTTATATAGGTTTCCGTGACCGAAGCACGCCCGTAGCCGATAATCCGCGTTTCATTATCAACGTGAGTTCATAGCCTCGCACTCTTTTAAATGTCTTATAAAATGATTTGTAAACCCGCGAGGGAGATAAAATGCTAGATTTTGATAAAAATAGAACACAAGTAGTCCCGATGGTATGCTTAATGATATGGACCTGAATGATGCTATGACCCTATAAACGAGACTAAAAGGATTATTAGTAGTTAGGTTATGTCACTTAAAGTCCCATTAGCATGAATTGTGAACCACCGGGATTTGGTAGACGCTTATGCATTTGATAGTACTATTTGGGGACGATCACCCCAGTTCGCGCCTTGACGGTTGATCCCCGTCGTACCACATTGATTGGTAAGCGAATTTGTAACACTCTCAATTTTCGTATCGGTACAGCGGAAGGGTCTTTCAGAGTGTTACGGGATAGCACAATAACTCCAATCATAGACAACACATAAAAATGGTTGTACAAGGTTTAACATACATTCATTCGATAAAAGTTTCAAAGTGTACAACAGGTCCCAAATTATATAGGTCATTTAGTTTACAAAACATAGATCGAATGAACATTTTTAATATTATGTGGGCCATCAGAGTCGATCTCCATCCGGATTACCTTCAAGCACCTGAGATAAAAACATGCAAAAATTATATCAGCGAATGCCGAGTGAATTCATAGAGTTTAATGAAAACCGTTATATAAAACAATCATTTAAAATCAGAACACAAGTATAATATTGGAAGTAATTCCTCATATTGCTAGTCAGGCAATATATAAATCAAGCATACATCTTAAACCGTCCATGAGACAGTAGCCTCAATATTACCATAATAGGTAATATTATCATCGTTATTAGCGTCATATCATATCGGATATTTAGATTATATAGGTTGTAGGATTATTATTAGCCGCATGACATTGTTACCTTATTATGAAAACAGCGGGCCGCGAACCCGACAAACAGTTTGCCAATCTAAGTTAGCGTGTCGTCACAAAAATCACGCTATGGAATCTTCTCATACATAAATTCGCTTACCAATCAATGTGGTACGACGGGGATCAACCGTCAAGGCGCGAACTGGGGTGATCGTCCCCAAATAGTACTATCAAATGCATAAGCGTCTACCAAATCCCGGTAGTTCACAATTCATGCTAATTGGACTTTAAGTGACATAACCTAACTACTAATAATCCTTTTAGTCTCGTTTATAGGGTCATAGCATCATTCGGGTCCATATCATTAAGCATACCATCGGGACTACTTGTGTTCTATTTTTATCAAAATCTAGCATGTTATCTCCCTCGCGGGTTTATAAATGATTTTATAAAACATTTAAAAGAGTGCGAGGCTATGAACTCACGTTGATAATGAAAGGCGGATTATCGGCTACGGGCGTGCTTCGGTCACGGAAACCTATATAAATAATAATTGGTCTTAGACTCTTGTCCAATGACTTTTATCAAAATAACAATATACATATGATGATTTTGTACATATGATGATGATCAAGTGGGTTTATACATCCTTGTTTACTCATTTTAGTGTTTATGTTTTGGTAATGTTTTACTAGTTTGCTAGTTTTACCTATTTATCTATTTTAAGTCCAATATGCTTAGTATAAGTTCTTTAACTTGTTTTAATCCATTTTATACTTATATTATCAGTATATATACTTTCCATGTTGGGCCCAAATGGGTTAAGCCCAATAAGTTCTTTTTATAAGTATTTATCTTATTTAGTCCAATTATTAGTCCAATATGCTTAGTTAGCTCGTTAATGTCCGTATGTCCTATAGTTCGGGTTTTATCGGTTTTTACTTGTATTAGTTACTTATATATCAGTATATGACTTTTAAAAACTTTACATTAGACGGGTTTGATTGTCTATGTTTTATTTGGCGAAAAACGTTAATTTTACGGTAATAGCCGAATAAGTCGTAAAAATCAAGTTTATAGTTTTTATTACTTATAAGTATTATTCCACTACCATTTTTATAAGTTATTCATTTATTTACCCTTTTACATATTTATATAAATAAGTTTTATAAGTTAGTGGGTTTTAATTTTACATTTTATACATTATAATTTGAGTGCTTATATAATAATAATAAACATTAATTCTCAAAATCTGATTTTTATTTTCATGTTCACCATTTTTATCATATCTAAAGTTATATAATGAATTAGAAGCTCATTTTTGGATGGCATGATCTTCATATTATGTGCTACATTTAACTTAGTTATAGCTACTGCTCATTTTAAGTTCATCTTGCCTTAACAGTCCCTACAAAACTGCTTATTCAGATTAGAACACCCAACTTGTTTTGATCATATCTCACTCATTATATTGATTCCATTGCATGACCAACTCTCACATGTGTATAACATCTTGTACTTACTGTAAATGGATCATACCATGCAATTTTATCATTTCAAGTTTTAGTTATATACTGTTTTTATACACCAACTAAATAATCATGATTTTAGCCTCATTTCTTATAGTTATTAACCTTTTTAAGCATATTTATCAACACTTGATCCCCACACAACATTTTTATCATCATATATACATCATATACATATACAATAATGAAGAAAATACATTTGTTCTTTACAAAAATAACAAGAGAAAATGGAGAGGATGATCTTCTTTACCAACCAAGTGTATTTCTTGTTTTTGGAAGACAAGAACTTGATGAACACCACAAGTAACTCCAAGATCATCAAACACCAAGAACATAAGTTGTGAAATCAGCCCTAGGACACAAGCAAATAACCTCCAATGTTGTTAATATGGCCACCAAATGAGCAAGGCTTCAAGATAACTCCATGATAGAGCTAGTAAACATGTATTTCATGGCTAGAAAAGATAAAAAAGGGTGTTTGTAGCTTGAATATAGACGGCAAGGGAGGGAGTGTTTGAGAGGATTTGTGTTGGTTTGCATGTAAGTAAATGGTGTGTGTGAAATTTGCTAGTGGTTTTGTGTTAGTGGGAAAGTTGTAAGCTTAAGGTGTAAGCTATACTTACACTTGTAAGTGTTTAGCTAACATGATGCCACATATGGTTGTGGTGTCATGTTGGTGCCGTCCAAGCTAGCTAGTGGGGTGGGACAATGTATTTTGTCCCATCTCACTAGTTTACGGGTATTCCTCGATTCTAGTTTTCTCGATTTGCGTGCCCTCAGGTCGTTTCACGAAAAACATTTTTATAAATTATGAATCAACGTCACAAAACGAATCCAATAAAAATTGTCTCATCAAAAACGGAGTTCAAAAACGTAAATACGTAATCCTAAGGTTTCCGGTTTAGTCGTAAAGGACGCTAAATTAAGCACGTAAGCCCAAATTTAAATCCGTAAATTGTGAGTTCGTCAACCAACACAAAAATAAGTTTCAAAATATTATACGAGAAAATGTTTCACTACCTGAAAATGTTAGATTGTCACAGCTTTTCCTCCTAAAAGGGATCAACGTCCTCGTGATCCATTTCATTTGGATGTCCGTTTCTTATTGAAATCGAAGAGGTGCGGATATTTCTTCCACATTTCATCCTCTCGTTCCCAAGTATACTCCGGTCCATGCTTTGAATTCCATCGGATTTTGACAATAGGTATCCGACTTTGTTTCAGTTGCTTTACCTCACGGTCCATAACTTCTACGGGCTCTTCGATAAAATGCAACTTCCCATCTATTCGAACCTTACCTAACAGAATTTTCTCATCACTCACTGCTAGATATTTCTTCAGATTAGATACATGGAATGTGTTGTGAACACCATGAAGTTCTGGGGGTAACTCTAGTTTGTAAGCACCGGACCTACTCTAGATAAAATCTTAAAGGGTCCAATATAACGGGGATTCAATTTCCCTCGCTTTCCAAATCTGATAACGCCTTTCCATGGCGATACTTTCAACATTACTTGGTCACCCATTTTGAACTCCATTGGCTTCCGCCGCACATCCGCGTAACTTTTCTGTCTACTACGGGCAGTCAACAACCTATTCTTAATCTGAAATGTCATCTCCGTAGTCTCCCGGATCAATTCCGGTCCCGTGAGCTAGGTATCCCCAACTTCACTCCAACATACAGGAGATCTACACTTTCTACCATACAAAGCTTCAAACGGTGCAGCCTTAATACTAGAATGGTAACTATTGTTATACGAAAACTCTGCTAACGGCAAATGTTTATCCCAATTCTTACCAAAGTATAACACACAAGCTCTCAACATATCTTCCAGTGTTTGTATCTTCCTTTCACTTTGCCCATCAGTCTGGGGGTGATAAGCAGTGCTCATGTCGAGATTCGTTCCCAAAGATCTTTGGAGAGATTTCCAAAAATTCGATGCGAATCTAGGATCTCGATCTGAAATGATCGATACAGGCACTCCATGCTTGCATACAACATTATCAAGGTATATATGAGTCAGCTTCTCCAGTGAGAATTGCTCTTTAACCGGAATGAAGTGTGCTGATTTGGTCAGTCTGTCGACAATAACCCAAATCAAGTTGTTTCCAGATGATGTTCTAGGAAGCTTGGTGATAAAGTCCATCGTAATTCGCTCCCACTTCCATTCAGGAATCTTTTGTTGTTGAAGTAGTCCTGATGGCTTTTGATGTTCAGCTTTAACTCTAGCACAAGTCAAGCATTGAAGAACATACATAGCTATGTCAGCTTTCATATTCGGCCACCAGTACAACTTCTTCAAATCATGGTACATCTTGTCAGATCCCGGATCAATGGAATACTTAGATTTATGGGATTCTAACATAATCAAGTCTCTTAAGTCTCCAAACTTAGGTATCCACATACGACCTCTTAAGCATTTCACTCCATCAGCTCTAACCTCTAAAGGATCTCCTTCTCCTCGGAACCCTTCATTAACAAAATTTTCCTTCTTACAAGCTTCTATTTGCAAATTTCTAATTTGCTCAGGCAAATTATTGTGCATGGTCAAGACTAGAGAACGCACCCTGATAGGCTCTCTATCTTTCCTACTTAACGCATCGGCAACAACATTGGCTTTTCCTGGGTGATATTTTATATCACAATCATAATCACTTAACGACTCTATCCATCTTCGTTGCCTCATGTTCAATTCCTTCTGGTCGAGAATATACTGTAGGCTTTTGTGATTGGTGAATACCGTACACTTGGTGCCATACAGATAATGTCTCCACAACCTAAGAGCAAAGATGTGACAATCCGTCAATTTATGGTTGATATTTTATTCTCAAGTGTTATTTAAAAACATTATTTTAATGTTATATTATGAACTCACTTATTTTTTTGGGAAGAAATTTGGATTTACGTCTTGAAGTAGCATCGACTACGTCTAAACCGGAGGATTCTACGTTACGTGCTTACGTTTACATACACCGTCTTTGGTGACAGTCCGACATTTCAGAAAATAAATTTGTCCGTAAATATTATTTTGAGATTTTAAATTTGTGATGGTTCATAAACTCACAAATTTACGAGAAGATATTAGGACTTACGATTATAATGTAACGTCCTTTACGATTAAACCGGAAACCTTAGGATTATGTATTTACGTTTTTGAACTCCATTTTTGATGAGACAATTTTTATTAGATTTGTTTTGTGCCGTTGATTCATAATTTATAAAAACGTTTTTCGTAAAACGACCCGATGGCACGCAAATCGAGGAAACTAGAATCGAGGAATACCCGTAAATTAGCGGGATGGGACAAAACAAGTTTATCCCACCCCACTAACATATGGGATGGCCAAGGATGCAACACCTCATCCCATGAGGTGTCAAGCTTAACCAACAAGTCTTAACACTTGTAACTAGCTTCACATGTAAGCTAAGCTTACAACTACTCCACCTCAAAACTACACACACAAAACCACTTCTCCAAAACTCATACATGCAAACCACTCTCTCCTTCTCTCCCTAATTTCATCCACTCTCTCTCTAAAATGCCATTTTGATCAAATTTTGATTATTTCTAGCCATAAACTATGTGTTATCTACACATATAATGAAGAAACCTTGAAGCCCTTTTGAAACCCTATTGATTGGTGGTGATTATAACATCCAAGGAGGAGTTTCCATGGAGTCTTGGGGCTGATTTTCCACAAGGTGTTCATGAAGAATGGTGGTCTTGAAGATGGTCTTGGTTATTCACAAGTTTCTCCATCAAAAACCATGTCCAAATCACAACCTACATCAACTTGGTGGTATAAAGATTGTCCTCCTCATCCTCTTGTTATTTTTGATTATGTAATCTTGTATTTCTTTTACTTATGTATATGTATATGATGATGAATGATGATTAAAAATATTGTGTGGGGATTTGGTGTTGATAAACATGCTTAAAAAGATGAAAGACTATAAGAAACAAGGCTAAAATCTTGTTTAAATTTGTTGGCTGTATAAAACAGTAAAGTATCAAAGGGTGAACTGATAAAATGGCATAGATTAATGAATAAACAGTAAGTAATATGTCTCGTACACATGTGAGAGTTGGCCATGCAATGGAATCATTGTTATGAGTGAGATATGATCAAAACAAGTTTAGTACAAATCTGAGTTTACTGTTTTGGACGATTTTTAGAAAATACTTAGATGATGATTCAACAGTAGCTATAAGAGTTAAATGGAGCACATATCATGTAGTTTATGTGATAAAAATTTGAGCTTCTATCTCCATATTAACTCTAGATATGGCAGTTTTGGTGAAGATGAAAATAAAAATCAGATTTTGAAAATTAAAGTATAATAATATTATATAAGCACTCACATAAAAAATAGTATAAAATGTAAATTAAAACCCACTAACTTATATAATACATTTATATAAATATGTAAAAGGTTAAATAAGTGTATAAATTATAAAAATGGTAGTGGAATAATACTTAAAAGTAATAAAAACTATAAACTTGATTTTTACGACTTTTTCGGCTATTACCGTAAAATTAAAGTTTTTCGCCAATAAAAACATAGACGATCAAACCCGTCTAATGTAAAGTTTTTAAAAGTCATATACTGATATATAAGTATCTAATACAAGTAAAAACCGATAAAACCCGAACTATAGGACATACGGACATTAACGAGCTAAGTAAACATATTGGACTAATAATTGGACTAAATAAGTTAAACTCTTATAAAAAGAACTTATTGGGCTTAACCCATTTAGGCCCAATATGTAAAGTGTAAATACTGATAATACAAGTATAAAGTGGAATAATACAAGCTAAAGAACTTATAATAAGTTTATTGGACCTAAAACACGTAAAAAGGTAAAACTAGTAAACTAGTATAAAAGTTATCGACATATAACACTAAAATGAGTAAACGAGAATATGTAAACCCACTCGGTCATCATATATATAATCATCATATGTATATATAATTGTTATTTTTATAAAGTCATTGGACAAACGTCTAAGACCGATTATTATTTATATAGGTTTCCGTGATTGAAGCACGTACCGTACGTCCGAATTGCCGATAACCCGCCTTCCCACATCAACGTGAGTTCATAGCCTCGCACTCTTTTAAATGTTTTTATAAATGTTTTATAAACCCGCGAGGGAGATAACATGTTAGTTTTTATAAAATAGGCCACCATTTGTCCCGGTTGTTTGTTTATTTATTTGGACCCGAATGATTGTATGACCCGATTGTATGACCCGATAAATGATTAAAGGACCTGATAGATGAAATCAAATGGATTATTAAAGTTAGGTTATGTCACTAAAAGTCCCATTAGCATGAATTGTGAACTACCGGGATTTGGTAGACGTTTATGCATTTAATAGTACTATTTGGGGACGATCACCCCAGTTCGCGCCTTGACGGTTGATCCCCGTCGTGCCACATTGATTGGTAAGCGAAATTATGTATGAGAAGATTTCCATAGCGTGACCTTTATGACGACACGCTACTTTATATGGGCAAATTGAGGATCGGGTTAGCTACCCGTTGTTGGTTTAGTAAGGTAATAATGTCATGCGGCTTATAATAATCCAAACTAACGAAATACTACTAGACTCACCGAATTAAGATGTATTGCCTGACTAGCAATACATGGTCATACTATTGATATTATGTTCGTGTTTTTGTTTTCATAACCATATTCATATAACGGTTTTTATTTAACTTTATACAACGTCGTAAGACGTATTGTATGATGTTTTTACGACATTGGCTCGTATAATGATTTTTAAGGCAAACGCCTATATTATGATTTTGATAAAGATTTGTATACAATGAATTTGGCTATTTTATGGCCTATTAAAATGATTTGTACAAAATGACTTTCGGTAATAATTTTATACCGATATTATATTGATGGTTTATTAAACTCTATGAATTCACTCGGCGTTATCGCTGACCTTTTCTTTTAACATGTTTTATCTCAGGTACTTGAAGGTAATTCTCGGGAAGACATCAAGAATTCATGGCCCGCACTTAAATACTTAATTCCATTCAAATTCTTTGTAAAACTTTGTATGAAATAATATGACTTGGGACCTATGTAAACTTTGATATTTATGAATGGAAATGCTTTATTTATTAAACGACGCAATTTTTAAGCGTTGTCTATGATGTGAGTAACGTGCTATCCCGTAACACCAACTAGTCTTCCGCTGAACCGAGTTGTATAAATTTGGGGGTGTTACAGTTTGGTACCAGAGCTCTCGTTATAGAGAACAAAAGATTTTTAAAACTAAGGTTTTGAATAAAACATTTCAAATTCTTTTAACTATAAACATTTTTCTAAAAATGTTTAAAAATCTTTTGACTATAACGGTGCCGAAGAATTCCCGAGTTACCGACAAGGCCAGACTGAGAAGTGTTATTTTAATATATATATAACTTGGATTATATATATATATATATATATATATATATATATATATATATATATATATATATATATATATATATATATATATGATGTAATTTTATTACATGATTGTTCGATGATTATTTTGATATTTAAACGAGGTATTTATACGACGTAGATTGTCACAAGGAACCCTAAATCCCCTAGTAAATTAATCGAAGCTATTCTCATAGGAATTCTAGCTATCCTAGATCTAAACCAAGTTGTGGATATTTATGATCCCAACAAATGGTTGATTTTCGTAGAAATGTAGGTATTAGTTGATTGTGATATTGAAGAAGAATTGGCGAGATTAAATCTGATATCGATGTCATGACGATCTTTCCTTATAGAGTGGAGTTTGACAAAACGTTACCACCTAGAAAGATGTCATCTGATTCGTTGTCATCCAATTCTTAAATTGAAATCGAAAGGGTGAATGTTGCACTTGAGGCTGTCATTGGAACCAGTACCCAAAAGCCTCATGCCACTAATACCTTTCCGAGAAGTCTAATTGAATGTGTGAGTCATTTAATACTAGTGACTCATTTGATAATTGTTGTTGTAAGAGCTATAGGATTGGAAATTAAGTGTTGATTCATATCGAGCTTTTATTGCCCTTTTAAGGCCTAAGAATAAGGTTGAATCTATTGGAGAATGAGGTAGGATATCGAATTGAGTATAAGTTGATTGAAACTTGAATAAAGTAAAATTTAACCCGTATGGAATAAGAAATTGTTAAGATGAAATCGTTAAGTTTTGTGATTGAATTATAAGGTTTTAATTGATTGTTGATTCGTGTTAAGTGTTGTTCCTAGACCATTGTCCAATGATGAGGATGCCCAGTGTCCAACAAATAAATTGAAGAAATCTTCTTCTGAAATTGGGACCGATGGATCTTCTGGGACAGGTGGGACACCTAATGACTCTTGTAGGTTAGTATTCATTGTGGTATCTTTTAAAAAAAATCCCTAACTTAACTGAGATATCTGTTGGTAGGATGAGTTCTGAGAATTGTATGACATAGTGAAATGTAATGTGTTACGGTACAATTTTTACTTGTTTGTGATTAATGAAAAAGACTACCTTTGATTTCTAAATCCTACATGTATCGATATTATCTATCTTTTATTGCTTCATCCTAATGCTCGCATTATTGATGCAACCATTGAACAAGCACTCATCTCGATATGAGTTACGTTGTGGATTATTCTTTTTGAGTGCCATCGAGTTCATGAACCTCATGATTATTTGGCTAAAGCTCATTTCCTAGCATATTGTAGTTAGTTCTTGGTGAACAAGCTTTCACCACTCCTTTGCAGAACACTCATTGTTTTTATAAAGATAAAACAGTATCCTTTGAGAAAATTTGATTTTCATCACTATATGGATTATTTAAAGTGAGACTTATAAATAATCGTTATTGAAGTAAAGTTGTTTATGAAACGCTTTGGGAAACTTAATTGTTTTCATGATAAAGAACATATCTATAAATTCATTTAAGAATTAAGCATGAAAATGTTTTTATTATAAACATGATGATAAAATTTTGATGAACTGAGTATTGCATTGTTAACCTTGAAATTGTATATAGTTGCACGCCTACATACAATTTGGAATGAACCTTGCAAAGCTGATTAGTAGTCACCATAAAACTGATTAATAAACACTACATTTTCTTTGAAGATTGAGAAAGATTAAATTTTATGAGATCTGCAAGAAGTGAAAAATAAGGACATAGTGTTAGGGACACCTACATATGTGCCTGTAGCATCTATTCTCCTGAGTCGAATTTACTCATCTGTGGAATTTGTCTTATTTGACAATTGATATTTCCTTCTTTTCCAATTCTCCTGTAGTGATATTCTTAGGAAAAGTATCTGATTACCGAGTGTTGATACCCGACTGGATGTATTGATGTTATTATCATTTCTTATGATTTGATTTCATTTGAATGACCTGGGTAACGATCCGAGGAGCTTTCGAATGCGTACTCAAATTATGAAAACATGGGATATATTCATATTCATTAAATGTTTTCGTCTGTATCTGATTTGAAATTCTATCGCGTAGATTATGCGTTGACCTTACTCTCTTAAGGTTAGTTATGTCTCCTGATACATGAACTTGTGAAGGATTATGAGTTATTATTATTCTTTTGAGAAGTTCACATCTTATCGACGGCAATGAAACTGGAAAGTTGATAGTGCCAGTAGAATGGATTGATTGATTATGACATGACGACATTGTCTTAATTGATGGGAAATCGAATTGAATTACCTTAAATGATAAGATGTTGATTATCAAAAGTAATCTAAATAATTCTTGATGGATGACTTGAAATTTTACCATGAATGGTTGTGAATTAGTCATAGATATTATAATCTAGGAAGAACCTAGTATAAATGTATTAAAAGATGTTTATGTTATCTGAACCTTTAGTAAGTATTTGTTGATGAATTACTTAGACTTTCGCCATTAAGGCAAGTTGAATTTGGTATTTGATTATATTCTCGGTGCTGCACCTGTGGCGTGTGCACTGTACGTCAGCACCATCTGAATTAAAGGAATTACCGTACAACTGAGAGAGTTGTCGGAGAAGATTTTATTCCACCAAGCTCGTCATCATGAAGAGCTATGGTGTTATCATTCCTTATATTTATAGATTACTGTGAACTGAGTAAATTGACAATCGAAAACGATATCCATGACTCGAAAGGGAAGATTTGTTCGATCATTTACAAGGTTCTAGCGTATGTTTTAAAGATTTGATCCATGGCATGGTTATCATTCACTTCGCATATGCGAAAAAGATTATCTATTCACATCACTACATCCAGAACTCGTAATGAACATTTTGAGTTTCACGTGATGACGTTTGGATTGACTAATACACATGTAGCATTCATAAATTTGGTGAATCACGTGTGTAGGCTGTAATTTGATAAATTCATGCTTGTGATCATTAAGAACCATCTATTTGTTTATAAGAATAAAAATGTGTTAATAATTAATTATAGATTTCCCTGAATTGGCCGAACAATAAAAACCTGTACCTTAAATATTTAACATATGATCAAAGACTTAATTCTTTACATTATTTGACTGTGCGATTAATAGAAAACGGAATCCATATTGACTCTTCATTAAATTTAGAGCCCTTTTAAGACTTTGGGTTTTACAAAAAAAAATGGAAATATGTCTTGACAAATGTTTTAACAAAGGATTTTTAAGGGATTATTCCCTTATGCACAAATCATTTAACTAAACTCCTGTTTAGGGGTAAATGTTTGTGTATACTTCTAGACAACTTAAGAAGAATTGAGGAAACTATATAACTTATGACTTGAAATTTGAAACGACAATTTTTGCTTTTCAACAACGAATTTTTTTTTTTACCAAAGAATAAACGAAGGTTTTTCGAACATTTACGGATCTTATTAAATATTTTCGATAAATCAACAAAAATCTTGTTAATTAAATTCAAATTTATTTTGAACATTTTATATAATTGGTCGAACTAAGAAATTTAAAATTTTACGTTTACGTTTCATAAAAATTTAATAATTATTATTTAATTGATTGTAATAATTATCGACGCTTTAGACGTCGGATTGAGTAAAACAGATAAAAATAATAGTTGAGATGAAACTAAAACTTAGAAAATATGAAGAAAGGTGAACGTAATTACTGACACATTATGTAGAAAAAGATAAAGAACCAGTTAGGACATGTTCCTTAATAATGAAGGTGCTAGATAAATTGCCGAACGATATAAAAATAAACAATAATTGTAAAAAGGATAATATAAATAATAAAAAGGGGTTCGCGGCTAATGTGAACCATTAGAATTGATAAGCCGATAGCGTTAAATGTATAAAACGCCACTTGTGGTTGCCTAAATATGGAGATTTTGGATAGAGTTATGTTGGAATTTGTAAGTATAAGTATTCTATTTATGTCATTTATGACTAAAAGTATCTTTGTCTAAAGAAGTTGTACTAATGACAAATTATGAAGGCAGACATCGCCTCATATATTAGTAAACGTCTAGCTATTGCAAAGGTCATCATCTGAATTTGATTCGATTTGGGTCATCGTCGACAGACTGACCAAATCTGTTAACATCATTCCCGTTAATGATAAATGCAAAAGAGTTATGTAAACATAGTGTGCCTGTATCGAACATCTTTATCAAGATCCTCGATTCGCATCGAATTTCTAGAGATTTGCTCAGAAATCATTGAGAACGAACCTTGATGAGAGTATTGTGTACCACCCCAATCGAAGGGACGAGGTAAAGTAACAATACAAAATACTATAAGCGTTGTTCTATGTTGAATGATTGACCTTTGGTAATAGACCGTATAATCGTTTTCCTTTGGAGAGATTATCATTGATGATTATCGTATTAGGATCGAGATCGAATCTTGTTATGATCTAATTATTAGAGCATCTGTAAGCAGGAGTTGAGATGAAGACACCCGACATACACCCATTGTGAGTTGGACATTTCTTTTAGGTTTAAGGTTTCCTATGATGGCGAACCTAACCTTACAAAATACCCGACCCGCGAGATCTGAAATGATTGTTGAAATTAGGATCTGATTATTGACTGCCGGTAGTGGGCAAGAGGTTATGTGAATATGAAATGTAGATCTTGAAGTGCCATATGGGTAGCGAAGTTATGCCACAATTTTTAACCTTGGAGAAATGAATTAATGATCTGACAAATCATGGGATATAAGTCCCCGTTGTATGGGACCATTGAGATGATGTAAAAGATTTGGTTTGAAAGGCATATAAGCTGGATCTACCCTAGGACTTCAAGAGCTGCGTGAATTAGGTATCGTATATCGAACTTGATAAAATGTCTGTCAAGTGAAAATCTGACTATTCCTTAGTGAAGTTTAAATCGGCGAAAAGTTGCATTCATCAGAAACCCGTGAACATCATGGATAGAGAAAGTAAGTCAACATTAAGCCTGATCGTATTCCTGTAGTTATGTTTGATGAAACTCGTGTATTGTAATGAAATTACACTTGTGAGGAAAGAACGAATGTGGAGGAAATACCCACATGGCTTTAACTCTATAAGAAGCGAGTAGTAAGATAAGATGATCTTTGAGGACAAAGATCCTGTTTAGGGGTAAATGCTGTGACAATCCGTCAATTTATGGTTGAAATTTTATTCTCAAGTGTTATTTAAAAACATTATTTTAATGTTATATTATGAACTCACTTATTTTTTGGGAAGAAATTTGGATTTACGTCTTGAAGTAGCATCAACTACGTCTAAACCGGAGGATTCTACGTTACGTGCTTACGTTTACATACACCGTCTTTGGTGACAGTCCGACATTTCAGAAAATAAATTTGTCCGTGAATATTATTTTGAGATTTTAAATTTGTGATGGTTCATAAACTCACAAATTTACGAGAAGATATTAGGACTTACGATTATAATGTAACGTCCTTTACGATTAAACCGGAAACCTTAGGATTATGTATTTACGTTTTTGAACTCCGTTTTTGATGAGACAATTTTTATTAGATTTGTTTTGTGCCGTTGATTCATAATTTATAAAAACGTTTTTCGTAAAACGACCCGATGGCACGCAAATCGAGGAAACTAGAATCGAGGAATACCCGTAAATTAGCGGGATGGGACAAAACAAGTTTATCCCACCCCACTAACATATGGGATGGCCAAGGATGCAACACCTCATCCCATGAGGTGTCAAGCTTAACCAACAACTTGTAACTAGCTTCACATGTAAGCTAAGCTTACAACTACTCCACCTCAAAACTACACACACAAAACCACTTCTCCAAAACTCATACATGCAAACCACTCTCTCCTTCTCTCCCTAATTTCGTCTACTCTCTCTCTAAGATGCCATTTTGATCAAATTTTGATCATTTCTAGCCATAAACTATGTGTTATCTACACATATAATGAAGAAACCTTGAAGCCCTTTTGAAACCCTATTGATTGGTGGTGATTATAACATCCAAGGAGGAGTTTCCATGGAGTCTTGGAGCTGATTTTTCATAAGGTGTTCATGAAGAATGGTGGTCTTGAAGATGGTCTTGGTTATTCACAAGTTTCTCCATCAAAAACCATGTCCAAATCACAACCTACATCAACTTGGTGGTATAAAGATTGTCCTCCTCATCCTCTTGTTATTTTTGATTATGTAATCCTGTATTTCTTTTACTTATGTATATGTATATGATGATGAATGATGATTAAAAATATTGTGTGGGGATTTGGTGTTGATAAACATGCTTAAAAAGATGAAAGACTATAAGAAACAAGGCTAAAATCTTGTTTAAATTTGTTGGCTGTATAAAACAGTAAAGTATCAAATGGTGAACTGATAAAATGGCATAGATTAATGAATAAACAGTAATTAATATGTCTTGTACACATGTGAGAGTTGGCCATGCAATGGAATCATTGTAATGAGTGAGATATGATCAAAACAAGTTTAGTACAAATCTGAGTTTACTGTTTTGGACGATTTTTAGAAAATACTTAGAAGATGATTCAGCAGTAGCTATAAGAGTTAAATGGAGCACATATCATGTAGTTTATGTGATAAAAATTTGAGCTTCTATCTCCATATAGAACTCTAGATATGGCAGTTTTGGTGAAGATGAAAATAAAAATCAGATTTTGAAAATTAAAGTATAATAATATTATATAAGCACTCACATAAAAATAGTATAAAATGTAAATTAAAACCCACTAACTTATATAATACATTTATATAAATATGTAAAAGGTTAAATAAGTGTATAAATTATAAAAATGGTAGTTGAATAATACTTAAAAGTAATAAAAACTATAAACTTGATTTTTACGACTTTTTCGGCTATTACCATAAAATTAAAGTTTTTCGCCAATAAAAACATAGACGATCAAACCCGTCTAATGTAAAGTTTTTAAAAGTCATATACTGATATATAAGTATCTAATACAAGTAAAAACCGATAAAACCCGAACTATAGGACATACGGACATTAACGAGCTAAGTAAACATATTGGACTAATAATTGGACTAAATAAGTTAAACTCTTATAAAAAGAACTTATTGGGCTTAACCCATTTAGGCCCAATATGTAAAGTGTAAATACTGATAATACAAGTATAAAGTGGAATAAGACAAGTTAAAGAACTTATAATAAGTTTATTGGACCTAAAACACGTAAAAAGGTAAAACTAGTAAACTAGTATAAAAGTTATCGACATATAACACTAAAATGAGTAAACGAGAATATGTAAACCCACTCGATCATCATATATATATAATCATCATATGTATATATAATTGTTATTTTTATAAAGTCATTGGACAAACGTCTAAGACCGATTATTATTTATATAGGTTTCCGTGATTGAAGCACGTACCGTACGTCCGAATTGCCGATAACCCGCCTTCCCACATCAACGTGAGTTCATAGCCTCGCACTCTTTTAAATGTTTTTATAAATGTTTTATAAACCCGCGAGGGAGATAACATGTTAGTTTTTATAAAATAGGACACCATTTGTCCCGGTTGTTTGTTTATTTATTTGGACCCGAATGATTGTATGACCCGATTGTATGACCCGATAAATGATTAAAGGACCCGATAGATGAAATCAAATGGATTATTAAAGTTAGGTTATGTCACTAAAAGTCCCATTAGCATGAATTGTGAACTACCGGGATTTGGTAGACGCTTATGCATTTAATAGTACTATTTGGGGACGATCACCCCAGTTCGCGCCTTGACGGTTGATCCCCGTCGTGCCACATTGATTGGTAAGCGAATTTATGTATGAGAAGATTTCCATAGCGTGACCTTTGTGACGACACGCTACTTTATATGGGAAAATTGAGGATCGGGTTAGCTACCCGTTGTTGGTTTAGTAAGGTAATAATGTCATGCGACTTATAATAATCCAAACTAACGAAATACTACTAGACTCACGAAATTAAGATGTATTGCCTGACTAGCAATACAGGGTCATACTATTGATATTATGTTCGTGTTTTGGTTTTCATAACCATATTCATATAACGGTTTTTATTTAACTTTATACAACGTCGTAAGACGTATTGTATGATGTTTTTACGACATTGGCTCGTATAATGATTTTTAAGGCAAACGCCTATATTATGATTTTGATAAAGATTTGTATACAATGAATTTGGCTATTTTATGGCCTATTAAAATGATTTGTACAAAATGACTTTCGGTAATAATTTTATACCGATATTATATTGATGGTTTATTAAACTCTATGAATTCACTCGGCGTTATCGCTGACCTTTTCTTTTAACATGTTTTATCTCAGGTACTTGAAGGTAATTCTCGGGAAGACATCAAGAATTCATGGCATGCACTTAAATACTTAATTCCATTCAAATTCTTTGTAAAACTTTGTATGAAATAATATGACTTGCGACCTATGTAAACTTTTATATTTATGAATGGAAATGCTTTATTTATTAAAAGACGCAATTTTTAAGCGTTGTCTATGATGTGAGTAACGTGCTATCCCGTAACACCAACTAGTCTTCCGCTGAACCGAGTTGTATAAATTTGGGGGTGTTACAAAAGACTACAGCTCCTAACTCAAGATCATGAGTAGTATAATTCTCCTCATTCTTCCTTAATTGCCTAGAAGCATAAGCTATCACTTTCTCCCTCTGCATCAAAACAGCTCCATAGCCTCTAAGAGATGCATCACAATACACTACAAAATCTTCACTCCCATCGGGTAATGATAAGATTGGCGCACTACATAATTTTTGCTTCAATGTCTGAAATGCTCCATCTTCATCACTTCCCCAAACGAAAGGTTTATTCTTCTGGGTAAGCTTAGTCAAGGGTTTAGCTATCAAAGAAAATTCTTTAATGAATTGCCGATAATAGCCAGCCAATCCTAAGAACTGTCGCACTTCCGTTGGCGTTGTCGGTGCAGACCAAGTCTTAATAGCTTCAACCTTTGCAGGATCAACATGAATTCCATCTTTGTTAATCACATGACCAAGAAATTGCACAGAATCTAACCAGAAATCACATTTCGAAAACTTAGCATACAACTTTTCATCCTTCAACAAATTCAAAACAATCCTTAAATGTTCTCTATGTTCATCTTCATTCTTAGAATAGATTAGAATATCGTCAATAAACACAATCACAAATTTATCCAAGTAGGGCTTGCACACTCGATTCATTAAATCCATGAAAATCGCAGGTGCGTTAGTTAACCCAAATTGCATTACTTGAAATTCTTAGTGTCCATAACGAGTTCTATATGCAGTTATAGGAATATCTTCTTCACGGACGCGAAGTTGGTAATATCCTGGCCGCAAGTCTATCTTAGAATACACACTAGATCCTTGTAGTTGATCAAACAAATCATCAATCCTAGGTAAAGGATATCGATTTTTAATTGTCAACTTATTCAGTTCCCTATAATCAATGCACATACGAAAAGATCCATCCTTCTTCTTAACTAACAAGACTGGAGCTCCCCAAGGCGACGAGCTCGGTCGAATAAAACCTTTATCAGAAAACTCCTTAAGTTGCTCAGATAACTCCTTTAATTCAGAAGGGGCTAATCGGTAAGGCGCACATGCCACCGGTGCAGCACCAGGAATTAAATCGATTCGAAACTCTACTTGCCTTATCGGTGGAAGTCCGGTTAAATGTTTAGGAAATACCTCAGGAAATTCACAAATAATAGGTACATCTTCCAATCGTTTCTCCCTAGACTCATTCCCGGTCACTTGAGCTAAGAATAACTCACAACCGTTCCTGATGTACTTTTGGACTTTAATACATGAAATGATTTTCAAACGAGATTCACCTCGATTACCATCAATTACTAACGTCTTATTCCTAAGAGGAATCTTAACCTTCTTCTCTCCACATAAAATAGTAGCATTATTCAACGACAACCAATCCATACAGATAATAATATCAAAACTACCTAATTCTATCAACATCAAATCAATCGGAAAGGAATGGTTTAAGAGATTTAGAGAGCATCCTTCTAATAGCTTATTAGTTTTCACTAATTTACCATTAGCCAATTCCACCTTGTAACTGGTACTTATCTCAACAGGTTCAATGTCAATAAGGGCACTAAATTTAGTGGATACAAAGCTCCTATCAGCACCCGAATCAAATAAAGCAACAACATAATGATTGTTGAGTAAAAACGTACCGGTAACGACATTTGGATCCTCTTTCTTCACCTCAATTGTTCCAAGTTGATAGATACCACCCTGGGGGTTTCATCCAGGTACAATCGCTTTCAACTTGGGGCATTCCGATTTCCTATGACCTTCTTCATTACAATTGAAGCAAATGGTTCCCTTCTTACACCTTTCAACATTGTGTCCAAGCTTTCCGCAATTTCGGCACTTCCAGCAGTCGCCAACATGCCTCTTGTTGCCACACTTAGGACATCTATCATCGTTGTGCGGTGTGTTGTAGGTAAGAGCATTTGCATTCCCCTTTCTCTGGTTCTGACGGCTATTGAAATTCTTCCTATTATCACCTCTATATACACGATCACCATCTCCCTTTCTTTTCTCACCAACACGGGCTTCATCTTCCCTATCCTGAATTATCGGTCCAATGAGTTGGTAAGCCATTCGAACAGCATCATCAATGGTCAGTGGTTTAGATGATGTCACGTCCCCCCGGATATTCCTGGTCAACCCTTTAATATATTGCTCAATTCGGATCTCTTCGGGTTCAACCAATCGAGGACATAGCAAGGCCAACTCATGGAATCGGTTCGTGTAACTATCAATGTCCACACCTTTCATTCGCAAATGAATCAATTCTTGTTCTAACCTAATGATCACACTACGAGGACAAAACTCCAAAGTCATCCACTTCTTAATTTCAGCCCAAGGAGTAGCATTAGCAGCATCAAGACCCATGAAAGCAATTCTCCAGTTCCACCAAGTCAACGCATGACCTTTAAGAGTAGCCATAGCAAATGTCACCTTATCTTCCTCCTTACACTTACTAATCCGAAACACCGACTCAATCTTCTCAATCCACTGGCTTAATCCTACAGCACCTTCAGTTCCATTAAAAGGTAGAGGTTCACACTTCATGAACGTCACATAAGTACAGCCACCAACTTCAGGTGCATTAGCTCCAAGTCCTCCTACATTTCCTCCAACATTAGCATTCACATTATTAGCATTCATATTCACATTAGTACCGCCAATTCCACTACCGCCAGCTCCACTACCGCCAGCTCCACTACCGCCAGCTCCACTACCGCCAGCTACATTTCTAGCATTTGCCATAAATTCAGTCATAGATGCGGTAACTTGCTCTGTAATAATCCTACGTACATCATCCTCAGTCACAGCCTTCTTGGGCGACATAGTTCTATAATTTCACAATTTCAAAGTATTAAGCATTCACCCAACAAGGATTCATATAATATGGATTGAATTCATAATCAAGATACAAATAAGGCACAATATGGAATTCAAGACAAGATACATATTTCATTCGATTTGAAACAAAAGTATTGTCTTAGTTACATCCCATAACAAAGTTCTAGCACTATATACTCTCAAAATTCGTGCCAAGTCTACTACTAACAAGTCGGTTCAGTCAAAGCTACAAAAGCACAAAAGATACAAAGGTCACTACTAAATACAGACTGGTCTACTGAGAACCGCCAGATGATCCATCATCCATCGTCTTCTGAATCTTTGTCGGACGATCACTAGACACATCTTCAGCTGGGCGCTTATGGATTACTCCTCTTTCAACCATGTCAGCATAAAATCTACTATTCCATCCCACGGATATATTCAACTCCTTCTCAGCTTTCTCACGCATCGCACGAGCTACATTCAACTGAATCTTCATAGAATTCACCTTTCTCTTCATTTCTGCAAACTCACCACTTTCCAACACAGATAACCTCCTAAAAGCCTCATTCAAACCATGCTCTACATCAGTCAAATCCAAACTAAGCAATTCCCGCTCTTTCTCACCAACCTTAGCCTTCGACTCAAAATAAGCAACCTGAGTCTGAACAACACCTAATCCAACCTCTGTCATACAACTCTTAACACGGGAAGCATCTAGATCACGTCTCAAGGCCCATGGTGCAAGACCATCAATATGAGTAGCCTCTCGAGCACTAGACGACTCTCCTATCTCACATCTACGAGTAGCAATACCATCAGTACCGTCAGGTGCATTATCATCCTCATCCTCCTCTGATTCAGAATCATATTCGGACGATTCAGACATTTCATCCCTAGGTAACTCAACCTCAGAATCAGACAAATAAACTGGTGGGGGTAAAGGCTCGCCCTCTGGAACATCATAAGGATAAATAAGATCGGTTTCCTCATCGTCATCGACCTCAACATCTATACCTATATACTCCTCGACATCCTCGTCGTCAATCTCATCATCTAGATTATCTAACCCAATCTCCTCATCATTCTCTATATCAACATTATCAATCTCATTCTCTACCAAGTCAACCTAAGGGGCAATCTGATCTCCTAGTCCTAACTCGGGCTCGGGATCCTCAAATGTTTCCTCCTCATCATCCATATCATAATATACTAAGTCAAAATAAGGATCATCATCTACATTAGGTTCGGGAATAGCATGGTTTTCTACAGGAATATTAGGGTCAGCTATGACAATCTGCATTTATATATATATCACGTATTAGGATAACATACTAGTTAAACAATTACATAACGAAATCACGATATATACATATATATAAATTATATTATATATATCAAAATATATATCTTCTCAATAGGGCTTGTTGATAACGTCGGAGATCTCTGGCACCGTTATAGTCAAATGATTTTTCAAATATTTTCTCAAATGTTCATTGTCAAAAGATTTTGAAAAGTTTTGTTCAAAAAATTGGTTTTTAAAATCTTTTGTTCTCTATAACGAGAGCTCTGATACCAAACTGTAACACTCTCAATTTTCGTATCGGTACAGCGGAAGGGTCTTTCAAAGTGTTACGGGATAGCACAATAACTCCAATCATAGAAAACACATAAAAATGGTTGTACAAGGTTTAACATACATTCATTCGATAAAAGTTTCAAAGTGTACAACAGGTCCCAAATTATACAGGTCATTTAGTTTACAAAACATAGATCGAATGAACATTTTTAATATTATGTGGTCCATCAGAGTCGATCTCCATCCGGATTACCTTCAAGCACCTGAGATAAAAACATGCAAAAATCATATCAGCGAATACCGAGTGAATTCATAGAGTTTAATGAAAACCGTTATATAAAACAATCATTTAAAATCAGAACACAAGTATAATATCGAAAGTAAGTCCTCATATTGCTAGTCAGGCAATATATAAATCAAGCATTCATCTTAAACCGTCCATGAGACCGTAGCCTCAATATTACCATAATCGGTAATATTATCATCGTTATTAGCGTCGTATCATATCAGATATTTAGATTATATAGGTTGTAGGATTATTATTAGCCGCATGACATTGTTACCTTATTATGAAAACAGTGGGCCGCGAACCCGAGAAACAGTTTGCCCATCTAAGTTAGCGTGTCATCACAAAAATCACGCTATGGAATCTTCTCATACATAAATTCGCTTACCAATCAATGTGGTACGACGGGGATCAACCGTCAAGGCGCGAACTGGGGTGATCGTCCCCAAATAGTATTATCAAATGCATAAGCGTCTACCAAATCCCGGTAGTTCACAATTCATGCTAATGGGACTTTAAGTGACATAACCTAACTACTAATAATCCTTTTAGTCTCGTTTATTGGGTCATAGCATCATTCGGGTCCATATCATTAAGCATACCATCGGGACTACTTGTGTTCTATTTTTATCAAAATCTAGCATGTTATCTCCCTCGCGGGTTTACAAATCATTTTATAAAACATTTAAAAGAGTGCGAGGCTATGAACTCACGTTGATAATGAAAGGCGGATTATCGGCTACGGGCGTGTTTCGGTCACGGAAACCTATATAAATAATAATCGGTCTTAGACTCTTGTCCAATGACTTTTATCAAAATAACAATATACATATGATGATTTTGTACATATGATGATGATCAAGTGGGTGTATACATCCTTGTTTACTCATTTTAGTGTTTATGTTTTGGTAATGTTTTACTAGTTTGCTAGTTTTACCTATTTATCTAAATTAAGTCCAATAAGCTTAGTATAAGTTCTTTAACTTGTTTTAATCCATTTTATACTTATATTATCAGTATATATACTTTCCATGTTGGGCCCAAATGGGTTAAGCCCAATAAGTTCTTTTTATAAGTATTTATCTTATTTAGTCCAATTATTAGTCCAATATGCTTAGTTAGCTCGTTAATGTCCGTATGTCCTATAGTTCGGGTTTTATCGGTTTTTACTTGTATTAGTTACTTATATATCAGTATATGACTTTTAAAAACTTTACATTAGACGGGTTTGATCGTCTAAGTTTTATTTGGTGAAAAACGTTAATTTTACGGTAATAGCCGAAAAAGTCGTAAAAATCAAGTTTATAGTTTTTATTACTTATAAGTATTATTCCACTACCATTTTTATAAGTTATTCATTTATTTACCCTTTTACATATTTATATAAATAAGTTTTATAAGTTAGTGGGTTTTAATTTTACATTTTATACATTATAATTTGAGTGCTTATATAATAATAATAAACATTAATTCTCAAAATCTGATTTTTATTTTCATGTTCACCATTTTTATCATATCTAGAGTTCTATAATGAATTAGAAGCTCATTTTTGGATGGCATGATCTTCATATTATGTGCTACATTTAACTTAGTTATAGCTACTGCTCATTTTAAGTTCATCTTGCCTTAACAGTCCCTACAAAACTGCTTATTCAGATTAGAACACCCAACTTGTTTTGATCATATCTCACTCATTATATTGATTCCATTGCATGGCCAACTCTCACATGTGTATAACATCTTGTAATTACTGTAAATGGATCATACCCTGCAATTTTATCAGTTCAAGTTTTAGTTATATACTGTTTTTATACAGCCAACTAAATAATCATGATTTTAGCCTCATTTCTTATAGTTATTAACATTTTTAAGCATATTTATCAACACTTGATCCCCACACAACATTTTTATCATCATATATACATCATATACATATACAATAATGAAGAAAATACATTTGTTCTTTACAAAAATAACAAGAGAAAATGGAAAGGATAATCTTCTTTACCAACCAAGTGTATTTCTTGTTTTTGGAAGACAAGAACTTGATGAACACCACAAGTAACTCCAAGATCATCAAACACCAAGAACATAAGTTGGGAAATCAGCCCTAGGAAACAAGCAAATCACCTCCAATGTTGTTAATATGGCCACCAAATGAGCAAGGCTTCAAGATAACTCCATGATAGAGCTAGTAAACATGTATTTCATGGCTAGAAAAGATCAAAAGGGGTGTTTGTAGCTTGAATATGGACGGCAAGGGAGGGAGTTTTTGAGAGGATTTGTGTTGGTTTGTATGTAAGTAAATGGTGTGTGTGAAAGTTGCTAGTGGTTTTGTGTTAGTGGGAAAGTTGTAAGCTTAAGGTGTAAGCTATGCTTACACTTGTAAGTGTTTAGCTAACATGATGCCACATATGGTTGTGGTGTCATGTTGGTGTCGTCCAAGCTAGCTAGTGGGGTGGGACAATGTATTTTGTCCCATCTCACTAGTTTACGGGTATTCCTCGATTCTAGTTTTCTCGATTTGCGTGCCCTCGGGTCGTTTCACGAAAAACGTTTTTATAAATTATGAATCAATGTCACAAAACTAATCCAATAAAAATTGTCTCATCAAAAACGGAGTTCAAAAACGTAAATACGTAATCCTAAGGTTTCCGGTTTAGTCGTAAAGGACGCTAAATTAAGCACGTAAGCCCAAATTTAAATCCGTAAATTGTGAGTTCGTCAACCAACACAAAAATAAGTTTCAAAATATTATACGAGAAAATATTTCACTACCTAAAAATGTTAGATTGTCACAGAATTTATGTATGAGAAGATTCCATAGCGTGATTTCTGTGACGACACGCTAACTTAGATGGGTAAATTGTTTGTCGGGTTCGCGGCCCGCTGTTTTCATAGTAAGGTAACAATGTCATGCGGCTAATAATAATCCTAAAACCTATAAACAAAACGATAACGACGCTAATAACGATGAATATATTACCTATCATGGTAATATAGAGGCTACGGTCTCATGGACGGTTTAAGATGTATGCTTGATTTATATATTGCCTGACTAGCAATATGAGGACTTACTTCCGATATTATACTTGTGTTCTGATTTTAAATGATTATTTTATATAACGGTTTTTATTAAACTCTATGAATTGACTCGGCATTCGCTGATATGATTTTTGCATGTTTTTATCTCAGGTGCTTGAAGGTAATCCGGATGGAGATCGACTCTGATGGCCCACATAATATTAAAAATGTTCATTCGATCTATGTTTTGTAAACTAAATGACCTGTATAATTTGGGACCTGTTGTACGCTTTTAAATTTTTTATCGAATGAATGTATGTTGAACCTTGAACAACCATTTTTATGTGTTATCTATGATTGGAGTTATTGTGCTATCCCGTAACACTCTAAAAGACCCTTCCGCTGTATCGATACGAAAAATGAGAGTGTTACAGTTTGGTACCAGAGCTCTCGTTATAGAGAAAAAAAGATTTTAAAAAACAAGGTTTTGAACAAAACTTTTCAAAATCTTTTGACAATGAACATTTAAGAAAACATTTGAAAAATATTTTGACTATAACGGTGCCAGAGATCTCCGACATTACCAACAAGCCCTATTGAGAAGATATATATTTTGATATATATAATTTAATTTATATATATGTATATATCGTGATTTCATTATGTAATTGTTTAACTAGTATGTTATCCTAATACGAGATATATATATAAATGCAGATTGTCATGGCTGACCCTAATATTCCTGTAGAAAACCATGTTATTCCCGAACCTAATGTAGATGATGATCCTTATTTAGACTTAGTAGATTATGATATGGATGATGAGGAGGATCCCGAGCCCGAGTTAGGACTAGGAGATCAGATTGCCCCTCAGGTTGACTTGGTAGAGAATGAGATTGAGAATGTTGATATAGAGAATGATGAGGAGATTTGGTTAGATAATTTAGATGATGAGATTGACGACGAGGATGTCGAGGAGGATGTAGGTATAGACGTTGAGGTTGATGACGATGAGGAAGCCGAGCTTATTTATCCTTATGATGTTCCAGAGGGCGAGCCTTTGCCCCCACTAGTTTACTTGTCTGATTCTGAGGTTGAGCTACCTAGGGATGAAATGTCTGAATCGTCTGAATCTGATTCTAAATCAGAGGAGGATGAGGATGATAATGCACCTGACGGTAATGATGGTATTGCTACTCGTAGATGTGAGATAGGAGAGTCGTCTAGTGCTCGTGAGGCTACTCATATTGATGGTCTTGCACCATGGGCCTTGAGACGTGATCTAGATGCTTACCCTGTTAAGAGTTGTATGACAGAGGTCGGATTAGGTGTTGTTCAGACGCATGTTGCTTATTTGGAGTCGAAGACTAAGGTTGGTGAGAAAGAGCGAGAATTTCTTAGTTTGGATTTGACTGATGTAGCTCGTGCGATGCGTGAGAAAGCTGAAAAGGAGTTGAATATATCTGTGGGTTGGAACAGTAGATTTTATGCCGACATGGTTGAAAGAGGAGTGATCCGTAAGCGCCCAGCTGAAGATGTGTCTAGTGATCGTCCGACGAAGATTCAGAAGACGATGGATGATGGACCATCTAGCGGTTCTCAGTAGATCAGTATGTATTTAGTAGTGACCTTTATATCTTTTGTGCTTTTGTAGCTTTGACTGAACCGACTTGTTAGTAGTAGACTTGGCACGAATTTTGAGTGTATATAGTGCTAGAACTTTGATATGGGATGTAACTAAGACAATACTTTTGTTTCAAATCGAATGAAATATGTATCTTGTCTTGAATTCCATATTGTGCCTTATTTGTATCTTGATTATGAATTCAATCCATATTATATGAATCCTTTGTTGGATGAATGCTTAATACTTGGAAATTGTGAAATTATAGAACTATGCCGCCCAAGAAGGCTGTGACTGAGGATGATGTACGTAGGATTATTACAGAGCAAGTTACCGCATCTATGACTGAATTTATGGCAAATGCTAGAAATGAAGCTGGCGGTAGTGGAGCTGGCGGTAGTGGAGCTGGCGGTAGTGGAGCTGGAGGTAGTGGAATTGGCGATACTAATGTGAATGTGAATGCTAATAATGTAAATGCTAATGCTGGAGGAAATGTAGGAGGACTTGGAACTAATGCACCTGAAGTTGGTGGTTGTACTTATGTGACGTTCATGAAGTGTGAACCTCTACCTTTTAATGGAACTGAAGGTGCTGTAGGACTAAGCCAGTGGATTGAGAAGATTGAGTCGGTGGTTCGGATTAGTAAGTGTAAGGAGGAAGATAAGGTGACTTTTGCTATGGCTACTCTTAAAGGTCATGCATTGACTTGGTGGAACGGGAGAATTGCTTTCATGGGTCTTGATGCTGCTAATGCTACTCCTTGGGCTGAAATTAAGAAGTGGATGACTTTGGAGTTTTGTCCTCGTAGTGTGATCATTAGGTTAGAACAAGAGTTGATTCATCTGAGAATGAAAGGTGTGGACATCGATAGTTACACGAACCGATTCCATGAGTTGGCCTTGCTATGTCCTCGATTGGTTGAACCCGAAGAGATCCGAATTGAGCAATATATTAAAGGGTTGACCAGGAATATCCGGGGGGACGCGACATCATCTAAACCACTGACCATTGATGGTGTTGTTCGAATGGCTTACCAACTCATTGGACAGATAGAGGTGATAATAGGAAGAATTTCAATCACCGTCAGAACCAGAGAAAGGGGAATGCAAAAGCTCTTACCTACAACACACCGCGCAACGATGATAGATGTCCTAAGTGTGGCAACAAGAGGCATGCTGGCGACTGCTGGAAGTGCCGAAATTGCGGAAAGCTTGGACACAAGGTTGAAAGGTGTAAGAAGGGAACCATTTGCTTCAATTGTAATGAAGAAGGTCATAGGAAATCGGAATGCCCCAAGTTGAAAGCGATTGTACCTGGAAGAAACCCCCAGGGTGGTATCTATCAACTTGGAACAATTGAGGTGAAGAAAGAGGATCCGAATGTCGTTACCGGTACGTTTTTACTCAACAATCATATGCTGTTGCTTTATTTGATTCGGGTGCTGATAGGAGCTTTGTATCCACTAAATTTAGTGCCCTTATTGACATTGAACCTGTTGAGATAAATACCAGTTACGAGGTGGAATTGGCTAATGGTAAATTAGTGAAAACTAATAAGCTATTAGAAGGATGCTCTCTAAATCTCTTAAACCATTCCTTTCCGATTGATTTGATGTTGATAGAATTAGGTAGTTTTGATATTATTATTGGTATGGATTGGGTGTCGTTGAATAATGCTACTATTTTATGTGGAGAGAAGAAGGTTAAGATTCCTCTTAGGAATAGGACGTTAGTAATTGATGGTAGTCGAGGTGAATCCCGTTTGAAAATCGTTTCATGTATTAAAGTCCAAAAGTACATCAGGAACGGTTGTGAGTTATTCTTAGCTCAAGTGACCGGGAATGAGTCTAGGGAGAAACGATTGGAAGATATACCTATTATTTGTGAATTTCCTGAGGTATTTCCTAAAGATTTACCCGGACTTCCACCGATAAGGCAAGTAGAGTTTCGAATCGATTTAATTCCTGGTGCTGCACCGGTGGCACGTGCGCCTTACCGATTAGCCCCTTCTGAATTAAAGGAGTTATCTGAGCAACTTAAGGAGTTGTCTGATAAAGGTTTTATTCGACCGAGCTCGTCGCCTTGGGGAGCTCCAGTCTTGTTCGTTAAGAAGAAGGATGGATCTTTCCGTACGTGCATTGATTATAGGGAACTGAATAAGTTGACAATTAAAAATCGATATCCTTTACCTAGGATTGATGATTTGTTTGATCAACTGCAAGGATCTAGTGTGTATTCTAAGATAGATTTGCGGTCAAGATATCACCAACTTCGCGTCCCTGAAGAAGAGATTCCTATAACTGCATTTAGAACTCGTTATGGACACTATGAATTTCAAGTAATGCCATTTGGGTTAACTAACGCACCTGCGGTTTTCATGGATTTAATGAATCGAGTGTGCAAGCTCTACTTGGATAAATTTGTGATTGTGTTTATTGACGATATTCTAATCTATTCTAAGAATGAAGACGAACATAGAGAACATTTAAGGATTGTTTTGAATTTGTTGAAGGATGAACGGTTGTATGCTAAATTTTCGAAATGTGATTTCTGGTTAGATTCTGTGCAATTTCTTGGTCATGTGATTAACAAAGATGGAATTCATGTTGATCCTGCAAAGGTTGAAGCTATTAAGAATTGGTCTGCACCGACAACGCCAACGGAAGTGCGACAGTTCTTAGGATTGGCTGGTTATTATAGGCGATTCATTAAAGAATTTTCTTTGATAGCTAAACCCTTTACTAAGCTTACCCAGAGGAATAAACCTTTCGTTTGGGGAAGTGATGAAGATGGAGCATTTCAGACATTGAAGCAAAAATTATGTAGTGCGCCAATCTTATCATTACCCGACGGGAGTGAAGATTTTGTAGTGTATTGTGATGCATCTCTTAGAGGCTATGGAGCTGTTTTGCTGCAGCGAGAGAAAGTGATAGCTTATGCTTCTAGGCAATTAAGGAAGAATGAGTAGAATTATACTACTCATGATCTTGAGTTAGGAGCTGTAGTCTTTGCTCTTAGGTTGTGGAGACATTATCTGTATGGCACCAAGTGTACGGTATTCACCGATCACAAAAGCCTACAGTATATTCTCGACCAGAAGGAATTGAACATGAGGCAACGAAGATGGATAGAGTTGTTAAGTGATTATGATTGTGATATAAAATTTCACCCAGGAAAAGCCAATGTTGTTGCCGATGCGTTAAGTAGGAAAGATAGAGAGCCTATCAGGGTGCATTCTCTAGTCTTGACTGTGCACAATAATTTGCCTGAGCAAATTAGAAATGCGCAAATAGAAGCTTGTAAGAAGGAGAATTTTGTTAATGAAGGGTTCCGAGAAGAAGGAGATCCTTTAGACGTTAGAGCTGATGGAGTGAAATGCTTAAGAGGTCGTATGTGGATACCTTAGTTTGGAGGCTTAAGAGACTTGATTATGTTAGAATCCCATAAATCTAAGTATTCCATTCATCCGGGATCTGATAAGATGTACCATGATTTGAAGAAGTTGTACTGGTGTCCGAATATGAAAGCTGACATAGCTATGTATGTTCTTCAATGCTTGACTTGTGCCAGAGTCAAAGCTGAACATCAAAAGCCATCAAGACTACTTCAACAGCCAAAGATTCCTGAATGGAAGTGGGAGCGAATTACGATGGACTTTATCACCAAGCTTCCTAGAACATCATCTGGAAACAACTCGATTTGGGTTATTGTCGACAGACTGACCAAATCAGCATACTTCATTCCGGTTAAAGAGCAGTTCTAACTGGAGAAGCTGACTAATATATACCTTGAGAATGTTGTATGCAAGCATGGAGTGCCTGTATCGATCATTTCAGATCGAGATCCTAGATTCGCATCGAATTTTTGGAAATCTCTCCAAAGATCTTTGGGAACGAATCTCGACATGAGCACTGCTTATCACCCCCAGACTGATGGGCAGAGTGAAAGAACAATACAAACACTAGAAGATATGTTGAGAGATTGTGTGTTAGACTTTGGTAAGAATTGGGATAAAAATTTGCCGTTAGCAGAGTTTTCGTATATCAATAGTTACCATTCTAGTATTAAGGCTGCACCGTTTGAAGCTTTATATGGTAGAAAGTGTAGATCTCCTGTATGTTGGAGTGAAGTTGGGGATACCCAGCTCACGGGACCGGAATTGATCCGGGAGACTACGGAGATGATAGTTCAGATTAAGAATAGGTTGTTGACTGCCCGTAGTAGACAGAAAAGTTACACGGATGTGCGGCGGAAGCCAATGGAGTTTATAGTGGGTGACCGAGTAATGTTGAAAGTATCGCCATGGAAAGGCGTTATAAGATTTGGAAAGCGAGGGAAATTGAATCCCCGTTATATTGGACCCTTTAAGATTTTATCTAGAGTAGGTCCGGTGACTTACAAACTAGAGTTACCCCCAGAACGTCATGGTGTTCACAACACATTCCATGTATCTAATCTGAAGAAATGTCTAGCAGTGAGTGATGAGAAAATTCCGTTAGGTAAGGTTCGATTAGATGGGAAGTTGCATTATATCGAAGAGCCCGTAGAGGTTATGGACCGTGAGGTAAAGCAACTGAAACAAAGTCGGATACCTATTGTCAAGATCCGATGGAATTCAAAGCATGGACCGGAGTATACTTGGGAACGAGAGGATGAAATGTGGAAGAAATATCCGCACCTCTTCGATTTCAATAAGAAATGGACATCCAAATGAAATGGATCACGAGGACGTTGATCCCTTTTAGGAGGAAAAGCTGTGACAATCTAACATTTTCAGGTAGTGAAATATTTTCTCGTATAATATTTTGAAACTTATTTTTGTGTTGGTTGACGAACTCACAATTTACGGATTTAAATTTGGGCTTACGTGCATAATTTAGCGTCTTTTACGACTAAACCGGAAACCTTAGGATTACGTATTTACGTTTTTGAACTCCGTTTTTGATGAGACAATTTTTATTGGTTCGTTTTGTGACGTTGATTCATAATTTATAAAAACGTTTTTCGTAAAACGACCCGAGGGCATGCAAATCGAGAAAACTAGAATCGAGGAATACCCGTAAACTAGTGAGATGGGACAAAATACATTGTCCCACCCCACTAGCTTATATGGGACGACACTAACATGACACCACAACCATATGTGACATCATGTTAGCTAAACACTTACATGTGTAAGCAAAGCTTACACCTTAAGCTATTCTTTCCACTTGCTAACTCAAAACCACTAGCAACGTTCACACACACCATTTACTTACATGTAAACCAACACAAATCCTCTCAAAACCTCCCACCCTTGTCGTCCATATTCAAGCTACAAACACCCCTTTTGATCTTTTCTAGCCATGAAATACATGTTTACTAGCTCTATCATGGAGTTATCTTGAAGCCTTGATCATTTGGTGGCCATATTAACAACATTGGAGGTGATTTGCTTGTGTCCTAGGGCTGATTTCTCAACTTATGTTCTTGGTGTTTGATGATCTTGGAGTTATTTGTGGTGTTCATCAAGTTCTTGTCTTCCAAAAACAACAAATACACTTGGTTGGTAAAGAAGATCATCCTCTCCATTTTCTCTTGTTATTTTTGTAAAGAACAAATGTATTTTCTTCATTATTTTATATGTATATGATGTATATATGATGATAAAAATGTTGTGTGGGGATCAAGTGTTGATAGATATGCTTAAAAAGGTTAATAACTATAAGAAATGAGGCTAAAATCATGATTATTTAGTTGGCTGTATAAAAACAGTATATAACTAAAACATGAACTGATAAAAGTGAATGGTATGATCCATTTACAGTAAGTACAATATGTTATACACATGTGAGAGTTGGCCATGCAATGGAATCAATATAATGAGTGAGATATGATCAAAACAAGTTGGGTGTTCTAATCTGAATAAGCAGTTTTGTAGGGACTGTTAAGGCAAGATAAACTTAAAATGAGCAGTAGCTATAACTAAGTTAAATTTAGCACATAATATGAAGAACATGTCACCCAAAAATGAGCTTCTAATTCATTATAGAACTCTAGATATGATAAACATGGTGAACATGAAGATAAAAATCATATTTTGAGAATTAATGTTTATTATTATTATATAAGCACTCAAATTATAATGTATAAAATGTAAAATTAAAACCCACTAACTTATAAACCTTATTTATGTAAATATTTAAAAGGGTAAATGAATGAATAACTTATATAAATAGTAGTGAAATAATACTTATAAGTAATAAAAACTATAAACTTGATTTTTACGACTTTTTCGGCTATTACCGTAAAATTAACGTTTTTCGTCAAATAAAACTTAGACGATCAAACCCGTCTAATGTAAAGTTTATAAAAGTCATATACTGATATATAAGTAACTAATACAAGTAAAAACCGATAAAACCCGAACTATAGGACATACGGACATTAACGAGCTAACTAAGCATATTGGACTAATAATTGGACTAAATAAGTTAAATACTTGTAAAAAGAACTTATTGGGCTTAACCCATTTGGGCCCAACATGGAAAGTATATATACTGATAATATAGGTATAAAATGGATTAAAACAAGTTAAAGAACTTATACTAACCTTATTGGACTTAAAATAGGTAAATAGGTAAAATTAGCAAACTAGTAAAACGTTACCAAAACGTAAACACTAAAATGAGTAAACAAGGATGTATAAACCCACTTGATCATCATCGTATGTACAAAATCATCATATGTATATTGTTATTTTGATAAAAGTCATTGGACAAAGTCTAAGACCGATTATTATTTATATAGGTTTCCGTGACCGAAGCACGCCCGTAGCCGATAATTCGCCTTTCATTATCAACGTAAGTTCATAGCCTCCCACTCTTTTAAATGTTTTATAAAATGATTTGTAAACCCGCGAGGGAGATAACATGCTAGAATTTTATAAAAATAGAACACAAGTAGTCCCGATGGTATGCTTAATGATATGGACCCGAATGATGCTATGACCCTATAAACGAGACTAAATGGATTATTAGTAGTTAGGTTATGTCACTTAAAGTCCCATTAGCATGAATTGTGAACTACCGGGATTTGGTAGACGCTTATGCATTTGATAGTACTATTTGGGGACGATCACCCCAGTTCGCGCCTTGACGGTTGATCCCCGCCGTACAACATTGATTGGTAAGAGAATTTATGTATGAGAAGATTCCATAGCGTGATTTTTGTGACGACACGCTAACTTAGATGGGCAAATTGTTTGTCGGGTTCGCGGCCCGCTGTTTTCATAGTAAGGTAACAATGTCATGCGGCTAATAATAATCCTAAAACCTATAAACAAAACGATAACGACACTAATAACAATGAATATATTACCTATCATGGTAATATAGAGGCTACGGTCTCATGGACGGTTTAAGATGTATGCTTGAATTATATATTTCCTGACTAGCAATATGAGGACTTACTTCCGATATTATACTTGTGTTCTGATTTTAAATGATTGTTTTATATAACGGTTTTTATTAAACTCTATGAATTCACTCGGCATTCGTTGATATGATTTTTGCATGTTTTTATCTCACGTGCTTGAAGGTAATCCGGATGGAGATCGACTCTGATGGCCCACATAATATTAAAAATGTTCATTCGATCTATGTTTTGTAAACTAAATGACCTGTATAATTTGGGACCTGTTGTACGCTTTTAAACTTTTTATCGAATGAATGTATGTTGAACCTTGAACAACCATTTTTATGTGTTGTCTATGATTGGAGTTATTGTGCTATCCCGTAACACTCTAAAAGACCCTTCCGCTATACCGATACGAAAAATGAGAGTGTTACACTTTAATATTAAGTTTCATATTTTAAGTACACGTAAGATGTTCAACTTAAATATTAACATTCAATTTATCCAACGTTCATATAAATTTTATTTTCTAAAAGTATATGAGTTTATGTATGAGTAATTCATATTTATAACTGCTTATACAATTATTTCCTAAAGTAAATATAAATATTTTATTTTGAAAAGTAAATATAATATTTTATTTAACTTTAAAGTTTCCATAAAATATTTTAATATTTATAAAATAATTTAAACTTAAGAATTTATACCTTAATTCTTATGGTCTAAGTATTTTAATTATGTTTTATTATAATTAAAATAGATTTTAGGGTTAGGGCTTGTTAATGTTTCGGAATATGGCAAAACTAGTCCCTCTATATTTTTAAACTAGTATAACTTTCGGATTTTACATATTTAGTACCTAGGGCTTGTTAAAGTTTCGTCTTATGGCAGATTTAGTCCCCCTAGTTATATCTAGGTTTTGTAACTTTACTAAAATTACAAAACAGCCCCTAGAGCTTCTTTAAGTTTCAGCAAATTACAAGAACAGTCCTTAGGGTTATAAAATGACAAAATAACTTTTAGAAACTTCCCAAAATGGTCCCTAGGGTTTAATTTGCCACGGATAGTATTTATTAAACCCTAGACTTTTGGATATTTACATTTTCAGTCCTTGTGTTTCTAGTTTATCAAAACAAGTTTCATAAGTTACAGTTTTAGTCCTTAAGTTTTATAAATTGTCATTTTCATCCAAAAAGTTTTTATAAGTTATATATTATTATAAAAACTTTTATTTTAACATTCAAATTTTATATGGGCTCATTAAATGGGCTAAACATCTAATGGGCTATTTTAGTTGGCTTAAATATATCTCAAGTCCACTAATTTATTTAAATGGGCATTTAAATCATTTATTGGGCTTAAATATATTTTTAAGCCCTTTAATTAGTTAAATGGGCTTAAGTGTAATCTTTAGTCCATTAAGTTACTAAAATTTATCAAATAGGCTTATAGGGTCCATTAAGTTTTAGATTAACATTTCATGGACTTAAATAGTCTATTAACACTACTTTACATTTTATGTATGTTTAACTTAGGATATTCTTATAAGTTTATTATGAGCTTAATCATATTTAGTTTTAAATCTAAATAGAAGAATAAAACTTATAGTTTGTTTTATGTGATGTACCAAATTAGATCTAGGTGTGTTATAAGGTTACAAGTAAGTCATAAGCCCTAATAGGGGCTTATATGTCACGGCTATAATTAGTTATAGCTTATTAAGATAAGTCAAATCTCATTTTAAGGGTGCATGTAATTTATAAGTGTTACAAAAATAGATCTAGCTATGTACACATCAAGAAGATAAGTCACAAGTCCAAAATGAGATCTAAACTATGTCTAGACCTAAAAATCAGTCATAGATTCATGTACACACATATATAGCCTACGACTATATTTTTAAATCTTGGTATTTCAAGATGAACACTTTAGCTAATCATTAAGTCTTGTAAATATTTACAAAAACACATCATGATTATCTAGGTTACATGCATGTTCCCAAGGTTACTATCATTCCAAGAAAACAATATATAGCTCACGGCTATATTGTTTTCTCCCAATATTCCCATAAGATCTATTTAGCTTATTTCATGTTTATCATGTTAAGTTAACACTTATCACTAGATCTAGGTTTATATAAACATGCATGTACATCTAACCCATTTTAATTCATATGTAACCCACGGCTACACTTATACATATAAGTTATATTTTGTGATTTTTAATATCTCATTTAACATGTAACATTTCATATTCCATTATTAAAACTTAGGAAACAAATCATATGGTCACCATTTAATTTAGCTGTGACCTTTAAGGTCATGGTTTTTATGATCTTTAAGTTACATAAGTTCATTTTATGAGATCTATGATTATTAGTTAACCATAGTCCCATAGAAAAAGATTTGTAACTCATGCAACATTCAAATTTATAAAAGGTTTCATATGGTTTTTAAATCAAGTTTAAAACATAACATACAAGTCCTAAGTTTCTTATTAAAAGATTTTAAATCATGAACATGATTTGCATAAATATTCCGTGACCTATAGTGGTCATAGCTTTATCAAATCTTGACTTTAACATGTTATTTACTTGTGTTTATAGATGTATGATGATGCATGCATGAAGAAATGAAAGGACATGATGTGTATACCTTTCTTTCCTAAATGTACCAAGAATGATCTAGATGAACACGGAGATTTGAGATCTAGTCAATCATGAAAACCTAGACAAATAATACTCGGTCTTAAACTCTTGTCCAATGACTTTATAAAAATAATGATTATGTATATACGATAATATCATAAGTATGATGATGATCAAGTGGGATTTTATCTCTTCATACAACATTATTGTTGTTATGTTTTAGTCAATTTAGACTAGTTACACTGGTTTTAATCCATTTACTTATTAAGGCCCAATAAGCCCATTAAAAGTCCAATGCATTATATTAGCCCATTTATTCTTTTTAACACCAGGCCTATACTCATATGTTGGGCCCAAGTGGGTTAAGCCCATGAGTAAGTCCATTAGTGTTTAGCCAAACTAGTTGGGCTAATAGTCCAATAAGGCTACTTTGGCCCGTTAAGGTCCATAAGTTATAAAGCTCAGGTTTATCGGGTTTTACTTGTCAAATGTTCTTACATATCAGTATATGAGTTATAGAAATGTTACATTAGACGGTACGACCATCTAAGTTTTATTTGGCGAAAACGTTAATCTTTCGGTTTTAGCCAAAAAGACGTAAAACTTATATATAGTTTTATAACTTTTAGAAAACATTTGAGTTTGTACTTTTATAAAATGCCAAGTTTATTTATCATAGTATATAACTCATTTTATAATAATTATTATTAGTTAGTGGGTTTTATGTATTTATTTTATAATAATATTACTTGAGTGCTCATTTTATATTATATAGTTTTATTTACAAATCTGATTATCAAAGTCACTTCCACCATTTTTACCATATCTTGAGTTTTACAAGGAAATAGAAGCTCAAATTTAGGCAGAACAAACTACATGATATGTGCTACAAATAACTCCTATAGCTACTGCTCAATCATCCTCTAAGTATTCCTACTAATTCGTCCAAAACAGATTATACAGATTTGTACCTCAATAGTATTTTGATCATATCTTGCTCATTTTAATGATTCCATTGAGTGGCCAACTCACCACATATGTAAAAATCATATATCTATCTGTATATTTAATAATCCAAGCCATTTTATCAAGTGATAATATGGTTACTTACTGTTTTATACAGCCTATGAATCTAATCAAGATTTTAACATTTTTACTTGTTGATTTTAGTCTTTTTAACCAAATCTATTAACACAAAATCCCCATATAATATTTTGATCATCATTCATCATCATATACATATGCATTTATAAATAAAATAAATGATTACTTTTACAAAAATAACAAGATGGTAGAAAGAAACAATCTCTATACCACCAAAGTGATGAAAAGGTTGAGATTTTGGATGAATAAGACTTGGTTCTTGTCACCAAATCTTTAATCTTAGAAAATGAACTTTTGAGTTCTTCAAATGGATGAAAACCTTCATGTAAATCAGTCCTAAACCTCCTTGGAAACTTCTTTTCACATGTTATAACCACCTCCAATCTTCATCTTTTCAATGGGTTTTCATCATATGTAAATTATACATATGATTCATGGTTTAAATTTTGATCAATGGTGGTGTTTGTGGGGAGGATGGGATGGCAAGGGAGAGAGTTAGAGAGAGATATTGTGAGTTTGCATGTTGAGGGAAATGTGTGTGAGAAGCTAAAGGTTTTTGGCTAGTGGTTTATGCAAGTATGGGACAAGTGTAATAAGACTTGTAAGAGTTTGACACCAAGGGTGGTGTGGTGTCATGTTGTGGCCGCCCATAGTGAGGGGGTGGGACAAGTGTAACTTGTTTCATCCCCTATTAATTTACGGGTACTTCCCGATTCTTGTTTCCTCGATTTACGTGCCCTCTGGTCGTTTTACGAAAAACATAAACCTAGGGTTTCCGGTTTAATCGTAAAAGACGCTAAATTATGCACGTAAGTCCTAATTTCTTCTCGTAAATTTGTTATTTTATGAACCAACACAAATTAATATTCCAAAATAATATTCGATTATAAATTTATTTCCTGAAATGTCGGACTGTCACAAAGACGGTGTATGTAAACGTAAGCACGTAACGTAGAGTTCTCCAGTTTAGACGTAGTCAATGCTACTTTAAGACGTAAACCCTTATTTCTTCCCAAAAGTGAGTGAGTTCATAAATTAATAATAAAATAATGATATAAAAATAATACTTGAGAATAAAATATCGACCTCAAATTGACGGATTGTCACATAACCTATTGTTGACTATTCTTTGTTTTGAAGTTGATAAGTTATACAACGAGATATAAATAATGCCCATTGACATTAATTACTATTTAATGTTTGTAGCTTTTAATTATGCATTCAATTAATTACTATTACAACTTGTTTCATTTGATTTTTTATTAGGTTCTGTAAAATTAATGTGAACGACGTTATATGAAACAAAAAAGTTATTTGGATTAAATTAAAATCAAAATAAAAGTGATGAGTTGATGACTTAATTGGAAGACCCTCACTTTTATGACTTTTTCTAAAAAGTATTCTATTATTATAAGCATCAAACAAACACTCAATCAATTACTTAATAAATTTACTTATTTATGAGTTGAGACAAAAAAAAGTCATTATCAAACATTACCTTAGTGTTTCTAACTTGTAATTTTATATTAACAATCTCGTGTTAACTAATACTAGTATGGCACATGCGGTAATGACGTCAGATATTCTAGTATAAACAATTTTGCGAAAAAAAATTTGGATCACAAATTTTTGTGTAATTGCTTTACATTAGCGAGACTTTTAAAAAATAACTTTACCACACACTATGTCGCGTTAAATGTCGAATACATGTGCATAAAATCTTGTTCTTGTATCTTGTTCTATTCCGCTATGTAATCTGCATATGAACTTGGTGCAATCCTAGATTAATGGTTTTTACCATTAAGTCTAACAATCCCTAGACTCCACAATTGGTATTAGAGCATAAGGCTCGTGATATCTTCTAAGACCCCCAAATTTACTGCGCAGCGGAACACACATTTGGGTGCTAGACACAAGCATAATTTCACAAGATATATTGAACGACCTCAATATGAGACGTTTATAATATAAAATGAAATAATTTTAACAATTGTCTAAAACCTTCGATCCCAAATAAAAAATATGTTTAGAAATTCAAAGAAGCGTTTCGGTCCCCCAAGGATCTCAACCATCCAACCAAATAGTTTTACCACAAAACACAATCATAAGATAAATTGTTTACAACAAAAGGAAAGAAATAGTTTTAGACCAAACAACCACAAAAGCAAACCCGCAACCTGCCCAAGCAAGCTCCGCCATCGATCACCATCGATTACCTAAAACACATACTTTAAAGGGTCAATAAATAATGTTGAGCGAATCTATAGGTTTATTAAATCGTTATTTGAACACAAGAGAAAACTAAATCATAATCATTTAATAATATTGAAGTGCACACAAACTATTATTCAGGTATTTCATTTTATAGAAAAATCTATATTAATTATATTAAGCTCATGACACCGACCCCTTAACTTAATCACCTACGCTAAATGTCGGCATGACTAGATGAAATCATTGTCCCTCTAGGGTATTTTCAGGCTACCAAAACACCCATAACTATTCCAAGTGTTTTACCCAACCAATCCACATTAGGGATTCTAATTCTTGTTATATATGTATAATAAACCTTATTAAGGACCCTTAGGATCATATTATAATAAAAACTAATTAGGTTAATTTATAAAAACTCAAACCACCATTCAGATATATTTGAGTTCATAAAACTACCTTTATCATAGTTATAAAAATTAAACCCATAGTGCCACATCGAAGAACAAGAGATCAAGAACATGTATGCTTTGATGGTATCACCACCAACAAGTCACCAACACACCACACCAAGGAAAAGGGAAGAAAACCACAACTCCACCTAGAATCACCAAGGTTCTTCAATGGAGGATAAGGAGAGAAAAACTAGAAAAATCAACAATGGAGGAATGGAATGGGGAATGATAAAACACGGTTCAAAAGTTTTATAGGGAATTATGGACTAAATATTACATGTTTCCTATAATATAAGAAGCATGTTCCAAAAGTTTCAGATTATTACTTAATATAATACATTGTCTAAAAATTAAAAGATATCCATTTTTATTCTTACATTTCATTCCTGAAATAACTTAGACTTTTAAAAATTGAATATTTTTGTTGTAAAATACACCATAACACCGTATTTCTATTTATAATAAGTTTTTCTTTACTTTATGTTATATTTAATTTCCAAAATATTATAACATAAGTTTTAATATTCAAACTTCTTTATTTATTTAAAAACCCATACTTTATATTATATTAAATAAAAATAAAAATCCATATTTTTAAAATTCAGGTTTTACATGAATACAATGATTTCCTTATAAACCCATTCCCACTTCCTAGTCTAGGCGATGTGGGATATTTTTATTTTCTGAAAATTGTGTTTTACGAGTCTCACTTTGAGAGGATATCTCATTCATATTAACACCAATTTGTACATACTTTATCTTATTGTGAAGCTCTCTTCAAGAATAACACAAAACTACTGATTATTACGAATATATATAACATATACATATAAAAGATTATGTCCAAACTCTGCAAAAACTAACTTTGCATAAATAAAATTTCCAACAGTTATTTAGAACATATCGAATGCAGGTTTAAGTAAATACTTTTCCTTATTTGAAAAGTTATTCAAATGACTTTTCTATGTTGAAAAAAGACTTGTTGTAATTATTGAGAATGATTTGAGAAACTCTAACCGTTTGATGGATAGTTTGGAGCTCCTATTGAGGCATTCACTTTTAATATTCATTTATTTTTTAGTTTTTAAAAAGATTTGTTAAAACTGGATGCATTGAACCTTATTTGTGTATTTTTTGTTTAAAAAACCTTATTTGTGAATATATTGTTTTTTAATTAATAAAATCTAATAACATTAATGGTATGTAAGAAGAAAAAGTTAATAATTTTGATTGCATATGATCTTACAAACTTTATTTCCATAGTCTTGTTAGAACAAACTAATTACGAAAAGACATCATTTATACACTAGAGATTTTTTTTACAAACTAAGTTGTTAGCCCTAAAATGTGAGCGTCATTTACGGAATTACATTAGTTTAATATAGCAAGGGCTAGTATCGTCACTTGTTATAAGTGAGATACACACGAGCTATATATACCCCTCCATACTTTCATGGAGGGGTGAGGATTGTCATTTTTCTTGTTCTACTTTCTCTCTCAATAAAACACACACTTAATAGTCTTTGTCTCTTTCTCTCTCTAAAAATGTCTAAACATCTATTTTATCTTCCCCGACCTCCGGATCTATACCATGTTAGGTTGAATCTTATGTGATAACATAAGAGATCACATATTCTACCCATTTTCATTTCATAACAAACTCGATGAAGAGTTGAAGACTATGGTATTAATCGTTGACAAATACTCTAATTTTTTAAATGCAATGTAGTTCGATAGTAATAATACAATATATATTTGTTTTCAGTTTTGTTGGCCGTTTATTCTATTTTTACCAATCTATATAAAACCTTGGGGAATCATATCATATCTTTAAAGCTATGTGATTTTTATCGATCAATTTCTAAATTTAAAAGCATGAACATAACAAACACAAATAATATCTATCATATTAGAACTTAGTTATTTATAATCGATAATATTTAATTAGTACATTGACAAATATTGCTTATACACGAGTAGTGTTCTGTAACACCTTGACAAAGCTTTTTCAATCACTGTCTTTCTCACAGTGCCAAGTGGGAACTTCTCGTTTTGTCACAACATCGTCGCTATTCTTCTTATAAAGCATTTGTTCTGTCACTATACACCCTCGGGCAACAATCACATATGACATTTGCATACCTATTGATATAATTATTTCGTAAGTAATAAATAAATATTTCTATATGTTCTTTATAAATCGGAATGAACAGTACGTACCATAGACGAAAATAAATAATGTGATCAAAAACACCGTCTTGAAAGAAGTTTGTGTCATTTTTAACAATATCACTTCTAATCATCTATACTTTTGATGATATATATAGTGACATCAAAGCATGCTTCAAAAATCTTTTAACTTATAGTAAAGAATAGCTCATAAATACTCATAAATATTAATTAAAGAAAAATATTTGTAGATATCATCTCCTCAAAACATCCAACATGTTGCATTGTATGTAGTGTATCAAAAGTACCATAATTCCTCTAACCCGACCGCAGCAAAACCCGACAACTTTTTTCCGATAGTTATACTTGTTAAAATATATTATTCGAGTTGATCCAATTTTGTTAATCCGATTAACTCGGACTCTTCGATGGTCAAGTTTTTTGTAAAACTTATATTCATATTTAGGTTTTGGGTTAACCAAAAAGCACGTGCTAGAATTTTATTTTTATGTGACGACATAGTTATCAAAATTTATGTTATCGCCAAACGCATGGACTAGAATTGTAATTCAAGTATTGTTGTAAATGTTTGATGGCATAAGTACTCTTCATGGCTTACATGGAGGGTGAGACTCTTGTTATAAGTGAAATAATGTAAGACACTTGGATCTCCTTGAAAGCTATAGAGGCTAGGATTTTTATATCACAAAAAACTTACAACTATACTAGAATGACATTCTAGTTCCTACGTTTGGTAAGACATATACTATGATGATTCTGTATGTCGTCACGTAAAAGTAAAATACTAACAACACACACAAGATAAATTTTTCCTCGTATAATTTGTTCATAAAAATGTAATCCTTATCTAAGCCTTATGTTAATAGGGCTCTTTTGAGTTAACCCTTGACCGAAAAAACTTTACTTTGTTAAGATCTAATACAAGTAAGCTTCTTGTTTAAAACCAATCGAGTTGATGATAACCTTACATATTTGTGAGTAGGGGTGTTAATTAGGTTCGAATCCGATTGGATCGAGGAAATTTGAGGTTGGAGCTCAAAAAACATACCAAAAACGACCTTGTCATAATTTTGGGTTGATCAAATTCGGGTTTACTGGACATGTGTAATGATATATAAAATTTTGTTTGGCTAATATTATAATTTTACACGGACAAGTTTATAAAAGTTATATAAAATATGTAAAATATTATTATCTAGGTCAATCAATTTTCCCTAAGCTCAAATGAGCTGGGTACCCCTATGTCTGGGTGGTTAGACTGTTTAACTAGAGAGTAAAATACACGATTAGCGTCAAATATAGTCACTTAAGTTACTTACATTTTATGATATCGTTGCGATGGGTTCCTCGTTACCTACATTTCCATACAATTATCTACACATTTCATTTAACCTTGATTGGGTTTATTTTTGCAAACAATCACGACTATAAGAAAAAAACAATGCAATTAAAAGATGCAACAAATTACTATTACTAGTAGTTATTAAATTGAAGATTTTATTTAGTAGCAACAATCTCAATTACTACATACACAGATATTGTTTACACATGAAAAATAATCGCTAATGCCTTCACAATAATCTTTGCAATCACTGTCTTTTGTACAATATGGACTAGGAACCTTACGATTAATCACGTTCTCGCCATTAGAAAGAGTTTGATCAGTCATTACCCACCCTTTGTCAGAAACAACAGTTGGTATTTGCAAACCTGTAACAATATTCTATTAGCCATATATAAGTTATGAGCGTGTTATAGAAATGGAGAGGATTATGGAGACGAAGATTACCACATATGAAAAGGAATAGTGTGACCACGAACACCGTCTTAAAAAAAGATTGCGCCATATTTCAACAAATGAATTGTATAGCTACAAAAGGAGTAATCTATTGTTGACTATTCTTTGTTTTGAAGTTGATAAACTAAACGCATACAACGAGATATAAATAATGCTCATTGTCATTAATTACTATTTAATGTCTGTAGCTTTTAATTATGCATTCAATTAATTACTATTAGAGCATGTTTCGTTTGATTTTTTTATTAGGTTTTGTAAAATTAATGTGAACGACTTTATATGTAAAAAAGTTAATTGGATTAAATTAAAATCAAAATAAAAGTGATGATTTGATGACTTAATTGGAAGACCCTCACTTCTATGACTTTTTCTAAAAAGTCTTCTATTATTGTAAGCATCAAACAAACACTCAATTAGTTACTTAATAAATTTACTTATTTAGGAGTGAAGACAAAAAATTCATTATCAAACACTACCGTAGTGTTTCTAACTTGTAATCTTATATTCACAATCTCGTGTTAACTAATACTAGCAATGTACATACGGTAATGACGTCAAATATTCTAGTATAAACAATTTTGTGTAAAAAAATTTTGATCACAAATTTTTTTATAATTACTTTACATTAGCGAGACTTTTAAAAAATAACTTTACCACACACTATGTCACGTTAAATGTCGAATACATGTGCATAACATCTTGTTCTATTCCGCTATGTAATCTAGATATGAACTTGGTGCAATCCTAGATTAATGGTTTTTACCATTAAGTCTAATAATCGCTAGACTCCACATTGGTATTAGAGCCTAAGGCTCGTGATATCTTCTAACACCCCCAAATTTATTGTGCAGCGCAACAGACCTTTTGGTGCTAGACACAAGCATCATTACACAAGATATATTGAACGACCTCAAAATTAGACGTTTAGAATATAAAATGAAATAATTTTAACAATTGTCTAAAACCTTCGATCCCAAATAAAACATATGTTTAGAAATTCAGAGAAGCGTTTCGGTCCCCCAAGGATCTCAACCATACAACAAAATAGTGTTAGACCAAAACACAATCATAAGATAAATTGTTCACAACAAAGGGAAATAAATAGTTTTAGACCAAACAACCACAAAAGCAAACCCGCAACCTTCCCAAGCAAGCTCCGCCATCGATCACCTTCGATTACCTAAAACACATGCTTTAAAGGGTCAAGAGATAATGTTGAGCGAATCTATAGGTTTATCATATCGTTATTTGAACACAAGAGAAAACTAAATCATAATCATTTAATAATATTGATGTGCACACAAACTATTATTCAAGTATTTCATCTTATAGAAAAATATATATTATTTATTTTAAGCTCATGACATCGACCCCTTAACTTAATCACCCACGCCAATTCCGGCATGAAATCATTGCCCCTCTAGGTTATTTTCAGACTGCCCAAACACCCATAATTAATCCAAGTGTTTTACCCAACCAATCCACATTAGGGTTTTTAATTCTTGTTATATATATGTATAATAAACCTTATTAAGGACCCTTAGGGTCATATTATCAGAAAAACTCATTAGGTTAATTTATAAAAACTCTAACCACCATTCATATATATTTGAGTTCATAAAACCACCCTTATCATAGTTATTAAAATTAAATCCATAGTACTACATCGAAGAACAAGAGATCAAGAAAATGTATGATTTGATGGTATCACCACCAACAAGTCACCACACATCACCAAGGTTCTTCAATGGAGGATAAGAAGAGAAAAACGTGAAAAATCAACAATGGAGGAATGGAATGGGGAATGATAAACACGGTTCAAAAGTTTTCTAGGGAATTATGGACTAAATATTACATGTTTCCTATAATATAAGAAACATGTTCCAAAAGTTTCACATTATTACTTAATATAATACATTGTCTAAAAATTAAAAGATATCAATGTTTATTGTTACATTTCATTCTTGAAATAACCTACACTTTCAAAAACATAATATTTTTTGTTGTAAAATACACCATAAAACCATATTTCTATTTATAGTAAGTTTTTCTTTACTTTAGGTTATATTTAATTTCCAAAATATTATAACATAAGGTTTAATATTCAAACTTCTTTATTTATTTAAAAACCCATACTTTATATTATATGAAATATAAATAAAAGATCCATATTTTTAAAACTCGGGTTTTACATGAATAATATGATTTCCTTATAAACTCATTCCCACTTCCTAGTCTAGGCGATGTGGAACATTTTTATTTTCTGGAAATTGTGTTTCACGAGTCTCACGTTGAGATGATATCTCATTCATATTAACACCAATTTGGACATACTTTTGCTTATTGTGAAGCTCTCTTCAAGGATAACACAAAACTACTAATTATTACGAATATATATAACATATACATATATAAAACTATGTCTAAAATTTGCAAAAACAAACTTTCCATAAATAATATATCCAACAGTTATTTAGAACATATCGAATGCAGGTTTAAGTAAATACTTTTCGTTATTTGAAAAGTTATTCAAATGATTTTTCTGTGTTGAAAAAAGACTTGTTGTAATTATTGTGAATGATTTGAGAAACTCTAACCGTTTGATGGATAGTTTGGAGCTCCTATTGAGGAATTAACTATTAATATTCATTTATTTTTTTGGTTTTTAAAAAGCTTTGTTATAACTTGATGCATTGAACCTTATTTGTGTATTTTTTTAAAACCTTATTTTTGAATATATGATTTTTTAATTAATAAAATCTAATAACATTAATGGTGTGTAAGAAGAAAAAATTAAAAATTTTGATTACATATGCTCTTACAGACTTTATTCCATAGTCTTGCTAGAATAAACTAGTTACAAAAAGAAATCATTTATACACCAGAGCTTTTTTACATACTAAGATGTTAGCCCTAAAATGTGAGCGTCATTTATTGAATTACAATAGTTTAATATAGCTAGGACTAGTATCGTCAATTGTTATAAGTGAGATACACCCGAGCTATATATACCCCTCCATACTTTCATGGAGGGGTGAGGATTGTCATTTTTCTTGTTATACTTTCTCTCTCAATAAAACACACACTTAATAGTCTCTGTCTCTTTCTCTCTCTAAAAATGTCTAAACATCTATTTTATCCTCCCCAACCTCCGGATCTATACCATGTTAGCTTGAATCTTATTTGATAACATAAGAGATCACATATGCTACCCATTTTTATTGCATAACAAACTCGATGAAGAGTTGAAGACTATAGTATTAATCGTTGACAAATACTCTAGTTTTTTAAATGCAATGTAATTCGATAGTAATAATATAATATATATTTGTTTTCACTTTTGTTGTCCGTTTATTCTGTTTTTACCAATCTATATAAAACCTTAGGGAATCAGATCATATCTTTAAAGCTATGTGATTTTTACCGATCGATTTCTTGATTTAAAAGCCTGAACATATCAAACATAAATAATATCTATCATATTAGAACTTAGTTATTTATAATCGATAATATTTAATTAGTACATTGACAAATGTTGCTTATACACGAGTAGTGTTCTGTAACACCTTGACAAAAGGTTTTGCAATCACTGTCTTTCTCACAATGCCCAGTGGGAACTTCTCGTTTTGTCACAACATCGCCGCTATTCTTCTTATAAAGCATTTGATCTGTCACTATATACCATCGGGCAGCAATCACATATGACATTTGCATACCTACTGGTATATTTATTTCGTAAGAAGTAAATAAATATGTCTATATGTGCTTTATAAATCGAAATGAACAGTACGTACCATAGACGAAAATAAATAATATGATTAAAAACACTGTCTTGAAAGAAGTTTGTGCCATTTTTAACAATATCACTTCTAGTCATATGTACTTTTGATGATATATAGTGACATCAAAGCATGCTTCAAAAATCTTTCAACTTATAGTAAATAATAGCTCATAAATACTCATAAATATTAATTAAAGAAAAATATTCGTAGATAGCATCTCCTTAAAACATCCAGCATGTTGCATTGTCTGTAGGGTATTAAAAGTACCCTAATTCCACTAACCTGACCGCAGCAAAACCCGACAACTTTATTCCGATAGTTATACTTGTTAAAATATATTATTCAAGTTGATCCGATTTTGTTAATCCGATTAACTCGGACTTTTCGATGGTCTAGTTTTTCGTAAACTTATATTCATATTTAGGTTTTGGGTTAACCAAAAAGCACGTGCTAGCATTCTATTTTTATGTGACGACATAGTTATCACAATTTATGTTATCGCCAAACGCATGGACTAGAATTGTAATTCAAGTATTGTTGTAAATGTTTGATGGCATAAATACTCTTCATGGCTTACATGGAGGGTGAGACTCTTGTTATAAGTGAAATAATGTAAGACACTTGGATCTCCTTGAAAGCTATAGAGGCTAGGATTTTTATATCACAAAAAACTTACAACTATACTAGAATGACATTCTAGTTCCAACGTTTGGTAAGACATATACTGTGATGATTCTGTATGTCGTCACGTAAAAGTAAAATGCTAACAACACACGCAAGATAAATTTTTCCTCGTATAATTTGTTCATAAAAATGTAATCCTTATTTAAGCCTTATGTTAATAGGGCTCTTTTGAGTTAACCCTTGACCGAAAAAACTTTACTTTGTTAAGATCTAATACAAGTAAGCTTCTTGTTTAAAACCAATCGAGTTGATGATAACCTTACATATTTGTGAGTAGGGGTGTTAATTAGGTTCGAATCCGATTGGATCGAGGAAATTTGAGGTTGGAACTTAAAAAACATACCAAAAACGACCTTGTCATAATTTTGGGTTGATCAAATTCGGGTTTACTGGACATGTGTAATGATATATAAATTTTTGTTTGGCTAATATTATAATTTTACACGGACAAGTTTATAAAAGTTATATAAAATATGTAAACTATTATTATCTAGGTCAATCAATTTTCCCTAAGCTCAAATGAGCTGGATACCCCTATGTCTGGGTGGTTAGACTGTTTAACTAGAGAGTAAAATACACGATTAGCGTCAAATATAGTCACTTAAGTTACTTACATTTTATGATATCGTTGCGATGGGTTCCTCGTTACCTACATTTCCATACAATTATCTACACATTTCATTTAACCTTGATTGGGTTTATTTTTGCAAACAATCACGACTATAAGAAAAAAACAATGCTATTAAAAGATGCAACAAATTACTATTACTAGTAGTTATTAAATTGAAGATTTTATTTAGTAGCAACAATCTCAATTACTACATACACAGATACTGTTTACACATGAAAAATAATCGCTAATGCCTTCACAATAATCTTTGCAATCACTGTCTTTTGTACAATATGGACTAGGAACCTTACGATTAATCACGTTCTCGCCATTAGAAAGAGTTTGATCAGTCATTACCCACCCTTTGTCAGAAACAACAGTTGGTATTTGCAAACCTGTAACAATATTCTATTAGCCATATATAAGTTATGAGCGTGTTATAGAAATGGAGAGAATTATGGAGACGAAGATTACCACATATGAAAAGGAATAGTGTGACCACGAACACCGTCTTAAAAAAAGATTGCGCCATATTTCAACAAATGAATTGTATAGCTACAAAAGGAGTAATCTATTGTTGACTATTCTTTGTTTTGAAGTTGATAAACTAAACGCATACAACGAGATATAAATAATGCTCATTGTCATTAATTACTATTTAATGTCTGTAGCTTTTAATTATGCATTCAATTAGTTGCTATTAGAGCATGTTTCGTTTGATTTTTTATTAGGTTTTGTAAAATTAATGTGAACGACTTTATATGTAAAAAAGTTAATTGGATTAAATTAAAATCAAAATAAAAGTGATGATTTGATGACTTAATTGGAAGACCCTCACTTCTATGACTTTTTCTAAAAAGTCTTCTATTATTGTAAGCATCAAACAAACACTCAATTAGTTACTTAATAAATTTACTTATTTAGGAGTGAAGACAAAAAAAGTCATTATCAAACACTACCTTAGTGTTTCTAACTTGTAATCTTATATTCACAATCTCGTGTTGACTAATACTAGCAATGTACATACGGTAATGACGTCAGATATTCTAGTATAAACAATTTTGTGTAAAAAAATTTTGATCACAAATTTTTTTTATAATTACTTTAAATTAGCGAGACTTTTAAAAAATAACTTTACCACACACTATGTCACGCTAAATGTCGAATACATGTGCATAACATCTTGTTCTTGTATCTTGTTCTATTCCGCTATGTAATCTAGATATGAACTTGGTGCAATCCTAGATTAATGGTTTTTACCATTAAGTCTAATAATCCCTAGACTCCACATTGGTATTAGAGCCTAAGGCTCGTGATATCTTCTAACACCCCCAAATTTATTGTGCAGCGCAACAGACATTTTGGTGCTAGACACAAGCATCATTAGACAAGATATATTGAACGACCTCAAAATGAGACGTTTAGAATAGAAAATGAAATAATTTTAACAATTGTCTAAAACCTTCGATCCCAAATAAAACATATGTTTAGAAATTCAGAGAAGCGTTTCGGTCCCCCAAGGATCTCAACCATCCAACAAAATAGTGTTAGAACAAAACACAATCATAAGATAAATTGTTCACAACAAAGGGAAATAAATAGTTTTAGACCAAACAACCACAAAAGCAAACCCGCAACCTTCCCAAGCAAGCTCCGCCATCGATCACCTTCGATTACCTAAAACACATGCTTTAAAGGGTCAAGAGATAATGTTGAGCGAATCTATAGGTTTATCAAATCGTTATTTGAACACAAGAGAAAACTAAATCATAATCATTTAATAATATTGAAGTGCACACAAACTATTATTCAAGTATTTCATCTTATAGAAAAATATATATTATTTATTTTAAGCTCATGACATCGACCCCTTAACTTAATCACCCACGCCAATGCCGGCATGAAATCATTGCCCCTCTAGGTTATTTCAGACTGCTCAAACACCCATAATTAATCCAAGTGTTTTACCCAACCAATCCGCATTAGGGTTTTTAATTCTTGTTATATATATGTATAATAAACCTTATTAAGGACCCTTAGGATCATATTATCAGAAAAACTCATTAGGTTAATTTATAAAAACTCTAACCACCATTCATATATATTTGAGTTCATAAAACCACCCTTATCATAGTTATTAAAATTAAATCCATAGTACTACATCGAAGAACAAGAGATCAAGAAAATGTATGATTTGATGGTATCACCACCAACAAGTCACCACACATCACCAAGGTTCTTCAATGGAGGATAAGAAGAGAAAAACGTGAAAAATCAACAATGGAGGAATGGAATGGGGAATGATAAACACGGTTCAAAAGTTTTCTAGGAAATTATGGACTAAATATTACATGTTTCCTATAATATAAGAAACATGTTCCAAAAGTTTCACATTATTACTTAATATAATACATTGTCTAAAAATTAAAAGATATCAATGTTTATTGTTACATTTCATTCTTGAAATAACCTACACTTTCAAAAACATAATATTTTTTGTTGTAAAATACACCATAAAACCGTATTTCTATTTATAGTAAGTTTTTCTTTACTTTACGTTATATTTAATTTCCAAAATATTATAACATAAGGTTTAATATTCAAACTTCTTTATTTATTTAAAAACCCATACTTTATATTATATGAAATATAAATAAAAGATCCATATTTTTAAAACTCGGGTTTTACATGAATAATATGATTTCCTTATAAACCCATTCCCACTTCCTAGTCTAGGCGATGTGGAACATTTTTATTTTCCGGAAATTGTGTTTCACGAGTCTCACGTTGAGATGATATCTCATTCATATTAACACCAATTTGGACATGCTTTTGCTTATTGTGAAGCTCTCTTCAAGGATAACACAAAACTACTAATTATTACGAATATATATAACATATACATATATAAAACTATGTCCAAACTTTGCAAAAACTAACTTTCCATAAATAATATATCCAACAGTTATTTAGAACATATCGAATGCAGGTTTAAGTAAATACTTTTCCTTATTTGAAAAGTTATTCAAATGATTTTTCTGTGTTGAAAAAAGACTTGTTGTAATTATTGTGAATGATTTGAGAAACTCTAACCGTTTGATGGATAGTTTGGAGCTCCTATTGAGGCATTAACTATTAATATTCATTTATTTTTTTGGTTTTTAAAAAGCTTTGTTATAACTTGATGCATTGAGCCTTATTTGTGTATTTTTTTAAAACCTTATTTTTGAATATATGATTTTTTAATATAAAATCTAATAACATTAATGGTGTGTAAGAAGAAAAAGTTAAAAAATTTGATTACATATGCTCTTACAGACTTTATTCCATAGTCTTGCTAGAATAAACTAATTACAAAAAGAAATCATTTATACACCAGAGCTTTTTTACATACTAAGATGTTAGCCCTAAAATGTGAGCGTCATTTATGGAATTACAATAGTTTAATATAGCTAGGACTAGTATCGTTAATTGTTATAAGTGAGATACACCCGAGCTATATATACCCCTCCATACTTTCATGGAGGGGTGAGGATTGTCATTTTTCTTGTTATACTTTCTCTCTCAATAAAACACACACTTAATAGTCTCTGTCTCTTTCTCTCTCTAAAAATGTCTAAACATCTATTTTATCCTCCCCAACCTCCGGATCTATACCATGTTAGCTTGAATCTTATTTGATAACATAAGAGATCACATATGCTACCCATTTTTATTTCATAACAAACTCGATGAAGAGTTGAAGACTATAGTATTAATCGTTGACAAATACTCTAGTTTTTTAAATGCAATGTAATTCGATAGTAATAATATAATATATATTTGTTTTCACTTTTGTTGTCCGTTTATTCTATTTTTACCAATCTATATAAAACCTTAGGGAATCAGATCATATCTTTAAAGCTATGTGATTTTTACTGATCGATTTCTGGATTTAAAAGCCTGAACATATCAAACATAAATAATATCTATCATATTAGAACTTAGTTATTTATAATCGACAATATTTTGACAAATGTTGCTTATACACGAGTAGTGTTCTGTAACACCTTGACAAAAGGTTTTGCAATCAATGTCTTTCTCACAATGCCCAGTGGGAACTTCTCGTTTTGTCACAACATCGCCGCTATTCTTCTTATAAAGCATTTGATCTGTCACAATATACCATCGGGCAGCAATCACATATGACATTTGCATACCTATTGATATATTTATTTCGTAAGAAGTAAATAAATATGTCTATATGTGCTTTATAAATCGAAATGAACAGTACGTACCATAGACGAAAATAAATAATATGATTAAAAACACTGTCTTGAAAGAAGTTTGTGCCATTTTTAACAATATCACTTCTAATCATCTATACTTTTGATGATATATAGTGACATCAAAGCATGCTTCAAAAATCTTTTAACTTATAGTAAATAATAGCTCATAAATACTCATAAATATTAATTAAAGAAAAATATTCGTAGATAGCATCTCCTTAAAACATCCAGCATGTTGCATTGTCTGTAGGGCATTAAAAGTACCCTAATTCCACTAACCTGACCGCAGCAAAACCCGACAACTTTATTCCGATAGTTATACTTGTTAAAATATATTATTCAAGTTGATCCGATTTTGTTAATCCGATTAACTCGGACTTTTCGATGGTCTAGTTTTTTGTAAACTTATATTCATATTTACGTTTTGGGTTAACCAAAAAGCACGTGCTAGCATTCTATTTTTATGTGACGACATAGGTATCACAATTTATGTTATCGCCAAACGCATGGACTAGAAAAATAATTCAAGTATGGTTGTATATGTTTGATGGCATAAATACTCTTTATGTTTAAATGGGGGGTGATACTCTTGTTATAAGTGAAATAATGTAAGAGACTCAATCTCTTTGAAAGCTGTAGAGGCTAGGATTTTTATATCAAAAAAAACTTACAACTATACTAGAATGACATTCTAGTTCCTACGTTTGGTAAGACATAAACTATGATGATTCTATATGTCGTCATGTAAAAGTAAAATGCTAAAAACACACATAATATAAATTTGTCCTCATATACTTTGTTCATAAAAAAATGTAATCCTTGTCTAAGCCTTATGTTAATAGGGCTCTTTTGAGTTAACCCTTGACCAAAAAACCTTTAATCTGTAAGATCTAATACAAGTAAGTTTCTTGTTTAAAACCAATCATGTTGATGTTAACCTTGAATATTTGTGAGTAGGAGTGTTAATTAGGTTCGAGTCCAACTGGATTGAGTAAATTTGAGGTTGGAGCTAAAAAAACATACCAAAAACGACCTTGTCATAATTTCGGGTTGATCGAATTCGGGTTTACTAGACATGTGTAATGATATATAAAATTTTGTTTGGCTAATATTATAAGTTTACACGGACAAGTTTATAAAAGTTATATAAAATATGTTAAATATTATTATCTAGGTAAATCAAATTTTCCTAAGCCCAAATGGGCTGGGTAACCCTATGTCTAGGTGGTTAGACTGTTTAACCAGAGAGTAAAATACATGATTAGCGTCAAATATAGTCCCTTAATTTACTTACATTTTATGATATCGTTGGGATGGGTTCCTCGTTACCTACATTTCCATACAATTATCTACACATTTCATTTACTCTTGATTGGGTTTATTTTCGTAAACAATCACGACTATAAGAAAAAACAATGCTATTAAAAGATGCAACAAATTACTTTTACTACTAGTTATTAAATTGAAGATTTTATTTAGCTTCAACAATCTCAATTACTACATACACAGAGATTGTGTACACATGAAAAATAATCGCTAATGCCTTTACAATAATCTTTGCAATCACTGTCTTTTGTACAATCTGGACTAGGAACCTTACGATTAATCACGTTCTCGCCATTAGAAAGAGTTTGATCAGTCATTACCCACCCTTTGTCAGCAACAACAGTTGGTATTTACAAACCTGTAACAATATTCTATTAGCCATATATAAGTTATAAGCGTGTTATAGAAATGGAGAGGATTATAGAGACGAAGATTACCACATATGAAAAGCAATAGTGTGACCACGAACACCGTTTTAAAAAAAGATTGCGCCATGTTTCAACAAATGAATTGTATAGCTACAAAAGGAGTAACCTGTTGTTGACTATTCTTTGTTTTGAAGTTGATAAATTAAACGCATACAACGAGATACAAATAATGCTCATTGACATTAATTACTATTTAATGTTTGTAGCTTTTAATTATACATTCAGTTAATTACTATTAGAGCATGTTTCATTTGATTTTTTATTAGGTTCTTTAAAATTAATGTGAACGATGTTATATGAAACAAAAAAAGTTAATTGGATTAAATTAAAATCAAAATAAAAGTGATGAGTTGATGACCTAATTGGAAGACCCTCACTTCTATGACTTTTTCTAAAAAGTCTTCTATTATTATAAGCATCAAACAAACACTCAGTCAGTTACTTAATAAATTTACTTATATATGAGTGGAGACAAAAAAAGTCATTATCAAACTTTACCTTAGTGTTTCTAACTTGTAATCTTATATTCACAATCTCGTGTTAACTAATACTAGCAAGGTACATGCGGTAATGACGTCAGATATTCTAGTATAAACAATTTTGCGTAAAAAATTTTTGATCAAAATTTTTTTTATAATTACTTTACATTAGCGAGACTTTTAAAAAATAACTTTACCATACAGTATGTCACGTTAAATGTCGAATACATGTGCATAACATCTTGTTCTTGTATCTTGTTCTATTTCGCTATATAATCTACATATGAACTTGGTGCAATCCTAGATTAATGATTTTTACTATTAAGTCTAACAATCCCTAGACTCCACAATTGGTATCAGAGCCTAAGGCTCGTGATATCTTCTAACACCCCCAAATTTACTGCGCAGCGAAACACACATTTGGGTGCTAGACACAAGCATCATTACACAAGATATATTGAACGACCTAAATATGAGACGTTTAGAATATAAAATGAAATAATTTTAACAATTTTCTTAAACCTTCGATCCCAAATAAAACATGTTAATGCAAGTGATGCCTAAAAGCATTATTAGTGTTAACTAATATATCTTAGTTTTGATCACAACAAACTATACAACACATTTAGTGTAAAACACAAAACGAATTATTTAACTAACACTATCATCAAGGTAATAATCATATCACTAACTTTTCTTAATCATACTTAGTGATCCTCAAAGTGATTATCCTTAAAACTCACTTTTGTTAATATGACAAAAGATTTTTTAATAAACTTTCTTTTTAAGAAAATGTTTTATTAAAATGGAAAATGTAAATTTGAAAATGGCATATTCCATATGCCATAAGAATATCCTTTGAAGGTTTAAAAAACCTCAGATATTCCTACCCCACTAAAAGACAAAAAAGGGAGCGGACTCTACTGGGCAGTACCTTAAATAGCTAGGCGGTTCCTTAGCGATATGGAACCGCCGACTAGTTAAGGATCCACGCCAAGCTAGCCGTTGGACTTTGTCTTCTATAAATAGTGGATCAAATCTCATTTTCCAATAACCCTCTTGGTCGTTTTTCTCAGTCCCCTTTCTCTTTTCTATAGCATAATCATTATTAAATGATCACTTAATGTGTTAAGTATGTTTACATATGATTATCCTCTTGATCCCCTCCTTTACCTTGTCCAATGAGAAGATCACTCACTCACTAGTGTTGTGATAAAGATGAATCCATGAATTAGTCATGTTCATCATGTTAGCCTTTTTGTTTTTGTTGATCCATTTGTATTTATGAATACTTGGACTAGTTGTGTTCATCCAAGCTATGTGTGAATACTTAGATTTGTTGTGTACATCTATTGCATATGTGTTTGCATGGATTTGTGTTGTGTAGATCCAAGCTACATGTGTGTACTTGGATATGTCTAGTTGAGTTGTAATAGATTGTGTAGTAGTTCTCACTAAACTATAAAGTGATGTGGTTGTGTCTTGTGAGTTCTCACTAAACTTGAAACTGATTAGTAGTTGTGTTGTATGAAGTTCTCACTTAGCTTCAAAGTGAAGAGTCGTGAAGATTGGTTCTAGCTTTGGATTAGAACTCGACATCTAGCCTTGTGTCGTAAAATGGTGAAGTAGGAAACGTAGTGAAGATTGGTTCTACCTTGAGATTAGAACTCGACATCTATCCTTGTGTCGTTAAATTGTGAAGTAGGCAACGTTATGTAGATTGGTCCTAGCTAAAGATTAGGTCTCGACATTTAGCTTAGTGTCGCAAAATAATGTAAGCGACGATGTAAGGCTTTCTCCGCCAAGAAGGGAGCTTGTGGATATAGTGAAAATCTCGAGTAGGTGTACTCGAGGAGTGGAGTAGAAACGAGGATAGAGCCTCGTTGTCGAACCACTATAAATCTTGGTGTCCTGTTACTAGGTTGTCTCTTTCTTTACTCTTTACTTATTTCATTATCATTATACTTACCTATTACCATTGCTAATGCATTTGAATTGAACCTAATCATTATGCAACTTAGCTTCAAGTAAAAGATAGTTTTGATACAAACCTAATTGAAAGTAATTTTAATTAGGTGACTAATAGAAGAGAAACTATTCAACCCCCCCCCCCCCCCTTTCTAGTTTCTACAATTGGTATCAGAGCGATGGTCACTCAAGATATTTGAAGTATATTGTACTTTAAAACTTGGATCGATCCATTGTCTCCTCAAATTAGAAGGTCAAGTTGTACTACAGTTTCTTTTTGGTCAAAACTATGTTTTCTTGAAAAATAGGTCTTTTAATTGGTAATATTGCATCCCTCTTAGATTAGTAGCTTTTATGCATTTTAGATCTACTCGTGAAATGTATCTACTATATTGCATCTTGCTTTGTGTGTAATTGGTTGTGGATTGAGTTACTTGCACTTGTAGAAGGTTCATCTTCATTGATCTTCAAAATCTTTGAATGATGATATCAAGATGATTAGGAATGATACTAGTCCTTGAAGACTTAGTACTCATCATAGCCATTGTTGGGCATTGCGTTGATTCCTTGATGGATTGGAATGCTCCTTGTGGCCAAGGTACGCTTTCGTTCTTCCATACGCCCTTTGATCATTCTTTTGATCATTACTTGACTATATGCTTGTTCTTGTCATCCTTGCCTTGACATTTGTTTGTGGTTTTTGATTCTTTTCCTTTACCCTCTCAAACCTTCACTGCTTGGATACTTTACTCACTGTGGTGATGTAGAGTGAGTTAGTAGTAGCTTAAAGTATCAAGCATGATATCCATGGTTTGCACCCATACGGTTAGTAGGCCCTTTGTGGTAGAGAAAGTGAATTAATACCTTGCTCATATTTTGGTTTAGACTATGACTATTATTGTGACAATCCGTCAATTTATGGTTGATATTTTATTCTCAAATATTAATTAAAAATATTATTTTAATGTTATATTATGAACTCACTTATTTTTGGGAAGTAATTTGGATTTACGTCTTGAAGTAGCATCGACTACGTCTAAACCGGAGGATTCTACGTTACGTGCTTACGTTTACATACACTGTTTTGGTGACAGTCCGACATTTCAGAAAATAAATTTATCCGTAAATATTATTTTGAGATTTTAAATTTGTGTTGGTTCATAAACTCACAAATTTATGAGAAGAGATTAGGACTTACGATTTTAATTTAACGTCCTTTACGACTAAACCGGAAACCTTAGGATTACGTATTTACGTTTTCGAACTCCGTTTTTGATGAGACAATTTTTATTAGATTCGTTTTGTGCCGTTGATTCATTATTTATAAAAACGTTTTTCGTAAAATGACCCGAGGGCACGCAAATCGAGGAAACTAGAATCGAGAAGTACCCGTAAATATGTGGGATGAGACAAGATAAATCTTGCCCCACCCCACTATATGGACGGCAACATGTAAGCCAACACATCTCATGATGTGTCAAATTGTAAACAACAAGCTAACACTTGTCTAAGTTAGCTTAACATTGAAGCCTTCCACCAACAAAACCACTAAGCTAAAACTAGCAACCTCATTTCATCCATGCAAAAGCTTCCATTTTCTCTCTTGCTCTCTCTTTGTGCCGTCCAACAAACACCATAAAACACCCCATTCATACAAAAATTAACCACAAAATCTCATGTTATTCATACATAAGTTGAAGCCCTTTTGAAGCCCTATTGATTGGTGGTGATTATAACATCCAAGGAGGAGTTTCTATGGAGTCTTAGGGCTGATTTTCTACAAGGAGTTCTTGAAGAATGGTGGTCTTGAATATGGTCTTGATTTATCACAAGTTTCTCCATCAAAATCCATGTCTTGATCATAACCTACATCATCATGGTGGTATAAAGATTGTTCTCCTCATCCTCTTGTTATTTTGATTATGTAATCATGTATTTTCTTTCCTATTGTATATGTATATGATGATTATATGATGATAAAAATATTATGTCGGGATTTGGTGTTGATAATCATGGGTAAAAATATGAAAAACTATATGTAAAAAGGTTAAAAACATGCTTAAAATGATGGCTGTATAAAACAGTAAATAACCATGTGATGAACTGATAAAATGGCATAGATTAACGGATATACAGTAAGTAATATGTCTTGTACATATGTGAGAGTTGGCCATGCAATGGAATCATTAGGATGAGTGAGATATGATAAAAACAAATTTAGAGTACAAATCTGAGTTCACTGTTTTGGACGATTGTTAGAAAATACTTAAAGGCTGATTCAACAGTAGCTATAGCAGAGTTAAATGGAGCAAATATCATGTAGTTTATGTCATAAAAATTTGAGCTTCTATCTCCATATAGAACTCTAGATATGGCTGTTTTGGTGAACATGAAACTAAAAATCAGATTTTTAAAGAATTAATGTTTAATAGTATTATATAAGCACTCAAATAAAAATAGTATACAATGTGAATTAAAACGCACTAACTTATATAATTCATTTATATAAATATGTACAAGGATAAATAAATGGACATTTTATAAAAATGATAGTTTGATATGTTTTATAAGTTATAAAACTATAAACATGATTTTTACGACTTTTTCGGCTATTACCGTAAAATTAACGTTTTTGTTAAATAAAACTTAGACGGTTGAACCCGTCTAATGTAAACTTTTATAAACTCATATACTGATATATAAACATATATAACAAGTAAAAACCGATAAAACCCGAACTATATAACATACGGACATTAACGGGCTAAGTTAACGTTATTGGACTAATAATACAACAAAATGGGCTAAAACACTTATAAACTTATTTATTGGGCTTAACCCATTTAGGCCCAACATGTAAAGGGTAAATAATGATAATACAAGTATAAAATGGATTAATAAAAGTTAAAGAACTTATAATTAGCTTATTGGACTTAAAACATGTAAATAGGTAAAACTAGTAAACTAATATAAAAGTTATTAACACATAAACACTAAAATGAGTAAAAGAGAATATGTAAACCCACTTGATCATCATATATATATATAATCATATGTATACATAATTTTTATTTTTTTAAATTCATTGGACAAGAGTCTAAGACGAGTATTATTTGTCTAGGTTTCCGTGATTGAAGCACGTACCGTACATCCAAATCGCCGATAATCGCCTTCCCACATCAACGTGAGTTCATAGCCTCGCACTCTTTTAAATGTTTTATGAAATGTTTTATAAACCAGCGAGGGAGATAACATGTTAGATTTGATAAAATAGGACACCATTTGTCCCGATTGTTTGTTTATTGATTTGGACCCGAATGATTGTATGACCCGATGAATGAATATATGAACCGATAGATGAAATGAAATGGATTATTAAAGTTAGGTTATGTCACTAAAAGTCCCATTAGCATGAATTGTGAACTACCGGGATTTGGTAGACGCTTATGCATATAATAGTACTATTTGGGGACGATCACCCTAGTTCGCGCCTTGACGGTTGATCCCCGTCGTGCCACATTGATTGGTAAGCGAATTTATGTATGAGAAGACTTACACAAGCGTGATTATTATGACGACACGCTAATTTAGATGGGCAAATTGAGTTCGGGTTAGCTACCCGTTGTTTGGTATAGTAAGGTAACAATGTCATGCGGCTTATAATAATCCAATTAACGAAATACTGCTTTATGCATTGAATTACGATATATTGCCTGACTAGCAATACAGGGTCTTATCATTGATATTATGTTCGTGTTTTGGTTTTATATAACCATATTGATATAACGGTTTTTATTTAATCTATACAACGTTATAAAACATATTGTATGATGTTTTCAACGACAATGGTTCGTATAATGATTTTTAAGGCAAATGCCTATATTATGATTTTCGATAAGGATTTGTATAAAAATGACTTTGGCTATTTTATGGCCTATTACGATGATTTGTACAAAATGATTTTCGGTAATAAATTTTTACCGATGTTATATTGATGGATTTTATTAAACTCTATGAATTCACTCGGCGTTATCGCTGACCTTTTCTTTTAACATGTTTTATCTCAGGTACTTGAAGGTAATTCTCGGGAAGACAACAAGAATTCATGGCCCGCACTTTAACAACAATTTCCATTCAAATGTTTTGTAAAAATTGTATGAAATAATATGACTTGGGACTGATGAGACTGCTTTTATACATAGTCTCATCGTCCAAAACGGGCTTAAAATGCATAAAATATCATTAAAACTGCCAAATATATGCTCGTGTTTGTTACTTGTGTATTTTAGGTACGGATATTGAGGAAAAGACAAAAGATCACAAGAATCATTCAAAAACGAACACGGGAAACGAAGCCGCACAATGAACCGGGCCCAAGTTTGGATTTTACAAAAATGCCCTTGAAGAATTGAAGATTGGCAAGTTTGGTCCCCCAACTTTTGAAGATTAACACTTTATACCCCTCAAATATTCATAATTATGAACGGGGTCCCTTAAGTTTGAAGACATTACAAGTTTAGCCCCTAGAAATAGAAGAAATTACATTTGAAGTCCTTGTTTACAAGCTTGAAAATATTTTGTGCCAAAAGTGTCAACTTGGCAAACTTATTATAAAGGGAAAATGAGTTGTTGCTGATTATTTACAACATGAAGGAAAGAAGAACTTTGAGGGACTCATTTGGGCAGACATCCAAACTTCTCCCAGCCAATCAAACCTACACATCACTCCCCACCCACCAATCACACTCCACCACTTCATCACCCATCCCCACGTCAACCTCCACTATCTATTCTTATAACTGATTTTATTAATCAGTTTAAAATTTGGGGTAAACAGATTTTTAAATACTAATCCTAATCAAAACCCACTATTTATCCACCTTCAACCCCTAAACCCTAGATTAAACCCAGAAACAATCACACTAATTACCAACCCTCATCCTAATTAAACTTAGGGTTTTTCTTTACAACCCCACACTCTTCACAACCCCCAACCCAGAAAGTGACAACACCCTCTCTTGTCCCCTCAATGAGACTCCCCTGACCCACTCCTTTGCAAGAAAACAAAATGGTCCAGCAAATCAACGTTTGTAATCCAATGACTTGCTCCCCATAACTATTTGGACAGCTCAGATCAATTCTACACCACTGGCAATCACATGGCAACATTTTGACCAAGATTCCAAGAGAAGACAAAGGGCATTTTAGGGTTTTTCTACATTAGGGTTTTAGCTATCTAGAATGTTATTTTAGTTGTATAAATACAAGCCGTATGTGGCTGTATTTCCTTGTTCCAGTTTTTCTAGCTAAGTTCATGTAATGCCTTTTTAGAAATATAAAGTTTGGTGTTTTTATTCAAATTAAATTTTAATTCCTTTTATTTTTTTTAAAAGTTTGGTATTGGATTAGCTAGATTCTGAGTTCCATTAATCAATTGTGTAACACCTTGTGTGTTTGAGTTTTCAAAAAAGGTTCATATTGGCTCAAATTTCAGAAACCTAAGACTCCAAAGAAGTGAAAGTGGATTTGGATTTTTGGATTTGTGAATTTGAACTTGTTTTCAAACGTGTTTCAAAGTTCAAGTTTTAATTTGTGAAAAGGTTTAAGGAGAAAAATCAGATATTGTATTTGTTTGTGTGTTCACTTGTTCTTAGCAGGTTCACTTGGAAGATTGTTTGTCCAAGAAGTTCAGCACAGACCCGGGTCTGTTGGAGGTGGCTAAGCAGCCATTGTTGGGCCTGGATGTAGGCCCAACAAGGTAGTCCCTTGTTTCATTTTTTTTGGTTTTCAGTTCTATGTTTTATATGTGATTTATGTGATTAATGCTTGAAAGTTGCTTATGTGTGATTAAGTGGTTTGCTTTGAGAGTATTTGTGCCTAGTATGCATGTTAGTAGCATTTAGAAGCAGTTTGGTTAAGATTTGAATTGATTTGCTTTGAAAAAATTCAAGTTCAGTATTTAAAGGGTTGTTTGGGATAAGGGATTAGCCAAGATTGTGACATAATTTTGTGTTAGAACCTGCTTAAACATACTTCTTTAGTGATTGTTATGTGGTATATGCACTAAGGTTTCATTTTAGTGAGTTTAAAAACAAAGTTGCATGTTAAATATTGGTAAGTAGCTTCTAAAAACAATAAACACCCTTGGTGACTGATTTCTGTTGATTGAGTTCATTTAATCCTTAAATCTGCTAGGGTTTGGTGTTAACTAGGGTTTTTGTTAGAAATACGTTTTAACGTATATTAGAAGTATCGGTCACTCCACAATATGTTTTATGTTGTAATAGCTCGTAGTTAGTAATTAGTTATTATTTGCTTATTAACTTAAGTAAGAACCGGTCCATGGGCTTGTCATGGACCGGCCCAAGTCCACTTATGACTTGGAACTATAAATACCCCTTTCCACTAAGGAAAGGGGTTGGTTGTTGTCATTTCTTGTTTTCCACTTAATAAAATTCACATAGTTTCTCTCACTTTCTCTCTCTAACTTTCTCTCTCTAGAAATCAACAAACCCCTTCATAGATTCATTGATTATCAATATTCTACATTTGGTATCAAGAGCTATGGGGTGATTTAAGGTGGTGATTTGTGTGGTTTTTTAGTTTTTGATTGTATTAGTGTTCTTTAAGAAAAATCATCTTGATTCTTGGTGTTTTTGGTGTTTTTGTGATTGGGATTAGTGGATAAGTATTAGTTGTTACTTATTTTAGTCAAAAGCACAAAACCTTTTGGGTTATTTGGTCAAAATCTGGGCTTAATCTTAAGTTTTACTGTTCGACTGTTCATCGGAGGTAGTTTCTGTTCATTCAGCAAAACTTCCGGATCAAGGAGTTCCGGATCAAGAAGTTCCGGATCAAGGAGTTCCGAGTCAAGAAGTTCCGGATCAAGGAGTTCCGGATCAAGGAGTTCCGAGTCAAGAAGTTCCGAATCAAGAAACTTCCGAACCAAGAAGTTCCGGATCAAGAAACTTCCGAACCAAGAACTTCCGAGTCAAGAAGTTCCGGATCAAGCCAAACTTCCGAACCAAGAACTTCCGAGTCAAGAAGTTCCGGATCAAGCCAAAGTTCCGAACCAAGAACTTCCGAGTCAAGAAGTTCCGGATCAAGCCAAAGTTCCGAACCAAGAACTTCCGAACCAAGAAGTTCCGGATCAATCCAAAAGTTCCGAATCAAGGTAATCTTCCGAATCAACAAAAAAGTTCCGAATCAAGGTAATCTTCCGAATCAAACTTCCGAATCAACAAAAAGTTCCGAATCAAGGGTTATTTTGCTTGTTTTTTCGACGATTTTTTTAGAGGATTTAATCTTGGTTTCTTACAACAAAAACACAACACAATTCACAAGCTTTACTTCACTGCTCGATCAACCGATAATCTCTGTTTCTTTGAAGAAAAACAAAATGAATCCAAATTCAGTAATGCCTCAGATGACATCTCTTACGGATATATCAATCATAACGGGAACTGATAGCCGTCCACCGATGCTCATTAAAGAGGTGTTTGAGGCATGGCAAGGTCGAATGATGCAATATCTAAAGGGAAAACCGACATACGGAAGACTTATGGTCAAATCGATTTTGAATGGTCCACTCGACTATGGTACCATTACGGTTGATAACGTGACTAGACCACGAGAATTTGAAGAACTTACTCCAGCTCAACAACTTGTTGCAGATGCAGATGAAAAAGCTCTTCAAACAATTCTCCAAGCTCTTCCCCATGACATCTATAGGATGGTGAGTCAGTATACGGTGGCAAAGGATCTATGGGAACGTCTTAAGGTGTTGCTACAAGGCACGTCTCTCACCAAACAAGAAAGGGAGTGTCAGCTGTATGATTTGTTTGATAGATTCACCTACAACCCAGGGGAAACACTTCACGATTATTACTTCAGATTCACCACACTCATGAATGATCTGAATGTATACAATCTTGTGATTGCACCATTCCAGGTTAACACCAAATTCTTGAATACTCTACCTCAAGCTGAATGGGGTGAGTATATTACCGATGTGAAGTTAACCCGGGATTTGCATAAGTGCAACTTAGATCAAATCTATGCCTTCCTTCAGCAACATGAGAAGCATGTGATTATGCACCGTTCTCCTCGTGGTATGCACCCAGATTCCTTAGCTTTGATGGCGAATCAACCAAGCTTGTCTCACAACAACACACCCTATATCTTGGGACATCAAGCTTATCATCAATCACCTTACTTGACACCAGCCTTTCCCCAATACTCGATTCTACCACAACCACCCACCTCACATCAGCAACAATATCGGTTCAATGCACCTTCACCACAGTATGCTTCACAACTTCATCCAGCAAATGTTGCACCTTATGCTCAGCCATCATATTCTTCTTATCAAGAGAATGCAGCATATCCAACAAGCTACCCTGATCAAATGAGTCTTCCTTATACTGATTATGCAGCTCATCCAGATCAAGCACTGTATTGTGATGATGAAGAAGTCCCCGTTCCTGTATTCCAACAAGGAGCTGACCCAGTTGAAGTGCTAACTACTATGTCTGCTTATCTCACAAGAACTTTAAGCAAACGAGGATACAGAGGATCAGCTCCTACCAACAATCAGTTGAGGAATTCATCCAATTCTCGCCAACAAGCTACAATTGAGAATGGCAGGGTAATGGTTCAGCCAATTCAGCCATATCAGGGGAGAACTTCCACATCAACCAATGTTCGCACCGCCAATCCTGCTCCTGCTCCAATGGTCAACAATCCTCCACGGGCTAATACAGGCAAGTTGAGAATGATCACATGCTACAACTGCAAGGAAGAGGGTCATATGTCCAGGGATTGTAAGAAACCCAAGAGGAGAAGGGATGGACAGTGGTTTGCAGAAAAGATCTATCTGGTAAATGCTCAGGCGCAAGGAAGGGAACTTGATGAAGAGGAGCTTGCATTTCTTGCTGACCCAGGGATTGCTGAACAAGACGTTGTCACTACGCAGAATGCAGCTTACCAAGCCGATGATCTTGATGCGTATGATTCCGACTGTGATGACTTTCAAACTGCAAAGGCTGCTTTCATGGCAACTTTCTCCAGTTTAGGGCCAGATAAGAGATCTGAGGTACTTATTAATAACACCGATAATACCACTGATGCTAGTATTCAACCACATCAAGTTGGGCAAGAGAGTGCTGATTCGAATGAATCTTCGGTGGTGAGTCTTCCAAATGAGGAGACAAACAATGATAGCAATATCAATATGAGTCCCCAGATTTTGAGTGAATCACAACCGGGACCCAGTTCGCATACGCCTACTCCTGCTCAACAAGATTTGGTCATGGTTCCTGCTACATTACTTAGCCAAATGAATGCTGCACTCTTAGAAACCTTAGCTAAGAATAAGAATTTGTTTGATGAGCTTGCCTTAAGCAATGAGAAAGTACAAACTTTGGAATTAGTGCCTTCGTCTAGTGTTCTCACAAATCTCGAATATGATCACTTTAGAAACAAACAAATGGGTCACTTGCAAGAAATCGAAAACTTAAGAGCAAATCTGTCTAATGAACTTAGAGAAAAGGAGTTAGTGGTCACTAATTTTCAAAAACTTCAAACTGATTTTGAATTACTCGATTCTAAGAAGACTGAAATGGAGATTAATGCTACTAATAAGATTAGAAGTCTAGACTACTTGCTGTTAAGACAATACGCTGCTTCACAACTAGTTCACTTATTTGATGCTTCGTTTAAAGAGTTTAACTTATCACGTCTAAAAGGCCTTCCCCCTAATCCACGATATGCAAAACAAGCTTTAAGACATAGTCCTAGACTTTATAATGCAACTCAATTAGGATTGGCTTTAGACCCGATTGTTTTTCCCAATGATCGAACAAGTAAGGTTCTAGTTGATGAGGATCAGTCATACAATTCAGCAAAATATCCCGATTGTGATTATTTTAAAATGAATAAGGAGCTTGCTAAAACTGATTTTAGAGTTCGCTTCCATATGGATAAAGATCTCATCACGGCACCAACCTACATGATAGAGGAAGAAAGCCCTAGTACATTTCCTACACTTGTCAACATGGAAGGTCCTAAGGAAATTCCAAAGAATCTTCCACCTGTTAGCACTGTATGGTTAAACTTGAAAGAGATTAACCGATACTTTACTAACTTTGACAAGGTAATTTTGGAATGTACGACTTCAAATGGCTTAAACGCCGGAGAATGGGCTTTCGAACACATGAACGAGGTGTTTAAAACTGAGATCAATCCGTTTGTCGAAAGTCTAAAAAGAAGTTTTGCATCTCTTAAGGAAAATCTTCAGTTTGAAATTGGTGAAGTTCAAAAAGTGTTTTATGAAATGGACACCGCTTACGAACTGCAACTAATTGAAAAAGAAAAGATTTTAACCGAATATGACCGATTCTTATCCAAAGTAATCTCATGTGATGTGCTTACTACTGTAAATGTTAATTATTCGAATGAGCTTACATCTGCTGTGATTAATTGTGATGCTGTGAATATTTGTGAGGATATTTGTGATGATGTTTGTGATATTTCTGTAAATGTTGCTGAAACTGTAAATGAGGTAGATAATCATTCTTGTCACGAATCTAACGCTGAGTTTTTAAAGCTACAAGATTCTTATAATTTACTTTCTCAACGCTTTAATCAACTAGAACAACATTGTATATCTTTAGAATTAAAACAACAAGCTCAAAATGAAAATCTTTTGATATCAAATGTTTGTGAAAACGGTGTTGAGACAAGTGACAAGATGATTGCAATTGTTAAGACATTAGAGGAAGAAATCATGAGATTGAAGAGAGAGATATCATCAAAGGAAACATTAAGAATGGAACTAGAGGCCGCAGAGTCTAAAAACCAGGTCTTAGAAATTAGACTATCAACTGTTCTAGGGGAGATGGATCGGACAAGGCAGGGACTATCCGCTCTTTATGGTTCACTAGAAGATCGATTCGCTTTTAATGCGACACAACAACAATATTATGTTGAACAACTGAACCAAAAGTGCGAAGAAATCTCTGAATTGAACATCCTGCTCATAGACAAAAATATGGTTTTGGCAGAGTTAAAGGAGACACTTCTTCTCACCCGACAAGAAGTTGTTGATAACTTAGCTACCGACTCTGCACCGTCCACTAGTGCTCCAACAACCAAGTCAGTAGTGCTTTATAAGAATCCACTTCATAAGAGAAACCAGGTTACCTATGATGATTATATGAGGAATGCCATTAAGCATGTCGATCTTCTTAGGGATATTGTAGACGATCTTTATGCCTTAGATCCCTTAAGTAGCGACTATTATTCGGCTCATGAATATGTTAAGCGAGTTCAATATTGCTTGGCTTATTTGCAATACATAGGTACACCAGGTTCTGCACTACTTAACAATAGGCCCATTGCTGTCACTCCATTTAATAAGACTCCAGGAGCTAAACCGTCATTGGCACAATCAAGTAAGACACCTTTAAAATCTGCTGCTAATGTTCCCAATTTGCCTTCTACAGGATTAAAAGAGACTACTAAGGCTAAAGGATCGCCACTCAAGAAAGCTAAGCTCAAGCCCTCCACTAGTAGTGCCACAAAGAAGAAAGTAGAAGTCCACAATAGGAATGCTAGTTCAGTTTTAAATAAAACGAATCATGTTAAGACTAAAAGCTCTGCGCCTGTGCAGCAGCCTAAACCATTCGTGAATTCTGATTTAAATTGTTGGAATTGTAATGAATGTATGTTTTCCCAGCATCATGATTTGTGTCTGATTGATCACGTTAATGAAATGAATGCTATTAAGAATGGTCTTGAATGGAAGCCAACGGGTAGAACTCGTGCCCAAGTTGGCTGGCAATGGCGTCCCACTGGTAGGACCTTTACACTAGATGGTAAAATGTGCCCTTTAACTAGGAATGCATCCATTGAGGTTAGGTCTGAGCGTCCTTTAGCTAGGAACACTCGCACTCAAGTATGGAAACAGCGCCCTTTAATTAGGTCAGCCCCACTATAGTGCCTATCAGTGAAGAAATACCTCAGGATTTGAGCCAATTAGAATCTACACCACCAATTAAGAAGAAAAAGGCTAGGAAATCTAAGAAACCTAGAGTTAGCAAATCTAAGATTATTAAATCTGTACCTGCTAATAACAAGGAACACTCAGATTCCGATACCTCTACATTGTCTTTGTGTGGTGATATTTTCAGGTGGTCCAAATCATCCTGTGGTATTTGGACTCCGGTTGTTCAAAACATATGACCGGAAATCGCTCGATGCTCCGAAATTTCGTTAGCAAGTTTCTTGGTACGGTTAAATTCGGGAATGATCATATAGCAAAGATTATGGGATATGGTGAATATCAGATTGGAAACGTGACGATTTCTAGGGTATACTATGTAGAAGGTCTTGGTCACAACTTATTCTCAGTAGGACAGTTTTGTGATTCCAACCTTGAGGTTGCTTTTCGACAACACACTTGTTTCATCCGCAACTTGGAAGGAAAAGATTTGTTGAAAGGATCTCGTGGTGCAAATCTATATACCTTGTCCTTACAAGACATGATGGCCGCTTCTCCAGTATGTCTTCTCTCTAAAGCTTCTAAGACCAAGTCATGGTTATGGCATCGCAGATTATCTCATCTTAATTTTGATGCTATTAATCATCTGGCTAAAAACGAGTTAGTTCGTGGTCTTCCAAAGCTTAAATTTCACAAGGATCATTTATGTTCCGCGTGTTCAAGGGGGAAAAGCACCAAGAAATCTTACAAACCCAAAGCTGAAGACACTAATCAAGAAAAACTTCATCTTTTGCATATGGATCTTTGTGGACCGATGAGAACTGAAAGTGTGAGCGGTAAGAAATTCATTCTCGTCATTGTGGATGATTTCTCAAGGTTTACATGGGTTAGATTTCTACGTACAAAGGATGAAGCTCCGAAGGCTATCATCACTTTTCTGAAGTTCATTCAGGTACGTTTGAATACCACTGTCCGCCGTATTCGTACAGACAATGGTACAGAGTTCGTCAACCAGACTCTTCGTGATTATTATGAAGGAGTTGGTATATCACATGAAACATCCGCTGCACGCACTCCACAACAAAACGGTGTCGTTGAAAGACGAAATCGCACACTTATGGAAGCTGCTAGGACCATGCTTATTTATGCGAACGCTCCATTGTTCTTGTGGGCAGAGGCTATTTCTACTGCATGTTTCACCCAAAACCGTTCTATCATTCGAAAACGCCATGGAAAAACCCCTTATGAGCTTCTACATGACCGCAAACCCGATGTCTCATTCTTCCATGTGTTTGGTGCTCTGTGTTATCCAAACATCAATAGTGAGAACTTGGGTAAGCTTCAACCAAAAGCCGACATAGGTATTTTCATTGGTTACTCACCGTCCAAAAGAGCATACCGAATCTATAACCGTCGTCTTGGCAAGATTGTAGAAACTATGGACGCAGATTTCGACGAGCTGACAGCGATGGCTTCTGAGCAACACAGCTCTGAACCCGCGCTTCATGAGATGGGACCCGGTGCTATAAGTTCCGGATTAGTTCCCAACAATCCTACTTCTACATCATTTTTACCACCATCAAGGCCCGAGTGGGATAAACTGTTTCAACCGTTGTTTGATGAATTCTTCGATCCCCCGACTGATGAAGTTCCAGCACCTGTAGTAATTGCTCCAATACCTAAAGTGGTTGCTCAAGCTAATGAACCTTTATCTAATGCATCTACGATTCACATTGAACCGGATGCACCTTCACCAAGTGATTCTCAAACTACACCTGAATCATCACCCCTACTTGTGCCTAATGATGTGGAAGAGGATTCTACTGATCACGACTTGGAATATGCTCACTTGCAAGAGCTTCCTTTCTTTGGTGTAGCGATCCCTGAAAACCCTTCAGCCGCGTCTACCTCAGAAGAAGCTCCTTCTATTGTTCACTCCAGACCACCTAGGATTGAAAACCATAGCACTAAATGGACAAAAGATCACCCAATTAGGAATGTTATTGGAGATCTAGATCGACCAGTCTCTACACGCCATCAATTACAAGAGAGTGCACTTTATTGTTACTTTGATGCATTTCTCTCTGAAGTTGAACCCAAAAATTGGCAGCAGGCTATGACCCAATCATCTTGGATTGAAGCTATGCAGGAGGAACTCAATGAATTCAAACGACTAGAAGTATGGGAATTGGTTCCTCGCCCTGACAAGGTTAACATCCTTACTTTGTTATGGGTTTATAAGGTTAAACTTGATGAGATGGGTGCGGTATTGAAGAATAAAGCTAGACTGGTCGCTAGAGGATATAAACAAGCCTTGGGTATAGACTTTGAGGAATCTTTTGCTCCTGTGGCTAGATTGGAGGCGATTAGACTATTCCTTGCGTTTGCTGCTCATATGAACATGATCGTCTATCAAATGGATGTGAAGACGGCATTTTTGAACGGTGAACTAAGGGAAGAGGTTTATGTTAGTCAACCGGATAGGTTCGTGAGTACGGAGTCTCCTAACCATGTGTACAAGCTTAAGAAGGCTCTCTATGGGTTGAAACAAGCTCCACGCGCGTGGTATGATCTCCTGTCAACATATCTCATGTCGGAAGGCTTCTCCAAAGGCAAAGTGGACCCCACTCTATTCACTCTCAAGGACGGCAACGACATGCTTCTGGTACAAATTTATGTTGATGATATAATTTTTGCTGCCACTAACATAGAATTGTCTAAACAATTTGAGAAGATAATGTCCACACGCTTTCAGATGTCGATGATGGGAAAAATTTCATTTTTCTTAGGATTACAGATTTCTCAGAATCCCAGAGGCATCTTTATTAATCAATCCAAATATGCTCTAGAATCTCTTAAGAAATATAACTTTGAGAATTGTGACCCCGTAGACACTCCAATGGTGGAGAAATCCAAGTTAGATGAAGATAGGGATGGGATTATTGTTGATCCGAAACTTTACCGTGGAATGATTGGCACCCTTCTCTATCTGACTGCTAGCAGGCCTGATTTGCAATTTGCTGTATGCATGTGTGCCCGGTATCAGGCTCGGCCTACCGAAAAGCACTTACATGTTGTGAAAAGGATCTTTCGGTATCTAAAAGGAACACTTCATCGTGGTCTATGGTATCTGAAAGATTCCTCGATTGCTTTAATATCATACGCAGATGCCGATCATGCTGGATGTCAAGATACGAGGCGTAGCACTTCTGGATCTGTGCAACTCCTAGGAGATAGATTGATCAGTTTGTCTTCAAAAAGGCAGAAAAGCGCTGCAATATCAAGCACGGAGGCTGAATACATCGCCATGTCCGGTTGTTGTGCTCAAGTCCTTTGGATGAGATCACAATTAACTGACTACGGTCTTGGATTTAACAAAATCCCGATGTATTGTGACAACAAGAGCGCCATTGCCCTTTGCTGCAACTATGTTCAACACTCCCGGGCCAAGCACATAGACATTCGCTACCATTTCATTAAGGAGCAGGTGGAGAACGGAGTGATCGAGCTGTATTTTGTCACTACTGAGTACCAGCTGGCGGATATGTTCACCAAAGCCTTAGATCGAGGACGAATCGAGTTTTTGATCGACAAGCTTGGCATGAAATCATTCACTCCAGCGACTCTCAAAGAGTTGGCAGAAGAATCAGCTGAATAGTCGTGGTAAACTATTCAGAGTATCCTTTGGTTGTGATCATGTATATTATCGTAAATATATAAACCACAAAAGAAAATACAAAAATATAAAACCAAGAAAAACCATAAAAAAATATAAAACCAAGAAAAACCATAAAAAATATAAAACCTAGAAAAACCATAAAAATTATAAAATCAAGAAAAACCAAAAATATTTTTCGTTTTAAATCGGGCATGTCTTTTAGTACGGTAATATTTACGGCCTTAGAAATGTCGATCAATATTGACACGGTGCCATAAATAGAGTCCGTATAAAAGTTGTACATTTTTAAAACATGCCCATTATGGCTTGTAGTTATTTCAGACTGCAACCCGGTTTTCATATTAAAGTCACGTATTTCCTTGGAAAACGTTGGCTCAGAACGGGAATTAATTTTCTCGGGCGTGATTTACAAGCCAAATCATGCAAAGGGATCAAGTTTACTTTATAACTTGGTCTGACACGAATTTATGTACGTCTCAGTGCATTAATTTGTTAAAATAAGAGAAATCTTATTAAAACCACGAATCAAAATTTTTCAAGAGATAAGTTGGAAATGCTTTCATCACTATTTGACTCTTTAAAAAATGACTACAGCTCTTTAAATAGAAAACGGGTCATCGTTTAAGGGGGAGAAAATAGTAAAATCATCTTTGTCATTAAAATTGATTTTCAAAAGTGATTGTGAAAATTAAGGGCTACATGGTAATTGAGTGGTTTTGCTTTAGAAAACGACTTGTGTTCGTTCTAAGTGATAGGCATGGCTTTTAGATTTTGAGGATATGCTAATAGATGCGTTTGCTAATTTGTGTGCAAGTTAAACAAGGGTTAAGTAAAATGAAAACAAATTAGAAACAAAAAGGAAAAAGTATAGATAATAGAGGGACTAAAAGTGTGATTCATGGAAAATTGTCAAATTTTTGACCTAAGTCAAACAACACACCCCCCGCCTCTCACTATTCTCTTTTCACTGTTTATTCATCTTGCCGCCATTGTTGAATACACAAACACACGCTCTGAAAAATCACTTGCTCATTCATCTAGCTCCTGTTCATTCGATTAAATAAGGTATAAACATAAATATGTTAACTTCTAATCCTCATTTCTTATCATATAATTCTGTTAAAACATGCTCAATTAATCAGTTTAATCCAATTAGGGTTTTTGATTGAATTAGGCTAAATTGATTAGGGATTTATGGTGGGATTTGCTCGGAATAGGTTAAATGATGTTTAAAATGCCTTAGTTTGCCTTAGAAACTCACAAACGCGCTAGAATAAACATCTGATATTCGTTTGTAAAAGTTCCGAATGAACATGGCTTAAAACTTCCGAATGAAGGATTTCTTCTGAAAAACTTCCGAATGAGGAAGTTCCGAATGAAGAACTTCCGAATGAAGGAAGTTCCGAATGAAGAACTTCCGAATGAAGGAAGTTCCGAATGAAGAACTTCCGGATGAAGGAAGTTCCGAATGAAGAACTTCCGAATGAAGGAAGTTCCGAATGAAGAACTTCCAGATGAAGGAAGTTCCGAATGAAGAACTTCCGAATGAAGGAAGTTCCGAATGAAGAACTTCCGGATGAAGGAAGTTCCGAATGAAGAACTTCCGAATGAAGGAAGTTCCGAATGAAGAACTTCCGGATGAAGGAAGTTCCGAATGAAGAACTTCCGAATGAAGGAAGTTCCGAATGAAGAACTTCCGGATGAAGGAAGTTCCGAATGAAGAACTTCCGGATGAAGGAAGTTCCGAATGAAGAACTTCCGGATGAAGAAGTTCCGAATGAGGAGAAGTTCCGAATGAGGAAATGTTCCGGATGAAGATGTTCTGAATGAGGAAAAGCTCCGGATGAGTTGTTTGATTGTTTGCATGCTATATATGTACTTGTTGTTTTATGAGATGTGTTATGCTTAGAAGTAAGAATGATATATATCTATATGCTTTTGTGCATCAACCTTTCATGTCTTATCTTAAGCAGATACAATGACTAATCCAACGGTACAAGCAATCCAAGAATCTAGAGAAGCCGATATCGCTAAAGCCCGAACCCTTAAGTTTATACCCAACAACTATCGGCTGAAGCAAGTCTCTAAATCCACTCACCATGGTTTTAAGGTCGCCATAGCCATCCTTGATAACTCTCATTTCAAGAACGCCCTTAGGAATACAGCCTCGGTGCCTTATGAGTATATGTTTGAATTTTGGGCAACCAAGGAAATCACTTCGAACAAGATCACCTTCACCATCGACAACAAGCAGCAGACACTCACCGTTTCAGACTTCCGTAAGATTCTTGGTATACGGGATACACCCAAGGGCATGTCTTTCTCAAGGGATCCTACTAAAGATGAACTCGCGGAGTTATTTGACGCACTTGGATGTCCGGAAATACGAGTTGCATCTGAATTTACTACTGCTAAGGTAGGACAACCCTGGAGAGCTTTGATGGGTATTCTCAGTAAATGCCTTACACCAAAAACGAGTGGACATGATGCTTTGCGCAGTCCGATAATGAACCTCTTCTATGGCATGTACAAAGCTGCGAATTCAGATTATGCTTTGTTGATATGGGAAGAATTCACCTTTCAACTCTTCTACAACAAGAAGCTGAAGACAAACTTCTTTCCTTATCCTCGGTTTATTAAGCTAATCATTAATTATTTTATGAAGCTTGATACTACTATTGATAGGCGTACAGCAGGTCGCTATCACACTGAAGAAGCTGATGATACTGTAGATCTGAGGCATGAAGGACCGTCTATTGGTGTGATTCCGGGTCCTGTTCCTGATTACCTTCTATCTGATAAAATCAAAGGTTCTGCAGATTACAAGCTACTACAATTAGAAATCCAGAGGCTGAAAGCAAACCTTCAAACTGGAGAAGACTCATCCACAACGGTTAAGAGTAAAGGTAAACGCAAACAACCAGCTGCGTTACCTGAACCCGAACCCAAGAAGAAGAAGACAGAGGGTAAGAAGGGAAAGGGTAAGGATTTGATGCGTCTACGTGATGAAGAAGATATTGTTGATCCTACTCTTGATAAATCCGAGCAACAAATGATGAAGATTGCAATTAAAAGGAGTAGGAAAGATACAGGCGGTAGTGGTTCAGGTGCGAGGGTAGATATCGAGGATGAGTACGAGGAACCGCATGATGTTGATGAGTTTGGGTCACCGGAACACTATTCCACTTCGAAGGAGCCATCAATCCCTATTTCAGCAAGTGTGGAAAAGGAACCTGTTGCTCCTACGATCATGGTGTCAACTCAACCCTTAACAAATCAACCTCCACCCATACAACCTTTACCAACCCGACCGGCTTCAACACCATTTCTTCCACCACCCATAATCCCCATCCTTAGTACAGCAGTAACAACCGAGCCCCTCCAGTCAACCCAAAGCAGCTCTGCAACATCTGCAATGGCTGCATTAGTGATGGCCGAACTGTTTGATACTAACAAACGCGAAATGGATGAACTTCGCTAAGAGTTGCAAAGACGAGCTCAGAGGGAAGAAGAATCTAGGAAAGCCCAAGAGGAGATGATTGCTAGGTTCGCTTCAGATATGGAGTTGACTAGAAAAGCACATGCAGAAGAACTTGCTCGGGTTAAGCAGGCTGAGGCTGATAAGCATGCTGCACGTATTACCAGACTTCAAGCGATGAGGGATAAATATAAGGAACAAAAAGAAGCACTTGAAGCATCTGTGAAAGAAAGAGTGCAAGAATCCGTTGAATCCCTAATGCCTAAACTTCGCGATGAGTTGAAGACACTTGCTGCTGACAACTTGATGGTCAAATCATCCAACCCTTCAGAAGCCGCCTACAAGATTGCTTATGACCTGACGGATTTTGAATTGAAGAAGATCCTTAAGGCTCGTATGGTGGAACTTGGGTCGTATGATAAGTCGAGGATTCAACGGGCTCTATATAAATCCCTGAATGATGCTATCATGGAGGATGATAGATTATTCAAGACGTTTGGAAGTGTGGTACCATATCACATCTTACCTGAGGAAGAAAGGGAAGAAAGTGAAGAAGAGGGTACGGGTGAAGAAGAGGAAGAAGAAGAAGAAGAAGGTGAAAAGGATAAAGACGATGACGAAGGTGGTGATGATGATGAGGATGATGAGGATGATGACGAGGATGATGATGATGATGGCGACGATGGTGGTGATGAGAATCAGGAGAGTGTTAGGGACAGTAACGGGGATGACAATCAGGATGATGATGGGGGTGAACAGCCGAAAGAGGGAGACAAGGTTACCAGCTCCAAGAAAACTGCTGCTAAGACTGGAACCAAGTCCACAAAAGATGCAGCACAGAAGGACAAATCGACATCCTCGGAATCAAGACGTACTAAGTGGCGCCATGATGTGAATGCCACTACAGCGTCTTCGGCTCCCGGTATCTCTATCGCTGTATCTTTACCTATTACCACTAACCCCATTAGTTCTGTTGTTGTTGCTCCTGTGATCGCAGAATCAGTGACGGAACCCGAAGCTGCACAACACTCCCCAGTTCACGACAATGCCGAAATGCCTGAAACTGAACCAACAGATGTTCGCACTTCAACTCCTCTACAACAAGCACAACAATCTACGGTTCCTGAACCAAGCATTCGTGCCTGGGAAGACACGTTGGAGATAGACGAGTCTGCACCACCACAAGCTTGGATCACGGCAGCAGCACAATATGATCCGATCACAGATGCTGACAAAGATGTGCTGTATCTCCGTATCCGAAGTCCGATTGACTTATGTGCATTTCTTGCTCATGAGTATAAGACTTCGGTTACTCCATCCTTGGTGAAGAAAGCACTGAAAGATAAGAGACTGCGTGCCAAAACCCGATTACCCCGAATGGAGCTCGAGTACTATGCCGATGAGATCCTGAAGGCTTTGAAAACCGTTCAACGGCCAGGACTTCATGAATCAGAAAGAGCTCCACCTCCAATGGATCCTGCTCAAGATAATCAGATTACTCTTGACTTCTTCGTCACCAATGATCTTGAGTATCTTATGAAGGGGTCATCAAAGTACGCAACATCCCTGACTTTGCTGAAAGCTGCCAACTGGGGGACAATACCCTTCATCGAGGAAAAGGTAAATCGACTCTGGGTCCCAAAAATGAATCGTAATTATGATATGTATGCTGTCATAGGTGCATCTCATTGGGACGAACGAGTCCGAAGGGCGTACAGGGGTTGCTGCTTGGTCAATTCTGGAAGCAATGTTAGATCCGACATCCGCATCTCCAGCATCCTAGGAATGAAAACTGAAGCCAAGAACGGCTACTATCATGTGACGGAGATTCGTTTGAAAAGGGAGGATGACAGGGAATACAAAATCCAGCAAGGAGACTTTTCCATCATTCGCCTTGAGGATATCGAAGATATGCTGCTTCTGATGACCCGAGATCAACTTACTCACATTCCTCGTGAAGACCTGATTGCTTTGAATACAGCACTTCGTATGTTCACACGAAGCGTTGTCATCAAGTCACGAGTTGAGGATCTTCAGTTGGGAGTCGAAAGCTATCAGAGGAGGCTCAATTTAACCCGTCCTGTGAATCAAGTGCTACCTCAACATGTAGAAAGATGTCCATATACCGGAATTTCTGTCCCGAATTATGGCATTTTCTACTTGAACAGTCGAGGTTTGATGAAGTTTATGAGGGTGGGGGAGCTCCACAAGTATAGCGATGGCACTCTTATACAAGTCAGAGATAAGTTGGAGCATCTGAACTCGGGTGGGACTTTGCCAGAGATGACGGAGGATTGGCATCCGGGTTACCGGCAGATGGCAAAGTATGTGATCAAAAAGATCGATCAAAAGCTCCGTGAACGTAGATTGATGAGGAGCTTGGAAAGATTCGTGGGTGGAAGACCGTATTTAGTGCACCACAAGCTACTGCAACGATCCATCTGATGGGTCGTACATCTCAGGTCACTTTATATTGGTTTTCAATTGTGAATATGTAAATTTGTGAATAATGTGCTTGTATGGCTTGCTGTAGTGTTAAGGCATGATAATTTTTCAAGAATTTCTCACGAGATTCTAAATCTTTCAAAATATGTCATACCAAAGCACTACAACTATCCCTTATTAACTTAAGGGGGAGCAATAACTTGTTCTATGGCCAAAACATCGATTTCATTTTTTACCCAAAGACCGGTTAATCCATTCAATATCCCAAATATTAATGGTTAACATTTTGGATAAGGGGAGAAAATGGGATTAAGGAGACGTAAGTGATACTGGCTAAAAGATGAAAAAGACTTAAAGATTATCCAACTTAATATGTGTAAAGCACGTGTTAAGGGGGAGCGTTTTTGATGAACAAAACACCTAAGGTACAAAACTTTTGATTTCAATATCACAAGTACTTTAGGTGATTTTCAATGATTTTTCATGGTGGCAATTCCTTCCCAAAACACGCTTAATTCACGACGGATGTGGTGACAAAAGGGTGGTAGGAATAGGTTTAGTCCAATGATTCATCAGAGCCGATGGAATCTTCCCAAGGACAATTCCCTAGATAGAATTAGAAGTCCTAGGAAAGATGGAGAAAGAATGTGAACGTAGTGATGACGTATTGGTAAGCATTGAAGGGGTTGAAGAATGAAAAAGAAATGTAAAGATAAAGGGTGTAAAGAAAGAAGCCCTCCTTACAACTTTAGGCAGAAACCGGGTCAATACATATGCTATTGAGGTCATTTTTGTTAATGATTCTCGGTATTGAAGAAAGACATCATGGACCCAGTGATGCAATGCACAACCCTTCCCCAGCTAACTCAAATATCTCTCAAAAGGTATTTGTTTTAATCACACGGAGATCAACACGTTATCTATTGGTTTATTCACTCCGAATAAACTGGTATTGAAAAGGTGGCACTCCTCTCCAGCCATCGCTCACTAAATCAAAACGCACAATCGAGTCTAGAGCCAAGAGATCATCAAAAGTCTCATTAGGACACTTTCCATTTATTCCTTGCTTTCTCACACACTGTGAAAAGTAAGAGATTTTCATGAGTCCTACGCAATATTCTTGTAATGTTGCCAGAACATCCGAGTAATACGTAAGTATTACAATGAAGATGGAAATCCTGCTTGAGCCAACATCAAACAAGCTCATGGTAGGTTACACGTGCGGTTCTTTTAGAACCAATCTTGTGAAAAACTGGAAGGTAACAGTGGTTTAATTCTTAATTGAACTTAAACTCGTTCCAGGCCTCTTCGCATTATCATATGATCTTGCCAGAACACTCAGAGTGACTCTTTATTGACCACAGTGACGAGTGGAAATCCTTCTAGTGTCAACATCAAACAGCACTTGGTAGGTAACGTGCAAGATTCTTTATGAATCGAGCTCGTGACAACTGGAAAGCAACGATGGTGAAAATCTTAATTGAAATTCACTTGTTCCAGGTTTCATGAATTGACGGCTTTTAATCACAAGGATAATTTATCCAAGTGATTCACTCTTTATGTTCGCAGTCAGCTTTGGACGGTCGAATAAAGAGAACGGGTTTACCCGCGAAATCCTGTCAGGAAGTTACTTAATTGAAACTATCCGTCACGGGTACGATATCTAATATCGTCCAACGGTCTTCACCGACCGGAGGTAAAATGCTACCGAATTAGAATAAAATGTTCAAAGCCATTTTATTCGTGTCGTTGCTGTGTACCTGCTAAAGACGGTGGCGTTGCTGAGTACCTGTTGAAGACGGTGGCGTTGCTGTGTACCAGTGAAGACGGTGGTGTTGCGGTGTACCTGTAAAAGTCGTTCCCACATGCTTATGTCTTTTGCAACAAAAATTCAAGAAATTACAAGATGAAGTCTTCCGCTGTACCAAACTCTGAAGCTTTCAAGAATTCAACAAAAAGACGTAAGTGTGTGGAACATGAAGTCACGAGGAGGCAAAGTTCACAAGAAAGGCAAAGATCGCACGTGAAAGGCCAAAGAACAATGCTCTCAAGTCAAAGCCAAAAAGATCAAATCAACATATTCACAACAAAAGAAAGAAAAGAAGAAAGGACTACGAGCTAAAGAACGAAGACTTAGTATAGTATGCTAGGTTTAGAACTTTGTAACGTGGAGTGACCTCCCTTAGGGGGAGATTGTTAGAAATACGTTTTAACGTATATTAGAAGTATCGGTCACTCCACAATATGTTTTATGTTGTAATAGCTCGTAGTTAGTAATTAGTTATTATTTGCTTATTAACTTAAGTAAGAACCGGTCCATGGGCTTGTCATGGACCGGCCCAAGTCCACTTATGACTTGGAACTATAAATACCCCTTTCCACTAAGGAAAGGGGTTGGTTGTTGTCATTTCTTGTTTTCCACTTAATAAAATTCACATAGTTTCTCTCACTTTCTCTCTCTAACTTTCTCTCTCTAGAAATCAACAAACCCCTTCATAGATTCATTGATTATCAATATTCTACAGTTTTAGATAGGTTGCATGCTATATTGTGAACTTATATGCAAGTTATTGAGCTTTGAATTTCACTTTTGTGCCTAGAAAACCAGTAACCATTCATCAGACACCAACATAAGCTTCATCAAAAACTTTATTGTGCATTTGTGCTTGATCTTTGCTAGTTTTGTGTGTTTTTTGTGTTTCCTGTGACTCCTTATACTCAACTGAGTATAAGGGTGCCCCAATTTTCCAATCAAACACCTCAAAATCCAAAGACAAGGCCTCTTGTCCAATTCTTCACAAGTGAAGATATCTTTCTTCTTTGTGTTCATCAAAAGACCAACCTGAGCACGTTTTTGGTTCCAGATTGTTTTAATCTTGTTAACTTGGATTTGTTTTTGTGTTTTTATGATTAAAATAGTACTGGTATTGAGTTTTAAAGTTTAAAAAAAAAAAGTTTTAGCAAAAAGCTCCTTGGCCTGGACTCGAACACGGGACCCCTCGTTGGAGGACTATACGTGTTAACCAGTGATCCAAGTGCTTTTCTATGCAAACCTAGCAAACCATTAGTTATTTAAAGGGATCTTGTTTGGGCTTTTCAATATTAAGCCGTAGCTAAATAAGCTCCCACAAGCTTATTGTATAAGCTTTTTGGCTTGTTTTCATTTTTCTTGTGTTTGTCACTTAGTTTAGGATTTTTTAGCATAAAGTTTTGATTTTTCTCTTTATTTATTTATTTTTTTATTAATTTTTATTTACCTGTTTTTATTTAATTAGATAAAAAATAGCAAAAGTAGATTTAAAATTTTATAAAAATTGTTTTTAGGTTTTAACTTGAGGTTTACAGCCATTTAAGTTTTCAAAAAGTCTAATTTTTGATTTTATTGGATTTTAAGGGTTTTAACCAACTTTAAAATTTAATATAAAATTATTAAATAGGTTTTAGAAATTTCTAATTGCATTTTTGTCTTAGTTACATTATTTTAGATTTTTGGTAATTTTTTAGAATTTTTTATAAAGTTTGGATTTTTTTGAATATTTTATTATTATTTTATTATTAAAATTGAAAGTTTGATTTTTTAAGTTTTTATATTTTTCCTAGATTGTAGTCACTTAATTAGGAGTTTTATCACTTTCCAAATATTTTTAGGACTTTTCAATTATTTTCTAGAATTAATTTAAGTTTTTAATTGATTTTAATAGTTTTTGAGTGTTTAAAAATAGTTTTATTTGGTTTTAAATTTTTTAAAAATACTTTTTAGCTTAATTAGGTTATTTTTGAGGTTTACAAACTTTAAAATCTTGTTTGGGACTTTTTAATAATTAATTGTGATTTTTAGGGCTTTAATTAGCATTAAAAAGTCATTATCTAATTAATTAAAAGGTTTTAGCAAGTTTGGATTTTTTGTAAACTCTTAAATTATTATTGTGGATTTTTAGTAATTTTTAGGAATTTTTAGGTTAAAATTTTAATTTTGTAGTTTTTTACGGTTTTACGTGAACGCTTTTCGTCTTAGCTCGACCCGTCTTCGTAACCGTCTTTTCTTTCTTATTTCTCTTCTCTTTTCTTCTCATAACAATAAAATCATCATTAATCAATTCATTACACAACACACTAGCCTCCTCGAGAACGAACTCACTTAGGGTCATTTACACACGGTTTTCCTAAATCGTCGTGCTCACTTGCCCCATATTTTAGTTGCTTGTTTTTCCTAAAGCAAGTATCTAAATTTACAACAATCATTTTTGGCGCCGCTGTCGGGGAGGCGTGTTGTGTTTTGATTGAACCATTGTTGTTTTTATACTAACCATAATTAGTATTTGTATTAGTAGCACTCTACTAATACGTATTATCATTTTTCGGTTTTTGTGTGAATGCTATTAATATATTGTATACGTAGAACAATAAATTCACAAGTACTCCAAATACGTGAGAAATCACAACCTTGACTTGGGAGGTCATTACCCAATCATTGTATTCGAATCTCAAACCAAAGAAAAAAGGCAAAAATAGATAAATACTTTCGTGAAGCTCGACTTTGAAAATACAAACTATAAGGTGGGTATAAGGCGGTTGTATTTCACGACCTAAAGGAAAAAAGCCTCTTAAGTGCTTCGCGCCGCCTCGTTTCCTCCGCTTGCTTGTGCGTATTTGATTTTGAGAGTGAATCGAGGGTTTTGCCGCCCAAAGTATTATTACATATCATATATATATTCTTGGTTTCTATTGATTAAACCCTCTTGAACGATTTGGTATTCCACCATCGTTCTAAGGTCATCGAAGGCGTTCACTTCATGTGATCGTTTTCATTCCTTGAGGCTTCTTTAATCGAGAGATTCGATTAAGGAGGAGATTTGTAGATTTTTGTCTACTTAATACATTTCACCAATTTCCAAAAAAGTTAATACCATCAAAAACCACAAAAAGTTGAAAAATACAAAACACCAAAAAGAATCTTCTTTGCTCGTCTCCTCGTTGTACGTGACGTTTATGCTAACTCGTAATCAAGCAAAACGTGCACGTAGACGAAAGAACAAAACTCCCACTCCAACTCATTCTAGTGAGGAGTCTCCTATTGACGAACCCATTGTACGAGAAGCACCAACCATGGCGAATCGAACTATGATGGAGTTACTTCAAGCACCCACCGAGGGTTATGGAGAAGCTATTGTGATTCTCGCTATCCTTGCGGAGAATTTTGAGGTGAAAACGGGTTTGTTGTCGATGATCCAAAACAACAAATTCCGTGGTGATGAGAAGGACAATCCCCACAACCATATCCGCCAATTCAATCGTCTTACCGCCACGTGCAAATTTAAGGATGTCTCGAATGACTCGATTAAGATGATGCTTTTTCCGTATTCCTTAGCGGGGCCCGCTAAAATTTGGTTAGAGAAAGAGCCACCCAATTCTATATTGACGTGGAAGGATCTCGTTTCAAAGTTCGTGAACCAATTTTTTCCGCCCTCTAAGACTACGCATTTGAAAAATGAGATTTCTAAATTTTCACAAGAATCAAATGAAAGTTTTTCAACGGCTTGGAATAGGTTTAAGGAGATGTTACATGAATGTCCTCATCACGGTTTTTCCGATTTACACCAAATTGACACGTTTTACAATGGACTTAATGATCATGAAAGAGATTATCTAAATGCCGCCGCGGGTGGTAATTTTTTGTGTAAAACCGTTGAGGAAGCTTTGGTCATAATTGAAAATAGGTCTAAGGTTTATAGCCCTCGTAACACACCGAGTGTTGCCAAAATGGGCTCGTCATCGTCTCGTAGCATTAATGCTTTACATGATGAAGCAAATGAAGAAAATCGATTTTTTGATAGATTTGCTAGCCTTATGTCCCATTGGAAAGCTCAAGAAGCTTCAAATTCCGCTTCGGTTAAAGCGGTTTCTAAGAGTTGTTTGTCGTGTGGTGGAGCTCATGATCTTTCCGAGTGCATTACCGCGGATGGTAACACTTCGAGTGCTTATGTAGCCACGGGAACTTATAACCAAAACGGTCAAGGTTCCCGCCAAAATCAAGCTCCACAAAATCAAAATGCTAATAACTATCGAAACAACAACCAAGGTGGTAATTATCAAGGCAATCAACGTAATTACAACAAGGGTAATTATCAAAGTGGAAATGGGCAAATTTCAAATCAAAACCAAAACCGTGATTTTCAAACTTCGACACAAGGTTTTCAAAATGATCACACCAAAAATCTTCAAGGAGAGTTTTTGATGGATGACCATATCCTGCATTTAGACTTGAAACTATACCGTGAATGGTTGTGAATTAGTCATAGATATTATAATCTAGAAAGAACCTAATATGAATTTATTAAAAGATGTTTCTGTTATCTGAAACTTTATGAGGTATTTGCTGGTGAATTACCTAGACTTTCGCCATTAAGGCAAGTTGAATTTGGTATTGACTGTATTCCCGGTGCTGCACCTGTGCCATGTGCACTGTACGTCAGCACCATCTGAATTAAAGGAATTACCGTACAACTGAGAGAGTTGTCGGAGAAAGATTTTATTCTACTAAGCTCGTCATTATGAAGAGCTATGGTGTTATTATTTCTTATATTTATAGATTACTGTGAACTGAGTAAATGGACAATTGAAAACGATATCCATGACTCGAAATGGAAGATTTATTCGATCATTTACAAGGTTCTAGTGTGTGTCTTAAAGATTTGATCCATGGCATGGTTATCATCAATTTCGCGTCCGCGAAAAAGATTATATATTCTAATCATTACATCCAGAACTTGTAATGAACATTATGAGTTTCACGTGATGTCGTTTGGATTGACCGATGCACATGTAGCATTCATAAATTGGTGAATCACGTGTGTAGGCTGTAATTTGATAAATTCATGCTTGTGATCATTAAGGACCATTTGTTTGTTTCTAAGAATAAGAAGGAGTTAATAATTATTTATAGATTGCCCTGAATTGACCGAACAATAAAAACTTGTACCTTAAATATTTAACATGTGATTAAAGACTTAATCCTCTATATTATTTAACTATGTGATTAATAAGATTATGAAATATATTGACTCTTTAAAAATTAAGAGCCCTTTTAAGACTTTGGGTTTTACCAAAACGAAAGTGAAAATGTGTTTTGACAAATGTTTTAACAAAGAACTTTTGAGGGATTATTCCCTTATACCCAGAACATTTAACTAACCTCCTGTTTAGGGGTACATGTTCGTGTATACCTCAAGACAACCTAAGAGGGATCGAGGAAACCATTTTAACTATGACTTGAAATTTGAAACGATGATTTACGCTTTTCAACTAAGAAAATTTTGACCAAAATATAAACAAAGATTTCTTTCGAACATTTACGGATCTTAATAAGTATTTTTGATATATCACCAAAAATCTTGTTAATTAAATTCATATTTATTTTGAACATTTTTATATAATTGGTCGAACTGAGAAATTTAAACTTTTAACGTTTACATTTCATAAAAAAACTTAATATTTATTGTTAAATTTACGTGTAATAATTATCGATGCTTTAAAACATCGGATCAAGCAAAACTGATAAAAATAATAGTTGAGATAGAACTAAGACTTAGAAAATATGAAGGAATAATTTTGAATTAATACGGTCATGTTATATATTTCATCAGGAGAAAGTGAATGTAGATACTGATACATTATATAGAAAGGATAAAGAATCAATTAAGATGTATTTCTTAATAATGATTGTGCAAAATAAATTTCCGAAGAATATAAAAATAAACGATGTTTGTAGAAAGTATAATATAGATAATAAAAAGGGGGTTCACGGTTAATGTGAACCATTAGAATTGAGAAGCCTATGGCGTTAAATGTTTTAAAGGCCACTTGTGGTTGACTAAATATGGAGATTTTGAGATGTAGTCATCTCGTAAGTATAAGTATTCTATTCATGATATTTTTGACTAAATGTATCTTTATCTGAAGAAGTTGTACTAATGGCAAATTATGTAGGCAGACATCGCCTCATACATTAGTAAACGTCTAACTATTGCAAAGGCCATCATCTGAATTTGATTCGATTTGGGTCATCGTCGACAGACTGACCAAATCTGCTAATATCATTCTTGTTAATGATAGATTCTTGATGAAGAATTTGACTCCTTTGTATTTAAAGGAGTTGTGTAAACATGGTGTGCCTGTATCAATCATCTCTACCAAGATCCTCGCTTCGCATCGAATTTCTAGAGATTTGCTCAGAAGTCATTTAGAACGAATCTTGATGAGAGTACTGTGTACCACCCCAATCGAAGGGACGAGGTAAAGTAATGATACAAAACACTAGAAGTCTTGTTTTATGCTTGAATGATTGACCTTTGATAATAAACCGTATAATCGCTTTCCTTTGGAAAGATTATCATTGATAATCATCGTATTAGGATTGAGATCGAATCTTGTTAGGATCTAAATATTAGAGCATCTGTAAGCAAGAGTTGAGATGAAGACACCCGACACACACCCATTGTGAGCTGGACATGTCTTTTAGGTTTAAGGTTTCCTATGATGGCGAACCTAACCTTACAAAATACTCGACCCGTGAGACCTGAAATGATTGTTAAAATTAGGATCTGATTATTGACTGCCGGTAGTAGGCAGGAGGTTATGTGAATATGAAATGTAGATCTTAAAGTGCCAGATGGGTAGCGAAGTTATGCCAAAAATTTTAACTATGGAAAAATGATTTGATGATCTGAAAGATCATGGGATATAAGTCCCCGTTGTATGGGACCATTGAGATGATGTAAAAGATTGGTTTGAAAGGCATATAAGCTGGATCTACCCTAGGACTTCAAGAACTATGTGAATTATGTTTCGTATATCGAACTTGATGAAATGCCTATCAAGTGAAAATCTGACTATTCCTTAATGAAGTTAGATCGGCGGAAAGTTGCATTCATCAAAAACCCGTGAACATCATGGATAGAGAAAGTAAGTCAACAATAAGCCTGATCTTATTCCCATAGTTATGTTTGATAAAACTCGCGTATTGTAATGAATTACACTTGTGAGAAAAGACCGAATGTGGAGGAAATACCCACATGGCTTTAACTCTATAAGAAGCGAGTAGTAAGGTAAGATGATCTTTGAGGACAAAGATCCTATTTAGGGGTAAATGCTATGACAATCCGTCAATTTATGGTTGATATTTTATTCTCAAATATTAATTAAAAATATTATTTTAATGTTATATTATGAACTCACTTATTTTTGGGAAGTAATTTGGATTTACGTCTTGAAGTAGCATCGACTACGTCTAAACCGGAAGATTCTACGTTACGTGCTTACGTTTACATACACTGTTTTGCTGACAGTCCGACATTTCAGAAAATAAATTTATCCGTAAATATTATTTTGAGATTTTAAATTTGTGTTGGTTCATAAAATCACAAATTTACGAGAAGAGATTAGGACTTACGATTTTAATTTAACGTCCTTTACGACTAAACCGGAAACCTTAGGATTACGTATTTACGTTTTCGAACTCCGTTTTTGATGAGACAATTTTTATTAGATTTGTTTTGTGCCGTTGATTCATAATTTATAAAAACGTTTTTCGTAAAACGACCCGAGGGCACGCAAATCGAGGAAACTAGAATCGAGAAGTACCCGTAAATTAGTGGGATGAGACAAGATAAATCTTGCCCCACCCCACTATATGGACGGCAACATGTAAGCCAACACATCTCATGATGTGTCAAATTGTAAACAACAAGCTAACACTTGTCTAAGTTAGCTTAACATTGAAGCCTTCCACCAACAAAACCACTAAGCTAAAACTAGCAACCTCATTTCATCCACGCAAAAGCTTCCATTTTCTCTCTTGCTCTTTCTTTGTGTCGTCCAACAAACACCATCAAACACCCCATTCATACAAAAATTAACCACAAAATCTCATGTTATTCATACATAAGTTGAAGCCCTTTTGAAGCCCTATTGATTGGTGGTGATTATAACATCCAAGGAGGAGTTTCTATGGAGTCTTAGGGCTGATTTTCCACAAGGAGTTCTTGAAGAATGGTGGTCTTGAAGATGGTCTTGATTTATCACAAGTTTCTCCATCAAAATCCATGTCTTGATCATAACCTACATCATCATGGTGGTATAAAGATTGTTCTCCTCATCCTCTTGTTATTTTGATTATGTAATCATGTATTTTCTTTCCTATTGTATATGTATATGATGATTATATAATGATAAAAATATTATGTGGGAATTTGGTGTTTGATAATCATGGGTAAAAAGATGAAAAACTATATGTAAAAAGGTTAAAATCATGCTTAAAATGATGGTTGTATAAAACAGTAAAGAACCATGTGATGAACTGATAAAATGGCATATATTAATGGATATACAGTAAGTAATATGTCTTGTACACATGTGAGAGTTGTCCATGCAATGGAATCATTAGGATGAGTGAGATATGATCAAAACAAGTTTAGAGTACAAATCTGAGTTCACTGTTTTGGACGATTTTTAGAAAATACTTAAAGGCTGATTCAACATTAACTATAGTAGAGTTAAATGGAGCACATATCATGTAGTTTATGTCATAAAAATTTGAGCTTCTATCTCCATATAGAACTCTATATATGGCTGTTTTGGTGAACATGAAACTAAAAATCAGATTTTTAAAGAATTAATGTTTAATAGTATTATATAAGCACTCAAATAAAAATAGTATAAAATGTGAATTAAAACCCACTAAACTATATAATACATTTATATAAATATGTACAAGGATAAATAAATGGACATTTTATAAAAATGATAGTTTGATAAGTTTTATAAGTTATAAAACTATAAACATGATTTTTACGACTTTTTCGGCTATTACCGTAAAATTAACGTTTTTGTTAAATAAAACTTAGACGGTTGGACCCGTCTAATGTAAACTTTTATAAACTCATATACTGATATATAAACATATATAACAAGTAAAAACCGATAAAACCCGAACTATATAACATACGGACATTAACGGGCTAAGTTAACGTTATTGGACTAATAATACAACAAAATGGGCTAAAACACTTATAAACTTATTTATTGGGCTTAACCCATTTAGGCCCAACATGTAAAGGGTAAATACTGATAATATAAGTATAAAATGGATTAATACAAGTTAAAGAACTTATAATAACCTTATTGGACTTAAAACATGTAAATAGGTAAAACTAGTAAACTAGTATAAAAGTTATTAACACATAAACACTAAAATGAGTAAAAGAGAATATGTAAACCCACTTGATCATCATATATATAAAATCATCATATGTATACATAATTGTTATTTTTATAAAGTCATTGGACAAGAGTCTAAGACGAGTATTATTTGTCTAGGTTTCCGTGATTGAAGCACGTACCGTACATCCAAATCGCCGATAATCGCCTTCCCACATCAACGTGAGTTCATAGCCTCGAACTCTTTTAAATGTTTTATGAAATGTTTTATAAACCCGCGAGGGAGATAACATGTTAGATTTGATAAAATAGGACACCATTTGTCCCGATTGTTTGTTTATTGATTTGGACCCGAATGATTGTATGACCCGATGAATGAATATATGACCCGATAGATGAACTGAAATGGATTATTAAAGTTAGGTTATGTCACTAAAAGTACCATTAGCATGAATTGTGAACTACCGAGATTTGGTAGACGCTTATGCATATAATAGTACTATTTGGGGACGATCACCCCAGTTCGCGCCTTGACGGTTGATCCCCGTCGTACCACATTGATTGGTAAGCGAATTTATGTATGAGAAGACTTACACAAGCGTGATTATTGTGACGACACGCTAATTTAGATGGGAAATTGAGTTCGGTTTAGCTACCCGTTGTTTGGTATAGTAAGGTAACAATGTCATGCGGCTTATAGTAATCCAATTAATGAAATACTGCTTTATGCATTGAATTACGATATATTGCCTGACTAGCAATACAGGGTCTTATCATTGATATTATGTTCGTGTTTTGGTTTTATATAACCATATTCATATAACGGTTTTTATTTAATCTATACAACGTTATAAAACGTATTGTATGATGTTTTCAACGACAATGGTCCGTATAATGATTTTTAAGGCAAATGCCTATATTATGATTTTCGATAAGGATTTGTATAAAAATGACTTTGGCTATTTTATGGCCTATTACGATGATTTGTACAAAATGATTTTCGGTAATAAATTTTTACCTATGTTATATTGATAGATTTTATTAAACTCTATGAATTCACTCGGCGTTATCGCTGACCTTTTCTTTTAACATGTTTTATCTCAGGTACTTGAAGGTAATTCTCGGGAAGACAACAAGAATTCATGGCCCGTACTTAAACAACAATTTCCATTCAAATGTTTTGTAAAACTTGTATGAAATAATATGACTTGGTACCTATGTAAATTTGATATTTTTGAATGGAAATGCTTTATTATTAAATGACGCGATTTTTAAGCGTTGTCTATGATGTGAGTAATGTGTTATCCCGTAACACCAACGAGTCTTCCACTGTATTGAGTTGTATATATTTGGGGGTGTTACAATTATTGAATGTGATCTTAGTCTATGCATCAATATTTGCTTTGTGCTTATTCATTACCAAAGCCGTTTAACACTTCGCCGGAAAGGCACGTCTTAAACCACTATATATGACACAAGCTCTTCGTCTCCACGATTTGAAGATTGTCATTAATCCCTTGAGCATTGATCTTAGTCTTGATTCACTTCCCTTGACTTCTCTCCACTTTGCTTTTTCGCTACGAGTAGTCGTTTTTCCGTTTCAGTTCTTTTCGATCTCGATTCAACTCGTAATCCTTCATTAAGACATATTGCTTAGTGTTATGATGATCCTATGATATTCTAAAAGGTTTAAGATTTATTTTTAAGTATTTTAGAAAACTTGGTTTTCAAAATTTTGGCGTATTTCATTGATAAAAACTAGCCTCTGTAGACGGTTCTTTATCTCTGGCGGCTCAAACCTGCGGTACCTTATCGATAAGGAATCACGGGCAGTAAAGCTTGTTAGAGCGCCAGTTTTATTAAAATAATCTTTTTCAAACCAAACCCTCTCTCTCCAAAAAACACACAGCCGACGGGTTTCACCTTTTCCACCATTGTTGAAGCATCAAAAACCTTCAATCACTCAAATTAATTGATTCCAAGTTGTGGGTTTCACTCATCCTTCATCAAACATCAATTAATTGTAAGTACTTTCTTTCAATTTCATCTATTTTGTTCTAGGGTTCATCCTTTCATAATTGGGGATTTTTAAAATTGATATTGAATTAGAACCTTAATAGGAATATGGGTTGACATGGTTATTTTACTATGATTCCTTAGGTTCGTATTCATTAAGATTTCACTAAAACCCACTTGTAGAACAAATCCGAATTTTGGCTAAATGATTTTGGTTAAAAAGATGGAATTGAGATGAACCGATGAACAAATAGGTACTTGCATTGTTAATACTTACCTAAAAACCTTGTTTTGAAAAACTAATGTTCTAGTCCATTGTTGATCCAACATAGTTCATATGTTCTTGGTTAATAATGGAAAAGATACATTGTGAACATGAGAATGATATGGATTCAATCCTTTATTTGTTAAGAAATTGATATAACACATTCTCATATTTTTTATTTTTTATTTTATTTTTCTTATGAGTGATTAGAAAAATATTTTCTTGTGTTTATTTAGGTACTAATCATGCCTTCACAATACCAAAAGGATCATCAACTTACTAAACAATACATGCCAAACATTTCCCAAACCTATGATTCCATTGAACTTCAAAACTCCTTTTCATCTCTTTCAACTCGAAGTTTCCATGAGGGTAGGGTTGTTGATGAGGGAATAATGGGTTATCATTATATCAAATCTATGTTTGAGCTTTCGGGGTTTGATTGCTTGCTTAACATAGAAGAAGATATTTACCCCTTGTTTCTTCTAGAATTCTTTAGCACTTACTCCATGTTTGAATACAATGGCGAAATCTTCATTAGATTCTTGTTGAATGACCAAATGATTCATTACTCTCTAGGAAACTTTGGTGAAATTCTTGGTGTGCCATATGAAGGCACTTGTCGTTTCACAGATAAATGGAGACTTGATTCTCTCTTGGAATCCTACTACAAACCTCCAAATGACCACGCCGAAATTGATCCAGAGTTTATCCTTGACATCATTTCGAAAGAGCGTGATGGAAACGTTGTGAGAAGCCTTCATTCTTATGTGTGAAATGTGAATCGCTATGAAGTGCTCTCTAGCGACCTTAAGGATTTTATGGTCCAGTGGGAAAATATCCTTAGGGAGAATGTATTTTGTCTTAGTGGAAACCGAGATCATATCCCGGCTTGTATGGTGCATATGTTGTGTTGCATCTTTACATCAACCAAGTACAATTTGGCATTCTATATCGCTCGACAAATAAATTATGCCCTTTCAAAACCCAAAACAAACCTTCCAAATGCTATGCTTCTTACTCTCCTTTTCAAAAGGGTTGCTCATGACTTTCCCCACCTCGACCTTTCTCGCTTTCACCCGGTTCATCGGGTTATGTTGCCTATTCAAGAGGTATATGCAAGAAAGCCTAGAAGTGACTGAGGCTCGCGAAAATCCGATCATCAAGAGACGGATGATGAGAACACCTATATGCCAACAAGTGATGGTGATGGCATAGGTTCTAGTTCTCACTTCAACTCTTCTAGTAATTCCCACCCATCCTCAAACTCAATCGTGGATGGACTTGAAGACTTAGCTCCTCCACCTCATTATTCCTCTAGTGAAGTACCGGAATATCTCAATATGGAGCATCTCTATCGTGAAAACCTTAGGACTCGAGGTGAATTGCATGAACATCGGGTTGAGTCAAGGAAGGGATTCAAGTATTTGGGGAATATGATCAAGGGATTGGGCAAGAAAAGAAGGTGAAGACTTTGAAGTGTTTCAAAGAATACATGTTGGTAAACATGTAATGTTGAACAATTTATTTTTATCTTGGTTGTGTATTAACTAAAATCTACCTGTTTGTATTATTTTATCCTAACTGATTGCCTATGCCATTGTGATTATGATTTGCATACCTTTGTGCATCCTATGTGTTAGTTAGCTTCCTAGATTTTGGTCAGTAGTTAACTTTGGCTTGAAAATCCTTTGGTAAAAATATGGGCTAAACAAAGTTTGAGGAAATACCATTTTTGAGCACCACTGGTCGCGGTTCCATATCAACCCGTGGTACCTTATTGATAAGGAACCGCCTCCCCTAGATAAGGAACCGCCAGCTACTGTGTCCGACAAAATCTTTGCTTTACACTATTTTCCTTAATCTATGTAAACCTTGTTTGATTCTTTGCAAAAACCTGCACATTTCCTAAACTAGGTTAGCTAAATTCATTGTTCACATAAAATGTTTTTAACCCATTACTAGTTTGGATCATCTCCTCACCCTTTTAAACCTACCTTGTTAGCCATGTTCTTCACACATCAAACCATTCTTCCTTAAACCTCAAACCTTTCATTTCAACCATGGTTTCTACAAGAACCTCAAACTCATCCAAAACCTCCACCTTAAGGAAAAATCTTAAGATTAAGATCAAATTGCCTAAACCCAACTCTTCACCCTTTCACACACCCAAGAATTAGATTGTCCCAATTCTCATTTCTTCATCAACCTCACCACCTCTTGCTCCATGCAAGACTACCTCTACCCATGGTACCAACCATTCTCATGGTTCTACCTCCTCTTCATTCCAATCTAGGATGAATGAGCTTTCCTCACCCTTCACTTCAAGTAATCTCTTGGATGTGACTACCCAACCACAACCCATCCAAAGCATTCCAATTGTGAATGACTTTGAAGATACCTTGGTGACTTCACCATTTATCCCTCCAAACTCACCCTTTTCACCCTTAGAGAGCATACCTCCACACTCACCCACATCACCCTTGGAGAACATACCTCCTCCACCTCCACCTCCCTCAAACACTCCCATTTTGGGTGTTCCACTTCCCTTCTTTTTGGGTGATCCTTACTTCCTTGGGTTCCTAGAAGCTCATGGTTCTCATTGTCCATGTTACCTCTACAATAACTACATCATTAAAAACCTTAGGATGGAGATGTTGGGTCTTCATATGAGGTTTCAAGATTTCTTTCTCACCTTGTTTAACATGCATCCTCCTAGGAGATGAATGGTGATTTTCTTTAAAAATATTTTTCAAGAAAATTCAAGCCAAGGAAGATTACTAATCAAGACCTAGTTTTAATTTGTCTTTAGTTTAGTTAATTGTTTTTCTTTATTTCCTTTATGTATCTCTTTCATGAGTGTTTTATGAGAATGAATTATGGACTTTGCATTATGTGTTTCTATCTTTATGTGCACATTAATCAACTTTAATTCTAAATTAAAATTGAACCTAAATCTATCACAACCTCTAAAACTTGACTAAAATTGTCTCAAAATGTTATCTAAAATATTTTGTCACCCTTTGTCAAGACATTACTTGTGAATGTGTTGCTTTATGCAACCCTAGCATAATTTAGTGCTAATAGAGGTAAAATTCCAAGATTTGCAATATTTTTGAAAAAGTCTTAGTTTTTCTCAAAACCCTAGAAAATCAAGGTTTCAAGTCCACTGCACGCGGCTCACTAAAGTCGCGCGGTTTCTTAAGTGATAAGGAACCGTCGGTCCCTATATGGTACTGCGGACAGAAAAGCTAATTTTTGGCTCGTTTTTTGGTCTTTCTTCATAAACCTATCCCTTGTCAAGATTCCATGTTTACTCAATTTGGCTAAACATTTCTTGACACTTTACATTTGATTTTCAAACCTTTGCCTTGTCTACTTTCTTCTTATACCCCCACCTTGAGATTTCATTCTCACACCTCAACAATGCCTAACTCTTCGTTTCATAACCTTGACATTTCATTGTCACAAACCTCCTCACCCAAAGCTTCCTCATCCAAGCTTTCCAAGAAACCGAAGATATCGGTTAGACCTATTTGGATCAAGAAAAATGAACCCTCTTCATCCAAACCACCCAAGAAACCCACCTTCTCTCCAATCAAGTATTAGAATGAGACCTACTCCATTAACCCCATCACCGGAGAAAAGGAAAATCTCCCACCACCACCAAAACCTTTTGATACTCCCCAACTCAATGAACTTACAACCTTCCCAAACCTCACAAGGAATTGTGAAAACATTTCCTACCCACTTTCCTCACCACCACCAAACCCTAGGTGTGATGGACTTCCCCCATCAACCGAATTTGTGTTGCATCATGGATCCTCGTGTGCTTGTTGTCGATTTCAACAAATTGAACTTGCTCATGTGTATGAGAAGTTAAATTTTCTTGAATTCCTCCTCACTCGACCTCCTCTCAAAGTTTTCGTTCCCGTGGAAAAAACTTCGAATGATGCCTCGTCGTCTTATTTTTCCAACTAAAGGACTAAGGACTCTTGGAGTCAATAAAACTTTAGTTGTTTTAGAGTCATTAATGTTTTAAGCAATCTTGGAAAATTATCACTATTAGAATAGCTTATGCTTTATGGTTTATTTTTCATATCTTTTTCTTTAGATACTCATATTGTATATATGACTATCTAGCTTGTTTGTCTCTTTCATATTTATGTAATATGAAACCTTTGTGTTGTGTTTATTTTTCTTTATTTGATCAGTCTCTCTTCCTTTTGAGTTGATCGTGGTTAATCTTTACAATTTATTATGGGTGATTTCATCAATTCTAAATTTTAACCCCTTGATAAACTTATCATATTTATTAGTTGTATGTTCCATTCCACCAATTGAACTTTGATTTTTTCATTTACCTCTTTGGACATACTTAGCAAATACTTGCTTCTAATTTGAGATTTCTTCTCCTTCTCCCTCTCAAGTTACTTAGTAGGTAGTGATCATATATACATTGGTGTTTCTTTCTTTTCTACTAACCTTTGTGTAGCATGTCACCTTAGCTCATACACTTGGTGTCCCAAGCAAGGGGGAACAACCACCAAAGGGGGAGCTACTAGAAAAGTCCGGTTCTCTTCAAAGACTTGTGCTTACCTTTTTGCTACGACAAAGGGGGAGAAATGATAGTGATAAACTCGTTAATAATTCGATATTTTGTATTTCTACGTAAATGAGTTTATAGTTTGTCGTAATAAAAAAGGGGGAGATTGTTAATGCAAGTGATGCCTAAAAACATTATTAGTGTTAACTAATCTTTCTTAGTTTTGATCACAACAAACTATACAACATATTTAGCGTAAAACACAAAACGAATTATTTAACTAACACTATCATCAAGGTAATAATCATATCACTAACTTTTCTTAATCATACTTAGTGATCAACAAAGTGATTATCCTTAAAACTCACTTTTGTTAATATGACAAAAGATTTTTTAATAAACTTTCTTTTTAAGAAAATGTTTTACTAAAATGGAAAATGTAAATTTGAAAATGGCATATTCCATATGCCATAAGAATATCCTTTGAAGGTTTAAAAAACCTCAGATATTCCTACCCCACTAAAAGACAAAAAAAGGGAGCGGACTCTACTGGGTGGTACCTTAAATAGCTAGGCGGTTCCTTAGCGATATGGAACCACCGGCAATTAAGGATCCGCGCCCAGCTAGCCGTTGGACTTTGTCTTCGATAAATAGTGGATCAAATCTCATTTTCCAATAACCCTCTTGGATGTTTTTCTCAGTGCCCTTTCTCTTTTCTATAGCATAATCATTAGTAAATGATCACTTAATGTGTTAAGTATGTTTACATATGATTATCCTCTTGATCCCCTCCTTTACCTTGTCCAATGAGAAGATCACTCACTCACTAGTGTTGTGATAAAGCTGAATCCATGAATTAGTCATGTTCATCATGTTAGCCTTTTTGTTTTTGTTGATCCATTTGTATTTATGAATACTTAGACTAGTTGTGTTCATCCAAGCTATTTATGAATACTTGGATTTGTTGTGTACATCCATTGCATACGTGTTTGCTTGGATTTGTGTTGTGTAGATCCAAGCTACATGTGTGTACTTGGATATGTCTAGTTGAGTTGTAATAGATTGTGTAGTAGTTCTCACTAAAATATAAAGTAATGTGGTTGTGTCTTGTGAGTTCTCACTAAACTTGAAAGTGATTAGTAGTTGTGTTGTGTGAAGTTCTCACTTAGCTTCAAAGTGAAGAGTCGTGAAGATTGGTTCTAGCTTTGGATTAGAACTCGACATCTAGCCTTGTGTCGTAAAATGGTGAAGTAGGCAACGTCGTGAAGATTGGTTCTACCTTGAGATTAGAACTCGACATCTAGCATTGTGTCGTTAAATTGTGAAGTAGGCAACTGATTGTGGTAAAATACGACCTTTTAGGGAAAAGGCGTAAAAGTGGTAAGTATCGAGTGATGATTTAGGAAAATCAAGCACTAATGACCCTTATGAATTCCAAGTTCGTTTCCCAAGGAGGTATATGTGTGTGACTAAGATGTACAAGATTTGAGATTAATATTTGGTTTAGAAGGTGATGAGAAAAGAAGATGACGGAGACGTAAAAAAAAAATAAACACTACTAGAAAGTTAAAACGTAGAACCTTAAAAACCATAAAAATAAAAATTAATTCTAAAAATTGCCAAAATTTCACCAAAAATCAAAATAAATAAACTAAGAGTTTACCAATGATCAAAACTTTTTCAAACCTTTTAAATAATTTAAATATTCAATTTTTAAATGCTAATTAAAGCCCTAAAAATCAAATAAATTATCAAAAAGCCCAAATAAAGATTTTTCAATTGGTAAACCTCTAAAATGACCTAAAAAGATTAAAAACTATTTTTAGAAATTTTTAAACTAATAAAAACTATTTAAAATGATTTAAAACTATTAAAACTTAAAATAATTATAAAAATTAATCTAAAAGAGATAAAATTATTCTAAAATTTGATAAATTCCTATTTTAATGTATTAAACCTAAGAAAAATCTAAAAAGTTGGAAAATGTGAAATTTTAAAAATAATAATAAAATAATATTAAAAATCAAAAAATTATAAAAAATCTAAAAACTTGCAAACTAGTTTATTTTAACCTAAATAATCAGAAAATCAAAGTGAAATTACCAAAATACCCCTATTGGGTGCTCAAATGGGCCAAAACCAAAAACAGTCAACCAAATTGGGCTTTTGGGCCCAAAAAGTCAAACTTGGCCTAATTGACTTGGAAAAGCCCTATCTGACTTAAAATTCAATTCTAAGAACAAAACTCTAAAGGCCCAAAAGCTGAAAATGAGCTTATCACATCTTATTTAACACTCAGTTTATTCTTATTGGGTTTTTCAGCCCATTAAGCCATAAGCTAATGCCATAAGCTCTAATTTGACACACAACCTTCTTTTGGGATGCTTATGAGATCTGTAAAAAGAAATTTTGAAAAAGCTCACTCAATAAGTCAGAAATAAGCAAAGTAAAAATTCACTAAAAGACAAAATAGTCGTTTTAGAGATTTAGGGCACCTCAGGACTTGATTCAACTTGCAAAAGCTTTCAAATGGACTCAATAAGAAAAATCAATCAACAAAACTCAAATAAGCACAACCAATAAGCCAGAATAAGCACAAATGAACTTATGAAAAAGTCAAATGAGTTGGTTTTCTAGTCAAACCCTAAAGTCAACCACCCAGATGCTCCAGTATGAACAAATGGGTCAAAATATGAGCACCTATTACAAAAACAAAGTTGTTGCTGGTTGGAATAAGCTATAATAGCTTATTGATAAGCTGAACCCAATTTTACACTATCAGTGGCAACTAGCAGGGGAAAGGAGTTCCCACTGCTTTGACTATTTGACCAAGCTTATATGAGAGTTCTGGTTTGATTCAATTGGAAACAAAGGAACCCTTGTGATCAGTGAATCACAAGGAGTCAATAGCAACAATAAAATCACAAATTGGTTCACACAATAAGCCACAATAAGCCAAACAGTCACCAGATATGCACCAGATATGGAAATAAGCAGTTAAGCACTTAATAAGCAGATTTAGCAAGAATAAGCCAACCAAACTTAACAAGATGCATACACAAGCTATATAAACTAAGAACAAACATAAAGCAATAAGAATCAAACACTGAATCAAAGTAATCAACAAGATCAAAGCACAAAATGTTTCTGATGAACAATGAACAATATGCAGACAAGTTTTGCTGAACTACTTGACACTTGATCCAATTTCAAGCCTCAAATCCTTCTTCCCTGGTGTGATTAACTCAGATTTAGCACTTGTTAGCCCTAGCCTAAGCTTAGATCTAGGTGTCCTCAAAATCCTAGCCAATTTTACCAAGTATTTAAGATTTTATAGCCAAATTATGAATCTATGTGTTCAAACCCACAAAACCTGCAAACAGATGAACAAATACACCTAAATAACAGATACCAACACTTGCTTACACAAAACAAGCACTTAACAAACCACAAATCCAATTCAAGCAGTAGACCCAAACACTCCTTAATCCACCACTTAACAAAGAAACTTGTGATTTTAACTAATAACCTACTGATTTTAATGATCAAAAACACTTCCTAGATAGCAACTAACACAGTCAAACTCAAAAATCACCAGCACAAACACAAATACTCAAAATCAAAGCACCAAATTCAAAACAGTCATAAACATGAAATTTTTAGGGGAACCTTAACCAAGAGATTATACCTGCCTTCCACAACATCCTAGGAAGGCCAGCTATGGTCCAAAAACATGAAATTTTTAGGGGAATCTTAACCAAGAGATTATACCTGCCTTCCACAACATCCTAGGAAGGCCAGCTATGCTCCTTGGACCTTGTTCAACAACTAGAACAAGACCAAGGTACTTCAATGAAGATGATGCAAACTGCCTTGGTTGATGGTTCAAAGTAGAACCTCAAGGACTTTATATCTTCAACACAAGCAGCAAACAACTCAACCAAGGGCTCTAATCCCTTCACAAGCTTGGTGTCAACAAGCTTGTAAGAGCTTATAGCAAATGGCCAAGGGTTAGTACACAAAATAAGCCAAAATCAGAAACAGGGACTTCAAGGCTTTTGAACCTTGAAAACCTTTCAAACCTAGACGTGCCTTAACCACAAGGTTAAGGAAGGTCTAATCAATCAAATGGAACTCAGAATTAGGCTACTCAAACACCAAACTTTTAATTAAATCAAAAAGAGATTTCAAAATTTCAGAAATTCAAATTTTATTTAAACTTAAAAAGGAATTACAAAGATAATAGCCTAAAACTGGAACAAATCTCTCTCACAGGTTGAGGAGTCTTTATATAGGCAAATGCCAAGGCTAGCACTATTCACAAACCCTAGAAGTGAAATTCCCTAAATGCCCTAAGTCCTTCTAGACGTTTTGATGGAATGAGCTGTTCAAATTCATCTTGGACGTTCATTTCAGCTTTGATATGAAGCAAAGAGTCTAGGCTGTTGATTTGGCCACGTCATTTTACTTGAAGGCAAAGTTGTGTTTTCATTGGTTGAGAATGTTGAGTGTGGGGTCCAGGGAGTAGTGGGAATGAGGGTTTTGTGTGTGGGATTTGTTTCTTCATGTGTGAATCACACGTGGGTGTGGGTAATTTGGATTTACCCTTTGGTTTAAGTGGAGTAAAAACTGGGTGGATGAAGGGTGAATAGTGGTAGTTTTGATCCGAAATTGGGGGAGTGGATGTGTTTGGCGCAATATTCAGGTTTGAATGTTTCAATAGCACAACTTTAGCCCTTCTTCTTCCTTTCTTTTGTCATTTGTGTTTAAAAGTCTATCAGCGTCCAAATCCTTTGTAACAACTTTCAGCCTTTGTCATTTTTGGCACCAAACTTTCCAAAAAGTGTTTGAAGGGTTATTTTTGACACTTTTGCATATTTGAAGGGCTGATTTTGGACAATGTTGATCTTCAAATGTCTTCAATGTATCTTTGGCTTGATGAGAGACCATAATTGACAATTTGAAATTGTTGAGGGACTAATCTTTCCATTTCTTCAAAGTTGAGGGACCTTTTGTGTAATTTTGACAAACTTAAGGGACCAAACTTGTAATTATCAATATACAAGGGTTTTAAGTGTCATTTCTTCAATAAATGAGGATCAATCTTGTTTGTCTTCAAGTCTTCAAGGGTATTTGTTGAGTATTCCATGATTAGGGCCTGGTTCTTTGTACGGCTTCGTTTCTCGTGTCCGTTTTTCCTTGTAAGTTGTGATCTTTTGTCTTTTTCACGATATCCATACCTAAAATACACAAGTAAACAAACACAAGCATATATATGGTATATTATGACATTTTTATGCATTTAAAGCCCGAAAAGAACGATGAGATCATGTATAAATGCCATCTCATCACTCCCCCATACTAAGCCATTGCCGTGCCCTCACGCAATGCTAGAATAAAGTATCTAAGCATCACCAAAGTTCAATTTTATTAACCTTTATTAAAAAGTAAAAGACTTGCAACATACTACGATGATGTGTAGAGACATAATGCATGATTTTCATCACAAAAAGTGACTTTTAGGGTCAAAGAATAGAGACAAGTGAATGTCCCTTAGAGTAAACTTCATCATCCTTGATTGTCATACATTACATGCTAAGTGCAAAAATGAGATCATTGTTGGTACAAGTCACAATGCTAACACTACTCATACGTCCAAATTGTGTAATACTTTTTCTCCCCGCAATCCTAGTTATTATAAAAGGAAATGGGTTACTAGCATTTTTTATCTATTTGCATGGATCACAAGTGATTCATATTGACTTATTTGAGTAGTTATTAGTCCGAAAGCAAAGTAGCACGATTTGATCAATAGTTAGCCGAAGGACAAAATCTTTTAAAACGGCTTCTCGTGTATCTCCTTAAGTTCATATCTTGGCATAACTCGTTTCACGATTTGAGACCTTTCTCGGACCGATATTTGGCATGTACTTCATACTTCAAATCTTGGGAAGACGTTCTTGAAATTATGGTTTTCTCTTCTTATATTTGGAATTTCTTCACTTGACGTTTTTTTGAGAGATTCTTCATATTGGACCACGACTTCATCATTTTTCTTTAATCTTTACTTTGGATTTTGATATACAACGATCCGCCTCCTTTTCGGACTTGAATATATTTATCCTCATACCTTGTTAGGGTCTTTTTGGATAGACTTTCTCCATGATCTTTAGGGGAGTAATTGCTTTTCGTCGTGTGTCTTGATCCTTCATATTGATTTAGGAATAATGATACTTCACATCATCTTTGGATCTTTAGCAAAAATAGAGCTCCTCGTGCCTTGTTAGGGCCTTTTTGGATTTCTCCAATCTTCGCGTCCCGCTTCAATAAGTTATGCCTTGGCTATGAACTCTATTCAACCCCGAGCAACTTTTAAACGATCTTGCGCTAGAGGCTAAGTAACCTTTCAAATCGTACGACCTTACTTATTGCAATTATGATTTATTCCTAATGCATTGATCTTATGGGAAGAAAAAGCCACAATTAAAAACATATGAGTTTTTGAAAGAACACTTTCATGTTCTACGTTTAGCATGATCACTTATCTAACTCTATCATTTCTCGTTCTTCACTATATAAAGACCTCTAATTAAAGAGACTCGTGAATAGTTAGCCATGCAAGTCAAAATTAAGCCAAATTTGGATTAGCTTTCATTAAGACTATATCAAATCAAAGTTTTGGGTTTTCAAGCCACCTATAGGATCTTGCACTTTCTTGGACTTTTTCAAGTTTAGAGAATGCGTTTTAAAGTTCCCTTGATAAGTGACTTTCTAGGATCAATTATAGGAACTTGCGAAAAGTTCTTGTTCTTAACCCGAAAGAGTTAAGACTTTCGCGTTTTAAAGCTCCCTATATAAAAGTCTAGCAAAACTTGAATTGAGCGGGTTAAGGAATGTAAATGGCTCCAAATTCCCCTCAAGTCAAAAATTAACTCTTATTCTATCCAACGGAAAATATACATTCGTGTCTTAAAAACATTTATTAAAACTAAGAAAAATTTAAAAATTTGGCCATTTTTAGCCTTATTAGCAAGACAAAACTTTGAAAATTGGAAAGCGTGAGGGCGTAGCAAAGCAAGTACCTATTCACCCCCCCCCCCCCCCATACTAAAAGCAAACATTGTCCTCAATGTTTCGAGTCTAAAGGTGGAGCACCCCCATACTAGAGACGAAGAGTCGAATGCTTAGGATCTAGCATGGAAAGGGTGATCAAAAATATATCTAAAGCCGTTTATAAAGTATGCTAAAAGATAATTGTTAGAACTATAAAGGATATGTCTTGGATTCGTGGAAAACTTCTTCAAACGAACGATGGAGGCTCACGTAAACGAACACGAGAGTCTTCAATCGTAGATGATGATGATCTAGATAACACAATCACAAACAACCACGAGACAACGAGTTAAAAGGGTACAAGTCCCCTAATTAGTGAATAGTGAGCATAAAAGATAAGCATGGGATCTTCCCCACGAGGCACCTCGTTTTTGATTACCGAGTCATGAGCTCGACTCGATCCCCTCAATGCTAATTATCATTGGGGAAGGTGACTTGGTCGAGGGCAACCATTGAAGGAATTTCCCCACCAAAATAGTGCTTAAGCCTATGTCCATTCACCTTAAAATTAGGACCATCATCTTGAGCTAGCTCAATGGTCCCATAAGGAAACACTTGTGTAATGGTGAACGGACCCGACCAACGAGATTTCAATTTCCCGGAAAATATCTTAAGACGAGAGTTAAAAAGCAACACTTGATCACCAACGTTAAAAACCCGGTTTTTAATCTTTGAATCATGAAACATTTTAGTCTTTTCTTTAAAAATTAATGAATCTTCATAAGCATTATCTCTTAATTCATCCAATTCATTCAATTGTATTTTCCGGTGATCTCCCGCGGTCTTCAAGTCAAAGTTTGCATGCTTAAGGGCCCAATATGCCTTATGCTCTAACTCAATGGGCAAATGACAATTCTTCCCATAGACTAACTTATAAGGAGTACAACCAATAGGTGTCTTATAAGCGGTCCTAAAGGCCCATAAAGCGTCATCAAGTTTGTCGGACCATGAAGCACGGTTTTCTCCAATTGACCTCTTTATTTTCCTCTTCAAAGCTCGGTTCGAAACCTCGACTTGCCCACTCGTTTGCGGGTGATAAGCCGTAGAAAGACGATGAGTAACTCCATATTTCTTTAGAACCTTTTCGAATTGGTCATTACAAAAATGGGTTCCACGATCGCTTATAATAGCACGAGGGGTTCCGAACCGAGAGAATAGTTGCTTCAAAAATTTCACTACCACACGAGCATCATTAGTAGGCAAAGCCTTAGCTTCCACCCACTTAGAAAGGTAGTCCACCGCGACGAGGATATATTTGTTGCCATGAGACGATGGGAACGGCCCTATAAAGTCTATTCCCCATATGTCGAAAATCTCACACACTTGAATTATGTTTTGTGGCATTTCAACACGTTGAGACGATTTTCCTTGACGTTGGCACGATTCACACGACTTCACAAGTGCGTGTGCATCACGATAGATAGAAGGCCAAAAGAAACCGACATCGAACACTTTCTTAGCCGTGAGATTAGCACCGTGGTGACCACCCGTGGGTCCCTCGTGACAAGATCTAAGGATATTAGAAGCTTCGGTACCAAAAACACAACGTCGAACGAGTTGATCCGCACAAACTCGAAAGAGATAAGGGTCGTCCCAAAAATAGAACTTGACGTCACGAAAGAATTTTCGTTTTTGTTGTGTCGTCATACCCTTGATTATGAAATTGCCCGCATGGTAATTTGCAATGTCGGCAAACCATGGGGTGGTGTCTTTAGAATTCACTACACCGAGAGTCTCAAGAGGAAATGTTTCGGTAATTTCCTTGTTCTCGAAAACATCTTTGTGAGGATCTTCTAGACGAGAGAGATGATCGGCCGCTAGATTCTCGGCTCCTTTTTTGTCAAGCACGGTGATATCAAATTCTTGGAGGACGAGCATCCAACGAAGCAATCTTGGCTTAGCATCTTGCTTAGCTAAGAGATACTTGATGGCCGAATGGTCGGTATACACGATGCTTTTAGTCAAGACGAGATAAGGTCGGAATTTCTCAAAAGCATAGACCACGGCAAGGAATTCCTTTTCCGTTGTGGTGTACTTTAATTGAGCCTCGGTCATCGTCTTACTAGCATAATGGATAGGACGGAAATGTTTGTCATAACGTTGCCCTTAGACGGCCCCTATAGCATAATCACTTGCATCGCACATGATTTCAAAGGGTAATTCCCAATTAGGAGCAACAAGAATGGGAGCTTCGGTAAGTTTCCTTTTGAGAGTTTCGAAAGCTTTAACACAATCCTCATTGAAGTTAAAAGGAGCATCCTTCTCGAGAAGGTGTGTCATAGGACGAGAGATTTTCGAAAAGTCCTTGATGAAACGACGATAAAAGCCCGCGTGGCCTAGGAAACTCCTAACTCCCTTAACGGTTTTGGGATGAGGTAACTTGGCGATGACGTCTACCTTAGCTTTATCGACCTCAATCCCTGCCTTTGACACTTTATGTCCTAAGACGATTCCTTGTTTACACATAAAATGACATTTTTCCCAATTAAGCACAAGATTGGTTTCTTCACAACGTTTTAACATTTGCTCGAGGTTAGATAAACATGACGTGAACGAATTACCAAACACCGAGAAGTCATCCATAAACACTTCCATCGACTTCTTGATCATATCGTAAAAAATAGCCATCATACACCGTTGAAACGCACCGGGTGCATTACAAAGTCCGAAAGGCATCCTACGATAAGCGAACGTTCCATAAGGACACGTAAAAGTAGTCTTCTCTTGATCACGAGTGTCGATAGGGATTTGAAAGTAACCGGAAAAACCATCTAAAAAGCAATAGAATTCATTTCCCGCAAGTCGCTCCAACATTTGATCCATGAAGGGCAAAGGAAAGTGGTCTTTACGAGTGGCGTCATTTAACTTTCGGTAGTCAATACACATCCTCCAACCGGTCACAACACGAGTGGGAATTAACTCGTTGTTTTCATTAGGCACAACGGTCATTCCTCCCTTTTTAGGGACACAATGGATTGGGCTCACCCATGGGCTATCGGATATGGGATAAATCATTCCCGCGTCAAGGAGTTTAAGGACCTCCTTTTTAATGACATCGTGAATTTTGGGATTCACCCTTCTTTGACTTTGAATTGCGGGTTTGTAGTCCTCCTCCATTAAAATCTTGTGAGTACAAAATTTTGGGTCAATACCCTTAATGTCGGATATTTTCCACGCAATTGCCCCTTTATGAGCCTTAAGAACTTTCAAGAGCTCGGTTTTTTCATTATTAGCAAGACCTTTTGCAATAATAACCGGCAATTTGTCATCACCTTCCAAGAATGCGTATTCAAGGTGAGAAGGAAGATCTTTCAATTCAAGGATAGGTGGTTCCTTGATTGAAGATTTTGGTTCAACACTCATAACTTCCATTGGCGAAAGAAATGGTGGAATAGAAGTATCATCACTAATCAACACCTCATCTTCATTGTCGATTTCATTTGAAGTGAGATCGCCTCCTTGGAATGGAGTGAGATTTGGTGTGGAATTAGCAAGAATCGGATCCAAAATAGTGGGATTGCCACTTGACGAACTATCGGAAAAACCTAACACTTCTTGTGAAAACTCATCGCAAACCACATCAACGATGTCAATGTGATTAATGGTAGCGATTGCATAAACATGAGAAGGTTTCGAGTTTTGAGTAGCGTTTATAATAAGTTCCTCTTCGTTGAATCTCAAAGTGATAGTTCTCGCATGAAATCGATAAGCGATATCGAAGTGTCTAAAAATGAACGACCTAAAATTAGAGGAACTTGAGGATCCGCGGGGATGTCAACTACTATAAAATCAACGGGATAGTAGAACTTCCCCACTTTCACGAAAACATCTTCGGCTACTCCACATGCCATAATCGTAGAATGATCGGCCATCTCGATAGACATGTTCGAAGGAATAAGAGCCGGAAGCGAAAGCGATTTCCAAATGGAAAATGGCATCAAATTAATGCTCGCACCAAGATCGGCCAAGGCGAGGCATTCTTTCATATCTTCTATGTCACAAGGAATGAGAAACTTTCCGGGATCACCAACTTTTTCCGGTATGCGGTTAAGATAAACCGAAGAACAATTAGCAAGCTTTGAAAGCTTTTCCTTATCGCTCATCATACTTTTAAAAGTGGAAGCGAAACGAGGCATATATAACAACGCGTCGGCTAAACTCACATCAAAATGAACTTGTTGAAACATTTTAATAAAAAGCTCGATTTGTTGTTTGTTACGTTCTTGCAATTTCTCTTTGTTTCGTCTCGAAGGGTAGGGTAAAGGTGGTGTGGGTTGGTCATTAGGCAACGGCCTTGGAAACTCGGGTTCCATAATTGGTATTGGTTCAACCGTAGGTGTGGTTTGAGCGGTACTTCGTGGGATTGTAATGTGCTCCTTTTCGACCATCACCTCGGGTTATTTCTCGATTTCCTTCTCCGTAGAAGTACTTGGACGAGAGATTGGTTCCTTGAAAGTTTTACCACTTCGTGTAGTAATAACCTTCATTTCTCCCTTCGGGTTTGCAATGGTATCACTATGAAGACCACCCGAGGAAGAGGGTTTACACATGATTGCTTCAAACATCTTAGCCATTCGGTCCTCAAATTTTGATTGCCTAGCATCCGCTTTTAATAACTCTTGCTTAATCTCACGTTGTCCTAATTCCATCTTTTGTTGATTTTGTTGAAGACGTTGGACATTTCCCTCCATTTTGTTTGCATGAGTTTTAAGTTCATTAGCAAGTTCATTTTTAAGCTCGTTTTTCAACTCGGATCTTAAGCTAATCATCTCACGTTGCATGTTATCAAATTTAGCATCATTTGCTTTTGCATAATCCAAAATTTCTCCTTGCAAATTTTTAGTGTGAGCATTTTGAAAACCTTGTGTAGTGTTTTGAAAATCACGGTTTTGGTTTTGATTAGAAATTTGTCCATTCCCATTTTGATAATTCCCTTTGTTGTAATTGCGTGAATTGCCTTGGTAATTACCTTGGTTGTTGTTTCGATAATTGTTAACATTTTGGTTTGGTGGAGCTTGATTTTGGCGGGAACCTTGGCCGTTTTGGTTGTAAGTTCCCGTTGCTACATAAGCACTCGAAGTGTTACCATCCGCGGTAATGCACTCGGAAAGATCATGAGCTCCCCCACACGACAAACAACTCTTAGCAACCGCTTTAACCGAAGCGGAATTGGAAGCTTCTTGAGCCTTCCAATGGGACATAAGATTAGCAAATCTATCAAAAAACCGATTTTCCTCATTAGCTTCATCATGTAAGGCATTAATGCTACGAGACGATTGTGACGATGATGACGAACCCAAATTGGCAACACCCGGTGTGTTACGAGGGTTATAAACCTTAGATCTATTCTCGATGATTTGTAAAGCCTCATTTGTCGTCTTGCACAAAAAATTACCACCCGCGGCGGCATTCAAATAATCTCGTTCATGATCATTAAGCCCATTATAAAAAGTATCAACTTGATGCAATTCCGTAAAATCATGGTGTGGACATTCATGTAACATTTCTTTAAAGCGTTCCCATGCCATTGAAAAACTTTCATTATTTCTTTGCACAAATCGTGAAATCTCATTTTTCAAGTGTGTTGTTTTAGATGGTGGAAAAAACTTGTTCACAAACTTAGAAACGAGATCGGCCCATGTCAAAATCGAATTTGGTGGTTCTTTCTCAAGCCAAATTTTTGCGGGTCCATCCAACGAATATGGAAACAACATCATCTTAATGGCTTCATGTGGAACATCCTTAAACTTGCTAGTGGCGGTGAGACGGTTAAAATTCCTAATGTGGTAATGCGGGTTGTCTTTTGCGTGACCTCTAAACTTATTTGCTTGCAACATCGACATTAAACCCGTCTTAATCTCGAAATTCTCCGCAAGGATGGCGGGAATCACAATAGCCTCTCCAAAACCCTCGGTGGGTGCTTGTAGCAACTCCATCATAGTACGATTAGCCATGACGACTTCTTGTTCTACAATAGGTTCAACAATTGGAGGTTCTTCAACAATCAACGTCTCTTGATTGGTTTGCTTTTCAAGACGTTTACGAGCTCGTTTTGCTTGATTACGAGTGATCATAAACTTCACGAAGAATGGGAGGTGAGCAAAGAAGATTCTTTTTGGGTGTTTTGTGAATTTTCAATTTTTTTTTTTGTGTTTTTGATGATATTTAATTTTTTTGGATTTTGGTGTATCTTCGTAGACAACAATCTACAAAATCTCTCCTCGAATCAAACTCTTGATTAAAGAAGCCTCAAAGGAATGAAAACGATCACGTGGAGTGAACGCCTTCGAATGACTTTAGAACTTTGGTGAAAACCAAATTGTTCAAGAGGTTTAATCACAAAGAAACCAAGCAAATATATTATACGTAATAATACTTTGGGCGGCAAAACCCTCGATTAGCCTTCAATCTCAAAATACTCACAAGCAAGCGGGGAAACGAGGCGGCGCGAAGCACTTAAGAGCCTTTTTCCTTAGGGTATAGTTTATAATACCCGCCTTATACCCACCTTATAGTTCGTATTTTTCAAAATCGAGCTTCACGAAAGTATTTATCTATTTTTGCCTTTTTCTTTTTGTTTGAGATTCGAATACAATAACTGAGTGATGAAATCCCAATTAAGGTTGTGTTTGCACACTTTTGGAGATATTGTGAATTTATTGTGATACTTAATACAATATAGTAATAATATTTGTACAAGAAAAACCAAGAAAACCGATAATACGTATTAGTAGAGTTCTACTAATACAAATACTATTTTGGTTAATATTAAAAACAACAATGCAAATTAATCACGACACACCTCCCCGGCAGCGGCGCCAAAATGATTTTGGTAAAATACGACCTTTTAGGGAAAAGGCGTAAAAGTGGTAAGTATCGAGTGATGATTTAGGAAAATCAAGCACTAATGACCCTTATGAATTCCAAGTTCGTTTCCCAAGGAGGTATATGTGTGTGACTAAGATGTACAAGATTTGAGATTAATATTTGGTTTAGAAGGTGATGAGAAAAGAAGATGACGGAGACGTAAAAAAAAATAAAAAATAAACACTACTAGAAAGTTAAAACGCAGAACCTTAAAAACCACAAAAATAAAAATTAATTCTAAAAATTGCCAAAAATTCACCAAAAATCAAAATAAATAAACTAAGAGTTTACCAATGATCAAAACTTTTTCAAACCTTTTAAATAATTTAAATATTCAATTTTTAAATGCTAATTAAAGCCCTAAAAATCAAATAAATTATCAAAAAGCCCAAATAAAGATTTTTCAATTGGTAAACCTCTAAAATGACCTAAAAAGATTAAAAACTATATTTAGAAATTTTTAAACTAATAAAAACTATTTAAAATGATTTAAAAACTATTAAAACTTAAAATAATTATAAAAATTAATCTAAAAGAGATAAAATTATTCTAAAAGTTGCTAAATTCCTATTTTAATGTATTAAACCTAAGAAAAATGTAAAAAGTTGGAAAATGTGAAATTTTAAAAATAATAATAAAATAATAAAAAAATAATATTAAAAATCCAAAAATTATAAAAAATTCTAAAAACTTGCAAACTAGTTTATTTTAACATAAATAATCAGAAAATCAAAGTGAAATTACCAAAATACCCCTATTGGGCCCTCAAATGGGCCAAAACCAAAAACAGTCAACCAAATTGGGCTTTTGGGCCCAAAAAGTCAAACTTGGCCCAATTGACTTGGAAAAGCCCTATCTGACTTAAAATTCAATTCTAAGAACAAAACTCTAAAGGCCCAAAAGCTGAAAATGAGCTTATCACAGCTTATTTAACACTCAGCTTATTCTTATTGGTCTTTTCAGCCATTAAGCCATAAGGTAATGCCATAAGCTCTAATTTGACACACAACCTTCTTTTGGGATGCTTATGAGATCTATAAAAAGAAATTTTGAAAAAGCTCACTCAATAAGCCAGAAATAAGCAAAGTAAAAATTCACTAAAAGACAAAATAGTCGTTTTAGAGATTTAGGGCACCTCAGGACTTGATTCAACTTGCAAAAGCTTTCAAATGGACTCAATAAGCAAAATCAATCAACAAAAATCCAATAAGCACAACCTATAAGCCAGAATAAGCACAAATGAACTTATGAAAAAGTCAAATGAGTTGGTTTTCTAGTCAAACCCTAAAGTCAACCACCCAGATGCTCCAGTATGAACAAATGGGTCAAAATATGAGCACCTATTACAAAAACAAAGTTGTTGCTGGTTGGAATAAGCTATAATAGTTTATTGATAAGCTGAACCCAATTTTACACTATCAGTGGCAACTAGCAGGGGAAAGGAGTTCCCACTGCTTTGACTATTTGACCAAGCTTATATGAGAGTTCTGGTTTGATTCAATTGGAAACAAAGGAACCCTTGTGATCAGTGAATCACAAGGAGTCAATAGCAACAATAAAATCACAAATTGGTTCACACAATAAGCCACAATAAGCCAAACAGTCACCAGATACGCACCAGATATGGAAATAAGCAGTTAAGCACTTAATAAGCAGATTTAGCAAGAATAAGCCAACCAAACTTAACAAGATGCATACACAAGCTATATAAACTAAGAACAAACACAAAGCAACAAGAATCAAACACTGAATCAAAGTAATCAACAAGATCAAAGCACAAAATGTTTCTGATGAACAATGAACAATATGCAGACAAGTTTTGCTGAACTACTTGACACTTGATCCAATTTCAAGCCTCAAATCCTTCTTCCCTGGTGTGATTAACTCAGATTTAGCACTTGTTAGCCCTAGCCTAAGCTTAGATCTAGGTATCCTCAAAATCCTAGCCAATTTTACCAAGTATTTAAGATTTTATAGCCAAATTATGAATCTATGTGTTCAAACCCACAAAACCTGCAAACAGATGAACAAATACACCTAAATAACAGATATCAACACTTGCTTACACAAAACAAGCACTTAACAAACCACAAATCCAATTCAAGCAGTAGACCCAAACACTCTTTAATCCACCACTTAACAAAGAAACTTGTGATTTTAACTAATAACCTATTGATTTTAATGATCAAAAACACTTCCTAGATAGCAACTAACACAATCAAACTCAAAAATCACCAGCACAAACACAAATACTCAAAATCAAAGCACCAAATTCAAAACAGTCATAAACATGAAATTTTTAGGGGAATCTTAACCAAGTGATTATACCTGCCTTCCACAACATCCTAGGAAGGCCAGCTATGCTCCTTGGACCTTGTTCAACAACTAGAACAAGACCAAGGTACTTCAATGAAGATGATGCAAACTGCCTTGGTTGATGGTTAAAAGTAGAACCTCAAGGACTTTATATCTTCAACACAAGCAGCAAACAACTCAACCAAGGGCTCTAATCCCTTCACAAGCTTGGTGTCAACAAGCTTGTAAGAGCTTATAGCAAATGGCCAAGGGTTAGTACACAAAATAAGCCAAAATCAGAAACAAGGACTTCAAGGCTTTTGAACCTTGAAAACCTTTCAAACCTAGACGTCCCTTAACCACAAGGTTAAGGAAGGTCTAATCAATCAAATGGAACTCAGAATTAGGCTACTCAAACACCAAACTTTTAATTAAATCAAAAAGAGATTTCAAAATTTCAGAAATTCAAATTTTATTTAAACTTAAAAAGGAATTACAAAGATAATAGCCTAAAACTGGAACAAAGCTCTCTCACAGGTTGAGGAGTCTTTATATAGGCAAATGCCAAGGCTTATACTATTCACAAACCCTAGAAGTGAAATTCCCTAAATGCCCTAAGTCCTTCTAGACGCTTTGATGGAATGAGCTGTTCAAATTCATCTTGGACGTTCATTTCAGCTTTGATATGAAGCAAAGAGTCTAGGCTGTTGATTTGGCTACGTCATTTTACTTGAAGGCCAAGTTGTGTTTTCATTGGTTGAGAATGTTGAGTGTGGGGTCCAGGGAGTAGTGGGAATGAGGGTTTTGTGTGTGGGATTTGTTTCTGCATGTGTGAATCACACGTGGGTGTGGGTAATTTGGATTTACCCTTTGGTTTAAGTGGAGTAAAAATTGGGTGGATGAAGGGTGAATAGTGGTAGTTTTGATCCGAAATTGGGGTAGTGGATGTGTTTGGCGCAATATTCAGGTTTGAATGTTTCAATAGCACAACTTTAGCCCTTCTTCTTCCTTTCTTTTGTCATTTGTGTTTAAAAGTCTATCAGCGTCCAAATCCTTTGTAACAACTTTCAGCCTTTGTCATTTTTGGCACCAAACTTTCCAAAAAGTGTTTCAAGGGTTATTTTTGACACTTTTGCATATTTGAAGGGCTGATTTTGGACAATGTTGATCTTCAAAGGTCTTCAATGTATCTTTGGCTTGATGAGGGACCATAATTGACAATTTGAAATTGTTGAGGGACTAATCTTGCCATTTCTTCAAAGTTGAGGGACCTTTTGTGTAATTTTGACAAACTTAAGGGACCAAACTTGTAATTATCAATATACAAGGGTTTTAAGTGTTATTTCTTCGATAAATGAGGATCAATCTTGTTTGTCTTCAAGTCTTCAAGGGTATTTGTTGAGTATTCCATGATTAGGGCCCGGTTCTTTGTACGGCTTCGTTTCTCGTGTCCGTTTTTCCTTGTAACTTGTGATCTTTTGTCTTTTTCACGATATCCATACCTAAAATACACAAGTAAACAAACACAAGAATATATATGGTATATTATGACATTTTTATGCATTTAAAGCCCGAAAAGAACGATGAGATCATGTATGAATGCCATCTCATCAGCAACGTTGTGTAGATTGGTCCTAGCGAAAGATTAGGTCTCGACATTTAGCTTAGTGTCGTAAAATAATGTAAGCGACGATGTAAGGCTTTCTCCGCCAAGAAGGGAGGTTGTGGATATAGTCGAAATCTCGAGTAGGTGTACTCGAGGAGTGGAGTAGAAACGAGGATAGAGCCTCGTTGTCGAACCACTATAAATCTTGGTGTCTTGTTACTAGGTTGTCTCTTTCCTTACTCTTTACTTATTTCATTATCATTATACTTACCTATTACCATTGCAAATGCATTTGAATTGAACCTAATCATTATGAAACTTAGCTTCAAGTAAAAGATAGTTTTGATACAAACCTAATTGAAAGTAATTTTAATTAGGTGACTAATAGAAGAGAAACTATTCAACCCCCCCCCCCCCTTCTAGTTTCTATAAAACATATGTTTAGAAATTAAGAGAAGCGTTTCGGTCCCCCAAGGATCTCAACCATCCAACCAAATAGTTTAGAACAAAACACAACCAGAAGATAAATTGTTTACAACAAAGGGAAAGAAATAGTTTTAGACCAAACAACCACAAAAGCAAACCCGCAACCTTCTCAAGCAAGCTCCGCCATCGATCACCTTCGATTACCTAAAACACATGCTTTAAAGGGTCAACAGATAATGTTGAGCGAATCTATAGGTTTATCAAATAGTTATTTGAACACAAGAGAAAACTAAATCATAATCATTTAATAATATTGAAGTGCACACAAACTATTATTCAAGTATTTCATCTTATAGAAAAATATATATTAATTATATTAAGCTCATGACACCGAACCCTTAACTTAGTCACCCACGCCAAATGCCAGCATGACTAGATGAAATCATTGCCCCTCTAGGGTATTTTCAGACTGCCCAAACACCCATAATTATTCCAAGTGTTTTACCCAACCAATCCACATTAGGGCTTATAATTCTTGTTATATATATGTAAAATAAACCTTATTAAGGACCCTTAGGATCATATTATCATAAAAACTCATTAGGTTAATTTATAAAAACTCTAACCAGTTCATAAAACTATACTTATCATAGTTATAAGAATTAAACCCATAGGGCCACATCAAAGAACAAGAGATCAAGAACATGTATGACTTGATGGTATCACCACCAACAAGTCACCAACACACCACACCAAGGAAAAGGGAAGAAAACCAAAACTCCACCTATAATCACCAAGGTTCTTCAATGGAGGATAAGGAGAGAAAAACTTGAAAAATCAACAATGGAGGAATGGAATGAGGAATGATAAAACACGGTTCAAAAGTTTTCTAGGGAATTATGGATTAAATATTACATGTTTCCTATAATATAAGAAACATGTTCCAAACGTTTCACATTATTACTTAATATAATACATTGTCTAAAATTTAAAAGATAACCCTGTTTATTCTTACATTTCATTCCTGAAATAACCTAGACTTTCAAAAATATAATATTATTTGTTGTAAAATACATCATAAAACCGTATTTCTATTTATAGTAAGTTTTTCTTTACTTTATGTTATATTTATTTCTAAAATATTATAACATAAAGTTTAATATTTGAACTTCTTTATTTATTTAAAAACCCATACTTTATATTATATGAAATAAAAATAAAATATCCATATTTTTAAAATTCGGGTTTTACATGAATAATATGATTTCCTTATAAACCCATTCCCACTTCCTAGTCTAGGCAATGTGGGACATTTTTATTTTCCAAAAATTGTGTTTCATGAGTCTCACTTTGAGATGATATCTCATTCATATTAACACCAATTTGGACATACTTTAGCTTATTGTGAAGATCCCTTCAAGGATAACACAAAACTACTAATTATTACGAATATATATAACATATACATATATAAAATTATGTCCAAACTTTACAAAAACTAACTTTGCATAAATAAAATTTCCAACAGTTATTTAGAACATATCGAATGCAGGTTTAAGTAAATACTTTTCCTTATTTGAAAACTTATTAAAATGATTTTTCTGTGTTGAAAAAGACTTGTTGTAACTATTTTGAATGATTTGAGAAACTCTAACCGTTTGATGGATATTTTGGAGCTCCTATTGAGGCATTTATTTTTTGTATTCATTTATTTTTTTGGTTTTTAAAACGCTTTGTTGAAACTTGATGCATTGAACCTTGTTTGTGTATTTTTTTAAAAAACCTTATTTGTGAATATATGGTTTTTTGAATTAATAAAATCTAATAACATTAATGGTGTGTAAGAAGAAAAATTTAATAATTTTGATTGCATATGCTCTTACAAACTTTAGTTCCATAGTCTTGCTAGAACAAACTAATTACGAAAAGATATCATTTATACATCAGATATTTTTTACATACTAAGATGTTAGCCCTAAAATGTGAGCGTCATTTACGGAATTACAATAGTTTAATATAGCAAGGACTAGTATCGTCACTTGTTATAAGTGAGATACACCCCAGCTATATATACCCCTCCATACTTCCATGGAGGGGTGAGGATTGTTATTTTTCTTGTTCTACTTTCTCTCTCAATAAAACACACACTTAATAGTCTCTCTCTCTTCTCTCTCTAAAAATGTCTAAACATCTATTTTATCCTCCCCGACCTTCGGATTATACCATGTTAGCTTGAATCTTATGTTATAACATAAGAGATCACATATGCTACCCATTTTCATTTCATAACAAACTTGATGAAGAGTTGAAGACTATGGTATTAATCGTTGACTAATACTCTAGTTTTTTTTAAATGCAATGTAGTTCGATAGTAATAATACAATATATATTTGTTTTCAGTTTTCTTGGCTGTTTATTCTATTTTTACCAAATAAAAGTGATGAGTTGATGACTTAATTGGAAGACCCTCACTTTTATGACTTTTTCTAAAAAGTCTTCTGTTACTATAAGCATCAAACAAACACTCAATCAATTACTTAATAAATTTACTTATTTATGAGTTGAGGAAAAAAAGTTATTATCAAACATTACCTTAGTGTTTCTAACTTGTAATCTTATATTCACAATCTCGTGTTAACTAATACTAGTAAGGTACATGCGGTAATGACGTCAGATATTCTAGTATAAACAATTTAGCGAAAAACAAATTTGATCAAAATTTTATTATAATTACTTTACATTAGCGAGACATGAAAAAAATAACTTTACCACATTGTGTCACGTTAAATGTCGAATACATGTGCATAACATCTTATTCTTGTATCTTGTTCTATTACGCTATGTAATCTACATATGAACTTGGTGAAATCCTAGATTAATGGTTTTTACTATTAAGTCTAACAATCCTTAGACTCCACAACTGGTATCAGAGCCTAAGGCTCGTGATATCTTCTAACACCCCCAAGTTTACTGTGTAGCGGAACACACATTTGGGTGCTAGACACAAGCATCATTACACAAGATATATTGAACGACCTCAAAATGAGACGTTTAGAATATAAAATGAAATAATTTTAACAATTATCTAAAACCTTCGATCCCAAATAAAACATAAGTTTAGAAATTCATAGAAGCGTTTCGTTCCTCCAAGGATCTCAACCATCCAACCAAATAGTTTTACCACAAAACACAATCATAAGATAAATTGTTTACAACAAAGGGAAAGAAATAGTTTTAGACCAAAAAATCACAAAAGCAAACCCGCAACCTTCCCAAGCAAGCTCCGCCATCGATCACCTTCGATTACCTAAAACACATGCTTTAAAGGGTCAACAAATAATGTTGAGCGAATCTATAGGTTTATCAAATCGTTATTTGAACATAAGAGAAAACTAAATCATAATCATTTAATAATATTGAGGTGCACACAAACTATTATTCTGGTATTTCATTTTATAAAAAAATCTATATTAATTATATTAAGCTCCGACACCGACCCCTTAACTTATTCACCTATGCCAAATGCCGGCATGACTAGACGAAATCATTGCCCCTCTAGGGTATTTTCAGATTGCTCAAACACCCATAATTATTCCGAGTGTTTTACCCAACCAATCCACATAAAGGCTTCTAATTCCTATTATATATGTATAATAAACCTTATTAAGGACCAATGGATCATATTATCATAAAAAATCATTAGGTTAATTTATAAAAACTCTAACCACCATTCATATATATTTGAGTTTATAAAACCACCCTTATCATATTTATAAAAATTAAACCCATAGTGCCACATCGAAGAACAAGAGATTAAGAACATGTATGATTTGATGGTATCACCACCAACAAGTCACCAACACACCACCTCAAGGAAAAGGGAAGAAAACCATAACTCCACCTAGAATCACTAAGGTTCTTAAATGGAGGATAAGGAGAGAAAAACTTGAAAAATCAACAATGGAGGAATTAAATGGGGAATGATAAACACGGTTCAAATGTTTTCTAGGGAATTATGGACTAAATATTACATGTTTCCTATAATATAAGAAACATGTTCCAAAAGTTTCACATTATTACTTAATATAATACATTGTCTAAAAATTAAAAGATATCCATGTTTATTCTTACATTTCATTCCTAAAATAACCTACACTTTCAAAAATATAAAAAATTTTGTTGTAAAATACACCATAAAACCGTATTTCTATTTATCGTAAGTTTTTCTTTACTTTATGTTATATTTAATTTCCAAAATATTATAGCATAAGGTTTAATATTCAAACTTCCTTATTTATTTAAAAAACCCATACTTTATATTATATGAAATAAAAATAAAAAATCCATATTTTTAAAATTTGGGTTTTACATGAATACTTTGATTTCCTTATAACCCCATTCCCGCTTCCTAGTTTAGGCGATGTGGGACATTTTTATTTTCCGAAAATTATGTTTCACGAGTCTCACTTTGAGATGATATCTCATTCATATTAACACCAATTTGGACATACTTTAGCTTATTGTGAAGCTCTCTTCAAGGATAACACAAAACTACTAATTATTACGAATATATATAACATATACATATATAAAATTATGTCCAAACATTGCAAAAACTAACTTTGCATAAATAAAATTTCCAACAGTTATTTAGAACATATCGAATACAGGTTTAAGTAAATACTTTTCCTTATTTGAAAAGTTATTCAACTGACTTTTCTGTGTTGAAAAAAGACATGCTGTAATTATTGTGAATGATTTGAGAAACTCTAACCGTTTGATGGATAGTTTGGAGCTCCTATTGAGTCATTCACTATTAATATTCATTCATTTTTTTGGTTTTTAGAAAGCTTTGTTAAAACTTGATGCATTAAACCTTATTTGTGTATTTTTTAAAAACCTTATTTGTGAATATATGGTTTTTTAATTAATAAAATCTAATAACATTAATGGTGTGTAAGAAGAAAAAGTTAATAATTTTGATTGCATATGCTCTTACAAACATTATTTCCGTAGTCTTGCTAGAACAAACTAATTACTAAAAGACATCATTTATACACGAGAGCTTGTTTACATACTAAGATGTTAGCCCTAAAATGTGAGTGTCATTTACGGAATTACACTAATTTAATATAGCAAGGACTAGTATCGTCACTTGTTATAAGTGAGATACACACGAGCTATATATACCCCTCCATACTTCCATGGAGGGGTGAGCATTGTCATTTTTCTTGTTCTACTTTCTCTCTCAAGGAAACACACACTTAATAGTCTCTATCTCTTTCTCTCTCTAAAAATGTCTAAACATCTATTTTATCCTCCCCGACCTCCGGATCTATATCATGTTAGCTTGAATCTTATGTGATAACATAAGAGATCACATATGCTACCCATTTTAATTTCATAACAAACTTGATGAAGAGTTGAAGATGGTATTAATCGTTGACAAATACTCTAGTTTTCTTAAATGCAATGTAGTTCGATAGTAATAATACAATATATATTTGTTTTTACTTTTGTTGGCCGTTTATTATATTTTTCGAATCTATATAAAACCTCAGGGAATCAGATCATATCTTTAAAGCTATGTGATTTTTATTGATCGATTTCAGAATTTAAAAGCCTGATCATATCAAACCAAAAATAATATCTATCTTATTAGAACTTAGTTATTTATAATCGACAATATTTAATTAGTACATTGACATATATTTCTTATACACGAGTAGTGTTCTGTAACACCTAGACAAAAGCTTTTGCAATCACTGTCTTTCTCACAATGCCTAGTGGGAACTTCTCGTTTCTTCACAACATCGCCGCTATTCTTCTTATAAAGTATTTGATCTGTCAATATATACCCTCGGGCAGCAATCACATATGACATTTGCATACCTATTGATATATTTATTTCGTCAGTAATAAATAAATATGTCTATATGTGCTTTATAAATCGAAATGAACAGTACGTACCATAGGCGAAAATAAATAATGTGATCAAAAACACCGTCTTGAAAGAAGTTTGTGCCATTTTTAACAATATCACTTCTAATCATCTATACTTTTGATGATATATAGTGACATCAAAGCATGCTTCAAAAATCTTTTAACGTATAGTAAAGAATAGCTCATAAATACTCATAAATATTAATTAAAAAAATTTGTAGATAGCATCTCCTCAAAACATCCAGCATGTTGCATTGTATGTAGGGTATCAAAAGAACCCTAATTCCACTAACCCGACCGCAGCAAAACCCGACAACTTTATTCCGATAGTTATATTTGTTAAAATATATTATTCGAGTTGATCCGATTTTGTTAATCCGATTAACTTGGACTCTTCGATGGTCAAGTTTTTCGTAAGACTTATATTCATATTTAGGTTTTGGGTTAACCAAAAAGCACGTGCTAGCATTTAATTTTTGTATGACGACATAGTTATCACAATTCATGTTATCGCCAAACGCATGGACTAGAAATGTAATTCAAGTATGGTTGTAAATTTTTGATGGCAAAAATACTCTTTATGGTTTACATGGAGGGTGAGACTCTTGTTATAAGTGAAATAATGTAAGAGACTCAATCTCCTTGAAAGCTATAGAGGCTAGGATATTTATATCACAAAAAATTACAACTATACTAGAATGACATTCTAGTTCCTACGTTTGGTAAGACATAAACTATGATGATTCCGTACGTCGTCACGTAAAAGTAAAATGCTAAAAACACACAGAAGATAAATTTGTCCTCATATACTTTGTTCATAAAAAATGTAATTCTTATCTAATCCTTATGTTAATGGGGCTCTTTTGAGTTAACCCTTGACCGAAAAACCTTTACTTTGTTAAGATCTAATACAAGTATGCTTCTAGTTTAAAACCAATCAGGTTGATGTTAACCTTGCATATTTGTGAGTAGGGGTGTAATTAGGTTCGAATCCAATAGGATCGAGTAAATTTGAGGTTGGAGCTAAAAAACATACCAAAAACGACCTTGTCATAATTTCGGGTTGATCGAATTCGGGTTTACTAGACATGTGTAATGATATATAAAATTTTGTTTGGCTAATATTATAAGTTTATACGGACAAGGTTATAAAATTTATATAAAATATGTAAATTATTATTATCTAGGTCAATCAATTTTCCCTAAGCCCAAATAGGCTGGGTACCCCTGTGTCTGGGTGGTTAGACTGTTTAACCAGAGAGTAAAATACACGATTAGCGTCAAATATAGTCCCTTAAGTTACTTACATTTTATGATATCTTTGCGATGGGTTCCTCGTTACCTACATTTCCATACAATTTTCTACACATTTCATTTACTCTTGATTGGGTTTATTTTCGTAAACAATCACGGCTATAAGAAAAAACAATGCTAGTAAAAGATGCCACAAATTACTATTACTACTAGTTATTAAATTGAAGATTTTATTTAGCAGCAACAATCTCAATTACTACATACACAGAGATTGTGTACACATGAAAAATAGTCGATAATGCCTTTACAATAATCTTTACAATCACTGTCTTTTGTACAATCTGGACTAGGAACCTTACGATTAATCACGTTCTCGCCATTAGAAAGAGTTTGATCTGTCATTACCCACCCTTTGTCAGCAACAACAATTGGTATTTGCAAACTTGTAACAATATTCTATTAGCCATATATAAGTTATGAGCGTGTTATAGAAATGGAGAGGATTATAGAGACGAAGATTACCACATATGAAAAGCAATAGTGTGACCACGAACACCGCCTTAACAATAGATTGCGCCATGTTTCAACAAATGAATTGTATAGCTACAAAAGGAGTAACCTGTTGTTGACTATTCTTTGTTTTGAAGTTGATAAACTAAACGCATACAACGAGATACAAATAATGCACATTGAGATTAATTACTATTTAATGTTTGTAGCTTTTAATTATGCATTCAATTAATTACTATTAGAGCATGTTTCGTTTGATTTTTTATTAGGTTCTGTAAAATTAATGTGAACGAAGTTATATGAAACAAAAAAAGTTAATTGGATTAAATTTAAATCAAAATAAAAGTGATGAGTTGATGACTTAATTGGAAGACCCTCACTTCTATGACTTTTTCTAAAAAGTCTTCTATTATTATAAGCATAAAAAAAACTCAATCAGTTACTTAATAAATTTACTTATTTATGAGTGGAGACAAAAAAGTCATTATCAAACATTATCTTAGTGTTTCTAACTTGTAATCTTATATTCACAATCTCGTGTTAACTAATACTAGCAAGGTACATGCGTTAATGACATCAGATATTCTAGGATAAACAATTTTGCGTAAAAAAATTTGATCACAAATTTTTTTATATTTACTTTACATTAGCGAGACTTTTAAAAAAAAACTTTACCACACACTATGTCACGTTAAATGTCGAATACATGTGCATAACATCTTGTTCGTGTGTCTTGTTCTGTTCCGCTATGTAATCTACATATGAACTTGGTGCGATCCTAGATTAATGGTTTTTAACATTAAGTATAACAATCCCTAGACTCCACAATTGGTATCAGAGCCTAAGGATCGTGATATCTTCTAACACCCCAAATTTACTGCGCAGCGGAACACACATTTGGGTGCTAGACACAAGCATCATTATACAAGATATATTGAATGACCTCAAAATGAGACGTTTAGAATATAAAATGAAATAATTTTAACAATTGTCTAAAACCCTCGATCCCAAATAAAACATATGTTTATAAATTCAGAGAAGCGTTTCGGTCCCCCCAAGGATCTCAACCATCCAACCAAATAGTTAGAACAAAAAACAATCATAAGATAAATTGTTTACAACAAAGGGAAAGAAATAGTTTTAGACCAAACAACCACAAAAGCAAACCCGCAACCTTCTCAAGCAAGCTCCACCATCGACCACCTTCGATTACCTAAAACACATGCTTTAATGGGTCAACATATAATGTTGAGCGAATCTATAGGTTTATCAAATCGTTATTTGAACACAAGAGAACACTAACTCATAATCATTTAATAATATTGAAGTGCACACAAACTATTATTCAAGTACTTCATCTTATAGAAAAATGTATATTAATTCTATTAAGCTCATGACACCGACCCCTTAACTTAGTCACCTACGCCAAATGACGGCTTGACTAGATGAAATCATTTCCCCTCTAGGGTATTTTCAGAATGCCCAAACACCCATAATTATTCCAATTGTTTTACCTTAACCAATCCACATTAGGGCTTCTAATTCTTATTATATATCTATAATAAAACTTATTAAGGACCCTTAGGATCATATTATCATAAAAACTCATTAGGTTAATTTATAAAAACTCTAACCCGTTCATAAAACCACCCTTATCATAGTTATAAAAATTAAACCCATAGTGCTACATCAAAGAACTAGAGATCAAGAACATGCATGAGTTGATGGTATCACCACCAACAAGTCACCAACACACCACACCAAGGAAAAGGGAAGAAAACCACAACTCCACCTATAATCACCAAGGTTCTTTAATGGAGCATAAGGAGAGAAAAACTTGAAAAATCAATAATGGAGGAATGGAATGAGGTATGCTAAAACACAGTTCAACAGTTTTCTAGGGAATTATGGACTAAATATTACATGTTTCCTATAATATAAGAAACGTGTTCCAAAAGTTTCAAATTATTACTTAATATAATACATTGTCTAAAAATTAAAAGATATCCCTGTTTATTCTTACATTTCATTCCTTGAATAACCTAGACTTTCAAAAATATAATATTTTTTGTTGTAAAATACACCATAAAACCGTATTTCTATTTATAGTAAGTTTTTCTTTACTTTATGTTATATTTTATTTCCAAAATATTATAACATAAGGTTTAATATTCAAACTTCTTTACTTCGAGTTTTACATGAATACTATGTTTTCCTTATAAACCCATTCCCACTTCCTAGTATAGGCGATGTGGGACATTTTTATTTTCCGAAAGTTGTGTTTCATGAGTCTGACTTTGAGATGATATCTCATTCATATTAACACCAATTTGGACATACTTTAGCTTATTGTGAAGCTCTCTTCAAGTATAACACAAAACTACTAATTATTACGAATATATATAAAATATACATATATAAAAATATGTCCAAACTTTGCAAAAACTAACTTTGCATAAATAAAATTTCCAACAACTATTTAGAACATATCGAATGCAGGTTTAAGTAAATACTTTTCCTTATTTGAGAACTTATTGAAATGACTTTCCTGTGTTGAAAAAAGATTTGTTGTAATTATTATGATTGATTTGAGAAACTCTAACTGTTTGATGGATAGTTTGGAGCTCCTATTGAGGCATTTATTTTTAATATTCATTTATTTTTTTGGTTTTGAAAAACTTTGTTGAAACTTGATGCATTGAACCTTATTTGTGTATTTTTTTAAAAACCTTATTTGTGAATATATGGTTTTTAATTAATAAAATATAATAACATTAATGGTGTGTAGGAAGAAAAAGTTATTACTTTTGATTGCATATGCTCTTACAAACTTTATTTCCATAGTCTTGCTAGAACAAACGAATTACGAAAAGACATCATTTATGTACTAGAGATTTCTTACATACTAAGATGTTAGCCCTAAAATGTGAGCGTCATTTACGGAATTACAATAGTTTAATATAGCAAGGACTAGTATCGTCACCTTTTCTAAGTGACATACACCCCAGCTATATATACCCATCCATACTTCCATGGAAGGGTGGGGATTGTCATTTTTCTTGTTCTACTTTCTCTCTCATTAAAACACACTTAATAGTCTCTCTCTCTTTCTCTCTCTAAAAATGTCTAAACATCTATTTTATGCTTCCCGATCTTCGGATTATACCATGTTAGCTTGAATCTTATGTGATAACATAAGATATCAGATATGCTACCCATTTTCATTTCATAACAAACTCGATGAAGAGTTGAAGACTATGGTATTAATCGTTGACTAATACTCTAGTTTTTTTAAATGCAATGTAGTTCGATAGTAATAATACAATATATATTTGTTTTCAGTTTTGTTGGCCGTTTTCTATTTTTACCAAATAAAAGTGATGAGTTGATGACTTAATTGGAAGACCCTCACTTCTATGACTTATTCTAAAATGTCTTCTATTATTATAAGCATCAAACAAACACTCAATCAATTACTTAATAAATTTACTTATTTATGAGTTGATACAAAAAAAAGATATTATCAAACATTACCTTAGTGTTTCTAACTTGTAATCTTATATTCACAATCTCGTGTTAACTAATACTAGCAAGGTACATGTGGTAATGACGTCAGATATTCTAGTATAAACAATATTGCGAAAAAAAAATTTGATCACAAAATTTTTTATAATTACTTTACATTAGCGAGACTTGAAAAAATAACTTTAACCACGTTAAATGTCGAATACATGTGCATAAAATCTTGTTCTTGTATCTTGTTCTATTCCACTATGTAATCTACATATGAACTTGGTGCAATCCTAGATTAATGGTTTTGACCATTAAGTCTAACAATCCCTAGACTACACAATTGGCATCAAAGCCTAAGGCTCGTGATATCTTCTAACACTCCCAAGTTTACTACTCATCGGAACACACATTTGGGTGCTAGACACAAGCATCATTACACAAGATATATTGAACGACCTCAAAATGAGACGTTTAGAATATAAAATGAAATAATTTCAATTAAATTGTCTAAAACCTTCTATCCCAAATAAAACATATGTTTAGAAATTTAAAGAAGCGTTTCGGTCCCCCAAGGATCTGAACCATGCAACCAAATAGTTTTACCACAAAACATAATCATAAGATTAATTGTTTACAACAAAGCGAAAGAAATAGTTTTAGACCAAACAACCACAAAAGCAAACCCGAAACCTTCCCAAACAAGTTGCGCCATCGATCACCTTCAATTACCTAAAACACATGCTTTAAAGGGTCAACAAATAATGTTGAGTGAATCTATAGGTTTATCAAATCGTTATTTGAACACAAGAGAAAACTAAATCATAATCTTTTAATAATATTGAAGTGCACACAAACTATTATTCAGGTATTTCATCTTATAAAAACATCTATATTAATTATATTAAGCTCATGACACGGACCCCTTCTCTTAGTCACCCACGCCAAATGCTGACATGACTAGATGAAATCATTGCCCCTCTAGGGTATTTTCAGATTACCCAAACACCCATAATTATTCCAAGTATTTTACCCAACCAATCCACATTAGGGCTTCTAATTCTTAATATATATGTATAATAAACCTTATTAAGGACCCTTTGGGTCATATTATCATAAAAACTCATTAGGTTAATTTATAAAAACTCTAACCATCATTCATATATATTTGAGTTCATAAAACCACCCATATCATAGTGATAAAATTAAACCCATAGTACCGCATCAAAGAAGAAGAGATCAAGAACATGTATGATTTAACGGTATCACCACCAACAAGTCACCAACACACCACCCCAAGGAAAAGGTAAGAAAACCATAACTCCACCTAGAATCACCAAGGTTCTTCAATGGAGGATAAGGAGAGAAATACTTGAAAATCAACAATGGAGGAATGGAATGAGGAATGATAAACACGGTTCAAAAGTTTTCTAGGGAATTACGGACTAAATATTTATTTGTTTCCTATAATATAAGAAACATGTTCCAAAAGTTTCACATTATTACTTAATATAATACATTGTATAAAAATAAAAAGATATCCATGTTTATTCTTACTTTTCATTCCTGAAATAACCTACACTTTCAAAAATATAAAAATTTTTGTTGTAAAATACACCATAAAACCGTATTTATATTTATAGTATGTTTATCTTTACTTTATGTTATATTTAATTTTCAAAATATTATAACATAAGGTTTAATATTCAAACTTCTTTATTTATTTAAAAACCCATACTTTATATTATATGAAATAAAAATAAAATATCCATATTTTTAAAATTCGGGTTTTACATGAATACTATGATTTCCTTATAAACCCAGTCCCACTTCCTAGTCTAGGCGATGTGGGACATTTTATTTTCCGAAAATTGTGTTTCATGAGTCTCACTTTGAGATGATATTCTCATTCATATTAACACCAATTTGGACATACTTTAGCTTATTGTGAAGCTCGATTCAAGGATAACACAAAACTACTAATTATTACGAATATATATAACATATACATATATAAAATTATGTCTAAACTTTGCAAAAACTAACTTTGCATAAATAAAATTTCCAAAAGTTATTTAGAACATATCGAATGCAGGTTTAAGTAAATACTTTTCCTTATTTGAAAACTTATTCAAATGACTTTTCTGTGTTGAAAAAAGACTTGTTGTAATTATTATGAATGATTTGAGTAACTCTAACCGTTTGATGGATAGTTTGGAGCTCCTATTTAGGCATTTATTTTTAATATTCATTTATTTTTTTGGTTTTTAAAAAGCTTTGTTGAAACTTGATGCATTGAACCTTATTTATTTATAGAACAAACTAATTACAAAAAGACATCATTTATACACCAGAGCTTTTTTACATACTAAGATGTTAGCCGTAAAATGTGAGCGTTATTTAAGGAATTATAATAGTTTAATATAGCAAGGACTAGTATCGTCACTTGTTATAAGTGAGATACACCCCAGCTATATATACCCCTCCATACTTCCATGGAGGGGTGAGGATTGTGATTTTTTTTATACTTTCTCTCTCAATAAAACACACACTTAATAGTCTGTGTCTCTTTCTCTCTCTAAAAATGTCTAAACAACTATTTTATCCTCTCCGACCTTCGGATTATACCATGTTAGCTTGAATCATATGTGATAACATAAGAGATCACATATGCTACCCATTTTCATTTCATAACAAACTTGATGAAGAGTTAAAGACTATGGTATTAATCGTTGACTAATACTCTAGTTTTTTTAAATGCAATGTAGTTCGATATTAATAATACAATATATTTTTTTTTAGTTTTGTTGGCCGTTTATTCTATTTTTACCATATAAAAGTGATGAGTTGATGACTTAATTGGAAGACCCTCACTTCTATGACTTTTTCTAAAAAGTCTTCTATTATTATAAGCATCAAACAAACACTCAATCAATTACTTAATAAATTTACTTATTTATGAGTTGAGACAAAAAAAAGTTATTATCAAACATTACCTTAGTGTTTCTAACTTGTAATATTATATTCACAATCTCGTGTTAACTAATACTAACAAGGTACATGCGGTAATGACGTCAGATTTTCTAGTATAAACAATTTTGCGAAAAAAAATTGATCACAGGTTTTTTTATAATTACTTTACATTAGCGAGACTTTAAAAAAATAACTTTACCACACACTATGTCACTGATTGTGGTAAATTACACCTTTTAGGAAAAAGGCGTAAAAGCGGTAAGTATTAAGTGATGATTTAGAAAAATCAAACACTAATGACCAATGAAGTTCGTTTCCGAAGGAGGTATATGTGTGTGAGTAATTCGTAATTGGTTTGAGATTAATATTGGATAGAAGGGGATGAGAAAAGAGGAAGACGAAGACGTGAAATTAATTACTACTACGACTAAACGTAAAACTGTAAAATGAGCACAAATAAAAATTAATTCTAAAAATTACCAGAAATTCACCAAAAATCAATATAAATAAACTAAGAGTTTACGAATGATCAAAACTTTTTCAAACCTTTTAATTAATTAAATATTAATTTTTAAATGCTAATTAAAGCCCTAAAAATCAAATTAATTATCAAAAATCCCAAATAAAGATTTTTCAATTGGTAAACCTCTAAAATGACCTAAAAAGATTAAAAACTATTTTTATAAATTTTTAAACTAAGAAAAACTATTTTAAATGATCTAAAAACTATTAAAACTTAAAATAATTATAAAAATTAATCTAAAGATGATAAAATTAAACTAAGAGTTGCAAAATTCCTATTTTAATGTATTAAAGCTAAGAAAAATATAAAAAGTGCAAAAATGTGAAATTTGAAAAATAATATAAAAATAATATTAAAAATCCAAAAATTCTAAAAAAATTCTAAAAACTTGCAAACTAGTTTATTTTAACCGAAATAATCAGAAAATGAAAGTGAAATTACCAAATTACCCCTATTGGGCCCTCAAATGGGCCAAAAGCAAATTCAGTCAACCTTAATGGGCTTAATGGGCCCAAAAAGTCAAACTTGGCCCAATTGATTTGGAAAAGCCCTATCTGACTCAAAATTTAAATCTAAGCACAAAACTCGGAAGGCCCAAAAGTTGAAAATGAGCTTATCACAGCTTAATGAACACACATCTTATTCTTAATGGGCCAATAAGCCCATTAAGCAATAAGCCAATGCCATAAGCTCTAATTTGACAGACAACCTTCTTTTGGGATACTAAGAAGATCTTTAAAAAGAAATTTTTAAAAAGCACACTCAATAAGCCAGAAATAAGCAAAGAACAATTCCACAAAACGACAAAATAGTCGGGATAGAGTTCTAGGCTGTTTCAGAAGCTCTAGTTTGTTGCAAAAGCTCACAAATAACTTAACTAAGACTAATCAACAAAGAAAATCCCAATAAGCCAAGTACAATAAGTTGTGTGAACCAATACGCACTCTTTAAAAATATGAAAACTTAATTTCCTAGTGAAAAGCTCTTATTAAGTTCTGATTTCTTCCAGTATAGCTTAAAAGGTGAGATAATTGATGAAAAGTACAAAAGCTAAGTTGTGGCACGTTTCAATAAGCTAAACTGATTAATAAGCACTTTTGCCTTGGTAAAAAAAAGTCAACTCACTCCAAAATTCACCAAATTTGCAGAACTTGATTATGAGATGGTATTAAGCTTGTTTGAAACTGATTTGGATCAAGTCTAGAGGTCTAGACCAATGAACTTAGCTAAATAGTTGGCTTACTAAGCTTGTTTTTGGCAGATTAAGCACTATAAGCCAGTGGGTTTATAAGCTTGTGAGATAAGCAGCAAACAAAAGGCACACACCAAGTAATGCACAAGGAACCAAATACAAGCATGAAACAACTAGAATCAAACCAATTGCATAAAAATCTCATAGCATGCATTTGCTGATCTAAATGACCAAAAGCTGAAATTCAATAAGCTATAGACTACTCAATAAGCAACCAAACTCTAAAACCAGATGATGCAGAGTTGCACAACCAACAAATCTATAAGCAAACCAAGTTTTACACCTTAATTCAAACAAACAAACAAATTAGACCTGCTGATGTGTTTGACTGAAAAAGTGTTCAAAAACTAGCAACCTATGATTTTTAGTTATACCTTGTTTTAGACCTATCCAACACTTGAAACAACTTTCATATCAGCAAACAAATAGATATAAACCAAAAGCAGCCAAGCTCCAAGGCCTTAAGGCCTTTGAACCAACAGACACAAACAACCCTTAATCCACAACTTTTCAAAGCAACTTGTGATTTCTAAACGCAACATACTGATTTTATGATTCAAACAAACTTCCTAGATGACTACTAAAAGATTCAAGCACAAAAATCACAACCTCAAACACAAGAACACAAAATCACAGTCCAAATACCAAAACAGGCTATATCATGAAATTTTTAGGGGAAACTTAAAAAAGAGGCCATACCTGTCCTCCACAACATCCTAGGAGGACCAGCAATGCTCCTTGGACCTTGTTCAACAACTAGAACAAGACCAAGGTTCTTCACAAAGAGGATCAAAACCTGTTGATGTTCAAAGTAGAACAAGGTTTTGATGATTATGATTCTTCAACACAAATGAACAAACAACTCACCCAATAGCTTAAATCTCTTCTCAGGCTTGGTGTCAACAAGCTTGAAGGAGCTTTAGGCTCTTGGCTAAGGATTAGTACAAGGTTATAGGTAAAACAGAAACAAGGATTTCAAGGTTTTTGAACCTTTTAAAACCTATCAAACATAGACGTGCCTTAACCACAAGATTAAGGTAGGTCTATAACATCAAATGGAACTCAGATTTCAGCTATTCTAACACCAACTTTTAATAAACACAAAAGAGATTTCACAATTTTTAAGAAATTCAAATTTTATTTAAATAAAAAGGAATTACAAATATAATAGCCAAAATCTGGAATAAAGGGACTCTCACAAGTTGAGGTCTCCTTTTATAGGAAAATGCTTACAAAACACTATTCATAAACCCTAGCTAGAAAATCCCAATATTGTCCCTAGAGTCTTCTAGATCTTTTGATGGAATGAGCTGTCCAAATTGATCCAAGTCGTTCAATTTTGCGTTGTGAGTAAGCAAGGGATAATAGCTGTTGATTTAGCCACGTGTCCTTACTTGGAGAGGAGGGTGTGATGTGACTGTGTAACGGGTTAGATGGTAGGGTCCATTGGTGAGTGGAGAAGAGGGATTTAATGTTGGGATGGGTTTCAGGTGAGGTGAATCACACGGTGGAACAACCAATTTAACTTTACCCTTTGTTGGTAAAAAGTTATTTCTGGGTTCATACGTGTGAACAGTGCCACGTTTGATCCGATTTTAGTGGGGGATTTGTGTTTGGCGCGTGTTTGTTTAAGTTTAAACTTTGGAAATGGCAATATGAGTCCTTGTTCTTCGAGAAAAGTGGTATAAGAAGAATTTCATACTTTTAAACTCGTTTCCTTTGTTATTAAAGTTTCTGAATTCCCACATTTGCCACAAAAAGTTTAGGAAAAGGGAATTAGGGATTTTTAAACTTTGGGCTAATTACAATTTCAGTCCTTATGATGTTTTATCCATTTTTAAAGGACTAGAAATGCAATATTCTTGAACTTCATGGGCTTCTTTGGATCTTGGACTTTACGAAGGACCATTATTGACAATTTAGTATTGTTGAGGGACTAAATTTGCCAATTCTTCAAACTTAGAGGACCTTTTTGTAATTTTGACAAACTTAAGGGACCAAACTTGTAATTATGAATTCACAAGGGTTTTAAGTGTCATTTCTTCATTCATTGAGGATCAATCTTGTATATCTTCAAGTCTTCAAGGTTTAATCTTGGATAATTCATGAAGTAGGGCCCGGTTCTTTGTACGGCTTCGTTTCTCGTGTCCGTTTTTCCTTGTTTCTTGTGATCTTTTGTCTTTTTCATGATATCCATACCTAAACACACAAGTAAACAAATACAAGCATATATATGGTAATTTATGACAATTTAATGCATTTAATGCTCGAAAAGAACGATGAGATCATGTATAAATGCCATCTCATCAGTCACGTTAAATGTCGAATACATGTGCATAACATCTTGTTCTTGTATCTTGTTCTATTTCGCTATGTAATCTACATATGAACTTGGTGAAATCCTAGATTAATGGTTTTTACCATTAAGTCTAACAATCCCTATACTCCACAATTGGTATCAAAGCCTAAGGCTCGTGATATCTTCTAACACCCCCAAGTTTACTGCGCAGCGGAACATACATTTGGGTGCTAGACACAAGCATCATTACACAAGATATATTGAACGACCTCAAAATGAGACGTTTAGAATATAAAATGAAATAATTTTAACAATTGTCTAAAACCTTCGATCCCAAATAAAACATATGTTTAGAAATTCAGAGAAGCGTTTTGGTCCCCCAAGGATCTCAACCATCCAACCAAATAGTTTTACCACAAAACACAATCATAAGATAAATTGTTTATAACAAAGGGAAAGAAATAGTTTTAGACCAAACAACCACAAACGCAAACTCGCAACCTTCCCAAGCAAGCTCCGCCATCGATCACCTTCGATTACCTAAAACACATGCTTTAAAGGGTCAACAAATAATGTTGAGCGAATCTATAGGTTTATCAAATCGTTATTTGAACACAAGAGAAAACTAAATCATAATCATTTAATAATATTGAAGTGCACACAAACTATTATTCAGGTATTTCATCTTATAAAAAATCTATATTTATTATATTAAGCTCATGACACCGACCCCTTAACTTAGTCACCCACGCCAAATGCCGACATGACTAGATGAAATCATTGCCCCTCTAGGGTATTTTCAGATTGGCCAAACACCCATAACTATTCCAAGTGTTTTACCCAACCAATCTACATTAGGGCTTCTGATTCTTGTTATATATGTATAATAAACCTTATTAAGGACCTTTAGGATCATATTATCATAAAACTGATTAGGTTAATTTATAAAAACTCTAACCACCATTCATATATATTTGAGTTCATAAAACCACCCTTATCATAGTTATAAAAATTAAACCCATAGTGCCACATCGAAGAACAAGAGATCAAGAACATGTATGATTTGATGGTATCACCACCAACAAGTCACCAACACACCACCCTAAGGAAAAGGGAAGAAATCCATAACTCCACCTAGAATCAACAAGGTTCTTCAATGGAGGATAAGGAGAGAAATACTTGAAAAATCAACAATGGAGGAATGGAATGGGGAATGATAAACACGGTTCAAAAGTTTTCTAGGGAATTATGGACTAAATATTACATGTTTCCTATAATATAAGAAACATGTACCAAAAGTTTCACGTTATTCCTTAATATAATACATTGTCAAAAAATTAAAAGATATCCATGTTTATTCTTACATTTCATTCCTAAATTAACCTACACTTTCAAAAATATAAATTTTTTGGTTGTAAAATACACCATAAAACCATATTTCTATTTATAGTAAGTTTTTCTTTACTTTATGTTTTATTTAATTTCCAAAATATTATAATATAAGGTTTAATATTCAAACTTCTTTATTTATTTAAAAACCCATACTTTAGATTATATAAAATAAAAATAAAAAATACATATTTTTAAAATCCCGGTTTTACATGAATAATATGATTTCCTTATAAACCCATTCCCACTTCCTAGTCTAGGCGATGTGGGACATTTTTTTTCTAAAAATTGTGTTTCATGAGTCTCACTTTAAGATGATATCTCATTCATATTAACACCAATTTGAACATACTTTTGCTTATTGTGAAGCTCTCTTCAAGGATAACACAAAACTACTAATTATTATGAATATATATAATATATACATATATAAATATATGTCCAAACTTTGCAAAAACTAACATGGCATAAATAAATTTTCCAACAGTTATTTAGCACATATCGAATGTAGGTTTAAGTAAATACTTTTCCTTATTTGAAAACTTATTCAAATGACTTTTCTGTGTTGAAAAAAAGACTTGTTGTAATTATTATGAATGATTTGAGAAACTCTAACCGTTTGATGGATAGTTTGGAGCTCCTATTGAGGCATTTATTTTTAATATTCATTTATTGTTTTGTTTTTTAAAAATCTTTGTTGAAACTCGATGAATTGAACCTTATTTGTGTATTTTTTTAAAAACCTTATTTGTGAGTATATGGTTTTTAATTAATAAAATCTAATAACATTAATGGTGTGTAAGAAGAAAAAGTTAATGATTTTGATTGCATATGCTCTTACAAACTTTATTTCCATAGTCTTGCTAGAACAAACTAATTACGAAAAGACATCATTTATACACCAGAGCTTTTTTACCTACTAAGATGTTAGCCCTAAAATGTGAGTGTCATTTACGTAATTACAATAGTTTAATATAGAAATGAGTAGTATCGTCACTTGTTAAAAGTGAGATACACCCCAACTATATATACCCCTCCATACTTCCATGGAGGGGTGAGGATTGTCATTTTTCTTGTTCTACTTTCTCTCTCAATTAAAAACACACTTAATAGTATCTCTCTTTCTCTCTCTAAAAATGTCTAAACATCTATTTTATCCTTCCGACCTTCGAATTATACCATGTATCTTGAATATTATGTGATAACATAAGAGATCACATATGCTACCCATTTTCATTTCATAACAAACTCGATGAAGAGTTGAAGACTATGGTATTAATCGTTGACTAATACTCTAGTTTTTTAAATGCAATGTAGTTCGATAGTAATAATACAATATATATTTGTTTTTCAGTTTTGTTGGCCGTTTATTCTATTTTTACCAAATAAAAGTGATGAGTTGATGACTTAATTGGAAGACCCTCACTTCTATGACTTTTTCTAAAAAGTCTTCTATTATTATAAGCATCAAACGAACACTCAATCAGTTACTTAATAAGTTTACTTATTTATGAGTTGAGACAAAAAAAGTAATTATCAAACATTACCTTAGTGTTTCTAACTTGTAATCTTATATTCACAATCTTGTGTTAACTGATACTAGCAAGGTACATGCGGTAATAACGTCAGACATTCTAGTATAAACAATTTTGCGAAAAAAAATTTGATCACAATTTTTTTATAATTACTTTACATTAGCGAGACTTTAAAAAATAACTTTATCCACGTTAAATGTCGAATACATGTGCATAACATCTTGTTCTTGTATTTTGTTCTATTCCGCTACGTAATCTACATATGAACTTGGTGTAATCCTAGATTAATGGTTTTTACCATTAAGTCTAACAATCCCTAGACTCCACAATTGGTATCAGAGCCTAAGGCTCGTGATATCTTCTAACACCCCAAGTTTACTGCGTAGCGGAACATACATTTGGGTGCTAGACACAAGCATCATTACACAAGATATATTGAACGACCTCAAAATGAGACGTTTAGAATATAAAATGAAATAATTTTAACAATTGTCTAAAACCTTCGATCCCAAATAAAACATATGTTTAGAAATTCAGAGAAGCGTTTCGTTCCCCCAAGGATCTCAACCATCCAACCAAATAGTTTTACCACAAAACACAATCATAAGATAAATTGTTTACAATAAAGGGAAAGAAATAGTTTTAAACCAAAAAACCACATAAGCAAACCCACAACCTTCCCAAGAAAGCTCCGCCATCGATCACCTTCGATTACCTAAAACACATGCTTTAAAGGGTCAACAAATAATGTTGAGCGAATCTATAGGTTTATCAAATCGTATTTTGAACAAAAGAGAAAACTAAATCATAATCATTTAATAATATTGAAGTGCACACAAACTATTATTTAGGTATTTCATCTTATAAAAAAATCTATATTAATTATATTAAGCTCATGACACCGACCCCTTAACTTAGTCACCCACGCCAAATGCCAGCATGACTAGATGAAATCATTGCCCCTCTAGGATATTTTCAGATTGCCCAAGCACCCATAATTATTCCGAGTGTTTTAACCAACCAATCCACATTAGGGCTTCTAATTCCTGTTATATATGTATAAAAAACCTTATTAAGGACCCTTAGGATCATATTATCATAAAAACTCATTAGGTTAATTTATAAAAATTCTAACCACAATTCATATATATTTGAGTTTATAAAACCACCATTATCATAGTTATAAAAATTAAACCCATAGTGCCACATCGAAGAACAAGAGATAAAGAACATGGATCAAGAACATGTATGATTTGATGGTATCACCACCAACAAGTCACCAACACACCACCCCAAGGAAAAGGGAAGAAAACAATAACTCCACCTAGAATCACCAAGGTTCTTCAATGGAGGATAAGGAGAGAAAAACTTGAAAAATCAACAATGGAGGAATGGAATGGGGAATGATAAACACGGTTCAAAAGTTTTCTAGGGAATTAAGGACTAAATATTTCATGTTTCCTATAATATAAGAAACATGTTCCAAAAGTTTCACATTATTACTTAATATAATACATTGTCTAAAAATTAAAAGATATCCATGTTTATTCTTACATTTCATTCCTAAAAGAACCTACACTTTCAAAAATATAAATTTTTTGTTGTAAAATACACCATAAAACCGTATTTCTATTTATAGTAAGTTTTTCTTTACTTTATGTTATATTTAATTTCCAAAATATTATAACATAAGGTTTAATATTCAAACTTCTTTATTTATTAAAAAACCCATACTTTATATTATATGAAATAAAAAAAATCCATATTTTTAAAATTCGGGTTTTACATGAATACTTTGATTTCCTTATAAACCCATTCCCACTTCCTAGTCTAGGCGATGTGGGACATTTTTATTTTCCGAAAATTGTGTTTCACAAGTCTCACTTTGAGATGATATCTCATTCATATTAATACCGATTTGGACATACTTTAGCTTATTGTGAAGCTCTCTTCAAGAATAACACAAAACTACTAATTATTACGAATATATATAACATATACATATATAAATTTATGTCCAAACTTTGTAAAAACTAACTTTGCATAAATAAAATTTCCAACAGTTATTTAGAACATATCGAATGCAGGTTTAAGTAAATACTTTTCCTTATTTGAAAAGTTATTCAAATTACTTTTCTGTGTTGAAAAAAGACTTGTTGTAATTATTTTGAATGATTTGAGAAACTCTAGCCGTTTGATGGATAGTTTGGAGATCCTATTGAGGCTTTCACTATTAATATTCATTAATTTTTTTGGTTTTTAGAAAGCTTTGTTAAAACTTGATGCATTGAACCATATTTGTGTATTTTTTTTAAACTTTATTAGTGAATATATGGTTTTTTAATTAATAAAATCTAATAACATTAATGGTGTGTAAGAATAAAAAGTTAATAATTTTGATTGCATATGCTCTTACAAACTTTATTTCCATAGTCTTGCTAGAACAAACTAATTACGAAAAGACATCATTTATACACCAGAGCTTTTTTACATACTAAGATGTTAGCCCTAAAATGTGAGTGTCATTTAGGGAATTACAATAGTTTAATATAGCAAGGAATAGTATCGTCACTTGTTATAAGTGAGATACACCCGAGCTATATATACCCCTCCATACTTCCATGAAGGGGTGAGGATTGTCATTTTCTTGTTCTACTTTCTCTCTCAATAAAACACACACTTAATAGTCTCTCTCTCTTTCTCTCTCTAAAAATGTCTAAACATCTATTTTATCCTCCCCGACCTCCGGATATATACCATGTTAGCTTGAATCTTATGTGACAACATAAGAGATCACATAGGCTACCCATTTTCATTTCATAACAAACTCGATGAAGAGTTGAAGACTATGGTATTAATCGTTGACAAATACTCTAGTTTTTTTAAATGCAATGTAGTTCGATAGTAATAATACAATATATATTTGTTTTCACTTTTGTTGGCCGTTATATATTTTTAGAATCTATATAAAACCTTAGGGAATCAGATCATATCTTTAAAGCTATGTGATTTTTATCGATCGATTTCTGAATTTAAAAGCCTGAACATATCGAACACAAATAATATCTATCATATTAGAACTTAGTTTTTTATAATCGACAATATTTAATTAGTACATTGACAGATATTGCTTATACACGAGTAGTGTTCTGTAACACCTTGGCAAAAGCTTTTGCAATCACTGTCTTTCTCACAATGCCCAGTGGGAACTTCTCGTTTCGTCACAACATCGCCGTTATTCTTCTTATAAAGCATTTGATCTGTCACTATATACCCTCGGGCAGCAATCACATATGACATTTGCATACCTATTGATATATTTATTTCGTAAGTAATAAATAAATATGTCTATATGTGTTTTATAAATCTAAAATAACAGTACGTACCAAAGGCGAAAATAAATAATGTGATCAAAAACACCGTCTTGAAAGAAGTTTGTGCCATTTTTAACAATATCACTTCTAATCATCTATACTTTTGATGATATATAGTGACATCAAAGCATGCTTCAAAAATCTTTTAACTTATAGTAAAGAATAGCTCATAAATACTCATACATATTAATTAAAAAAGTTATATTTGTAGATAGCATCTCCTTAAAACATCAAGCATGTTGCATTGTATGTAGGGTATCAAAAGAACCCTAATTCCACTAACCCGACCGCATCAATACCCGACAACTTTATTCCGATAGTTATACTTGTTAAAATATATTATTCGAGTTGATCCGATTTTGTTAATCCGATTAACTCGGACTCTTCGATGGTCAAGTTTTTCGTAAGACTTATATTCATATTTAGGTTTTGGGTTAACCAAAAAGCATGTGCTAGAACTTTATTTTTATGTGACGACATAGTTATCACAATTTATGTTATCGCCAAACGCATGGACTAGAAATGTAATTCAAGTATGGTTGTAAATGTTTGATGGCATAAATACTCTTTATGGTTTACATGGAGGGTGAGACTCTTGTTATAAGTGAAATAATGTAAGATACTCAATCTCCTTGAAAGCTATAGAGGCTAGGATTTTTATATCACAAAAAACTTACAACTATACTAGAATGACATTCTGGTTCTTACGTTTGGTAAGACATAAAAATTGATGATTCTGTATGTCGTCACGTAAAAGTAAAATGCTAAAAACACACATAAGATAAATTTGTCCTCATATACTTTGTTCATAAAAAATGTAATCCTTATCTAACCCTTATGTTAATAGGGCTCTTTTGAGTTAACCCTTGACCGAAAAACCTTCACTTTGTTAAGATCTAATACAAGTAAGCTTCTAGTTTAAAACCAATCAGGTTTATGTTAACCTTGCATATTTGTGAGTATGGATGTTAATTAGGTTCAAATCCAATTGGATCGAGTAAATTTGAGGTTGGAGCTATAAAAACATACCAAAAACGACCTTGTCATAATTTCGGGTTGATCGAATTCGGGTTTACTAGAAATGTGTAATGATATATAAATTTTTGTTTGGCTAATATTATAAGTTTACACGGACAAGTTTATAAAATTTATATAAAATATGTAAATTATTATTATCTTGGTCAATCAATTTTCCCTAAGCCCAAATAGGTTGGGTACCCCTATGTCTGGGTGGTTAGACTGTTTAACCAGAGAGTAAAGTACACGATTAGCGTCAAATATAGTCCCTTAAGTTACTTACATTTTATGATATCGATGTGATGGGTTCCCCATTACCTACATTTCCATACAATTATCTACACGTTTCATTTACTCTTGATTGGGTTTATTTTCGTAAACAATCACGGCTATAAGAAAAAACAATGCTATTAAAAGATGCCACAAATTACTATTACTACTAGTTATTAAATTGAAGATTTTATTTAACAGCAAACAATCTCAATTACTACATACACAGAGATTGTGTACACAAGAAAAATAATCGCTAATGCCTTTACAATAATCTTTGCAATCACTGTCTTTTGTACAATATGGACTAGGAACCTTACGATTAATCACGTTCTCGCCATTAGAAAGAGTTTGATCTGTCATTACCCACCCTTTGTCAGCAACAACAGTTGGTATTTGCAAACCTGTAACAATATTCTATTAGCCATATATAAGTTATGAGCGTGTTATAGAAATGGAGAGGATTATAGAGACGAAGATTACCACATATGAAAAGCAATAGTGTGACCACGAACACCGCCTTAAAAAAAGATTGCGCCATGTTTCAACAAATGAATTGTATAGCTACAAAAGGAGTAACCTGTTGTTGACTATTCTTTGTTTTGAAGTTGATAAATTAAACGCATACAACGAGATATAAATAATGCTCATTAACATTAATTACTATTTAATGTTTGTAGCTTTTAATTATGCATTCAATTAATTACTATAAAAGCATGTTTCGTTTGATTTTTTATTAGGTTCTATAAAATTAATGTGAAAGACGTTATATGAAACAAAAAAAGTTAATTGGATTAAGTTAGAATCAAAATAAAAGTGATGAGTTGATGACTTAATTGGAAGCATCAAACAAACACTCAATCAGTTACTTAATAAATTTACTTATTTATGAGTGGAGACAAAAAAAAAGTCATTATCAAACATTACCTTAGTGTTTCTAACTTGTAATCTTATATTCACAATCTCGTGCTAACTGATACTAGCAAGGTACATGCGGTAATGACATCAGATATTCTAGGATAAAAAATTTTGCGTAAAAAAATTTTGATCACAAATTTTTTATATTTACTTTACATTAGCAAGACTTTTAAAAAATAACTTTACCACACACTATGTCACATTAAATGTCGAATACATGTGCATAACATCTTGTTCTTGTATATTGTTCTATTCCGTTATATAATCTACATATGAACTTGGTGTGATCCTAGATTAATGGTTTTTACCATTAAGTCTAACAATCCCTAGACTCCACAATTGGTATCAGAGCCTAAGGCTCGTGATATCTTTTAACACCCCCAAATTTACTGCACAGCGAAACACACATTTGGGTGCTAGACACAAGCATCATTACACAAGATATATTGAACGACCTCAAAATGAGACGTTTAGAATATAAAATGAAATAATTTTAACAATTGTCTAAAACCTTCGATCCCAAATAAAACATATGTTTAGAAATTCAGAGAAGCGTTTCGGTCCCCCAAGGATCTCAACCATCCAACCAAATAGTTTTAGAACAAAACACAATCATAAGATAAATTGTTTACAACAAAGGGAAAGAAATAGTTTTAGACCAAACAACCACAAAAGCAAACCCGCAACCTTCTCAAGCAAGCTCCGCCATCGATCACCTTCGATTACCTAAAACACATGCTTTAAAGGGTCAACAGATAATGTTGAGCGAATCTATAGGTTTATCAAATCGTTATTTGAACACAAGAGAACACTAACTCATAATCATTTAATAATATTGAAGTGCACACAAACTATTATTCAAGTATTTCATCTTATAGAAAAATGTATATTAATTCTATTAAGCTCATGACACCGACCCCTTAACTTAGTCACCTAGGTCAAATATCGGCATGACTAGATGAAATCATTACCCTTTAGGGTATTTTCAGAATGCCCAAACACCCATAATTATTCCAAGTCTTTTACCCAACCAATCCACATTAGGGCTTCTAATTCTTGTTATATATGTATAATAAACCTTATTAAGGACCCTTAGGATCATATTATCATAGAAACTCATTAGGTTAATTTATAAAAACTCTAACCCGTTCATAAAACCACCCTTATCATAGTTGTAAAAATTAAACCTATAGTGCCACATCGAAGAACAAGAGATCAAGAACATGTATGAGTTGATGGTATCACCAACAACAAGTGACCAACATACCACACTAAGGAAAAGGGAAGAAAACCACAACTCCACCTATAATCACCAAGGTTCTTCAATGGAGGATAAGGAGAGAAAAACTTGAAAAATCAACAATGGAGGAATGGAATGAGGAATGATAAAACACGGTTCAAAAGTTTTCTAAGGAATTATGGACTAAATATTACATGTTTCCTATAATATAAGAAATGTTTCAAAAGTTTCACATTATTACTTAATATAATACATTGTCTAAAAAAAAGATATCCCTGTTTATTTTTACATTTCATTCCTGAAATAACCTAGACTTTCAAAAATATAATATTTTTTTGTTGTAAAATACACCATAAAACCGTATTTATATTTATAGTAAGTTTATCTTTACTTTATGTTATATTTTATTTCCAAAATATTATAACATAAGGTTTAATATTCAAATTTCTTTATTTATTTAAAAACCCATACTTTTTATTATATGAAATAAAAATAAAAAATCCATATTTTTAAGATTCGGGTTTTACATGAATACTATGATTTCCTTATAAACCCTTTCCCACTTCCTAGTCTAGGCGATGTGGGACATTTTTATTTTCCGAAAATTGTGTTTCATGAGTCTCACTTTGAGATGATATCTCATTCATATTAACACCAATTTGGACATACTTTAGCTTATTATGAAGCTCTCTTCAAGTATAACACAAAACTACTAATTATTACCAATATATATAACATATACATATATAAAATTATGTCCAAACTTTGCAAAAACTAACTTTGCATAAATAAAATTTCCAACAGTTATTTAGAACATATCGAATACATGTTTAAGTAAATACTTTTCCTTATTTGAAAACTTATTCAAATGACTTTTCTGTGTTGAAAAAAGACTTGTTGTAATTATTATGATTGATTTGAGAAACTCTAACCGTTTGATGGATAGTTTGGAGCTCCTATTGAGGTATTTATTTTTAATATTCATTTATTTTTTTGTTTTTTAAAAAGCTTTGTTGAAACATGATGCATTGAACCTTATTTGTGTGTTTTTTTAAAAACCTTATTTGTTAGTATATGGTTTTTTAATTAATAAAATCTAATAACATTAATGGTATGTAAGAAGAAAAAGTTAATAATTTTGATTGCATATGCTCTTACAATCTTTATTTCCATAGTCTTGCTAGAACAAACTAATTACGAAAAGACATCATTTATACACTAGAGCTTTTTTACATACTAAGATGTTAGCCCTAAAATGTGAGCGTCATTTACGGAATTACAATAGTTTAATATAGCAAGGACTAGTATCGTCACTTTTTATAAGTGAGATACACCCCGGCTATATATACCCCTCCATACTTCCATGGAGGGGTGGGGATTGTCATTTTTCTTGTTCTACTTTCTCTCTCAATAAAATACACACTAAATAGTCTCTCTCTCTCTCTTTCTCTCTCTAAAAATGTCTAAACATCTATTTTATCCTCCCCGACCTTCGGATTGTACCATGTTAGCTTGAATCTTATGTGATAACATAAGAGATCACATATGCTACACATTTTCATTTCATAACAAACTCGATGAAGAGTTGAAGAATATGGTATTAATCGTTGACTAGTACTCTAGTTTTTTTAAATGCAATGTAGGTCGATAGTAATAGTATAATATATATTTGTTTTCAGTTTTTTTGGCAGTTTATTCTATTTTTACCAAATAAAAGTGATGAGTTGATGACTTAATTGGAACAAACACTCAATCAAATACTTAATAAATTTACTTATTTATGAGTTGAGACAAAAAAAGTTATTATCAAACATTACCTTAGTGTTTCTAACTTGTAATCTTATATTCACAATCTAGTGTTAACTAATACTAGCAAGGTACATGCGGTAATGACGTCAGATATTCTAGTATAAACAATATTGCAAAAAAAATTTGATCACAAATTTTTTTATAATTACTTTACATTAGCGAGACTTAAAAAAAATAACTTTATTCACGTTAAATGTCGAATACATGTGCATAAAATCTTGTTCTTGGATCTTGTTCTATTCCACTATGTAATCTACATATGAACATGGTGCAATCCTAGATTAATGGTTTTTACCATTAAGTATAACAATCCCTAGACTCCACAATTGGTATCAAAGCCTAAGGCTCGTGATATCTTCTAATACCCCCAAGTTTACTACGCAGCGGAACACACATTTGGGTGCTAGACACAAGCATCATTACACAAGATATACTGAACGACCTCAAAATGCGACGTTTAGAATATAAAATGAAATAATTTTAATAATTGTCTAAAACCTTCGATCCCAAATAAAACATATGTTTAGAAATTTAGAGAACCGTTTCGGTCCCCCAAGAATCTCAACCATCCAACCAAATAGTTTTACCACAAAACACAATCATAAGATAAATTGTTTACAACAAAGGGAAAGAAATAGTTTTAGACCAAACAACCACAAAAGCAAATCCGCAACCTTCCCAAACAAGCTCCGCCATCGATCACCTTCGATTACCTAAAACACATGCTTTAAAGGGTCAACAAATAATGTTGAGAGAATCTATAGGTTTATCAAATCGTTATTTGAACATAAGAGAAAATTAAATCATAATCATTTAATAATATTGAAGTGCACACAAACTATTATTCAGGTATTTCATCTTATAAAAAATCTATATTAATTATATTAAGCTCATGACACCGACCCCTTCTCTTAGTCACCCACGCCAAATGTCGGTATAACTAGATAAAATCATTTCCCTTCTAGGGTATTTTTAGATTGCCCAAACACCCATAATTATTCCAAGTGTTTTACCGAACCAATCCACATTAGGGCTTCTAATTCTTGTTATATATGTATAATAAACCTTATTAAGGACCCTTAGGATCATATTATCATAAAAACTCATTAGATTAATTTATAAAAACTCTAACCACCATTCATATATATTTGAGTTCATAAAACCACCCTTATCATAACTATAAAATTAAACCCATAGTGCCGCATCAAAGAACAAGAGATCTTGAACATGTATGATTTGATGGTATCACCACCAACAAGTCACCAACACACCACCCCAAGGAAAAGGGAAGAAAACCATAACTCCACCTAGAATCACCAAGGTTCTTCAATGGATGATAAGGAGAGAAATACTTGAAAAATCAACAATGAAGGAATGGAATGGGGAATGATAAACACGGTTCAAAAGTTTTCTAGGGAATTATGGAATAAATATTTATTTGTTTCCTATAATATAAGAAACATGTTCCAAAAGTTTCATATTATTACTTAATATATACATTGTATAAAAATTAAAAGATATCCATGTTTATTCTTACATTTCATTCCTGAAATAACCTACACTTTCAAAAATATAAAATTTTTTGTTGTAAAATACACCATAAGACCGTATTTCTATTTATAGTACGTTTTTCTTTACATTATGTTATACTAGCTAAAAGACCCGTCAAATTGCCGGGGTTTTTAAGAAAAAATGTGAAAAAGAGATAGATACCGGTAAGTATAGAGATCATTCTAAGTTAATATGAAAATCATCGATTATGTTCTCTCACTATTTAAAAGAGAACTTAGGTCACAAAGTAAGCTTATTTTTTTTAAGATTATCGATCATATTCGTATCTAATCGTTAAACGAACCCTTTTAATAGAGCAAGGTGCAAGGAGTTATAAGCGAGTTATGGGTTTCGTCGCGTAAGTTTTTATCCTATAACACCCATGAAAGATAAAAAAAAATACGATTCTTATAACACTAACAAAAAATACCACTGTACGCACACTAAATAAATGTACGCAAAGACACGAACTCAACACTATTTAGGCGACGAGGACCCCTCTGACACCATCATAGGTTGAAGCTACCTATGATATGAGTTTAGAATGAATGTGGTTATTGTGCTCTAATTATATAATTATTGTCCAAATAATTTATAAGATTACACCAGAATTTGCACAACACAAAAGAGTGAAGGGGTAGGTTAATGAGGTATAAAATTACACAAGGGCTTCGAAAGTTTTTTTATATTATTAGTGTAACGTTTGATATGTCGTAATCAAAGTAAAAAAAGAAAATATCATTATGACATAATGAAAAAATTATGTTTGTTACACTTGCATGTAAGCCACATTACATGCACTCAGTTATTACGTCAAACATTTAAATTATTCATTCACTAAAAGTCTATTTCTTTTATATTACATCTTAGAATAAAATTAAAACTACATTAAATTCCTCTACCAATTACCCACCAAAATAAACATGTGCAGGTCTTTTAGTTATTGAAAACATTACATCTTAGGTGCCGTTTGGTTCAAAATTTTGAAATTCTAAAATTTAAATCCTGGTAAACTAAAATTCCTAAGAATTCAAAATTCCAGAATTTAAAATGTTTAAGCCTGTTTGGTTGACAGAAATTTATAATATTTTGAAATTATGATTTTTAAATGAACCAATTAATGAATAAATATTTTTAAATAAATTTTTATTAAAAAGTTAAAAATCGAATTTTCACTTTTTTTATAAAAAATTAAAAAAATTTATAAAACATTTATATAAATTCTATAAAAAAAATCTATAAAAAAATTCTATAAAATTTTTAAACAATTTAAATAAATTTATTAAAAAATTCCATATTATTTAAAAAAAAGTTTATAACAATTTATATAAATTTATAAAAAAATTCGAAATTTTTTATAAAATATTTATTTAATTTTTATAAAAGGTTTCTATAAATTTTATAACCAATTTATATAAATTTTATAAAAACTTTTGTTTGTGTTAAGTAATAGTTGATGCAAAATATATAAATCGATTGACTTATTAATGTATTTTTTTGTATAACTTTTATTAAGTTAAAGTTAAAAAATTAAGGACGGGGAAATATTATTTTATTTTCAAAGAAAAAATAAATAGTAAAAGAGGAATGCAAAAATGTTGTGTGGGTGAAATTTTTTTTAAATAATACTACATGTTAGAGACTTAAACAACACTCGTCTATTAATTTAAAGTGTTGGGAATCTAAACTTGTTAGATTCCCTGTTCATTGATTTAAACATAATTAGGCTGATAGATAGTCCCTTGCCTGTGCCTAGGAGGCAGGCAAGTTTCGCAAGACTCACAGAGATCCGAGTCTCTGTGAGCAACCTCAGAGGAGTCCATGTCAGAGACATTGTCAGGGAAGTCGAAGATTACCTGAAGACATACTCCTTGGCTGTGATGGATAACAGCCAAGATGTATTAGGGACTCTGAGGGGTTGAGAGTTAACAGGGGTGGCAATACCCTGATAACTCTCAGCACACTTTGGACATGCCATTTGTGTGTTCGAGAATATGAAGAATAAGGAAACTGTTTTGGACAACTGTTCATTAAAGCATAATGGAAGACTACCAAGAATAGAAGGACATCATGTGACTGATGTGGGAACTTGTAAAAGCTTGTGTAGTCGACATCAAGTACTGTTTAAGTCAAACTCGTAACACTATAAATAGGATGTGTATCCATGCATTAATGTTCAACACTTTGAGATATTAAGAACATTAGTGCGTATAACTTAGTGAATCAAACAGCTACGACTGTATTCATAAGTTAAGGTTTATTGTTGTTCAAAGTGTGCACAACACATTGTCATCAAACGGTGTTATCCATAACACTTGTAATTCTTTATTATACAATAATAAGATTACGTTTGAAAAGTAATACCTTGTGTTGATTAAGTTAAGATTAGGGTTTCTTGCATTGATTAGGGACTTTCAATTGGTATCAGAGCGGTGTTTGATACTAAAACCTTCAAGAAACATCGTTCTCCGTTTTATAATCAAGATCCACCATGCCGGAAACCTCTAGCCCACACTCACCTTCCACAAACCCATCTTCACCAAGACTTAACCCCCCAGCAAATGACGATGATCTACCCCAACTTCTTGACTCAAGAGGTGGATCACACGTAACCAGTGTACCAGTCTTTGATGAAGAAGACTTTGCCAGTTGGAAGAGTCAATTTCTTGTATACCTTGATGGACTTGAACCTTTTCTCTTAGAAATTTTAGAAAATGGTCCATATATTCCCATGGCGCTTACTTCTACTGAAGAAAACCCTCTTCCCAAGCCTGTCAAACAATGGACCGCAGCTGATAGGAAATTAGCAAACCAAGATAAACGTCTCAAAAGCATCATAATTTCCTGTCTTCCAAAGCATATCATGAAGTCTGTCATTCAGTGTCCCACAGCTAAACAAATGTGGACAGACCTCATTCTTGGCCATGAAGGACCCTCTGAAACAAGAGAGACAAAGATTCAGGCACTCAGACTTCAGTTTAATGCCTTTAAGTCTCTTGAAGGTGAAAAAGTTCAGCAAACCTATACTAGGCTGAAGATTCTTCTAAATGACCTCGCTATGAATGATGTCACTATTGGTCAAGCTGAGATCAATGCCACTTTTGTCAACAGCCTTCCAAGAAAGTGGCTGAGCATGAATCAGACTCAGAGAGCTAACAACTCAATCAAAAATGATACCCTTGCTCAGCTCTATGGTAAGTACAATTATGAAGAAGGGCTGATCGATACTATCTACAAATCAGAGACTGAAAGATTTGTAGTCCAAGGAGCATCTTCCAAAGCTTTGATCTCTGCAACACATCCTCTTGACAGCGATTCTGATATTGAAGAAGATACCCGTAGCAGCCAAGAGTTCTTGTCAGACCTCAATGCAGAATTTCATGAAAGAGCACTGCTAGCCAATCAAAGAAGATACTATAAAAGATCTGGAAGAGTAGGATCAGCTAGCAAACCAACTGACAGGTCAAAAGAAACATGTTTTGCCTGTGGAAAGCTTGGACATTTTCAAAAAGAATGTCCTTCCACCAAAACATCCTCACCCTCTTATCCATCATCTTCATCCAAACCCTACAAGTTCAAACAACATAACAACTCATCTCAATCCAATTCTTCAGACACTGAAAAGAAGGATTACAAAAATAAGTACAAGGCACTTAAAGCTGAGTTAGAACATATGAACTTGAAGATTGAAGCTATGTCCAAAAAGAAAGGTGGTGAGAAAAAGGCTGAGAAAGGGTTGGTTGCTGAAACCTATGATTGGAATGATGAACCATTGACTTCAGATGAAGAAGACACCACAAGAGTCAGGGCTTTTATGGCGATAGTTGAGGATGAACCAGCTGTTGGAAAAGGTGATGCAAGATCAGGACAATGGGTTGACATCACAATGAAAAAGGTACACAGGCTTCTATCTATGTCTGACAGTGATGAATGAAAGCATGTCCTTGATTACACCATTGTTGATTTGCACTTTGTTAAGGAACAAAGAAAGAACCTACTTGATAAGTTTCACTCTGTTAAAACTGAAATGATAAATACTAAGGCTGAATGTGAAACTCTCAGGCGGGTTAACTTAGAGAAAATATCCCTGCAAAATGAAGTAGCTAGATTAACCTTGAAAAACATAGCTTTAAATGATCAAGTCACTGAATTGAACAAGATTATTGAAAAATGGCTGTGTGCTAGGTTTACTATTGATGAATTGCTTAGGGATGAAGTGCCTGCTGACTTAAACAGGGATATAACTGCTAAGAATAAAAAGCTGAGGATTCTCACCAAACCCAAAGACATTGTCTTTAAATCTACAGAGACTATTCATATGTCAGATACTTCTTTGACTAATGACCCTGTCTCTGAAGATGTGGCTGAGCTACCACCATTGCCCAAACTCTCTGGAGTTGAACCTAGCAGTTCTTCTAGATCTGCTAAGGATGAACTTAAGACAGATATTGAGAATCCTCTAGCTAAAGTTTTTCGTGTGCCTGCTAAACCAACTGGTAAACAAGTAGCTTTTAAGCCTGTTTCTACTAAAGCTGTGAATAAGGTTGACCCCACCACTGAAGATCGCCTGTTGTCTCTTATGAAAGAAGTAGAACTCTTGAAACAACACATTAAGCCTTCCGCTGAATGCTCTACTTCTCATGAACCTAAGTCTGTCCTAGGTGAACCCAAAGGGGAAAGGTTAATCAAACCTTATTGCAATGTTTGTAAGAATTCTCACCACTCGACCTTAGATCATGACAGACACATGGCAGCTAAAAGAGCTCAGACACCCTCTAGGGACAGACCACAGAGTTCCAAAAGACAACAGGGAAATTATAATTCTTATCCTCCCTGTAAATTCTGTGGGTTCACAGACCATCACTCAGACGAGTGTGGTGACTTCCCTGGGTGTGATATCTGTGGGAGTTATAACCATGAAACTATGAACTGTCCATCCCAACGCCAAAAGTTTTTCAGGAACACAAGAGTTGCTAACAAGCAATTCAGGGAACCCACTGGAAAGTGGGTTCACCATAGGAACTAATCTGTTTCTATGTATCTGTGCAGAAATATCTCAAGGAATCGGTATGGTATCTAGATAGTGGCTGTTCTAGACACATGACAGGGATTCAACAATACCTGCACAGATACTCAAAGGAGCCAGGTCCCAAAGTGGTATTTGGAGATAACTCTTCAGGTGACACAGAAGGATATGGCTCAGTGAATTGCAATGGGATCACATTTACCAGGGTTGCATATGTGAATGGTCTTAAGCACAATCTTATTAGCATCAGTCAATTATGTGATGCTGATTATAAGGTTTTGTTTACTAAGACTCAGGGAACCATATTCAACAAAAATAATGATGTTGTGCTGGTTGCACCTAGAAGGATAGATGTTTATGTCATCAACATGGCTGTGTGCTCTGAAGACAGCTCAAATTGTTTTCTTGCCAAAGCCTCTGAAAGTGTCAACTGGCTGTGGCACAAGAGACTGTCTCATCTCAACTTCAAGAACATCAATAAGATAGCCACTCAAAACTTGGTTGCTGGTCTACCTTCAGTGATGTTTTCCAAAGACAAAACTTGTTCTGCCTGTGTCAAAGGAAAACATCACAGGTCTTCATTCAAGACTAGGCAATCATTCTCTATTGACAAGTGCTTACATCTCCTTCACATGGACTTGTTTGGGCCTGTCAAACCTCAAACCATTAATCACAACAAATACACCTTGGTCATAGTTGATGAATTTTCAAGATATACATGGGTGTTTTTCCTCAGAAGGAAAAGTGATGCTCTGATACCAATTGAAAGTCCCTAATCAATGCAAGAAACCCTAATCTTAACTTAATCAACACAAGGTATTACTTTTCAAACGTAATCTTATTATTGTATAATAAAGAATTACAAGTGTTATGGATAACACCGTTTGATGACAATGTGTTGTGCACACTTTGAACAACAATAAACCTTAACTTATGAATACAGTCGTAGCTGTTTGATTCACTAAGTTATACGCACTAATGTTCTTAATATCTCAAAGTGTTGAACATTAATGCATGGATACACATCCTATTTATAGTGTTACGAGTTTGACTTAAACAGTACCTGATGTCGACTACACAAGCTTTTACAAGTTCCCACATCAGTCACATGATGTCCTTCGGCGTTTCCCGTACCAAAAGCCTCCAATGTGAACTTCGAGATCAACGAGAGCATCATCGCCTCCAATAACGCCATTGGATGGATCAAGGCACCAAACAACACCTACTCAGATCTGGTAAATTTCATGCAGAATTGTGACCTAAACGAAGCCTTCACCAAATCTCCATCCACCTTTTACCAAGAATACCTTAGGGAATTCTGGTATTCTGCTGAAGTAGTTGAAGACACCATTACCTTTAGCCTTTCTTGCAATGAACATCCTTTTGCCTTTTCCCTCAATGATTTTTCTAGTGTGGCCGGACTCAAACATGGAGATGAATGCTTGAAGACAGTTGACAAAAAGGCTGTCAAGGAAGCCTTAGCCACACTAAAACCCTGCCATGATGTTAACCCTGCACTTACGCCAGCTGAGGTCCTCGCCAAAGCCCCTCTGAAGATAAAGTACTTTACTCCTATGTGGCGTGTCCTCTTCACCCACATTGTGAAGTCCCTGGGAGGAATGCAGGGATCACAGGATCAGATGTCGTCCAATCATCAGGCTATTGCATATGGACTTATCTGGGGAGCTGATGTTGATTTTGGTAGCATCCTTTTCTCAAACCTGGTAGAACAACTGAAAGGACGGAATCAGGTCAGGGAAAAGAACATCTGTTATGTGCGTTACCTATCCCTGATCTTTGAAAGTTTGCTGGGAGAGAATTACCATAACAAGGCCTTGACAGCTCTAAAGCCCTATCGCATCACAAGCGCCATCTACAAGGAGATAGGAGCTGAGGATATCCCTGTCACTGCACACATGCTGAACGTTGCCAACCAGGTACCCAACGCTGAGAAGCCCTTGCTCCCTTCCTCTGTGAAGGTGAATACTTCTAGTGTCGCTGGCAAGTCTACGTCTTTGACCTCTGGGCAGCACACTACTAAGTCCAAGGCTTCATCTGGCCAACAGCCAAAGAAGAAGAAAATCCCCTCTTCTTCCCAACCTAAAGCTGTTAGTAAGGCCAAGGAAAAGAAGATTGACACCGCCTCTGGTCCAGATACTCTTGTGGATACAGAATCTTTGGCTGACAAACAACAGGCATCTAGTGTCTCTAGGTCAGCAGAGACTACAGGAAACCAGCCAAACCTAGCTGATATCTCGCAGGTAATCAGTGTACATTTTTAGAGGTTCACAATCAACCACTCTCATTTGTCTGTAGGAGAGAGTGGTGAAGTTAGGGTAATCCTCGACCCATAGAAGTCTGTCATTTCACTTAGAATACTTTAAGACTTCTGTACACTCTGTTTTTGCACCAGGGAGTGATTCATTTGTGTTTATAAAGCACCCCGATGACCCTGAACCATCTAGACAGTATTCAGGCTAACAACAACCTGAATACATTAATGTCTCAACCTTGAAGGCTGTACTTCACACAGCCTCTTGGTTCCCTCATTAAAAGAGTCCCAAAGGATTTATCCTTTCAAGGGGAGCTGAATCATCACCCTCAGCTTTCCTATGGGCAGCGTAACAGGCGACCTACAACAACATATGTTTCACTCTTAAAAGAGTCCCAAAGGTTTTACCTTTTGGGGGGGGGCTGAATAATCACACTCAGCTTTCCTAGGGGCAGCGAATGGCGATCATTAAACAACATATGTTTCACAATCAAAAGAGTCCCAAAGGTTTTTACCTTTTGGGGGGCTGAATAATCACACTCAGCTTTCCTAGGGGCAGCGAATGGCGACCATTAACCACACTTCATTCACACTTAAAAGAATCCCAAGGATTTATCCTTTGGAGTGGCTGAGTAATCACCCTCAGCCTCTCTGGGACAGCGAAATGGCGACCATTCACTTTATATTTTCCCCTGTTACTAACTACAACAAACTTGCAGGCTGAAATTGTACAGCCAGTCCAAGAACCTCAGGTACATGAAAAGGAGGCTGAAACAACAACTCAGGACATTCCGAATGAAGAGGAACTTGTGCTCAATGCTGATGAAGAAATGCTTTCTGTAGAAGATTATGTCGCTGAGTTTGAACCAATGCCTGAAGATGAATTCCCTGAGGGAATGTTTGATGAAGAGGAGGAAGAAGATGAGGATGACCAGCTGTCAGCCTCTCCTCCTAAAGAAGATGACAAGACTTCTCCTCTCAAGGAAGCTGTTGACACACAAAACTCTGCTACATCTGCAACAACAGTCTTCCAAAGACCAATATATGATCCAACAGCTGAATTCCTCTTGTTTGATCATCCTACCCAGACTAACTTCGACTTGATTCCAAGGGAGGATGATTTTGCTCAACAAAGCCTCAATATCAAGAATCTTCAGCCTGTACACCATCAGTCTGATATTGAGCGCTTATCAAGAAAGCTGGACGTGATCAAGTCAGAGATGCACAATTTTACTGTCACTTTTCTAGGCATTATAAAGAAGGCTGTGACTGAGGCTGTCACTGAACCTATTCAGGAAGGTGCCAGAATAGGTGTGTCTCAGGGACTAAGTCATCTCTCGACACGGATCAAGGATGCAATTGACTCTGTTGTCCCAGCCATGTTCCATGAACAAGAAAACAATATGAACAGGCACTTCAATGCGGTTCGCAACAGGCAATACAACCATGCTGGTTTTATTATCAGGCGTGTTCAAGCTAATACCAATGCCAATGCAAACCTCTTGCTGAAGATTGCCAGGGCTTCGAGGAAGAGACAACGTGCCATGGCTGCCTCTGTGGAGCAGATTGCAAGAAGATTTCAGGCACGTTCATCCAAGCATCAGGGAAGTAAGGATGAACGTGAGGGGGAGAAGACCAATATACTCAGCCTTGCATCTGCTGAACAAGGCTCATCTTCAGCCAATCCCTCACCAACACCTGTTCCTCTTCAAGTCATCACACCAGTTATAGTACCTGATGATGAGGATCAGACTCAGGGGGAGCAACAAACACTAGATGGAGCTGACTCATCTAAATCCATGATCTTAGTTAACATCAGCAAGCCTGAGGATGATGATGAACCAGCAGCCAAGAAACTTAAATTCACTGTGAGCTCCCTACCTAAATCTATTCAAAATCAGGCTCAGACAGCGTTCCTCAAAAGAGCTGATGATTTGAAAAACATAAGTGTGGAGTCCTCTGTCTCAAAGAAAGGTAAAGAGATAGTTTTGGTTGATACTGATACCAAACTTAAGAAGATAGCTGCGATGCTAGAGACAGGAGGATCCACAACAGACCTTTCCCACTTTTCAACCTTTACACCTTCCGATGAGAGTCCTTTAACGCCTGAAGAAATAGAGCAACAGGCTGAAGAATTCAAAAGACTAAATGAGCTCAAGGCAGCCAAAGAATTAAATGAAGCTACTCTGAGGAAGATGACACCACCTGAAAGGGAAAAACAAAAACAAAGGTTGAGGGAAATGGAACTCAAACGCGCTGAGGCCCTAAAGAAAGTCAAAGCTGACTATGATGCCTGCGTGAACAACAGGTATGCTGCTGGCAAGATAACCAAGTTTAGATACACCATTCACAAATCCACAAACACCCCACAGATGATATTATGGAGGGAAAATCAACAGAGGAATATGGATGTGTTTGACAACTTCAGGTTAAAAACACTTGGGTTATCAGAATGGTTTGAACTCGAAGCCTTAGCTGCCAAAAAGTCTGGACAGGCAAATTTCCTTCTGCTTAAAACTCTTAAGGCTAAGTTTAACTGGATCAAGGAAACTGCTGCCAAACTCAAGATTGATCCTCCACCACAGCTTTTCGAACAAGGACCCCCAAAGACAGGCAACAAAAGAAGAAGAATTTCCCAAATCATTGATGAAACTTTTGTTACTGAAGATGTTCGTGTGGATGGCATGCACAGGGATCTGATCCTTCCTAATGGTATAGTTGGCCCTGTTGATGGTCAGACATACTCAGTGCCTGAAAGAGGAATGGCGTTTATGAACAAAGCCTGCCAATATGCTTTTCAGAGGGAAGATGAGCTTTGCCTGGCTTCAACTATTCAGCTACTCTGTCACAAGAAGTGTCTCAAGATCAACTCAGAGTATTCCAAGAAGTTTGCAAAGACTTTGCAGGATGAAATTGATAACAGATTAGATGTGGCCGAAGCTGAAGAAAGAATCAAAAATGATGACTATTGAAGATAGTGTCAGCCCTTTTACCTTCATCTTTTATTTAACTTATGTAATGAACTTGTAATTTTTCTTTAAGTCTTAATAAAATCATGAGGTATGTTTGTTTAGATCTGTTATGTGTAAGAAGAAGCTGTTAAACTCACTTACCTTAACTTAGTTAGATCTAGCACTATTTATGTTTAAATAGGGGCAGATTGTTGGGAATCTAAACTTGTTAGATTCCCTGTTCATTGATTTAAACATAATTAGGCTGATAGATAGTCCCTTGCCTGTGCCTAGGAGGCAGGCAAGTTTCGCAAGACTCACAGAGATCCGAGTCTCTGTGAGCAACCTCAGAGGAGTCCATGTCAGAGACATTGTCAGGGAAGTCGAAGATTACCTGAAGACATACTCCTTGGCTGTGATGGATAACAGCCAAGATGTATTAGGGACTCTGAGGGGTTGAGAGTTAACAGGGGTGGCCATACCCTGATAACTCTCAGCACACTTTGGACATGCCATTTGTGTGTTCGAGAATATGAAGAATAAGGAAACTGTTTTGGACAACTGTTCCTTAAAGCATAATGGAAGACTACCAAGAATAGAAGGACATCATGTGACTGATGTGGGAACTTGTAAAAGCTTGTGTAGTCGACATCAAGTACTGTTTAAGTCAAACTCGTAACACTATAAATAGGATGTGTATCCATGCATTAATGTTCAACACTTTGAGATATTAAGAACATTAGTGCGTATAACTTAGTGAATCAAACAGCTACGACTGTATTCATAAGTTAAGGTTTATTGTTGTTCAAAGTGTGCACAACACATTGTCATCAAACGGTGTTATCCATAACACTTGTAATTCTTTATTATACAATAATAAGATTACGTTTGAAAAGTAATACCTTGTGTTGATTAAGTTAAGATTAGGGTTTCTTGCATTGATTAGGGACTTTCATAAAGTCTTATGGGTTTGTGAATCCCAAAGATGCATTTATTCCTATCGAGCATTACCAATCTATTAATATTGTATTTCTTTTTATTCCGAAGGCGCGACACCTTTATATTTAACGCTTCCATATCAAGTATTTATTTTAAAACTGTGTGGTACAGAGAAATTTAAAATTTCACATTTTCATAACTTAGCGTATCTAGATTATATATCTATATTATAACTTTATATCATGAGACACTATAAACTTTTTTAAAAATCATTATAAATGACCCGATTGTAAACGTTTTTATTGAAATAAAAATAAACCGATAAAGCTATACGTAGTACAATATAACCTAAAAGATGATGCAAAAGTATGAAACTCAATTGTCCTTCACTTGTGGGAAATCAGATATCAATAAATTAATTAATGAACTTTTGCGACGGTAGAACCATATATGAATGACCCGATTTTTATTGAAACCAACTAAACTATTGTCATGACTTTTGAATAAAAAATGTTAATGTTGTAGATGTCCAATATTAAATTCATTACCAGTAGTATTACTTTCTTTTAACACATTTATTATTTTTTATCATTAGCAATCAAAGTGTTACGTAGATATTACATAGTAATGCCTTAAACGTGCATATAGTTCATCCACCCGCATACGTTTTGAAATATATGTATTTATTAGATATTAGATTATTAGATGCGTTTTATACTTTGAAAAGAAAATGGTAACTTTAATATAATATTCAATAAGACGAATATTAGACGTCTTAATTACACTATTTACCTTTATTAACTACAATCTAAATAAATGCTTTCTTAAACATCTTGAAAACCTTTTAAAAATAGATGTACGTAACTGATTTAGTCAATCTTTTTAAAATGAAACAAGACCAGTGATTAAAATTACAGACTGTTGAAAATTAATAAGTCCACGTGGCGGCACCAGAATGACCCTTATTTAAGGAAAAAATTAATTAGGAGTTGTTTATAGACTTGTACAATGACTGCTTTAAAGACTTGTATAAAACTTTGTTATATTAGATATAATAGATTTAATTTCCAAAATATTATAACATAATGTTTAATATTCAAACTTCTTTATTTATTTAAAAAACCATACTTTATATTATATGAAATAAAAATAAAATATCCATATTTTTAAAATTTGGGTTTTACATGAATACTATGATTTCCTTATAAACCAATTCCTACTTTCTAGTCTGAGCGATGCGGGACATTTTATTTTCCGAAAATTATGTTTCATAAGTCTCACTTTGAGATGATATCTCGTTCATATTAACACCAATTTGTACATACTTTAGCTTATTGTGAAGCTCGATTCAAGGATAACACAAAACTACTAATTATTACGAATATATATAACATATACATATATAAAATTATGTCTAAACTTTGCAAAAACTAACTTGGCATAAATAAAATTTCCGACAATTATTTAGAACATATCGAATGCAGGTTTAAGTAAATACTTTTCCTTATTTGAAAACTTATTCAAATTACTTTTCTGTGTTGAAAAAAGACTTGTTGTAATTATTATGAATGATTTGAGAAACTCTAACTGTTTGATGGATAGTTTGGAGCTCCTATTGAGGCATTTATTTTTAATATTCATTTATTTTTTTGGTTTTCAAAAAGCTTTGTTGAAACTTGATGCATTGAACCTTATTTGTGTTTAGAACAAACTAATTACGAAAAGACATCATTTATACACCCGAGCTTTTTTACATACTAAGATGTTAGCCCTAAAATGTGAGCGTCATTTACGGAATCATAATAGTTTAATATAGCAAGGACTAGTATCGTCACTTGTTATAAGTGAGATACACCCCAGCTATATATACCCTTTCATACTTCCATGGAGGGGTGAGGATTACCATTTTTCTTGTTCTACTTTCTCTCTTAATAAAACACACACTTAATAGTCTTTGTCTCTTTCTCTCTCTAAAAATGTCTAAACATCTATTTTATCCTCCCCGGCCTTCGGATTATACCATGTTAGCTTGAATATTATGTGATAACATAAGAGATCACATATGCTACCCATTTTCATTTCATAACAAACTCGATGAATAGTTAAAGACTATGGTATTAATCGTTGACTAATACTCTTAGTTTTTTTAAATGCAATGTAGTTCGATAGTAATAATACAATATATATTTGTTTTTAGTTTTGTTGGTCGTTTATTCTATTTTTACCAAATAAAAGTGATGAGTTGATGACTTAATTGGAAGACCCTCACTTCTAGGACTTTTTCTAAAAAGTCTTGTATTATTATAAGCATCAAACGAACACTCAATCAGTTACTTAATAAATTTACTTATTTATGAGTTGAGACAAAAAAGGTTATTATCAAACATTACCTTAGTGTTTCTAACTTGTAATCTTATATTCACAATCTTGTGTTAACTAATACTAGCAAGGTACATGCGGTAATAACGTCAGATATTCTACATATGAACTTGGTGCAATCCTAGATTAATGGTTTTTACTATTAAGTCTAACAATTCCTAGACTCCACAATTGGTATCAAAGCCTAAGGATCGTGATATCTTCTAACACCCCCAAGTTTACTACGCAACGAAGCACACATTTGGGTGCTAGACACAAGAATCATTACACAAGATATATTAAACGACCTCAAAATGAGACGTTTAGAATATAAAATGAAATAATTTTAACAATTGTCTAAAACCTTCGATACCAATTAAAACATATGTTTAGAAATTCAGAGAAGCGTTTCGGTCCCCCAAGGATCTCAACCATCCAACCAAATAGTTTTACTACAAAACACAATCATAAGATAAATTGTTTACAACAAACGGAAAGAAGTAGTTTTAGACCAAACAACCACAAAAGCAAACCCGCAACCTTCCCAAAAAAGCTCCGCCATCGATCACCTTGGATTACCTAAAACACATGCTTTAAAGGGTCAACAAATAATGTTGAGCAAATATAAAGGTTTATCAAATCGTTATTTGAACACAAGAGAAAACTAAATCATAATCATTTAATAATATTGAAGTGCACACAAACTATTATTCAGGTATTTCATCTTATAAAAAATCTATATTAATTATATTAAGCTCATGACACCGACCCCTTAACTTAGTCACCCACGCCAAATGCCAGCATGACTAGATGAAATCATTGCCCCTCTAAGGTATTTTTAGATTACCCAAACACCCATAATTATTCCAAGTGTTTTACCCAACCAATCCACATTAGGGCTTCTAATTCTTGTTATATATGTATAATAAACCTTATTAAGGACCCTTAGGATCATATTATCATAAAAACTCATTAGGTTAATTTATAAAAACTCTAACCACCATTCATATATATTTGAGTTCATAAAACCACCCTTATCATAGAACAAGAGATCAAGAACATGTATGATTAGATAGTATCACCACCAACAAGTCACGAACACACCACCCCAAGGAATAGGGAAGAAAATCATAACTCCACCTAGAATCACCAAGGTTCTTCAATGGAGGATAAGGAGAGAAAAATTTGAAAAATCAACAATGGAGGAATGGAATGGGGAATGATAAACACGGTTCAAAAGTATTCTAGAGAATTATGGACTAAATATTACATCTTTCCTATAATATGAGAACATGTTCCAAAAGTTTCATATTATTACTTAATATAATACATTGTCTAAAAATTAAAATATTTCCATGTTTATTCTTACATTTCATTCCTGAAATAACCTACACTTTCAAAAATATAAAATTTTTTGTTGTAAAATACAACATAAAACCGTATTTCTATTTATAGTAAGTTTTTCTTTACTTTATGTTATATTTAATTTCCAAAATATTATAAAATATGGTTTAATATTCAAACTTCTTTATTTATTTAAAAACACATACTTTATATTATATGAAATAAAAATAAAAAATACATATTTTTAAAATTCGGTTTTTACATGAATACTGTGATTTCCTTATAAACCCATTCCTTATAAACCCATTCCCACTTCCTAGTCTAGGCGATTTGGGACATATTTATTTTCCGAAAATTGTGTTTCACGAGTCTCACTTTGAGATGATATCTCATTCATATTAACACCAATTTGGACATACTTTAGCTTATTGTGAAGCTCTCTTCAAGGATAACGCAAAACTACTAATTATTACGGATATATATAACATATACATATATAAAATTATGTTCAAACTTTGCAAAAACTAACTTTGCATAAATAAAATTCCCAACAGTTATTTAGAAAATATCGAATACAGGTTTAAGTAAATACTTTTCCTTATTTGAAAAGTTATTCAAATGATTTTTCTGTGTTGAAAGAATACTTGTTGTAATTATTGTGAATGATTTAAGAAAATCTAACCGTTTGATGGATAGTTTGGAGCTCCTATTGAGGCATTTATTTTTAATATTTGTTTATTTTTTTGGTTTTTAAAAAGCTTTGTTGAAACTTGATGCATTGAACCTTATTTGTGTATTTTAAAAAAAAACCTTATTTGTGAATATATGGTTTTTTAATAAATAAAATCTAATAACATTAATGGTGTGTAAGAAGAAAAATTTAATAATTTTTATTGCATATGCTCTTACAAACTTTATTTCCATAGTCTTGCTAGAACAAACTAATTACGAAAAGACATCATTTATACACCAGAGCTTTTTTACATACTAAGATGTTAGCCCTAAAATGTGAGTGCCATTTACGAAATTACAATAGTTTAATATAGCAAGGACTATATATACCCCGCCATACTTCCATTGAGGTGTGAGGATTGTTATTTTTCTTGTTCTACTTTCTCTTTCAATAAAACACACACTTAATAGTCTCTCTCTCTCTCTCTCTCTCTCTCTCTTTCTCTCACTAAAAATGTCTAAACATCTATTTTATCCTCCCCGACCTTCGGATCTATACCATGTTAGCTTGAATCTTATGTGATAACATAAGAGATCATATATGCTACCCATTTTCATTTCATAACAAACTCGACGAAGAGTTAGAGACTATGGTATTAATCGTTGACAAATAATCTAGTTTTTTTTAAATGCAATGCAGTTTGATAGTAGTAATACAATATATATTTGTTTTCATTTTAGTTGCCCGTTTATTCTATTTTTCCAATCTATATAAAACGTTAGGGAATCAGATCATATCTTTAAAGCTATGTGATTTTTATCGATCTATTTCTGAATTTAAAAGCCTGAACATATCAAACACAAATAATATCTATCATATTAGAACTTAGTTATTTATAATCGACAATATTTAATTAGTACATTGACATATATTGCTTATACACGAGTAGTGTTCTGTAACACCTTGACAAAAGCTTTTGCAATCACTGTCTTTCTCACAATGCCTAGTGGGAACTTCTTGGTTCGTCACAACATCGTCGATATTCTTCCTATAAAGCATTTGATCTGTCACTATATACCCTCGGGCAGCAATCACATATGACATTTGCATACCTATTGATATATTTATTTCGTAAGTAATAAATAAATATATCTATATGTGCTTTATAAATCGAAATGAACAGTATGTACTATAGATGAAAATAAATAATGTGATCAAAACACCGTCTTGAAAGAAGTTTGTGCCATTTTTAACAATATCACTTCTAATCATCTATACTTTTGATGATATATAGTGACATCAAAGCATGCTTCAAAAATCTTTTAACTTGTAGTAAAGAATAGCTCAAAAATACATATAAATATTAATTAAAGAAAAATATTTGTAGATAGCATCTCCTCAAAACATCCAGCATGTTGCATTGTATGTAGAGTATCAAAAGTACCCTAATTCCACTAACCCGACCGCAGCAAAACCCGACAACTTTATTCCGATAGTAATACTTGTTAAAATATATTATTCGAGTTGATCCGATTTTGTTAATCCGATTAACTCGGACTCTTTGATGGTGAAGTTTTTCATAAGACTTATATTCATATTTAGGTTTTGGGTTAACCAAAAAGCACGTGCTAGCATTTTATTTTTATATGACGACATAGTTATCATAATTTATGTTATCGCCAAACGCATGGACTAGAAATAAGTGTGAAAACACTTATCCTTTTACCACTTAATTATAATAATAACCAAGCAAAAACGTGTATTTTATGTCGTAAATGTCGGAATTATGCGTGTTTTGTGTTTTTATTGTGTTTTAGGACCAATAGATGAAAAAGGAAGAAAACACGGGCTTTTTACGGGCTTTTATTGAAGAAAAATACAAAAGACGAAGTCAAAAGATCAAGAGTGAAAAAAGAACGGAAGTCAAAGGCATATTCTGAAGATTTATCAAAGAAAAAGTCTAAAGACGGAAGTTTGACAAAGTCGAAGAAACAAGTCTAATAAATAAAAGAAGTTTAAAAGACGAGTTCATTTTATTATTCGAAAAATCCCAAGACAAAGTCGAGAAAGACGAAGAAATTAAAAGACGAAAAGATAAGAGAAAAAAAAAGAAGAAAGCCACAACAACTCCCCCTCCTCCTATAAATAGCCTTCCATTCCTTCATTTTGGAGTGTTAGAATATTAGGAGTAGATTAGACTAGGATTAGGAGTAGGTGTTTTTACTTTATCTCTCTAGTTTTTTCTTTAAAGTTTTAACTTTTCACTTTAATCTTGTATTTGAATCTTTAATCTTCATCTTTAATTTCAAGTTTTTCATAATCATTCTCATTCTTCTCTTCTTGTTTTAAAATGCTATTGTCTTGTTTGATTAATCTTAAAGTTTTCATCTTTATGCTTATTTTGATAAAAGTTCTTATGTTTTTGTTATTATCAATTTCATTCGACTCATGGTCTTAGCTTATTGTGCTTTTTTCTTCATTGGTGTCTAGCTTATTTTCATTTAAGTGATTTTAAAAGTTTGATCTTTTTAAAGTTTAATCTTTTTCTTTTAGTTCAATTTATAAATTTTGCTTATTTGGCATCTTGAAAGTTTTTCATTCGTAGCTTATTTTGTTTTTCTTCTTATGTTGTTTTGGTTAAATATTTGGTAAAAGTGTTTATTTGATTTTTAGCTTATTGTACTCCATCCGAATATTGTGATCTTTCCATCACAATATCATTAGGGTTCTGACATTGTGACAGCTTATTGTGACAGCTCATTCCAAAAGTTTCATTGCGATCGAAGTGTTATAATATCCCCTTATTTCGATTGAGGATTGCGATTGCCCCTGGCATCGTGGATTGCGATCGGGATTTAAGGCATATTGCGACGAAACGCTGCCCGATTTTCAACAGCCACATTGTGATAGGTTTTTCATATTGTGATAGTTTTTCATATTATGATAGTTTTCATATTGTGATGGTTTTCATATTGTGATGGTTTTCATATTGTCTCTTCCTTAGCAAGATTTAAACAATGTGCACAATGTCCTAAGTGTAGGGGAGTTTACTCCCACATGCTTAAACATTGAGGACAATGTTTATCTCAAGTGTAGGGGGACTTCTATCGAAGTAAGTGGTCTTTTCCATGAATTTGTCCACATTTTAACCGGAAAATTTGATTTTTCGACATTTTTCAAAATTTTTAATCTATTTTGGCGTAGTAGTTTTTCCTTTGTTATCGCTATTTACTTTCTTTGCTAAAATAAATTTTGAATAAAGTGGTTTTAAATTTTCAAACGTCATGAATCTTTTGACTCAACCCGAGTTTACTTATCTAAGTTTACTCTAGCTAGTATCCTTAACGTTTTTAAGTCAAGTTTTGCTAGGCTTTTATATAGGGAAATTTAAAACGTGAAAGTCTTAACTCTTATGGGTTAAGAACAAGAACTTTTCGCAAGTTCCTATAACTGATCCTAGAAAGTCGTTTATCAAGGGAACTTTAAAATGCAAATTCTAAACTTGAAAAAGTCTAAGAAGATGCAAGATCCTATAGATGACTTGAAAACCCAAAACTTTGATTTAATTGGCTAAGCATTCACGAGTCTCATTCCTTGAGATTTTAAATTTTGGAGAACGAGAGATAATAGAGTCAGTTATAAGTTTGGTATTCTTTCATGAATTTATGTGAGTTAATTATGAGCTTTTTCTCCCATCGCTTGTTAATAAATTTAATTGCAATAAGTAAGGTCGTACGATTTGAAAAGTTACTTAGCTTCTAGCCCAAGATCGTTTAAAAGTTGCTCGGTATTAATTAGAGTTCATAGCCAAGGCATAACTTATTGAAGCGGGATGCGAAGATTGGCGAGTCCAAAAAGGCCCTAACAAGGCATGAGGACTACATTTTGTTGCTAAAGATCCAAAAGTGATGTGAAGAATCTTTATCAAAAATCAATATGAAGGATCAAGACACACGATGAAAAGCAAAGACTCCCCAAAATATCATGGAGAAGTCTATCCGAAAAGACCCTAACAAGGTATGAGGATAAATAGATCCAATTCCTAAAAGGAGGCGGATCATTGTATATCAAAGTCCAAAATAAAGATTGGAGAAAAATGAAGAAGTCGTGGTCCAAATTTGAAGAATCTCTCAAAAACTTCAAGTGAAGAAATTCCTATTATGAAGAAAAGACCATAATTTAAAAAACGTCTCTCAAGATTCGAAGTATGAAGTCGCTGCCAAATATCGGTCCGAAACAGGTATCAAATCGTGAAGCGAGTTATGCCAAGATATGAACTTTATGAGGTCCCGAGAAGCAGTTTTAAAAGATGTTGTCCTTTAGCTAACTATTTATTAAATCGTCCTACTTTATTTTCTGCCTAAATTAACTATCGAAATAAGTCAAACGATGAATCCTCGTGATCATTCAAGACAATTATAAAATATAAGATATACACCTAGGAATAAGGGAGTCTAAGTGAATAATTGGGCCACATGAGTTTGTGTTAGTTTGCTAACTTACAAAACCCCAATGTAAGTCTTTGATTTCTTTACTTGTTTTGTATATTTTTCTATCTTTTAGTTTCCTTAGTGTTTAGTATTTAATAAAGGCCAAGGTGGGTTATTTATGATGAAAAATGTAAACCGTGCTTTGAAATTAATGCATTGCATGAGGGCATTGCAATGGTCAAGTGTAGGGGATTTAATAAGTGTGAAAACACTTATCCTTTTACAACTTAATTATAATAATAACCAAGAAAAAACATGTATTTTATGTCGTAAATGTCGTAATTATGCGTTTTTTATTGTGTTTTAGGACCAAAAGATGAAAAAGGAAGAAAACACGGACTTTCACGGGCTTTTATGGAAGAAAAAGACAAAAGACGAAGTCAAAAGATCAAGAGTGCAAAAAGAACGGAAGTCAAAGTCCTATTTTGAAGATTTATCGAAGAAAAAGTCGAAAGACGGAAGTTTGACAAAGTCGAAGAAACAAGTCTAATAAATAAAAGAAGTTTAAAAGTCGAGTTCATTTTATTATTCGACAAATCCCAAGACAAAGTCGAGAAAGACGAAGAAATTAAAAGACGAAAAGATAAGAGAAAAAAAAGAAGAAAGCAACAACAACTCCCCCTCCTCCTATAAATTGTCTTCCATTCCTTCATTTTGGAGTGTTAGAAAATTAGGAGTAGATTAGATTAGGAGTAAGAGTAGGTTTTTTACTCTCTCTCTAGTTTTTTCTTTAAATTTTTAAGCTTTTCACTTTAATCTTGTATTTGAATCTTTAATCTTCATCTTTAATTTCAAGTTTTTCATAATCATTCTCATTCTTCTCTTCTTGTTTTAAAAAGCTATTGTCTTGTTTGATTAATCTTAAAGTTTTCATCTTTATGCTTATTTTGATAAAAGTTCTTATCTTTTTGTTATTATCAATTTGATTCGACTCATGGTCTTAGCTTATTGTGTTTTTTGCTTAATTGGCGTCTAGCTAATTTTCATTTAAGTGATTTTAAAAGTTTTATCTTTTTAAAGTTTAATCTTTTTCTTTTAGTTCAATTTATAAATTTTGCTTATTTGGCATCTTGAAAGTTTTTCATTCGAAGCTTATTTTGTTTTTCTTCTTATTGTTGTTTAGGTTAATTTTTTTGGTAAAAGTGCTTATTTGATTTTTAGCTTATTGTACTCCATCCGAATATTGTGATCTTTCCATCACAATATCATTAGGGTTTTGACATTGTGACAGCTCATTTGTGATAGCTCATTCCAACAGCTTCATTGCAATCGAAGTGTTATAATATCCCCTTATTCCGATTGAGGATTGCGATTGCCCCTGGCATCGTGGATTGCGATCGGGAGTTAAGGCATATTGCGACGAAATGCTGCCCGATTTTCAACAGCCATATTGTGATAGGTTTTTCATATTTTGATAGTTTTTCATATTGTGATGGTTTTCATATTGTGATAGTTTTCATATTGTGATAGTTTTTCATATTGTAATAGTTTTCATATTGTGATAGTTTTCATATTGTGATAGTTTTTATATTGTGATAGTTTTCATATTGTGATAGTTTTCATATAGTGATAGTTTTTCATATTGTGATAGTTTTCATATTATAATTTTTCATATTGTGATAGTTTTCATATTGTGATAGTTTTTCATATTGTGATAGTTCTCATATTTTGAAAGTCACGTATTTTTAATTATATTTTTCGTCGAATTTTAGTATTAGTATTTTTTGGAAAAGTCTAAGTTTTGACTTTTATTTAGTACCCGCTTTAGTTTTTGTCTTGTTTAGTTTTAAAGTAGCCACTTAGTTTTATTTTCTCTTTTTTCATTTAGTAAATTTTATTTTCAAGTCGAAAGTTAATTTCTTCTTTTAGTTTTATTTTTATTAATTGTTTTGTTTTAAATTTCGTTTTATTATTTGTTTAGCTCCTTTATTATTAGTTATTTGTTTTTTGGTTTATTTTTATTACGTTTCGTTGTTACCTTTTTACTTAGAAATAGATATGTAACACCCCATTTTGATAATGGAATGTCACGCGTAATTATGGCGTGTCATCAAAACATACAAGGAAAAATGTCTAAACATTTCATGACCATGAAAAGAAAATACCAGAATCAAACATCGGTAGTCCAAAAGTAAAGCTCATCACACACAAACATAAGTACTGAAAAGGAAAGGACTAAACAATGTCCATAGCAAGTGTATCAAAGTAAAGATAATGCATAAAGTAAAGAAAGGCTAGAAAGCTTCCAGTCCATATGCACGTACGCTTAAAGTCTACGAGCGTCCCTAAGTACCTGCCGTTTTGGGAACATAGAAAAGGAAAACGGCTGAGCAATACGCTCAGTGCACGGATGTACAATAAAGCATGAATAGGATAAGCATAGAACATATAACATATAACAGCGGAAGAAAACTAAGTCCCGAATAACCTGGTTAAGTCTTGGTAAAACTGGTTTTATAGTTTGAAAAGCCTTATGTTTATTTTATAAAAACAGTTTAACATGTTCTACCATTAGCCAATATAGGTCATGAAAATCCACCGTGCATGAATACTTGGAGGGGTGACCTCATCATGCAAATTAGAGGGGCTGCCTCTAATTAATATACTGGTTTTGGGTAGGAGGGATCAGCTCCTTCTCAAGGATGCAAGGCACACACCACGTTCACACTGAGTAATCTGCTGAAAAACATGTAACTAGGATGCACCCATACGCCCCACATGATAAATATAAAAATATGGCCAAAAGCTGAAGGGACGCCACGAGCAATCACTCCGCCGTGGTGAAGTCATAACATCAGTGCCTCTAATGTTATGGTTATGGTACCTCCATAACTAGGTGAAACTGGTCATGCATGTATATGGCTATAGGTATTCTAAATTAAACGTAAGCAAATCAAACATATAAACTTATACTACGGGAAAACATTTGGCTGCATACGGGGAATCCTAATAAGGAAAGAATGTCCATACTGAAAGGACGGGAATCCGTACCTTATGTCCAGTGAACGAAGAAGATGAACTGAAGAGAATCCTACTTCGGTATCACTAATGCTACATAAATACATACATGAATAAGTATCTGACTACTAAATACGTAACTGGTTTTATATCATGTCTTAGCTTATTTTATATGTTCATATCATGTTTTACTGTTTAAAGCCTTAAACTGTGTTTATCTTATATTTCTGTCTATTCTGATTAAGTATATATCTGGTATTTCATGTATTATTATACTTACTGTGTAATAATAAGTAACTTTCCAAAAATAGCAGGTTTTCTAAAATAGAAAGTTACCAAAAATAGAAAGTTTCCAAAAATAGAAAGTTACCAAAAATAGATAGTTTCCAAAAATAGAAAGTTTCCAAAAATAGAAAGTTTCCAAAAACAGAATTACTGCTTAAAATAGATAAGTTTCTAAAAATAGAAAGTTTTCATAAATAGATCAGCTGCCTTAATTAAATAAGTTTCTAAAAATAGAAAGTTTCCATAAATAGATTAGCTGCCTGAATTAAATAAGTTTCTAAAAATAGAAAGTTTCCATAAATAGATTAGTTGCCTTAATTAAATAAGTTTCTAAAAATAGAAAGTTTCCATAATTAGATATAAGCTGGTTAAATAAGCTAAGTATATAAGCCTAAGTGTTTATCTGATTATTTTCTAAGTCATAATGATATAATGTATAGTTTATTAATTATTACATGTAATTTAAATAAATTATAGGTTAAAAGTATTTAATTAAAATATATCATGTTTTTAATCAAATAAAGTTAAATACTTAGGTTAAAACATGTGTTATTATTTATTAATATTATAACCTAAGTCATGTAAATTAATTAATTATAACCATGGTTTTTAAATATATAATTAATTATAAGTCTTGAAAATATAAAATACTTAGGTTAATAATTTCATGTTCTAATAATTAAATATAACCTAAGTCATGTTTATTAAATTAATCATGTCATATTTATTAATTTAATTTTAACATATGATTATAAAAAAAATAATCTTAACATAACCCGTGAACCGGATCTTGACTAGAAACCATGAACCGGACATGAAATCGACACCATACCCCAAACCACTTCGGGGTTCCCCTTGGTTTGCTGCTGCCATGGGACCCACACCACCAAACCGGGACCATATGGTCTCGGTGGTGGTCTATTAGCCAAACCGAGACCCCCTTGGGGTTCGATTTAGGCGCCGGCCAAACAAACACCCTTTAAAAACAACCTTTATTATTTACCCAATAACCATTTTCATGATTGATTTATGTTTTTAATTAGGTTTTTAAAAACATCATGTTCTTAATTAATTTTATTAGATCAAATCAAAAATAAAAAGGATTAAAAGAATATACTGAATGCGTGGATCTAACGAGGATAAACACACACGAACACTGTACAAGATTCAAGATCAAAAACAAAACGAAGACCCCCTTTCTTGTTGTTGTATGCGGCGGCCAAGGAGAGGAAGAAGGAGAAGGGAGGAAAACTTTTTAGGTTTTTTAATGTTTCTTCTGTAAAGTGAAAATGAAAATAAGTTTTACCTTAACCCCCCTTTCATTGTAAAAATTTGATGGGCTTGGCCCATGGTGTTGGTGTAGCCTGTTGGGTCAAAATTAATATGAGTTGATGTGGCAGAAACTCCAAAACAAAGAAAACATGTTAGACGCTGACACGCCATGTTTGGACGCTGACAGAAGTCTACGGTGCTGATGGAATTTCTATTTACGGAATATATTGGATATATTCTAAATAATATATTCAATATATATCTATAGAAATAGAATATTTAGATGTTTATTTGATATTATCTCTTGTAGATTCTGTTCCTTCCACTATAAAAGGAACAAGAGTCTTAGGTTTTATTCACAATTCAATTCATACAATGTAAACCTAAAGCGTGTGTCGCCTAGGTGTGGGATTCAATGTACACACACCTAGTGATTGTTGATTATTAATATAATTAGCAATCCATTTGTTTTAATTCGTGTTCTTTGTGTCCAAACACCTTGTTATGATCATTGTTCTTATTCCGCTATGTTATCATATGAATGATGATCAACCTAGATATAATGGTTCATAACCATTGAGTCTAATGATCAATGGACTCCACAATTGGTATCAGAGACTAAGGCTCATGATATCTAGGTCCGACGAGGTGTTCGTGTATCGTGAAGAAGAAAAATTCGTATCGAGTTTTTCTGGACGTTTTTTGTGTGCGCAGCAGTATTCAGAAGGTCATAACTTTTGATTGAACCGTTGGATCGTCACGAAATTTTATATGTGTGTTCTACATACATAGATCTAAACATCCACCGGAGGGATTGTCGAGTTTTATCCCCAGGCAAAAGTTATTAAGCGTCAAAGTCAGCAGTAGGATGAATGCAGTTTTCTGTGGACAGCCATGTTCAAAACACGATCTCTCCTTCGTTAACCGTTGGATCTTCGTGATTTTTGAACTGTAGATTCTTGGCACTTGTGTCTAGAGTCTCACCGAAGGGATTTTCGATCTGAGCTCTAATGAAAAAGTTATTCAAGGTCGAAGGTTGTTGTTTAAAGGTATTAATGTTTTGCTTTCACATAAAATCATGACCTAGGGTTTCTCAAACCCTAGATCTACATGAAAAGCAGAATATTATGTAGCTTGTGACTGTTATGATGGAAGGATCAAAGCTGTGATTTAATTTTTAGGGTTTGACCTTAAACCCTAGATCGATAGAAAAGTTGATGATGTGGTTTTCACGTCTGTGGTCACACGACCAACTAAGATCACAGCAACATATGGACGAGTGTTTTTGAGCAGCAAAGAGATCACAGCAACTTATGCATTCACACGATTGATTTATTCACATAATGCATTTGATTGGTCGAAACTCTTATATTCACATAATTCTAAGTTTCTTATTGGTGGAAATTTTGTGTGTTCACACGGTCAAGAGATCACAAGTTTGGAAGGAATACACGTTTGGATATTATTGAGTATCATGGTGTTTATTAAGCTGCACATGGTGATTTCCATATTAAACAAATCATTAGGATCACATATTATTGGCTCATGAAGTCAAAAGTTACGGCTGAGGGTAATCTTTAGTCTAAACTTCATTCACGTTATAGTGATAAGGGTATTGACATAAAGTATTATTGTTCTCATGTTGGATACCATGGTAATCAATATTGTACGCTTATTAGATGGCTGCAGATGACGTTAGTGTTTGTGACAGTAAGAGACGCTGACAAGGTACGGTTTGCCGCTGACGAGTAGGAATTTGACGCTGACAGAATAAGTCAACGCTGACAGCGTTGACAGTGTTGTCCGAGATATGTTTTTCAAACGCTGATACGTGTTGTCCGATATCGGGCAATACACATGAAAGGATATTGAACAAGGAGGATCTCGGTTAACACAAGGTTTGCTGCTGTTTGAGAAAACTGGTACGTTTTAAGCATACAAAAAGGAGGATTATACACACAAATGTACATGGAATCTCCGTTTTAATTTAGAATATCATGTTGATATTTATGGCTCGGATATTTTTTAAAAGAGGTTAATGATTTTAAGGCGAGTTAGCAACGATTCATGAAGTAATTTATTGGAGTATGTAATCGGGATAGCCTTGTGAAAGAGTTATTCGTTTACTCTTTTACATATGAAGATATTGACTTGTCATGAAGAAGTGTTGACTTAAGGGGAAGAATTCTTATGGTAAGTTTGATGATTGAAGAAGATTTTCGCGAGTTTGTGTTCTATCATATCTTAAAGTCGTGCACTTCCAGTCATAGACTTTAAAGGTAACTTGTTCGTGCTTTACATGGTTGGTGACGAAGACTTGTCATAACATTTGAAGGAGTTACATTATCGTTCTCAGTGTCTCACAAAGGATGAGAATATTGACAAGGGATTGAGGTCTACTTATACATTGCCTAGTATAAGTTCTTAGTCACATGGATAGTACAAGACATGGAACACAAGGTTGGGTTATTCTACTTCTACATCACAAATATCATATTAATTGTTCTTCAAGATCATTACACAGAGCCTACATATGGAGAATCTTCAACATTGCAACATTGTTTACTTTCCTGTTGATGTGACAAAAAGGGGAAGATACGCATGCTACACTTGAGGGGAAGCAATTTGAAGATCATGTACAACTTACAAGAGATACACATAGAGTTTTGCCGACATCAACTAGGGGAAGATTGTTGGGTCAAAATTAATATGAGTTGATGTGGCAGAAACTCCAAAACGAAGAAAACATGTTAGACGCTGACACGCCATGTTTGGACGCTGACAGAAGTCTACGGCGCTGATGGAATTTCTATTTACGGAATATATTGGATATATTCTAAATAATATATTCAATATATATCTATAGAAATAGAATATTTAGATGTTTATTTGATATTATCTCTTGTAGATTCTGTTCCTTCCACTATAAAAGGAACAAGAGTCTTAGGTTTTATTCACAATTCAATTCATACAATGTAAACCTAAAGCGTGTGTCGCCTAGGTGTGGGATTCAATGTACACACACCTAGTGATTGTTGATTATTAATATAATTAGCAATCCATTTGTTTTAATTCGTGTTCTTTGTGTCCAAACACCTTGTTATGATCATTGTTCTTATTCCGCTATGTTATCATATGAATGATGATCAACCTAGATATAATGGTTCATAACCATTGAGTCTAACGATCAATGGACTCCACATAGCCGCGGGTAGGGGGCCCCACATAGGGTACCCGTACCGTTTTCCGTGTCTCGTTGTTTAAGTGTTCGTTCGTGTTTATTTGTGTTCTCGTTAAATATTTACCGTGACCTAATATATTTATTCACGCTCGTAATAAATATATATACGTAATTAATATTAGTTCGTGATTTAATTTCGTTCATGATTTCATGATCGCATGTTCGTGATTAATTATTGTTAAATAATTATTGCGTGTTCGTGCGTAATAAATACTTATCGTGTTCTAACACGTACGTAATACGTAAAATCCTAACACGTAAACGTAATCATACTATAAAAGGAAAGTTTTAATCTAGTACGTACGATCTTAAGGGTACTATTCATGGTAAAAGCATGCGGGTTTTACAACTCTTCCCCCCTAAAAAGAATAATTCGTCCCCGAATTATAGATATAGTAAACTGAAAAAGAAGAACATACCCGAATTCAAAATATGAAATGAAGGTATGAAGCCCGGATAGACTCCTCTGTTTCCCAAGTGGCTTCCCGCTCGGTATGATCCCTCCAAAGGATTTTGATGAATGGAATCGTCTTCTTTCTCATGACACTTTCTTGTCTGTCAAGAACTCGTTCGGGTTCTTCTATAAAAGTGAGATCTTCACGTATCGGTTCCAGTGGATACTGAACCATGTGAAGGGGATGATACTGGTGTTGATCCCAAACTTAGATCGATTAAGCTTGTGTATACGAGATTGAATCAAGTAATACACGTAGAGAAACTTTTGATATGTATGAAGTTATCTAAGTGTTATGCGGAATTTAACACTTAGAACAACGAACAAAACAAAGTAAAGCAAACTTTCACTTTGATTAATAATATCAATGAATGATTACGATGAAAGTGTTATGAGATATGTGGAAGAGGTGTGTGAAAAAGATGTATGTGAGATGTGTCTTATGTCTAACCCTAAGGCCTCCTTTTATAGGTTTAAGGAGCCTTGTACAAAAAGCTAAGATCAACTATTTTAGGAAGAGACACAAGATAAACATACTCAAATAAAATATGACTAAATCTTTTTAAACATTAAGAATATATTCTGAATTCTTATCTTCATATTTTGTCCACCAGCTTGAAGAATTCATCATTGACAGATTTAGTCCTTGTCTTTATGTTAAGATTCTTCTCGTCAGCGTCTTGATAATTCTTATCAGCGTCTCATCTGTCAACGCCCTGTTTACTCTTGTCAGCGTCCAAGTTCCTCTTGTCAGCGTCTAGGGACTTGGTCAATTTTATTCCCAACAACTGGTACCCTCTAAGTAGGAGACATGAAACACATTGTGTACATGCGAAAGCTGCGGAGGTAACGCCAACCGGTAAGATACCTCACCGACTCGTTCAATGATATCAAACGGTCCGATGAAACGAGGACTGAGCTTCCCTTTAATCCCGAAGCGTCTAACACCACGTGCCGGCGAAACCTTAAGGAAGACGTGATATCTTACGTTAAAATGTATGTCCCTACGATGCTTATCGGCGTAACTCTTCTGACGTGACAGTGCTTCCTGAAGTTTCTGCTTAGCTACTGCGATCTTCTCATTGGTCATCTCTTGAATTTCTGGTCCTTCGAGTGTTCGCTCGCCAACCTGATCCCAGCAGATTGGGGCGCGACACTTTCTGCCATACAACATCTCGAAAGGAGCACACTTGATACTTGCGTGCCAACTGTTGTTGTATGCAAACTCCACCAAACAGATATAATCGTCCCAATCCCCCGTCCATTCCAACGCACATGACCTCAACATGTCTTCCAATGTCTGAATCGTTCGCTCCGACTGTCCGTACGTTGGAGGATGAAAAGCCGTGCTAAGCTTAAGTTGTGTACCCCAAGCTTTCTGCAGACTCTTCCAAAATCACGAAGTGAAACGAGGATCTCTGTCTGAGAAGATGCTGGATGGTGCACCATGGAGTCTCATGATCTCTCTTCTATACGTATCGGTGAGTTTACTTACTGGATCTTCCTTGCGGATCAGTAAGAAATGAGCTGATTTGGTAAGTCGATCTACGATAACCCAAATCGCATCGTGCTTCCTCTTGGTAGGCGGAAGACCAGTAACAAAATCCATGGTTATTTTGTCCCACTTCCACTCTGGAATATCTAACGGTTGAAGGAGACCGCCAGATCGCTGATGCTCGATCTTAACCTACTGGCAGGTAAGACATTTGGAGACGTAAGTGGCCACATCCTATTTCATACCACTCCACCAAAAGTACTGCTTGATGTCATGGTACATCTTAGTCGAACCAGGATGTATAGAGAATAGGGAGCTATGAGCTTCAGCTAACAAGGCTTCCCGGAGTTCTTGGTCATCAGGAACACAAAGTCTCGTGCCCTGCCATACGATACCATCTGCATCTACTCTGAATTCCGTCTGTTTCTCCAAATTCTGTACTATCGCCCAGATTTCTCCGTCATCCTTCTGAGCTTCCTTGATATTAGAGAGTAACTCGGGTTCTACTCTAAGATTAGCCCAGTAACCGTGTTGTCCACGTACCATGATCTCGATGTCTAGTCGCTCCAAGTCTCTTATGATTTCCTCCTCAATTTTAATGCCGTTGTTCATTCCGGACTTCCTGCTAAGAGCATGTGCTACTACATTTGCCTTTCCGGGATGATACTGTAGATTAATGTCATAATCCTTCAACAGCTCTAACCATCTCCTATGCCTCATGTTCAATTCACGTGGAGTGAAGATATACTTCAAGCTCTTGTGGTCCGTGAAAATGTCACATGATTCTCCATATAAGTAGTGCCTCCATATCTTCAATGCTAACACGATTGCAGCAAGTTCCAAGTCATGTGTGGGGTAATTTTCTTCATAAGGCTTAAGCTGCCGTGAAGCGTATGCGATCACTTTCCCATGTTGCATGAGAACGCAACAAAGTCCCTTCCCCGCTGCATCACTGTAGATTTGAAATCCACCCGTACCAGATGGGAGAGTAAGAATAGGTGCAGATACTAGCTTCAGCTTCAGGTCTTCAAAGCTCTTCTCTCGTTCTTCAGTCCAGACAAATTTCTCCCCTTTCCGCATCAGTTTGGTCAATGGTAGTGCTAAGCGGGAAAAGTTCTCCATGAACCTACGGTAATAGCCAGCTAAGCCTAAGAAACTACGGACTTTCGTCGCTGATGTCGGCCTTGGCCACTTAGTAATGGCCTCAACCTTCGCTGGGTCCATAGTGATTCCTTCTGCTGATACAATGTGACCTAAGAATGCCACCTTGTCTAACCAGAACTCACACTTGGAGAATTTAGCATACAACTACTTCTGGCGAAGAATCTGTAGTACTGTACGAAGATGGTCTTCGTGTTCCTCCTTGGACTTTGTGAAAATCAGGATGTCATCGATGAAGACAATGGCGAACTTGTCCAGAAATTCATGGAAGATTTTGTTCATCAAATCCATGAACACTGCTGGAGCATTTGTCAGGCCAAATGGCATAACTACAAACTCGTAGTGTCCATAGAGGGTACGAAAAGCAGTCTTGGCGATATCCTGCTCCTTGACCCGTAGCTGATGATAGCCTGACCTATGATCAATCTTGGAGAAGTGTTTGGCCCCTTGGAGTTGGTCAAACGGATCGTCTATACGCGGCAGTGGATACCTATTCCGGATAGTAATCTTGTTGCGCTCGCGATAGTCTATGCTAAGACGCATACTGCCTTCCTTCTTCTTAACAAATAAGACCGGTGCGCCCCATGGAGATGCGCTCGGTCGAATGAAACCTCGTTCAAGAAGTTCTTGAAGTTGATCCTTCAGCTCCTTCAGCTCTATGGGAGCCATGCGATAAGGAGCCTTGGAGATTGGTTCAGCTCCTGGGATAAGCTCGATATTGAATTCCACTTCTCGTGCAGGTGGTATGCCCGGAAGTTCTTCTGGGAATACATCTTGGAATTCCGACACTATTGGTTGATCCTGAATTGATGGAGATTCAGCATCCATGTTGTGAACCGTAGCTAGATAACCCTCGCAGCCATGTGATAGTAGTGCACGCGCTTGCAGGGTAGATATGATTTGTACAGACCGTCCAGGTACGAACCCGTTATGAATGTACTCTGGTGCATTAACATCACCGAAGATAACTCGATATGAATGGCAGTCTATGGTAGCATGATGCTTGGATAGCCAATCCATGCCCAAAATCATGTCGAAGTCATTCATGTCCAGCGGAAGTGCGTCAACAGGTCGAACCTTATCGTCAAATTCTAGTGGAAGACTCTTGTATACATGGGTGATTAATAAAGAGTCCCTTAAAGGTGTGGAAATAGTAAGCCTATTCTCTAGTGGCATGGGGAGCATCCTAATGTTCTTAGCATAATCAGTAGAAATGACCGAGTGAGTAGCACCCGTATCGAAAAGAACACACGCAGCTTGACCATACATATACAAGATTTCAGTGATGGTACCTGTAGACTTGTTGGCCTGGTCTCGAGATGTCGTGTAGACACGCCCGGTGGTAGGAGGCGGCTTGGAATCAGCATGTCCTGATGTGCCCTCCATCTCGCCCTTACGGCAATCCTTCATGATATGGCCAGGAAGACCACACTTGAAGCATGCGTCAGTGCTACGAAGACATGGACCTGGGTGCCTACGATGGCAAGTAGAGCAAAGAGGATGAGTGTATCCTCCAGCAGGTGCTCTGGCTGGCTGAGAACCTGATAAAACATTTTACATAAGACGTGATAATAGGTACAAAGGACAACGCGGATAATCGTAAGATTGAATACCAGTGATAGCTGGACGGTTAGGCTGTGAACCTCTCTGGTTCTAGTCCCTACCGTTTCCATGGTTCCTGGTAAAAGATTTGCTAGAGTGTCAGAATATGAGTTATAACATGAAATCATAAGAAAATGCGTAAGTATTAGGACCTGCTGTCGTTGGAGTGTCCAGCGTTGTTACGGTAATTATCATTACCGCCACGCCTATCCGTAGCAGAACGGTCGTTAGTCTGACCGTTTCCCTTGGGCTGATGAGGCTGCTGCTGAGAGCCGGCTGAGACCGGTCCCCAGTTTTCTGCCTGGAAGATACATTTTAAAGAGATGAATAATTGACATATATGGAAAGAATACGGATTGATGACCGCTTGAATACGAATGTTTACCTCTTGTCGGGTCTCTCAGCTTCCCCGAACTCATCTCTCTCTTGCAGCATGTAAAACCCGCATGCTTTTACCATGAATAGTACCCTTAAGATCGTACGTACTAGATTAAAACTTTCCTAATATAGCATGATTACGATTACGTGTTAGGATTTTACGTATTACGTACGTGTTGGAACACGATAAGTATATACTACGTACGAGCACGTAATAATTATTCGGCAATAATTAATCACGAACATGCGATCATGAAATCATGAACGTAATTAAAACACGAACTATTATTAATTACGTATATATAGTTATTACGAGCGTAATGAAATATATTAGATCACGATAATTACGTAACGAGAACACTTAAAATGCGAACACAAACAATCACGAACGTATAACTTAACATCGAGACACGGAAAAAGGTACGGGTACCCCAAGTGGGGCCCCCTACTCGCGGCTACAAGGGACAAATGGCCCAAGCCCATTTGTAATTTTTACTAAAGGGGTTAAATGATTTTTACATTACTCATTTTTACATTTACAGAAGATTTTAGCAAAAACCTAAAACCCTCATTCTCTTCTTCTTTTTGGCAGCCACCCTCAAAACACCACAAGGAGGTGTTTGTTGATCTTGGATCTTGGAATATTAGTTGGTGATCGTGTTTGTTCTTCGTCCTTTTGATCCACGAATTCGGTAAATCCTTTTTAAACCTTTTTCTTTTGATTTGATCTTTTATAAATCAAGAACATGTTATGTTTTTTTTACAAAAACCTAATAAATAAACATGGATCTAACATGAATTGAGGTTTAATAAAATCAAAAGTATGGTTTTAAGGGGTGTTTGTTTTGGCCGCAGCCAACACCGAACCCAAGGGGGGTTTCGGTTTGGCCAACCGAACACCACCGAGACCATATGGTCCCAGTTGGTTGCTGTGGGTCCCACGGCAGCATCAAGACAAGGGGTACCCCGATTTGGTTCGGGGTACGGTGTCGATTTTATGGCCGGTTTATGGTTTTGATTCTAGATCACGATAATTACGTATATATAGTTATTACGAGCGTAATGAAATATATTAGATCACGATAATTACGTAACGAGAGCACTTAAAACACGAACACAAACAATCACGAACGTATAACTTAACATCGAGACACGGAAAAAGGTACGGGTACCCCAAGTGGGGCCCCCTACCCGCGGCTACAAGGGACAAATGGGCCAAGCCCATTTGTAATTTTTACTAATGGGGTTAAATGATTTTTACACTACTCATTTTTACATTTACAGAAGATTTTAGCAAAAACCTAAAACCCTCCTTCTCTTCTTCTTTTTGGCCGCCACCCACAAAACACCACAAGGAGGTGTTTGTTGATCTTGGATCTTGGAATATTAGTTGGTGATCGTGTTTGTTCTTCGTCCTTTTGATCCACGAATTCGGTAAATCCTTTTTAAACCTTTTTCTTTTGATTTGATCTTTTATAAATCAAGAACATGTTATGTTTTTTTTTTCAAAAACCTAATAAATAAACATGGATCTAACATGAATTGAGGTTTATACCCAAAAGGGGGCGCTGGTTAAAAAACAAGAATTTTTCTCTTTCTTGCTCTCCCTTAGCAGCGGGAAAGGAGTCTATCTATCTGCCTAGCTTTGGTAGATTTCCCCCAACGCAATCCGCAGAAATTCCACGAATCCCTTGGTGGATAAGTCCGACGACTCAGCAGCAGTGCGGAATTTTCTTTCTCGTCTGCTGGATCTGATCTATAGTTAGGGGGCAATACATACCAAAAGGCAATAAAATCAAAAGTATGGTTTTAAGGGGTGTTTGTTTTGGCCGCAACCTACACCGAACCCAAGGGGGGTTTCGGTTTGGCCAACCGACCACCACCGAGACCATATGGTCCCGGTTGGTTGGTGTGGGTCCCACGGCAGCATCAAGACAAGGGGTACCCCGATTTGGTTTGGGGTACGGTGTCGATTTCATGGCCGGTTCATGGTTTTGATTCTAGATCCGGTTCATGGTGTATGTTAGTTTTATTTTTATGATCTGATGTTAAAAATTAAATTAATAAATGACATGATTAATTTAATAACATGACTTAGGTTATTGTAATTATTAATAATCATGAAATTAATTAACCTAAGTATTTTTTATTTTAGACTTAAAATTAATTAATTGTCTAAAAACCATGATTATAATTAATTAATTAACATGACTTAGGTTATATTATTAATAAATAATAATACATGTTTTAACCTAATTATTTAACCTTATTTAATTAAAAACATGTTATACTTTAATTAAATATTTTAACCTATAGTTTAATTTAATTACATGAAATAATTATTAAACTATACATTATATCATATGACTTAGAAAATAATCATGAAAACACTTAGGCTTATATACCTAGCTAATTTAACCAGCTTATTTCTAATTATGGAAACTTTCTATTTTTAGAAACTTAATTAAATAAGGCAGCTATACTATTTATGGAAACCTTCTATTTTTAGAAACTTATTTATTTCAGGCAGCTAATCTATTTATGGAAACTTATTTAATTAAGGCAGCTGATCTATTTATGGAAACTTTCTATTTTTAGAAACTTATCTATTTTAAGCATTAATTCTATTTTTGGAAACTTTCTATATTTGGAAACTTTCCATTTTTGGAAACTTTCTATTTTTGGAAACTTTCTATTTTTGGAAACTTTCTATTTTTGGTAACTTTTTATTTTTGGAAACTTTCTATTTTTAGTAACTTTCTATTTTAGGAAACCTGCTATTTTTGGAAAGTTACTTATTATTACACAGTAAGTATAATAACACATGAAATACCAGAAATACTTATCCAGATTAAACAGAATATAAGATAAACACGGTTTAAGGCTTTAAAACAGTAAAACATGGTAAGAACACATAAAATAAGCTAAGACATGACATAAACCAGCTACGTATTTAGTAAGAAGATACTTATTCATGTATGTATTTATGTAGCACTAGTGATTCGGAAGTAGGATTCCTCTCAGTTCATCTTCTTCGTTCACTGGACATAAGGTACGGATTCCCGTCCTTTCAGTATGGACATTCTTTCCTTATTAGGATTCCCCGTATACAGCCAAATGTTTTCCCGTAGTATAAGTTACGTGTTTGATTGCTTATGTTTAATTAAGAATACCTATAGCCATATACATGCATGACCAGTTTCACCTAGTTATGGAGGTACCATAACCATAACATTAGAGGCACTGATGTTATGACTTCACCATGGCGGAGTGATTGCCCGTGGCGTCCCTTCAGCTTTTGGCCATATTATTATATTTATCATGTGGGGCGTATGGGTGCATCTTAGTTACATGTTTTCTGTCAGGATTTCATGGTGAAGGTGGTGTGTGCCTTGCATTCTTCACAAGGAGCTGATCCCTCCTACCCAAAAACCAGTGTATTAAATTAGAGGCAGCCCCTCTAATTTGCATGATGAGGTCACCCCTCCAAGTATTCATGCGCGGTGGATTTTCATGACCTATATTGGCTAATGGTAAAATATGACAAACAGATTTTACAAGATAAACATAAAGCTTTTCGAACTATTAAACCAGTTTTATCAAGACTTAACCAGGTTACTCGGGACTTAGTTTCTTCCGCTGTTATATGTTATATGCTTATCATGTTCATGCTTTATTGTACGCTCGTAGACACTAAGAGTACGTGCATATGGACTGGAAGCTGTCTAGCCTTCTTTACTTTATGCATTTCCTTTCTTATGATACATTTGCTATGGACATTGTTTAGTCCTTTCCTTTACTATACTATGTTTGTGTGTGATGAGCTCTACTTTTGGACTACCGATGTTTGATTCCGGTATTTTCCTTTTTATGGTCAAGTAATGTTTAGACATTTTTCTTTGTATGCTTTGATGACACGCCATAATTGCATGTGACATTTCCATTATCAAAATCGGGTGTTACACAGCATCTCCAGCTTACGTGCTGCATCGGCCACTTGTGCTACAGTGTTGAACGTAGCACACAAAAGATTGTTTGCGACCGATGTGCGAAGAGCCCACCTAAAGTGGTGTGCCTGCTCTTCAGGAGTACCTGTTGCTAACCTAGGAAACCAGCTAAGCGAAGAAAGCGCTGCATAAACTCGTTGCTATTCTCCCCAGCTCTCTGTCGGATCCTATGGTACTCCCTCTTGAGCTTGTCTTGCTCAGCCTTGGGAAAGAACTTCTCCATAACCCTGTCCTTGAACTGAGCCCAAGTCAAACCAGCAACCCACTCGTCACCTCCCTCAGACTGCATCAACGCTAACCACCAATTTAGCACATCGCCTTCGAACCGATAGCATGCCAACCTCGCCTTGTATGCGGGGAAACAACCCATAGCATTGAAAATCTTCTCGATGTGAGCCAACCAGCTTTCAGCATCACTGGGGCTATCTGTTTTCTCAAAAGCTCAATGACGGAGCTTGTTGAATCTCTCCAGCCACACTGCCAATGTCACTGGAGGAGGAGGAGGAGGTGCCTGATTATGCTGCTGATTGTTGGCAGCTTGAACCTCGGCCCTGATGTCATTCCTTAGTTGAGGAAGCAAATCTTGCATTGCAGCTTGGATTGCAGCATTAAGTTGTTCCTATTCGTGTGTGAGAACCATCTGACAGTATAACATAAAACATATGATTAAACAGATCAAAACATAAAATATATATACATGAAAAAAATTTATACCAAAATTTCAAGAGAAAAATTTTAGGCAAGAAATTTTTGTGTATGAATGCATGATGCAGTTTTATGAAAACTTTTGTATGCTCGAGAGTGAACGCCTACGGTCAGTTCACCCAAAATAAAAGACATGGCGAGGGGACGCCTATGGGTCGGTCCCAAATTTAAAAGTTTCAATAAAACACATGCGACTAAATAGGGCCAGTCCTGTACCAACCATTACTTAGTCATAAACCTGCAACAATGACATATATATGTATGCATAAAAATGAGAATGCATGAAAACGACTGTCAGTTCTAGGAAGACCATAGTAACTACCCACTAATCACAGGTCATATTTTGAGAGCCTACAGGTCGAAGCCTTGGCTCTAATACCATAATTGTAACACCCCATTTTGATAATGGAATGTCACGCGTAATTATGACGTGTCATCAAAGCATACAAGGAAAAATTTCTAAACATTTCATGACCATGAAAGGAAAATACCGGAATCAAGCATCGGTAGTCCAAAAGTAAAGCTCATCACACACAAACATAAGTACTGAAAAGGAAAGGACTAAACAATGTCCATAGCAAGTGTATCAAAGTAAAGATAATGCATAAAGTAAAGAAAGGCTAGAAAGCTTCTAGTCCACATGCACGTACGCTTAAAGTCTACGAGCATCCCTGAGTACCTGCCGTTTTGGGAACATAGAAAAGGAAAATGGATGAGCAATACGCTCAGTGCACGGGTGTACAATAAAGCATGAACAGGATAAGCATAGAACATATAACATATAACAGCGGAAGAAAACTAAGTTCCGAATAACCTGGTTAAGTCTTGGTAAAACTGATTTTATAGTTTCAAAAGCCTTATGTTTATCTTATAAAAACTGTTTAACATGTTCTACCATTAGCCAATATAGGTCATGAAAATACACCGTGTATGAATACTTGGAGGGGTGACCTCATCATGCAAATTAGAGGGGCTGCCTCTAATTAATATACTGGTTTTGGGTAGGAGGGATCAGCTCCTTGTGAAGGATGCAAGGCACACACCACGTTCACACTGAGTAATCTGCTGAAAAACATGTAACTAGGATGCACCCATACGCCCCACATGATAAATATAAAAATATGGCCAAATGCTGAAGGGACGCCACGAGCAATCACTCTGCCGTGGTAAAGTCATAACATCAGTGCCTCTAATGTTATGGTTATGGTACCTCCATAACTAGGTGAAACTGGTCATGCATGTATATGGCTATAGGTATTCTAAATTAAACATAAGCAAATCAAACATATAAACTTATACTACGGGAAAACATTTGGCTGCATACGGGGAATCCTAATAAGGAAAGAATGTCCATACTGAAAGGACGGGAATCCGTACCTTATGTCCAGTGAACGAAGAAGATGAACTGAAGAGAATCCTACTTCGGTATCACTAATGCTACATAAATACATACATGAATAAGTATCTGACTACTAAATACGTAACTGGTTTTATATCATGTCTTAGCTTATTTTATATGTTCATATCATGTTTTACTGTTTAAAGCCTTAAACTGTGTTTATCTTATATTTCTGTCTATTCTGATTAAGTATATATCTGGTATTTCATGTATTATTATACTTACTGTGTAATAATAAGTAACTTTCCAAAAATAGCAGGTTTTCTAAAATAGAAAGTTACCAAAAATAGAAAGTTTCCAAAAATAGAAAGTTACCAAAAATAGATAGTTTCCAAAAATAGAAAGTTTCCAAAAATAGAAAGTTTCCAAAAATAGAAAGTTTCCAAAAATAGAAAGTTTCCAAAAATAGAATTACCGCTTAAAATAGATAAGTTTCTAAAAATTGAAAGTTTCCATAAATAGATCAGCTACCTTAATTAAATAAGTTTCTAAAAATAGAAAGTTTCCATAAATAGATTAGCTGCCTGAATTAAATAAGTTTCTAAAAATAGAATGTTTCCATAAATAGATTAGCTGCCTTAATTAAATATGTTTCTAAAAATAGAAAGTTTCTAGAATTAGATATAAGCTGGTTAAATAAGCTAAGTATATAAGCCTAAGTGTTTATCTGATTATTTTCTAAGTCATAATGATATAATGTATAGTTTATTAATTATTACATGTAATTTAAATAAACTATAGGTTAAAAGTATTTAATTAAAATATATCATGTTTTAAATTAAATAAAGTTAAATACTTAGGTTAAAACATGTATTATTATTTATTAATAATATAACCTAATTCATGTAAATTAATTAATTATAACCATGGTTTTTAAATAATTAATTAATTATAAGTCTAGAAAATATAAAATACTTAGTTTAATAATTTCATGTTCTAATAATAAATATAACCTAAGTCATGTTTATTAAATTAATCATGTCATATTTATTAATTTAATTTTAACATATGATTATAAAAAAAATAATCTTAACATAACCCGTGAACCGGATCTTGACTAGAAACCATGAATCGGACATGAAATCGACACCATACCCTGAACCACTTCGGGGTTCCCCTTGGTTTGCTGCTGCCGTGGGACCCACACCACCAAACCGGGACCATATGGTCTCGGTGGTGGTCTATTAGCCAAACCGAGACCCCCTTGGGGTTCGGTTTAGGCGCCGGCCAAACAAACACCCTTTAAAAACAACCTTTTTTATTTACCCAATAACCATTTTCATGATTGATTTATGTTTTTAATTAAGTTTTTAAAAACATCATGTTCTTAATTAATTTTATTAGATCAAATCAAAAAGAAAAAAGGATTAAAAGAATATACCGAATGCGTAGATCTAACGAGGATGAACACACACGAACACACGTACAACATTCAAGATCAAAAACAAAACGAACACCGCCTTTCTTGTTGTTGGATGCGGCGGCCAAGGAGAGGAAGAAGGAGAAGGGAAGAAAACTTTTTAGGTTTTTTAATGTTTCTTCTGTAAAGTGAAAATGAAAACAAGTTTTACCTTAACCCCCCTTTCATTATAAAAATTTGATGGGCTTGGCCCATGGTGTTGGTGTAGCCGCGGGTAGGGGGGCCCCACATGGGGTACCCGTACCGTTTTCCGTATCTCGTTGTTTAAGTGTTCGTTCGTGTTTATTTGTGTTCGCATTTTATGTGTTCTCGTTAAATATTTACCGTGACCTAATATATTTATTCACGCTCGTAATAAATATATATACGTAATTAATATTAGTTCGTGATTTAATTACGTTCATGATTTCATGATCGCATGTTCGTGATTAATTATTGTTAAATAATTATTGCGTGTTCGTGCGTAATAAATACTTATCGTGTTCTAACACGTATGTAATACGTAAAATCTTAACACGTAAACGTAATCATACTATAAAAGGAAAGTTTTAATCTAGTACGTATGATCTTAAGGGTAATATTCATGGTAAAAGCATGTGTGTTTTACAAGATAACCAAACCTTCTTTTTGTTAACCAAAAACGACTGAGTCACACTTTTAACCTTAATCAATTCGAATTGAATCGAGACGAACAAAGTTTTTATACTTGGCAAAAAACCTTGTATCAACTAGAAATGTAATTCATGTATGGTTGTAAATGTTTGATGGCATAAATACTCTTTGTGGTTTACATGGAGGGTGAGACTCTTGTTATAAGTGAAATAATGTAAGAGACTCAATCTCCTTGAAAGCTATAGAGGCTATGATTTTTATATCACAAAAAACTTACAACTATACTAGAATGACATTCTAGTTCCTACGTTTGGTAAGACATAAACTATGATGATTCTGTAAGTCGTCACGTAAAAGTAAAATGCTAAAAACACACATAAGATAAATTTGTCCTCATATACTTTGTTCATAAAAAAATATAATCCTTATCTAAGCCTTATGTTAATAGGGCTCTTTTGAGTTAACCCTTGACCGAAAAACCTTTACTTTGTTAAGATCTAATACAAGTAAGCTTCTTGTTTAAAACAAATCAGGTTGATGTTAACCTTGCATATTTGTGAGTAGGGGTGTTAACTAGGTTCGAATCCAATTGGATCGAGTAAATTTGAGGTTGGAGCTAAAAAAACATACCCAAAACGACCTTGTCATAATTTCAGGTAGATCGAATTTGGGTTTACTGGACATGTGTAATGATATATAAATTTTTTTTGGCTAATATTATAAGTTTAACAGGACAAGTTTATAAAAATTATATAAAATATGTAAAATATTATTATCTAGGTCAATCAATTTCCCCTAAGACCAAATGGGTTGGGTACCCCTATGTCTGGTGGTTAGACTGTTAAACTAGAGAGTAAAATACACGATTACCGTCAAATATAGTCCCTTAAGTTACTTACATTTTATGATATCGTTGCGATGGGTTCCTCGTTACCCACATTTCCATACAATTATCTACACATTTCATTTACTCTTGATTGGGTTTATTTTCGCAAACAATCACGTCTATAAGAAAAAACAATGCTATTAAAAGATGCCATGCCACAAATTACTATTACTATAAGTTATTAAATTGAAGATTTTATTTAGCAGCAACAATCTCAATTACTACATACACAGAGATTGTGTACACATGAAAAATAATCACTAATGCCGTTACAATAAACTATGCAATCACTATCTTCTGTACAATCTGGACTAGGAACCTTACGATTAATCACATTCTCGCCATTAGAAAGAGTCTGATCAGTCATTACCCACCCTTTGTCAGCAACAACAGTTGGTATTTGCTAACCTGTAACAATATTCTATTAGCCATATATAAGTTATGAGCATGTTATAGAAATGGAGAGGATTATAGAGACGAAGACTACCACATATGAAAAGCAATAGTGTGACCACGAACACCGTCTTAAAAAAAGATTGCGCCATGTTTCAACAAATGAATTGTATAGATACAAAAGGAGTAACTTGTTGTTGATTATTCTTTGTTTTGAAGTTGATAAATTAAACGCATACAAAGAGATATAAATAATGCGCATTGACATTACTTACTATTTAATGTTTGTAGCTTTTAATTATGCATTCAATTAATTACTATTAGAGCATGTTTCGTTTGATTTTTCATTAGGTTCTGTAAAATTAATATGAACGACGTTATATGAAACAAAAAAAGTTAATTGGATTAAATTAAAATCAAAATAAAAGTGATGAGTTGATGACTTAATTGGAAGACCCTCACTTCTATGACTTTTTTTCGAAAAAGTCTTCTATTATTATAAGCATCAAACAAACACTCAATCAATTACTTAATAAATTTACTTATTTATGAGTGGAGACAAAAAAGTCATTATCAAACATTACCTTAGTGTTTCTAAATTGTAATCTTATATTCACAATCTCGTGTTAACTAATACTAGCAAGGTACATGCGGTAATGACGTCAGATATTCTAGTATAAACAATTTTGCGTAATAAAATTTTGATCACAATTTTTTTATAATTACTTTACATTAGCGAGACTTTTAAAAAATAACTTTACCACACACTATGTCACGTTAAATGTCGAATACATGTGTGATGTTGAGTAAAATTACCCCTTTAGGAAAAGGAAGTTAATTAGGGTAAGTATTAAGTGTCGGTTTAGGAAAACCGAGCACTAATGACCAAATAAGTCCAAGTTCGTTCTCAAGGAGGCTAGTGCGTTGTGTTAAGAGATGATATTGATTTGTGATTATATGATTGAGAGAGAAATAAAGAAATGGGATTAGAAGAGAAAGAAGGTTACGAAGACAGATTAAACTAAGACGAAAAAGGCGATCACGCAAAACCGTAAATAGTGCAAAAATTAAAATTTTAACCTAAAAATTTCTAAAAATTAATAAAAATCCACAATAATATTCTAAGAGTTTACAAAAAAATCCAAACTTGCTAAAACCTTTTAATTAATTAGATAATGACATTTTAATGCTAATTAAAGCCCTAAAAATCACAATTAATTATTAAAAAGCCCTAAACAAGATCTTAAAGTTTTCAAACCTCAAAAATGTCCTAATTAAGCTAAAAAGTATTTTTTTTTTAATTTTAAAACCAAATTAAACTATTTTTAAACACTTAAAAACTATTAAAATCAATTAAAACTTAAATTAATTCTAGAAAATAATTGAAAAGTCCTAAAAATATTTGGAAAGTTACAAAACTCCTAATTAAGTGTCTTTAACCTAGGAAAAATGTAAACACTTAAAAAAATCAAACTTCAATTTTTAATAATAAAATAATATTAAAATATTCAAAAAATTCAAAGTTCATAAAAAAATTCTAAAAAATTACCAAAAATCTAAAATATTGTAACTAAGACAGAAATGAAATCAAAAGTTTCTAAAACCTATTTAATAATTTTATATTAAATTTTAAAGTTAGCTAAAAACCCTAAAATCCAATAAAATCAAAAATTAGACTTTTTGAAAACTTAAATGGCTGTAAACATCAAAAATATAAATTAAAACCTAAAAACTATTTTTTTAGATTTTTAAAATACCTTTTCCTATTTTTTATTCACTTTCTAAAATTAAAACTAAAAATATTCCTAGAAAATTAATTAAATACGGGAAAAATAATCTTTTTAAACCAAAAAGTCCTAAAACTAAATAAAAACAAAAGAAAAATGATAACTTGCAAAAATCTAAGAAAATAAGCTGGAAACAGCTTATAAATAAGCTGCTAGTAAAAATAAGCTTAACAAAACACACCTTAAGTACAAATAGAAATGGAACTCTACCAGTAAAAGTCCCAAGGGCGCGCTGGTAAGTTGTGTGTGTTGTGAGAAGGATGGCGTAGGTTCGAGTCCTGGCCAGTCCTTTATGAAAAACCCTTTTTTTTAAACTTCAAATACTCAAAACCAAGTACTTAAACTCACTCTAAAACACCCTTTATAACAAATAAACAAAGATTTAAGCTACAACAATCAAAACAAATGCCCAGGTTTGATTTTTAACTGATGAACACAAGTGTGATTCTTCACTTGTGCAGATAATCAAGAGGACTTGATTTTTGATTTTGCTGATGTTTGTTGGACAAAAGGGGCACCCCTATACTCAGTTGAGTATAGGGAGTCAAGACTAACACAAAAATACACAAGACTAACACAAATCAAGCACAAATGACCAAACTAAGTTATTGATTAAGCTAATAGGGTGACAGTGAGTATTCGCTGATGCACTTGACACACAAATGGATTTTAAAGTCTCATAACATGCATACAAGCTTACCAAATCAGATATAAACCCTACACAATCCTAAAACAACCTTGTGTCTAGCAATGATCAAAAGTTCATGGCAAAATTTGCACTAAAACAAGCAGAAAATGACTTGACTGTTTTCTGCTATATTATCCAAATTTTAAGCATGCAATTTTGTTTTAGACTGCACCAATCTGAAAACCAAATACATATAACAACTGATACTAACCCAAGGATTGTTTATAACAGGTTTTACCCCTAAAACTTTCACCAAACTCAATTTAAGCACCAGATCCAAACACTCCTTTAAATTACTGAAAATCAATTTTTCAAACTAAATCTTAACAAAACTCAAGCAGTTTAAACACCCAACAAGTAAAAGACCTAATCAAGCTGATTAAACACACAAACAAGCAGTTTCACCAAAATTCATCTAAAATCACATAAATCTGAAAAATCTTTGAAAACTGAAAAAGGGACAAAGGATGCTACCTTGTTGGGCCTACATCCAAGCCCAACAGTGCCTGAAAGTCACCTCCATACAGACTCGAGTCTGTGCAGACTTGTCTTTGTGGTTGAAATGAAAATGATGATGATATAAGACCCTTGTTTTGAATCCTGCCAAAATCAGATGACCAAGAACAAAAGTTAACTGGTACAAGAGCTTAGGCTATAGGATTAACTTATTGACAAGTTAACCTATAGCTTAAAGCTTTTAAAAAGAAAGCAGTAATAGAGGAAAACTGATTTTTCTTAACTGAAAATTTTGAAAACTTAGGAGAACTGAAAACCTTTTAAAACAAGTGAATCAATAATAAAACTTAACCAAACTTCAGACAATAAAAGTAAAGATGGCTCTTTGCATCTCATCAACAAACTTTAACCATTTTTCATTCATAAAAAACTGGACTTACAAAGTCGTGATCAAGGAGAAAAAAACAAGAACAAGAACAAATGCAAACCTATACGTCCTTATATAGTGGACTACAGAACTATCTAGAATGTGAAAATTACTAAAACCCTAATTCACTGAAATTCCTTTGTTGCCCTTTGAAGATTCGATTTTTGAATTCTTGGTCTTGGGTCAAATCTTTGGCATGTGATGCCTGTTAATGTCCAGCTGTAAAAATGAATCTTCAGCGTTCATTTGTGCTTTGGGAGCAAGTTTGGAATGAGAGCTGTTGATCTTGTCTGTCCCTTGGGTTTGGGGGAAAGTGACGGGTGTAGGGGACCAATGGGGGGCCATATGGGTGAAGGTGAGGACAAAAGTAAAAGTGGGGTTGTGTTGAGGGTGACCTTAATCACCATTCGGGAATCAATTAGGGAAAAACCCTTTGAATTAAGGGTTTTAGGAATTTAGGGTTTATGGGGTGGGGGTGTTTAGCAGGAGTGGTTTTGATGGGATTATGGGTTAAGATGTTTTTTAAAAACGTGTTTACCCCCATTTTTCAAACTGATTAATAAAATCAGTTATAAGGTAGAAAGTGGATTGGTGACGTGTGAGTTTGGGACATTTTGATTGGGTGTGGGGTGGAAGTGGGTGATGTGGCAGCTTGTGAGTGGGTGGTTTAAGTTTGTTTGTCTGGCCACAAATGGCCCCCAAAGGTTCATACTTCCTTCATCTTGTATAAAACAGCACAAATCTTCATTTCCATTTGATAATAAGTTTGGCAACTTGGAATTTTTGGCACAACAAGTTTTTAAACTTGTTTCAAGGACTAAACATGTAAACTTATGATACTTGAAGGACTGATTTTGGCATTTTCTTCATTCTTCAAGGTTTGACTTGTTTGTTGACTTCTTGGAGGACCAATATTGACAATTTAGTTTTGTTGAGGGACTAAATTTGCCAATTCTTCAAAGTTAAGTGTCCTTTTTGTAATTTTGACAAACTTTAGGGACCAAACTTGTAATTATGAAGATACAAGGGTATAAAGTGTCAATTCTTCCATATTGGAGGACCCTTCTTCATAATTCTTCAATTCTTCAAGGGTTTTCTTTGGAAAATTCTTCATTAGGGCTTGGTTCATCGTGCGGCTTCGTTTCCCGTGTTCGTTTTTGACTGATTCTTGTGATCTTTTGTCATTTTCTCAATATCCGTACCTAAAATACACAAGCAACAAACACAAGCATATATTTGGGTATTTTGATGATGTTTAATGCGTTTTAAGCCCTATTTGGACGATGAGACTATGTATAAAAGCAGTCTCATCAGTCCCCCATACTAAACCATTGCCGTGCCCTCACGCAATGCTAGAATAAAGTATCATAGCACCTCCATAATTCATTTTTATTCACTTTATTGAATGATAAACTAGCTACACTACTACTATTACTACTACTTGCGTTTTAGACATAATGTATGATTTTCATCACAAAATGGGACGTTTAGGTTCATAGAATAAGAACACGTGAATGCTTCGTTAGAAATAATTTCATAGTCCTCGATTTTCACCCCAATTCCATGCCAAGCGTGCAACGAGATCATTGTCATTATAAGTTAGTAATGCTAACACTACTCATATGCCCTAATCACGTACTTATCCTCCCATTATTCCTAAGTTGTATCTCTTATATTTTATGATGTCTTGAATGTTTCACGAGGATACATTGTTTGACTTATGCGATAATAGAGATTTAGGTCTAAAAATAGAGTCCTAACGGTGTAACTAAGACCATCAAATCAATAACCCCTCCTAATAGACAACGATGTTAAAAAATTAAGTTGACAAGAAGAATCGATAAACACGGTTTTATAACAGTTTTGAACATGAGACTTATTACCAAGACTTTTATACGCCCCCTAACGGAAGGGCCTTATTATCTGTGGTTTACCTCCATCTTTTATTCAACTTCGCCATGAAGCTTTTATTATGACTTCGGTCTTGCCTTGCCTTTTATTATCCGCCTCATCGGTGGTTTTATTATCCAAAGACGTATATCCTCACGCTAAGGCGAATTTTGGATCTTTAAAGCTTCGAAGATTAAGGCTTGATTCACTTTCAATTTTGCATAGATTTTTCGGCCTTGCGGGGCTTCAAATTGTTTGCTAGATTTAGGTGAGCACTTGAAATCTTATTATTGGGTGAAGCTTTCGATTATTCGGGTGCCAATACTTCAAAACCGTGACGCTGGCGATACCTTAATGTCTCCCCAATTTAATTACACGGAAGCTACTAGAAAAGACTAGAAACCCAACAATCCTAACTAAACCGCTAAGTCAATATTTATTAAGCAAAAAATATTTACAAGCGAAGGGAGAATAAGCAAACAACGAGAACACATGAGTTTTTGAAAGAATACGAGTATTCTACGTTTAGCATAGTAACTTATAATTAACTCTATCATTTCTCGTCCTCATTTAAGAGACTTAGCCTAATATAAGTTAAGGAATCAAAGCTAAGTGCTCAACACGCACGGTCGAGTAAAAAATTACTGTTATTCTCGCCATCGGAAAACCTACATTCGTGTCTTCAAACACTTATAAAACATGAGAAAATTTTTAAAATTTGGCCATTTTTAGACTTATTTTGCAACAAAACGATAATAAAAAAGATAAACTTTGGAAAGCGTGAAGGTTTGGCAAGGCAAGTATCTATTCACTCCCCCATACTAAAGTTAAACATTGTCCTCAATGTTTTGAGTCTAGGGGTGCAAAACACCCCCATACTAGAGACGTAGTCGAATGCCTAATCTAGCATGGAAAGGGTGTAACCAATAAATTAATAGCCGTTTATGAAGTGTGCTAAAAACCTAAGGTTAGAACATCAAAAGGATATATCATTTGGATATTGAGAAATGTCTCCAAAGCAAACGATCGAGTGCTCCCATAAAACGAACACGAGAGGCTCCAATCGTGAAGATCATGATCTAAAAACCACAATTCACAAACAACCACGGAACAAAGGTTGGAAGGGCACTAATCCCCACACGTAAGCTACATTAGAAAGCGATAATATGTACATAGGATAAGCATGGGACTCCCCCACGAGGCACCTCGTTTTTGATTACCGAGTCATGAGCTCGACTCGATCCCCTCAACACTAATTATCATTGGGGAAAGTGATTTGGTCGAGGTAGTTCAAGGATGGAACTTCCCCGCCAAAGTAGTGCTTCAACCTATGTCCATTCACCTTGAAGTTAGGACCATCATCTTGAGCTAGCTCGATGGTCCCATACGGAAACACTTGAGTCACGGTGAATGGACTAGACCAACGGGATTCCAACTTACCGGAAAAGATTTTTAATCTTGAATTAAAAAGCAAAACTTGATCCCCAATGTTAAAAACCCGGTTTTTAATTTTAGAATCATGCAACTTTTTAGTTTTTTCTTTATAAATCAATGAATTTTCATAAGCAATGTCTCTCAATTCATCTAATTCATTCAATTGCATTTTCCGGTGTTTTCCCGCGGTCTCCATATCATCATTACTATGCTTTAGGGTCCAATAAGCCTTGTGTTCTAATTCGATAGGCAAATGACAATTCTTTCCATACACAAGCTTATAGGGAGTGCACCCAGTGGGTGTCTTATGAGCGGTCCTAAAGGCCCATAAAGCCTCGTCCAACTTATCCGACCAAGTTTGTCGGTTTTCCCCAACGGATCACTCCAAGATCCTCTTCAACGCTCGGTTTGAAACCTCGACTTGACCACTCGTTTGTGGGTGATAAGCCGTAGAAAGCCGATGTGTAACCCCATATTTCCTTAGAACCCTTTCAAATTGGTCGTTACAAAAATGGGTTCCACGATCGCTTATGATAGCACGAGGGGTTCTAAACCGAGAAAACAAGCTTTTCAAAAACTTAACTACCACACGAGCATCATTGGTGGGCAAGGCCTTGGCCTCTACCCACTTAGATAGGTATTCAACCGCAACAAGGATGTACTTATTACCATGAGATGATGGGAACGGCCCCATAAAGTCTATACCCCAAACTTCAAAGATCTCACACACTTGGATGATATTTTGTGGCATTTCATCTTTTTGTGAGGCTTTTCCTTGTCGTTGGCATGCATCACACGACTTCACAAGATCTTGTGCATCTCGGTAAATAGTAGGCCAAAAGAAGCCGGCATCAAACACCTTCTTAGCCGTGAGATTAGCACCGTGGTGACCACCCGTGGGTCCCTCATGGCAAGCTCTAAGGATGTTAGAAGGTTCGGTGCCAAATACACAACGTCGGATGATTTGATCCGCACAAGTTCGAAACAAGTAAGGGTCGTTACAAAAGTAGAACTTGACGTCACGAAAGAATTTTCGTTTTTCTTGAGTCGTCATACCCTTAATGATGAAGTTACCCGCATGGTAATTTGCAAAATCCGCAAACCATGGGGTGGATGAATCAAGCTTAGAACTCACTACACCAAGTGTATCGAGCGGAAATGTTTCGGTGATTTCCTTGGGCTCGTAAACACTTTGGTGAGGATCTTCCAAACGAGAGAGATGATCGACCGCTAGATTCTCGGCTCCTTTTTTGTCAACGATGGTGTGATCAAATTCTTGAAGGAGGAGAATCCAACGAAGTAATCTCGGCTTAGCATCTTGCTTTGCCATAAGATACTTAATAGCCGAATGGTCCGTATACACTATGCATTTCGTCAAGACGAGGTAAGGTCGGAACTTCTCAAATGCATACACCACGGCAAGGAACTCCTTTTCCGTTGTAGTGTATTTTAGTTGAGCCTCGGTCATCGTCTTGCTAGCATAGTGAATAGGCAAGAAGTGCTTATCATGACGTTGCCCCAAAACGGCCCCAATAGCGTAATCACTAGCATCACACATGAGCTCAAAGGGGAGGTTCCAATTGGGAGCAACAAGAATGGAGCTTCGGTAAGTTTCCTCTTAAGGATCTCAAAGGCTCGTACACAATCTTCGTCAAAGACAAAACGTGCCTCTTTTTCAAGAAGATGTGTAATGGGTCGATAAATCTTTGAAAAATCCTTGATGAATCGACGATAAAAGCCCGCGTGGCCTAGGAAACTCCTAACTCCCTTGACGGTTTTGGGATGAGGTAATTTGGCGATGACGTCTACCTTAGCTTGATCTACCTTAATCCCCTCTTTCGAGACCTTGTGCCCTAAGACGATTCCACTCTTAACCATAAAATGACACTTCTCCCAATTGAGCACAAGGTTGGTTTCCTCACAACGTTTCAACATTCTCTCAAGGTTCGACAAACACGAAGTGAACGAATTACCAAACACGGAAAAGTCATCCATGAAGACTTCCATCGTCTTCTCGATCATATCATGAAAAATAGCCATCATGCACCTTTGAAAGGTTCCCGGTGCATTGCAAAGTCCGAATGGCATTCTACGATAGGCAAACGTTCCATATGGACACGTAAACGTAGTTTTTTCTTGATCACGAGGATCGATGGGAATTTGGAAGTAACCGGAAAAACCATCTAGAAAGCAATAGAAATCGTTTCCCGCAAGACGCTCCAATATTTGGTCTATGAAGGGCAAGGGAAAATGGTATTTTCGAGTGGCTTCATTCAACTTTCGATAGTTAATGCACACTCTCCATCCGGTCACGAGTCTAGTAGGGATCAACTCGTTGGCATCGTTTGGCACAACGGTCATCCCTCCCTTTTTAGGGACACTATGAATAGGACTCACCCAAGGGCTATCGGAAATAGGGTAAATCATTCCCGCGTCAAGGAGTTTAAGGACCTCCTTTTTGATGACGTCGTGAATTTTGGGGTTCACCCTCCTTTGACTTTGGATTGTGGGCTTGAAATCCTCCTCCATTAAAATTTTGTGGGTACAAAACTTGGGATCGATTCCCTTAATGTCGGATAACTTCCACGCAATCGCCCCTTTGTGATCCTTTAGAACATCGACAAGTGCGGTTTTTTCATCATTCGAAAGTTCCTTCGCAATAATAACCGGCAACTTGTCGCCCTCCTCCAAATAGACATATTCGAGGTGAGGAGGTAAATCTTTCAACTCAAGGATAGGTGGTTCCTCAAGTGAAGATTTGGGCTCGATACTCATAACCTCCTCGGGTGGAGGAAATGGGAAATCGTTAAGAAAATCCTTGATAATCGAGAAGTCCTCATCGTTGTCGAGGTCTTCGTCACAAGTACGTGGAACATTGCATTCTTCCAACGTAAAACCACCACCTTCAAATGGAGTGAAGGTTGGTGTCGAATTATCAAGAATTGGATCTAACATAGTGGGATTGCCACTAGTTTCTTCATCACCAAACCCTAAAACTTCTTGTGAAAATTCCTCGCAAACCACGTCGATCATATCAACGAGGTTTATGGTAGAAACGGAATAAACATGAGAAAGTTGAGAATTTTGAGTTGCGTTTATAACAAGTTCCTCGTCGTTGAAACGTAAGGTGATCTTTGTAGCATGCACATCAATTAAAGCCATAGACGTATCTAAAAATGAACGACCTAAAATAAGAGGAACTTGAGGATCCGTGGGGATATCAACGACGATAAAGTCTACGGGATAGTAGAACTTCCCCACTTTCACAAAAACGTCTTCCGCCAAACCACATGCACGAATCATGGAATGGTCGGCCATCTCGATAGACATTAGTGAAGGAGTAAGATTAGGAAGATTGAGCGACTTGAAGATTGCAAGTGGCATCAAATTAATGCTAGCACCAAGATCGGCCAAGGCATAGCATTCTTCCATATCTTGAATTGCACAAGGGATCAAAAATTTACCGGGATCACCGACTTTTTGAGGTATGCGATTAAGATAAACCGAAGAACAACTAGACAATTGGTGCAATTTCTCCTTGTTGTTCAACATACTCTTAAAGTTAGCGGCAAATCGAGGCATCATGACCAAAGCATCGGCGAAACTCACATTAAGGTGCAACTCACGAAACATTTTCATAAAAAGCTCAAATTGGTAGTTGTCGCGCTCTTGTCGTTTCTCCTTCCTAAGTCTCGATGGGTAAGGCAAGGGTGGTGTGGGTTGAGGCATAGGCATAGCCCTTGGAATCTCGGGTTCCAATGTTGGCAATGGGTCAACTGTAGGTGTGGTATGAGCGGTACATTTTTTGGGATTGAGATATGCTCCTTTTCGACCACCACCTCGGGTTCTTCCTCAATTTCCTCCACCGTTGGAGTAATTGGTTGAGGAGTCGGTTCTTTAAGTGCCTTACCACTTCGTGTGGTAATCACTTTCATCTCTCCCTTCGGGTTTGATACGGTGTTACTAGGCAAACTTCCCGAAGTAGAGGTTTTGTTCCCCATAACGGCTTCTAAAATGGCATTAAGCTTAGCATCTTGACTATTAAACTTAAGATCTTGACTAGCGGCTTTTTGGTCAATTCTTTGTTCAAGCCTAGCATGACTTTGTTCAATTTTGTTGTTTTGACCTCTAATTTGATTAGCAAAATCATTTTTCAACTCATTTCTCATGTTAAGATTTTCCTTCACAAAATTAGCTAACTCCTTGGTGTTTTTAGCCGTGTCCCTAGCTTGACTAGCCAATTGCTCTTGAATGTTTTCCAAAATCTTATCATTTCCCGTAGCGTAATTCAAAAAGTCCATTGGAAGTTCTTTAGTGTAAACATTTTGAAGACCTTGACTTGTGTTTTGAAAATTACGGTTTTGGTTTTGATTTTGCAATTGGCTACTACTTCCTTGATTCCCATAGTTGTTATTACCCTTGAAATTGTTCCTTTGATTGCTTTGGTAACCAACTTGATTGTTTCGATAATTGTTAGCATTTTGATTTGGTGGAAAACCCGGTGGAGTCAATTGATTAGTGCGAGGAACTTGACCGTTTTGGTTATAAGTTCCCGCGGCCGCGAAGGCACTCGAAGTGTTACCACCGTTGGTAATGCACTCGGAATAATCGTGAGCTCCACCACAATACATACAAGAAACCTCAACCGCTTTAGCCGTAGCGGGAGTGGGTTGTTCACCAACTTTAAACTCAATTAACAATCCCTTAAGCTTATCAAAAATCTTGTTCTCCAAATTAGCCTCGATTTGGCAAGCATCAACGGTGTGTGACAATGAAGGCGAAGGCGAAAACGAAGCCTTACGAACACTCGACGTGCTACGAGGACTATAGACCTTAGACCTATTCTCAATGATTAACAATGCTTCCTCGACCCTCTTACATAAAAAATTACCACTCGCGGCGGCATTAAGATAATCACGCTCATGATCGTTCAAGCCATTGTAAAACGTGTCAATTTGATGCAAGTCGGAAAAACCATGATGAGGACATTCGTGCAACATTTCCTTAAACCTATTCCAAGCCGTTGAAAAACTCTCATTATACTCTTGCGAAAACTTTGAAATCTCGTTTTTCAAGTGCGTAGTCTTAGAGGGCGGAAAAAATTGGTTCACGAATTTTGAAACGAGATCCTTCCACGTCAATATAGAATTGGGTGGCTCTTTCTCTAACCAAATTTTTGCGGGCCCCGCTAAGGAATACGGAAAAAGCATCATCTTAATCGAGTCGTTAGAGACGTCCTTAAACTTGCAAGTGGCGGTGAGACGATTAAATTGGCGAATGTGGTTATGAGGGTTGTCCTTTTCGTCACCTCGAAACTTGTTGTTTTGAATCATGGACAACAAACCCGTCTTAACCTCAAAATTCTCCGCAAGGATAGCGGGAATCACAATCGCTTCTCCATAACCCTCGGTGGGTGCTTGAAGCAACTCCATCATAGTTCGATTAGCCATGGGTGCTTCTTTCACTACGATGGGTTCGTCAATAGGAGACTCCTCACTAGAAGGAGTGGTTGATTTGTTTCTTCGTTTACGAGCACGTCTTGCTTTGGAGCGAGTTTGCATAAACGTCACGTACAACGAGAAGGCGAGCAAAGAAGATTCTTTTTGGTGTTTTTACTTTTTCAATTTTTTTTTGGTTTTTGATTGTTTTTACTTTTTTTTGGATTTTGTGGAATGTATTAAGTAGACACAAATCTACAAATCTCCTCCTTAATCAAATCTCTTGATTAAAGAAGCCTCAAGGAATGAAAACGATCACGTGAAGTGAACGCCTTCGATGACTTTAGAACGATGGTGGAACACCAAATCGTTCAAGAGGGTTTAATCAATAGAAACCAAGAAAATATATATGATACTTAAGTAATACTTTGGGCGGCAAAACCCTCGATTAGCTCTCAAAATCAAAATACGCACAAGCAAGCGGAGGAAGCGAGGCGGCGCGAAGCACTTAAGAGCCTTTTTCCTTTAGGTCGTTAAATACAACCGCCTTATACCCACCTTATAGTTTGTATTTTTCAAAATCGAGCTTCACGAAAGTATTTATCTATTTTTGCCTTTTACTTTGGTTTGAGATTCGAATACAATGATTGGGTAATGACCTCCCAAGTCAAGGTTGTGATTTCTCACGTATTTGGAGTACTTGTAAATTTATTGTTCTACGTATACAATATAGTAATAGTATTCACAAAAAACGAAAAACCGATAATACGTATTAGTAGAGTGCTACTAATACAAATACTATTATGGCTATATATAAAAACAACAATTGTTCAACCAAAACACAACACGCCTCCTCGGCAGCGGCGCCAAAATGATGTTGAGTAAAATTATCCCTTTAGGAAAAGGAAGGTAATTAGGGTAAGTATTAAGTGTCGGTTTAGGAAAACCGAGCACTAATGACCAAATAAGTCCAAGTTCGTTCTCAAGGAGGCTAGTGCGTTGTGTTAAGAGATGATATTGATTTGTGATTATATGATTGAGAGAGAAAGAAAGAAATGGGATTAGAAGAGAAAGACGGTTACGAAGACGGATTAAACTAAGACGAAAAAGGCGATCACGCAAAACCGTAAATAGTGCAAAAATTAAAATTTTAACCTAAAAATTTCTAAAAATTACTAAAAATCCACAATAATATTCTAAGAGTTTACAAAAAACCCAAACTTGCTAAAACCTTTTAATTAATTAGATAATGACTTTTTAATGCTAATTAAAGCCCTAAAAATCACAATTAATTATTAAAAAGCCCTAAACAAGATCTTAAAGTTTGTAAACCTCAAAAATGTCCTAATTAAGCTAAAAAGTATTTTTTAAAATTTTAAAACCAAATTAAACTATTTTTAAACACTTAAAAACTATTAAAATCAATTAAAACTTAAATTAATTCTAGAAAATAATTGAAAAGTCCTAAAAATATTTGGAAAGTTACAAAACTCCTAATTAAGTGTCTTTAACCTAGGAAAAATTTAAAAACTTAAAAAAATCAAACTTCAATTTTTAATAATAAAATAATATTAAAATATTCAAAAAAATTCAAAGTTCATAAAAAAATTCTAAAAAATTACCAAAAATCTAAAATATTGTAACTAAGACAGAAATGAAATCAAAAGTTTCTAAAAACTATTTAATAATTTTATATTAAATTTTAAAGCTAGCTAAAAACCCTAAAATCCAATAAAATAAAAAATTAGACTTTTTGAAAACTTAAATGGCTGTAAACCTCAAAAATATAAATTAAAACCTAAAAACTATTTTTTCAGATTTTTAAAATACCTTTTCCTATTTTTTATTCACTTTCTAAAATTAAAACTTAAAATATTCCTAGAAAATTAATTAAATACGGGAAAAATAATCTTTTTAAACCAAAAAGTCCTAAAACTAAATAAAAACAAAAGAAAAATAATAACTTGCAAAAATCCTAAGAAAATAAGCTGGAAACAGCTTATAAATAAGCTGCTAGTAAAAATAAGCTTAAACAAAACACACCTTAAGTACAAATAGAAATGGAACTCTACCAGTAAAAGTCCCAAGGGCGCGCTGGTAAGTTGTGTGTGTTGTGAGAAGGATGGCGCAGGTTCGAGTCCTGGCCAGTCCTTTTTGAAAAACCTTTTTTTTTTAAACTTCAAATACTGAAAACCAAGTACTTAAACTCACTCTAAAACACCCTTTATAACAAATAAACAAAGATTTAAGCTACAGCAATCAAAACAAATGCCCAGGTTTGATTTTTAACTGATGAACACAAGTGTGATTCTTCACTTGTGCAGATAATCAAGAGGACTTGATTTTTGATTTTGCTGATGTTTGTTGGATAAAAGGGGCACCCCTATACTCAGTTGAGTATAGGGAGTCAAGACTAACACAAAAATACACAAGACTAACACAAATCAAGCACAAATGACCAAACTAAGTTACTGATCAAGCTAATAGGGTGACAGTGAGTATTTGCTGATGCACTTGACACACAAATGGATTTTAAAGTCTCATAACATGCATACAAGCTTACCAAATGAGATATAAACCCTACACAATCCTAAAACAACCTTGTGTCTAGCAATGATCAAAATTTCATGGCAAAATTTGCACTAAAACAAGCAGAAAATGACTTGACTGTTTTCTGCTATATTATCCAAATTTTAAGCATGCAATTTTGTTTTAGACTGCACCAATCTGAAAACCAAATACATATAACAACTGATACTAACCCAAGGAGTGTTTATAACAGGTTTTACCCCTAAAACTTTCACCAAACTCAATTTAAGCACCAGATCCAAACACTCCTTTAAATTACTGAAAATCAATTTTTCAAACTAAATCTTAACAAAACTCAAGCAAAATGATTCCAATCAATCTAAACATGCACAATAACAAGTAAAAGACCTAATCAAGCTGATTAAACACACAAACAAGCAGTTTCACCAAAATTCATCTAAAATCACATAAATCTGAAAAATATTTGAAAACTGAAAAAGGGACAAAGGATGCTACCTTGTTGGGCCTACATCCAGGCCCAACAGTGACTGAAAGTCACATCCATACAGACTCGGGTCTGTGCAGACTTGTCTTTGTGGTTGAAATGAAAATGATGATGATATAAGACCCTTGTTTTGAATCCTGCCAAAATCAGATGACCAAGAACAAAAGTTAACTGGTACAAGAGCTTAGGCTATAGGATTAACTTATTGACAAGTTAACCTATAGCTTAAAGCTTTTAAAAAGAAAGCAGTAATAGAGGAAAACTGATTTTTCTTAACTGAAAATTTTGAAAACTTAGGAGAACTGAAAACCTTTTAAAACAAGTGAATCAACAATAAAACTTAACCAAACTTCAGACAATAAAAGTAAAGATGGCTCTTTGCTTCTCATCAACAAACTTTAACCATTTTTAATTCATAAAAAACTGGACTTAAAAAGTTGTGATCAAGGAGAAAAAAACAAGAACAAGAACAAATGCAAACCTATACGTCCTTATATAGTTTACTACAGAACTATCTAGAATGTGAAAATTACTAAAACCCTAATTCACTGAAATTCCTTTGTTGCCCTTTGAAGATTCGATTTTTGAATTCTTGGTCTTGGGTCAAATCTTTGGCATGTGATGCCTGTTAATGTCCAGCTGTAAAAATGAATCTTCAGCGTTCATTTGTGCTTTGGGAGCAAGTTTGGAATGAGAGCTGTTGATCTTGTCTGTCCCTTGGGTTTGGGGGAAAGTGACGGGTGCAGGGGACCAATGGGGGGCCATATGGGTGAAGGTGAGGACAAAAGTAAAAGTGGGGTTGTGTTGAGGGTGACCTTAATCACCATTCTGGAATCAATTAGGGAAAAACCCTTTGAATTAAGGGTTTTAGGAATTTAGGGTTTATGGGGTGGGGGTGTTTCGCAGGAGTGGTTTTGATGGGATTATGGGTTAAGATGTTTTTTAAAAACGCGTTTACCCCCATTTTTCAAACTGATTAATAAAATCAGTTATAAGGTAGAAAGTGGATTGGTGACGTGTGAGTTTGGGACATTTTGATTGGGTGTGGGGTGGAAGTAGGTGATGTGGCAGCTTGTGAGTGGGTGGTTTAAGTTTGTTTGTCAGGCCACAAATGGCCCCCAAAGGTTCATACTTCCTTCATCTTGTATAAAACAGCACAAATCTTCATTTCCCTTTGATAATAAGTTTGGCAACTTGGCATTTTTGGCACAACAAGTTTTTAAACTTGTTTCAAGGACTAAACATGTAAACTTATGATACTTGAAGGACTGATTTTGGAATTTTCTTCATTCTTCAAGGTTTGACTTGTTTGTTGACTTCTTGGAGGACCAATATTGACAATTTAGTTTTGTTGAGGGACTAAATTTGCCAATTCTTCAAAGTTAAGGGTCCTTTTTGTAATTTTGACAAACTTTAGGGACCAAACTTGTAATTATGAAGATACAAGGGTATAAAGTGTCAATTCTTCCATATTGGAGGACCCTTCTTCATAATTCTTCAATTCTTCAAGGGTTTTCTTTGGAAAATTCTTCATTAGGGCTTGGTTCATCGTGCGGCTTCGTTTCCCGTGTTCGTTTTTGACTGATTCTTGTGATCTTTTGTCATTTTCTCAATATCTGTACCTAAAATATACAAGCAACAAACACAAGCATATATTTGGGTATTTTGATGATATTTAATGCATTTTAAGCCCTATTTGGACGATGAGACTATGTATAAAAGCAGTCTCATCAATGTGCATAACATCTTGTTCGTGTATCTTGTTATATTCTGCTATGTAATCTACATATGAACTTGGTGCAATCCTAGATTAATGGTTTTTACCATTAAGTCTAACGATCCCTAGACTCCACAATTGGTATTAGAGCCTAAGGCTCATGATATCTTCTAACACCGCCAAATTTACTTAGCAGCGGAACACACATTTGGGTGCTAGAGACAAGCATCATTACACAAGATATATTGAACAACCTCAAAATGACACGTTTAGAATATAAAATGAAATAATTTTAACAATTGTCTAAAACCTTCGATCCCAAATAAAACATATGTTTAAAAATTCAGAGAAGCGTTTTGGTCCCCCTAGGATCTCAACCATCCAACCAAATAGTTTTAAAACAAAACACAATCATAAGATAAATTGTTTACAACAAAGGGAAAGAAATAGTTTTAAACCAAACAACCATAAAAGCAAACTCGCAACCTTTTCAAGCAACCTCCACCATCGATCACCTTCGATTACCTAAAACACATGCTTTAAAGGGTCAATAGATAATGTTGAGCGAATCTATAGGTTTATCAAATCGTTATTTGAACACAAGAGAAAACTAAATCATAATCATTTAATAATATTGAAGTGCACACAAAGTATTATTCAAGTATTTCATTTTATAGAAAAATCTATATTAATTCTATTAAGCTCATGACACCGACCCCTTAACTTATTCACCCACGCCAAATACCGGCATGACTAGATGAAATCATTGCCCCTCTAGGGTATTTTCAGACTGCCCAAACACCCATAATTATTCCAACTGTTTTACCCAACCAATCCACATTAGGGCTTCTTATTCTTGCTATATATGTATAATAAACCTTATTAAGGACCCTTAGGATCATATTATCATAAAAACTCATTAGGTTAATTTATAAAAACTCTAACTAGTTCATAAAACCACCCTTATCATAGTTATAAATATTAAACCCATAGTGCTACATCGAAGAACAAGAGATCAATAACATGTATGACTTGATGGTATCACCACCAACAAGTCACCAACACACCACACCAAGGAAAAGGGAAGAAAACCATAACTCCACCTAGAATTACCAAGGTTCTTCAATGGAGGATAAGGAGAGAAAAACTTGAAAAAACAACAATGGAGTAATGCAATGAGGAATGATAAAACATGGTTCAAAAATTTTCTAGGAATTATGGACTAAATATTACATGTTTCCTATAATAAAAGAAACTTGTTCCAAAAGTTTCACATTATTACTTAATATAATACATTTTCTAAAAATTAAAAGATCTCCCTGTTTGTTCTTACATTTCATTCCTAAAATAACCTAGACTTTCAAAAATATAATATTTTTTGTTTTTTACATGAATACTATGATTTCCTTATAAACCCATTCCCACTTCCTAGCTAGGCGATCTGGGACATTTTTATTTTCCGAAAATTGTGTTTCCTGAGTATCACTTTGAGATGATATCTCATTCATATTAACACCAATTTGGACATACTTTAGCTTATTGTGAAGCTCTCTTCAAGGATAACACAAAACTACGAATTATTACGAATATATATATAACATATACATATATAAAATTATGTCCAAACTTTGCAAAACTGTGATACCCTAGAACCGAGGTCACTTACCTTACCCTAAATTACGCTTATTTTTGAAATTTTTAATAAATTTTAATTGCTATATATTTTACCATTTTGGTTGAAACCGATATTCGAGGTCATAATTTTGACGATTGACGATTTAAGAAGAACGATGACGACTACGATCCCGATGGATGCCCAAATTTCTATGTTTATTGTCGTTTTATCGATATTATAATTTTTCGAGAATTTTACTTTCGGTTCGTGTTAAGTTGAGTCGGGTGAGTTTTATTGCTTTCTGGGTACATTTAAATTGTCCTAAAAGTATTTTGGAGTGTTCGGGATGATCCCCGACTTCCGTAAAATTTTCTAAATTGACTAGTGAGTCATTCCCATAAACTTTTGAGGTCGTTTTCACTTAAGGACAAAAGAAAGCTATTATTGCATTAAAGGGCCTCCCAATTTTACAAAAGGAACTAACCAAACACACACATAACAAAACACTTAAAAAAATTTCTTTCCCTCTTTTCTCTCTTTAGGCCGACGGCCAAAAACCCCCACCACCACCACTTATTTTTTTTTCTAGCTTGTTTTGATCAAAAGTAAGGTTAGACCACATCTAGTTTCATCATTTCCATTGTTTTCATGTACTTTAATCCTTCATGCATTCATAAAAGTTTTTCCAAGAATCAATGGATTTTTCAAAAATTGTTTTGATGTTAATTGGATGTATGCATGTTTAATTCATGTGTAGTGGATGTGTAATCACTCAACAAACCAACCAAAATCAATTTGGTTGTGGGGTTTTGATCACCCACACCCCACGGTACAAGGGGGGTGTTTGGTGGATCTTGGTGATTGTTGTTTTTGCTTATGGTTTATGTGTTATTACTTGTTTTTAGATGTTTTTGAGTGGGTAAAACCCATTGCATGTTTGATTTGGTGTTTGGTTTTATGATGGATTTAATAATTAGGGGGTTAAGGACTGTTTAGTATGGTTAGATATGATTAGGAGTGTTTAGGTTGAGTTCTAGTGTCGATAAATTGGTTTAGAAACGAGTGTTGGATTGATTTTGGGATAGGTAATTTTAGGCAGAATGTTTGGGATGTTTTCATAAAATTTATTTTGTAAACAGGTCATGAGACTAGGATATAGTTGTTGAGCGTCTTCTTAGCTTCGATTTGGTATAAGATAGAGCTTACGACTCCTAACGAGTCAAAAGTTATGATGTTTTGAAAATCGTGTACCGGGAGATGAGAACCTACATAATCCGAAATTATGTTTGGTTTTAGGTCAAATCCCGAGGACCATAGATATAGTTTGGTAAATGGTTAAAGGTTGATTTTTGGTCTCATACCTGCATATGTGAGTCTATTATTAGACTTAGATGTCAAATGGGTCAATGAAATATTTTAAATGGGTCAAATGAGTCCGACTTGGTCAATGTGCAAATTCAGTCCGAAAAACGTAGGTTTAGTAATGTGTTGAGTAACGGGTCGTAAAAGCGAAAACTTTTAATGGGATTAAAAATGTGTTTTCTACAGATCTTAAGGTATTTTTGAGAAATTTCCCAAATTTTATTAAAAGGTTTAAGTCTAGTAAAACAGCCCATACTTTTGGTAAGTATCGGCGAAAAACGTGAAAAGGTAATAACGTTAATAACATGGACGAATAGTATAAAACGAGTAACACTTATTTGTTTGGTTTTGGCGTGAGTTTTAATTATCACAATTTACTAATATGTATGTATTATATACAGTACTTAAGGTTTATAAATGAGATTACTCATTACGCGTTATTGGTTTGATAGGTGTTGATTTTCCCAGGCATCCTCATCATCGTCAGTGATCGTCACTTGAATCGTCGACTACTGTATATATAAGGTGTGAATTTATAGCCTCACTTACTATTGTTTTAAATTGTTTTACCCGCGAGGGAAATGCATGCTAGTTTTTCTAAAATGAACATATGTCATGAATGATTGTTGGACCCGAATGTTGCCTTAGAAATTGTGTTGAGTACCTAGTTGCAAAAGGCCCTAAATTCATGAACTATTAACTATTGTTTAATCCTAGCGTGGATTGAAAATAGCCGCTTATAAAATTGGTAATACTATGGGGTTGACGACCATATCCGAGACGAGGGCTAGTACGTTGAGTACCCCCTGCGGACGGATAACTTGTGATAAGAGATAAGGTATAATTGCAACTGATGCCTTTAGAAGGGGCACTGGTTTCATCTGAATCACGCCAGTAATTATTACGCGGGTGATTGAGTTAACGGATTAGTGTCATGAGCTTAAACACAATTGTCATAACCTTGAAAATAGATTGTTTGATCGACAAGTCTATGAATGATCGTGAATGATTTTTATAACACATATGTTCAAAATGAGATTGTAAAACCTATGAATTCCACTCAACATTATTTGTTGACCAAATTTAGCATGTGTTTCAGGTAACCGATGAAGTGTAGCATGGAGCATGCATTTGATGGGAGTTGTGGGTGGCTTGGCGTCTACTTGTTTTTCCACCCATTCTTAACTTGAATATTTTAAACTTTATGTCATGTTGTGAAAAATTGTATCTTTTGGGGGTTGAGATTCATGGGGACCAAAACGCTAACTCTGTGTTGTATCATTTGGGTTTGGAAAACCGTAGACATGTATGTTTTTAACAATGCGTAATTTAAGTTAAAACTTTTACGTCTCTTTGGAGTCGTTTGATATATCTTGTGTGCGATGATAACTGCCTAGCACCCAAATGTTGTAGTTCCGCTGCGCATAGCATTTGGTGGGGTGTTAGAGATTGGTAATCAGAGCCATGAGTTATAGAGAACTAGGTCGTTTTGAAAATTCCTAAACTATAACTTTTGGTGTCGTAAGAAATTGTCCAAGCACACAACTATCCTGCATGGCTCCGGTAAGGTTTATTTTTGTATTCATGGTATTGATATATACCTTTGAGTTGAAGTATATATGTGGGTATTTATTACGTAGATATTGAACTAATATATGTAAACGTTGGAATTGTACGTGGAGTACTCGATACCGTAATTCTTGTATTACATATGCATGAGCATCATATTATCGCATTTTGGGCATGTGTACCACCTTTGCATTGCATTTGCATGCATGTATTTATAAATATTGAATAGTAACCTTACGTACCCTCCAAAATTCTCTGTGGTTGCAGGAATGGCCGAGGTAACGCCTAACGGAAATGGAGACGAATACGTCATAGGACACGAAGGGGGAAATGTTGGAGCAGCTGTTGAAGGACAAGCCGAGACGAACCATGTGCAAGCCCAGGACCCCGACCAAAGGAGGACTACCTTCCCCAGGCCTACTCGTATTTCTCATCTGATTGGTATGCCAGGTATCCCTAGAAGTTCCGACGCTGCAGCGAGCGCTAATTCTCTTCATCAGGACATTGCAAGAGTTATCTGCCCCGGACCAAGAGCTTATCGTGACGTTCCGCTTGTTGTGAGAAGATTGGATGGATCGATGTACGAGCGGTACGCGGTGGAAACCAGGGTAACAAGAAGGTTCGACAAGAACGAAACGGCACACCAGAGGTTGTTGGCAAGAACTACAAGGATTGAATTTGATGGAGTAGCAAACAAGAGTGATATAAACAGTTTGAGATCGATGATAGCGAACCTGAGTGCTAGTCTTGAGCAAGTTAGGGAGGATCAGGCGAGGTTGACTAGGATGCAAAGTTGGGAGCATCGAGTTAGAGCATCCCTGCCACCAGATTGGAGATTTGTAGACGACTTGGAAATGGAGGCTAATGATTTTATGGTCCAGCCACCTACCAAAGGTGTGTGTATCACTGTAGGGAATCAGGTAGCAGTGGAGTGTGGATCTACTTCTGGGACAAAGAAGGCGACTGAGTGTGGGCCGAATGACAAAGGAAAAAGGAAGATGGACGTAGAGGACGAGGAAGACAGTGACGAAGAGCCCGAGGAGGATGAAGATGAACCGCCATCCAAGAGGTCTTGTGGATCACCACATGACTAGTTGCTTGTATTTTACTTTATCTTTGATCGTTGTAATCGAACTATTTTAGACTTTTGTATGATGGTATTGTGACGAAAAACTTGATGACTTAAGTTTTATGGTGTATGGTTGTAGTGGCATTACTTGTCACAATTTTGGTTGATTTATCAATACAATCCATGTTTACCTTTCATGATCTATGATATGTCTTTAGTTTTCTCTTTTGTGATGTGAATTGATGAATATTAGTAACCTTGTAGTGATGTGTCGTTGTACTTATATTATGTCTTGAAAGAGAAATCCATCTTAATCTTGATGTGTATACTTACATTGTTTTTCTATTTTCCCTGTCTTTGTAGAGAGGTGTACTTGAGAACTCACCATGCCTCCAAAGCTAACAGCTAACCGTGTGAACACAATGATTCAAGAAGCAATTGAAAATGCACTCGAAGCTGATCGTGCAAACCGAAACCTAGATCAAGGTGGAAATAAAGGAAGACAGCAAGCCCCGAGGGAGTGTACTTATGCTGGTTTTATGAAATGCGGTCCCACGTAGTTTCGTGGAACTGGCGGAGCCCTAGAACTCCAAAAGTGGTTAGAGAAGATCGAAAGTACTTTTGAGATTAGCGGATGTTCAGAGGCAAATAAAGTCAAGTTTGCAGCTGCCACTTTTCTCGATGACGCCTTGAGTTGGTGGAACAATCAAGTAGCCACTGTTGGATTAGAAGTAGCAAATGCGAGGACTTGGACTGCTACTAAGGCTCTTTTGACCAAAAAGTTTTGTCCCGAAGAGGAACTGGGTCAACTGGAAGATGAGTTAAGGCATTTGACTTTGAAGAACAATGATATTACAGCGTATACAAGGAGGTTTAATGAATTGAGCCTTTTGTGTCCCGATGCCTTTGCTGATGATAACAAGAAGATGAAGCAGTACATCAAGGGTTTGTCAAGTAATATCAAGGGTGAGATAACTTCATCTAAGCCTGGGTCATTCGATGAAGCAGTCCAAATGGCTCACGCGCTAATGGATGTCAAACTGCAAGATAAGAAGGACTTCATTGCTGAAGGAAACAAGAGAAAGTGGGAGGCAGCTCAGAGTAATCAATCCCAAGGTCAAAATCGAGGAGGAAACCGTAACAACCAAGGTCAGAACCGCAATCAGCAGTTCAACCAGAGAAGAAATGATGGGACGAGGGCTGTCACTAACCCTAGAGGAGCGAAGGTGAATCCCCACTGTGGTCGATGTAATTTGTACCATGTAGGGAGTTGCCCACCTGCGTGTGGCAAGTGCGGAAAAGCGGGTCATAGAATGTCAGATTGGCGAGCTAAAGGGGTAGCTACTAGAGCAAATGCTATGAAGGTGATGGTTTGCTTCGGATGTGGAGAAAGAGGGCATAAGCAGGGGAATTGCCCGAAGGCTGGAAACATGCAAGGTGGAAATAATGCTGCTGCTGTGTATCGAGTAGGGACTGCTGATAAACCACAAGGCCCTAACGTGGTTACCGGTACGTTTCTGCTAGACGCTTGTTATGCTAGTATACTGTTTGATTCTGGTTCCGACAAGAGCTTCGTAGATGTTAAATTTAGTCGTCATATCGATAGAGAACTGGTATTGTTAACGACTAGTTATAACGTGGAATTAGCCGATGGGAAGATCATTAGTACAAATTCTATACTTAAAGGGTGTACCTTGAAGTTAGGAAATTACGCTTTTGATATCGACTTAATGCCCATAGAGCTAGGATCGTTCGATGTGATCGTTGGAATGGATTGGCTGATGGCGCATAGTGCCGTGATCGTCTGTGGAGAAAGCTTAGTTCAGATCCCGCTGAGGAATAGAGTTTTGACTATGAAGGGAGATGAATGCACTTCTCGTTTGAAAGTGATATCTTGCTTGAAAATGATGAGATATGTAGAAGATGGATGTGATGTGTTTTTGGCACAAGTTTCTAGTGATGGTGACTTAGAGGGGAAGTTAGAAGAGGTACCTGTAATTTGCGAATATCCGGAAGTTTTTCCAGACGAGTTGCCAGGTTTACCACCCACCCGTGAAGTCGAATTTCGAATCGATTTGGTGCCGGGAGCTGCACCAGTTGCTCGTGCACCCTATCGATTAGCACCATTAGAGTTAAAGGAATTATCGGATCAACTGAAGGAGTTGATGGATAAGGGATTTATTCGACCGAGCTCATCACCATGGGGAGCGCCAGTGTTGTTTGTGAAGAAGAAAGATGGGTCATTTCGGATGTGTATTGACTATAGAGAGCTCAACAAGCTGACGGTTAAGAATCAGTATCCATTGTCGAGGATTGACGATTTGTTTGATCAATTGCAAGGTTCTTGTGTATACTCAAAGATCGACTTGAGGTCAGGGTATCATCAACTGCGTGTGAGAGAGGAGGATATCCCTATAACTGCCTTTCGTACGCGGTATGGACACTTCGAATTTCGAGTGATGCCTTCTGGGCTGACAAACGCGCCTGCAGTATTCATGGGCCTTATGAATCGATATGCAAGCCGTATCTAGATAAGTTTGTCATTGTATTCATCGATGATATTCTTATTTACTCTAAGAGTATGGAAGAGCACGAGAAGCACCTGAGAAAGATATTGGATCTGCTGAGGAAAGAGAAGTTGTATGCAAAGTTCTCAAAGTATGAGTTTTGGTTAGAGTCTGTGCAATTCTTTGGGCACGTAATTGATAGCAAAGGAGTTCGCGTGCATCCTGCCAAAGTCGAAGCAATCAGGGAATGGTCGGCACCGACAACGCCGACTGAAGTTCGACAATTCCTTGGTTTGGCTGGGTATTATCGGAGATTCATTGAAGGATTTTCGTTGATTGCGAAGCCATTGACAAAGCTTACAGAGAATAATAGGGTGTATGAATGGGGAGATGAGGAGAAATTCGCTTTCAAAGCACTCAAGGACAAGTTATATTCTGCACCGATATTGTCACTACCAGAGGAACCGAAGACTTTGTAGTGTATTGTGACGCATCTCGTAAGGGTTATGGAGTTGTGTTGATCCAGCGTGAACAGGTGATTGCCTACGCGTCAAGACAATTGAGGAAGAATGAAGAAAACTACACGACGCATGATTTGGAATTAGGAGCTGTGGTTTTTGCGCTCAAATTGTGGAGACATTACTTGTATGGGACTAAGTGTGTTGTATTCACCGACCACAAGAGTTTGCAGCACATTTTAGACCAAAAGGAGTTGAACATGAGACAGAGGCGATGGGTAGAATTACTGAGTGACTATGACTGTGAGATTCGCTACCATCCTGGCAAGGCGAATGTCGTAGCGGATGCACTTAGTAGGAAGGATCGAGAGAAACCTTTGAGAGTCAGAGCTTTAGTGATGACTGAGGGTGTTGATTTAACCGAAACAATACTGAAGGCTCAAGAGAAGGGTTTAATGAAAGAGAATGTTGGTGCTGAGAACTTGGGAAGACTGTTGAAACCTCTTTTTGTGGTTAGGTCAGACGGGCTGAGATATTTCGAGAATCGGATTTGGTTACCGTTATGTCCATCCGAGGAAGGAAAGCCTGGAGTACGAGATTTGGTTATGAACGAGTCTCGTAAGTCGAAGTACTCGATACATCCTGGATCGGATAAGATGTATCATGACCTGAAGAAAATTTATTGGTGGCCGAATATGAAGGCGGATATTGCTCGTTACGTTAGTAAGTGTTTGACTTGTGCTAAGGTTAAAGCCGAACATAAGAAGCCGTTTGGGCTGTTGGTACAACCAGAGATCCCAGAATGGAAATGGAAGAGAATCGGTATGGATTTCGTTACGGGTTTACCCAGAACTCCTAGTGGATGCGATATGATTTGGGTAATAGTGGATAGATTGACGAAATCTGCTCACTTCTTACCTATGAAGAAGACAGACAGCATGGAGAAGCTGGCCAGTGTGTACGTGAAGGAGATTGTTTGCAGACATGGAGTACCTTTATCGATCATTTCGGATCGCGATAGTAGGTTTACTTCGGAATTTTGGAAATCACTTCAACGTGCGATGGGCACTGAATTGAGTTTGAGCACGACTTATCACCCGGAGACTGATGGCCAGAGTGAACGAACTATTCAGACGATAGAGGACATGCTCCGAGCATGCGTGATTGATTTTGGAGGAAGTTGGGAACGCCACTTGCCTTTAGTGGAGTTTTCGTATAATAATAGTTACCATGCGAGCATCAAGGCTGCACCATTCGAAGCGTTGTATGGAAGGAAATGTAGATCACCTGTGTGTTGGAGTGAAGTAGGAGAAAGTCAGTTGAGTGGACCCGAAATGGTATTGGAGACGACAGAGAAGATTGTGCAAATCAAGAACTGTGACAATCCGTCAATTTATGGTTGATATTTTATTCTCAATATTATTTAAAAACAATTTACAATATGAACTCACATATTTTTGGGAAGAAATTTGGATTTACGTCTTGAAGTAGCGTCGACTACGTTTAAACCGGAGGATTCAACGTTACGTGCTTACGTTTACGTACACCGTCTTTGGTGACAGTCCGACATTTCAGAAAATAATTTTATCTGAATATTATTTTGGAGTTTTAAATTTGAGTTGGTTCATAAACTCAAAAATTTACGAGAAGAGATTAAGACTTACGATTTTATTTTAACGTCCTTTACGACTAAACCGGAAACCTTAGGATTACGTATTTACGTTTTCGAACTCCGTTTTTGATGAAACAATTTTTATTGGATTCATTTTGTGACGTCGATTCATAATTTATAAAAACGTTTTTCGTAAAACGACCCGAGGGCACGCAAATCGAGAAAACTAGAATCGAGAAATACCCGTAAACTAGTGAGATGGGACAAAACACATTGCCCCATCCCACTAGCTTACATGGGACGGCCAAAAACACCTCACCACACTAGGTGGCACAAACTTAACTTGTTTAGCAACAAGTGTAAGCTTTAGCTTACACTTTAGGCTAAGCCTTCCACCAAACTACACAAAACCAACACATGGTTTTCACTTAACCATTTCATCCATGCATTTCACTCTCAAAACTCTCTCTACTTCACCTATTGTGCCGTCCCATATCAAGCAATAAACACCATTTTTGATCTCTTCCAACTACAAACCACATGTTTACTAGTCCTATTAAGGTGTTTCCTTGAAACCTTGATCATTTGGTGGCCATATAACCAACTTTGGAGGTGATTTGCTTATGTCCTAGGGCTGATTTTCCAACATATGATCTTGCTATTTGATGGTCTTGGAGATACTTGTTGTGTTCATCAAGTTCTTGCCTTCCTAAAACAAGAAATCCACTTGGATTGGTAAAGAAGATCATCCTCTACATTTTTCTCTTATTATTTTGTAAAGAACAAATGTATTTTCTTTCATTTTGTATATGTATATGATGTATATATGATGATAAAAATGTTGTGTGGGGATCAAGTGTTGATAAACATGCTTAAAAATGATGATAACCATAAGAAATGAAGCTAAAATCATGTCTAATTAGTTGGCTGTATGAAAACAGTAGATAACTAAATGAAGAACTGATAAAAATGCATGGTTTGATCTATTTACAGTAAAGTAGATGATGTTATACACATGTGAGAGTTGGCCATGCAATGGAATCAAAATAATGAGTGAGATATGATCAAAACAAGTTAGGTGGTACAATCTGAATAAGCAGTTTTGTAGGGACTGTTAAGGCAACTTAGACTTAAAATAGGCAGTAGCTATAACTAAGTTATATTTAGCACATATTATGAAGAAGTTGTCATCTAAAAATGAGCTTCTAAGTCATTGTAGAACTCTAGATATGATAAAAATGGTGAATGTGAAGTTAAAAATCAGATTTTGGAAATAATGTTTATTATTATTATATAAGCACTCACTTTATAATTTATAAAATGTAAAGTATAAACCCACTAACTTATAAAACTTATTTATATAAATGTATAAAAGGTTAATTAAATGGGTAAAATATATAAATGGTGGTAAAAGTAATATTTATAAGTAATAAAAACTATAAACTTGATTTTTACGACTTTTTCGGCTATCGCCGTGAAATTAACGTTTTTCATCAAATAAAACTTAGACGACCAAACCCGTCTAATGTAAAGTTTATAAAAGTTGTATACTGATGTATAAGTAACTAAGACAAGTAAAAACCGATAAAACCCGAACTATAAGAATTACGGACATTTACGAGCTAAATAAACGTATTGGACTAATAATTGGACTTAATAAGATAAAAACTTGTAAAAAGAATTATTTGGGCTTAACCCATTTGGGCCCAACATGAAAGATATATATGCTGATCATATAGGTATAAAATGGGTAAAAACAAGTTAAAGAATTTATGAAAGACTTAATGAACTTAAAATAGGTAAAATCGGTGAAACTAGTGAACTAGTAAGACGATACTAAAACGTAAACTCTAAAATGAGTAAACGAGAATATGTAAACCCACTTGATCATCATATATATATAATCATCATATGTATACATAATTGATATTTTATAAAGTCATTGGACAAACGTCTAAGACCGAGTATTATTTGTCTAGGTTTCCGTAATTGAAGCACGTACCGTACGTCCGAATTGCCGATAACCCGCCTTCCCATATCAACGTGAGTTCATAGCCTCGCACCCTTTTAAATGTTTTATAAATGCTTTATAAACCCGCGAGGGAGATAACATGTTAGTTTTTATAAAAGTTTGGACACCATTTGTCCCGATTGTTTGTTTATTGATTTTGGACCCGAATGATTGAATGACCCGATTGTATGACCCTATAAATGATTAAAGGACCCGATAGATGAAATTAAATGGATTATTAAAGTTAGGTTATGTCACTAAAAGTCCCATTAGCATGAATTGTGAACTACCGGGAGTTGGTAGACGCTTATGCATTTGATAGTACTATTTGGGGACGATCACCCCAGTTCGCGCCTTGACGGTTGATCCCCGTCGTGCCACATTGATTGGTAAGCGAATTTATGTATGAGAAGATTTCCAATAGCGTGACCTTTGTGACGACACGCTACTTTAGATGGGCAAAATTTGTATCGGGTTAGCTACCCGTTGTTGGTTTAGTAAGGTAACAATGTCATGCGGCTTATAATAATCCGAATTAACGAAATACTAATAGACGCTCCGAATTACGATGTATTGCCTGACTAGCAATACAGGGTCATACTATTGATATTATGATTGTATTTTGGTTTTCATAACCATATTCATATAACGGTTTTTATTTGATTTTATACAACGTCATAAGATGTATTGTATGATGTTTTTACGACATTGGCTCGTATAATGATTTTTAAGGCAAATGCCTATACTATGATTTTCGATAAGGATTTGTATAAAATGATTTTGGCTATTTCATGGCCTATCAAAACGATTTGTACAAACTGATTTTCAGTAATACTTTTATACTGATATTATATTGATGGAATTTGTTAAACTCTATGAATTCACTCGGCGTTATCGCTGACCTTTTCTTTTAACATGTTTTATCTCAGGTACTTGAAGGTAATTCTCGGGAAGACGACAAGAATTCATGGCCCGCACTTAAACAATATTTTTCCATTCAAACACTTGTAAAACTTTTGTATGAAATGAAAAGACTTGGGACCGATGTAACTTTGATAATTATGAATGGGAATGATTTATAAATAAACGACGCGATTTTTATGCGTTGTCTATGATGTGAGTAATGTGCTATCCCGTAACACCAACTAGTCTTCCGCTGTACTGAGTTGTATAAATTTGGGGGTGTTACAGTTTGGTACCAGAGCTCTCGTTATAGAGAATGAAAGATTTTTAAAACTAAGGTTTTGAATAAAACTTTTCAAAATCTTTTAACCATAAACATTTTTCTAAAAATGTCTAAAAATCTTTTGACTATAACGGTGCCGAAGAATTCCCGAGTTACCGACAAGGCCAAGACTGAGAAGTGTTATTTTAATATATATATAACTTGGATTATATATATATATATGATGTAATTTTATTACATGATTGTTTGATGATTATTTTGATTTTTATACGAGGTATTTATACGACGTAGATTGTCACAAGTAACCCTAAATCCCCTAGTAAATTAATCGAAGCTATTCTCGTAGGAATTCTAGCTATCCTAGATCTAAACCAAGTTGTGGATATTTATAATCCCAACAAATGGTTGATATTCGTAGAAATGTAGACATTAGTTGATTGTGATATTGAAAAAAAAAAGAATTGGCAAGATTAAATCTGATATCGATGTCATGACGATCTTTCTTATAGAGTGGAGCTTGACAAAACGTTACCACCTAGAAAGATGTCATCTGATTCGTTGTCATCCAATTCTTAAATTTGAAATCGAAAGGGTGAATGTTGCACTTGAGGCTGTTATTGGAACCATTACCCAAAAGCCTCATGCCACTAATACCTTTCCGAGAAGTCTAAGTTGAATGATCAAGTCATTTCATATTAGTGACTCATTTGATAATTGTTGTTGTAAGAGCTAATAGGATTGGAAATTAAGTGTTGATCATATTGAGCTTTCATTGCCTTTACAAGGTTTATGAATAAGGTTGAAAGTATTGGAGAATGAAGTAGGATATTGAATTGAGTATAAAATTGGTTAAGACTTGAATAAAGTAAAATTTAACCCGTATGGAATATGAGATTGTTAAAAGGAAATTATAAGTCATGTGATTGAATTATAGGATTTTAATTTATTGTTGATTCGTGTTAAGGGTTGTTCCTAGGCCATTGTCCACTAACGAGGATGCCCAGTGTCCAAGAGATAAATTGAAGAAATCTTCTTCTGAATTGAGACCAATGGATCCTCTGGGACATGTGGAACACCTAATGACTCTTGTAGATTAGTATTCATTGTGGTATCTTTTAAAAATAATCCCTAACTTAACTGAGACATCAGTTGGTAGGATGAGTTCTGAGAATTGTATGACATAGTGACACATAAAGTGTTACGGTACAATTTTGACTTGTTTGTGATTAATGAAAAGACTACCTTTGATTGCTAAATTCTACATGTATCGATGATATCTATCTTTTCTTGCTTCATTCTAATGCTCGCATTAGTGATGCAACCATTGAACAAGTACTCATCTTGATTTGAGTTACGTTGTGGATTATTCTTTTTGAGTGCCATCGAGATCATGAACCTCATGATTATTTGGCTAAAGCTCATTTCCTATCTTATTGTAGTTAGTTCTCGGTGAACAACTCTTCATCACTCTTTTGCAGATCACACATTGTTTTTATAAAGTTAAAACGGTATCCTTTGAGAAAAATTAAATTTTCATCACTATAAGGATTATTCATAGTGAGATTTATAAGTGATTGTTATTGAAATGAAGCTGTTTATAAAACACTTTGGAAAACCTAATTGTTTCCATAACAAGGAAAATCTTTGTAAATTTATTTTGATTCTTATCTAAGAATTAAGCATGAAAATGATTTTTCTATAAACATGGATGATAAAATTTTGACGAACTGAGTATTGCATCGTTAATCTTGAAATTGTATATAGTTGCGCGCCTACATACAATTTGGAATGGACTATGCAAGACTGATTAGTAGTCACCATAAAACTAATGAATAAACACTACATTTTCCTTGAAGGTTGTGAAAGATTAAAATTTTATGAGATCTGCAAGAAGTGAAAAATAAGGACATAATGTTAGGGACACCTACATATGTGCCTGTAGCATCTATTCTTCTGAGTCGAATTTACTCATCTGTGGAAATTGTCTTATTTGACAATTGACAATTCTTTCTTGTCCAATTATCCCGTAGTGAGATTCTTAGGAAAAGTATCTGATTACCGAGTGTTGATACCCGACTGGATGTATCGACATTCCTATCATTTCTTATGATTTGATTTCATTTGAATGACCTGGGTAACGATCCGAGGAGCTTTCGAATGCGTACTCAAATTATGAAAACATGGGATATATTCATATTCGTTAAATGTTTTCGTCTGTACCTGATTTGAAATTCTCTCGCATAGATTATGCGTTGACCTTACTCTTTTAAGGTTAGTTATGTCTCCATATATCCTTGAATTTGTGAAGGATTATGAATTATTATTAGTCTTTTGAGAAGTTCACATCTTATCGGCGGTAAGGAAACTAGAAAGTTGATAATGCCGGTAGAATGGATTGATTAATTATGACATGACGACATTGTCTTAATTGATGGGAACTCGAATAGAATTCCCCTAAATGATAAGATGTTGATTATCAAAAGTGATCTAAATAATTCTTGGTGGATGACGATATCCTGTATTTAGACTTAAAAGTATACCGTGAATGGTTATGAACTAGTTATAGATATTGTAATCTAGAATGAACTTGAAACGAATTTATTAAAAAGATAATCCTGTTATCTGACATTTTAGGAGGTATTTGTTGACAAATTAACTAGACTTTCGCCATTAAGGCAAGTTGAAATTGGTATTGATTATATTCCCGGTGCTGCACCTGTGGCTTGTACACTATACATCAGCACCATCTGAAATTAAGGAATTACCGTACAACTGAGAAATTTGTCGAAGAAAGATTTTATTATACCAAGCCTGTCATCCTGAAGAGCTATGGTGTTATCTTTCCTTATATTTATAGATTACTGTGACTGAGTAAATTGACAATCGAAAACGATATCCATAACTCGAAATGGAAGAATTGTTCGATCATTTACAAGGTTCTAGCAAATTTAATCCATAGCATGGTTATCATCAACTTCGCATCTGCGAAATAGATTATCTATTCCAATCACTACATCCGGTGCTTGTAATGAACATTATGAGTTCCACGTGATGTCGTTTGGATTGACCAATGCACATGTAGCATTCATAAATTCGGTGAATCACGTGTGTAGGCTGTAATTTGATAAATTCATGCTTGCGATCATTAAGGACCAATTGTTTGTATATAAGAATAAGAATGAGGTTAATAATTAATTATAGATTGCCCTGAATTGGCTAAACAATGAAAACCTATACCTTGAATATTTAACATGTGATTAAGGACTTAATCCTTTATATGATTTAACTGTGTGATTACTAGATAATGGAAGCTATACTGACTTTTCAAAGATTAGAACCATTAACGCTTAGGGATTTAAAACTTAATCCTTTACATAAAATGACCGTTGGAATAATAATGGTAAGATGTATGCATATAAATTGACTCTTTCAAAATTAAGAGCCCTTTTAAGACTTTGGATTTTACCAAAAAGAAATGGAAATATGTTTTGATAAATATTTTAACAAAGGACTTTAAGGGATTATTCCCTTGTACACAAACCATTTAACTAAACTTCTGTTTAGGGGTAAATGTTTGTGTATACCTTCAGATAACTTAAAAAGGATTGAGGAAAACCATTTATACCATAATCTGAAAATTTGAAACGAAACTTTTTACTTTTTAAACTAAGAAAACTTTGACCAAAGTATAAACAAAGGTTTTTCGAACATTTACGAATCTTATTAATTATTTTCGATAAATCAGCAAAAATCTTGTTAATTAAAATCAAATTTATTTTGAACATTTTATTATAATTGGTCGAACTAAGAAATTTAAAACTTTTACGCTTCATAAAAATTAACTAATAATTATTTAATTAATTATAATAATTATCGACGCTTTAAAACGTCAGATTGAGAAAAAAACGGATAAAAATGATAGTTGAGACGAAACTGAAACATAAAGAGTATGAAGAAAGAATTTTGACTAAATAAAGTTATGATATTTATTTCATCAGGATAAAGTGAACGTAATTACTGACACTTAATATAGAAAGAATATCTGAGTAAATTGTGAACATGATAATTATAACATCATGAGAAGTGAATATAGATACCGACGCATTATGTAGAAAAGATAAAGAACCAGTTAGGACATGTTCCTTAATAATGAAGGTGCAAAATAAATTGCCAAACAATTTAAAATATAGCCGATGATTGTAAAAAGGACAATATAGATAATAAAAAGGTTTCACGGCTTATGTGAACCATTAAAATTGAGAAGCCGATGGCGTTAAATGTATAAAAGACCACATGTGATTGCCTAAATATGGAGAATTGTGAGATATAGTTATATTGAAATTTGTAAGTATAAGTATTCTATTTATATCATTTATGGCTAGAAGTATCTTTGTCTGAAGAAGTTGTACTAATGGCAAATTATGAAGGCAGACATCGCCTCATACATTAGTAAACGTTTAGCTATTGCAAGGGTCATCATCTAAATTTGATTCGATTTGGGTCATCGTCGACAGACTGACCAAATCTGCTAATATCATTCCCGTTAATGATAAATGCAAAAGAATTATGTAAACATAGTGTGCCTGTATCGAACATCTTTATCAAGATCTTCGCTTCGCATCGAATTTCTAGAGATTTGCTCGGAAATCATTGAGAACGAACCTTGATGAGAGTACTATGTACCATCCCAAATCGAAGGGACGAGGTAAAGTAACGATACAGAGTAATATAAGTGTTGTTTTATGTTTGAATGATTGACCTTTGGTAATAGACCATATAATCATTTTCCTTTGGAGAGATTATCATTGATAATCATCGTATTAGGATCGAGATCGAATCTTGTTAAGATTTAGAAATTAGAGCATCTATAAGCTGGAGTTGAGATGAAGACATCCGACATACACCCATTGTGAGTTGGACATGTCTCTTAGGTTTAAGGTTTCCTATGATGGCGAACCTATCCTTGCAAAATACCCGACCCGCGAGATCTGAAATGATTATTGAAATTAGGATTTGATTATTAACTGCCGATAGTGGGCAAGAGGTTATTTGAAAGTGAAATGTAGATCTTGATGTGCCAAATGGGTAGCGAAGTTATGCCACTATTTTAAACTTGGAGAAATGAATTCATGATCTGACAAATCATGGGATATAAGTCCCCGATTGTATGGGACCATTGAGATGATATAAAAGATTGGTTTGAAAGGCATATAAGCTGGATCTACCCTAGGACTTCAACGACTTCATAAATTATGTTTCGTAAATCGAACTTGATGGAATATCTATCAAGTGAAATTCTGATTATTCTTAGTAGAGCTTAGATCGGCGAAAAGTTGCATTCATCAGAAACCCGTGAACATCATGGATAGAGAAAGTAAGTCAACATTTAGCCTGATCTTATTCCCGTAGTTATGTTTGATGAAACTCGCGTATTATAATGGATTACACTTGTGAGAACAGACCGAATGTGGAGGAAATACCCACATGGCTTTAAATCTATAAGAAGCGAGTAGTAAGGTAAGATGATCTTTGAGGACAAAGATCCTGTTTAGGGGTAAATGCTGTGACAATCCGTCAATTTATGGTTGATATTTTATTCTCAATATTATTTAAAAACAATTTACAATATGAACTCACATATTTTTGGGAAGAAATTTGGATTTACGTCTTGAAGTAGCGTCGACTACGTTTAAACCGGAGGATTCAACGTTACGTGCTTACGTTTACGTACACCGTCTTTGGTGACAGTCCGACATTTCAGAAAATAATTTTATCTGAATATTATTTTGGAGTTTTAAATTTGAGTTGGTTCATAAACTCAAAAATTTACGAGAAGAGATTAAGACTTACGATTTTATTTTAACGTCCTTTACGACTAAACCGGAAACCTTAGGATTACGTATTTACGTTTTCGAACTCCGTTTTTGATGAAACAATTTTTATTGGATTCATTTTGTGACGTCGATTCATAATTTATAAAAACGTTTTTCGTAAAACGACCCGAGGGCACGCAAATCGAGAAAACTAGAATCGAGAAATACCCGTAAACTAGTGAGATGGGACAAAACACATTGCCCCATCCCACTAGCTTACATGGGACGGCCAAAAACACCTCACCACACTAGGTGGCACAAACTTAACTTGTTTAGCAACAAGTGTAAGCTTTAGCTTACACTTTAGGCTAAGCCTTCCACCAAACTACACAAAACCAACACATGGTTTTCACTTAACCATTTCATCCATGCATTTCACTCTCAAAACTCTCTCTACTTCACCTATTGTGCCGTCCCATATCAAGCAATAAACACCATTTTTGATCTCTTCCAACTACAAACCACATGTTTACTAGTCCTATTAAGGTGTTTCCTTGAAACCTTGATCATTTGGTGGCCATATAACCAACTTTGGAGGTGATTTGCTTATGTCCTAGGGCTGATTTTCCAACATATGATCTTGCTATTTGATGGTCTTGGAGATACTTGTTGTGTTCATCAAGTTCTTGCCTTCCTAAAACAAGAAATCCACTTGGATTGGTAAAGAAGATCATCCTCTACATTTTTCTCTTATTATTTTGTAAAGAACAAATGTATTTTCTTTCATTTTGTATATTTATATGATGTATATATGATGATAAAAATGTTGTGTGGGGATCAAGTGTTGATAAACATGCTTAAAAATGATGATAACCATAAGAAATGAAGCTAAAATCATGTCTAATTAGTTGGCTGTATGAAAACAGTAGATAACTAAATGAAGAACTGATAAAAATGCATGGTTTGATCTATTTACAGTAAAGTAGATGATGTTATACACATGTGAGAGTTGGCCATGCAATGGAATCAAAATAATGAGTGAGATATGATCAAAACAAGTTAGGTGGTACAATCTGAATAAGCAGTTTTGTAGGGACTGTTAAGGCAACTTAGACTTAAAATGGGCAGTAGCTATAACTAAGTTATATTTAGCACATATTATGAAGAAGTTGTCATCTAAAAATGAGCTTCTAAGTCATTGTAGAACTCTAGATATGATAAAAATGGTGAATGTGAAGTTAAAAATCAGATTTTGGAAATAATGTTTATTATTATTATATAAGCACTCACTTTATAATTTATAAAATGTAAAGTATAAACCCACTAACTTATAAAACTTATTTATATAAATGTATAAAAGGTTAATTAAATGGGTAAAATATATAAATGGTGGTAAAAGTAATATTTATAAGTAATAAAAACTATAAACTTGATTTTTACGACTTTTTCGGCTATCGCCGTGAAATTAACGTTTTTCATCAAATAAAACTTAGACGACCAAACCCGTCTAATGTAAAGTTTATAAAAGTTGTATACTGATGTATAAGTAACTAAGACAAGTAAAAACCGATAAAACCCGAACTATAAGAATTACGGACATTTACGAGCTAAATAAACGTATTGGACTAATAATTGGACTTAATAAGATAAAAACTTGTAAAAAGAATTATTTGGGCTTAACCCATTTGGGCCCAACATGAAAGATATATATACTGATCATATAGGTATAAAATGGGTAAAAACAAGTTAAAGAATTTATGAAAGACTTAATGAACTTAAAATAGGTAAAATCGGTGAAACTAGTGAACTAGTAAGACGATACTAAAACGTAAACTCTAAAATGAGTAAACGAGAATATGTAAACCCACTTGATCATCATATATATATAATCATCATATGTATACATAATTGATATTTTATAAAGTCATTGGACAAACGTCTAAGACCGAGTATTATTTGTCTAGGTTTCCGTAATTGAAGCACGTACCGTACGTCCGAATTGCCGATAACCCGCCTTCCCATATCAACGTGAGTTCATAGCCTCGCACCCTTTTAAATGTTTTATAAATGCTTTATAAACCCGCGAGGGAGATAACATGTTAGTTTTTATAAAAGTTTGGACACCATTTGTCCCGATTGTTTGTTTATTGATTTTGGACCCGAATGATTGAATGACCCGATTGTATGACCCTATAAATGATTAAAGGACCCGATAGATGAAATTAAATGGATTATTAAAGTTAGGTTATGTCACTAAAAGTCCCATTAGCATGAATTGTGAACTACCGGGAGTTGGTAGACGCTTATGCATTTGATAGTACTATTTGGGGACGATCACCCCAGTTCGCGCCTTGACGGTTGATCCCCGTCGTGCCACATTGATTGGTAAGCGAATTTATGTATGAGAAGATTTCCAATAGCGTGACCTTTGTGACGACACGCTACTTTAGATGGGCAAAATTTGTATCGGGTTAGCTACCCGTTGTTGGTTTAGTAAGGTAACAATGTCATGCGGCTTATAATAATCCGAATTAACGAAATACTAATAGACGCTCCGAATTACGATGTATTGCCTGACTAGCAATACAGGGTCATACTATTGATATTATGATTGTATTTTGGTTTTCATAACCATATTCATATAACGGTTTTTATTTGATTTTATACAACGTCATAAGATGTATTGTATGATGTTTTTACGACATTGGCTCGTATAATGATTTTTAAGGCAAATGCCTATACTATGATTTTCGATAAGGATTTGTATAAAATGATTTTGGCTATTTCATGGCCTATCAAAACGATTTGTACAAACTGATTTTCAGTAATACTTTTATACTGATATTATATTGATGGAATTTGTTAAACTCTATGAATTCACTCGGCGTTATCGCTGACCTTTTCTTTTAACATGTTTTATCTCAGGTACTTGAAGGTAATTCTCGGGAAGACGACAAGAATTCATGGCCCGCACTTAAACAATATTTTTCCATTCAAACACTTGTAAAACTTTTGTATGAAATGAAAAGACTTGGGACCGATGTAACTTTGATAATTATGAATGGGAATGATTTATAAATAAACGACGCGATTTTTATGCGTTGTCTATGATGTGAGTAATGTGCTATCCCGTAACACCAACTAGTCTTCCGCTGTACTGAGTTGTATAAATTTGGGGGTGTTACAAGAACCGATTACTTGCTGCAAGAAGCCGATAGAAGAGTTATGCCGATAATAGAAGAAAACCATTGGAATTTGAGGTCGGAGATATGGTTATGCTTAAGGTTTCGCCGTGGAAGGGTGTGATTCGTTTTGGGAAGAAAGGAAAGTTGAGTCCGAGGTATATTGGACCATTTAGGATTGTTAAACGAATTGGACCGGTAGCGTATAAGTTAGAGTTGCCGAACAAGCTTAGTGCTATTCACGACACGTTTCACGTATCAAATTTGAAGAAGAGTTTGGCGGATAAGGAATTGGTGATTCCTTTGGACGAGATTCAACTGGACGACAAAATGCATTTCGTGGAAGAACCCGTGGAAATTATGGACCGAGAGGTCAAGAGGCTGAAGCATAGTAGAATTCCCATTGTGAAGGTTCGATGGAATTCAAGGCGTGGACCGGAATACACTTGGGAACGTGAGGACTTTTTCAAGGAAAGGTATCCTCATCTGTTCCAGCGGCACGAAATGTGAGTATAAGAAGAGGCGAGCGCCGGGAAGTCGCTCTCTTTAAGGAGGGGTGGATGTGATACCCTAGAACCGAGGTCACTTACCTTACCCTAAATTACGCTTATTTTTAAAATATTTAATAAATTTTAATTGCTATATATTTTACCATTTTGGTTGAAACCGATATTCGAGGTCATAATTTTGACGATTGACGATTTAAGAAGAACGATGACGACTACGATCCCGATGGATGCCCAAATTTCTATGTTTATTGTCGTTTTATCGATATTATAATTTTTCGAGAATTTTACTTTCGGTTCGTGTTAAGTTGAGTCGGGTGAGTTTTATTACTTTCCGGGTATTTTTAAATTGTCCTAAAAGATTTTTGGAGTGTTCGGGATGATCCCCGACTTCCGTAAAATTTTCTAAATTGACTACTGAGTCATTCCCGTAAAGTTTTGAGGTCGTTTTCACTTAAGGACAAAATAAAGCTATTATTGCACTAAAGGTCCTCCCAATTTTACAAAAGGAACTAACCAAACACACACATAACAAAACACTTAAAAAAAAAATTCTTTCCCTCTTTTCACTCTTTAGGCCGACGGCCAAAAACCCCCACCACCACCACTTATTTTTTTTCTAGCTTGTTTTGATCAAAAGTAAGGTTAGACCACATCTAGTTTTATCATTTCCATTGTTTTCATGTACTTTAATCCTTCATGCATCCATAAAATTTTTTCCAAGAATCAATGGATTTTTCAAAAATTGTTTTGATATTAATTGGATGTATGCATGTTTAATTCATGTGTAGTGGATGTGTAATCACTCAACAAACCAACCAAAATCAATTTGGTTGGGGGGTTTTGATCACCCACACCCCACGGCACAAGGGGGTGTTTGGTGGATCTTGGTGATTGTTGTTTTTGCTTATGGTTTATGTGTTATTACTTGTTTTTAGATGTTTTTGAGTGGGTAAAACCCATTGTATGTTTGATTTGGTGTTTGGGTTTTATGATGGATTTGATAATTAGGGGGTTAAGGACTGATTAGTATGGTTAGATATGATTAGGAGTGTTTAGGTTGAGGTCTAGTGTCGATAAATTGGTTTGGAAACGAGTGTTGGATTGATTTTGGGATAGGTAATTTTAGGCAGAATGTTTGGGATGTTTTCATAAAATTTATTTTGTAAACAGGTCATGGGAGTAGGATATAGTTGTAGAGCTTCTTATTAGCTTCGATTTGGTATAAGATAGAGCTTACGACTCCTAACGAGTCAAAAGTTATGATGTTTTGAAAATCGTGTACCGGGAGATGAGAACCTACATAATCCGAAATTATGTTTGGTTTTAGGTCAAATCCCGGGGACCATAGATATAGTTTGGTAAAGGGTTAAAGGTTGATTTTTGGTCTCAAACCTGCATATGTGAGTCTATTATTAGACTTAGGTGTCAAATGGGTCAATGGAATATTTTAAATGGGTCAAATGAGTCCGACTTGGTCAATGTGCAAATTCAGTCCGAAAAACATAGGTTTAGTAATGTGTTGAGTAACGGGTAGGAAAAGCGAAAACTTTTTATGGGATTAAAAACGAGTTTTCTACAGATCTTAAGATATTTTTGAGAATTTTCCCAAATTTTATTAAAAGGTTTAAGTCTAGTAAAACAGCCCATACTTTTGGTAAGTATCGGCGAAAAACGTGAAAAGGGTAATAACGTTAATAACATGGACGAATAGTATAAAACGAGTAACACTTATTTGTTTGGTTTTGGCGTGAGTTGAAATTATCACAATTTACTAATATGTATGTATTATATACAGTACTTAAGGTTTATAAATGAGATTACTCATTACGCGTTATTGGTTTGATAGGTGTTGATTTTCTCGGGCATCCTCATCATCGTCAGTGATCGTCACTCGAATCGTCGACTACTATATATATAAGGTGTGAATTTATAGCCTCGCTTACTATTGTTTTAAATTATTTTACCCGCGAGGGAAATGCATGCTAGTTTTTCTAAAATGAACATATGTTATGAATGATTGTTGGACCCGAATGTTGCCTTAGAAATTGTGTTGAGTACCTAGTTGCAAAAGGCCCTAAATTCATGAACTATTAACTATTGTTTAATCCTAGCGTGGATTGAAAATAGCCGCTTATACAATTGGTAGTACTATGGGGTTGACGACCCTATCCGAGACGAGGGCTAGTACGTTGAGTACCCACTGCGGACGGATAACTTGTGATAAGAGATAAGGTATAATTGCAACTGATGCCTTTAGAAGGGGCACTGGTTTCATCTGAATCACGCCAGAAATTATTACGCGGGTGATTGAGTTAACAGATTAGTGTCATGAGATTAAACACAATTTTCATAACCTTGAAAATAGATTGTTTGATCGACAAGTCTATGAATGATCGTGAATGATTTTTATAACACATATGTTCAAAATGAGATTGTAAAACCTATGAATTCCACTCAACATTATTTGTTGACCAAATTTAGCATGTGTTTTAGGTAACCGATGAAGTGTAGCATGGAGCATGCATTGGATGGGAGTTGTGTGTGGCTTGGCGTCTACTTGTTTTTCCACCCATTCTTAACTTGAATATTTTAAACTTTATGTCATGTTGTGAAAAATTGTATCTTTTGGGGGTTGAGATTCATGGGGACCAAAACGCTAACTCTGTGTTGTATCATTTTGGTTTGTAAAACCGTAGACATGTATGTTTTTAACAATGCGTAATTTAAGTTAAAACTTTTACGTCTCTTTGGAGTCGTTTGATATATCTTGTGTGCGATGATAACTGCCTAGCACCCAAATGTTGTAGTTCCGCTGCGCATAGCATTTGGTGGGGTGTTAGAAAAACCAACTTTGCATAAATAAATTTTCCAACAGTTATTTAGAACATATCGAATGCAGGTTTAAGTAAATACTTTTCTTTATTTGAAATCTTATTCAAATGACTTTTCTGTGTTGAAAAAAGACTTGTTGTAATTATTATGAATGATTTGAGAAACTCTAACCGTTTGATGGATAGTTTGGAGCTCCTATTGAGGCATTTATTTTTAATATTTTTTTGTTTTTTAAAAAGCTTTGTTTAAACTTGATGCATTGAACCTTATTTGTGTATTTTCTTTAAAACCTTATTTGTGAATATATGGTATTTTAATTAATAAAATCTAATAACATTAATGGTGTGTAAAAAGAAAAAGTTAATAATTTTGATTGCATATGCTCTTACAAACTTTATTTCCATAGTCTTGCTAGAACAAACTAATTACAAAAAGACATCATTTATACACCAGAGCTTTTTTACATACTAAGATGTTAGCCCTAATATGTGAGCGTCATTTATGGAATTACAAAAGTTTAATATAGCAAGAACTAGTGTCGTCACTTATTATAAGTAAGATACACCCGAGCTATATATACCCCTCCATACATCCATATAGGGGTGAGGATTGTCATTTTTCTTGTTCTACTTTCTCTCTCAATAAAACACACACTTAATAGTCTCTCTCTCTTTCTCTCTATAAAAATGTCTAAACATCTATGTTATCCTCCCCGACCTTCGGATTATACCATGTTAGCTTGAATCTTATGTGATAACATAAGAGATCACATATGTAGATATGTAAATCTTGCTTATGTTTTTAGAGAGAGAAAGAGATAGAGAGATGGTGGATTTCACACAATTCTAGAGAGAGAAACTTAAGAGAACTATGTGTAAAAATGATTAACCACACACCCTCTCCATCTAAGGAGAGGGTTTATATACCCAAGCCTTGTAATAGGCTTGGGCTTACATGTTTGGGCCGGCCTACACATGTTGTAGGCTAGGCTTGGACTTGTTAGTTAAATAACGATGTCTAGACTACGAGCTACTACTTTGTATATTGTCGGAGTGACTGAATCTTCCTAAATACGTAAAAACGTATTTCCAACAATCTCCCCCTAAGGCAGGTCACTCCAAGCAAGGGTGTTACCCTAGTTACAATAATAAAATAAACCTAGCATACTATGCTTGTCTTGAGCTCGTAGTCTTTGTCTTTCTTTTCCTTTTTCTTTTCTGGTGAACATGCTGATGTGATCTTTGATATCAATCTTGAGCATTAATCTCTTGCCTTAATCTCGTGCATCCGTCACTTTTGATCTTCGCCTCTTCGTGACACCATGTCCCACATACTTATACCTTTTGTAATTCTTGAAAGCTTCAGAGTTCAATACAGCGGAAGACTTAACTTTTAGGCTTTCTTGAATTAGATGAGGTTTTAAGTGCATAAAGTATAAGCATGTGGGGACGACTTCTTCTTGGATTCCGCAACGCCACCGTCTTCAAATGTCGCAACATAAGTAGACACGAACGAAATGGCTTTGAACATTTCATTCTAATTCGGTAGCATTTTACCTCCGGTCGGTGAAGACCGTTAGATGATATAAAATATCGTACTTGTGGCAGGTAGATTTAATTAAAAATCTCCTTGACAAGATTTCGCGGGTAAACCCGTTCTCTTTACTCGACCGTCCAAAGCTGACTGCGAACGTAAAGAGTGAATCATTTGGATAAAATTATCCGCATGATTGAAGCCGTCAATTCTGATTCCTGGAACAAGTTTGATTCATTAAAGAATCGCACCATCGTTGCTTTCCAGTTGTCACGAGCTTGATTCATATTGAATCTTTCAAGTTACCTACCAAGTGTTGTTTGAGGTTAACACTAGAAGGATTTCCACTCATCATTGTGAACACTGAGGTATCACTCTGAGTGTTCTGGCAAGATCACTAAGATATTGCGTAGAGGCTTGGAACGTGTTTAAATTCAGTTAAGAATTAAACCACTGTTGTTTTCCAGTTATCACAAGTTTGATTCATAAAGAATCGTACAAGTCACCTACCATGAGCTTTTTGATATTCGCTCAATAAGGATTTCTATCTTCATTATAAATACTTTCGTATTACTCGGATGTTCAGGCAAGATCATGAAGATTTTGCGTAGGACTCTTAAGATCTTTCTTACTTTTCATAGTGTGTGAAGAAGCAAGGAAATATGAAAGTGTGTCCTAATGAGATATTTGATGATCTCAAATGGCTCTAGACTCGATCGTGCATTTTGGATTTTAGTGATCGGAGGCTGGAGAGGAGTGCCACCTTTTCAGAACCAATTTATTCGGAGTGAATAAATCAATAGATGATGTGTTGTCTCCGTGTGATTAAAACAAATATCTTTTAAGAGATATCTGAGTTAGCTGGGATGGGTTGTGCATTGCATCACTGGGTCCATGATGTCTGTCTTCAATATCGAGAATCATTAAAATGATCTCAATAGCATATGTGTTGACCCGGTTTCTACCTAAAGTTGTGAGGAGGGCTTCTTTCTTTACACCCTTTATCTTTACAATTCTTTTTCATTCTTCAACCCCTTCAATGCTTACCAATACGTCATAACTAGCACCTTGTTGTGATTGTTCCAGTGCTAACTTAAGTACTTGGTCGGCATTCAGCTACATTCACAATCTTTCTCCAACTTTCCTAAGGACTACTATTTCTAGCTATGGAATGTCCTTGGGAAGATTCATCCGGTTCTAGAAGAATCATTGGACTTAACCTATCCTATCCTACCATCCTTATGTCATCACAATCTTCATCGTCGTGAAATAAATAGGTTTTGGGTAAGTATATGTCACCATGAAAATCCATTTTGATATGCAAATCCATTTTGCTCCCCTTAACATATGCCACGATATTCGAAAACATTTCGCACATGTCGGGATGAGTCAACACATTAAGTCAAACCATTTGTGATAATATCCCATATTAAATCACATTTTCTCCCCCATATTAAAAATATTAACCTAATCGATGTTTTTAATATCAATTGATTTAATGAAGTTTTAACAAAGGTTTTGGGAAGAAAAATGCAAGTCCATTTTATCTTCATGATATCAAACGTATGAGATATGATACCGATTTGTAACATGATCACATATTCACCATATTAGAAAAGAATTGACAAGGTTGGACCTGATAGATGAGAACATCATCTGATAAGATCAAATGGTTCTTGTCAGCATATGTTGGTCGCCTCGTCACGTCTGAAGTCATCTCTTGACACCACGTGTACGATTGGTATTGTTGTCTTGACACCAACTTGTGAACTTGGCACGTTCGGCATCGAAGATTCCGAATGCTTTAAAATTGCTCCCCCTCAATTGTTGACCCGTGTTCTATTGAAAGAGCTGTAGTCGCCGTTTGAGTAGTCGCATCGTCGAGTATGTAGATACCAATTGTAGATAACTATGGTTGTAGAGATGATAGCTTCATAAAAACAAGACTTCTCTTGTTTTAACAAATAAATGCACTGAGGCGTACATAGATTTGTGTTAGAGCAAGTTATAAAGTAAACTTGATCCATTACAAGGTTTTAAAGTAAACCTTGCCCGAGAAAATTAATTCCCGTTGTGAGCCAAAGCTTTCATAAGAAATACTTGACTTTAATGTGAAAATAGGGTTGCAGTCTGAAATAACTACAAGCCATTTAGGCATGTTTTATGAAGTATTTACAACTTTTGTACGAACTCTATTTATGGCGTCGTGTCAATATTAATCAACATTTCTAAGACCATAAATATTATCGTACCAAAAGACATGCCTTTGAAAAATAAAGTAAAAATATTTTTGGATTTTTATGAATTTTCCAATTTTTATGGTTTTTATATGGTTTTATATTTTTGTATTTTGCTTTTGTGGATAAAAATATAAACAATATATACAGATGATCACCAAGGATACGGAGAATAGTTTTACCACCACTATTCTTTCGCTTCATCTGCCAATTCCTTTAGAGTCTCAGGCGAGAAGGTTCTCATTCCTAGCTTGTCGGCCAAAAATTTAATTCGAGCGTGATCTAAAGCCTTCGTGAAAATGTCCGCCAATTGATACTCAGATCGGACAAAGTAAAGCTCGATTAATCCATTTTCCACTTGCTCCTTGATGAAGTGGTAGCGAATGTCAATGTGCTTTGACCGGGAGAATTGAACGTTGTTGCAGCATAAGGCAATTGCACTCTTGTTGTCACAGTACATCGGAATTTTGTTGAAACCTAGACCATAGTCGGTTAATTGTGATCTCATCCAAAGAATTTGAGCATAGCAACCGAACATAGCTATGTATTTTGCTTCCGTACTTGAAATTGCAACGCTTTTCTGCCTTTTCGATGCCCAACTGATTAGTCGATCTCCTAGTAGTTGCAAAGTTCCACTCGTGCTACGCCTTGTATCTTGACAACCCGCGTGATCCGCATCTGCATATGCCATAAGTGCAATCGAAGAGTCCTTCGAATACCAGAGTCCCCGATTAATGGTTCCTTTAAGATATCGAAAGATCCGTTTCACAGTGGCCAAGTGTAACTCAGTAGGTCAAGTTTGATACCGAGCACACATACATATAGCAAACTGAAGATCAGGTCGACTAGCTGTGATATACAGAAGAGTACCGATCATTCCACGATAAAGTGACGGATCAACGGCAACTCCATGTGGATCTGCATCAAGCTTAGTTCGTTCCACCATTGGAGTATCCACGGGGTCGCAAGATTCCATCTTGTACTTCTTTAGCGATTCAAGGGCATATTTGGATTGATTGATAAAGATGCCTCTGGGACTCTGAGATATCTGAAGACCTAAGAAGAATGATACCTTGCCCATCATTGACATCTTAAACTTGGAATACATGAGTGTCCCAAACTCATCCGATAAGGTTTGGGTCGAGGCTGCAAATATAATATCATCAACATATATTTGTACCATAACCATATCTTTACCGCGTTTCTGAATGAACAACGTGGGATCCACCTTGCCTTTAGCGAAGCCTTGCGAAATGAGGAATTGTGACAGTAGATCATACCATGCGCGAGGAGCTTGCTTCAACCCATAGAGAGCCTTCTTAAGCTTGTACACATGATTAGGATATTTAGGATTCACAAAACCATCCGGCTGTTGTACATAGACCTCTTCCTTGATTTCACCATTAAGAAATGCCGTCTTCACATCCATCTGATAGACGATCATATTCATGTGGGCTGCATAAGCGAGGAATAGTCTAATAGCTTCCAAACGGGCAACGGGCGCAAAGGATTCCATAAAGTCGATGCCCAATAATTGCTTGTATCCACGAGCTACTAGTCTAGCTTTGTTCTTCAATATTCCGCCTAACTCGTCGAGTTTCACCTTGTAAACCCATTTCAAAGTGAGTAACTGCACTTTATCCGGGCATGGGACTAGTTCCAAAACATCAAGACGTATGAATTCGTTAAGTTCTTCTTGCATAGCTTCTATCCAAAAAGATTGAGTAAAAGCTTGTTGCCATGTCTTAGGTTCAACTTCAGTGAGAAAAGCATCAAAATGACAAAACATTGCATTTTCTTGTAGCTGACTTCGTGTGGATACCGGACGATTAGGGTCACCAATAATAGAATCTATAGGATGATCCTTTGTCCACTTGCTGTCATGTTCACGAATCCGTGGATTGGAGTAAACTGTAGTAGGATCTTCCTCTGAGGTGGACGACCCAGCTTGATTAGGTTCGGGAATTGGTACACCAAAGAATGGAAGTTCACGCATTTGAGCGAATTCCAAATGGTGATCATCGTCATCCTCTTCATCATCAATAGGCATGACATGGGTAGTTGATTCGGGTGTTGGTTGAGAATTACTAGTGGATGGTATATCTTGACCAATTGTAGGTGCAGATGTGTCTGATTGTGCTTCGGTTGCTAGAGCGACAACTTCGGTTACCGGAGCTATTACCTCAGGTTCTGGAGCAACAATAGTTGGAGGAGTAAAGAATTCAACAAAGAACGGTTGAAACAACGTATCCCATTCATTCCTAGAAGGTGGTGTAAATGATGATGAAGTAGGGTTGTTTGGGACAAGACCAGAACTAATGTTACTGGGTCCCATTTCATGAAGTGCGGGTTCAGAGCTGCTTTGCTCAGAAGCCATTGTTGTCAGCTCAACAAAATCAACATTCATAGTTTCGAGGATCTTGCGAGAGTTACGGTTGTAGATTCGGTATGCCTTCTTTGCGGGTGTGTAACCAATGAAAATACCAATATCAGCCTTTGGTTGAAGTTTTCCCAAATTGTCACCATCATTATTTGGATAGCAAAGAGAACCAAATACATGAAGATATGATAAATCTGGTACTTTTCCATGGAGAAGCTCATAAGGTGTTTTACCATGGCGTTTACGAATTAGTGATCGGTTTTGGGTGTTCACTGCTGTAGATACTGCTTCTACCCATAAAAACAATGAAGTCTTTGCGTAAATTAACATCGTTCGAGCAGCTTCCATAAGTGTACGATTTCGCCTTTCAACGACACCGTTTTGTTGTGGAGTGCGTGAAACGGATGTTTCATGAGATATGCCAACTTCTTCATAATAATCACGCAAGATTTGATTCATAAATTCGGTTCCATTATCTATACGAATGCGTCGGACAGAAGTGTTGAGACGCACTTGAATCATCTTGAGAAATCCGATGATGAATCTAGGTGCCTCATTTTTTTCTTTAAGAAATTTCACCCATGTAAACCGAGAGTAATCATCGACAATGACGAGGATGTACTTTTTGCCACTAAGACTTTCAACACGCATTGGCCCACAAAGATCCATATGCAAAAGATAAAGTTTCTCTTGGTTGGTGTCTTCAGTCTTGGGTTTGTATGACTTCTTAGTGCTTTTCCCCATTGTACACGCGGAACACAAATGATCCTTGTGAAATGATAGTTTAGGAAGACCACGAACAAGTTCGTTTTTCGCCAAGTGATTAATAGCGTCAAAGTTAAGATGAGATAACCGTCGATGCCATAACCATGACTTAGTCTTCGATTCTTTGGAGAGAAGACATACGGGAGAAGCGGCCATCATGTCTTGTAGAGACAAAGTATACAAATTATTCCCTCGAGTACCTTTTAATAAATTAACCCCTTCCAAATTACGAATGAAGCAGGTATGCTCTCGAAAAGCAACTTCTAGGTTTGCATCACAAAATTGTCCCACAGAAAATAAGTTGTGACCGAGACCTTCCACATAATACACTCTCGAAATTATAACATTCCCAATATGATATTCACCGTAACCCATTATCTTTGCAATATGATCATTTCCAAATCGAACCGTACCAAGAAACTTGCTGAAGAAATTTCTGAGCTGAGAGCGATCTCTGGTCATATGCTTGGAGCAACCAGAGTCCAAATACCAGAGAACAATTTGGACCACCTGTTTTCAATAACAACAGTAGACAATGCATTAGAAACTATTGGTTCTGGAGTGTTAGCAGATAGAGATATAAGATTATTAGAATTGCTAGCATTTATGAGACCTTTAGATTTCCTGCGTTTTCTAATGTGAGTTTTAGCACAAACAGGTTTTACTGTTCCAATTTTCTTAGGTTTTGGATTATTCGCGGGCACTACAGTGGGAGTAGACCTATTTAAAGGGCACTTGGTTCCTACAGTAGTGTCGGTGTTCCTAGTTAAAGGACACGCTTGTGTTTTGGTAGCCTTGGTACTCCTAGTTAAAGGGCACGCTTTCTTCGCTTCAGTGGGAGTGATCCTAGTTAAAGGGCACATATTTCCTACTATAGTGAAAGTTCTACCAGTGGGACGCCACATCCAACTAACTTAGGTTAACACTTTCCCAGTAGGTTTCCATTCTAATCCATTTTTCCGGGCATGCATCTCATTCACATGGTCAATAAGGCAAGAATCATGACGACTAGAAAACATACATTCATTGCAATTCCAACATTTTAAATTAGAATTCACCGTAGGCTTAGAACGCTGCACAACCGCAGCGCCTTTAGGTTTAGCTACATGATTCTTTTAAGTCAAAACAGAAATAACATTCCTAGGATGGGCTTCTACTTTCTTCTTCACTTGACTACTAGATGGGGGCAAGATCCTATCATTCTTCTTGTTTCTTTTAAGCTTAGATCTTTGAGACTTAGTAGTGGTGCTTACTCCTGTAGAAGGCAACACAGGAATATTAGAAGCTGGTTTTGATTCCGCCTTATCTTTAGTGACCATTGTTTGAGAAGGTTTTGTCCTAGGGCCCTTATTAAATGGTGTGACGGCTATAAGATTCCTTTTGATTGCACTAGAGGACGATGCTGAGACAGTGGCAGCGTTATCCACAACATTCTTACCTTTTAGAGTACAAAGTGTTTCCTTTAACTCAGCCAAGACCAGATTTTTATCACAAATTTGTTCCCTCAAATCAGATATTTCCACCGACTTTTGATTCAATTGTTCAATCAACGATTGATTCTGTGCAGTGGTATTAGCACATGCGGGCTTTATTGAATCGAAGAGTCGTGTATTTTTCTGTTTTAAGTTATCAACTTTGGACAAAATCTTGGAAACTCGATTATCTAGATCAAGTTTAAAATTCTCAGCGGCCTCAAGTGCGTTCACACAGTTAAGCTCCTTAGATTTTTCTATGTCTATCGACAAAGATTTAGCAACTTTGTCACTTGGCTGACGCTGTTTAGATTGTAAATTCAATCGAAAATTCTTTTCAAAGTTCGCATGATCGATATTAACACCTTCGAATGACGTTTCAAAGATTTCTTGAATAAATTGTTGCTTGCATTCAAGCGAAATACAATGTGTTTGAATCTCATCAAAACGTTTTGAAAGCGAAGAATATGAATCTTGAAGCTTTAAAAATTCAGCGTCAGATTCGTGACAAGTACTATCTACCACATTATCCACAGATTCAACATTATGCACAATAGAATCATCATCAACACTTTTATTCACACAGACGGAAACTATATCATGAGACATCACTTGCTTCAGAAGCTGATCATTTTGGCGTGAAACCCGTTCTATTTCAAGTAAACTGTTTTCATAAGCATCTTCCATTTCATTGAAAACACGTCTAACTTCTTCTATTTCCAAAAGCAAATCTTGATCAAGATTACTAAGACAAGCTTTAACATTCTTTACAAACGGAACAATTTCATCTCGAAACGCAGCTCTAGTGTGCTCAAAGTTCCATTCACCTTCCGTTATGGCCGAGGTCGTCGTACGTTCCAAAATGACCTTGTCAAAATCGGCTAAGTGTTGGTGTACCGCATTTAAGTTAACGGACACCTTACTTACCGGTGGAATTAACTTCGTTAAATCCGTTTTGACAAGTGTAGGAGACGTACTAGGAGGGTCTTCATTTGACAAACTTTGGGGCACAAGAACTGTCAATTCAGCTAATTCCTTTTGTAAGCGAATGCGGGTCTTTTTAGAAAATTGATCTTTGTTATGTTGATCATAATCAATTGTATGGAATTTTGAAAGCATTTTAGAATGAGTTTCATCCGCAAGTGACTGTGTCTCCTCAAAACTACGAACAAAGGGTGCTTCTTTCGATTTGCCAATTAGGGTCATATCATAAAGACCGGGAATATGTTCCTGAGCTTGTTTTGCATAACCGGGATTAGGTGGTAAATCTTGAAGACGCTTGAGTTCGAGTTCTTTAAATGATTTAGTTAAAAGATGAACCTTTTTTGTGGAAGCGTATTGTTTTAAAAGTTGTTGTTCTTTGAATTTAAGAAGTTTGGTAGCATTAATTTTCGATTCAAACTTTTTAGAATCGAGAGTTTCGAAATCCATTTTAAGTTTCTAAAAATCATTGACAACCGACTCTTTTTCTTTTAATTCATTGGAAAGATTAGCTTTTAATGATTCTATTTCTTTCAAGTGTTCAATCTTTTCAAAACGAAATTGGTCAAATTTAGAACATGTTATTTTCTCTGCTTGAGGGACCATTTCAAAAATTTTGACCTTTTCTTTATGCAATGCAAGCTCAGCAGTTAGGGTGGAATTGGTATCTATGGATTGTCTGAGGGCCATATGCATTTGATCAATAATATGTTTAGGTACCATGACCAAATCATGTTGAGCATAAGATTCCATACCCGTCGTAGCATTTGGTTGAGGTTCACTCAAATGTGTAGAATTGGGTACCACATCATTTGAGTTACTAGTTCCCGAATGCTGTTCGAGGTTGTTATTTTCATGCCCAACTTGATGTTGGTTATCATCAATATTATTAGATGTGGTTGGTACCTCACTGACAACATCAGAACCGTAGTGAGAGAGATTAGCAACGAGAGCAGCTTGGGTAGAGTGAATGTCATCACAATCCGAATCATATGCGTCAAGATCATCTGCTTGATAAGCTGCATTAGAAGTAGAAACGACTGCAATGCCTTCAGTATCTGCTGCCCCTGGGTCTGCAAGAAATGCTAACTCCTCTGAATCCAAAATCTTCCCCTTAGACTAAGCATCAACCAAATACATCTTCTCACGAAACCATGCATCATCCCTTCTTCTCTTCGGCTGAGTGCATTGCCTAGCCATATGACCTTGTCCTCGGCAATTGTAGCAAGTCACAACCTTTTGAGGACCAATGGGACTTCCATTTCCATTAGCTTGTGAATTCACAGCTTGAGCATTCATTGTCTTTTTAGGAGGTCCATATGAATTTTGCCTTCCCTGAATAGGTTGCACTGTTACTTGACCATCTTGAACAGTAGCTTGTTGTCGAGGATTTGAAGAGGTACGGAGCTGATTGTTTGTTGGTGGAAATCCTCTAGTTGCAACAAGTTTTGACAAGTAGGCAGTAAGATGGTTTAGAACATCAGCTGGCGTATCATTTGGAGTAAAGACCGGTGCTTGTATTGGTGGAAGTTCATTAGAGTAGAAAGCTTTTACTGGTTGTGCTTCTATTGGAAAATATCCTTGCTGAGGAGTGTAGCCCATTGGAGAAGTGTTGGCTTGTGATGGTGATGTCTGATATGGTGGTTGCTGTGTAAAAGATTGTTGATGAACACTTTGTTGATATGCTTGCTGTGGCATCATTGGTGGTTGATAAGATGGTTGTTGTGGTTATTGATAGGTGTGTGGTGGTGGCTGCTGCAAGTATGATGGTTGTTGATAAGTATAAGCCATGTTTTGTTGAGAAGCATACATGGCAAGTGGATCATGAACTTGAGGTGCAGACAACCGAGCCTCGATCACATGGCATTCGTGTTGTTGAAGAAAAGCTTGAATTTGATCCACATTGGTGTTATGCAAGTCCTTAGCCAATTTAACATCCGTCACGTATTTTTTCCATTCTGGAGGAAGAGTGTTCAAATACTTGGTGTTCAATTAGAAAGTAGGAATTGCCATGCCATAGATATTAAGCTCATTCAACAATAGGGTAAATCTCAGATAGTAATCATTGAGAGTCTCCCCTGGCACATAGGAAAACTTATCAAAAGTATCATAAAGCTTACACTCTCGTTCTTGTTTAGTTAACGAGGTGCCTTGCATTAGAACCCGAATTCTATCCCATAACTCTTTGGCAACTTTATGTTTGCTGACGAGTTTGTAGACATCTGGAGGAAGGGCTTGGAGAATGATATTTTTAGCTTGTTTATCACACTTGTCTTGTATCTTAGCATCTCCAGTTAGTTCACCCGTTGTGCGAGGACGAGTAACAGCACCTTCCGTCACAGTACCATATACCACTGGTCCATTGAGCACCGATGCCCAAATTAGATGTCCATTCTCCTTGTTCAACATATAAAGTTCCATGCGGGAAGCCCACTCCTCATACATAGTCTTCACCAACATTGGTGGACGATTATCCTTACCCGAGAGGATGGACTTATCCGTAAGAGATGTGTACTCCATTTCAATAAGTTAAGATTTACAACGTTGATCGAACAATGAAATAAGGTTAAGTATTTTTGTGTTGTGGTGTGTTAAAGTCGAGAAACAATGTTAAAATCCCCTAAAATATGTTCTCGATAAACCAAAAATTCCAAGTCAAAATTACACACGATTCGAAATTTTTTAAGGGAGAATTTTTTGGATAGTCGGAATGTTGATGTCTGTCGGAATACTCTTTTCTGTCGGAATGTTGCTGGTATCGGAATGGCTAGATCGGAATGTCCAGATCAGAATGTCACTATCGGAATGTCCAGATCGGAATATCACACTATCTGAATGTCCAGACCGGAATGTCACTATCGGAATGTCACTATCGGAATGTCCAGATCGGAATGCCACTATCGGAATATGCAGATCGGAATGCCACTATCGGAATGTCCAGATCGGAATGCCACTATCGGAATGTACAGATCGGAATGCCAATATCGAAATGTCCAGATCGGAATGTTGCTAAAATAAAATGGACAAAGTGACGTCACAAGAATCCTTAAAGCCGTCGGAATCCCAGATCGCAATGCCAGATCGGAATGTCACGTCGAAATAAAGTGTCTAAATCCAATGATCGCAAAGTGGAACCAATAGGTAATTGCGATCAAATCACACAGACTTGTACTTTCCGATGGAAACACTTGCAAGAATTTCGGAATGTTTGAAAAACAAGAAATTTCCCAACTTTTGATCCAAAAGACTTGTGTTTTAATCAAAACCAATATGCCAAAATCACTACGACATGATTAAAGAATGTATTCTACTTTTGAACACAAACAAACACGAAATTTTTATTTTTTTTATGATTCGGTAAAAAGACTATCAAAACCTACGATATGTTTAAGAAAGCATACACAACATGTAAACCAACCTATATTTCATCCCAAGCTTGTGATACCATTTGTAGATATGTAAATCTTCCTTATGTTTTTAGAGAGAGAAAGAGATAGAGAGATAGTGGATTTCACACAATTCTAGAGAGAGAAACTTAAGAGAACTATGTGTAAAAATGATTAACCACACACCCTCTCCATCTAAGGAGAGGGTTTATATACCCAAGCCTTGTAATGGGCTTGGGCTTACATGTTTGGGCTGGCCTACACATGTTATAGGCTAGGCTTGGACTTGTTAGTTAAATAACGATGTCTAGACTACGAGCTACTACTTAGTATATTGTCGGAGTGACCGAATCTTCCTAAATACGTAGAAACGTATTTCCAACAACATATGCTACCCATTTTCATTTCATAACAAACTCGATGAATAGTTGAAGACTATGGTATTAATCGTTGACTAATACTCTTAGTTTTTTTAAATGCAATGTAGTTCGATAGTAATAATACAATATGTAACACCAGAGAATTTTCGTTACCATAAATAATAATAAACTATACTAATTATTATTTGAAATTCATTTTTGAACGTTACCAAACTTATTGGATTTGAAAACGGGACATATTATGACAAAATCTGAAAATCGCACAGTTTACTTACCACCATGATAAAAATTAAATTAATATTTAACTCTCACGAGATATTTAATAAAAAGATTTATTAAATTATTTGATGCTTTTGACTCAATAACATTTGCTAAAAACAAGAAATATTTAGGTTAAAGTCCGTCTTTCTTTAAAACGGAGCTTGACCGGGGTACCTAATAGATAATTAACATTTTAAAAGAGTTTACGAAATATTCTTGAAAAATAGTCAAGTGAATAGTCACTTCTAATGGAAAATCTATTTTAAAAACAATGGCGTAACTTTCGTGTCGTGAATCAAATTTTATAAATCCCGATCGAGCCCCGAGTCACATTTAAATGAGTAAAAGAAAAGTTTATTAACTATTTACATTATCGACCCTCAACTATATACAACATTTCAATTATTTTAATAACTTACAAATTTATTTATATATATATTAAAATCACACATTTTCTTCCATTTCTATCAAAATAAAACGCACACATATTCACCTCTCTCCCTCCCTCAAAGATTTCCAGCCACCGGAACCCTAATCCGGCCACCGGATTCCGGCGCCGTCAACTTTTCCGGCCAACTCTTAAAACACATATAACCACCCGATCTACCCGATTTTCATGGCCACTTGCCGCCACGCGCCACCATTATCTCCAACCGTCGCTCCTCCGTCGGCCGCCACTGTTATCACCACTCACCTGACCACCGCCGTTGTCCAGCTATCATCATCCACCATCAGCCGTTACCCTCACCATGGAACACCAAGATCTTGTCACTACCATCACAGATCTATATGATCAAACACCACCACACCTCGAATCCATTACGACCACCATACACCAGTCACCACCATACACGGTTTAACCACTTCTGTTGTCATCTTATCGTCGCCACCACCACAGAACGCCATGAAAAGAAACACCAACCACCATCTTCGAGCTCACTCCAACCGCCTCTACTCCGACCTCAGCCACCACATCACCACTACGAAAATCATCAGCCACCCGTGGCTCGGTTTCAACAGCCACCGAGGGTGTTTGTTTTGCTTTGTTTAGCTTATATGGGTTGTTGTTGTTTGTGTACCACCAAAATCCGCCACAAACATGGTGTTTGTGTGCTCTTGTCAACACCACAACCGTACCTAAAAGGTGTCGGGCTCGTGGTAATTGTTATAATCTCTATTTTGATATTATTGTTCTTGTGGGTTGTGTATAGATCCGAAAATGATAGTATATTGGTTTTTGTGAATTAACGATCGTTAGTGTCGTTTGGTTTTATTTAACAGCCTTTAAGGGGGTTTGGATACGGGTTGTGTGACGAGTTTTAGGGGCGTGTGGGTTTATGGATGACTAAAAGGATGAAAGTGTTTGGTTGAAAGTGTTGGTTTATTTTCGACATGATCATCGGTAAATTCATTTTTTAGTTATTGTATACGAATCGACAAGGATTTATTTGATATAATAGAAATATGTGGCAATTGAAACGCGGATTGATTGTGAAAGTGAAAGTGTGGTGTCGGTGATTACGGGAAACGTTGTATAAACGAATAGGTCATGCCGAAATTTTTATAAATTTTATATTTATTTAGTTTTCTTAAATATTATTTAGAAACTAAAACCCTCTTTTTAGAAATATTAAATGGACAATAATGAAACAACGATTTATAAAATATTATTTTATAAAATCATAATTATTGTATATACTTTTGAAACTCCATTTGGAACTCTGAAACGTGTGCCCTCTTTTATTAAATGATTTTTACTTAAATAATTAGGTGATTTTGAAAGCGTGTCGAATTATTTAAGTTTATTTTATCTGCAAGGTATTGCATGCTTGGATTATTTTTATTCTTTTGTTGTCATCTTCTTGAGTTTTGTACATGTCGTGTGTCATGTATATTCTGAGTAATTCGTGCGTTGTATGTTCTTGTTATATAATTCAAGCTATAAATTATATACATGTTCCGTTCCTCCGTGTGTAATATATATTAGGTATATATATTACATACCGAGTGGTATCCTCCGCTTCACCTTACTAAACCGATTACCGAACCGACTACTGAACCGATCACTGAACTGATTACTGAACCGATCACCGAACCGATTACCGAACCGATTGCTGAACTGATTACTGAACCGATCACCGAACCGATTACCGAACCAATTGATGAACCGATAACTGAACCGATCACAGAACTGATTACTGAACCGATCACTGAACCGATTACTGAACCAGTTATTGAACCGATTACCGAACGATTTCGATATGGGATTTAAGCGGATTATGAGCCGATGGTATTGATGAAACTTTTCATCGGGAAAGCTTGGATGCATCGATTTGGGATGCTGGGAGATGATCGATAAGATAAACTGTGACTTCCGGTATCGAGCAGTTCCGGCCTACGCTACACTGCTCTTGTATTCATGTCTTTGCAAATTGTTCTGCAACATTGATGTGAGTTCATACCCCCTCTTTTTATTTTCAAATCGCTTTATAAATGTTTTGAATCTCTTTTGGGGGAGATACATGCTTGTCGATGTCAAATGCGTGTTATGCATTTCAATGATTGTTTATGATATACATGTCTACACTTTCCATGCGTTATTGTAATAAATACAAGTTGATATCTTTTTGAAGATTGCTTATATTGCGTACATGCTTGTACTTTAGTGGATTGTTTACGTGACATGTGTGTTTATACATTTGGGATTATTGATGATTTATACTTGTGAATATCTGAGCTATCCCGTAGCTCCTTTAAACTGCTTTGTATGTTTAATATTGTGAAATGAAATGATTGCTTGTGCTTGCTTGTGGACGCAAAAGAATTGAATTCTGTGAACACTCAGTGAACTTCGTTTATGATTAGCCTGAGTAGCGATAGCCATAGTCCCCACTATCGTGAATCGTTAATTACTCTGTGGGAGTAAGCTCTTATGTTATGGATAGATCTATTGAGGCTTGACAACCTCCACTCGGGCATTCTGACGCTGGACGAGTGTATATCATTTGTGTGAACTCGGGTAGTCTTGACTAGACTCCCACTTGGGGCAACTTATATGTACATTGTGGTGTACGTACTGGATCATTAGCTTCGATATCATGAGCTTAGAGCTATCATAAACACTGAAACACCCGATTTATCCTACACTTGGAACTATATCTCCTATAGTTGCCTTGGGTACTTGAACTGAACTTTTGCGGCCCATCTTGCTATGAATCTTGAATGTGAATCTTGACCTTGATCTTGCTATGAATCTTGAATGTGAATCTTGACCTTGATCTTGCTATGAATCTTGAATGTGAATCCTGACCTTGATCTTGCTATGAATCTTGAATGTGAATCTTGACCTTGATCTTGCTATGAATCTTTAATATGAATCCTGACTGCGATCATGTATTGATCTGATATGAATCCTGACTGCGATCATGTATTGATCTGATATGAATCTTAACTGTGATATTTATATGAATCTTGACTGCAATCATGTATTGATCTAATATGAATCTTAGCTGTGATATCGATACGAATCTTGACTATAGTATGAAATGATCTTGACATGAATTTATTATGTGGTTCTGACATGATTCCTGCATGAGATATGATAGGATTATTATACGTGGATTGATCTAATCCTTAGGTGTGGTATTGACGTGATTCATGCATGTGGTTTTTATATGACACTTATAAGATGGTTGGAAATAATGTTTACATGTTGGTTTGATAGGGTTCTCTTGTGCTAGTTTGACATGATGTTTATATGCCGGTCTAATATGATTCTTGTGTGCTAGTTTGACATGATGTTTATATGCCGGTCTAATATGATTCTTGTGTGATAGTTTGACATGATGTTTATATGCTGGTCTGTTATGATATTTGTATGCTAGTTTGATATGATACTCGTAAGCTGGTTTGATATGATACTTATATGCTGGTTTGGTATGATGCTCATATGCTTATTGCTATAGTTCTAATACGTGACCTCGATTGTGATACTGATATGAACCAAGAATATGACGTTGGTATGTATATTGACCGTGGCTACTGAATTGAACTTGGGTGTGAATGAGTTCATGAACCTAAAAGCCGAACTGAAATGAACTGTGAGCATGAATTACAACTTGTGTATGAACTGAAGTTTTTGTGTTAACTGTTATGCTAGTTCTAAACTTTGATTTATGATTGAACTTTGATGTAATGTCTCTTTATTGTGAAACTCTGGATTCCTGAACGTTTTTGCGACACTACTTTTAGTAGTTGTCCTGGTAAACTTTTAAAGTGTCTTAAACATTTTAATAAAACTTATGAACTCGCCAACCTTTGTGTTGACACTTTTAAGCATGTATTCTCAGGTACTTGACTGAATGATTATTTGGAGTCAACATTGTGATATTTGGCATAGAGGCCGTTCTCTCGGATCAAGACTCGGATAATCATGACGTAACAGACCCCAATAGTCGTGGGCTTCCGCTGGGCCAATTTGGGGGTGTTACAGATTGGTATCAGAGCCTTGGTTATAGAGAACTAGGTGTTATTGTATAGGCCTAGAGTATAACCGATGCTCTCTTGTGTTTTAGCATGTGATTATGCTTATTCTTCTTATATATTAATATGTCCTTTACATAATACGATTGCTTATCCGCTGCTATATGAATACTTGCCATGCATGTTTGCGATCTCTCGTTTCACTGTTATGTGAATGTTATTATGCATGTTGTGATTACTTCATGCGCTACTATATGAATATATGCCTTATGCGTTGGATCGCTTTATGCAGTGTCATGTGAATATTTGATCTGCATGTCTGCTATCATTCTATGCGTTGCTATATTGTTAATTGCCTTATGTGTTGTGATTGTTTCATGCGTTGTTATATGGTCATTTGACCTACATGTTTGTTATTACCTTATGTGTTGCTCATAAAGTAATACATCATATATTCCCTTAATTTTATTCTTGATTGATTTAGATATATGCATGCATGTCACTTATCATGTGTATTCTTGAAAATAAAGGGAGTAAATTATTTTTCTATATGGTATCTTTTAGATCTATACATTGACATGTGGGTCTACAAATTCTATATGTAAGTTTTTATAAATATAATTTTATAAAATATGAGTTGTTGCATTTATTGAATGTACGGGTATAAATATGTTTTTGATGAATTATTATTGTTTAATTTTGGATACAAACTGACAGTGTTACTATAAGTGGGTGTGTTTAAAAAGGGGTGAAATGATGTTTTCGAGTTAAACCGAGCTACGTTGGGTGTCGAAATGAGTATAAAAGGTTGTATATGATTGTCGGAAACGTTTTGAAAAGGGGTAAAAGCGTGTATTGGACTTAATTGGCAATTGTTACTACGTGAACGTTGTAAGTGAGTATTTTGCGGAAAATAAGCTACTGGTTGACTGTGATTGGAGAAAGTGTTAAAAATATGAGACTTTGATCGAGATTTGAGTACATACTAAAAATGGAAAATTTTGAAATGGCGCCGAAAGGCTGTCGAATTTTCCGTAAAAAGTGTGTGGCAAAATATACTAAATTAAATTTGGGTAAATTAAAATTTACATCGAAAGACTTTCGAAATTACGTCGAGTCAAAAATAAACATTTTTGCCTAAGTATAAGATACTAATATTAACTATATGATTTTAGTGAGTCACTGATGAGACTGTATTTATACATAGTCTCATCATCCAAATTGGGCTTAAAACGCTTAAAATATCGTCAAAATACCCATATATGTGCTTGTGTTTGTTCATTGTGTATTTTAGGTATGGATATCGTGAATTCACCAAATGATCAAAGGAATCAAGCAAAAACGAACACGGGAAACGAAGCCGCACAAAGAACCGGACCCGAATCATGATTTTCCTATCAAGTCCTTGAAGTTTGAAGATTTGGAAAGAATGGTCCCTCAACTTTTGAAGACTTGTCACTTTTGACCCTTGTAAATCTCTATTATTACAAGATTGGTCCTTAAGTTTCAAGAAAATACCATTTATGCCCTTGAAGAATGCATTAAATGCATAAAAAACCCTTGTGAATGTGTTTTAAAAACCTTGGTGCCAAAAATGACAATTGCTGAAAGTTAAAACAAAGGAAAAAAGAGTTTGAAGCTATTATGTACAAAATGAAGACAATATGGAAAGCAGGGGACTAAAAATGACAAACACCCAAACTCCCACAACCTATTGTAGCCTTACACGTCACCCGACCCTACCCGACCCGGATCCATTTAACCCGACCAAGCCCAGTCCATAACCCATACCCACCCACCAGGTTTATTAAATAAACCTGGTCAAACAACTGGTCAAATCCCACACTTATTTCCCTCTTAACACATTTTTAAAATTGATTAACCACCCATCCAGATTAAAATCTTCCCTGCTTAACTAAACTATCCTAAGAACTCAAAAAGGGGTTTTCTTAACCACTCAATTATTCAACCCCATCTCCTCCAGATTTACAATTACCCATCCCTTAATCAAAACCCACCAACTTACTCCCTCTCCCGTGACCTCCATGTGCCCCCCCCCCCATGTCCCCTGCTTCACCAAATTTGGCAAATTTAGCATCTTACAGCTATCAAACGTTCCAAAACGTTTTCCTTTGTCCCCAAGGACCAAATGAACGTCTCTGATCAATCTTCACAAGCTGGCATCACAAAACGCGTGTTTGACCAGAGAATCAAGACAAAGACCAAGGGTAATTGTGGAAGATCAATAGCTTAGGGTTTTCTTTTTATTATTTTTCTAGAACCTTGTAAACCCGTCTATATAAGGGTGCTTAGAATTTTATTTAAGTTGTTCCAGTTTTTGTATTAATTTTAAAAGATTAATGAAAATGAAATTTTGAATTTATGCAAGAATTGAGTTCCCTTTTATCAGCTTTCTAGTTTAAAGTGCAAATTAGTTTAAAAAGTTTTCAAGGTTTTAGCTTATAAACACGTTTTATCAGGAATTTGGTTTTAAGTTTTTCTATTGAGAAATTGTCTTAAAAAGCTTGGATTAATCATTTTGGGGAAGTGAAAGTGGATCCAAAAAGATTAGCCCAAGGTTTTGTTTAAAGTTTTCAGTTCATTGGTTTCATAAGAGTTTTAAGAAAAATCAATTTCAAGTTTTTTTTTTTTATATGTTTAGCTATAAGCTATGAGTAGCTTAATCAATAAGCTAGCTCATTGACTTATTAGCTTTTGTTATCAGTTCATGTTCTTTGTTTGTGTTTGTGCAGGAACAAGGAAGAACCAAGTTAGCTTCCTTCTCATTGCATTTTGTTAGTCATTTCTTGAAGATATTTTCACCCCCTTGGTTCTGTTGTTGAACCACAACAAGGGGTTCTCTACTGTTCCATAAGCCTGAAAAAAAGTCCAAAAACCCACTTGGGAAGGCCTCAGCCAAGGTACAAAAAGGCTTGAACCCCCTTTTGATGTTTTTCTATTTTTTTAAGTGATTTATGGGAATTTGAGTATAACCTGTTTGTATGTGATTTTTCTTGTGTGATATAGCTTCATTTAAGTTTCTATGCATGTTTAGATTACTTTAAATCAGTTTGGTGAAGTTTTATAGGTAAAAGCTTTGTTAAATTTCCATTTCTGAAATATAAGGGGGTGTTTGGATCTGCTATTTAGTGTAAGTGTTTGCCTGAAAATGAGCTTAAAAGAGATCTAGACACACTCATTTAGGTTAGTCTAAGTTTATTCAGCATTTGGTTTAAGTAATATGGGAGTATTCAAACATGTGCATGCTTAAGATTTGGTTTTTATAGCATTAAAATCAGAAAGTGCCTCTAACTGCTTGATTTCAGCTTAATTTGCCCTTCAATTTGTGCAATCTGTTAGAATATAGTCCATCTAGGGTTAGGATTTGATTGTGTGTTGTTTGGGTGTGTTGTGTGCAAGTTCTAGGCCCTTGAATCTCACCCTAGAGACCATTTGCATCAGCAAGGTTCATCAGACCCATAGCACCACATCAGCAACTTAAAATTGCCCATTTGAGTGTTTTTCTTGTACTGGACTTGTGTTATTTTTGCTATAACTTGACTCCCCACACTTCCATGAGTGTGGGGGTGCCTTTGTTTCCATAAATCTCCAAGAAACAAGCAAAATCCAAGCACTAAACCATCCAGACCTGTTTTTAACACTATCAGTGGGAACTCCTTTCCCACTGATAGGCTTGTTGTAGCCACTGCTGCACTACAAGACAGAAACAATACAAGTGTCACTTTCAGAAACTAATATTTTTGTCTTTTGTGGCCTAAAATAGGTTTTAGGATTTGATTCTTTTTCCAATATTTTTCATTTTTTATTTCTAATTTTTTAGTATAATTTAATTTCCAGTTACTGTTCATTTAGTATTTTTAGGGTTTATTGCTATTTTTAATCACTTTTTAATTAAACTGTTTTTGGCATTTAGTGTAGAAAATATATATTTTTCAAATTTAATATTTTTCATAGGTTTAGAAAAGTAATTTAAGATTTTTGGTTTTAAAATTAGTCACTGTTCACTTTTTAAATATTTTTTTTATAATTAAATTAGTTTAATTAGGGTGTAATTATTAACTAGTTTTGTCTTTTAGTGAAAATTTTTACATTTTTCAAACTTTGTTAATTTTCTACTGTTCATTAGAGTATTTTAGGATTTTTAAAATTGGTCAATTAATTTTGGCATTATTTAATTATTTTTTATAATTATTTTAGTATTAATTAGTTAAAAAAATAGTTTTTAGCCATTTAAAAATAGAAAAATAGTTTTTAAAATTTAAGAAAAATAGTTTTTAGTCTTTAAATAATATAAGTTAGTTATTAGTTCAATAAATTAATATTTTGGGCATTTTGTTAATTATATTTAATTTTTGGGCTTTAATTAGCATTAAAAATTGAATATTTAATTAATAAAAGGTTTTAAAATATATCTGTTGGATTTTTATTCTTATTTATATTATTTAAGACTTAGTGTAATCATTTAATTAATTTTTAGGTTTTAATTTTTAATTCCGTCACGTTTTACGTATTTACGTTCGCGTTTTACGTCATTCGTCGTAGTTTAAATCGTAGTTGTAGCTCGTCTTTACTTTTTCCCTTCTAAACCAAAAACGTCACTAATCCAAACATTGTTATTTTACATAATTGGCACACATAATACACACCTCCTTCGAGAACGAACCCGCATTTATTCGTCTTCACGGTTTTTCATTAAATCGTGTCGATTAATACTTGCCGCGTTTATATTTGCTTTTTCCTAAAAGTAGATATATACTAAAACACTACATCAATTTTTGGCGCCGCTGCCGGGGAGGTGTGTTGCCATTATTAGTATCGTGTTTGTGTGAGTAGTGCGTTTTTACTTTTCATTTTTTGGAAAGCGTGAATATCGTACATACTCATTTTTGTTATTTTTCATTACTATATTATAGTATCCAAATAAATCGTGTTTAATTTTCCTAAATTAAACACACAACAATCTTTTACTATATTGTAGATATATTGGTTTTCGTTTTTCTTGTTATTATTATTATTACTATATTGTATCTACGTAAGAACAAATAAATATACAAGTACTCCAAATACGTGAGAAATCACAACCTTGATTCGGGATTTCATCACTCGATCATTGTATTCGAATCTAAAGCAAAAGTTTAAAGGCAAAATAGATAAATACTTTCGTGAGGCTTAATTTCAATTAACACAAACTATAAGGTGGGTATAAGGCGGTTGTATTTCACGACCTAAAGGAAAAAGGCTCTTAAGTGCTTAGCGCCGCCTCGTTTCCTCCGCTTGCTTGTGCGTGTTTTGAGAAAGAAGGCTAATCGAGGGTTTTCCACCCAAGTATTATCTACGTATATTATATTTGCTAGTGTTTTCAAGATTAAACCCTCTTGAACGTTTTGGTGTTCCACCAACGTTCTAAAGTCATCGAGAACGTTCACTCCACGTGATCGTTTTCATTCTTTGAGGCTCCTTTAATCGAGAAAGTCGATTCGAGGGGAGATTTGTAGATTTTTGTCTACGTAATACATTCAAAAATCCAAAAAAATTAAAAAACCAATCAAAAACCAAAAAAATTGAAAAATCGAAAAGCCGCAAAAAGAATCTTCTTTGCTACCACCCATTCTACGCTTAGTGCATGCGCACTCGATCGAAGGATTATTCCAATTCTAGTGAAGCTTCGAATCGACGCAATCGTAATCGAAGGAATCGACGACGTAGACGAGAATTAGAAACCGACGTTCCTAATATCGTTGTTGAAGAAACCGTAGAGGAGATGGCCGACAATCGTTCTATGATGGAATTGCTCCAAGCGCCCACCGAGGGTTATGGAGACGCGATCGTAATTCCCGCTATCGAGGCGGAGAATTTTGAGATCAAGAGCGGAATGCTTTCGTTGATCTAAGCTACGAAGTTTCGAGGTCGTGAAGCCGATAATCCTCACGACCATATTCGGAAGTTTGATCGTCTTTTAGCCACGAGCAAGTTTAAGAACGTCGACACCGATGTCGTCAAGCTTATGCTTTTTCCATACTCGCTCGATGGTGCCGCCAAGGATTGGTACGAGAAAGAGCCACCTAATTCCATTACTACGTGGAAGGATCTCGTTTCCAAGTTCGTTAATTATTTTTTCCCACCGTCTAAGACAACGTTTTTCAAAAACGAGATTACAAAATTTGAGCAAAAATCGAATGAATCTTTTAGAGACGCGTGGGATCGTTTTAAGGAATTGCTTAGGCAATGTCCTCACCATGGTTTTTCCGAGTTGCACCAAATCGATACGTTTTACAACGGTCTTAATTTTCACGAACAAGACTCGTTGAATTCCACCGCCGGTGGCAACTTTTTGTGTAAGACTCCGAGAGAAGCTTTGATAATTATCGAGAACCGATCCAAGGTTTACCAACTCCGCAATGCACCGAGTGTTGCCAATGTCGCCAATGTTAGTAGTTCTAATCGCGACATTGAGAGAGTTGATGCAAAAGTCGATAAGTTGACGAATGTGTTTACGTCTTATCTCATTGAAATGCAAAAGAAAGACGCTCCCGCTACGGTGAAAGCGGTTGAGGTTTCGTGTACGTTTTGTGGTGGACCTCATAATTATTACGAGTGTGCGGCTACGGATGGCCAAACGTCAAATGTGAGTGCGTTAAACAACAATTTTTCTAATCAAAATCAAAATAACGCCGGTCCATCACAACAAGGCAATTATAACCAAGGCAACAATTTTAATCAAAACCGAAACAATTTTCAAGGAAATAATCAACAAGGAAATTTTTCGAATCAAAATCAAGGAGGTTATAATCAAGGTCGTAATATAACTTGGCAAAATAGAGATAACAATCAAGGAAATAATTTTTCAAGTGGTAATCAAGGAAATTTTCAAAGAAGTAATCAAAACCAAGGGAACTTTAATTCTAATCAAAATAGTTCGTCAAACGATTTTCAAAATTACATGAAAACGAATGAGGCTAATATGAGACGATTAGAGGGAGAAATTGGTACTTTGAAAAACGACTTTACAAATACTTTGAAATTGCAAAACACGAAGATTGAGCAAGGGCAAATTGATATAAAAAAGATGTTTTCGGCTATAATGAACAAAGCCTCGGGTTCGTCATCAAGTTCGTTACCTAGTGACACCGTTGCTAATCCGAAAGAACAATGTAAAGCCGCCTCGTCTCGTGAGAAAGGTCGTGTGATTACCCCTAACCTTGAAGGATTCCGTGTTGTTTATCCCTCTCAACCCTCGACTTCTAAGACGTCTTCTTGTTCTAAAGTCGATGGGGTGAACGTGGCGACCAAGGAAAAGAGTGCACACCCTCGTGTACCTCAATTTCCATCCACGGTTCAAAAAGAGAGCTTTGTCGACCTTACCAAAGTAACCCTTGAAGAAACTTGTGCTTCAATCCTTCTTAAAAAACCCAAAAGGCGTATGCCGAGAAAGGAAAAGGATCCGGGCCAATTTCTACTACCTTGTGATTTTTCCGAGATTGAGGGATGTTTAGCCCTTGCCGATTTAGGTGCTAGCATCAATCTTATGCCTCATTCTCTTTGGAAATTGATGAGATTGCCTTCGCTTACCCCCACGAACATGACAATCGAGCTTGCAAATTGTACACCTTTAATACCAATTGGAATAGCCGAGGATGTCTATGTTAGGATTGGAAAGTTTGTTTTTCCCGCAGATTTCGTTATATCCGATTACGAGTGTGACCCTAAATGTCCCATTATTTTAGGCCGACCATTCTTATCGACGGCTCGAACCGTAATCGACGTTCACGAGGGGAGACTTACTATGAGATATGGGGATGAGAAAATAGACTTTTTCGCTAGAAAATCCCAAGGATTTTATGAGAATGAAAAAACCGAGGTTTCAAAACCTAATGATTCAAATTCTAATGATTTCAAAATGTTTACTTTAGCGGAAAGAATGAAGCTTGATGCATGTTTTGAAAGAATAAAGAAAAACGGTTTTAAAGATGATGATTTCAATGATAAAGAATACGTGTACCTAATTCAAAAGGGTATGTGTAAATTTATGGATGAAAACTCACTTTGGGATGTTTTTAGCGAAACAAGTGAACCACCAATTCCGAAGGGTGACGTTAATGCCATCACGACAATGACCAAAATGGATTCGTCTTCACCACCTTCGAAGGACCATGACTTTGAGGCTTCAACTTCTAACTCCATCGAAGTGCCTCCTTTGCCTAGCCCAACACCCGTTGAGGCTAAAGGGTTTATCGACATCGATCCTCTCGTCTTAGAAAAGTCACCTAAGCATAGCCCTAGTGCTTGTAAGTCCATGGTTGTGAGTGCTCACATCGACTCTTTCTTTGACGATGATGATGGCGATTTTGCCGAGCTTGATCACGTACTTCGACATCCACATGCTATTTTTGATTCTCCTAAGAAGAAACATGTGAAGTACGATGATTATGAGTTTGATCCCGAGATTGAGGAAATCATTGAACGAGAGCTAGCTCTTATGCCTTCACTTCCACCTACGAGTGAGGTCGACCTTTCCAAGATCGAGGATGAACTTAATGAGTTGGAACGTCTTATTTTCGATGACGAACCAACTCATGTGACCACTAAAAATCCCATTCTCGAGGAGTTACCTAATCAACACTCCTCATTTGAGAATGACGTTTACCACATTCGTGAGGATCTAACTTATCAACGATCCCCACAAAAGAATGATGGTTCCGTGCTTGATCGTGATCTTTTCGAGAGAGTTTCTAAGATACTCAAGGAGGGGAATGACAAACCGTGGTTTGACAAGCCTATCTTTGATGAAGAAATCGATGAGATCGACGTTCATGAGGATGATGAGTATGTTGACCCCGAGGGGGCGGTGTTCTTTATCGACAAACGTTTTGAGAACTTATATAATCCGCCACCCCCTCCCACCAATGACTTAAATGTGAGGATTTTTAGCGCGACTAATTTTCAATTTGACACGCCAAATATTTTCGACATTATTCAATCGGGTTTTCATAAAGAATTTAAAAATGATGAAAAAGGAAAAGATTTTAAAAATGTTTTAAATGAATTTTCTACATGTTTAACTCCGTCATCACATCGTTATATGAGTGCTACCACCTCGTCTACTCCTTTTGACGATGGTGTGTGTGGTTTTAGTGTGGGGGAAGCCCCAAATGTTCCCTCCCATTTCTCCACCGAGGACGAGATTTACGATCCCGGAATTGCTTGTAAAGGGAAATCTCGGTCTTCCACCGATGCAATAAATGGAAATCTTATCTATTTGCTTGGTGTGAGTCTACCTCGAGTAGCTCATGAGTTTGCCTTACCCATTGCCCCACCTTTCTACTTCTTATCTCTTTTCTTCTACCCCTTTGGGGTTTTGATTTGTGTTGGAGTGGCGTTGTTTCGTCTTTCATCCGAAAACGAAGACGCTATCTTTGACCCCGGTATAAGTTTATCGGATTTTTAAAGTACTCCATGTACTTTTGGGCCTTGTTTATCATGTAAGCCCCACCAAAAATGACCTTACCAAGATTATCCCTAAATAATCACATTTATGGGGATTCGAGTCGAGCTTTTGACTCGGTTATCAAAAACAAGGTGCCTCGTGGGGGAATCTCATGCCTATCCTTTTTATCATTTTTGTTTTATTTTTCTAATTAGTGTATCGAGGGGACTTGTGCTCTTCCTACCTTTGTTTCGTGGTTGTTTGTGATTGTGATCTATTAGGTTCATCTTCATCATTGAAGCCTCTCGTGTTCGTTTTACGGATCACTCGAGCTTCGATCGTTGCCTTTGGAGATTCCGATATCCGATGATATCCTTTTATGTTCTAACGTTTATCTTATTAGCATAATTCATAAACGGCTTTTAGGTTATTCGTTTAACCCTTTCCATGCTCGAGATTAATCATTCGACTTCGTCTCTAGTATGGGGGTGTTTACACCCCTAGACTCGAAACATTGAGGACAATGTTTAGTTTTAGTATGGGGGGGTGAGTAGATACTTCACCTTGCTTATGTCAACACGCAATCCAATATTCATCTTTTTGTTATCTTTTTATGCAAAATAAGGCTAAAAATGGCCAAATTTTAAAATTTTCTTGTTTTTCATAAGTGTTTAAGACACGAATGTAGGTTTTCCGATGGTAAGAACGAGAGTAATTTTTGACTCGACCGTGCGTGTTGAGCACTTAGCTTCGATTCCTTAACTTTTTAGGCTAAGTCTCTTAAATGAGGACGAGAAATGATAGAGTTATTTATAAGTCTCGTAATCGTCACGATCTTATGTGTAGTAATTATTAGCTTATTCTCCCCACGCTTTTGCATAATAAATTGTTAATAAATATTGATTTGGCGGTTTAGTCACTATTGTTGGGTTTCTAATTTGTTTTGGTAGCTTCCATGAAATTAAATTGGGAAAACATTAAGGTATCGCCAGCGTCACGGTTTTGAAGTATTGGCACCCGAATAATCGAAAGCTTCACCTAATAATAAGATTTCAAGTGCTCACCTAAATTAAACAAAAATTTGAAGCTCACAAGGCCGAAAAATCTATGCCCAAATTGAAAGTGAATCAAGCCTTAATCTTCGAAGCTTTAAAGATCCAAAATTCGCTTTAGCGTGAGGATATACGTCTTTGGCTAATAAAACCACCGATGAGGCGGATAATAAAAGGCAAGGCAAGACCGAAGTCATAATAAAAGCTTCATGGCGAAGTTGAATAAAAGATGGAGGTAAACCAAAGATAATAAGGCCCTTCCGTTAGGGGGCGTATAAAAGTCTTGGTAATAAGTCTCATGTTCAAAACCGTTATAAAATCGTGTTTATCGATCCTTCTTGTTGACTTAATTTTTTTGACATCGTTGTCTATTGGGGTGAATTATTGATTTGATGATTTTGGTTACACCGTTAAGTTTCTATTTTTAGACTTAATCTCTATTCACGCATAAGTCGATGATGTATCCTCGTGATCATTAAGACATAATAAAATATAAGAGATACCAAGTAGGAATAAGGGAGTTTAGGTTCGTAATTAACACTCATGAGATATGTTCGTGTTGCTAACTTATAATAACAATGATCTCGTTACACGCTTAGCATGGAATTGGGTGAAAATCGAGGACGACGAAATTATTTCTAACGAACCATTCACGTGTTCTTGTTCTATGATCCTAAAAGTCACATTCTCGTGATGAAAACAATACATTATGTCTAAAACACGTGTAGTAGTTTAAATTTATGTCTTGAATAAATGTCATCATAAAATGAATTTTGGAAGTGCTATGATACTTAATTCTAGCATTGCGTGGGGACACGGCAATGGTTTAGTATGGGGGAGTGATGAGACTGTATTTATACATAGTCTCATCGTCCAAATTGGGCTTAAAACGCTTAAAATATCGTCAAAATACCCATATATGTGCTTGTGTTTGTTCATTGTGTATTTTAGGTATGGATATCGTGAATTCACCAAATGATCAAAGGAATCAAGCAAAAACGAACACGGGAAACGAAGCCGCACAAAGAACCGGACCCGAATCATGATTTTCCTATCAAGTCCTTGAAGTTTGAAGATTTGGCAAGAATGGTCCCTCAACTTTTGAAGACTTGTCACTTTTGACCCTTGTAAATCTCTATTATTACAAGATTGGTCCTTAAGTTTCAAGAAAATACCATTTATGCCCTTGAAGAATGCATTAAATGCATAAAAAACCCTTGTGAATGTGTTTTAAAAACCTTGGTGCCAAAAATGACAATTGCTGAAAGTTAAAACAAAGGAAAAAAGAGTTTGAAGCTATTATCTACAAAATGAAGACAATATGGAAAGCAGGGGACTAAAAATGACAAACACCCAAACTCCCACAACCTATTGTAGCCTTACACGTCACCCGACCCTACCCGACCCGGATCCATTTAACCCGACCAAGCCCAGTCCATAACCCATACCCACCCACCAGGTTTATTAAATAAACCTGGTCAAACAACTGGTCAAATCCCACACTTATTTCCCTCTTAACACATTTTTAAAATTGATTAACCACCCATCCAGATTAAAATCTTCCCTGCTTAACTAAACTATCCCAAGAACTCAAAAAGGGGTTTTCTTAACCACTCAATTATTCAACCCCATCTCCTCCAGATTTACAATTACCCATCCCTTAATCAAAACCCACCAACTTACTCCCTCTCCCGTGACCTCCATGTGGCCCCCCCCCCCCCCATGTCCCCTGCTTCACCAAATTGGGCAAATTTAGCATCTTACAGCTATCAAACGTTCCAAAACGTTTTCCTTTGTCCCCAAGGACCAAATGAACGTCTCTGATCAATCTTCACAAGCTGGCATCACAAGACGCGTGTTTGACCAGAGAATCAAGACAAAGACCAAGGGTAATTGTGGAAGATCAATAGCTTAGGGTTTTCTTTTTATTATTTTTCTAGAACCTTGTAAACCCGTCTATATAAGGGTGCTTAGAATTTTATTTAAGTTGTTCCAGTTTTTGTATTAATTTTAAAAGATTAATGAAAATGAAATTTTGAATTTATGCAAGAATTGAGTTCCCTTTTATCAGCTTTCTAGTTTAAAGTGCAAATTAGTTTAAAAAGTTTTCAAGGTTTTAGCTTATAAACACGTTTTATCAGGAATTTGGTTTTAAGTTTTTCTATTGAGAAATTGTCTTAAAAAGCTTGGATTAATCATTTTGGGGAAGTGAAAGTGGATCCAAAAAGATTAGCCCAAGGTTTTGTTTAAAGTTTTCAGTTCATTGGTTTCATAAGAGTTTTAAGAAAAATCAATTTCAAGTTTTTTTTTTTTTATATGTTTAGCTATAAGCTATGAGTAGCTTAATCAATAAGCTAGCTCATTGACTTATTAGCTTTTGTTATCAGTTCATGTTCTTTGTTTGTGTTTGTGCAGGAACAAGGAAGAACCAAGTTAGCTTCCTTCTCATTGCATTTTGTTAGTCATTTCTTGAAGATATTTTCACCCCCTTGGTTCTGTTGTTGAACCACAACAAGGGGTTCTCTACTGTTCCATAAGCCTGAAAAAAAGTCCAAAAACCCACTTGGGAAGGCCTCAGCCAAGGTACAAAAAGGCTTGAACCCCCTTTTGATGTTTTTCTATTTTTTTAAGTGATTTATGGGAATTTGAGTATAACCTGTTTGTATGTGATTTTTCTTGTGTGATATAGCTTCATTTAAGTTTCTATGCATGTTTAGATTACTTTAAATCAGTTTGGTGAAGTTTTATAGGTAAAAGCTTTGTTAAATTTCCATTTCTGAAATATAAGGGGGTGTTTGGATCTGCTATTTAGTGTAAGTGTTTGCCTGAAAATGAGCTTAAAAGAGATCTAGACACACTCATTTAGGTTAGTCTAAGTTTATTCAGCATTTGGTTTAAGTAATATGGGAGTATTCAAACATGTGCATGCTTAAGATTTGGTTTTTATAGCATTAAAATCAGAAAGTGCCTCTAACTGCTTGATTTCAGCTTAATTTGCCCTTCAATTTGTGCAATCTGTTAGAATATAGTCCATCTAGGGTTAGGATTTGATTGTGTGTTGTTTGGGTGTGTTGTGTGCAAGTTCTAGGCCCTTGAATCTCACCCTAGAGACCATTTGCATCAGCAAGGTTCATCAGACCCATAGCACCACATCAGCAACTTAAAATTGCCCATTTGAGTGTTTTTCTTGTACTGGACTTGTGTTATTTTTGCTATAACTTGACTCCCCACACTTCCATGAGTGTGGGGGTGCCTTTGTTTCCATAAATCTCCAAGAAACAAGCAAAATCCAAGCACTAAACCATCCAGACCTGTTTTTAACACTATCAGTGGGAACTCCTTTCCCACTGATAGGCTTGTTGTAGCCACTGCTGCACTACAAGACAGAAACAATACAAGTGTCACTTTCAGAAACTAATATTTTTGTCTTTTGTGGCCTAAAATAGGTTTTAGGATTTGATTCTTTTTCCAATATTTTTCATTTTTTATTTCTAATTTTTTAGTATAATTTAATTTCCAGTTACTGTTCATTTAGTATTTTTAGGGTTTATTGCTATTTTTAATCACTTTTTAATTAAACTGTTTTTGGCATTTAGTGTAGAAAATATATATTTTTCAAATTTAATATTTTTCTTAGGTTTAGAAAAGTAATTTAAGATTTTTGGTTTTAAAATTAGTCACTGTTCACTTTTTAATTATTTTTTTTATAATTAAATTAGTTTAATTAGGGTGTAATTATTAACTAGTTTTGTCTTTTAGTGAAAATTTTTACATTTTTCAAACTTTGTTAATTTTCTACTGTTCATTAGAGTATTTTAGGATTTTTAAAATTGGTCAATTAATTTTGGCATTATTTAATTATTTTTTATAATTATTTTAGTATTAATTAGTTAAAAAAAATAGTTTTTAGCCATTTAAAAATAGAAAAATAGTTTTTAAAATTTAAGAAAAATAGTTTTTAGTCTTTAAATAATATAAGTTAGTTATTAGTTCAATAAATTAATATTTTGGGCATTTTGTTAATTATATTTAATTTTTGGGCTTTAATTAGCATTAAAAATTGAATATTTAATTAATAAAAGGTTTTAAAATATATCTGTTGGATTTTTATTCTTATTTATATTATTTAAGACTTAGTGTAATCATTTAATTAATTTTTAGGTTTTAATTTTTAATTCCGTCACGTTTTACGTATTTACGTTCGCGTTTTACGTCATTCGTCGTAGTTTAAATCGTAGTTGTAGCTCGTCTTTACTTTTTCCCTTCTAAACCAAAAACGTCACTAATCCAAACATTGTTATTTTACATAATTGGCACACATAATACACACCTCCTTCGAGAACGAACCCGCATTTATTCGTCTTCACGGTTTTTCATTAAATCGTGTCGATTAATACTTGTCGCGTTTATATTTGCTTTTTCCTAAAAGTAGATATATACTAAAACACTACATCAGTCACATTTTATTTGTAAAACTAAGCACATGATTGTCAAGTGACATACGTGATAGACTTATGTGATTTCTTTGTTTGTGCCTGAACTATAGTATTGCATTTAGGTCGTTGCTAGCGTTGTTCACTATTACTTGATTACTATACTTATGCTGATTGATTTCTTGCTTGCGACGAGGCTATAGTTCCTATTAAACTGCTTCATATGTTTAATGTTTTGGGATGTGATAATGCTTGATTGCGTGTTTGCTATTATCTTATATACTGCTACATGACCCTTGATTGCGATTGCTTTATGCACCATAGAGATAATTGCCTTATCTGTTTATGATTGCTTTATACGCTGCCACCTGACTATATGCATTACGTAGATACGATTGTTTTATATGTACATTCATACTTAATTACGAGACTTCCTCGGCGATGAGTGAGACTCGTGTAATCGGCTAGATCCTTTATTTATTTGATAACTATTATAATATATCATTATATTATATACGGGTTCTTTGTTTAGTACGTGTTATTGCGCACATTATTGCGTGATTGACATTTATTTTCTCCTGCTTATGAATTTGAAATGGAAAGCAACTCATTGACGACTCCTGCGCTTGCTTTTGACAATTTCCTCTAATAACGTTTTAGAGATTATAACTATTTTCAATGAGATTTTTCCGCTGATAACTATTATGATATATTATCCTCTTGATTACGATTTATGACTTTACACTCCATACACGTTTACACTCACGTTATCGCAAACGTCTATTATTGGAGTGTAACTGGTCGATGTCTCGTTTTGATTATCTGATGTAATTTTATGTTATATCATTTGGATAGTTTTCCTGTCTAAATGCTGCGGTGTGACTCCAATCAGGGTACTTATGATTTCATATTTAAATGGAATGGGACGTTTAAATATGGAACATGAGTCTCCTGACGACAAGTTAATTATGGTTTCATATTTAGATGGTATGGGACGTCCAAATGTGAAATCATAAGCCACCAGACCGAGCTTATTTATGGTTCCGTATTGAGATAGTATGGGATGTTTGAATACGGAAGGTGTAAATAAACTGGCTGTAAACTCTTTTGGTAATATCTATTTCCTTAGATATTTGATCTATATATGTATGTATATTTTGGTAAATCTTGTCGAGGTAATTTGAGTAAGATGAGTTATGAGGTCTTTACTTAAATGAATTGGGACGCCTTTACATTTGAATAAAGAGGTTATAAATCGCTTAACTAAAGTTTATTATTTATATTTACATAGATTGGGATGCCTCTGTGTGTAAATGTGAATTACAAACAAGTGGTCTTAAGCACATCTGACATCATTTCATATTTATGTTATTATTCTATGATTCCAATTATGGAATGTGTTTCTTTTGACTCATGATTCGTCCGTATGATTTTATTCATTGCTTTTTTTTCTTCTTACCATTATCATTATTGCGTTTTGGCGAAAGATTTCGTAAATTTCACTTGACTCGGGAATTGTTGCACAGGTTTTTTTCGGATGAACACCGATAGACGTGAGCCTAACAAGCTGACTGCTGTGAACCCTATTTCAACTTTCCTGAGTCGACGACTTTCTAAAATTCTTCATTTCTAATTGTCCTTTATTTATTCTATGAACCCTTACCGACATTTAAGATGTTGGTGACTTGTCGAACTCTTCGCTTCTAGTTGTCCATATCTGTTCTTTGAACTGTTACTGCTTTGTCAGATTGATTGTCTAATCTTTCGGATACATTCCAGCTTTACCTATTTCTTTCCGACATTCTTGACACTTCTAAACCTAGTAACAACGATCGAGTTTTGAGGACAAAACTCAAAATAACACGTGGATGATGTAACACCAGAGAATTTTTGTTACCATAAATAATAATAAACTATACTAATTATTATTTGAAATTCATTTTTGAACGTTATCAAACTTATTGGATTTGAAAACGGGACATATTATGACAAAATCTGAAAATCGCACAGTTTACTTACCACCATGATAAAAATTAAATTAATATTTAATTTTCACGAGATATTTTATAAAAAGATTTATTAAATTATTTGATGCTTTTCACTCAATAACGTTTGCTTAAAACAAGAAATATTTAGGTTAAAGTCCGTCTTTCTTTAAAACGGAGCTTGACAGGGGTACCTAATAGATAATTAACATTTTAAAAGAGTTTACGAAATATTCTTGAAAAATAGTCAAGTGAATAGTCAGTTCTAATGGAAAATCTATTTTAAAAACAATGGCGTAACTTTCGTGTCGTGAATCGAATTTTATAAATCCAGATCGAGCCCCGAGTCACATTTAAATGAGTAAAAGAAAAGTTTATTAACTATTTATATTATCGACCCTCAACTATATACAACATTTCAATTATTTTAATAACTTACAAATTTATTTATATATATATTAAAATCACACATTTTCTTCCATTTCTATCAAAATAAAGCACACACATATTCACCTCTCTCCCTCCCTCAAAGATTTCCGGTCACCGGAACCCTAATCCGGCCACCGGATTCCGGCGCCGTCAACTTTTCTGGCCAACTCTTAAAACGCATATAACCACCCGATCTACCTGATTTTCATGGCCACTTGCCGCCACGCGCCACCATTATCTCCAACCGTCGCTCCTCCGTCGGCCGCCACTGTTATCACCACTCACCTGACCACCGCCGTTGTCCAGCTATCATCATCCACCATCAGCCGTCACCCTCACCATGGAACACCAAGATCTTGTCACTACCATCATAGATCTATATGATCTAACACCACCACACCTCGAATCCACTACGACCACCATACACCAGTCACCACCATACACGGTTTAACCACTGCTGTGGTCATCTTATCGTCGCCACCACCACAGAACGCCATGAAAACAAACACCAACCACCATCTTCGAGCTCACTCCAACCGCCTCTACTCTGACCTCAGCCACCACATCACCACTACGAAAATCATCAGCCACCCGTGGCTCGGTTTCAACAGCCACCAAGGGTGTTTGTTTTGCTTTGTTTAGCTTATATGGGTTGTTGTTTTTTGTGTACCACCGAAATCCGCCACAAACATGGTGTTTGGGTGCTCTTGTCAACGCCATAGCCGCACCTAAAAGGTGTCGGGCTCGTGGTAATTTTTATAATCTCTATTTTGATATTATTGTTCTTGTGGGTTGTGTATAGATCCGAAAATGATAGTATATTGGTTTTTGTGAATTAACGACCGTTAGTGTCGTTTGGTTTTATTTAACAGCCTTTAAGGGGGTTTGGATACGGGTTGTGTGACGAGTTTTAGGGGCGTGTGGGTTTATGGATGACTAAAAGGATGAAAGTGTTTGGTTGAAAGTGTTGGTTTATTTTCGACATGATCATCGGTAAATTCATTTTTTAGTTATTGTATACGAATCGACAAGGATTTATTTGATATAATAGAAATATGTGGCAATTGAAACGCGGATTGATTGTGAAAGTGAAAGTGTGGTGTTGGTGATTACGGGAAACGTTGTATAAACGAATAGGTCATGCCGAAATTTTTATAAATTTTATATTTATTTAGTTTTCTTAAATATTATTTAGAAACTAAAACCCTCTTTTTAGAAATATTAAATGGACAATAATGAAACAACGATTTATAAAATATTATTTTATAAAATCATAATTATTGTATATACTTTTGAAACTCCATTTGGAACTCTGAAACGTGTGCCCTCTTTTATAAATTATTTTTACTTAAATAAATAGGTGATTTTGAAACCGTGTCGAATTATTTAAGTTTATTTTATCTGCAAGGTATAGCATGCTTGGATTATTTTTATTCTTTTGTTGTCATCTTCTTGAGTTTTGTACATGTCGTGTGTCATGTATATTCTGAGTAATTTGTGCGTTGTATGTTCTTGTTATATAATTCAAGCTATGAATTATATACATGTTCCGTTCCTCCGTGTGTAATATATATTAGGTATATATATTACATAACGAGTGGTATCCTCCACTTCACCTTACTAAACCGATTACCGAACCGACTACTGAACCGATCACTGAACTTATTACTGAACCGATCACCGAACCGATTACCGAACCGATTGCTGAACTGATTACCGAACCGATCACCGAACCGATTACCGAACCGATTGCTGAACCGATTACTGAACCGATCACTGACCTGATTACTGAACCGATCACTGAACCGATTACTGAACCGATTACTGAACCAGTTATTGAACCGATTACCGAACGATTTCGATATGGGATTTAAGCGGTTTATGAGCCGATGGTATTGATGAAAATTTTCATCGGGAAAGCTTGGATGCATCGATTTGGGATGCTGGGAGATGATCGATAAGATAAACTGTGACTTCCGGTATCGAGCAGTTCCGGCCTACGCTACACTGCTCTTGTATACACGTCTTTGCAAATTGTTCTGCAACATCGATGTGAGTTCATACCCCCTCTTTTTATTTTCAAATCGCTTTATAAATGTTTTGAATCTCTTTTGGGGGAGATACATGCTTGTCGATGTCAAATGCGTGTTATGCATTTCAATGACTGTTTATGATATACATGTCTACACTTTCCATGCGTTATTGTGATAAATACAAGTTAATATCTTTTTGAAGATTGCTTATATTACGTACGTGCTTGTACTTTAGTGGATTGTTTACGTGACATGTGTGTTTATACATTTGGGATTATTGATGATTTATACTTGTGAATATCTGAGCTATCCCATAGCTCCTTTAAACTGCTTTGTATGTTTAATGTTATGAAATGAAATGACTGCTTGTGCTTGCTTGTGGACGCAAAAGAATTGAATTCTGTGAACACTCAGTGAACTTCGTTTATGATTAGCCTAAGTAGCGATAGCCATAGTCCCCACTATCATGAATCGTTAATTACTCTGCGGCAGTAAGCTCTTATGTTATGGATAGATCTATTGAGGCTTGACAACCTCCACTCGGGCATTCTGACGCCGGACGAGTGTATATCATTTGTGTGAACTCGGGTAGTCTTGGCTAGACTCCCACTTGGGGCAACTTATATGTACATTGTGGTGTACGTACTGGATCATTAGCTTCGATATCATGAGCTTAGCGCTATCATAAACACTGAAACACCCGATTTATCCTACACTTGGAACTATATCTCCTATAGTTGCCTTGGGTACTTGAACTGTACTTTTGTGGCCCATCTTGCTATGAATCTTGAATGTGCATCTTGACCTTGATCTTGCTATGAATCTTGAATGTGAATCTTGACCTTGATCTTGCTATGAATCTTGAATGTGAATCCTGACCTTGAGCTTGCTATTATTCTTGAATGTGAATCTTGACCTTGATCTTGCTATGAATCTTGAATATGAATCCTGACTGCGATCATGTATTGATCTGATATGAATCCTGACTGCGATCATGTATTGATCTGATATGAATCTTAACTGCGAAATTTATATCAATCTTGACTGCAATCATGTATTGATCTAATATGAATCTTAGCTGTGATATCGATTCGAATCTTGACTATAGTATGAAATGATCTTGACATGAATTTATTATGTGGTTTTGACATGATTCCTGCATGAGATATGATAGGATTATTGTACGTGGATTGATATAATCCTTAGGTGTGGTATTGACGTGATTCATGCATGTGGTTTTTATATGACACTTATAAGATGGTTGGAAATAATGTTTACATGCTGGTTTGATAAGGTTCTCGTGTGCTAGTTTGACATGATGTTTATATGCCGGTCTAATATGATTCTTGTGTGCTAGTTTGATATGATGTTTATATGCCGGTCTAATATGATTCTTGTGTGCTATTTTGACATGATGTTTATATGCTGGTCTGTTATGATATTTGTATGCTAGTTTGATATGATACTCGTAAGCTGGTTTGATATGATAATTATATGCTGGTTTGGTATGATGCTCATATGCTTATTGCTATAGTTCTAATACGTGACCTCGATTGTGATACTGATATGAACCAAGAATATGACGTTGGTATGTATATTGACCGTGTCTACTGAATTGAACTTGGGTGTGAATGAGTTCATGAACCTATAAGCCGAACTGAAATGAACTGTGAGCATGAATTACAACTTGTGTATGAACTGAAGTTTTTGTGTTAACTGTTATGCTAGTTCTAAACTTTGATTTATGATTGAACTTTGATGTAATGTCTCTTTATTGTGAAACTCTGGATTCCTGAACGTTTTTGCGACACTACTTTTAGTAGTTGTCCTGGTAAACTTTTAAAGTGTCTTAAACATTTTAATAAAACTTATGAACTCGCCAAACTTTGTGTTGACACTTTTAAGCATGTATTCTCAGGTACTTGACTGAATGATTATTTGGAGTCAACATTGTGATATTTGGCATAGAGGTCGTTCTCTCGGATCAAGACTCGGATAATCATGACGTAACAGACCCCAATACTCGTGGGCTTCCGCTGGGCCAATTTGGGGGTGTTACACAATATATATTTGTTTTCAGTTTTGTTGGCCGTTTATTCTATTTTTACCAAATAAAAGTGATGAGTTGATGACTTAATTGGAAGACCCTCACTTCTATGACTTTTTCTAAAAAGTATTCTATTATTATAAGCATCAAACGAACACTCAATCGGTTACTTAATAAATTTACTTATTTATGAGTTGAGACCAAAAAAGTTCTTATCAAACATTACCTTAGTGTTTCTAACTTGTAATCTTATATTCACAATCTTGTGTTAACTAATACTTGCAAGGTACATGCGGTAATAACGTCAGATATTCTAGTACAAACAATTTTGCGAAAAAAAATTCGATCACAAATTTTTTAATAATTACTTTACATTAGCGAGACTCTAAAAAAATAACTTTATCCACGTTAAATGTCGAATACATGTGCATAACATCTTGTTCTTGTATCTTGTTCTATTCCGCTATGTAATCTACATATGAACTTGGTGCAATCCAAGATTAATGGTTTTTAACATTAAGTCTAACAATTCCTAGACTCCACAATTGGTATCAAAACCTAAGGCTCGTGATATCTTCTAACACCCCCAAGTTTACTACGCAACGAAACACACATTTGGGTGCTAGACACAAGCATCATTACACAAAATATATTGAACGCCCTCAAAATGAGACGTTTAGAATATAAAATGAAATAATTTTAACAAGTGTTTAAAACCTTCGAGCCCAAATAAAACATATGTTTAGAAATTCAGAGAAGCGTTTCGGTCCCCCAAGGATCTCAACCATCCAACCAAATAGTTTTACCACAAAACACAATCATAAGATAAATTGTTTACAACAAAGGGAAAGAAATAGTTTTAGACCAAACAACCACAAAAGCAAACCCGCAACCTTCCCAAGAAAGCTCCGCCATCGATCACCTTCGATTACCTAAAACACATGCTTTAAAGGGTCAACAAATAATGTTGAGCGAATCTATAGGTTTATCAAATCGTTATTTGAACACAAGAGAAAACTAAATCATAATCATTTAATAACATTGAAGTGCACACAAACTATTTCATCTAATAAAAAATCTATATTAATTATATTAAGCTTGTGACACCGACCCCTTAACTTAGTCACCCACGCCAAATGCCGACATGACTAGATGAAATCATTTCCCCTCTAAGTTATTTTTAGATTTCCCAAACACCCATAATTATTCCAAGTATTTTACCCAACCAATCCACATTAGGGCTTCTATTTCTTGTTATATATGTATAATAAACCTTATTAAGGACCCTTAGGATCATATTATCATAAAAACTTATTAGTTTAATTTATAAAAACTCTAACCACCATTCATATATATTTGATTTCATAAAACCACCCTTATCATAGTTATAAAAATTAAACCCATAGTGCCACATCAAAGAACAAGAGATCAAGAACATGTATGATTTGATAGTATCACCACCAACAAGTCACCAACACACCACCCCAAGGAATAGGGAAGAAAACCATACCTCCACCTAGAATCACCAAGGTTCTTCAATGGTGGATAAGGAGAGAAAAACTTGAAAAATCAACAATGGAGGAATGGAATGGGGAATGATAAACACGGTTCAAAAGTTTTCTAGAGAATTATGGACTAAATATTACATGTTTCCTATAATATATGAAACATGTTCCAAAAGTTTCACATTATTACTTAATATAATACATTGTCTAAGAATTAAAAGATTTCCATGTTTATTCTTACATTTCATACCTACACTTTCAAAAATATAAAATTTTTGTTGTAAATACACCATAAAACCACATTTCTATTTATAGTAAGTTTTTCTTTTCTTTATGTTATATTTAGTTTCCAAAATATTATAAAATATGGTTTAATATTCAAACTTCTTTATTTATTTAAAAACCCATACTTTATATTATATGAAATAAAAATAAAAAGTCCATATTTTTAAAATTCGGTTTTTACATGAATACTGTAATTTCCTTATAAACCCATTCCCACTTCCTAGTCTAGGGGATGTGGGACATTTTTATTTTCCGAAAATTGTGTTTCACGAGTCTCACTTTGAGATGATATCTCACTCATATTAACGCCAATTTGGACATACTTTAGCTTATTGTGAAGCTCTCTTCAAGGATAACACAAAACTACTAATTATTACGAATATATATAACATATACATATATAAAATTATGTCCAAACTTTGCAAAAACTAACTTTGCATAAATAAAATTTCCAACAGTTATTTAGAACATATCGAATGCAGGTTTAAGTAAATACTTTTCCTTATTTGAAAAGTTATTCAAATGACTTTTCTGTGTTGAAAAAAGACTTGTTGTAATAATTGTGAATGATTTGAGAAACTCTAACCGTTTGATGGATATTTGGAGCTCCTATTGAGGCATTTATTTTTAATATTCGTTTATTTTTTTTGTTTTTAAAAAGCTTTGTTGAAACTTGATGCATTGAACGTTATTTGTGTATTTTTTTTAAAACCTTATTTGTGAATATATGGTTTTTTAATTAATAAAATCTAATAACATTAATCGTGTGTAAGAAGAAAAAGTTAATAATTACGAAAAGACATCATTTATACACCAGAGTTTTTTTACATACTAAGATGTTAGCCCTAAAATGTGAGTGTCATTTACGAAATTAAAATAGTTTAATATAGCAAGGACTAGTATCGTCACTTGTTATATGTGAGATACACCCGAGCTATATATACCCCGCCATACTTCCATTGAGGTGTGAGGATTGTCATTTTTCTTGTTCTACTTTCTCTTTCAATAAAACACACCCTTAATAGTCTCTCTCACTCTTTCTCTCACTAAAAATGTCTAAACATATATTTTATCCTCCCTGACCTCCGGATCTATACAATGTTAGCTTGAATCTTATGTGATAACATAAGAGATCACATATGCTTACACATTTTCGTTTCATAACAAACTCGATGAAGAGTTGAAGACTATGGTATTAATCGTTGACAAACACTCTAGTTTTTTAAATGCAATGTAGTTCGAAAGTAATAATACAATATATATTTGTTTTCACTTTTGTTTTCCATTTATTCTATTTTTCCAATCTATATAAAACCTTAGGGAATCAGATCATATCTTTAAAGCTATGTGATTTTTATTGATCTATTTCTGAATTTAAAATCCTGAACATATCGAACACAAATAATATCTATCATATTAGAACTTAGTTATATATAATCGACAATATTTAATTAGTACATTGACAGATATTTCTTATACACGAGTACTGTTCTGTAACACCTTGACAAAAGATTTTGCAATCACAGTCTTTCTCGCAATGCCGAGTGGGAACTTCTTGTTTCGTCACAACATCGCCGCTATTCTTCTTATAAAGCATTTGATCTGTCACTATATACCCTCGGGCAGCAATCACATATGACATTTGCATACGTATTGATATATTTATTTCGTAAGCAATAAATAAATATGTCTATATGTGCTTTATAAATCGAAATGAACAGTACGTACTATAGACGAAAATAAATAATGTGATCAAAAACACCGTCTTGAAAGAAGTTTGTGCCATTTTTAAAAATATCACTTCTAATCATCTATACTTTTGATGATATATAGTGACATCAAAGCATGCTTCAAAAATCTTTTAACTTGTAGTAAAGAATAGCTCATAAATACACATAAATATTAATTAAAGAAAAATATTTGTAGATAGTATCTCCTCAAAACATCCAGCATGTTGTATTGTATGTAGAGTATCTAAAGTACCCTTATTCCACTAACCCGACCGCAACAAAACCCGACAACTTTATTCTAATAGTTATACTTGTTAAAATATATTATTCGAGTTGATCCGATTTTGTTAATCCGATTAACTCAGACTCTTCGATGGTCAAGTTTTTCATAAGACTTATATTCATATTTAGGTTTTGGGTTAACCAAAAAGCACGTGCTAGCATTTTATTTTTATGTGACGACATAGTTATCACAATTTATGTTATCGCCAAACGCATGGAATAGAAATGTAATTCAAGTATGGTTGTAAATGTTTGATGGCATAAATATCTTTGTGGTTTACATGGAGGGTGAGACTCTTGTTATAAGTGAAATAATGTAAGAGACTCAATCTCCTTGAAAGCTATAGAGGCTATGATTCTTATATCACAAAAAACTTACAACTATACTAGAATGACATTCTAGTTCCTACGTTTGGTAAGACATAAATTATGATGATTATGTATGTCGTCACGTAAAAGTAAAATGCTAAAAACACACATAAGATAAATGTTCCCTCATATACTTTGTTCATAAAAAAATGTAATCCTTATCTAAGCCTTATGTTAATAGGGCTCTTTTGAGTTAACCCTTGACCGAAAAACCTTTACTTTGTTAAGATCTAATACAAGTAAGCTTCTTGTTTAAAACCAATCATGTTGATGTTAACCTTGCATATTTGTGAGTAGGGGTGTTAATTAGGTTCGAATCCAATTGGATCGAGTAAATTTGAGGTTGGAGCTAAAAAAACAAACCAAAAACGGCCTTTTCATAATTTCGGGTTGATCTAATTCGGGTTTACTGGACATGTGTAATGATATATAAAATTTTGTTTGGCTAATATTATAAGTTTACACCGACAAGTTTATAAAAGTTATATAAAATATGTAAAATATTATTATCTAGGTCAATCAATTTCCCCTAAGCCCAAATGGGTTAAGTACCCCTATGTCTGGGTGGTTAGACTGTTAAACCAGAGAGTAAAATACACGATTACCGTCAAATATAGTCCCTTAAGTTACTTACATTTTATGATGTCGTTGCGATGGGTTCCTCGTTACCTAAATTTCCAAACAATTATCTACACATTTCATTTACTCTTGATTGGGTTTATTTTCGCAAACAATCACGTCTATAAGAAAAAACAATGCTATTAAAAGATGCCATGCCACAAATTACTATTACTACAAGTTATTAAATTGAAGATTTTATTTAGCAGCAACAATCTCAATTACTACATACACAGAGATTGTGTACACATAAAAAATAATCGCTAATGCCGTTACAATAATCTTTGCAATCACTATCTTTTGTACAATCTGGACTAGGAACCTTACGATTAATCACGTTCTCGCCATTAGAAAGAGTTTGATCAGTCATTACCCACCCTTTGTCAGCAACAACAGTTGGTATTTGCAAACCTGTAACAATATTCTATTAGCCATATATAAGTTATGAGCGTGTTATAGAAATGGAGAGGATTATAGAGACGAAGATTACCACATATGAAAAGCAATAGTGTGACCACGAACACCGTCTTAAAAAAAGATTGCGCCATGTTTCAACAAATGAATTGTATAGCTACAAAAGGAGTAACCTGTTGTTGACTATTCTTTGTTTTGAATTTGATAAATTAAACGCATACAACGAGATATAAATAATGCTCATTGACATTAATTACTATTTAATGTCTGTAGCTTTTAATTATGCATTCAATTAATTACTATCAGAGCATGTTTCGTTTGAATTTTTATTAGGTTCTGTAAAATTAATATGAACGACGTTTTATGAAACAAAAAATTAATTCGATTAAATTAAAATCAAAATAAAAGTGACGAGTTGATGACTTAATTGGAATACCCTCACTTCTATGACTTTTTTCTAAAATGTCTTCTATTATTATAAGCATCAAACAAACACTCAACCAATTACTTAATAAATTTACTTATTTATGAGCGGAGACAAAAAAATGTCCTTATCAAACATTACCTTAGTGTTTCTAACTTGTAATCTTATATTCACAATCTCGTGTTAACTAATACTAGCAAGGTACATGCGGTAATGACGTCAGATATTCTAGAAGCAACAGTTTTGCGTAATAAAATTTTGATCACAGATTTTTTATAATTACTTTATATTAGCGAGACTTTTAAAAAATAACTTTACAAAACACACTATGTCACGTTAAATGTCGAATACATGTGCATAACATCTTGTTGTTGTATCTTGTTCTATTCGGCTATGTAATCTACATATGAACTTGGTGCAATCCTAGATTAATGGTTTTTACCATTAAGTCTAACAATCCCTAGACTCCACAATTGGTATCAGAGCCTAAGGCTCGTGATATCTTCTAACACTACCAAATTTACTGAGCAGCGGAACACACATTTGGGTGCTAGACACAAGCATCATTACACAAGATATATTGAACGACCTCAAAATAAGAGGTTTAGAATATAAAATGAAATAATTTTAACAATTGTCTAAAACCTTCGATCCCAAATAAAACATATGTTTAGAAATTCAGAGAAGCTTTTCGGTCCTCCGAGGATCTCAACCATCAAATCAAATAGTTTTAGAACAAAACACAATCATAATATAAATTGTTTACAACAAAGGGAAAGAAATAGTTTTAGACCAAACAACCACAAAAGCAAACTCGCAACCTTCTCAAGCAAGCTCCACCATCGATCACCTTAGATTACCTAAAACACATGCTTTAAAGGGTCAACAGAAAAATCTATATTAATTCTATTAAGCTCATGACACCGACCCTTTAACTTAGTCACCCACGCCAAATACAGGCATGACTAGATGAAATCGTTACCCCTAGGGTATTTTCAGACTGCCCAAACACCCATAATTGTTCCAACTGTTTTACCCAACCAATCCACATTAGGGCTTCTAATTCTTGTTATATATGTATAATAAACCTTATTAAGGACCCTTAGGATCATATTATCATAAAAACTCATTAGGTTAATTTATACAAACTCTAACTAGTTCATAAAACCACCCTTATCATAGTTATAAAAATTATACCCATAGTGCTACATCGAAGAACAAAAGATCAATAACATGTATGACTTGATGGTATCACCACCAACAAGTCACCAACACACCACACCAAGGAAAAAGGAAGAAAACCACAACTCCACTTAGAATCACCAAGGTTCTTCAATGGAGGATAAGGAAAGAAAACTTGAAAAATCAACAACGGAGGAATGGAATGAGGAATGATAAAACATGGTTCAAAACTTTTCTAGGAATTATGGACTTAATATTACATGTTTGTTATAATATAAGAAACATGTTCCAAAAGATTCACATTATTACTTAATATAATACATTGTCTAAAAATTAAAAGATATCCGTCTTTTCGGCAAAAACCGAAAGATTAACGTTTTCGTCAAATAAAACTTAGACTGTCGGACCCGTCTAATGTAACATTTTTATAACTCATATACTGATATGTAACAACATTTGACAAGTAAAAACCGATAAACCTGTCACACCCCACCATGGCGGAATATGGGGCGTGACGTATGGATATCATCACAACAACAGCGTGTCTATAGAGAGAACTAAATGAAATTGAAATATCATAAATGGCGACACAAATGTCGTGACAATATCTCAACAATGCAGGCGTCTAGGTAAGTAGGTAACAGGCCAACCTCTTACCAAAGACATACAAATGAAAAAACATCAAACATATAGGTACCACAAAGTTCACTTAATCAAAACACAAAATAAAATATAAGAGGAAAGGGATTCCTCCTAATGCAATCCTAGCAGCCTCTATACTTTAGCCACTTCTAACCTCATTCTTCTCTATTACCTCACCTGAAAATGACACTAAAATCTGTCAACATAAAGTTGGTCAGAACATAGGTTTAAGTTATCTAGAACATCATAAGAAACCTTGACATCCGCTGTAAATAAGTTGAAGAAAAAACAATTTATAATAATGGACCATAATGCGATAATCATGCTACATGCATCCACAACCAAAACTCAATCCAAGTACCAATCACATCTACAATTCACAAAGCACACTATAACAATCAAGAAGTATCCCGTTACACACACAAGAACATACACCACACTATCCGGATCTTTCCCACACCACCTGTGGAAGATGAACTATATCCCTGTCGAGATATCTTGCCTCCGAAGAGACGATGCACAAGTACTCAGGACGGATCGTGCCCCACGAACCAAGAACTCAGGACGGATCGTGCCCCACGAACCAAGAACTCAGAACCAAGAACTTATGACGGATCGTGCCCCACGCTCCACACATATCACAACTGGTCCCATAGACGCCCATACATCTATGTACAAATCCCAATCATAACACAATCCAGATTCACATATCATAACACATATCAAAGCACATATGAGAACACATAAGCACGCAAGTTACAAAATAGCACATTTATGTCCACACATTTTAAAACATAGTACTAAATCATGTTAAAGAACATTGCAAGTGTTATCTCCATCCCATACTGGAAAAACATTTAAAAACGTAGCAAATGGGACTATGAACTCACCTGAATGCTTCTTCACAAGTCTTCGCTCTAGCAACAAGCTAACAAACCAAAAACACGCAATCAATACATGAACAAATCACTAAGATGGCTCATCAACCTATGATGGACATCTAGCCTATTCCCATACAAATACCTCATTGATAAGCTCTAATCACCCCATTACCCTTCCTTAACAAGTCCTTAACTTGGTTAAGTTTTATAACTATCCCGTTCATATTTTACACAAAACAGTCCCAGTTTTAGGTCTCAAAACTTTAAGTCAAACGTCCATTTAAACATACCCATGGTTTCTGTAAAATTAATATTCATACCCTTACATATGTTGGCTAACACCTCCCACTTACCCTAACCTTAAAGCTACTGTTAAGGCCCCGATATATATATATATATATATATATATATATATATATATATATATATATATATATATATATATATATATATATATATATATATATATATATACTTTTGTCATTCCAGATTTCCTGATTTTAAACATACTAAAAGTTTGTTACAATTAAGGGGTCTTACCCTAAACCACAACGTTAGCCCAAGTGCAGATACTTAACACAATATATAAACCATATCTCATGTTCGTGAGGAGATCCCAATGCAACCCTAAGTACCCCAAACAACCCAAAACTCAAAAAGAAAACAGGCTGAGTTCAAAACTGTTTTGACCTCCGACTGTTGTAACCTGTTTTTGACCCACTTTCCTACCTCCAATTTAGTTCTCGTTTCTTGCATTGGAAATCCACTTTAATTAACTTTTCAGGGATACTTGGATCGCATATTGAATGTTCCTAGAACTCCCGATATGATCAAAACAATTGACTCAAAATTCTGCCCAGTTTTTAAAAACGGGTTTAACAAAATCAACCACATTAATTAACCCTAATTCCTCTAATTACAAGCCCTAATTTGTGTAATCATCATATTATGATTAATACAACATTAATTTACTGTTTTTATATTAAACCCTAACCCTAATCCATCATAAGATGATTAAAGAAAACATAAAAACAATTTAATCAAAAAGGTTTAAAAAGGTTTTACCTTTAATTCAATGGAGGATGAAAAAACCCAATTTTATAAAGAAACCCTAATCCTTTGTTGAAACCCACGAATTTCTAAACTCTCCAGGAGAAAAATTATGACTTTTGGTTTTAATAAAACATTATATAGGGTATGGGTGAACCCAAGTCCAACCCATAGCCCATTTACACTTTCCTTTTCCTTTTTCCTTTCTTTTAGGCGGCCAAAACCGACCCTACACCCCCCTTATTTCGTTTTTTTTTATTTTTTTTTCTTTCTATTGTTAATTAATATCTTATTAATATTACCTTAATTTACTTTAATTTATTTCAGCTCCTACAACTTCCAAAACCTCAAAACCGTAAAACTAGTCAAATTTACGCGTTTTACCGTAAAAGACGTAAAATATACACTTTTATAAAAAATCTCAAATTTTGAAATAAACTTTATATTTAAGTCCTAAATGACTTAAAACCATCCCGAAAAATATCCATATGACTAATTACCTCATCCGAGCCCTCTAAATGCTAAACCGTAAATCCTAAAAAAATACTATTACTATAATACTTATACGTATACGTAAACACCAAAATATCACCATTTCCTTTCATAGTTACAACTTGTGAGCTCATGAACATGAAATAACCGTTCCTCGATTTACTTCTGAGTACTTCCGTACTCATAAACGATAACCACACCAACCTTAATCACTCAAAATAAACACGTAATCACACAAATTAAGTAAGCACACATAAAATAACCTAAAAGTAAGACCAAGTGACAAATCCAAAACCTAGGGTTGTCACATCACTCCCTCCTAATAGAAATCTCGTCCCGAGATTTACTCCCAAACTCAAACTTATTCTCAGCAAACAAACGAGGATACATATCCCTGATAAAACCTTACGTTCAAACGTGAACTCAGTTTAAACTAAAATAATTTCAACCAACAACACATGAGCCATAACCGTCTGCGAGGAAACTTATTAAAACCATAAAGTTATGTAATCAACCTAACTAAATCTCGCAACTCATCAAACAAGAACTGTCTTGAAACCAAGTTAGGAGCCATCACATAACTCGACGGGTTTAAAACCGTCACCCCAATTTTAGTCTTACTCATAAATGTCATAAATCAAAACTCATCAAAATATAACCACGTATTCTAAGGTCTAAATAACTCTCAAATTCTATGCCAACTCATCTTTATCATAATAACGTAACTGGATCATCCGTATGACTACAACAACGCTCTCAATGAATATAAGTTCACGACAAATTTTAGGACCCCCAACTTCAGATAACGGATCAAACCCATGGTCGACTAACGGAAGTTTACATGAACGAATTTAAAAAATATGAACCAAAACCATGAGACTCCAAAAGATACTCAAACATAAACATGTATCGACTCCAAACGAACCATGAAAACGGACCAATGACAAGACGCACCCAGCAAAAACCGAAACGTATTACAACCGGCGACATACTATTAAAACCTTGTGCAAAAACCAAAATTTCACCCGAGAATGGATTTTGTACTGTAATTGTATATTAGTTGTTCTAAAACCATGATATCACATTAGTAATTTATGTAATCATCTAACAAAAAGCAATCCAAAGTCTTTTCACGAACGATCAATTGTCTAAAGCACACAACATAATATCACACGTCAACATTGACTCTAGAACCTACATCCTTCATCAATGTACAATCCTTATGATGGATACATCTCAAATCCTATCCCAAATAAGCCCTATGTTATCCCTCTAAGTGTTCACTATCCCAAAATATCCAAAACACAAGTTTAAACCATGTTGTCCAAAAATTAACCTTGAACTCGACACTTTACCCTCATTTAATCGAATAACAACAACTATTTTTATTTTACTATTTGCAAATTTTATTTTTTTACCATGTAAGACTCAAAACGAAAGATATCGTTATTCCAAAAAGAAATCTCCACCATCTCAACAGCCTCTACACCAAAAATACCGTACAAACAAACACGTGAAATGAGGACTCGATAAATGCGCTACTACAGAAGTTGAACATCCCAAAGAGAAAGGAGCTAGAAAACCATCCTAAGAACACAACCGATAAGTAGAAGGTATATATACATATATAGGCATACGCGTACATACACTCAAGTCCATCCAACATATACTATACAAGCATGTATTAACCCTCTTTCATGCAACCATACTTAGGAATCCATTGATGTCGTGGTACTTGTATAACTATGTTGGCCACCATACTTATACAAGTCCCCTTTCACCAATCCACTCCCTCCTATGATGACACTTATAAGAATTAATACTACACATAACATATCGGTCTACAAACTCAATAAGCACATAGATCCTACAACTCATATAAGCACATAACCACAACATAAAATAAGATCCAAAATCCATGTATTAAAATAACGTAGCCAATGCAGGAAACTCATAAACTCGTAGTCTAGCTGAACCAGCGTAGACAAAATTCAAAATGTATAACGAACATGAAAGCATAATTAAACGAAATCCAACAATGACTAGTGTATATGACTATAGTTCAACCCGCATTATTCAAAACTCGAAAAGAAAATAACATGTAGCTAAGTATGAACTAACTTTGGTTCAATTCATACTAGTCAAAACATCGCAATAAATAACATCCAAACACATCAATTAATATAAAATCCACACATACTCCTTTGACGCCTATATGCAAGGACCCTTAAGCTATAGACTAGGCTACGCGACTAGGAAACCTAATTCTCTATAACCATTGGCTCTGATACCATTCTGTCACACCCCACCATGGCGGAATATGGGGCGTGACGTATGGATATCATCACAACAACAGCGTGTCTATAGAGAGAACTAAATGAAATTGAAATATCATAAATGGCGACACAAATGTCTTGACAATATCTCAACAATGCAGGCGTCTAGGTAAGTAGGTAACAGACCTACCTCTTACCAAAGACATACAAATGAACAAACATCAAACATATAGGTACCACAAAGTTCACTTAATCAAAACACAAAATAAAATCTAAGAGGAAAGGGATTCCTCCTAATGCAATCCTAGCAGCCTCTATACTTTAGCCACTTCTAACCTCATTCTTCTCTACTACCTCACCTGAAAATGACACTAAAATCTGTTAACATAAAGTTGGTGAGAACATAGGTTTAAGTTATCTAGAACATCATAAGAAACCTTGACATCCGCTGTAAATAAGTTGAAGAAAAACAATTTATAATAATGGACCATAATGCGATAATTATGCTACATGCATGCACAACCAAAACTCAATCCAAGTACCAATCACATCTACAATTCACAAAGCACACTATAACAATCAAGAAGTATCCCGTCACACACACAAGAACACACACCACATTATCCGGATCTTTCCCACACCACCTGTGGAAGATGAACTATATCCCAGTCGAGATATCTTGCCTCCAAAGAGACGATGCACAAGTACTCAGGACGGATCGTGCCCCACGAACCAAGAACTCAGGACGGATCGTGCCCCACGAACCAAGAACTCATAATCAAGAACTTAGGACGGATCGTGCCCCACGCTCCACACACATCACAACTGGTCCCATAGACGCCCATACATCTATGTACAAATCCCAATCATAACACAATCAAGATTCACATATCAGAACACATATCAAAGCACATATGAGAACACATAATCACACAAGTTACAAAATAGCACATTTATGTCCACACATTTTAAAACATAGTACTAAATCATGTTAAAGAACATTGCAAGTGTCATCTCCATCCCATACTGGAAAAACATTTAAAAACGTAGCAAAATGGGAGTATGAACTCACCTGAATGCTTCTTCACAAGTCCTCGCTCTAGCAACAAGCTAACAAACCAAAAACACGTAATCAATACATGAACCAATCACTAAGATGGCTCATCAACCTATGATGGACATCTAGCCTATTCCCATACAAATACCTCATTGATAAGCTCTAATCACCCCATTACCCTTCCTTAACAAGTCCTTAACTTGGTTAAGTTTAATAACTATCCCGTTCATATTTTACACAAAACAGTCCCAGTTTTAGGTCTCAAAACTTTAAGTCAAACGTCCATTTAAACATACCCATGGTTTCTGTAAAAGGAATATTCATACCCTTACATATGTTGGCTAACACCTCACACTTACCCTAACCTTAAAGCTACTGTTAAGGCCCCGATATATATATATATATATATATATATATATATATATATATATATATATATATATATATATATATATATATATATATATATATATATATATATATATATATATATATATATATATATATATATATATATATATATATATATATATATATATATATATATATATATATATATATATATATATATATATATATATATATATATATATATATATATATATATATATATATATATATATATATATATATATATATATATATATATATATATATATATATATATATATATATATATATATATATATATATATATATATACTAGTGGCAAAACCCGTCCGATGGACGGGTATAACTTCTGATTTTCTTTTATCTTTTTGTTATTTGGTAAAACTAAAGCAGATCAAATTGAACCATTCCTTGTTGAAAAGTTATAACTTGGCCTAGTAAGAGGGTGTTTGGTTAAGCTTATGAGTGAAGGTGGCTTATATTATATAAGCCATTTTATGGCTTATATAATAAAAGCTTATAAGCCTATGTTTAGTGTTTGGTTTAGCTTATGTTTAATAAGCTTATAAGCCTAAGTGTTTGGTTTGGCTTATGTTGTTAAATGACCAAAAAGGACATAGTTTAAAAAGTTATTTTCCTCCTTAACCAGATTTTCTTCATCTTCGTCATATGAATCGGACTCAGTTACATAAGATATTCAATTAAGATGTAGTATTAATTAAATATGTTTAATTAAAGATGTATTACTGTCTAAAACAAATATAATCCATTAATGTGAAAAAAACAAAAAAAAAGGATGTTAACTGATGATTATAACGATGAAGGGAAAGATGAAAATGTGACCAGGGATGATGGAGCCGTGATATATGGAGGCTGTTTATATAAAGAAAAATATGAAAGTTCTTAAGGTTATAGTTGTAAATTGGATAAAGGTATGTTATATAAGCCCAACCCCTTACATAAAAGCCTCATTTTTTTGGCTTATCAAAACACCTATATATAAGCATATAAGCTTAGTTATATAAGCTTAACCAAACACTCATTTGGGCTTATATATGTTATATAAGCAAATAAGAATAAAAGCCTTGTATATAAGCCAAAACAAACACCCTCTAAATAATGAATAACCACAATTATACTAAACACAAAATGGAAATATTAAGAAGCAAATGAAACTGGTTCATGTAACTTATGCAAAAAAATAAAGTGAGTCGTAAGTGTAATTGTAACAACACTTGCAAACAATTAAACGAACTTAATTCGTTACAGCTGTGAAATGGTACAACTATATACTAATGTTTTTAGAATGTATATTTTTTGTTTTCTCATAAGAATTTATGAGCTCCGCTATTGGTTTATACTTTTATTTTTAGATAATTGTTGTTTTTTTAATTGTATACACTTTTTTATATTAATAACATTGTTAGTTGGTTTGCTTGTGTTTACTATATTAGTAAATATTTATTTTATTTAGTGAAAGTTTTACATGGTAGAATATCAAAGACGTCCATAGTATGTAATGGATATTATAAATTTTTATATTTCTTTTATTTAGTCTTAGGATAAATGAAAATATTTATTTGCTATCAAATTTTATATTAGTTATTAAAGTTGGAGCATTTTTTTGTGTTTTATTATTACTTGTAAAAGTATTATTTTTGGATTTTAATATTGTCTTGACAACGTATTATATAGGTTGTCCTTGGTTGACCCAACGTATAATAGTTGGTATGTTGTGATTTATATGATAAAGTGTGTATACTTGGGGTAGCCTACACTGGTTTTCAACAATTTTAAGCTATCAAAAGAGATAGTCGTTTTAGGATTACTTGTCTCGTAATGTCAAGTTGAACTTAAATATAAAAAACAAAACTTGTGTTGTTGTGTATAGGTAATTTATAACAAATGTTGGTTCTATTTGTATATTTTCTTTCTTTAATGTATCTTATTGCTTTGTTTTAATACTAATATAATTGATCATCATTTGTATTTTTTGGTTTCTTTGATAATAATAATTTTTTTGGTTTACATATAAAGTGAATAATAAAAGAGAAAGTATTAGAGATGTTTTTAAAGTGGCGGGGATAACTTATCCTATTTTTTAAATCATAAGTTAAATAATTAGTGATGAAAAATAATATACTTAACTAAATATATTATATTATCAATCATTGCGAAAAGATGGTACAATATATACAGTAAACCATCATCAACGTTTAATTATTATTTACATTGGTTTGTTTTTGTGAACATTAGCTTAAAAAGTTTTACAGTCTATAAATATTTTGTTACGCATAGTAGTAATATTAATTAATTTGATTGTATTTATTATACTACTTATTTTATTGTTTTTCAAGTAAATGCATAGAATTTGTATTAAGTTTATTGAAAATTGTAGATGATAAAAATTAAAAGACTTACAGTAAGTAATAAAAAGTAGAAATTATAATATTTTAAGTCTTGTTGTAAAACTTTTTTTTTGAAAAAAAAATATTTTAAGAGAAACTTGTATATAAAAAATGTATAGCACAAGTTTTTGTAGACGTTAAAAAATATATCTAACTTGTGAAGCTCTCCAGGTCCAATTATGTGTATATTTAATTTATTTCCACCACATCATTTTGTCTCGTAAAAGTCAAGACTTCAATATTCCTTTCAGGAGAAGAGCAATCAAGATTTTTTTTCTTGTTCTTCACGGATGGCAATCAATATTTATAACTATAATTCTAAGTCTATATAACTATAAGTATACCTAAAAATAGTATGTTTGATTTTTTAGACTTTTTTACCTATTTAATACTTAAAGGAATTATTGATGTCTTCCTCATAATTATATATCATGATCGTTTGTAATAAACTTTATAATAACTTATTAAAATAATATTTTTAATTTTTAAATTAAAATTATTATTATTTGTTTAATGTTTTTATAATTTAATTTCATCATATTTTCTAAAATTTTGTGTTTTTTAATTCAATATCCATTTTGATATATTTTTATTAAATTAATTTTTTTTTATTTTTAGTAGATTTATTTTAATTCGATTTTTTCACAATTTTAATATTAAGGTGAATATAAATTTAATGGGTAAGAGAGTGACATTTGTTCGTTTCAAAAATTGTTATCGGGTTCTCACTGCCACAATGCGCGGTATCATGCTAGTCAGGGGCGTACCCACATGGGAGCCGGGTGTGCCACGGTTTACACCCGATTTTAAGTTACGAAGGGTAAATTTAGTACAAATTATGTTTTTCTCTATACGTGCAACACCCATTTTTAGATAATATTAGATAAATTTTGTATTAATAATCATAAAAAAAATTGTGCAACACCCTATAATAAATCCTGGGTCCGCCTCTAATGGTAGTAATAATAAAAGTGCGTTAACTTTTATGTAGTGTTTGTATTCCATATTTCTTTGTTTATTTTTTGTACATTCCGGCTATTTACAAATTTTTGGTACACTCAGTTGAGCGTCGTGTTGGTTCATTTATATATAAACACCTTTTATGATTTTGAAAGTTTTAAAGTATTGTTGCAAAAGAAAATAATAGTTGTGCACTAATACAAAAATAGCGGCTTGTTCGTTAAGCCAACCTGAATTCACGACTTAAGTGACACTTAAACCGGTCCGATTTTTTTTTTAAATCTACTACTATCTATGTACCTTTTAATATAATAACAAATGCAAACAAAAGTTATACCTACTTGCAAGAATTTGATTAGATTTACGGGTCCAACTAATGAATGACGTTGTTGCACTTCATGTGCTCAATTTCTTGAATGAAGTAACAACCTTCTTCAATGCGTGATTTTTACGCCATTTTCACTAAAGATCCAATTCTAGAGTGAAAATCCATAACAATGCAGTATACAAACCATCATGCATCAGTGCAGCTTAGACACACGTATATAACATAACTTTCACCCATAAATTGGCACGTTCTTTTAGAATCATTGATCTGGCTATTCTCTATTACATTTACATCCGCAACATCAAAAGTAAGTCTATCTTGATCATCTACCTTGACTTTACCAGTTGGTATCACAAGACTTATTTCGGCTTTATCTGAACCGGCTTCCCTATGAGGTATGTACCTAGGCGATCCAATGAATCCAACCTCACCAGAAGAGTCTGACTGCATAGGAAAATCTTTATCTTTTCTTTTCATAGATACTTTACGTGACATCACATCCATCAAACCACGAGCATATTGTCCAGTATGTTTTAGAATACATTTGAGTGTACCTCTAACTCCTCTCTTATCTTGCCTTTCAAGATCAATTTCTTCCGGACTCTCTTCAAATTCGACTATTTCCAGGTTTTGACCCATTCCTAGATGGTTGTCCTCCATTATTGGTTTTACTACCCTTGAGTCTTTCATACGTGCTTCTCAAGCCATTCAGGTAAGGTTTAAATCTTTTGATGGTACTCCCTCACTCATTTGTTTTACTGACCCGATTCTTTGCTCCCATACTTCTGCTACTTCAGGAAGCGGGTGGTGTACCCATATGCCCATTTCTTATTGCCCTTCGACATTAATTGGTTCATAACTATCTGCTATCGGATCTTTATTTTTTTCAGGACGTTTAACTGAACTGTCTTTGTTCTTAAATTAAGTATTTATTGCATCAACATCACATGGTTGTTCAAACTTTTTGTCTACACCTTCATTCACTATTATATGCAATCATCCTATTTTGATGTTGTCAAGTGGAAACCACATTTCGTCTCTCGCCATCTTTGAAATCATTAATCTTTACGCGACATATACTGCATAACACGTCCATAATTCAGTCATGTAAACATATAATCAAACTTTGATGAAAAGATCCAAGATATAGGGAATAAAAAGAAAACAAACATACCGATGTCATCAACAAAGTAATATGTATCACAGAATTTGATTTCAAGAAGATTAGATGCGTCCCATGAAACAATATTAATTTTGATCTCTTCAAACTTTGTTGGAGATAACGTCTTTTTTATGTCTTGGTCTTGAACCTATTTAAACCACGGTTTCCTTTTATGTAAGGATCACACAAAACTGAAAAATGTTTTAAGTTGGTCAGTTGACAATGTTAACTAAACACTATGGTGAATACATATCTTTGAAGTAAATTCATTGTTCGTGTTTGATCGGTTCATATCCCTTTACAATTTCTACATACTCATCAACAAACAGTTTTACTTTCTGGCTTGTTTGAAATGTCAGAATTAGAAAAAACTGATGCAACTAATCTTTATCAAAGAATAATAAAACCAACTTACTATGAAGATTGATCGATTAGGTCATTTTATTTGGTGGATATCATGCCTACACAATGGAAAATCAATGAAACAGAAAGACTCTAATTAGTAAATATATGTGAATCAAGGATTTAAAAATCTGATTCCCATATAAATAAACGCACTAAACATAAAATTGTAGTATTATAGAATGCTTATTAGTTGTTACTAATATACATAGTAAAGTATCAGACGACGACACACTTATTATTCATAACCCTAAAATGAATTGATCTACGCACTCGAAACCCAACACCCAAAAGTTTTATAGTTTCAGTAGTTCACAATCGCTTACTTGATAGCAAGGGTTTAATTTTTCACCCAAACTCCAGAGCCATCATCCTCAATTCCACATTATGCAACAGTATAATATCAAATCATATTCAGAGAAGTAGCATAAAAAATAGTAATTTTTTGCAATATATATTTCATAACAACTATAAGCTTGTGACCATACTAACTCAGCCTATAGTTCTGTTAGCTTATGCTAAAGTAAGGAATCTAGTAGATGGTATTAAGGAGTTGACAACGCATCAAGTTTCGACACATGAATAATCATGCGTAGATGATCTGCCAATATCCTTTAGAGATGCTTCTGACCCATTTTTGGTAAAACAAAATTAGTTAGGCTTTTTATTTCCTAACAGATAATAAAATAAGTAATGTTTTGAAATAAGATAAAATGAAACAGGGTCAAACTAACTGATTAGGCTTAATGGTCGAAAATTGCTAGAAGGGGCTTCATAATGTTACACGGAACAGAAAACCCATTTTTTGGTAAAAATTTTGATATTAGTGGGATAAATAATGAAGTGAATGTATATTAGTCAGATAACATATCTAAACATATAAATGGTTAAGTTCAATTACTTACAACTGAGTTAGAAGCTACTTAAAGTTTGGCAATTCAATTACAAAATTCAAATACATAGTAACAAATGTAGACGATATCAGAAGCTGGACACTTACTGATGCTTGACAATATTCACCTTGACTCGAGGATGTTTAGAGGTTCCCGGCCAAATAGTCTCATTTGGTTTGTCAAGTATCTGAAGTATCTTAAAATCCACAATGTCTATAAAAGAATAAAAAAATCAGTTGTATAACGCAAATCCAAACACCCCTAAGTCTGACCGTAAATATGTAACATGTTGATATTGGACAAAAACTGAGGTTCCGGATGAAAAACACACCTGATAACATAAACGGAGAATCAATTAGCAAATCCATTTTCAGACCCGAAAAGTATAGCCGCACACCACATGATTGCCATAACGATCACCTAAAAACATCAAAAGTACCTGTTGAAACGGGTTGGGTCAGTGTTTAAAAAAACTAAACATATTAATATCTCTCCCAACTAAATCGATCCTTGATGGTGAAAATCTCATCCATTTTTTACCGCACCTTGAAAGAATGTTTTCACGTCAACCTAATTTGACTCATTTTAACCCATGGTGAAAATATCATCCATTTTTTAATTAATATACAGATTCATATGTTGCATAAAGAAGGTCGTTTTTAATGAAATCAGAATTTACCTTTTCACCATTGATCAAAGCTGTAATAAAGCTCCCCTTTTGCATCTTTTTCAGCAACATATAGAAGAATTCATTAGTTAATGTTTACAAAGTATCACCTTTCCAAATAATTATATCTAAGGTACTCACCTCAAGCACGGAGCCAACTGCAAGATAAGAAAATTCAGATGACCCCTCATTAAAATATATAGTATCGTATTTCGCAGCAACTTTGTTTCTTTGTGAGTCCGACTTTTTGAAGATTATAGTCTTAATCAAATTAATGTGACTATTAGTATGAACTGCAGCTATTTATTTGCCGTCCACTTCTTTAGCTTTACAAAAGCACACATCTGAAACATTCAGGGATAATCACTCACACAAAAATGACTTAACAATGGACATCAATTGATTATTTCCTTCACTTAATGAAACAATGATGCATTAGTCATACATAATTTTCTGCCTATTCGCCTCAACCCACACATCACCGTCTGGGGCCTTGACAATCTTGTATAGAACCATCCCCATTTTTGCACAACGACACCACTGTCGTTGATATTCATTTATGGTATGATATTGTGTAAAGTTCTATCTTTAGATATCAAATTATTATCTATAATCATATTTGTATTCTGATTACTATGAAAAAAATAGCTTAAATAACCAACCTTGTAAACAACCACTCAAATAGTTATCCAAAAGACATAATCAATCAAATATAGTTGTGAATGTATGATATTTAAAAGAATATGCCAGGATCCGGATAATTAACCTATACTTCAGAACCTAAAGCAACTAAAACGACAAACTTTAACAAACTTTTGTTGTTGATATCCTCAAAGAACGTGATCCAAGATTGCCAAACTATAAGTAGTTAAGTACACTGAACCTAATTTCCGTAAAGCATCTATGTGCAAGTATCGGTATTGTTTCAAACTTTGGAAAATAAAAATCACTGACCTCGATTATGTAAAGGCAGCAATGGACTCGACTGGGAGAATTACTCATCTGATGCAAGCTAAGGTGTCTTTGGGTCCCTCTTCAAACAACATCGACATAATATTGATAAGCTAAAATCAATTTAGAATCAAATCGAGTGACATGCAATACCTGGCATAGGATTGGAATCGTGGATACCTATTAATTAAATCACCAAATCATTAACCAAATCCAAATCACGTAAAATTATATAAAAAATTTGTATTCAACGCTATACCTGTTAATTAAATCATCATTTGTCGTCAATTTCTAATTCCGCCGATTCGATTCACAAATTCATTCAAATAATTCCCCTTCTTGATTCAAATTATCCGAATATTTGAGGTTTAGATGATGATGAAATTGAGTATTACCTGATTGAATCAACGCCGCTTCCAATAATCCGAATTATTCGAATTATCCAAAGTTTTAAATGCGTATTAGTGATTAGGGTGTTATAGGTTTGGGCTATGTGACAGGCTTCGGGTAAAAACTATCGAGGCCGGGAAGGGTGCTGACGTGGATTAATATAATGACATGTGGCATATCCCTCCTCTTATATATAATGTAAAGATATATATATATATATATATATATATATATATATATATCATTACATTATATATAAGAGGAGGGATTTGCCACGTCATCTAATCACCCCCTAATCCACATCAGCAGTTTCTGATTTTGAAATTCGGATTTATAAAAATTTGTACAACTACAAGGTTCGAACCTGGGTCTTGAAGACGAATACAAAAGAGCGTCAACCATCTGACTATACCAATAGTTGTGGTATCAATTACAAATTCAAATTGATAAACACAGTAGAACATTAAAAGTAAAACCTCCTCCTTCATATATTAAAACTCGCGTATATTTACATCCACAATCCTAAAGCAGTGGGATTAAACCTAAAACCATCGAACCTCACACGAATCAATCGAACCTAAAATCATGGAACCATACACAAATCAATCAATCATAATATACATACAAAAGCACACCAATAATTTCACGGTACTAGAATTAGTGTTGTTCGGTCACCCATAATCTCTTGATTTGTTCTCATTAAGTATTTTTATTTATTATGTTGATTTATCTGTTATTGCTTATCATGATTGTGATGTTATTATGTTGATTTATCTGTTATTGCTTATGATGATTGTGATGTTAGTAGATATATTATTTCCAAATCGCAGAAATCACACCTCTCACAATCACAACTCGATCAATACTTAGGTTAGTTTTTCTTAATTCTGAGACTCTTTTGTTTTTTTATCTCAATTATAGATGTTTAGTTTAAGTAAGTTTAGTTTGATGTTGAAGCGATTATAACTAATCTGATATTTATATGTGAGTTTATGCATTAATTAATCTTAGTTCTGAAATCACTCATTATCAGCTTATGAGCTTATTGTTTTTGGATTAATTTTCAGATTATTCAAAAAAGGTTTAGAAAGATCCGGTTAAAGCTATAGAACAGCAGGCTCAGTACATGATTGTAAGCTTCACAGAAACACAATACCTTCAATCATACTATGACATTTAGTCTTTATTCGCCTGTCAAATTCGGACACGTCTGTGCTATGCTTCCTGTTATTTGGTATGATATTTCTTGATATCATAATTAGGTACTATCAATGGCATATGTATTATCAATGGGATGATTGAAAATCTAAAAGAATGGCTTGAATTTGAGGTTAGTTTTGGATTGATTGACATAAGGCATACTATTGTTTAAGCACATCTATTAGGTAAAGAATACATTATTGCCAGTAAATACGGAGGTACTATATTCATAGATAGGATTAAGATGTTTCTGACCAACAGCCTGCACATAATTTTAGCACTAAAATAAATAAAATAACCACTTTTTGGAAGGTTAAACCACCTTTGATAATAATACTTGATATAACTGAGAAAGGATTCAAGATATACAGTATTAAAATGTTAGGGTAGCCATGGCAATAAGTTTCTTAGCAGGGCCCATTGTAGGTGTCAACTAAGTCTTTTTACAATTCAAGTCTCTTTTTTGTTTAATTCCAGCATTCGACCCTGTTGTAGCATCACGGTTCACCACCAGTCTCATGATAAATTTTGGAAAAGGGCGATTTTTGTGGTCATACAGTTCCATGACAAGTATTAGCCCCAGCAGCCCATTATTGTGCAAACACATATTAGGTAATAGGCGTGAACTCTCTGATGTTTGTTTCTTTGGATAATGAAATCCTAAATTTACTACTAATACAGTGGGAATGAGATAATTGGTTAGGCCGGGTTTGGTAAAAATTGCAATTACTAAATGGTCAAGTTATTGTTCATATCAGTTTGAGGGTGTTTTCATCCAAAATTATTGTTATCGCATTGAAACATGTTATATAATGCAAATTAGCTCAAAGAGTTGTGCGCGGAGAAACCCATTGAGATGACCCAAAAACTTTGCTATTTCGATTATGTCCCAAAGTCTATTAAGAACCGTAAGGATACAAAAAATCACTTTCTCATCCCGTCATTACCATGGTTGTGAATATGTTTCTTGATAATCTACTCATTGTGCATTCATTTAGTAAGATAACAAGTTTTTTTTTTTTGATAAATTTAGATCTTTTTTTTGGTGATAAGATTCATTGCTTGCTGATGTTAATTTAGAGGAGAATTTGAGGAGAGATTTAAAGCTGCTAAAAAAATGTAGAAACTCAAGGGTAAAATTACAGTAAATATGATGTGCAAATATATCAGCATAATAAATGATGCGTGTTTTAGTAGGCAGGTAGAATAAAAGTTTTTAATCATGATTATTATCATTCATCCAACGAAACAAATTTAAACTTTGTTTCACAGCTTATGTATTTGTAAAAATTTTACGTTTAGAACTTGTGGCACCTGATAGTGCAGAAGGTGGTGGAAAGATATCGATTGTATTTGTAGAAATATCACATTTAGGACCCATGGCACCAAACATAAGAAACTTTTTGTTTTAAGATGTGAAAACTTATTGAAATTAGCTACGTAGTGCAGGAACAAAGATATTTATACCATCCTTCTGGGGATGATATCTGTTGAATAGGTTAGATTTTGCATTGCGCGTGCTTTTTTAAACTTTAAATCGTATCTATGTTTCCATGTACATGTACTACCACCAGATTTAGCCAAGCTTTTTTCCTTTGTATGCTAAAAAAGGTCACTTGATGTCCCCTTAGCCATTAGCAGACATCTTGCGTACTATAGATACCTTCATCATTCTTGCTATCGTGATCTGCTTAAAATATGTTTCTGAGTTGCTCTTTAAAATGTTCTTTTGTATGCACAAAGATTTCCATTATAAATTACTCCGTACTTAACAAGTAACAACGAAAGCAAACTCACCAGCTTAATGAATGATGCGCGTTTTAGAAGGGAAGATAGAATAACAATTTTAAATCATGATTATCATCATTAATCCAACTGAACAGATTTAAACTTTGTTTTACAGCTTCTGTATTTGGAGAAATTTCACGGTTAGAACCTATGGCACCAGACAGTAAAGGAAGTGGTGGAAAGAAATCAATTGTTTTTGTAGAAATATCACGTTTAGAACCCATTGGTCACCACGCACTTCCACCCAGCGAAAAGCTTTAAGAAGCCTGCTGACATAGACTTACATCAGGTTATACTCTCTATAACAGCAAGAAAGGGAACCAAATGCCCCGCAACAGAATAAATAGAAGAAGATAAAGGGTGGATTTTGTGTGGACAAGGAGGGTGACACGTTTGCAGCCCATTAACTGAAGAGTTGACTGAAGCGTCACATCTTTAGGGTTGTTGAACGTAACAAAGTAAGTCGTCTTTAACTCTGTATCGAACCAAGTTTACATGTATGACAAGGTCGGGTTGCTGAACGAACACACGCAGAACGAACACATTAAACGAAAATTGATGAGCAAAGTAAGTCAAGGAGTAACATTGTAACTACCTAAATTCAACAGCTTGGAATGTGTTTTTCGGCATAGCCTGAACACCAGGTATGTTTTCTTCTTGGTTCTATTGACTCTTGATTCTTGAATTGAGTTAATCCTTCTCTTCTTCCTCCTATGACTATATGAGTATCTAAGAAATTACCAACGACCTTTGGCCTAGCGCCCAACGGTATGTGAGTGACCCATAAACTAAGAGGTTGCGGGTTCAATAATCATAGAGACATATGAGATAGTATCTGTAGAGAGGTGGCATTAGCTGTAGAAAATTTCCGTTACAAAAAAAAGTATATAAGAAATTTCATGTGAATGGTGAACATTTGTTCATTTATTAACGCAATTGAGGCGATGTGTTAACTGTAAGTCCATAATTTCCCTTAGAGCCATGTTTTCCTTAGATATATATATGCTTACTTTCTTAGCGTCGGAACACTCCACACACACCCGACCACACATAAAAGTGTATATATATGTACACACGCACCCTCGGGCGGGGGTGAGATTGTCTACATATCACGTCCCCCATCCTCGCTCTGGTGGGATTGAATATTGTTGTTTTGGTACATAGAACCCTTGTCCTTGATGGTATGTGGCTAAAATAATCTAAAACAGTAACCAGACCACCATTACTAAATCAGATCTACGCTTGTGAAATTTGTAGAAATTTGAGCTAAAGTGAAACCCCTTTCTTCTTCAGTTAATTGGTAACTTAGCGGAAGAAGAGCTAGAGAAATCAAGCTTGGCAGCAAAGCTGAATGGGTATGCAACAGAGTTATACCCACCAAGAATTTGTAGTCATATTGATGGCTGGGTCAATGAAATTATTAGTAAAGGGTAGCCTATTTTGCGAGAAGTGTAGGCAGCTTCCTTCGCACCCTATGTGAAGATTGGATAAAGTCACTTGTATCGATATATATTAGTTTCTGAGTTATTTTTTTGTGGGTTCAGATACCTGTAGGATATCATCATGGCTCTGGCCTTTATACTTTTGTATTTTTGTCTATTTGTAGAAAACAGTTAAACACTTTTGAGAATTCTGGCGGTTCAGTATTAAGTCTAATACATGGTTTGTATCAATACTACTTTCGTATGTTATGTTGCCACTCCCGGTCTCCATTTTATAGCCTTTAATAAAGAAGCAGTAACTTTATCTAATCACCTCAATTAGCTCTTTTTGTTTGTTGTGACTCAGAGGGTCCAAATGGGACACAAGGATGAAACGAAAGCGATTGCAATAGCGTATGTCTCACGTGAATTTGATAATATACCAGAATTAGAAAAAGGCACTGAATGAAAACTGAAGCCAAAGAAGCTGTGTAGAATGCTCCTTCACCAAGTACAAGTTGAATTAGTACCCAACACATTCTTGAGGCATATTTTAATTGGTCTTTTCATTTAATCCTAACTAAGTACGTATATGTAAATCTATAAGTTAGAAAAAGTTGAATATAATCCCAACAGTTTATATTTCATCTGTATGTGATAGACATACTCATAACAAAGACCCGAAAAATATACCTACCAAGTATCCTAATACAGTAGGTGTCTATGGAGTAGTGTAAATGCGTGAAAAGCCACAAGCTTATGGTAATATTTCTTCGGTATTCGATCTTTCTTTTTCTGCATACTTATGATGATAGAGAAAAAGACTTGATATAGCGGTATGATGAGTGGCACATTAAATGTATCTCAGCGTAACCGTGATTCTTTTGGAACTGAGATAGGTTATTCCAATGTATCTGAAGCATGTTGTGGAGGTGGCATGGGTCTCAAAATGTAATGTTGCAATGTGGATACTCAAGTTAAAAGATATGTTCGAACGTAGATGAGCTAAACAAACACGCAATGATCGAACACACTGAGCACGTAACCGAAAAGACTTCCTTTGAGGCTACAAGAGAAATTTAAATAACCAAAATCAGCGACATTAAGTTATTTTTGTAGGATGTTTATTGAGCAACTTGAGTTACTTTTGGTAAACGCTCAGAAAAGAGGACCGAAAAAACCGCACACTTTTTGTTCGTTCATATTAATTTACATATAATTAGTGTGCTACTTATTGCATTATTATTAAAATAAATATTTAATATAATTACAACCTAAGTTTACGGATACAACTAGACATGAAATGATCTCGATTTAAGCTTTTGAAACTTTCCTCTCATTCGTTATCAAGTTATCAATTTCTCATTCGTATCACTTGAAAAACCAACAGACCACGACTTCTATTTCAATAAACATGCAGAGAGTAAAACAAGCCTTGAAAAGAGAGAAAAAAAAATGTTGGTGAGCATGGTTCGGTTTGGTGCGGTTTTTGACTAAAACCGAACCGCAACCGCATTTGCGGTTTTTATAAAAATAGAAACCGCACCGAACTAAAAACCGCGGTTTTGGTTTTGCGGTTTCTGCGGTTTTGAGGTTTTTAACCGCACCGAACCATTACTTGTGACTTATATTAATTGTGGTTTTTTATTTAAAATGTTGATTTTTTTTCGGTTATAACAATGCATAAATTGAATCTAACAAACACTTTACTAATAGCTTATATGAATATCAATGATAATATGCACTAGAAGTCTTATAACTCGCATAAAATAGTCGATGTGACGTTTTTAAGTATAAAATAATTATTGTGTGGTGCGGTTCGGTTTTACGGGCGAAAACCGCAACCGAACCGCATTTGCGGTTTTTCCTTTTTCTTAAAACCAAACCGTCGGTTTTTGTCGTGGTGCGGTTTTTACGATTTTTTGCGGTTTTACGATTCGCGGTTCGGTTTCTGCTCACCTCTAATGTCGATCATGACAAGTAAAATATAGTATTAAACACACATTAAAAAAGAGAGAAAATGATCATTGCATTATATAGTACAAGTATTACAGTTACGTTTATAGTACTCCGTATAAAATATACATACAAAACAAACACGAGTAAAACATCCATGGTCTTAAATTATAATACTCGATTTTTTTTTAGATTATAATTCTTTCGTTTTGTTATTGTCAAATTTGTTTTTTACCCTCCACTATAAAATTTTCTATGTCCACCACTGATATCATCAACATTTTCCTCTAAAATTTTCTTCAAGAGATGCATCTCACCAATCAATTTAATATTACAATTGCTTTAACTCATAAAACTTTGTAACTTAAATAACTAATAATTTTCATTTTCTTAAAAAAACACAAATACCACATAAAATATTTTCATAACAAACCCCTCTAGGAAAAATATGTATACATTTTTTAAATTCATGGTTAAAATGTCGACTATGAAAAAGCCGATATACGTAAAACTATAAAAATAAGAATAAGTAAACCTTTTATAATGATTTCAAATGTATTAATTTTGCATTAAACTACAGAAAATAACTATAATCATTGTACTATATATGCAAACAGATCACTATAGAGTAATATATTCTCCTATATCAAACACATACACACATTATTTAACTTTTATAAAATTTAAATCATTACACGAAACTCTAAAAAAACAATCACCATGTGGCTAAACCATGTCAATTAAAAATACAATTGTTAAATTAATATTATTTAAATATAAACATTGTGTTCAAAACCGCAATTATGCTAAAAGAACAAATCATTTTATTATCATGTTGGCATTCACAACCACCCACAAAACAATCTCCCACTAATATACTAAAACAATAAATGGATAACACGTATCACTTTTTAAAATAATCAAAAACAAATATTTACTTAAATTAAAAAAATAAACGGAAAAGTTACAAGTAACATCCACTCATCACACATTAAAACACAACCAAAAAATATGCATTGTAATTGTATATAATCAATGCTTTAGTTCATCTCGTGTTAATCTTTAACTTTTATTAAACGATCCTTTTCGACATATACATACAATTAAAAAATCTAAATCAAAATAACAAACGTTGACATCACTTACGAAGTAGCCTTTTATCAAACATGTGATTAAGAATGCTCTTAAACGTTTGTACGTTTATTATCAGTTTCGTAAAGTTTTAACCTTAGCCGGAAGCTTAAATTATTTTTACAAACAACTAATAACCCAAATAAATACGATAAACGAAAATCACAAGTCATACCCGCCCATCGGGCGGGTTTTGCCACTAGTATATATATATATATATATATATATATATATATATATATATATATATATATATATATATATATATATATATATATATATATATATATATATATATATATATATATATATATATATATATATATATATATATATATATATATATATATATATATATATATATATATATATATATATATATATATATATATATATATATATATATATATATATATATATAGAGAGAGAGAGAGGAGGGTTAATATGAGAGATTTTTTAAAATTATTAAAATGAGAACCAATCTACACCGTTGGATTTATTAAGTTGTATTAAATAAGAATGATAATTAATAAGTGAAATTATGATCATTAAATGTATATTAAAATATATTTTACTTACATTCTTTTTTTTACCAACTATAAGTTCAATAACTCGGAAATAATTGATACGTCGTGGTACAATATCTCGAAAATAATTGATACGTCGTGATACAATCTAAAAAATAACTGATGCACATTGTACAATATCTCGAAAATACCTGATTCGTCGTGGTACAATATATCGAAAATAACTCATGGTGCGTGGTACAATATCACGAAAATAACTAATGCGTCGTGGTACAATATCTCGAAAATAATCGATGCGTCATAGTACAATATTCTAAAGAATAAAGAGCATTTATGTTTGGTCAAAAGAAAAAATCAAAGTTAATATTTTTAATTTTCATTTCTTGTATTAATTACCATGCATTTAATTCACATTTCTATTAATTCTATTAATTATTCAATGGTTCTTATTTTTATAACTTTAATTAGTTCTCATTTGATCCTAATTCTATATATATATATATATATATATATATATATATATATATATATATATATATATATATATATATATATATATATATATATATATATATATATATATATATATATATATATATATATATATATATATATATATATATATATATATATATATATATATATATATATATATATATATATATATATATATATATATATATATATATATATATATATATACTTTTGTCATTCTAGATTTCCTGATTTTAAACATACTAAAAGTTTGTTACAGTTAAGGGGTCTTACCCTAAACCACAACGTTAGCCCAAGTGCAGATACTTAACACAATATATAAACCATCTCTCATGTTCGTGAGAAGATCCCAATGCAACCCTAAGTACCCCAAACAACCCAAAACTCAAAAAGAAAACAGGCTGAATTCAAAACTGTTTTGACCTCCGACTGTTGTAACCTGTTTTTGACCCACTTCCCTACCTCCAATTTAGTTCTCGTTTCTTGCATTGGAAATCCACTTCAATTACCTTTTCAGGGATACTTGGATTGCATCTTGAATGTTCCTAGAACTCCCGATATGATCAAAACAATTGACTCAAAATTCTGCCCAGTTTTTAAAAACGGGTTTAACAAAATCAACCACATTAATTAACCCTAATTCCTCTAATTACAAACCCTAATTTGTGTAATCATCATATTATGATTAATACAACATTAATTTACTATTTTTATTTTAAACCCTAACCCTAATCCATCATAAGATGATTAAAGAAAACATAAAAACAATTGAATCAAAAAGGTTTAAAAAGGTTTTACCTTTAATTCAATGGAGGATGAAAAAAACCAGTTTTATGAAGAAACCCTAATCCTTTGTTGAAACCCACGAATTTCTAAACTCTCCAGGAGAAAAATAATGACTTTTGGTTTTAGTAAAACATTATATAGGGTATGGGTGAACCCAAGTCCAACCCATAGCCCATTTACACTTTCCTTTTCCTTTTTCCTTTCTTTTAGGCGGCTAAAACCGACCCTACACCCCCCTTATTTCGTTTATTTTTTATTTTTTTTCTTTTTATTGTTAATTAATATCTTATTAATATTACCTTAATTTACTTTAATTTATTTCAGCTCCTAAAACTCCCAAAACCTCAAAACCGTAAAACTAGTCAAATTTACGCGTTTTACCGTAAAAGACGTAAAATATACACTTTTAAAAAAATCTCAAATTTTGAAATAAACTTTATATTTAAGTCCTAAATGACTTAAAACCATCCCGAAAAATATCCATATGACTAATTACCTCATCCGAGCCCTCTAAATGCTAAACCGTAAATCCTAAAAAAATACTATTACTATAATACTTATACGTATACGTAAACACCAAAATATCACCATTTCCTTTCATAGTCACAACTTGTGAGCTCATGAACATGAAATAGCCGTTCCTCGATTTACTTATGAGTACTTCTATACTCATAAACGATAACCACACCAACCTTAATCACTCAAAATAAACACGTAATCACATAAATTAAGTAATCACACATGAAATAACCTAAAAGTAAGACCAAGTGACAAATCCAAAACCTAGGGTTGTCACAAAACCCGAGCTTTATAACTTATGAACCTTAACGGGCCAAAGTAGTCTTATTGGACCACTAGCCCAACTAGTTTGTCTAAACACTAATGGACTTACTCATGGGCTTAACCCACTTGGGCAAACATATGAGTATAGGCCTGGTATTAAAAGTATAAATGGGCTAATATAATGAATTGAACTCTTAATCGGCTTATTGGGCCTTAGTATGTAAATAAGTTGAAACTGGTGTGTTAGCCTCAAAATATTGAGTCAAACAAGATTGCTCGGTCATAGGTTATTATTGTAACATTAGTTAGAACGTTGTAATAGGTAGTTAATTAGTCGTGGTTTACGGGCTTGGATTTAAACTAATTAAAGTCCAAAAGACAAGCCCGACCCAATATATAGCCCATTAAAGCCCGCATGTGGGTGGACTATATATACTACCCTCCTAGCATGTTAGGAGGGTTGGTTGTTCATTTTATTCTTACTTCTAATCTAATATTCACCAAGTTAATCATCTTTTCTCTCTACTTTCTCTCGCTACTTTCTCTCTCTAGAATTCATCTTATTCATCTATTTTCTTTCTTAAATTCGTGTTATATCATCTAAATATATGGGACAACAATTGGTATCAATCGCCATGGGGTAGTTTTGTGATTGGTTGTTGTGTTTTCATTTGATTCGTTTGATTTACTCCTTATTTCATCTACGAATTCAAGATTTTTTGTGTTTTTTAGTGTTCTTAAGTCGTATACCTTCTTTATTCGTGTATTAGTGATTTGAGTATCTTGGATTGGTGAAAACGCAAATCTTTTGGTTCAAAAGTTAAGTATTCTCTTGTTTTCAACTTTCCGAAATTCTTGCAACTGATTCCATCGGAAAGTACAAGAAAGTAAGGCTCGATCGCAATAACCCAAGGGTTTTACTTTGCGATCACAAGTATTCAGGTACCTTATTCTGACGATTTATTCCGATCGCTCATTGCGATCGCGGATTGCGACGGTTTTTAAGGTTTGTTGAAAAGTTACTCTGTCCAAATTTTATTGGCCATATTCCGATAGAAGGGTATTGCGACAGGAACATTGCGATAGGAGGGTCACATTCCGATACAATATTCCGATAGGTTATTCCGACATATCATTCCGACTACATTCCGACAGCCTACATTCCGACAGCCAACATTCCGATGGACATTCCGATGGCACATTCCGATGACATGTTTAGCTAAATTTTTTTCGAGTATTTTTTAGACTTAGCCACCATCTAGACTAGTTTCGAAATATCGTTTACACGAAGATTAAATAAAAAACAAAAAAACGAGTTTTTTGGCGGGAAAACCATAGTAAAATTTATTTTTTCCTAGACCATTCTTAGGCCATATATGCTTTGATTTTTAATTTTGGCGATGCGAAAAAATTTTCAACGAAAAATTTAAATTTTCGGACCAAAATTCAAATTTTTAGTTACTTTTGTCAAAAATTTTCACTTTTCAAAATTTTTCCCTATTAGTTTTTGACTATTTCGGACTTGATTTCAAAATTTGGTAACACAAATTTTTCAGTTTACCGTTTTGTCGGACTGAGGACTTTATTGTCGGACTGAGAAAAAATCGGAATTTTCGGAATTGCAACCACAAACCAATCACACCATATCTACTTAAGATCCATTTTCACTTGATCAACTGAGAAACCATCATCATGGGAACGAGCAATGCGTGTTCAGACAGAGAAGAACGAAAGATGCAACTACAAGAACAAGTCCTTAAACAACGTTGTATGCAAGCTTTCAGTGATCTTAAAACGAATCTAAAACGTCTGGAAAGAGAGACCTTCTCGTACAATCCTTTGTATATGCGTGCTTTTCATTCCTTTTTCGGAAATGATCATCGCACTTTCACTTATGACTTAAGAGACCACTTGAAGAATATTGAGAATGAATTACTCAACAAAAACCTTCATGAGACAAATTCCAAGCAAGCCTTCAAAACACTCAGAACACCGTTTCAACCATTCTTTGCTTCACAGCTATTCAAGAATCCCAATTTGAGTCTGAAGTTCGAGATGCAAAACAACACTTCAAAGACTACACTACAATGGAAGCAAAATCATTCAGAGATTTGATATTTGGAAGCATGGAATCAATTGAGAGGCTTATGTATGAACGCTTACTTCATGCAAAAGACATGATCAATAAGATGAATGACAAAAGGCTGAAAATGAAAGAGTGCACGGTTGCAAAGATTCATGTAGTGGATACGAGTCTAGTCTCAACTGTAAGTAACGAGATAATATCGAGTAATGCAACTGATAGCTGCGGATCAAGGAACACAACGCATAGTGAGCAAAATGATCATACCATACATGGGAATGAAAGCAGAAGCACTGGCACACAAGGCATCAGTTCTGAAACAGTCATCAGAAATACACCTTCCTATGATAATGTGCCTGTTTATGATTCTGAACCGTTGGAAGAGGTACACAATGATGAATTTAATGTGTTTGCCAATGCCAATACGCATGAGCATAGTGATCAAACTCAAACCATTATTCTCACACGTATGACGGAAAAGGTTGATAGCAATACCATACCCGATCCATTAGACACGTGCAATAATTCGTCTGACAATGATCAACATGCAAATGAGTATGATGACGAGGAGCGTGTTGCGCTAGCCAATTCAATTGCTACTTTACAAAAAGATGTCAGAGAAAATAAAAAGACTCAAAAGCAATTAAAGAAGGCAAACGCAACACTCACTCAAAATTTTGAAGAATGCAAAGCTACACTAATTAAGTCTAGTGAAACTATAGATAGCTATAGAGCGGAGCTTCTTCAGAAAACCAAAGAGCTTGAGAGGTACAAGGTTAGTACGTTAAAGTCAAAATGACGATTTTGAAAACAAATATAATACAACTCTTGAGTTACTAGCCAAAGAGAAGCGTGAATATAATGTTTTCTTAATGGATAAACGTCAAAAAACGTACCTTGACAATACCAAAGTTAATGAACTTGAACAAAAGCTCTCTATGACCACTACCGATTCTGCTAAAATTCTTGAGGTTAACAAACAAGAGGTAGATGCGTTAAAACAAGACTTCAAAAGTAGATATGATAAAGAAACCAAAAAAGTAACGAAACTAGAAGAACAAGTCGACTTTTTGAAGAAAGTTGTTTATAAAACGCATGATTCAATTCAGTCCGTAAGAATGCTAGCACCTCTGTCGATGTTTAAGGGTCAAGCTAGCTTTGCAAGTCCTGAGTACCTTGCCAAAGCTCAAGCTGCGAACCCGTGTCTTTATCTTGATGAGACTGAAAGGACTAATCTTGATTGCATGCCTGTTAGTGCCGATAGTGATGAGACTGCCCTTTGGGATGATGATAGTCGGCCACTTGTCAATAAGGAGTTTGTGAAACCATATAAGTATGCTTATATGAATAGTCTTTATGGCCTTTTCAACAAACAAACTCAGAAAACTCGTGAGGAAGTGTTCTTAGAATGAAAACAAAAGAGAATTCAATGGAAGAAAGCTTTTGCCACTAAGAAATCTAATGTTTACAAATATATAAACTACCTTCCTCTAGATGAGTCCAAAAGCAAGAGTAGGAAAACATTAGGTATTCTTAAACACCACATAGATAATGTTAAATCTATTGTTGAAAGAGATTGGGCAAAACATGAAAATGCTGAGTGGCAACGCCCGATTCCTCAAGATATTACCTTGCTTGTGAAAGAACTCTTAATTCCAAACACGACGTTGATTAAAGAAACTGTTCTTCAACTTGCGGAGTTCATTCGGACTGAAATGTATGATGATTTAAAATATGTTGAATCTCTTGAGAAACACATTGATGATCTTCAAATGGAAAAGTCTGATTTTTCAGATGAATATGATTTACTCTTGCAAGAATGCGTTTCTAAAGATGTTATGTGTGCTTATTTTACATCTTGTGCTGATATTGATGAATATTCTGATGTTGCATGCAAATATCTTGATAAGATTAAATAATGTGAGCGTCTTGAAATTGAGCTTTCAAAACGTAAAGAAAATGTTGATAAAAAGGCTTTTGAGTTACTTCAACACAAAACTGATTTCCTTAAAAAACATTGTCATTCTCTTGAACTTGCTTTGCAAAAAGACGTTGGTAGTTTTCCACATGATAATAACTTGCAAGAAAAACTTTCCAAAAGGTTTCGAGAAATGAATGGACAGAATTTGGAAATTAAAGGGTTTAAAGCTCAGTTACAAGACAAGGAAATAGCGATAGCAGAGTTGCAGAAACTCGTTGCCAAAATGGGTGGAAAAACTATGGAACCTAAAGTTGTGAAACCTGTTGTTCGACAACCCAATGCGTACAAGGAACCCAAGCCATCTATCTTAGGAAAACCGACTCCTTTCTCCAATTCTTCTCATGTAAAATCTAGGTTAGCCCTAAGAATGATGTGCAACTAAGTGTTCCAAAACCATCCATAGCACCCTATGTTCCTCCATTTAAAAAGCACATTACTGCTACACGCAACCATGTGAATGCACCTAGAACTTCTAGGACTCCTCCAAAACGTGTGACATTTGCGTCCACAAAGGAATCTGTAGGTTAAAATGACTTCGTTCATACCAACAACCTAGAGGATGCTAAACAAAAAGGGAAAATTCAGAAAGACAAACCCGTGTATTCAAAGCCTAGTTCACCAAATCCCGCTAGATTTCAACACACTACTAATGGTAGTCAACCCAAACCTAGGATCCCTCACCAGCAACCTAGGAATTGGAAACCATCCATGAATAGTCATGTTTCGAACACTACGCCTGAACGATTTGGAAAACCCAGGAATACAAGGACTTTTGTGAATCCCAAATTCCCCGTATGCCCCACTTGCAAAAAGGGCATTCACAATGGAAATCATGACCATTGCATTTTGCAATACCTCTATGAGGTCAAATCTCGTTCCTTTGGACGGAGATCGAATACAGAATCCCATAAGGCAACAAGGAGATACAAACCCGTCGCAAAGAAAAGCAACAACAACAAATCTGAAAAATGGATTAAAAAAGGACATAGTTTCTCTCCAAAGAAGTCTTCCGCTGTGCAAGAGAAAACTACTCCTAAATCTAGTCTTCAGTGGAAACCAACGGGTCGGATCTTCACGGAATTTGGTCTTAAGTGGATTCCAATAGAGAAGAGTGATGAAACCTGCGCAAGCACGAATGCGAATGTTATGAATGTCGAAAAGGAATTTGTTACTCCTAACTCTAGTATTTGTGCAAGTTCTTCTTCTGTCATTGCAGGTACAACAGCGGATTCTGAACCCACTTCTTCTTCAAACGGTTCCAATTCTGTACATTCGATATCACCTTCTTCTGCTGTACAAAAGTCTATTTTTGATTATTTTCGAAAAATTTGAGATAACACAAAAAAATAAAAAAAATAAAAAATAAAACGTAATATCATTAGAAAAACAAAATAAAAATGGAAAAATTTTCAAAATACCAAAAATATTCTTCTTGACATGTCTTTCAGTATCGATAATATGGACGCCCCTAGAAATGTTGCTCAATAACGACACGGGGGTGTACATAAAGCTCGAATGAAAGTTGTAAATATTTTTCAAAACATGTCATTTCAATGATTTGCAATTACCTCAGATTGAGACTCGTACTTCAAAGAACGGAAAGTTGATCACGATGATTACTTCTCCTCAACAACGGGAAACTTAAATTTCTCGGTCATGAGCTATCGATAAAAACATTCAAAGTTTTTAAGCTCATGTAAACGACTTACAGTTAAATGTCAGACTGTAACTCGAACTTCAAATAAAGGAAAGTGTATCTTGAAAGATAACTTATCCTAACAAACAGGTAGAGCAATCTATCATGGGTTGAGCTTGTCACAAAACATTCAACATTTTGAGCTCAACACTATGGCTTGTAATCATTTTTAGATTGCAACCCGGATCTAAATTCACGGGGAAGTGTACGCTTTCGTGCCCTTACCCTTAGCAAAAGAAGATAAATCTTCTTACACTTGAGTGGATTCGTTAAGACATTCAAAGTCTATGAACTCAAGTTTATGCTTTAGAAAAACCTTTTCGCCAAAAAGAATTGATTTTTCAAAAAGCGTTGAACATAATTTTTTCAAGAATTTCTCAATGATATTCAAAATCTTTCAAAAATTGTGTGTTCAACAACTCCTATCCTCAAAAGTTTAATGTGGATCGTATCCTCGTAACGACAATTCCATTGGATCAATTTTTAAGGGGGAGCTTCCAAATTTCATGCTAAATTTGACACATTTTTCTCTCGAAGATTTTCAAGACTATTTTTCAAAATATATTTTAATCAAGTTTGGTATCTCTAATATCAAATGATTTTATATATTAGAGATAAGGGAGAAAATGTGATTAAAATGTGATCTTATATAAGACTCAAGCACATTAACTCTTTCCTACATGTGCAAAACACTTTCGATTATCGATGCACGTGTGAAGGGGGAGGATTTCTGAAACGACAAAACTATCAAGGTGTTAAATGTTTTTCAAACATCTTGTTAAAAATTTGAAGTGGTTTTCATGGTTACGATCAAATACCCACAACATCTTTAATCCACGACGTTATTGGTGTCAAAAGGGTGGTTAGGTTTAAGTCCTATGATCCAACCAGAACCGGAGGGATCTTCCCAGGGACAATCCAATAGATTATTAGAAGTCCTTAAGAAAGATGGAGTAGAATGTGAACGAAGCTGAATGCCGACTAAGTATTGATGCTAGCACTGGAACAATCACAACAAGGTGCTAGTAATGATGTCTTGGTAAGCATTGAAGGGGTTGAAGAATGAAAAAGAAATGTAAGGATAAAGGGTCTAAAGAAAGAAGCCCTCCATACAACTTAGGCAGAAACCGGGTCAACTCATCATGAAGACAAACTCATCATGGACCCAGTGATGTATGCACAACCCTTTCCTAGCTACTCAGGCTTCTCTCAAAAGAAGTTTGTTTTATTGTCACGGAGAACAACATGACTTATATTGACTTTCTCACCCCGAGATAGTTGATATTGAATAGGTGGCATCTGCTCCTGCCTCCGACCACTAAAATGCACAAATAGAGTCTAGAGCCAAGAGATCAATCAAATCTCGTTAGGACACATGGATGAAGATCAAGAGAGTCTGACGCTATATCTTTGTGATATTGCTAGAACACTCAGAGTGATACTACTTAGTATTCACAATGATGAGTGGAAATCCTTCTAGTGTTAACATCAAACAGCACTGTGGTAAGTCATATGCAAGATTCTTTATGAATTGAACATATATAAAACTGAAAAGCAACAGTGGTTTGATTTTGAATTGATTCAAACTCGTTGTAGGCTTCTACGCAGTATCTTTATGGTCTTGCCAGAACATTCAAAGTGGTATTCATTGATATTCACAGTGACGAATGGAAATACTTCTAGCGTCAACATCAAACAGCGCTACGGTAGGTGACTTGTGAGATTCTTATGAATCAAACTTGTGTCAACTGGAAAGCAACAATGGTAAGATTATTACTGAATCAAACTTGTTCCAGGAATTTGAATTGACGACTTTAATTAAGCGAATATTTATCCAATTGATTCACTCTTTACGTTCGCAGTCTTGCTTTGAGACGGTCGAGTAAAGAGAACGGCCAGTACAGCCGCGAAACCCTGTAAAGGTGATTCTTAATTGAATCTACCTAATCACAGGTACGGTATTTAATATCGTATAACAGTGTTCACCGACCGGAGGTAAAACGCTACCGATTTAGGACGAATGTCAAAGCCATTCAGTCCGTGTCTATGGTTTGTCTCGAGAAGGTGGCGTCACGGTGTACTCAGCAAATTCAAAGATTCAAAACCACATATTCATGCCCAAAGACTTATTCAACAATTAATAGTGTGAGCATGTGGATGAAGACACAAGATCGTGAGATGGCAAAGACAAGTCAAGAATGATTTGAAGATCTCAAGATAAAAGACTAAGTCGAAATACAATGACAAAGGCTCAAAGATCACAGCATGAAGGAACAAAAACTATCGTTATACGTTCAAGACTCATTTATGACGAGATTCGTAATCTCCATTGATCTCCAAATATCAAAAGGGTATGACCTCACATTGGGGGAGATTGTTAGCCTCAAAATATTGAGTCAAACAAGAATGCTCAATCATAGGTTATTATTGTAACATTAGTTAGAACGTTATAATAGGTATTTAATTAGTCGTGATTTACGGGCTTGGATTTAAACTAATTAAAGTCGAAAAGACAAGCCCGGCCCAATATATAACCCATTAAAGCCCACATGTGGGTGGACTATATATACTACCCTCCTAGCATGTTAGGAGGGTTGGTTGTTCATTTTATTCTTACTTCTAATCTAATATTCACAAAGTTAATCATCTCTTTTCTCTACTTTCTCTCACTACATTCTCTCTCTAGAATTCATCTTCTTCATCTTTTTCTTTCTTAAATTCGGGTTATATCGTCTAAATATATGGGACAACATAGTGTAACTAGTCTAAAAATTTGACTAACACATAACACTATAATGTTGTATGAAGAGATAAAATCCCACTTGATCATCATCATACTTATGATATCATCATATATACATAACCATTATTTTTGTAAAGTCATTGGACAAGAGTCTAAGACCGAGTATTATTTGTTTAGGTTTCCGTGATTGAAGCACGTACCGTACATCCGAATCGCCGATAATCCGCCTTTCCCAATCAACGTGAGTTCATAGCCTCGCACTCTTTTAGATGTTTTATGAAATGTTTTATAAACCCGCGAGGGAGATAACGTGTTAGTTTTAATAAAAATAGGACACCAGTTGTCTCGAATTGTACGCTTACTGATATGGACCCAAATGATTATATGACCCGATGAACGAAATTAAATGGATTATTATTAGTTAGGTTATGTCACTAAAAGTCCCATTAGCATGAATTGTGAACTACCGGGATTTGGTAGACGCTTATGCATATAATAGTACTATTTGGGGAAGATCACCCCAGTTCGCGCCTTGACGGTTGATCCCCGTCGTGCCACATTGACTGGTAAGCGAATTTATGTATGAGAAGATTTATATAAGCATGATTATTGTGACGACACACTGTTTTAGATGGGCAAAGGAATTACGGGTTAGCTACCCGTTGTTTGTTATAGTAAGGTAGCAATGTCATGCGGCTTATAATAATCCAATAACAAAAATACTGATATACGCATTGAATTATAATATATTGCTTGACTAGCAATACGGGGTCTTATTACTGATATTATGTTCATGTTTTTGGTTTTACATAACCATTTTCATATAACGGTTTTTATTTAACTCTATACAACGTTATAAAACGTATTGTTTGATGTTTTTGCGACAATGGTTCGTATAATGGTTTTGAAGGCAAACGCCTATATTATGATTTACGAAAAAGATTCGTATAAAATGTCTTTGGCCTATTTTATAGCCTACGATAAAGATTTGTACAAAAATGATTTCAGTAATAATTATATACCGGTGATATATTAATGGTTTTTATTAAACTCTATGAATTCACTCGGCGTTTTCGCTGACCTTTTTAACATGTTTTATCTCAGGTACTTGAAGGTAATTCTCGGGAAGACGACAAGAATTTATGGCCCGCATTCAAATAAAATTTCCATTCAAATGTTTTGTAAAATTTTATGATATACTATGACCTGAGGACCAATGTAATTTGATGTTTATGAATGGAAAATGCTTTATTATTAAACGACGTGATTTTTAAGCGTTGTCTATGATTTGAGTAATGTGCTATCCCGTAACACCAACGACTCTTCCGCTGAACTAAAGTATGAATATTTGGGGGTGTTACAACTTGGTACTAGAGCTCTCGTTATAGAGAACGAAAGATTTTTAATACCAAGGTTTTGAATAAAACATTTCAAAATCTTTTAACCATAAATATTTTTAAATAAAAATTTTGAATAAAATGTTTAAAAATCTTTTGACTATAACGGTGCCGAAGAATTCCCGAGTTACCGATAAGGCCAGACTGAGAAGTGTTATTTTATATATATATATATATATATATATATATATATATATATATATATATATATATATATATATATATATATATATATATATATATATATATATATATATATATGTATATATATATATATATATATATATATATATATATATATATATATATATATATATATATATATATATATATATATATATATATATATATATAACTTGGATTATATATATAAGTTGTAATTTGATTACATGATTGTTTGATGATTATTTTAATACTTATACGAGGTATTTATATGACGTAGATTGTCATAAGGAACCCTAACTCCCCTAGCAAATCAATCGAAGCTATTCTGTAGAAAATCTATCTATTCTACATCTAAACCAAGTTGTGGATGTTCATAGTCCCAACAAAATGGTTGATATTTGTAGAAATGTTGATATTAGTTGATTGTGATATTGAAGATGAATTGTCGAGATTGAATCTGATATCGATGTCATGACGATCTTTCCTTATAGAGTGGAGTGACAAAACCTCACCACCTGGAAAGGTGTCATCTGATTTGGTTTCACCCAATTCTTAAATTTGAAATCGAAAAGGTGAATGTTGCACTTGAGGTTGTCATTAGAGCCCTTACCCAAAAGCCTCATGCCACTAGTATCTTTCTGAGAAGTCTAATTGAATGTGTGAGTCATTTCATACTAGTGACCCATTTGATAACTATTTGTAAGAGCTATAGGATCGGAAATTAAGTGTTATTCATATCGAGCTTTTATTGCCCTTTCAAGGTCTAAGAATAGGGTTGAAAGTATTGGAAAATGAGGTAGGATGTCGCATTGAGTATAAGTTAATTGAAACTTGAATAAAGTAAAAATTTAACTCGTATGGAATATGAGATTGTTGAGAGGAAGTCGTTAAGTCCTGTGATTAAAGTATAAAGTTATAAGTGATTGTTGGTTCGTGTTAAGGGTTGTTCCTAGGCCATTGCCCAATGACGAGGATGCCCAGTGTCCAAGAAATGAATTGAAGAAATCTTCTTCTGAATTAGGACCGATGGATCTTCTAGGACAGGTGGAACACCTAATGACTCATGTAGATTGGTATTCATTGTAGCATCATTTAAAATCCCTAACTTAACTGAGACATCAGTTGGTAGGATGAGTCCTTGGAATTGTATGACATGGCGACACGTAATGTGCGACGGTACAATGTTTGACTTGTTAATGAAAAGACTACCTTTGATTGCTAAATAATACATGTATCGATGTTATGTATCTTTTATTACTTCATCTTAATAATTACATTAGTGATGCAACCATTAAACAAGCACTCATCTCGGTTTGAGTTGCGTTGTAGATTCTTATCTTTGTATTCCTGAGTTCCATCGAGGTCATGAACCTCATGATTAATTGGCTAAGCTCATTTCCTATCATATTGTAGTTAGTTCTTGGTGAACAACTCTTCATCACTCCTTTTGCAGATCACTCATTGTTTTTATAAGTAATACGATACCATCTGGGGAAAATATGAAATTCTCATTTTATATGAGTTATTTAAATTGGTACTATTAGTAGTTATTGTCGAAATAAAGTTTTTATTAAACCTCTTGTAAATGGGAATGCTTTCATAATGATGAACATTTCGGTAAAATCATTTTTATTTTTATTTCATAATTAAATATGAATATATATTTTAAACATGATGACAAGATTTTGACGAACTGAGTATTGCATCGTTAATCCTAAAATGTATATAGTTACGCGCCTACGTATAATTTGGAAGGGACCATGCAAGGCTGATTAGTAGTCACCATGAAATTGTTAATAAACATTACATTTTCTTTGTAATTGTGAAAGATTGAATTTTTATGAGATCTGCAAGAAGTGAAAATTAGGGACATATTGTTAGAGACACCTACATATGTGCCCTTACCATTTATTTTTCTGAATCGAATTTACTCATCTATAGATATTGTCTTAATCGACAATTGATATCCCCTTCTTGTCCAATTCTTTCATGGCAAGATTCTTTGGAAAATTATCTAATTACCGAGTGTTGATACCCGACTGAGTGTATCGACGTTCCTATCATTTCTTTTGATTAGATTCCATTTGAATGACATGGGTAACGATCCGAGGTGCTTTCGAATGCGTACTCAATTCATGAAAACATGGGTTATATTCATATTCGTTAATGTTTTCGTCTCTATTTGATTTGAAATTCTCTCGCGTAAATTATGCGTTGACCTTACTCATTTAATGTTAGCTATGTCTCCATATATCCTTGAATTTGTGAAGGGTTATGAGTTATTATTAGTCTTTTGAGAAGTTCTTGTTGGATATGTAAATCTTGCTTATGTTTTTAGAGAGAGAAAGAGATAGAGAGATGGTGGAACACACACTTCTAGAGAGAGAAACAAATGTTTACTATGTGTAAAAATGAATAAACACACTACCCTCTCCATCAAAGGAGAGGGTTTATATACCTAAGCCCTTGTCATGGGCTTGGGCTTACATTTAGGCCGGCCTACACATGTTGTAGGCTAGGCTTTGGTTTGTTTGTTAAATAAAGATAAGTAACTAAACTACGAGCTATTACATGGACTATTGTTGGAGTGACCGATCCTTCTTAATACGTAAAACGTATTTCCAACAATCTCCCCCTAAGGGAGGTTACTCCAAACAAGGGCATTACCCAAGTTAAAATAATACGATAAACCTAGCATACTATGCTTGTCTTGAGCTCGTAGTCTTCGTCTTTCTTTTCTTTTTCTTTTCAGGTGAACATGCTGATGTGATCATTGATATCAATCTTGAGCATTAATCTCTTGCCTTGATCTCGTGCATCCATCACTTGTGATCTTCGCCTCTTCGTGACACCATGTCCCACATACTTATACCTTAGTAATTCTTGAAAGCTTCAGAGTTCGATACAGCGGAAGACTTAACTTTTAGGCTTTCTTGAATTAGATGAGGTATTAAGTGCATAAAGTATAAGCATGCGGGGACGACTTCTTCTTGGATCCCGCAACGCCACCGTCTTCAAATGCCGCAACATAAGTAGACACGAACGAAATGGCTTTGAACATTTCATTCTAATTCGGTAGCATTTTACCTCCGGTCGGTGAAGACCGTTGGACGATATAAAATATCGTACTTGTGGCAGGTAGATTTAATTAAAAATCTCCTTGACAAGATTTCGCGGGTAAACCTGTTCTCTTTACTCGACCGTCCAAAGCTGACTGCGAACGTAAAGAGTGAATCATTTGAATAAAATTATCCGCATGATTGATGCCGTCAATTCTGATTCCTGGAACAAGTTTAATTCATTAAAGAATCGCACCATCGTTGCTTTCCAGTTGTCACGAGCTTGATTCATATTGAATCTTGCAAGTTACCTACCAAGTGCTGTTTGAGGTTAACACTAGAAGGGTTTCCACTCATCATTGTGAACACTAAGGTATCACTCTGAGTGTTCTGGCAAGATCACTTAGATATTGCGTAGAGGCATGGAACGTGTTTAAATTCAGTTAAGAATTAAACCACTGTTGCTTTCCAGTTATCACAAGTTTGATTCATAAAGAATGACACAAGTCACCTACCATGATCTTTTTGATATTTGCTCAAGAAGGATTTCCATCTTCATTCTAAATACTTTCGTATTACTCAGATGTTCAGGCAAGATCATGAAAATTTTGCGTAGTACTCTCAATATCTTTCTTACTTTTCACAGTGTGTGAAGAAGCAAGGAATTATGAAAGTGTGTCCTAATGAGATATTTAATGATCTCAAATGGCTCTAGACTCGATCGTGCACTTTATATTTTTAGTGATCGGAGGCTGGAGAGGAGTGCCACCACTTTATTCGGAGTGAATAAACCGATAGATAACATGTTGTCTCCGTGTGATTAAAACAAATATCTTTTAAGAGATATTTGAGTTAGCTGAGATGGGTTGTGCATTGCATCACTGGGTCCATGATGTCTATCTTCAATATCAAGAATCATTAAAAATGATCTCAATAGCATATATATTGACCCGGTTTCTGCCTAAGTTGTAAGGAGGGCTTCTTTCTTTACACCCTTTATCTTTACAATTCTTTTTCATTCTTCAACCCCTTCAATGCTTACCAATATGTCATAACTAGCACCTTGTTGTGATTGTTCCAGTGCTAACTTAAGTACTTGGTCGGCATTCAGCTACGTTCAAAATCTTTCTCCATCTTTCCTAAGGACTACTATTTCTAGCTATGGAATGTCCTTGGGAAGATTCCTCCGGTTCTGGAAGAATCATTGGACTTAACCTATCCTACCATCCTTATGTCACCACAATCTTCATCGTCGTGAAATAAATGGGTTTTGGGTAAGTATAAATCACCATGAAATCCATTTTTGGATATGCAAATCCATTTTGCTCCCCCTTAACATATGCCACGATATTCGAAAACATTTCGCATATGTCGGGATGAGCCATCATGTTAAGTCAAACCATTTTTGATAATTTCCCATATTAAATCACATTTTCTCCCCCATATTAAAAATATTAACCCAATCGATGTTTTTAATATCAACTGATTTAATGAAGTTTTAACAAAGGTTTTGGGAAGAAAAATACAAGTCAGTTTTATCTTCATGATACCAAATATATGAGATTTGATACCGATTTGTAACATGATCACATATTCACCATATTAAAAAATAATTGACAAGGTTGGACCTGATAGATGAGAACATCATATGATAAGATCAAATGGTTCTTGTCAGCATATGTTGGTCGCCTCGTCATGTTTGAAGTCATCTCTTGACACCATGTGTACGATTTGTATTGTTGTCTTGACACCAGTTTGTGAACTTGGCACGTTCGGCATCGAAGATTCTGAATGCTTGACAATTCCTCCCCCTCAATTGTTAACCCGTGTTCTATTGAAAGAGCTGTAGTCATCGGTTGAGTAGTCGCATCGTCGAGTATCTAGATACCAATTGTAGATTGATATGGTTGTAGAGATGATAGCTTCATAAAAACAAGACTTCTCTTGTTTTAACAAATAAATGCACTGAAACGTACATAGATTTGTGTTAGACCAAGTTATTAAGTAAACTTGATCCCGTACAAGGTTTTAAAGTAAACATTGCCCGAGAAAATAGATTCCTGTTGAGAGCCAAAGCTTTCATAAGAAATACTTGACTTTAATATGAAAACCGGGTTACAGTCTGAAATAACTACAAGCCATAAGGGCCTGTTTTATGAAATATTTAAAACTTTTGTAAGAACTCTATTTATGGCGCCGTGTCAATATTAATCAACATTTCTAAGGCCGTAAATATTATCGTACCAAAAGACATGCCTTTGAAAAAATAAAGTAAAAATATTTTGGATTTTTCTAGATTTTTCAATTTTTATGGTTTTTATATGGTTTTATATTTTTGTATTTTGCTTTTGTGGATAAAAATATAAACAATATATACAGATGATCACCAAGGATACGGAGAATAGTTTACCATCACTATTCTTTCGCTTCATCTGCCAATTCCTTTAGAGTCTCAGGCGAGAAGGTTCTCATTCCTAGCTTGTCGGCCAAAAATTCAATTCGAGCGCGATCTAAAGCCTTCGTGAAAATATCCGCCAATTGATACTCATATCGGACAAAGTAAAGCTCGATTACTCCATTTTCCACTTGCTCCTTGATGAAGTGGTAGTGAATGTCAATATGCTTCGACCGGGAGAATTGAACGTTGTTGCAGCATAAGGCAATTGTACTTTTGTTGTCACAGTACATCGGAATTTTGTTGAAACCTAGACCATAGTCGGTTAATTGCGATCTCATCTAAAGAATTTGAGCACAGCAACCGGACATAGCTATGTATTCTGCTTCCGTTCTTGAAATTGCAGCGCTTTTCTGCCTTTTCGATGCCCAACTGATTAGTCGATCTCCTAGTAGTTGAAAAGTTCCACTCGTGCTACGCCTTGTATCTTGACAACCCGCGTGATCCGCATCTGCATATGCCATAAGTGCAATCGAAAAGTCCTTCGAATACCAAAGTCTCCGATTAATGGTTCCTTTAAGATATCGAAAGATCCGTTTCACAGTGGCCAAGTGTAACTCAGTAGGTCGAGTTTGATACCGAGCACACATACATATAGAAAACTGAAGATCAGGTCGACTAGCTGTGATATACAGAAGAGTACCGATCATTCCACGATAAAGTGTCGGATCAACGGAAACTCCATGTGGATCTCCATCAAGCTTAGTTCGGTCCACCATTGGAGTATCCACGGGGTCGCAAGATTCCATCTTGTACTTCATTAGCGATTCAAGGGCATACTTGGATTGAATGATAAAGATGCCTCTGGGACTCTGAGATATCTGAAGACCTAAGAAGAATGATACCTTGCCCATCATTGACATCTTAAACTTGGAAGACATGAGTATCCCAAATTCGTCGGATAAAGTTTGGGTCGAGGCTGCAAATATAATATCATCAACATATATTTGTACCATAATCATATCTTTACCTCGTTTCTGAATGAACAGCGTGGGATCCACCTTGCCTTTAGCGAAGCCTTGCGTAATGAGGAATTGTGATAATAGATCATACCATGCGCGTGGAGCTTGCTTCAACCCATAGAGAGCCTTCTTAAGCTTGTACACATGATTAGGATATTTAGGATTCACAAAACCATCCGGCTTTTGAACATAGACCTCGTCCTTGATTTCACCATTGAGAAATGCCGTCTTCACATCCATCTGATAGACGGTCATATTCATATGGGCTGCATAAGCGAGGAGTAGTCTAATAGCTTCCAAACGGGCAACAGGTGCAAAGGATTCCATAAAGTCGATTCCCAATAATTGCTTGTATCCACGAGCTTTGTTCTTCAATATTCCGCCTAACTCATCAAGTTTCACCTTGTAAACCCATTTCAAAGTGAGTAACTTCACTTGATCTGGGCATGGGACAAGTTCCCATACTTCAAGACGTATGAATTCATTAAGTTCTGCTTGCATAGCTTCTATCCAACAGGATTGAGTAAAAGATTCTTGCCATGTCTTAGGTTCAACTTCAGTGAGAAAAGCATCAAAATGACAAAACATTGCATTTTCTTGCAACTGACTTCGTGTGGATACCGGACGATTAGGGTCACCAATAATAGAATCTATAGGATGATCCTTTGTCCACTTGCTGTCATGTTCACGAATCCGTGGATTGAAGTAAACTATAGTAGGAGCTTCCTCTGAGGTGGACGACCCGGCTTGATTAGGGTCAGGAATTGGTACACCAAAGAATGGAAGTTCACGCATATGAGCGAATTCTAAATCGTGATTGTAAAACCCGTATTTAAAATCTTCGAATATTAAATACGCGTAGTCTCAGCTCTAACTTTAATTAAACGTAAACAGTAAATGCGTAGTCCCAATTTATTTAAATACTACAACAAAATAATTATTCAGAAAATAATTATTAAGTTCAGAAAAATATTACGTAAGTATTAATTATTATACAGAAAATAACTAAATATTAACAGTAACTACGCAGTCTCATTTTTATTTAAATATTTCAAATATATGTTATTCAGAAAATACTTATTAAGTTTCAAAAATTATTACGTAGGTATTATTATTTTGTAGAAAAGAATTTTATATTTTCAGAAATAAATAAAAACATGACGAGTGTTTAAACACGAACACGCAAGTTATATGATTTTTTTAAATGAAGCAAATCGAAAACGAAATCCTAGATTTTATATGGGCTGCGTTTTAAAAAAAAAAGAACAAGAAAAGAAAACTTGGGCTTAGGAGCCCAACCCTTATTGCAAAAAAAAATATATACGGGGGTTCCCCACCTTTTCACGAATAGTAAATTGTTACAAAAAAAAAGATTAGGGTTCCTTGATTCTTGGGAGTGACCGACGGCTGAAGACAAACACAAGGGAACTAGTGTTATTTTTTTGGTCAATTGATTGGCTTTGTGTTTATAATCGACCTTTAATCACGAAAAGGTACTCACATCCGTATTTCTTTTATTTCAATCCGAATCCATATTTAACCAGGTTTGAATTCGCGAGTCCTTATGTAAACGTGAGAATTAATCAACTAATTAGTCGAGTTTGGGTTTTGTTCAATTGGCCGAGACCACCAAGGCTCTTGGTGACCCGTTCTTGTAATCAGTCACGGGCCAAGCCCCAAGCAGGGAGTAAACGAGCAGTAAGGGGCGTTTGGGTCGTATGTAGGGGGTAAAACGAGTTACAGGGGGTGTTTGGGTTAAACTCTCAGTAAGGGTGCGTTTGGATTAGAAAACAGTAAAAGGGGTGTTTGGGTCTGTGAACAGGAAATACAAAAGCAGTGGGAACCAAACTAGCAGTGGGAAAATAAAAACAAAAGCAGTGGGTACTTTTAGGACAGATTTGGGTGACACAAAAAATTAGAATCAGCGTCAGTTTAGCGACAGAGTTTCTGTCGCAGTTTTATACAGTTTTAGAATTCAGCTTTTAGTGACTCAGATTTCTGTCACTAAATGTAGTTTTTGAATTGTTTAAGTGCGACCGAGATGGGGTATCTCGATAGGCTCGGGACATAGTTAAAATAAAAAAAACGAAGATTCTTAAATTATACCTTTTATTACGTATATTCTTTTATAAACGTTTAAATTGTATTTTTTTAAATAGAATAATTAAATTATAATAGTTTGTAATATTTAAGAAGGGTATAATTTTAGTAAATGAATTAAATGATTTTGAAAACTTTATAACTTAGGAAAACCTTCTATTTTAACGGGCTACTTATTATAGTATTAAATTAACGTCAGAACACGTTTGTATCGTAACTATTAGGAGGTCGTTAAATATTAAAAAGAATTATTATAAGTTCAGATTTATAAGTTAATATACGTACAGAAGTTCAGAAATAAAATAAATAAATGAGAAGCCAAATGAATTAGTAAATTAATTATAGGCCAGTTAACTTATTACGCGTCTGTTATTTATGTAGTACCCGTGAAGTCGGAGTAGATCTTTCAGCTTTCATTCTTTTTCCGTTACTGGACACGAGGTACGGATTTTCCGTCCTTTCAGTAAGGACTTCCTTTCTATGCATGATTAGGATTCCCCATCTTCAGCCAAATGTTTTCCCCAGTATATGTTTAAGCTTATCAGTAATCATATTAATAACTAAATATATTGCCTGAGCATTATATACAAGCACGACCAGTTTATGTACTAGTTACGGAGGTACCGTAACCACGACACTAGAGGCACCGGTGTCGTGACTCACATGCAGGAGAGTGATATCCTGCATCGTCCCACTCAGCTCAGCTTGGCCATTTTATCAGTATTATTAGTGGGGCGTATGGATGCATCCTAGGCTTATATGTGTTACAAGTTATTAGGGTGAATGTGATGTGTGCTCTACATCCTTCACATTGGAGCTGATCCCTCCACCCAGCACAGTATTTAGAGGTCACCCCTCTACAGCATGACGAGGTCACCCCTCCAGTTATTCATGCACGGTTGTTACAGCACGTGACCTATATAAGCTCTGGCAAATAAAATACAGTAAATGCATGTTTTCAGAATTTATAGTTATATTTCAGTATCAGTATATATGAACCAGGTTTCTTAGATTTTATGCAGAGTTCTACCACATGTTACATATCAGTCTTACAGCTTCAGTATTCTATCGCCTATTTCATTCAGTATATTCTTATCATGCTTTATATCCGTTCACTGAGCGTTATGCTCAGCCGTAGTTCCTTTCATGTTCTAACGGCAGGTACACTAGGACGCTCTTAGGATTCGGAGAGCATGTGCATTTGGATGGAAGCTATCCAGACTTCTTACTTTATGCATTTCTTACATTGTTCCGCTTATTTGGACATTGTTTAGTCCTTTCATTCAGTATTTTATTTTTCATGTTTTGGCCTTATGTTTGGATTGCCGATGTTTGATTCCGGTATTTCCTTTATGGTCAGTTAATGTTTTAGGACATTTACCTTATGCTTTGATGACACGCCATAAATACACGTAACGGTCCACTTATCCAAGTGGGGTGTTACAGTGATCATCATCATCCTCTTCATCATCAATAGGCATGAAAGGGGTAGTTGGTTCGGGTGTTGGTTGAGAATTACTCGTTGATGGTATATCTTGACCAATTGTAGGTGTAGACGTATCTGATTGTGCTTCGGTTGCTGGAGCGACAACTTCGGTTACTGGGGCTATTACCTTAGGTTCTGGAGAAACAATAGTTGGAGGAGTAAAGAATTCATCAAAGAACGGTTGAAACAACGTATCCCAATCATTCCTATTAGGTGGTGTGAATGATGATGAAGTAGGGTTATTTGGGACAAGACCAGAACTAATGTTACTGGGTCCCATTTCATGAAGTGCGGGTTCAGAGCTGCTTTGCTCAAAAGCAATTGCTGTCAGCTCATCAAAATCAACATTCATAGTTTCGAGGATCTTACGAGACTTATGGTTGTAGATTCGGTATGCCTTCTTTGCGGGGGCGTAACCAATGAAAATACAAATATCAGCCTTTGGTTTAAGTTTTCCCAAATTGTCACCATCATTATTTGGATAGCAAAGAGAACCAAATACATGAAGATATGATAAATCTGGTACTTTTCCATGGAGAAGCTCATAAGGTGTTTTACCATGGCGTTTACGAATTAGTGACCGGTTTTGGGTGTACACTGCTGTAGATACTGCTTCCGCCCATAAAAACAATGGAGCCTTTGTGTAAATTAACATCGTTCGAGCAACTTCCATAAGTGTGCGATTTCGCCTTTCAACGACGCCGTTTTGTTGTGGAGTGCGTGCAACGGATGTTTCATGAGATATGCCAACTTCTTCATAATAATCACGGAAGATTTGATTCACAAATTCGGTTCCATTATCTGTACGAATGCGTCGGACAGTAGTGTTGAGACGCACTTGAATCATCGTGAGAAATCTGATGATGAATTTCGGTGCCTCATTTTTTGTTGTAAGAAATTTCACCCATGTAAACCGAGAGTAATCATCGACAATGACGAGGATGTACTTTTTACCACTAAGACTTTCAACACGCATTGGCCCACAAAGATCCATATGCAATAGATAAAGTTTCTCTTGGTTGGTGTCTTCCGTCTTGGGTTTGTAAGATTTCTTAGTGCTTTTCCCCATTTTACACGCGGAACACAAATGATCCTTGTGAAATGAAAGTTTAGGAAGACCACGAACAAGTTCATTTTTCGCCAAATGATTAATAGCGTCAAAGTTAAGATGAGATAACCGTCGATGCCATAACCATGACTTAGTCTTCGATGATTTGGAAAGAAGACATACGGGAGAAGCGGCCATCATGTCTTGTAGAGACAAAGTATACAAATTATTCTCTCGAGTACCTTTCAATAAATCAACCCCTTCCAAATTACGTATGAAGCATGTATGCTCTAGAAAAGCAACTTCTAGGTTTGCATCACAAAATTGTCCCACAGAAAATAAGTTGTGACCGAGACCTTCCACATAATACACTCTAGAAATTATAACATTCCCAATATGATATTCACCATAACCTATTATCTTTGCAATATGATCATTTCCAAATCTAACCGTACCAAGAAACTTACTGACGAAATTTCTGAGCTGAGAGTGATCTCCGGTCATATGCTTGGAGCAACCAGAGTCAAATACCAGAGAACAATTTGGACCACCTGTTTTCAACAACAACAGTAGACAATGCATTGGAAACTATTGGTTCTGGAGTGTTAGCATATACAGATAAGATATTATCAGAATTGCTAACAGGTTTGTGACCCTTAGATTTCCTGTGTTTTCTAATGTGAGTTTTAGCACTAACAGGTTTTACTGTTCCAACTTTCTTAGGTTTTGGATTATTCGCGGGCACTATAGTGGGAGTAGACCTATTTAAAGGGCACTTGGTTCCTACAGTAGTGTCGGTGTTCCTAGTTAAAGGACACGCTTGTGTTTTGGTAGCCTTGGTACTCCTAGTTAAAGGGCACGCTTTCTTCGCTTTAGTGGGAGTGATCCTAGTCAAAGGGCACATATTTCCTACTATAGTGAAAGTTCTACCAGTAGGGCGCCACATCCAACCAACTTGGGTTATCACTTTCCCAGTCGGTTTCCATTCTAATCCATTTTTCTGGGCATACATCTCATTCACATGGTCAATAAGGCAAGAATCATGACGACTAGAAAACATACATTCATTGAAATTCCAACATTTCAAATTAGAATTCACACTAGTCTTAGAACGTTGCACAACCGCAAAGCCTTTAGCTTTAGCTACATGATTCTTTTTATTCAAAACAGAAATAACATTCCTAGGATGGGCTTCTACTTTCTTCTTCACTTGACTACTAGATGGGGGCAAGATCCTATCATTCTTCTTGTTTCTTTTAAGCTTAGATCTGGGAGCCTTAGTAGTGGTGCTTACTCCTGTAGAAGGCAACACGGGAATATTAGAAGCTGGTTTTGATTCCGCCTTATCTTTAGTGACCAAAGTTTGAGATGGTTTAGTCCTAGGGCCCTTATTAAATGGTGTGACGGCTATAAGGTTCCTTTTGATTACACCAGATGACGATGCTGAGACAGTGGTTGCGTTATCCACAACATTCTTACCTTTTAGAGTACGAAGTGTTTCCTTTAACTCAGCCAAGACCAAATTTTTATCACAAATTTGTTCCCTCAAATCAGATATTTCCACCGACTTTCGATTCAATTGTTCAATCAAGGATTGATTCTGTGCAGTGGTATTATCACATGCGGACTTTACTGAATCGAAGAGTCGTGTATCTTTCTGTTTTAAGTTCTCAACTTTGGACAAAATCTTGGAAACTCGATTATCTAGATCAAGTTTAAAATTCTCAGCGGCCTCAAGTACGTTCACACAGTTTAGCTCCTTAGATTTCTCTATTTCTATCGGCAAAGATTTAGCAACTTTGTCACTTGGCTGACGCTGTTTTGATTGTAAATTCAATCGAAAATTCTTTTCAAAGTTTGCATCATCGATATGAACACCTTCGAATGACGTTTCAAAGATTTCTTGAATAAATTGTTTCTTGCAATCAAGCGAAATACAATGTGTTTGAATTTCATCAAAACGTTTTGAAAGCGAAGAATATGAATCTTGAAGCTTTAAAAATTCAGCGTCAGATTCGTGACAAGTACTATCTACCACATTATCCACAGATTCAACATTATGCACAATAGAATCATTATCAACACTTTTATTCACACAAACGGAAACTATATCATGAGACATCACTTGCTTCAGAAGCTGATCATTTTGGCGTGAAACCCGTTCTATTTCAAGTAAACTATTTTCATAAGCATCATCCATTTCATTGAAAACACGTCTAACTTCTTCTATTTCCAAAAGCAAATCTTGATCAATATTACTAAGACAAGCTTTAACATTCTTTACAAACGGAACAATTTCGTCTCGAAACGTAGCTCTAGTGTGCTCAAAATTCCATTCACCTTCCGTTATGGCCGAAGCCGTCGTACGTTCCAAAATGACCTTGTCAAAATCGGCTAAGTGTTGGTGTACCGCATTTAAGTTATCGGACGCCTTACTTACCGGTGGAATTAACTTTGTTAAATTCGTTTTGACAAGTGTAGGAGACGTACTAGGAGGGTTTTCATTTGACAAACTTTGGGGCACAAGAACTGTCAATTCAACTAATTCCTTTTGTAAGCGAATGCGAGTCTTTTTAGAAAATTGATCTTTATTATGTTTATCATAATCAATCGTATGGAATTTTGAAAACCTTTTAGAATGAGTGTCTTCCGCAAGTGACTGTATCTCCTCAGTACTACGAACAAAAGGTGCTTCTTTCGATTTGCCAATTATGGTCATATCATAAAGACCGGGAATATATTCCTGAGCTTGTTTTGCATAACCGGGATTAGGTGGTAAATATTGAAGACGCTTAAGTTCTAGTTCTTTAAATGATTTAGTTAAAAGATGAACCTTTTATGTGGAAGCGTATTGTTTTAAAAGCTGTTGTTCTTTGAATTTAAGAATTTTGGTAGCATTAATTTCCGATTCAAACTTTTTAGACTCGAGAGTTTCGAAATCCATTTTAAGTTTCTGAAAATCATTGACAACCGACTCTTTTGCTTTTAATTCATTGGAAAGGTTAGCTTTTAATGATTCTATTTCTTTCAAGTGTTCAATCTTTTCAAAACGAAATTGGTCAAATTCAGAATAAGTTATTTTTCAGCTTGAGGGATCATTTCAAAAGCTTTGACCTTTTCTTTATGCACCGCAAGCTCAGCAGTTAGGGTAGAATTCGTATCTACAGATTGTCTGAGTGCCATATGCATTTGATCAATAATATGTTTAGACACCATGACCAAATCATGTTGAGCATAAGATTCCATACCCGTCGTAGCATTTGGTTGAGGTTCACTCAAATGTGTTGGATTGAATACCACATCATTTGAGTTACTAGTTCCCGAATGCTCTTTGAGGTTGTCATTTTAATGCCCAACTTGATGTTGGTTATCATCATTATAATTAGATGTGGTTGGTACCTCACTGACGACATCAGAACCGTAGTGAGAGAGATTAGCAACGAGAGCAGATTGGGCAGAGTGAATATCATCACAATCCAAATCATATGCGTCAAGATCATCTGCTTGATAAGCTGCATTAGAAGTGGAAACGACTGCAATGCCTTCATTGTCTGCTGCCCCTGGGTCTGCAAGAAATGCTAACTCCTCTGAATCCAAAATCTTTCCATTTGACTGAGCATCGACCAAATACATCTTCTCACGAAACCATGCATCATCCCTCCTCCTTTTCGGCTGAGTGCATTCCCTAGCCATATGACCTTGTCCTCGGCAATTGTAGCAAGTCACAACCTTTTTAGGACCAATGGGACTTCCATTTCCATTAGCTTGTGAATTCACAGCTTGAGCATTCACCGTCCTTGTAGGAGGTTCATATGAATTTTGCCTTCCCTGAATAGGTTGCACTGTTACTTGACCATCTTGAACAGTAGCTTGTTGTCGAGGATTTGAAGAGGTGCGGAGCTGATTGTTTGTTGGTGGAAATCCTCTAGTTGCAACAAGTTTTGACAAGTAGGCAGTGAGATGGTTTAGAACATCAGCTGGCGTATCATTTGGAGTAAAGACCGATACTTGGATTGGTGGAAGTTCATTAGAGTAGAAAGCTTGTGCTGGTTGTGCTTCTATTGGAAAATATCCTTGCTGAGGAGTATAGCCCGTTGGAGAAGTGTTGGCTTGTGATGGTGATGTCTGATATGGTGGTTGTTGTGGAAAAGATTGTTGATGAACACTTTGTTGAAATGCTTGATGTGGCATCATTGGTGGTTGATAAGATGGTTGCTGATAGGTGTGTGGTGGTGGTTGCTGCAAGTATGATGGTTGTTGATAAGTATAAGCCATGTTTTGTTGAGAAGCATACATTGCAAGTGGATCATGAATTTGAGGTGTAGACAGCCGAGCCTCGATTACATGGCACTCGTGTTGTTGAAGAAAAGCTTGAAGTTGATCCACATTGGTGTTATGCAAGTCCTTAGCCAATTTAACATCCGTCACGTATTTTTTCCATTCTGAAGGAAGAGTGTTCAAATACTTGGTGTTCAATTGAAAGGTAGGAATTGCCATGCCATAGATATTGAGCTCATTCAACAATAGGGTAAATCTCAGATATTAATCATTGAGAGTCTCTCCTGGCACATAGGCAAACTTATCAAAAGTATCATAAAGCTTACACTCTCGTTCTTGTTTAGTTAACGAGGTGCCTTGCATGAGAACACGAATTCTATCCCATAACTCTTTGGCAACTTTATGTTTGCTGACGAGTTTGTAGACATCTGGAGGAAGGGCTTGGAGAATGATGTTTGTAGCTTGTTTATCACACTTGTCTTGTTTCTTAGCATCTCCAGTTAGTTCACCCGTAGTGCGAGGACGAGTAACAGCACCTTCCGTCACAGTACCATATACCAATGGTCCATTGAGCACCGATGCCCAAATTAGATGTCCATTCTCCTTGTTCAACATATAAAGTTCCATTCGGGAAGCCCATTCCTCATACATAGTCTTCACCAACATTGGTGGACGATTATCCGTACCCGAGAGGATGGACTTATCCGTAAGAGATGTGTACTCCATTTCAATAAGTTAAGATTTACAAACGTTGATCGAACAATGAGACAAAGTAAATGTGTTTGTTATTGTGAGTTGAAGTCGAGAAATAATGTTAAAATACCCTAAAATATGTTCTCGATAAACCAAAAATTCCAAGTCAAAATTACACACGTTTGAAATTTTTTAAGGAATATTTCTGGATTGTCGAATTGTTAATCGGAAAGTTGTCGGAATAAGCCTATCGGAATACCCTTGATCGGTGTCCTGGAATACTCTTGATCGGAATGTCCTAGAATACTCTTGATCGGAATGTCCTAGAATACTCTTGATCGGAATATCAAATCAGAATATGAAATCGGAATACCAAATCGGAATATCAAATCGGAATATCAAATCAGAATACCAAATCGGAATACCAAATCGGAATACCAAATCGGAATATCAAATCAGAATATCAAATCAGAATACCAAATCGAAATATCAAATCGGAATATCAAATCAGAATACCAAATCGGAATACCAAATCGGAATACCTAAACCCTATTCCGATTACACTGATCAGAATAACTATAAACCCTTTTCCGATGACCTGATCGGAATAAATCCCACTTTTCTCGGACAAAACTCAACCAATTCGTGATTTTAAGCCAAAAAATGATCAAAACACCCAAAAATTTTGTGTTTTTAGCCAAAGTAACAATACCAAATCACTACCACAACTATGTAGATGATTTGTATCAAGAAAAAACCATAAAAAACACAAAAAAAATTTGGACGTGTGTTTATATAGATCAAAAGGCTACAAAAATCAAGAACACGAACACATAAACAATACAGTCATCCCATGTCTCTTGATACCATTTGTTGGATATGTAAATCTTGCTTATGTTATTAGAGAGAGAAAGAGATAGTGAGATGGTGGAACACACACTTCTAGAGAGAGAAACAAATGTTTACTATGTGTAAAAATGAATAACCACACTACCCTCTCCATCAAAGGAGAGGGTTTATATACCCAAGCCCTTGTCATGGGCTTGGGCTTACATTTTGGTCGGCCTACACATGTTGTAGGCTAGGCTTTGGTTTGTTTGTTAAATAAAGATAAGTAACTAAACTACGAGCTATTACATGGACTATTGTTGGAGTGACCGATCCTTCTTAATACGTCAAATGTATTTCCAACAATTGTTGGAAATTCACTTTATGTGACGACATTTAAGAATTCCCATTAGTTATCATAGTCACACACGCTTAGACTAGACTAGGTACAATGTATAGTTAAGTGTTTGGTGTGTGGCTATATATACCCATCCTAGGCTTCCAAGGAGGGGTGTTGCTTGTGTTCATTTCTTGTTTAATACAACTTTTCTTTATTTCACACACAACCTCTCTTCTCTCTCTCTCAACAATGGCTTCCACCTTCCACCACCCACATAGACCACCGGATTAGAGAATAGCAAATCCACAATTGGTATCAGATCCTCGGTTTCATCCTTGGATCGTGTTCGTGTTTTCGATTTGGTGGTCTAAAAAGTTTTTTGTGTCTCGTTCTATCATTTTTTTGGTTCGATTTGTCATTTTTTTGTCACGATGTTTTGTGTTGTGGTTGTGTCGGGTCTACTTTGATGTGGTACGTTTCTATATTCTTTGAATAACTGTGATAAACGAACTAAATCATCACCACATCATCCATTTATTAATCAGTGTTCATTCTTGGTTTCATCAAATCTTTGTCCATTTTTACACGTCTTTTTGTTCCTTACATCTATCATATCTAATTTTTATTGGGAAAAGGACAGAATACAAAATAAATGGGAAGATCCACCATTTTCGGTTTTAAAACCCTTTTCCGACTGTTTTTCCGATAAATCATTCCGATGGGTTTTCCGACAGCTTATTCCGATGGGTTTTCAGATAGTCATTCCGATGGGTTTTCAGATGGACTTTTCCGATGGGGATTCCGATGATGCTTATTCCGATTATGCTTATTCCGATGGCTATTCGGATGGTTATTCCGATGGCTATACGGATAGCTATTCCGATGGGGTGTTTGATTGATTCCGATGGAGACTTAAAAACATTCCGATGGTGCATTATTTTTTCTGAAAACATTGCTTTGACTCAAAAACAACAACATTCCGATTGTGTGTTCAAATCTACTAAAAGTCAAATCTGATTTGACTCTACCAAAACCAACATATCATTTCCACCTTTTAACTCCTCAACAAATCCAACACCCTTATCTAATCATATCCCATCGTCTCCTAATCCCCCATCTCATCTAAAACTCGAACATTTAAAACAGAAACTTTGATCTCAGATTCATCTTTTCGTGTAACAACATGCAAGCCATGATCTAATCAGATCCCTACACGAAAAATTTATTTCATCATTGACCATATGTGTAGGATTTAACATCCTTTTAATTTTCGAAAACAAATTTAGATTAATAACAATCTGTTATTTTCTATATCTTTGTTTCGATTTGACTCAAACCAAAAACAACATGCAATCATTTAGAACCTACCTGAGACCAAACTGATTGATCTTGAAGTCGTTTGAATCGAAGATGATGCAAATAATAAATCTTGTTTGTGGGTTGGGCTTATGATACATAGATTTGTATCTTGATGATTTGGTGTTGTATTTATTTTAATGCGTTTGATTTGATTTGTGATTCAAAGATCGATGTATTCAATTAAAGGTGATCTGGTTTGGGACAAAGATGAGATTGAGTTAGTGTAACAGATTAGATTGAAGATGAGATTGATTTGTTATGGCTGTTTTTATTTAGATTAAAGAGACGGAGGTAAGAAATGGGGGCGGAGGAAATGATGATAGAGATTAGGATTGGTAATGTGGAGAAAGATTAGGATTTGACCTTATAATACCCTAATGAGTTGGATGGACCGGGTTCTACACATTGCAAAATGGGCCGAGCTATGTCTGTTATTGTTAGACTTACTTTTTGGTAAGCTGGCTCCTTTCACATGAGTTGGACTAGATTTATATACTTTGCTACACGCAGGGACTTAATGTGTAAAGTGTGTATAGTTTAGTTATGTTAGGCCTATAAATACCCCCATGACTCTCCATGGGGGTGTGGAAGTTTGTTTATTTTTTCCTTGTTTTCTTTCACTTGAAATAAAACACATAACATTCCTTCACCTCTCTCTAACTTTCTCTCACTAAAACTAATCATGTTCATCATGTTCATTGATCATCCCCGACCCCCCGATCTTAGGTGCCTTTTTGATGTTTGTCAATTGGTATCAGAGCTAACCAGGGGTGTCTTGTATCCGTGTGGTTTGTGTTCGTGTTATGTTTTCAGATTCGTACTTTGCTGATTCATGATTCACGGTTGGTATTTCTTTTTCTCATTTCATATCTTAAAATATCAAATCTTGTTTCATTATTATCTATTTCATATTGGCCTAGTCCCATTATATCAAGTTTTCTTTGAATCTGTGTCAAAAGTGCCTCGCCATACATCTTTGGTCAAATTTTTTGTACCTGTTTATCTGTTTTTGTCCCTTCTTTCATTGTTTATTTCTTGATTTTTTATGGTGGGGATATGGACAAAATCAAATGGAACAGATCCATTTTTTTCGGGGATTCAAAATATGGGTCAAAACCATATTGTGATGGCTACTTTCCAATGGATATTATGATGCTTACTCTGTTGGTCACATTGCGACGACTTCTTTTTCGAATTTATTCCGATGGATTTTTCTTGGAAACATTCTGATGGGTTGGGCTGTCCTCATTGCGATGGATGGCTTGATCCATCGCAATTGTAGTTAATTCGTCACGCTGCCCAAATCTTTCTGATGACATTGCGATGGTAGTCAAAAATATTATGATGGATGAAGCTTGACATTGCGATGGACTGAAATTAAAACATTACGATGGTCTCATTTATACATTGCGATGGTGCACTTTAAAAAAAAAATCTTTCCGATGACTCTTAGACCATGACGTTTAACAACATGACTCGAGACCTAACTTCACTTTTGACCGAGACCCATGACCAATCACTACAGCCATTATTCAACTTCTTCTATCAATACCAGTAATCCAAACAAATCTCTTATTACAACCAGTAACATTTTAAACCGACTCATACTCATAATCAAATCATTGACTAGACAACCACACTATCCTAATCTCAGTTTATGTTAAACGTTTTTCTTATCTTGAAAAAGGTTTTTGTGTCTAACATCTCATCACAGATTCATATACGGTTATCACCTGTGTTGATTTTCGAGATCCATAAGACTTGAGTATAACAAGCATATTAGACTCGGTCTTTATCTCGTTTTTCAATCAAAAACTGACATGAAATCGAAAATACCTACCCGCGACCTATAATAGATCTTGAAATCGTCGATTCGGTCTTACCTTGTATTATGTCAGAAAGTCTAGTTGATGGGTTTAGGATTCGATTTATGCATGTCAATGATGTGGGTTTTGTATCTATTGATGTTGTGAGGATTATCGAGATGGATATGTGCAAAGGGATTGATGATGGATTTTCGTTTGGTTTTGAGAAAAGAGATGAGATCCGGTTTTTGTTTGGCTGTGTTTATTATGAAGAAATATGGGGCGGAGGTATCTAGGCAAGTGGTTGAATTAGGTGTGTTTTGGTATATAACTGTGAGTTAAATATGGGCATGTCATGTGTGTTATAACCAAAATCGTTGACTAGTGGACTACACGTGGATCTTGAATACATACATTGCGTGAGTCACTTATAGAGATGTGGGTTATCACTTATCTCAAATTTATTGAAAACGGGTATAGAGAGTCCTTGTGGGGCGAACATTTGTTTCACATGGGGCTTATATTGGACATGTTTATTGGGCCGAATGTACCTACATATGTAATGGGCTGCACATTTTGTTCAAGATTTTGGCCTGTTACGTTTGGTTATTAATTGACGGGCCGATCACTACTCTAACCGAAGGCATATAGTGGGCCGATTAATTTTTGCAATCGGATTCAGGACGACCGTTTATATATCCGAATCTTGCTAAATTAATCATGTCGGTTTTGAGTTACGGGGTTATTGGATTGAACCGGATTTTTCGAAAGAACCGAGTAGTAAAATTGTTGTCAAGTTAAATGCTTATGGGACAGGATTTTATTACTTTGACAGGCCGTTTAAACAGTGACATTCTGGCCGGATATCCGTTTTCGATCATAACGCTTCTTCAAGAACAACAAACACAACAAACACGATATATTGCACTAAAACGATCCTTATCAAAAATTCACCTAAATTCCTAATGGCTATTACGGTTTATGTGATTACGAAGATGATTCGATGCTACTTATTTGAGGTTGAAGTGAGATTTTTCAGAGGCGTCCTTATTTTATCTTTAAAGGAGTACTTACGACTTTATAAGATAACTTGTTCGAGCATATACGGTTATGAATAAGACTTGAAGTATCTAGTTTCCATTGTCAAGGGGAGGATGGACGACGACATGAATAACAATCATTTTTTGGGAGCTTCGTTGCGGTTCTCAGTGTCACACGCACTTGCTGTTGTGGATTTCTTCAACAGATGTAGTACCTTTTCTTATACCGCCTGTTTTGGTATTGGGTACTTGATAACTGAAATTTTGCTAGTTAAAAAGTTCGTTTTCTCGGTGTCTCATCGAATTGATCTGGTTTAACTATGTGACTCAGTCGTTCTTTGGTGAAACAAAAGGTTGTGTCGTTGTAGTAATTAAAAAGTGCAAACAATTAAATGAAAATGACGTTAAAGTAAATCTAAGTCTAACTTAAAATAAAAGTGCAAGAATTTAAAAGCGTGACAGAAATTAAAAGGCACTAAAAGTAAATAACGCAAACTTAAATCTATCTAAGGCAAACTTAAAACGGAGCTAAAACTTAAAACTAAGGCAAGGCTAAAATAAATATAAGGCAAATAAACTTAAAGTGCAATTAAGTAAAAAGGTGGGAAAAGTAAAGCTTGAAAATTAAAAACAGAAAATTAAAAACAGAAACTTAAAAGAACCTGGCAAATAGCTCATCCGGAATAATACCCTCATGCGGAATAAACATTCATCCGGAATGTCACCTTTGTTCGGAATGTTTTTCTTCACTCGGAATATTAGCCAAAGCCCTTGATCCGGAATAAATTGCTTACGCGGAATATGTCACCTATCCGGAATAATCTTCTTTATTCGGAATGTTGGTCTTGATCCGGAATGTTTCCCTTGATCCGGAATAATTCTTGATCCGGAATAATATTCCGAATAGAACCCTTGATCTGGAATGTCTTAATATTCCGAATAAACTCCTTGATCCGGAATAATAAATTATTCCGGATGAACTTGTTGATCCGGAATATTATTTGATTCGGAATGAGAGGTTGATCCGGAATATTCCCTTGATCCGGAATATTCCCTTGATCCGGAATATTCTGTTGATCCGGAACTTTTGGTTGATCCGGAATATTATTCCGAATAAAGCACCTTGATTCGGAATGTTTTAATATTCCGAATAAAGCACCTTGATGCGGAATAATAAATATTCCGAATAAACTCAATTGATCCAGAATATCCAATATTCCGGATGAACACCCTTTTGATCTGAAATCTCTTGAACAGCACTTTGGTTCGGACTATTTCCTGGGAAAACAAATATGCAGCAAAGAACAAGGAAACAGAAGAAGATACGGATCTAGATAAAAATAACCAAAATCAACCACAAGATTAAATAAAACTATTCAATAAACATCTAATAATCATAAACAAACAATCCAAAACAATCAAAACTAACAAAACTAACCACAATAATCAAAACCCACTTAAATAAATCAATAAAAATCAAGAACATGAACAAATCAACATAAAGATTAAAGAAAGGAAGATAGGAGATTAACAAGATAAAGTAAAGATTGACAAGAATTAAATGGAAACTTACTTGAAATTAAAGGAATTTAAGGTGCAAGACAAGTATTTAAATTGGACAAGAAATTAAATGGACATGAATTAAATGTGCAGGAAAGTAAAATGGAAGTAATAGTGTGTCAAACTATCCAACAAAATGAAAATGATTATCCTAATGACTATATATAGGGGAGGATTAGGGAGTGCTTAGGAAGCTTCCTCCCCTCCTTCATTTCTTCTTAATTGCATGATCAAGTCCTTAAGCCTTTAATCTTTTGTTAATCTTCTTAATACTTGGACTTTGTCTTGGGATTTCTTTAAACTCGCCTTGAATTTTCTTCATAAATAAGACTCGAGTTCTTCGGCTTTAGTAAACTTCCGTCTTTTGACTTTTTCTTCGATAAATCTTCAGAATTGGTCTTGGACTTCCGTTCTTTTTGCACTCTTGACTTCTTGACTTCGTCTTTCGTCTTTTTCTTCGATAAAAGCCCGTGAATGCCCGTCTTTTCTCCACTTTTCACCTTTTCGTCCTAAATCATAACAAAAACATAAACCACGCATAATTCCGACATAAATGACATAAAATACACGTTTTGGCTCAGTTATTATTGCAATTAAGTGGTAAAAAGGATGGGTGTTTACACACCTATCAAATCCCCTACACTTGACCATTGCAATGTCCTCGTGCAATGCATTAGTTACAAAGCATGTTTATACTTTTCATCATAATCAATCCACGTTCGCCTTTATTAAAGAGATAGAAAATTGAAGAATTCAAAGTAAAGAAATCAAAAAATACCTTGGGTTTTGAAAATGCTATGAATGATCATCATCCTCAAGTTTTCACTTTCTCCAAACCAAGCTTAAAAACGAGATCATTGTTATTATAAGTTAGCAAACTAACACGAACTCATGTGGGCCAATTATTCACTTAGACTCCCTTATTCCTAGGTGTATCTCTTATATTTTATTATTGTCTTGAATGATCACGAGGATGCATTGTTGACTTATTTTGATAGTTATTTTGGCTGAAAATAAAGTGAACGATTTAATCAATAGTTAGCTAAAGGACAAAATCTTTTAAAACTGTTTCTCGGGACCTCATAAAGTTCATATCTTGGCATAACTCGCTTCGCGATTTGAGACCTTTCTCGGACCGATATTTGGCAGCGACTTCATACTTCAAATCTTGAGAGACGTTCATGAAATAATGGCCTTCTCTTCATATTAGGAATTTCTTCACTTGAAGTTTTGAGAGATTCATACTTGGACCACGACTTCTTCATTTTTCTCCAATCTTTATTTTGTACTTTGATATACAACGATCTGCCTCCTTTTTGGACTTGGATCTATTTATCCTCATACCTTGTTAGGGCCTTTTCGGATAGACTTCTCCATGACTTTTGGGGAGTTTTTGCTTTTCGTCGTGTGTCTCGATCCTTCATATTGATTTTCGATAAATGATTCTTCACATCACTTTTGGATCTTTAGCAACAAAATGTAGCCCTCATGCCTTGTTAGGGCCTTTTCGGACTCGCCAATCTTCGCATCCCGCTTCAATAAGTTATGCCTTGGCTATGAACTCTAATCATTACCGAGCAACTTTTAAACGATCTTGGGCTAGAAGCTAAGTAACTTTTCAAATCGTACAACCTTATTTATTGCAGATAAATTTATTAGCAAGCGATGGGAGAATAGGCGTATAATTAACTCACATAAATTCCCGAAATAATACCAAACTTATAATTGACTCTATCATCTCTCGTTCTCCACAGTTTAAAATCTCAAAGAATGAGACTGGTGGATGCTTAGCCTATTAAATCAAAGTTTGGGTTTTCGAGTCGTCTATAGGATCTTGCAAATCTTAGACTTTTTCAAGTTTAGAAATCGCATTTTAAAGTTCCCTTGATAAACGACTCTCTAGGATCAATTATAGGAACTTGCGAAAAGTTCTTGTTCTTAACCCGTGAGAGTTAAGACTTTCACGTTTTATAGCTCCCTATATAAAAGCCTAGCAAAACATGACTTAAACACGTTAAGGATACTAGCTAGAGTAAAATTAGATAAGTAAACTCGGGTTGAGTAAAAAAATTCATAACTTTGGAAAATTAAAACCACTTTATTAAAAGTTTATTCTAATAAGGAAAGAAAATAACTATACAAAGGGAAAAACTGATAGGCCAAAATAGATCAAAAATTTTGAAAAACGTCAAAAAATTGATTTTCCGGTTAAAATGAGGACAAATACAAGGAAAATGCAACTTAACTTTGATAGAAGTCCCCCCTACACTTAATATAAACATTGTCCTCAATGTTTAAGCATGCGGGAGTAAACTCCCCTACACTTAGGACATTGTGCACTTTGTTTAAATCTCGCTAAGGAAGAGACAACTAAAGAGATTCCTATTTTAATATTGGGAAATATAAAATAGTGAATCGAAAAGAGTTTAGGACAGAACCGGGAAAATGGGAACAACGGAATCACGGGTCGTCAAGAATCATCAAGAGTGTGTCTTTGAGCGCTCGAATCCCTGAATAGAAGAAGAGAGGAAATAGCAAACACCAACGGGTCTCCCCTACAGTTAGGATAAAGAAAGTTAAAAGATAGATACATGGGTTGCCTCCCAAGAAGCGCTTGATTTTTGTTAACCGAGTCGTGAGCCTGACTCGACCTTGATTACCATAGGAAGAAGCATGAAGCATATCCACCGGGATCAATGACATAGTTTTCGTCCATCAAATAGCACAAGCTTAAGGCGAACAAGGCAAGCCAAAGAAGAGTAGGCAAGGTTCCCTTAAGCAAAGATGGAGCACGGTGGAAGCAAGTATGGTGAGGTGCAAGCATGTCTTCAATAGTTCCAAAGATTTTTCCTTTTATTTCATCAGGTGGATACTGAGATGGCTGAAGAATATCAATACCGGGGTCGAACACCTTTTCCTTTAGGGGAAAATAACACTCAAGCTCAACAGAATGTGAAGATGATCCGCGAAGAAGATGCACAACCTCGTCCTCAGAAGGTGGACAAAGAGGTGTTAACTCATACGTGCTGCAGATCTCGGTGTCGACCGGTTGCTTCTCCTTTGAAAGAATTTTATTCAAATCTAAAGTAGGATCAAGACGATAATCTTCAAAGTCTAAAGGAGGAGCATCACTCTCATGAGGGAAGTAAGTATTGAGAAATGTAGAGAAGTCTTCCTCAAAAGAGTAATCATCTAAAGTAGGATTAAGCATGGATGACGGAGGATCTTCATCATGTGAAGAATCACTCGAAAGAGTATCGGCCTCATCAAAATCATCATAAATGGGCAGGTCGGGATACTCGGAAGTAAGGTCATCATAATCATCCGAATCTGAGCTAGAATCATCATCATAAGCATCAAAGACCGGTGTAGAATCATAAATGGGTGAAGGTTCCAAATTGGAGAGAGAATCATCCACATCATCTTCAAAAAGTGGATTATCAATGCAAGACTCGAATAGAGGATTATTGTAGATAACAAAATCATCGAGCACATTAATCATATTCGCAGATCCTCGTCCAAAGGATTTGCTTGTAAGCTTCCCCATTTTAAAAACTTGTGCATCATCCCCGACTCTTAAGATTAACTCACCTTCGGCAACATCAATAATGTATAGATTTTGCTAGGTTCAATTGTTGTTCTCGGTATCTTAACGAATTGATTTCCGGCTTAAAGTACGACTCAGTTGATTTTGGTGGAACAAATGTTTTTGGTTGTTTTTTAAAATAAAAGTGCAGAACAATTAATGTAAATGACTTTAAAGTAAATCTAAATCTAATTTAAAGTAAAGGTGCAGGTATTTAAAAGCGTGACGGAAATTAAAAGGCACTAAAAGTAAATAACGCAAACTTAAATCTAACTAAGGCAAACTTAAAACGCAACTAAAACTTAAAACTAAGGAGAGACTTAAAATAAATCTAAGGCAAGTAAACTTAAAGTGCGAGTAAGGAAAAAGGCGGGAAAAATAAAGCTTGAAATTAAAAACAGAAAATTAAGAAAACTGAAATTAAAAGAACCTGAAAATTTAGCTTATCCGGAAAAAAACCCTTATTCGGAATAAATGGCTTACTCGGAATATGTCACCTATCCGGAATAATCCTCTCTATCCGGAATAATTTTCTTATTCAGAATATTTGGCCTATTCGGAATAATTTCCCTATTCGGAATAATTTGCCTATCCGGAATGTTTGCCCTATTCGGAATATTTGGCCTATCCGGAATAATTTCCCTATTCAGAATATTTGGCCTATCCCGAATAATTTTCCTATTCGGAATAATTTCCCTATTCGGAATAATTTCCCTATTCGGAATAATTTCCCTACTCAGAATATTTGGCCTATCCCGAATAATTTCCCTATTCAGAATATTTGGCCTATCCCGAATAATTTCCTTATTCAGAATATTTGGCCTATCCCGAATAATTTTCCTATTCGGAGTATCTTCTGGGAAGATATAGTAACAGCAAACAAACACCCCGAAGAACAGGGAACAAGAAATATACACGATCTAGATAAAAATTAAGCAAAATCAATCACAAGATTAAATCAAACTAACAAATAAACATCTATTAATGATAATCAAACAATCCAAAACAACAAAACTAACTATAAAGATCAAGATAATCAAAACCCACTTAATAAATTTGACAAAAACTCAAGAACATGAACATGAATAATAAACATATAAACCAAAGATTAAAGAAAGGTAGAATGAGAGATCAAACAATAAAGATAAATAATAACAAGAATTAAAAGAACACTTACTTGAAATTAAATGGTAATTAAGGTGCAAGACAAGTATTTAAATTTGACAAGTAAATAAATGACAAGGTAATTAAAAGTGGAAGAACTAATTCTCACTATTAGCCAACAAAGGAAAATGCTAATCTCATCTAATCTATGTATAGGGGAGGTTAAGGAGTGCTTAGGAAGCTTCCTCCCCTCCTTCATTTCTTCTTAATTGCATCATTAGGTCCTTCTCTTCTTAATCTTTGGTTAATTGCACCATTAGTCCTTAAGCTTTTTAATCTTCTTAAATTTTGGACTTTAATTACTTTTGGCTCGGGATTTCTTTGGACTCGTCTTTTAATTCTTCAATAAATAAGACTTGAGTTCTTCGGCTTTTAGTAAACTTCCGTCTTTTGACTTTTTCTTCGATAAATCTTCAGAATTGGTCTTGGACTTCCGTTCTTTTTGCACTCTTGACTTCTTGACTTCGTCTTTCATCTTTTTCTTCAATAAAAGCCCGTGAATGCCCATGTTTTCTCCATTTTTCACCTTTTCGTCCTAAATCACAACAAAAACACAAACCACGCATAATTCCGACATAAAAGACATAAAATACACGTTTTGGCTCGGTTATTATTGTAATTAAGTGGTAAAAAGGATGGGTGTTTACACACCTATCAAATCCCTACACTTCACCATTGCAATGTCCTCATGCAATGCATTAGTTACAAAGCACGTTTACATTTTTCATCATAATCAATCCACGTTGGCCTTTATTAAAGAGATAGAAAACTATAAACATTCAAAGTAAAGAAATCAAAAGCATACCTTGGGTTTTGGAAATGTCATGAATAATCATCATCCTCAAGTTTTCACTTTCTCCAAACCAAGCTTAAAAACGAGATCATTGTTATTATAAGTTAGCAAACTAACACGAACTCATGTTGGCCAATTACTCACTTAGACTCCCTTATTCCTAGAGGTATCTCTTATATTTTATTGTTGTCTTGAATGATCACGAGGATGCATTGTTGACTTATTTCGATAGTTATTTAGTCCGAAAATAAAGTGAATGATTTAATCAATAGTTAGCTAAAGGACAAAATCTTTTAAAACTGCTTCTCGGGACCTCATAAAGTTCATATCTTGGCATAACTCGCTTCGCGATTTGAGACCTTTCTCGGACCGATATTTGGCAGCGACTTCATACTTCAAACCTTGAGAGACGTTCATGAAATTATGGTCTTCTCTTCATATAGGAATTTCTTCACTCGAAGTTTTGAGAGATTCATACTTGGACCACGACTTCTTCATTTTTCTCCAATCTTTATTTTGGACTTTGATATACAACGATCCGCCTCCTTTTATGACTTGGATCTATTTATCCTCATACCTTGCTAGGGTCTTTTCGGATACACTTCTCCATGACTTTTGGGGAGTTTTTGCTTTTCGCCGTGTGTCTCGATCCTTCATATTGATTTTTGATAAATGATTCTTCACATCACTTTGGATCTTTAGCAACAAAATATAGCCCTCATGTCTTGTTAGGACCTTTTTGGACTCGCCAATCTTCGCATCCCGCTTCAATAAGTTATGCCTTGGCTATGAACTCTAATCCATATCGAGCAACTTTTAAACGATCTTGGGCTAGAAGCTAAGTAACTTTTCAAATCGTACAACCTTATTTATTGCAGATAAATTTATTAACAAGCGATGGGAGAATATGCTTATAATTAACTCACATAAATTCACGAAAGAATACCAACCTTATAATTGGCTCTATCATCTCTCGTTCTCCACAATTTAAAATCTCAAGGAATGATACTCATGGATGCTTAGCCTATTAAATCAAAGTTTTGGGTTTTCGAGTCGCCTATAGGATCTTGCAAATTCTTAGACTTTTTCAAGTTTAGAAATCGCGTTTTAAAGTTCCCTTGATAAACGACTCTCTAGGATCAATTATAGGAACTTGCGAAAAGTTCTTGTTCTTAACCTGTGAGAGTTAAGACTTTCGCGTTTTATAGCTCCCTATATAAAGGCCTAGCAAAACTTGACTTAAACACGTTAAGGATACTAGCTAGAGTAAACTTAGATAAGTAAACTCGGGTTGAGTCAAAAGATTCACAACGTTTTGAAAATTAAAACCACTTTATTAAGCATTTATTCTAATAAGGAAAGGAAATAACTATACAAAAGTAAAAAACTAATAGGCCAAAATAGATCAAAAATTTTGAAAAATGTCGAAAAATTGATTTTCCGGTTAAAATGAGGGCAAATACAAGGAAAAGGCCACTTAACTTCGATAGAAGTCCCCCCTACACTTAACATAAACATTGTACTCAATGTTTAAGCATGTGGGAGTAAACTCCCCTACACTTAGGACATTGTGCACTTTGTTTAAATCTCGCTAAGGAAGAGACAAGTAAAGAGATTTCTATTTTAATATTGAGAAAATATAAAATAGTGAATCGAAAAGAGTTTAGGATAGAACCGGGAAGAAGGGAACACGGAATCACGGGTCGTCAAGAATCATCAAGAGTGGATCATTGAGCGCTCGAATCCCTGATTAAGAGAGGAGAGGAGAGGAAATAGCAAACGAACGGGTCTCCCCTACACTTAGGATAAAGAAAGCTGAAAGATAGAAACATGGGTTGCCTCCCAAGAAGCGCTTGATTTTTGATTACCGACTCGTGAGCCTGACTCGACCTTGATCATCATAGGAAGAAGCATGAAATATATCCACTAGGATCAAAGACATAGTTTTCGTCCATCAAATAGCACAAGCTTAAGGCGAACAAGGCAAGCCAAAGAAGAGTAGGCAAGGTTCCCTTAAGCAGCGATGGAGCACGGTGGGAGCAAGTATGGTGAGGTGCAAGCATGTCTTCAATAGTTCCAAAGATTTTTCCTTTTATTTCATCAGGTGGATACTGAGATGGCTGCAGAATATCGATACCGGGGTCGAACACCTTTTCCTTTAGGGGAAAATAGCACTCAAGCTCAGCAGAGTGTGAAGAAGATCCGCGAAGAAGCACAACCTCGTCCTTAGAAGGGGGACAAAGAGGTGTTAAATCATATGTGCTGCGGATATTGGTGTCGACCGGTTTCTTCTCCTTTGAAAGAATGTTCTTCAAATCCAAAGTAGGATCAAGATGATAATCTTCAAAGTCCAAAGGTGGAGCATCACTCTCATGAGGGAAGTAAGTGTTGAGAAACGTAGAGAAGTCTTCCTCAAATGAGTAATCGTCTAAAGTAGGGTCGAGTGACGGCGGAGGATCTTCATCATGTGAAGAATCGCTCGAAAGAGTATCGGCCTCATCAAAATCATCATATGTAGGCAGGTCGGGATACTGGGAAGTAAGGTCATCATAATCATCCGAATCTGAGCTAGAATCATCATCATAAGCATCAAAGATCGGTGGAGAATCATAAATGGGAGAAGGTTACAAATTGGAGAGACAATCATCCACATTATCTTGAAAAAGTGGATTATCAATGGAAGAATCGAATAGAGGATTGTTGTAGACGACAAAATCATCAAGCACATTAATCATATTCACTGATTCTCGGCCTCCAAAGGATTTACTTGTAAGCTTTCCCATTTTAAAAACTTGTGAATCATTCCCGACACTTAAGATTAACTCACCTTCGGCCACATCAACTAGAGCTCGTCCGGTTCTCAAGAATGGCCGACCAAGTATTAAAGGAATACGAGGGTCCATTTCATAATCAACTACGACAACATCGACCGGGAAAGTAAATGTGCCAACTTTAATGAACACATCTTCGGCTATACCAACGGGGTAAGCGAGAGTGCGATTTGTAAGTTCAAGAGTCATCTTTGTAGGAGTAAGGTCGGGTAATGATAGTGTTTTCCAAACACTCAAAGGCATCAAATTAATACTGGCCCCAGATCAACAAGGGCAGTAAACTCTTCTGTTTTGTTAAAAATGCACGGAAACACAAAACGACCGGGATCTCCAAGCTTTTCCAGAAGTTCTTTAAGAACAACTGCAGAGCAATTTTCATTTAAGCGTGTGTTGGCGAGCTCAATCAACTTCTCCTTCTTGCTAAGCAATTCCTTGAATGCTTTGACAAATTTCGGCATGTGGACAAGTGCTTCGAGAAAGCTAATGTTGAAGTTCATTTGAGAGATCATCTTCACATAGCTCGACACTTGAGAGTCATCCTTGGTTAGCATTTTGGTCTTGCCTAAGCGAGAAGGATATGGGATATTAGGTTTGGGTGGTGAAGGTGAAGGCGTAGCAGGTAAAGGTTGAGATGTTGAAGGGTCCTTCCTAGGAACATCGTCATGACCAGGCGGAGACGGTAATGGTGCACTAATACTAGGTGTAGGAGGAGTAGGGATAAATGGTGGTGGAGGAGGTGTAGATGATGGGGGCGGGATAGGTGGATCGACAATGGTAATTCCACTACGGGTAGTAATAGCACTCACATTTGCTCGCGGATTGGTGACGGTGTTTGAAGGTAGAGAACTCGAAGAAGAAGGTTGAGCGGCGGGCAAGAAACTAGCAAGCATATTCTTCAAATCATTTGTTTGATTGCTAAAGGAGGATTGGATATTGTCGCGAAGCTCGGATCTTATCTCATTTCCTTGCTTGGTGATATCTCCTTTCAAATTTATAATTTGGCTCTGCAGATTCTTGATTTGCTCACCTTGGGTTCTCATGATGGCTTCAACATCGGGGTTAATGGGTGGGGCTTGTTGAGCAGGTGGGTTATAAGGATTAGAAGCTCTTGGTGGGATTTGGTTGCTTCTATTGTAGTTGTTGGTGGGGTTTTGGTTTTGAGGAGAAAAACCGGGTGAAAGGTAGTTGTTTGATCGATAACTCAGCAGATTCTATCCCCTTGAGGTCGAGCTTGGTAATTTTCCGGTGAATAATTACCATAAGCGGCATACACATTTTCCGGATTTCCTTGAGTAGAAGGACAATCGGTTTATGAGTGAGTACAGCAGCATGTTTCACAAGGATTAGCAACCGCTTTAACTTGTTGTTGTTGGTTTGAAGCGAGAAGCAAGATACTTTTGCTCATTTCAGTCATCATGCGGGTGAGTTCGGTCATATCAGGGTTTGCTGAAGTAGAAGAAACATTGACTCTCAGGTTGTTCCTTGAAGAAGCGGAAGAATCCCAGTTTTTGTGGTGAGTAGTCATGTTCTCAATAAGCTCTCTACACTCCTCGGGTCTCCTTTTCATAAATGTGCCACCGACGGCTGCATTAATCGTATCACGATCACGAAAAGTCAATCCGTTGTAGAAAGTATCAATTAATGTGACTGGAAGCATGTTGTGGTTTGGACAACGATCAATCAAGACATTATATCTTTCCCAAGCATCAAAAAGAGATTCATCGGGATCTTGCATGAAACCGCTGATTTGATTGTGAAGGCTCGTGACCATGGATGGTGGAAAGTAGCGCGATAAAAAGCGTTGAGTCATGTCATCCCAAGTGTGAATAGAATTCTCCGAGAGACGATCAAACCATTTCTCGGCATGATGTGATAAGGTATGTGGGAAAAGTTGAAGGCGTAGAACATCCATTGTGGCACCAGGCAACTTCATGCTTTGGGTGATTGTAATGAACTTGTCGAGGTGTTTGTTGGCATCATCATCAGGCATTCCGGCGAATGGATTAGTTTGCACTTGCTGAATCATGTGGTGCTTCAACGAAAACTCTGGAGCCGTGATTTGCATCGGCGCAATCGGTCCTCCTCGTCCAAACATGGTAGGTTGACAAAGCTCCTCCATTGTCCGAAGATCGGGCTGTGGAAGAACATTTTTGTTATTGTTGAGGTGCGGTGGATTATTATTGTTGTTAACACCTAACATACTGAAATCTTCTCGAGTCTCGGGCTCTTGATAATTAGAAGATCTAGTACGCATACACCTACAAAGACAAAAGAAAACAATACCAAACACAAAGACAATATATATACACAATAAAAATAAAATCTTTTTGGATTTTTGAAATTTTTAATTTTTATGGATTTTTGGAAATTTTTATGCAAGAAAAATAACGCTCACGAGTGAACGATCCCAAAAAGCAACGCGTCTCTCACAGAAAACCGTTAATCTTTACGAAAAGAGCCGGCAGCGGCGCCATTTTAATGTATAGATTTTGCTAGGTTCAATTGTTGTTCTCGGTATCTTAACGCATTGATTTCCAGCTTAAAGTACGACTCAGTTGATTTTGGTGGAACAAATGTTTTTGGTTGTTTTTTAAAATAAAAGTGCAGAACAATTAAAGTAAATGACTTTAAAGTAAATCTAAATCTAATTTAAAGTAAAGGTGCAGGTATTTAAAAGCGTGACGGAAATTAAAAGGCACTAAAAGTAAATAACGCAAAGTTAAATCTAACTAAGGCAAACTTAAAACGCAACTAAAACTTAAAACTAAGGAGAGACTTAAAATAAATCTAAGGCAAGTAAACTTAAAGTGCGAGTAAGGAAAAAGGCGGGAAAAATAAAGCTTGAAATTAAAAACAGAAAATTAAGAAAACTGAAATTAAAATAACCTGAAAATTTAGCTTATCCGGAATAAAACCCTTATTCGGAATAAATGGCTTACTCGGAATATGTCACCTATCTGGAATAATCCTCTCTATCCGGAATAATTTCCTTATTCGGAATAATTTGCCTATCCGGAATGTTTGCCCTATTCGGAATATTTGGCCTATCCGGAATAATATCCCTATTCAGAATATTTGGCCTATCCCGAATAATTTTCCTATTCGGAATAATTTCCCTATTCGGAATAATTTCCCTATTCGGAATAATTCCCCTATTTGGAATAATTTTGAAAAACGTCGAAAAATTGATTTTCCGGTTAAAATGAGGTGAAATACAAGGAAAAGGTCACTTAACTTCGATAGAAGTCCCCCCTACACATAATATAAACATTATCCTCAATGTTTAAGCATGTGGGAGTAAACTCCCCTACACTTAAGACATAGTGCACCTTGTTTAAATCTCGCTAAGGAAGAGAAAACTAAAGAGATTCCTATTTTAATATTTGGAAATATAAAATAGTGAATCGAAAAGAGTTTAAGATAGAACCGGGAAAATGGGAACAACGGAATCACGGGTCGTCAAGAATCATCAAGAGTGTGTCTTTGAGTGCTCGAATCCCTGAATAGAAGAAGAGAGGAAATAGCAAACACCAACGGGTCTCCCCTACACTTAGGATAAAGAAAGCTAAAAGATAGATACATGGGTTGCCTCCCAAGAAGCGCTTGATTTTTGTTAACCGAGTCGTGAGCCTGACTCGACCTTGATTACCATAGGAAGAAGCATGAAGCATATCCACCGGGATCAAAGACATAGTTTTTGTCCATCAAATAGCACAAGCTTAAGGCGAACAAGGCAAGCCAAAGAAGAGTAGGCAAGGTTCCCTTAAGCAAAGATGGAGCACGGTGGAAGCAAGTATGGTGAGGTGCAAGCATGTCTTCAATAGTTCCAAAGATTTTTCCTTTTATTTCATCAGGTGGATACTGAGATGGCTGAAGAATATCAATACCGGGGTCGAACACCTTTTCCTTTAGGGGAAAATAACACTCAGGCTCAACAGAATGTGAAGATGATCCGCGAAGAAGATGCACAACCTCGTCCTCAGAAGGTGGACAAAGAGGTGTCAACTCATACGTGTTGCAGATCTCGGTGTCGACCGGTTGCTTCTCCTTTGAAAGAATTTTCTTCAAATCCAAAGTAGGATCAAGACGATAATCTTTAAAGTCTAAAGAAGTAAGTATTGAGAAATGTAGAGAAGTCTTCCTCAAAAGAGTAATCATCCAAAGTAGGATTAAGCATGGATGACGGAGGATCTTCATCATGTGAAGAATCACTCGAAAGAGTATCGGCCTCATCAAAATCATCATAAATGGGCATGTCGGGATACTTGGAAGTAAGGTCATCATAATCATCCGAATCTGAGCTACAATCATCACCATAAGCATCAAAGACCGGTGGAGAATCATAAACGGGTGAAGGTTCCAAATTGGAGAGAGAATCAACCACATCATCTTCGAAAAGTGGATTATCAATGCAAGACTCGAATAGAGGATTATTGTAGTGACAAAATCATCGAGCACATTAATCATATTCGCAGATTCTCGTCCAAAGGATTTGCTTGTAAGCTTCCCCATTTTAAAAACTTGTGCATCATCCCCGACTCTTAAGATTAACTCACCTTCGGCAACATCAATAATGTATAGATTTTGCTAGGTTCAATTATTGTTCTCGGTATCTTAACGAATTGATTTCCGGCTTAAAGTACGACTCAGATGATTTTGGTGGAACAAATTTTTTTGGTTGTTTTTTAAAATAAAAGTGCAGAACAATTAAAGTAAATGACTTTATAGTAAATCTAAATCTAATTTAAAGTAAAGGTGCCGGTATTTAAAAGCGTGACAGAAATTAAAAGGCACTAGAAGTAAAAAACACAAACTTAAATCTAACTAAGGCAAACTTAAAACGCAACTAAAACTTAAAACTAAGGAGAGACTTAAAATAAATCTAAGGCAAGTAAACTTAAAGTGCGAGTAAGGAAAAAGGCGGGAAAAATAAAGATTGAAATTAAAAACAGAAAATTAAGAAAACTGAAATTAAAAGAACCTGAAAATTTAGCTTATCCGGAATAAAACCCTTATTCGGAATAAATGGCTTACTCGGAATATGTCACCTATCCGGAATAATCCTCTCTATCCGGAATAATTTCCTTATTCGGAATATTTGTCCTATTCGGAATAATTTCCCTATTCGGAATAATTTGCCTATCTGGAATGTTTGCCCTATTCGGAATATTTAGCCTATCCGGAATAATTTCCCTATTCAGAATATTTGGCCTATCCCGAATAATTTTCCTATTCGGAATAATTTCCCTATTCGGAATAATTTCCCTATTCGGAATAATTTCCCTATTCGGAATAATTTCCCTATTCAGAATATTTGGCCTATCCCGAATAATTTCCCTATTCAGAATATTTGGCCTATCCCGAATAATTTCCCTATTCAGAATATTTGGCCTATCCTGAATAATTTTCCTATTTGGAATATCTTCTGGGAAGATACAGTAACAGCAAACAAACACCCCGAAGAACATGGAACAAGAAATATACACGATCTAGATAAAAATTAAGCAAAATCAACCACAAGATTAAATCAAACTAACAAATAAACATCTATTAATGATAATCAAACAATCCAAAACAACAAAACTAACTATAAAGATCAAGATAATCGAAACCCACTTAATAAATTTGACAAAAACTCAAGAACATGAACATGAATAATAAACATATAAACCAAAGATTAAAGAAAGGTAGAATGAGAGATCAAACAATAAAGATAAATAATAACAAGAATTAAAAGAACACTTACTTGAAATTAAATGGTAATTAAGGTGCAAGACAAGTATTTAAATTTGACAAGTAAATAAATGACATGGTAATTAAAAGTGGAAGAACTAATTGTCACTATTAGCCAACAAAGAAAAATGCTAATCTCATCTAATCTATATATAGGGGAGGTTAAGGAGTGCTTAGGAAGCTTCCTCCACTCCTTTATTTCTTCTTAATTGCATCATTAGGTCCTTCTCTTCTTAATCTTTGGTTAATTGCACCATTAGTCCTTAAGCTTTTTAATCTTCTTAAATCTTGGACTTTAATGACTTTTGGCTCGGGATTTCTTTGGACTCGTCTTTTAATTCTTCAATAAATAAGACTTGAGTTCTTCGGCTTTTAGTAAACTTCCTTCTTTTGACTTTTTCTTTGATAAATCTTCAGAATTGGTCTTGGACTTCCGTTCTTTTTGCACTCTTGACTTCTTGACTTCGTCTTTCATCTTTTTCTTCAATAAAAGCCCGTGAATGCCCGTGTTTTCTCCATTTTTCACCTTTTCGTCCTAAATCACAACAAAAACGCAAACCACGCATAATTCTGACATAAAGACATAAAATACACGTTTTGGCTCGGTTATTATTGTAACTAAGTGGTAAAAAGGATGGGTGTTTACACACCTATCAATCAACTAGAGCTCGTCCGGTTCTCAAGAATGGCCGACCAAGTATTAAAGGAATACGAGGGTCCATTTCATAATCAGCAACGACAAAGTCGACCAAGAAAGTAAATGTGCCAACTTTAATGAACACGTCTTGCGCAATACCAACAGGGTAAGCGAGAGTGCGATTTGCAAGCTCAAGGGTCATCTTTGTTGGAGTAAGGTCGGGTAATGATAGTGTTTTCCAAACACTCAAATGCATAAGATTATTACTGGCCCCGAGATCAGCAAGGGCAATAAATTCTTCGGTTTTGTTGAAAATGCAAGGCAACACAAAACGACCGGGATCTCCAAGCTTTTCCGGAAGTTCTTTAAGAATAACTACAGAGCAGTTTTCATTTAAACGTGTGTTGGAGAGCTCAATCAACTTCTCCTTCTTGTTAAGCAATTCCTTGAATGCTTTCACAAATTTCGGCATGTGGACAAGTGCTTCAACAAGGCTAATGTTGATGTTTATTTGAGAGAGCATCTTCACATAGCTCGACACTTGAGAGTCATCCTTGGTTAGCATTGTGGTCTTGCCTAGCCGTGAAGGATAAGGGATATTGGGTTTGGGTGGTGAAGGTGTAGGTGTAGGTAAAGGTTGAGATGTTGAAGGGTCCTTCTTTGGAACATCGTCATGACGAGGTGGAGACGGTAATGGTGCACTAATACTAGGTGTAGGAGGAGTAGGGATAAATGGTGGTGGAGGAGGTGTAGATGATGGGGGTGGGATAGGTGGTCCTACGATGGTAACTCCACTACGGGTAGTAATAGCACTCATATTAGCTCGCGGATTGGTGACGGTGTTTGAAGGTAGAGAACTCGAAGTAGAAGGTTGAGCTGTGGGCAAGAATCTAGCCAGCATATTCTTTATATCATTCGTTTGAGTGCTGAAGGAGGATTGAATATTATCTCGAAGCTCGGATCTAATGTCATTTCCTTGCTTGGTAATATCTCCTTTCAAATTGATAATTTGGCTCTGCAGATTCTTGATTTGCTCACCTTGGGTTCTCATTATGGCTTCAACATCCGGATTAATGGGTGGGGCTTGTTGAGCGGGTGGGTGATAAGGATTAGAAGCTCTTGGTGGGATTTGGTTGCTTCTATTGTAGTTGTTATTGTTGGCGGGGTTTTGGTTTTGAGGAGAAAAACCGGGGGAAAGGTAGTTGTTTGATCGGTAACTCAGCAAATTTCTATCCCCTTGAGGTCGAGCTTGGTAATTTTCTGGTGAATAATTACCATAAGTTGCATACACATTTTCCGGATTTCCTTGTGTAGAAGGACAATCAGTGTATGAGTGTGGACCACCGCATGTCTCACAAGAAGGTGCAACCGCTTTCAGTTGTTGTTGTTGGTTTGAAGCGGAAAGCAAGATACTTTTGTTCATTTCGGTCATCGTGCGGGTGAATTCGGTCATATCAGGGCTTGCTGAAGTAGAAGAAACATTGACTCTCGGGTTGTTCCTTGAAGAAGCGGAAGAATCCCAGTTTTTGTGGTGAGTAGTCATGTTCTCAATAAGCTCTCTACACTCCTCGGGTCTCCTTTTCATAAATGTGCCACCGGCGGCTACATTAATCGTATCACGATCACGAAAAGTCAATCCATTGTAGAAAGTATCAATCAATGTGACAGGGAGCATGTTGTGGTTTGTACATCTATTCGATCAAGACAATATATCTTTCCCAAGCATCAAAAAGAGATTCATCGGGATCTTGCATGAAACCGCTGATTTGATTGCGAAGGCTCGTGACCATGGATGGTGGGAAGTAGCGCGACAAAAAGCTTTGAGTAATGTCATCCCAAGTATGAATAGAATTCTTCGGGAGACGATCAAACCATTTCTCGGCATGATGTGATAAAGTATGTGGGAAGAGTTGAAGGCGAAGAACATCCATTGTGGCACCAAGCAACTTCATGCTGTGGGTGATTGTAATGAACTTGTCGAGGTGTTTGTTGGCATCATCATCAGGCATTCCTCGAAAAGGATTTGTTTGCACTTGCTGAATCATATGGTGCTCCAACGAAAACTCCGGAGCCGTGATTTGCATCGGTGCAATCGGTCCTCCTCGTCCAAACATGGTAGGTTGACTAAGCTCCTCCATTGTCCGAAGATCGGGCTGTGGATGAACATTGTTGTTATTATTGAGGTGTGGTGGATTATTGTTGTTGACACCTGCCATACTTAAATCTTCTTGAGTCTCGGGCTCTTGATAATTGTAAGATCTAGTACGCATACACCTACAAAGGCAAAAGAAAACAATACCAAACACAAAGAGAATATATATACACAATAAAAATAAAATCTTTTTGGATTTTTTAAATTTTTTATTTTTATGGATTTTTAACAATTTTTAATTTTTATGAGTTTTTTTTAAAAATTTTTGAGCAAGAAAAGTAACGCTCACAAGTGAACGGATCCCAAAAAGCAACGCGTCTCTCACAAAAACCGTTAATCTTTACGAAAAGAGCCGGCAGCGGCGCCATTTAATATTGTAAACAATTTTAAATGAAAATGACGTTAAAGTAAATCTAAGTCTAACTTAAAATAAAAGTGCAAGAATTTAAAAGCGTGACAGAAATTAAAAGGCACTAAAAGTAAATAACGCAAACTTAAATCTATCTAAGGCAAACTTAAAACGCAGCTAAAACTTAAAACTAAGGCAAGGCTAAAATAAATCTAAGGCAAATAAACTTAAAGTGCAATTAAGTAAAAAGGCAGGAAAAGTAAAGCTTGAAAATTAAAAACAGAAAATTAAAAACAGAAACTTAAAAGAACCTGAAAAATAGCTCATCCGGAATAATACCCTCATGCGGAATAAACATTCATCCGGAATGTCACCTTCGTTCGGAATGTTTTTCTTCACTCGGAATATTAGCCAAAGCCCTTGATCCGGAATAAATTGCTTACTCGGAATATGTCACCTATCCGGAATAATCTTCTTTATTCGGAATGTTGGTCTTGATCCGGAATGTTGCCCTTGATCCGGAATAATTCTTGATCCGGAATACTATTCCGAATAGAACCCTTGATCCGGAATGTCTTAATATTCCGAATAAACTCCTTGATCCGGAATAATAAATTATTCCGGATGAACTTGTTGATCCGGAATATTATTTGATTCGGAATGAGAGGTTGATCTGGAATATTCCCTTGATCCGGAATATTCTGTTGATCTGGAACTTTTGGTTGATCCGGAATATTATTCCGAATAAAGCACCTTAATTCGGAATGTTTTAATATTCCGAATAAAGCACCTTGATGCGGAATAATAAATATTCCGAATAAATCAATTGATCCGGAATATCCAATATTCCGGATGAACACCCTTTTGATCTGAAATCTCTTGAACCGCACTTTGGTTCGGAATATTTCCTGGGAAAACAAATATGCAGCGAAGAACAAGGAAACAGAAAAAGATACGGATATAGATAAAAATAACCAAAATCAACCACAAGATTAAATCAAACTATTCAATAAACATCTAATAATCATAAACAAACAATCCAAAACAATCAAAACTAACAAAACTAACCACAATAATCAAAACCCACTTAAATAAATCAATAAAAATCAAGAACATGAACATGAACAAATCAACATAGAGATTAAAGAAAGTAAGATAGGAGATTAACAAGATAAAGTAAAGATTGACAAGAATTAAATGGAAACTTACTTGAAATTAAAGGAATTTAAGGTGCAATACAAGTATTTAAATTGGACAAGAAATTAAATGGACATGAATTTAAATGTGCAGGAAAGTAAAATGGAAGTAATAGTGTGTCAAACTATCCAACAAAATGAAAATGATTATCCTAATGACTATATATAGGGGAGGATTAGGGAGTGCTTAGGAAGCTTCCTCCCCTCCTTCATTTCTTCTTAATTGCATTATCAAGTCCTTAAGCCTTTAATCTTTTGTTAATCTTCTTAATACTTGGACTTTGTCTTGGGATTTCTTTAGACTCGTCATGAATTTTCTTCATAAATAAGACTCGAGTTCTTCGGCTTTAATAAACTTCCGTCTTTTGACTTTTTCTTTGATAAATCTTCAGAATTGGTCTTGGACTTCCGTTCTTTTTGCACTCTTGACTTCTTGACTTCGTCTTTCGTCTTTTTCTTCGATAAAAGCCCGTGAATGCCCGTGTTTTCTCCACTTTTCACCTTTTCGTCCTAAATCACAACAAAAATACAAACCACGCATAATTCCGACATAAATGACATAAAGTACACGTTTTGGCTCGGTTATTATTGTAATTAAGTGGTAAAAAGGATAGGTGTTTACACACCTATCAGTACTTTAGAGAGGTTGTACCTTTTTAATACCGCCTTTTGGTATGGGTACGTTTAAGACTTATCTGCATTGCTCTTCATTCTACTATAGTGCAAGCTTAAGTTCAAGTTTGGGGAATTCTACTTCAGTTTCAAGTTTGGATTATCGGGTTATCTTCATCAGTGGTCACTATCAATAGCCAACAGAATTGATAAGGGGATTCAGTTCGGGGTGATCAAGAGAGAATTTTGTTTAGAGAGATATTGTTGACATCTTCTTACATAGTATTGGTTACTAAGTAAGCGGTTCCAGTTGGCATACCACGTACACACATGAAGGATGATTCCCTTAATAGGTATCATCCTGGAGGGAGAAATGTGTACAAGCGGGGTCATTTGACTTTGGTGTTACCGTTTCTACATAGAGGGATAAGTTGACTACATTCGGGACTTAATTGAATTTGATGTGGCAACTTTTTATCATCATTGTCCTGTCAGGAGAAATGTGCATTTTCGGGACTTAATTGACTTTGGTGCTACAATTTGACTTCATGTTTAGGATAGAGTGTGTACTTCTGGTAATCTATCATAGAATCAAGACTGGGATTGCTTCAAAATGTGAGAAAATGTTGATGACACTATCACCTCCCATAGATTTCCTCTGAAGGATCTGTTTGGGAGGGAGCAGTCTTTACTGCTTGTTTTATGAAAGGCCTTCTAGTTGGGAGGGAGTAAAACTCAACTAGATTCTACAAAGCTAAAGAAATAGAGCTGGAGTATTCAAGAAGATGAAGGTCGCTGAAGACTGTCTCAAGGAATGCTGGAATACAAGCTTATCACTTTTCTTTATTTTTGCTTGTAGGAATCATTGTAACCAACTCACGTGAGTCATCATCTTAGAGGGAGATTGTTAGACTTACTTTTTGGTAAGCTGGCGCCTTTCACGTGAGTTGGACTAGATTTATATACTTTGCTACACGCAGGGACTTAATGTGTAAAGTATGTATAGTTTGGTTATGTAAGGCCTATAAATACCCCCATGACTCTCTATGGGGGTGTGGAAATTTGTTTATTTTTTCCTTATTTTCTTTCACTTGAAATAAAACACATAACATTCCTTCACCTCTCTCTAACTTTCTCTCACTAGAACTAATCATGTTCATCATGTTCTTTGATCATCCCCGACCCCCCGATCTTAGGTGCCTTTTTGATGTTTGTCAGTTATGTTAACTTTTAGACAAAAATTTATTTTGGACATATTTTTATGTCAAATTTAATTTTGGACAAAATTTGTGTTGTTAAGTTACATAATCGAGACGAGATAGAGTAACAAAGTGACGAGACAAAAAGACATGACAAAGTGACAAGACAATATGACGAGACAACGTGACAAAATTTATTTTGACGAGACCAAGAAAAAATTGGCGATTTTTTAGTGGCTAAGGACTCGTTTGATCGGGTATAAATTATGTGAAGTTGGAGACGGATTTTTCGAAGGCGTGCACTTATTTTATCTTTCAAAGATAACTTGCTCGTGCTTAATCTTAGAATGAAGACTTGTTCATCTAGTTTCTGGGTTCGGGGTGGATGGTTGATGAGTCGGATAACTATCACTTAAAGGGGTTACATTGTGGTACTCAGTGTCACGCGCTTAGTCGACGTGGATAATTTCAAGAGGTGTTGTGCCTTAGACTTCTTCAGTGATGCATTGGGTACTTAGAGATTTCTCCATCGTTCTTCATTCAACAATTGTGAAAGCTTAAGTCACAAGGTCGAAGGATTTTTATTCAGTTTCATGTTTGATGTATCTGGTTCATTCTATCAGTGGTCACTTCAAATTGCTTTCAAGTGGGTTGGTAAAGATAGCCGTGGAGAGTTTATGAGTAGAGATTTTCGATCAACAACTGATTCTCACAAAATATATAATTCAGCTTATTTATTATTCTCACGAGATTTCAGGTTCATGTGCGTACGATTTATTGATGGTTCCGAGGTTTCGAAACCATCAAAGGGGAAGAAGAAGACACATTGAACGCACAACGAGTACACGTGATGAACTTCATACCTTCTTTTGATTTGAAGACATTCTGGGATGATATTTGTCATAGCCGCAGAGAAAATCAGTGTTTTAACTCGTGGCGTTATCAATCTATAAACGGTACACTACTGATTCGATGTTTAATTGTTTGGTTGTTGCAATTATTCATCATCATTATCCTATATGGAGAGATATGCATTCCCGGGACTTAATTGACTCTGGTGCATCTCCGGAAGAAGATATGTGTATTTCTGGGAGTTAATTGACTCTGGTGTAACGATGTCAACTTCATAAATGGGATAAAGTGTCTACTTCAGTATTTGAGCTTCATACTTGGGATTGGTTTATTTTCTTCAACTATGTGGGGGAAGAAATGTCTTGGTTCTTTCTAGTATGCATAACTTGAACTATTAGGGGGAAGAAAAATTCAGAAGAATTATTTCAAGCGTGAGAACAGAAGTTGTTGATCTACTTGGTGTGCCCCTTACTTTCAATCCCTCATAGAAACGTTATCATGTTATATGATGGGATTTGCTTGTTAAATTCCATTGTGCGCTTAATCATTCTAAGCTTTATTGAAAGCTTTGAAGTTGCTTACGAGGATTGTTGGTTTAGGGGGAAGCTATTCAAAAGCTTCTACATCAAGTTTATGTGGCATGAATTAGGGGGAAGTTAATTCAGAAGCTTCTCCTTAACCAGAAGTATATGGATTACTTAGCTCGTGTCGTTACAGTATTTCTACTACAAGTTACTTTAAAGATGAGTCGTTTTGAAGTCAAAGGCCTCAGAAGACATCATCAGCATTGGACGCTTCATGAAAGCTTTTGTTCTTAATCATTATGTACTTGTTAGGAAAAATATTGTAAGGAATTCTACACGTCGTCCCATGGGGGAAGATTGTTGGAAATTCACTTTATGTGACGACATTTAAGAATTCCCATTAGTTATCATAGTCACACACGCGTAGACTAGACTAGGTACAATGTATAGTTAAGTGTTTGGTGTGTGGCTATATATACCCCTCCTAGGCTTACAAGGAGGGGTGTTGCTTGTGTTCATTTCTTGTTTAATACAACTTTTCTTTATTTCACACACAACCTCTCTTCTCTCTCTCTCAACAATGTCTTCCACCTTCCACCACCCACCTAGACCATCGGATTAGAGAATAGCAAATCCACAGTTCTCATTTTATCAACGGTAATAAAACTGAAAAGTTGGTAGTGCCATTAGAATGGATTGGTTGATTATGACATGATTTCATTGTCTTAATTGATGGAAACTCGAGTAGAATTCCCCTAAAAGATAAGATGTTGATTATCAAAAGTGAACTAAATAATTCTTGATGGGTGACCATATCCTGCATTTAGGCTTGAAGTTATACCATGAATAGTGATGAACTAGTCATAGATCTTGTAATCTAGAAAGAACTTAAAGTAAATTTATTAAAAGATGTTCCTATTTATCTGAGACCTTCTAAAGTATTTGCTGATGAATTACCTAGACTTTCGCCATTAAGTCAAGTTGAATTTGGTATTGATTATATTCTCGGTGCTACACCTATGGCGTGTGCACCCTACTTCAGCACCATCCGAATCGAAAGAGTTACCGTGCAACTGAGAGAGTTGTCAAAAAATCTTTTATTCTGCCGAGCTCTTCATCATGAAGTGCTATGGTGTTATCATTCCTTATATTTGTTGATTACCGTGAACTAGGTAAATTGACGATCAAAATCTATATCCATTACCCAAGATGGAAGATTTGTTCGATCATTTACAAGGTTCTAGCGTATATTCAAAAATTTGATCCACGGCATGGTTATCATCAACTTCGCGTCCGCAAAAAAGATTATCTATTCTAATCACTACATCCAGAACTTGTAAAGAACATTATGAGTTTCATGTTATGTCGTTTGGATTGACCAATGCACATGTAGCATTCATAAATTTGGTGAATCACGTGTGTAGGCTGTAATTTGATAAATTCATGTGTATGATCATTAAGGACCATCTGTTTGTTTCTAAGAATAAGAAGGAGTTAATAATCATTTATAGACTTCCCTGAGTTGGCCGAGCAATGAAAACTTGTACCTTGAGTATTTAACATGTGATTTAAGGCTTAATCCTTCACATTATTTGACCATGTGATTAATAGATAATGGAATCTATATTGACTCTTCAAAGATTAGAGCCATTAAGGCTTTGGGTTATACCAAAAAGGAAGTGCAAAAATGTTTTGACAGATATTTTATCAAAGGATTATTACGAGATTATTCCCTCACACCCAGATCATTTAATTAAACTCCTTTATGAGTAAATGTTTGTGTATACCTCAAGACAACCTAAGAAGGATTGAGGAAACCATTTAAACCATGACTTAGAATTTGAAACGACAATTTTTGCTTTTCAACTAAGAAAATTTTGACCAAAGTGTAAACAAAGATTTTTCGAACATTTATAGACCTTATTAATTATTCTTGATAAATCAACAAAAATCGTGTTAACTAAATTCAAATTTATTTTGAACATTTTTCTATAAATGGACGAACTGAGAAAAAAAAATTTACGTTTACATTTCATAAATTAAATATTTATTATTTAATTACTTGTAATATTTATCGATGGTCTAAACGTCGGACTGAGCAAAACTAATAAGGATAATAGTGGAGATGAAACTAAAACTTAGAAAATGTAAAGAAAGAATTTTTAATGAATACGGTCATGATATTTATTTCATTGGGGAAGGTGAATGTAGATACCGACACATTATGTAGAAAGGATAAAGAACCAATTAGGATGTGCTCCTTAGTATGGACCGTGCAGAATAATTTGCCTGAGCAAATTAGAAATAACTGATTAAAGAACCAATTAGGATGTGCTCCTTAGTATGGACCGTGCAGAATAATTTGCCTGAGCAAATTAGAAATAACTGATGCTTGTAAGAAGGATAAAATATAGATAATAAAAAGGGGTTCGCGGCTAATGTGAACCATTAGAAATGAGAGCCGATGGCGTTAAATGTTTAAAAGGCCGCTTGTGGTTGCCTAAATATGGAAGATTTCGAGATTTAGTCATGTTGGAATCTCATAAGATTAAGTATTCTATTCATGCCATTTCTGATTAAATGTATCTTATCTGAAGAAGGTGTACTGATCGTCAAATATGAAAGTAGACATCGCAACATACGTTGGCACTTGTCTAACTTTTGCGAAGGTCAAGGCTGAACGCCAAAAATCCATAAGGATTGCTTCTACAACTTATAATTCTTGTTTGGAAGTGAGATAGAACCACCATGGATTTTTATCACAAATTTTCCAAGGTCATCATCTGGATCTGATTCGATTTGGGTCATCGTCGATAGACTGACCAAATCTGCTAATATCATTCCCGTTAATGATAGATTCTCGATGGAGAAGTTAACTCATTTATATTTAAAGGAGTTGAGTAAGCATGGTGTGCCTGTATCGATCATCCCTATCAAGATCCTCGCTTCGCATCGAATTTCTGGAGATTCCTTCAGAAGTCATTGGGAATGATATAAAGCTTTTGGCCCGTATAAAAGTTAAAGTTCGAAGTAGTGGTCTAATCGAATTGATCTAGGTTATATGTGCGACCTTGCTGTTCTTTGGTGAAACAAAAGTGTGTCGTTGTAGTATTTAAAATAAAAGTGCAAAACAATTAAAGTAAATGACTTAAAAGTAAAATGTAAGTCTAATTTAAAATAAATGGTGCAAGTAATTAAAAGCGAGGCTAAAATTAAAGGGCACTAAAGTAAAATAACGCAAACTTAAATCTAACTAAGGCAAACTTAAAACGCAACTAAAACTAAAAACTAAGGCAAGGCTAAAATAAATCTAAGGCAAATGAACTTAACGCGCGACTAAGTAAAAAGGCGGGAAAAACAAAGTTCGAAATTAAAAGGCAGAAACTTAAAAACTAAAATTAAAGAAACTGAAAATTAGCTCTATTCGGAATAAAACTCTATCCGGAATGTTAGGCTTACTCGGAATGTTTTCCTATCCTTAATATTGTCACCTATTCGGAATATGAACTTTATCCGGAATAAACTCCCTATGCGGAATATAAGTCCATTCGGAATAAAAGTTCTATGCGGAATAACACAAGCTATTCGGAATAATCACTCCTATTCGGAATAAGGACCCTTATGCGGAATCTTGGCCCCTACCCGGAATATCAAGCCTATGCGGAATATTATACCTATGCGGAATGAAAACCTTATTCGGAATAAAAGTCCCTATTCGGAATAAAAACCTTACTCGGAATAAATACCCTATTCGGAATAACACCCCTATCCGGAATGTAACCCCTATTCGGAATATTTATCTTACTCGGAATAAAGGCTTCTATTCGGAATCTTAGGCCTACTCGGAATAATGGATATTCCGAATAGAGTACAGAGGATAAAACCTTGATACGGAATGCTCTTGGCTTGTGTACCTGGGAAAGATTCGATCCTGCAAACACAAAAACTAACAACCGAAGAACAAGGAAAAAGGAATAAAACGAATCTAATCAAAATAAAGCTAAAGCAACCACAAGATTAAATCAAACAAACAAATAAACATATACTAATGATAAACAATTAATCCAAAATAATCAAACTCACAAAACTAAACAACATAATCAAAACCACTTGATCAATGTAAGAAAAAAAAGAACATGAACATAAACATAAACAATAAGAATCAAAGATTAAGAAAGGTAGAATGAGATTAACAAGACAAAGATAAAGATTAACAAGAATTAAAAAGAAAAACTTACTTGAAATTAAATGGTAATTAAGGTGCAAGACAGGAATTTAAATTTGACAAGTATTTAAATGACAAGGTAATTAAAAGTGGAAGAACTAATTGTCACGATTAGCCAACAAAATGAAAATAATTAAGATCTAATCTATATATAGGGGAGGATTAGGAAGCTTCCTCCCCTTCTTCATTTCTTCTTAATTGCGTCATTAGGTCCTTAAGCCTTTAATCTTCATTAATTGCACCATTAGTCCTTTTTCCTTCTAATCTTCTTTAAACTTGGAGTCTAATGACTTATGGCTCGGGATTTCTTTTGAACTCGTCTTTTAATTCTTCAATAAAATAGACTTGAGTTCCTCGGCTATTAGTAAACTTCCGTCTTTTAACTTTTTCTTCGATAAATCTTCAGAATTGGTCTTGGACTTCCGTTCTTTTTGCACTCTTGACTTCTCGACTTCATCTTTCATCCTTTTCTTCAATAAAAGCCCGTGAATGCCGTGTTTTTCTCCACTTTTCACAATTTCGTCCTAAATCACAACAAAAACACAAACCACGCATAATTCCGACATAAAAGACATAAAATACACGTTTTGGCTCGGTTATTATTGTAATTAAGTGGTAAAAAGGATGGGTGTTTACACACCTATCAAATCCCCTACACTTGACCATTGCAATGTCCTCATGCAATGCATTAGTTACAAAGCACGTTTACGTTTTTCATCATAATCAATCCACGTTGGCCTTTATTAAAGAGACAGACAATAACAAACATTTAAAGTAAAGAAATCAATAACATACCTTGGGTTTTGAAAATGTCATGAATAATCATCATCCTCAAGTTTTCACTTTCTCCAAACCAAGCTTAAAAACGAGATCATTGTTATTATAAGTTAGCAAACTAACACGAACTCATGTGGGCCAATTATTCACTTAGACTCCCTTATTCCTAGGTATATCTCTTATATTTTATTATTGTCTTGAATGATCACGAGGATGTATTTTTTACTTATTTCGATAATTTATTAAGGCCGAAAATAAAGTGAATGATTTAATCAATAGTTAGCTAAAGGACAAAATCTTTTAAAACTGCTTCTCGGGACCTCATAAAGTTCATATCTTGGCATAACTCGCTTCGCGATTTGAGACCTTTCTCGGACCGATATTTGGCAGCGACTTCATACTTCAAATCTTGAGATACGTTCATGAAATAATGGCCTTCTCTTCATAATAGGAATTTCTTCTCTTGAAGTTTTGAGAGATTCATACTTGGACCACGACTTCTTCATTTTTCTCCAATCATTATTTTGGACTTTGATATACAACGATCCACCTCCTTTTATGACTTGGATCTATTTATCCTCATACCTTGCTAGGGTCTTTTCGGATACACTTCTCCATGACTTTTGGGGAGTTTTTGCTTTTCGTCGTGTGTCTCGATCCTTCATATTGATTTTTGATAAACGATTCTTCACATCACTTTGGATCTTTAGCAACAAAATATAGCCCTCATGCCTTGTTAGGGCCTTTTTGGACTCGCCAATCTTCGCATCCCGCTTCAATAAGTTATGCCTTGGCTATGAACTCTAATCCATACCGAGCAACTTTTAAACGATCTTGGGCTAGAAGCTAAGTAACTTTTCAAATCGTAAAACCTTATTTATTGCAGATAAATTTATTAGCAAGCGATGGGAGAATATGCTTATAATTAACTCACATAAATTCCCGAAAGAATACCAAACATATAATTGACTCTATCATCTCTCGTACTCCACAGTTTAAAATCTTAAAGAATGAGACTCGTGGATGCTTAGCCTATTAAATCAAAGTTTTGGGTTTTCGAGTCGCCTATAGGATCTTGCAAACTCTTAGACTTTTTCAAGTTTAGAAATCACATTTTAAAGTTCCCTTGATAAACGACTCTCTAGGATCAATTATAGGAACTTGCGAAAAGTTCTTGTTCTTAACCCGTGAGAGTTAAGACTTTCGCGTTTTATAGCTCCCTATATAAAAGCCTAGCAAAACTTGACTTAAACACGTTAAGGATACTAGCTAGAGTAACTTAGATAAGTAAACTCGGGTTGAGTCAAAAGATTCACAATGTTTGAAAATTAAAACCACTTTATTAAGCATTTATTCTAATAAGAAAAGAAAATAACTATACAAAGGGAAAAACTAATAGGCCAAAATAGATCAAAAATTTTGAAAAATGTCGAAAAATTAATTTTCCGGTTAAATTGAGGACAAATACAAGGAAAAGAGCCACTTAACTTCGATAGAAGTCCTCCCTACACTTAATATAAACATTGTCCTCAATGTTTAAGCATGTGGGAGTAAACTCCCCTACACTTAGGACATTGTGCACTTTGTTTAATCTCGCTAAGGAAGAGACAACTAAAGAGATTCCTATTTTAATATTGAGAAATATAAAATAGTGAATCGAAGAAAGTTTAGGATAGAACCGGGAAGAAGTGGACACGGAATCATGGGTCGTCAAGAATCATCAAGAGTGGATCAGTGAAGCTCGAATCCCAGATTAAGAAGAGAGGAGAGGAAATAGCAAACCAAAGGGTCTCCCCCCTACACTTATGATAAAGAAAGCTAAAAGATAGATGCATGGGTTGCCTCCCAAGAAGTGCTTGATTTTTGTTAACCGAGTCGTGAGCCTGACTCGACCTTGATCATCATAGGAAGAAGCATGAAATATATCCACCAGGATCAAAGACATAGTTTTTGTCCATCAAATAGCAGAGGCTTAAGGCGAACAAGGCAAGCCAAAGAAGAATAGGTAAGGTTCCCGTAAGCAGCGATGGAGCACGGTGGAAGCAAGGGTGAAGTGGTGCAAGCAGATTTCCATAAGTTCCAAAGATATTTCCTTTTATTTCATCAGGTGGATACTGAGATGGCTGTATGATAGGTGTGTAAACACCCATCCTTTTACCACTTAATTCGGGCTAAAACGAGACCAAAACACGTATTTAATATCATTTGTTTGGAATTATGCGTGGTTTTTGTGTTTATTGTGTTTTCAGAGCCAACCGGATAAATATTGAAGAAAACATGGGATTGCACGGGTTTTACTGAAGAAAAAGACTCAAGATAAAGTCTATTGTCCAAGAGATGCAAAAGATTTGAAGTCACTGGGCCTATTCGAAGATTTATCGAAGAAAAGGACCAAAGATGGAAGATTTATATAAGTCGAAGAAACTCAAGTCTATTAAAGGAAGAAATTAAAAGACGAGTTGAATTTAATCGACAACAAATCCCGAATCAGAATCGAAAACGGAAACTTTTCTGAAAAGACGAAAAGACACGAAGAACGGGAGAAAGCCCACTCACTAACCAAAGGAAACACCTATAAATAGGCCATCCCACACACATTTTTGGAGTTAGCTAGTTTTTTCCTTCTTCTCCTTTTTCTTTCTCCTGGTTCGTAGTACACCATCACCACTAGGGTGATTGGTGATTTTTATTGTTAGTTCTTTGATCTTGTAATTTTAATCCTTGTTTCATCTTGTCAAAACATTAATCATCCAATTCAAAGTTCTTGTTCAATCTTTCATTTCATCTTGTTCATCTCCATTTTTATCTTCAAGTTCTTAAGTTTTATTTTTCTTGATTTGATCTTCAAAAGTTGTTTGGATTTGTGTTTTTATTAGTGGGATTTGTTGCTTATATTGTCTAAATGATTTGTGTTTAAATTGGTAAAACCTTTTTAAGTGTTTGATTTGATTTTGATTAATTTGGTGTTCCGTGTTCTTAGCTTTTACTGCTACTGTATCTGTTCCCAGAAGTTCCGAACCAAACAAAAAAGTTCCGAATGAGTCCTTCATTCGGAAACTTCCGAACCAAGCTCTAAGTTCCGAATCAATAGGAAAACTTCCGAATCAAGCTTTCATCCGGAAAGTTCCGGATCAGTCATAAAGTTCCGAACCAAACCCTTCATTCGGAAGTTTAAAACTTCCGAACCAGTGACTTCCGGACGAAGCAAAAGTTCCGAATCAACCCTTTCATTCGGAAAGTTCCGAATCAAGCTGAAAGTTCCGAATCAGAAACTTCCGACCCAGCATGTTCCGAATGAACATGTTCCGAATGAATGAATAGTTACTTCCGAATCAGATAGTTCCGAATCAAGGTCTAAATTTCCGAATCAGTTATTTTTGAGTTTAGTTACTGTTTTACTGTTTTTTATTTACTATTTCTTTACTCCTTTTTCACATTTTATACTTTAATTTTAATTTGAACTTTAAAATTTTAAATTTTAATTCTGATTTTGATTTTAATTTTTAGCCAAGTTTTTATTAATCTTAATTAAAGTAATTGCCTTTGATCTAAACTTTCATTTCCACTTTCCATTAGACTAGAAAACCCAACCCCTTTATTTAGTAACCAAGAACAATCATTCCACTTAAGGCCTAGATCAATTCGAGAGGATATCGAGAGACTAAAATTGAACCCATACAAAAACCTTTGTATCAAATGGCGCCGCTGCCGGCTCTTCTCGTTAAGATCAAAAGTTTTTTGTGAGAAATTGGATTTTGGGATCCGTTCCCCGTGAACGTTACTTTTTCAAGAAAATCTTCAAAAACAACTAAAAAATATAAAATTTTCAAAAATCCTAAAAAGTAAAAAAAAACAATAAAAACCAAAAATATTTTTGCCTTGTTTTTCCTTGTTTGTTCTTTTGCAGGTGTATGCGCACTCGATCCACGTCTTATCAAGAGCCCGAGCCTCTCGATAACCTAGACATGGCTGGTGTACAAAACAACAATAACATACCACCTCCGCAAAACAATAATAACAACAACAACCCGCCTTTCAACAACATGAACAACAACAACAATGAGCACCTTCCGGATAATCGCCCAATGATTGAATTGCTGCAAGCTCATGTTGATGGCAACACGGATCCAATTGTCATTCCTCCAATTGCCGCCAACAATTTCGAGCTCAAGTCAGGCTTTATCTAGATGGTCTCCGCTCAGCCATTCTTGGGACGCACCATTGATGACCCACACGACCATATCAAGAGGTTTCTACAACTCACCAACACGGTCAAGTTCAATGGAGTTTCACAAGAAGTGATAAGGTTACAACTTTTTCCCTTTTCTTTAGAGGGACAAGCCCGGCATTGGCTTGCTAAGGAACCGCCACAGAGTATTCTCTCGTGGACGGATTTGGAAACAAAGTTTATCAACTACTTTTTTCCACCCTCTCGTACTACCGCTTTGCGGAATGAGATTATAAACTTTGAACAAAAGTACGATGAGTCATTCAGTGAATCTTGGGATCGTTTCAAAGATCTTTTAAGAAAATGCCCACAACATGGTTTTACCAAAGTACATCAAATTAATACTTTTTACAATGGTTTAAGCATGAGTGACCAAGATTCACTGAATAGTGCCTCAGGGGGTAATTTATTGGCTAAGACTTCCAATGCTGCTTGGGATATCATTGAGAACAAGTCTCGTGTGCAAACCAAGAGCGTTAGGACCAATGTTGCTAGTGCTAGCACTAATGACAGCGACAAGCGATTAGACAAAATCACCACGCTTCTTGAATCGCTTGTCACCCACACCGTCAGCAACAACAACAGCAACAACGCCAAAAATGCACAAGTGAACGCTGTCAGCCAACCTTGTGAGATATGCGGTGGTCCCCATTCTTACACAACTTGTACCGCCACTCAAGATTACCCTGCTGAGAATGTGAATGCGGCATATGGCACCTACCAACAACCTGCTTATCAAGCTAGACCTCAAGGTGACCGTAACTTGCTTAGCTATCGCAGCACCAACTATCTTTCACCACCTGGCTTTCCTCCTTCCAACCCAAACCAACAACAAAACCTTAACCGCCCTACTCAACAACAACAACAACCTCGACAACCATACGTCCCACCTCACAAGCAGCAACAACCACCTCAACGTAACAATCAAGTATACCAACAACCTGCTTACCAACCACCTGCATACAATGCTCCTTCCAACCAAACCAACACTGCACTACACCAAGAGGTCGCCACCTATATGAGGACCAATGATGTGATAGTGGGAAATCTCCAAGAGGAAGTGCGCAATTTGAAGGCAAATTTGGTCAAGCAAGGAAATGATTTGAGAGCCGATATGCGAAACACGTTGGATAGTCAGACTAATGATCTGAGGAACATGATGGCTAGTTTTTTCCAAAGTAGTCAACCCTCTTCTTCGGGTACTCTTCCGAGTAACACCGTTGCGAACCCAAGAGGGGAGATGAAAGCAATCACTACTAGAAGTGGTAAAGGTACCAAGGAACCCGAGCTTCCTATACCTCCACCGGTGGTTGTGACTAAGGAGAACGAGTCGCCTGCTCCTATTCCTCCTCCTTCCCCAATTTCTCCACCTCTTCTTTCTACCCCTCCTCCACCCGTGCTTGTGAGTGATCCTATTCCCCTAAAGCCTTCCTCTTCTTCCAATATACCTTATCCTTCAAGGTTGAGGAAAGAGAAGCAAAAGAGCAAGGATGATATTCAGGTTTCGAATTTCCTTAAAATGTTCAAGAAACTGAATTTCAATATCTCCTTCGCTGAGGCTCTCGCTCACATGCCCAAGTATGACAAAATGTTTAAAGATCTTCTGAGCGACAAGGAAAAGCTCCTCGATCTCGCCAACACCCAACTTAATGAGAACTGCTCTGCAGTGCTCTTAAGGAAATTGCCAATCAAGCTTGGTGATCCGGGTCGTTTTCTTATCCCTTGCAATTTCCCGGGAGTAGAGAATTGCATGGCCCTAGCCGATCTAGGTGCCAGTATTAATCTCATGCCTCTAAGTGTTTGGAAGCAATTATCTCTCCCAGAGCTAGTCCCCACCAAAATGACTTTGGAATTGGCCAACCGTACGGTTGCTTATCCAGTGGGGATAGCCGAAGACGTCATTGTAGGAGTCGACAAATTCACCTTCCCTGCCGATTTTGTTGTCGTCGACTACGAGATGGACCCCCGTGTGCCACTCATTGTTGGTCGTCCATTCTTGAGGACCGGTCGCACTCTCATTGATGTTGAAGCCGGTGAGCTTATCATGAGAGTGGGTGACGATAAAGTAGTCTTCAACATGGGAAAGTTATCTAAACAACCTTCTTCTTACGAGAATGTTAATTGTATTGACGTTCTTGATGAAGCTTGTGAAGAACACTTCAAGGATGCTTGTAAAAACATTCCTACCTCTCTTCCCAATGTTGAGACCGTTTCCTCTATCGACTCATCACTATCTCTATTTGGAGAGAGTGATTTCCTTTGGAAAGATTTGGAAGCCAGCTTAGGAGATGTGAAGCAAGACAATGACGATTCTATTGCCACTTGGGATGAAGACCTCAGTTTCATTGCAAACCTCCTCAAAGAAGACAATCCTTCCCCTCCATCTCCCACTATCATTGCTATCGAGACTCCGACTTCGAATACGCCTCCCGTCGACAATCCTCCCCGAGTTGCCACCCCATCTTGAGTATGCATTCCTCGAAGAAGAGAAGAAGTCGCCAGTCATCATTGCTAAGGATTTGAAGGATGAAGAGAAAGCCCGACTTGTCGCTGTGTTGAAAGATCACAAGAAGGCTATTGCTTGGAAGATTTCGGACATTCGTGGAATTGATCCTCACTTCTGCACACACAAAATTCTCATGGAGGACGACTATAAGCCCACTATTCAAAGCCAACGAAGGGTGAATCCAAAAATCCATGAAGTCATCAAAACAGAGGTTATCAAACTTCTTGATGCGGGTATGATTTACCCTATTTCGGATTCACCGTGGGTTAGTCCAATCCATTGTGTGCCCAAGAAGGGCGGAATAACCGTTGTTCCCAATGAACACAACGAGTTGATTCCCACTCGTCTCGTTACTGGGTGGAGAGTTTGTATCGACTATCGCAAACTCAATGATGCCACGAGAAAGGATCATTTCCCTCTACCTTTCATGGACCAAATGCTTGAACGATTAGCCGGTAATGAATATTACTGCTTTTTGGATGGTTTCTCGGGTTATTTTCAAATACCCATCGATCCCCAAGATCAAGAGAAGACTACATTCACTTGTCCCTATGGCACTTTCGCTTACAAAAGAATGCCTTTTGGCTTATGTAATGCGCCTGGGACTTTTCAAAGGTGTATGTTAGCTATCTTCCATGACATGGTTGAACAAACCATGGAAGTCTTCATGGATGATTTCTCGGTCTTCGGGGATTCCTTCTCTGCTTGCCTTGCCAATTTAGAACGTATGCTAAAGCGGTGCGAAGACACTCGCCTTGTTCTAAATTGGGAAAAATGCCATTTTATGGTAAAAGAAGGCGTCGTGCTTGGACATAAGATTTCGAAAGCCGGTCTTGAAGTAGACCGTGCTAAAGTTGATGTTATAGCAAAGTTGCCTCCACCTTCCACTGTGAAGGGTGTGAGAAGTTTCTTGGGTCATGCGGGCTTTTACCGTCGATTCATCAAAGATTTTTCGCAAATCGCTCGCCCGATGACCCACCTCTTAGAGAAAGATACTCCTTTTATCTTCTCCAAAGAGTGCCTTGAAGCCTTCAACTCGCTTAAGGATAAGCTCACTAAGGCACCCGTCTTGGTTACCCCTAATTGGGAGCTTCCTTTTGAGTTGATGTGCGATGCTAGTGATTTTGCTATTGGAGCGGTTCTTGGACAAAGAGTGAACAAACACTTCCAACCGATCCATTACGCTAGCAAGACAATGACTGGGGCACAATTGCATTATACGACAACCGAAAAAGAGCTTTTAGCTGTTGTCTATGCTTTTGAGAAATTCCGCCCCTATCTTGTCCTTTCTACCACCATTGTGTACACCGATCATTCCGCGTTGAAGTACTTGTTGACAAAGCAAGATTCCAAACCAAGACTTCTTCGCTGGGTTTTGCTGCTCCAGGAATTTAAAATCGAAATCCACGATAAAAAAGGAGCAGAAAACCTAGCCGCGGACCATCTTAGCAGACTTGAGGATCCATACCAAGGGGATCATCCGACCAAAGAAATCAATGATTCTTTTCCCTTGGAGACCTTATTCTCTGTAAACTCGAAGCCAAATGAAACCCCGTGGTTTGCGGACTTTGCAAACTACTTGGCGGGTGGAATTCTCAAGGAAGGGTTGACGTCCCAGCAAAAGAAGAAGTTCTTTACCGACATCAAGACTTACTTTTGGGACGACCCTTACCTATTCAAACAATGTGCTGATTTGATAATTCGCCGATGTGTTGATGGACCGGCAGCGTCGGACATCCTTGATGCTTGCCACAAAGGACCCACCGGTGGTCACTTTGGTCCTAACTACACCGCTAAGAAAGTGTTTGATTCGGGATTTTATTGGCCCTCCATATACCGTGACGCTCACGATATGGTCAAGCGATGTGATGTTTGCCAAAAGCAAGGCAAAATCACACATAAAGACGAGATGCCTCAGAATTTCATTCAAGAGTGTGAAATTTTTGATGTTTGGGGGATCGACTTTATGGGGCCATTCCCTTCGTCTAAAGGACACAAATACATCCTTATAGCCGTTGACTACGTTTCAAAGTGGGTTGAAGCCAAAGCTTTGCCTACTAATGACGCAAGGGTGGTTTGTAACTTTTTGAAAGCTCTTTTCGCTAGATTCGGTGTGCCTCGCGCCATTATTAGTGATCGTGGGACTCATTTCTGCAATGACCAATTTGCTAGAGTCATGGCTAAGTACGGTGTAAATCATCGTCTTTCCACAGCCTACCACCCACAAACTAATGGCCAGGCTGAAATATCCAACCGAGGGCTGAAGCGAATTCTTGAAAGGACCGTGGGAGAGCATCGTGCCTCATGGGCTGATAAATTGGATGATGCTTTGTGGGCTTTCCGTACTGCTTACAAGACCCCGATCGGCTGTACGCCTTATCGTCTTGTGTACGGGAAAGCGTGCCACCTCCCCATTGAGTTGGAGCACAAGGCTTATTGGGCCTTGAAGTGGGCTAATTTTGATATAAACAAAGCCGGTGACCTACGCAAGATCCAACTCAATGAGCTCAATGAACTTCGGAATGAGGCTTATGAAAATTCTTTGATCTATAAGGAAAGAACTAAGCTCATTCACGACTCTAAGATCAAAAACCGAGAGTTCCATGTTGGAGACAAAGTCTTACTTTTTAACTCTCGGTTGAAAATCTTCTCGGGAAAGCTCAAATCTCGTTGGTCCGGCCCATTCACCATTTCCCAAATTTTTCCATATGGTACTCTCGAGCTCGCTCAACCTGATGGACCAAATTTTAAGGTGAATGGCCAACGAGTGAAGTTGTACTTTGGTGAGGACACCTCTAAGGAGGTGATTCCATCCCTCACCACGTTCCCCATGAACTAAATTTGGGTCGAGTCAGGCTCGTGACTCGGTTATCAAAAACAAGCGCTCCTCGGGAGGCAGCCCGAGTATCTATCCTTGTATGTTTTAATCCCCTAAGTGTAGGGGGGGACTTCTATATGTGTTTGCCTTTTTGTGGTGATGTGATTACAGGGATAAGTGCACTCTTGGAATCTTTGAAGAACCGTGCTCCCGTGTTTATCCGAAATCCGGTTCTATCTCTCAACTATCGTGATTCAATTTTCTTCATACTCACATTTGAAATTGATCACGTTAGTCGTCTCTTCCTTAACTTGAGTTAACCAACGTGCACAATGTCATAAGTGTAGGGGAGACTTCTCCCACATGCTTAAACATTGAGGACAATGTTTATCTTAAGTGTAGGGGGGACTTCTATCGAAGTTTTAAGTGGACTTTTCCATGAAAATGCCTTCAATTAACCGGAAAATCCTATTTTTCAACATTTTTCAAATTTTTTATTAACTTTGGCCATTTAGTCGTAATTTTTAAAATTTTTATTGTTGCTTTCATATGTATATATCCCGCAATAAAGTCAAAAATATTAATAAAGTGATGTAGCTAGTTTAGAAGTTTTTGACATATTAGGCCCGTTGCGTTTATTTTGACTCAACCCGAATAACCTTATCCAAGTTTATTCTAGCTAGTATCCTTAACCATGTAGACCTTAATTGGTTTATTAGGTTAAGTATCCACGAGTCTCATTACTTGAGATTTTAAATTGTGGAGGACGAGAAATGATAGAGTCAATTATAAGTCGGTATTCTTGCACAAGCTCACTTGGTGTAATTATTTGCCTATTCTCCCATCACTTGCTAATAACTTATCTGCAATAAGTAAGGTCTTACGATTTGAAAAGTTACTTAGCTTCTAGCCCAAGATCGTTTAAAAGTTGCTCGGTAATGATAAGAGTTCATAGCCAAGGCATAACTTATGAAGCGGGGCGCGAAGATTGGCGAGTCCGAAAAGGCCCTAACAAGGCATGAGGATTCAATTTTATTGCTGAAGATCCAAAGTGATGTGAAAAGCATTATTCCTAAAGTCAATATGAAGGATCAAGACTCACGACGAAAAGCAATCAACTCCCATAAAGATCATGGAGAAGTCTATCCGAAAAGACCCTAACAAGGTATGAGGATAAATAGATCCAAGTCCGAAAAGGAGGCGGATCGTTGTATCTCAAAATCCCAATTAGAGATTGAAGAAATAATCATGAAGTCGTGGTCAACAAAGTTGGAGAACCCCTCAAAAGTCTCCAAGTGAAGAAACTCTATTATGATGAGAAGACCATTATCTCAAGAACGTCTCTCGAAGATATGAAGTATGAAGTACATGCCAAATATCGGCCCGAGAAAGGTCTCAAATCGTGAACCAAGTTATGCCAAGATATGAACTTTTTGATATCCCGAGAAGCAGTTTTAAGAGATTTTGTCCTTTAGCTAACTATTGATCAAATCGTCCTACTTTGCTTTCAGCCCTAATAAACTATCGAAATAAGTCCAAAAATGCATCTTCATGATCATTCTAAGACAAAAAAATAAAATATAAGAGATACACCTAGGAATAAGGGAGTTTAAGCATTTAATTAAGCCATGTGTGTAAGTGTTTGAATTGCTAACTTATAATAACAATGATCTCGTTTTTAAGCTTAGTTTGGGGAACATGAAACTTAAGGGTGATAAATCTTCGCAGCACCAAAGCCCTAATGTAAGTCATCGATTTCTCTACAAGTTATTTCCATGTAGCTATTTTCAAGTGAAAATGGTTTTTCTATCCTTTTGTTACCTTTGAAGTTTTATTTCTTTAATTTTTGTTTAGTAGAATTTTAAATAAGGCCAAGGTTGATTAATTATGAGAAAAGTGTAAGCTTGCTTTATCACTAAGCATTGCATGAGGGCATGGCAATGGTTAAGTGTAGGGGATTTGATAGGTGTGTAAACACCCATCCTTTTACCACTTAATTCGGGCTAAAACGAGACCAAAACACGTATTTAATATCATTTGTTTGGAATTATGCGTGGTTTTTGTGTTTATTGTGTTTTCAGAGCCAACCGGATAAATATTGAAGAAAACATGGGATTGCACGGGTTTTACTGAAGAAAAAGACTCAAGATAAAGTCTATTGTCCAAGAGATGCAAAAGATTTGAAGTCACTGGGCCTATTCGAAGATTTATCGAAGAAAAGGACCAAAGATGGAAGATTTATATAAGTCGAAGAAACTCAAGTCTATTAAAGGAAGAAATTAAAAGACGAGTTGAATTTAATCGACAACAAATCCCGAATCAGAATCGAAAACGGAAACTTTTCTGAAAAGACGAAAAGACACGAAGAACGGGAGAAAGCCCACTCACTAACCAAAGGAAACACCTATAAATAGGCCATCCCACACACATTTTTGGAGTTAGCTAGTTTTTTCCTTCTTCTCCTTTTTCTTTCTCCTGGTTCGTAGTACACCATCACCACTAGGGTGATTGGTGATTTTTATTGTTAGTTCTTTGATCTTGTAATTTTAATCCTTGTTTCATCTTGTCAAAACATTAATCATCCAATTCAAAGTTCTTGTTCAATCTTTCATTTCATCTTGTTCATCTCCATTTTTATCTTCAAGTTCTTAAGTTTTATTTTTCTTGATTTGATCTTCAAAAGTTGTTTGGATTTGTGTTTTTATTAGTGGGATTTGTTGCTTATATTGTCTAAATGATTTGTGTTTAAATTGGTAAAACCTTTTTAAGTGTTTGATTTGATTTTGATTAATTTGGTGTTCCGTGTTCTTAGCTTTTACTGCTACTGTATCTGTTCCCAGAAGTTCCGAACCAAACAAAAAAGTTCCGAATGAGTCCCTCATTCGGAAACTTCCGAACCAAGCTCTAAGTTCCGAATCAATAGGAAAACTTCCGAATCAAGCTTTCATCCGGAAAGTTCCGGATCAGTCATAAAGTTCCGAACCAAACCCTTCATTCGGAAGTTTAAAACTTCCGAACCAGTGACTTCCGGACGAAGCAAAAGTTCCGAATCAACCCTTTCATTCGGAAAGTTCCGAATCAAGCTGAAAGTTCCGAATCAGAAACTTCCGACCCAGCATGTTCCGAATGAACATGTTCCGAATGAATGAATAGTTACTTCCGAATCAGATAGTTCCGAATCAAGGTCTAAATTTCCGAATCAGTTATTTTTGAGTTTAGTTACTGTTTTACTGTTTTTTATTTACTATTTCTTTACTCCTTTTTCACATTTTATACTTTAATTTTAATTTGAACTTTAAAATTTTAAATTTTAATTCTGATTTTGATTTTAATTTTTAGCCAAGTTTTTATTAATCTTAATTAAAGTAATTGCCTTTGATCTAAACTTTCATTTCCACTTTCCATTAGACTAGAAAACCCAACCCCTTTATTTAGTAACCAAGAACAATCATTCCACTTAAGGCCTAGATCAATTCAAGAGGATATCGAGAGACTAAAATTGAACCCATACAAAAACCTTTGTATCACTGTAGAATATCGATACCAGGGTCAAACACCTTTTCCTTTAAGGGAAAATAGCACTTAGGCTCAGCAGAATGGGAAGAAGATCCGCGAAGAAGCACAACCTCGTCCTTAGAAGGTGGACAAAGAGGTGTTAAATCATATGTGCTGCGGATATTGGTGTCCACCGGTTTCTTCTCCTTAGAAAAAATGTTCTTCAAATCCATAGTAGGATCAAGACGATAATCTTCAAAATCATAAGGAGGAGCATCACTCTCATGAGGGAAGTAAGTGTTAAGAAACGTAGAGAAGTCTTCCTCAAATGAGTAGTCGTCCAAAGTAGGACCGAGTGATGGCGGAGGATCTTCATCATGTGAAGAATCACTCGAAAGAGTATCGGCCTCATCAAAATCATCGTATGTGGGCAGCTCGGGATACTCAGAAGTACAATCATCAAAATCATCTGAATCTGAGCTAGAATCATCATCATCATAAGCATCAAAGACCCGTGGAGAATCATAAATGGGAGAAGGTTCCAAATTGGGGCGAGAATCATCCACATCATCATGAAAAAGTGGATTATCGATGCAAGAATCGAATAGAGGATTGTTGTAGACAACGAAGTCATCATGCACATTAATCATATTCACTGATTCTCGTCCTCCAAAGTTTGTACTTGTAAGCTTCCCCATTTTAAACACTTGTGCATCATCTTCGACTCTTAAGATTAACTCACCCTCGGCAACATCCACTAAAGCTCGTCCGGTTCTCAAGAATGGCCGACCAAGTGTTAAAGGAATACGAGGGTCCATTTCATAATCAATAACGACAAAATCGACCGAGAAAGTAAATGTGCCAATTTTAATGAACACATCTTCGACTATACCAACGGGGTAAGCGAGAGTGCGATTAGCAAGTTCAAGAGTCATCTTTGTTGGATTAAGGTTGGGTAATGATAGTGTTTTCCAAACACTCAGTGGCATCAAATTAATACTGGCCCCGAGATCAGCAAGGGCAGTAAATTCCTTAGTTTTGTTGAATACGCAAGGCAACACAAAACGACCGGGATCTCCAAGCTTTTCCAGCAGTTCTTTAAGAATAACTGCAGAGCAGTTTTCATTTAGGCGTGTGTTGGCGAGCTCAAGCAACTTCTCTTTGTTGTTAAGCAATTCCGTAAATGCTTTGACAAATTTGGGCATGTGGACAAGTGCTTCAAGAAAGCTAATGTTGAAGTTAATTTGAGAAATCATCTTGATATAGCTCGTCACTTGAGAGTCCTCCTTGGTTAGCATTTTGTTCTTGCCCAAGCGAGAAGGATAAGGGATATTAGGTTTGGGTGGTGAGGGTGCAGGTGTAGTAGGTAAAGGTTGAGATGTTGAAGGGTCCTTCCTAGGTACATCGTCATGACGAGGCGGAGACGGTAATGGTGCACTAATACTAGGTGTAGGAGGAGTAGGGATAAATGGTGGTGGAGGAGGTGTAAATGATGGGGGTGGGATTGGTGGATCGACAATGGTAATTCCACTACGAGTAGTAATAGCACTCACATTTGCTCGCGGATTGGTGACGGTGTTTGAAGGTAGAGAACTGGAAGAAGAAGGTTGAGCGGCGGGCAAGAATCTAGCAAGCATATTCTTCAAATCATTTGTTTGATTGCTGAAGGAGGATTGAATATTATCTCGAAGCTCGGATCTTATCTCATTTCCTTGCTTTGTGATATCTCCTTTCAGATTGATAATTTGGCTCTGCAGATTCTTGATTTGCTCACCTTTGGTTCTCATGATGGCTTCAACATCCAGAATAATGGGTGGGGGTTTGTTGGGCGGGTGGGTGATAAGGATTAGAAGCTCTTGGTGGGATTTGGTTGCTTCTATTGTAGTTGTTGGCGGGGTTTTGGTTTTGAGGAGAAAAACCGGGTGAAAGGTAATTGTTGGATCGGTAACTCAGCAGATTTCTATCCCCTTGAGGTCGAGCTTGGTAATTTTCCGGTGAATAATTACCATAAGCTGCATACACATTTTCCGGATTTCCTTGTGTAGAAGGACAATCGGTGTATGAGTGAGGACCGCCGCATGTTTCACAAGAAGGTGCAACCGCTTTAACTTGTTGTTGTTGGTTTGAAGCGAGAAGCGTGATACTTTTGCTCATTTCAGTCATCATGCGGGTGAGTTCGGTCATATCAGGGTTTGCTGAGGTGGAAGAAACATTGACTCTCGGGTTGTTCCTTGAAGAAGCGGAGGAATCCCAGTTTTTGTGGTGAGTAGTCATGTTCTCAATAAGTTCTCTACACTCCTCGGGTTTCCTTTTCATGAATGTGCCACCGGCGGCTGCATTAATCGTATCACGATCTCGAAAAGTCAATCCGTTGTAGAAAGTATCTATTAAGGTCACAGGGAGCATGTTGTGGTTTGGACAACGATCAATCAAGACATTATATCTTTCCCAAGCATCAAACAGAGATTCATCGGGGTCTTGCATGAAACCGCTGATTTGATTGCGAAGGCTCGTGACCATGGATGGTGGAAAGTAGCGCGACAAAAAGCGTTGAGTCATGTCATCCCAAGTGTGAATAGAATTCTTCGGGAGACGATCAAACCATTTCTCGGCATGATGCGATAAAGTATGGGGGAAGAGTTGTAGGCGAAGAACATCCATTGTGGCACCAGGCAACTTCATGCTTTAGGTGATTGTAATGAACTTGTCGAGGTGTTTGTTGGCATCATCATCAGGCAATCCACTGAATGCGTTAGTTTGCACTTGCTGAATCATGTGGTGCTTCAACGAAAACTCAGGAGATTTGATTTGCATCGGCGCAATCGGTCCTCCTCGTCCAAACATGGTAGGTTGACAAAGCTCCTCCATTGTCCGAAGATCGGGCTGTGGAAGAACATTGTTGTTATTGTTGAGGTGCGGTGGAATATTGTTGTTAACACCTGACATACTTAAATCTTCTCGAGTCTCGGGCTCTTGATAATTAGAAGATCTAGTACGCATACACCTAAAAATGCAAAAGAAAAAGAAACCAAACACAAAGACAATATATATACACAATAAAGATAAAATCTTTTTGGATTTTTGAAATTTTTAATTTTTATGTATTGTTATCAATTTTTAATTTTTATGATTTTTTTGAACTTTTTAGGCAAGAAAAGTAACGCTCACAAGTGAACGGATCCCAAAAAGCAACGCGTCTTTCACAGAAAACCGTTAATCTTTACGAAAAGAGCCGGCAGCGACGCCATTTGATACAAAGCTTTTGGCCCGTATAAAAGTTAAAGTTCGAAGTAGTAGTCTAATCGAATTGATCTAGGTTCTATATGCGACCCTGCTGTTCTTTGGTGAAACAAAAGTGTGTCGTTGTAGTATTTAAAATAAAAGTACAAAACAATTAAAGTAAATGACTTAAAAGTAAAATGCAAGTCTAATTTAAAATAAATTGTGCAAGTAATTAAAAGCGAGGCTAAAATTAAAGGGCACTAAAGTAAAATAACACAAACTTAAATCTAACTAAGGCAAACTTAAAACGCAACTAAAACTAAAAACTAAGGCAAGGCTAAAATAAATCTAAGGCAAATAAACTTAACGCGCGACTAAGTAAAAAGGCGGGAAAAACAAAGTTCGAAATTAAAAGGCAGAAACTTAAAAACTAAAATTAAAGAAACTGAAAATTAGCTCTATTCGGAATAAAACTCAATCCGGAATGTTAGGCTTACTCGGAATGTTTTCCTATCCTGAATATTGTCACCTATTCGGAATATGAACTTTATCCGGAATAAACTCCCTATGCGGAATATAAGTCCATTCGGAATAAAAGTTCTATGCGGAATAACATAAGCTATTCGGAATAATCACTCCTATTCGGAATAAGGACCCTTATGCGGAATATTGGCCCCTACCCGGAATATCAAGCCTATGCGGCATCTTATACCTATGCGGAATGAAAACCTTATTCGGAATAAAAGTCCCTATTCGGAATAAAAACCTTACTCGGAATAAATACCCTATTCGGAATAACACCGCTATCCGGAATGTAACCCCTATTCGGAATATTTAGCTTACTCGGAATAAAGGCTTCTATTCGGAATCTTAGGCCTACTCGGAATAATGGATATTCCGAATAGAGTACAAAGGATAAAACCTCGATACGGAATGCTCTTGGCTTGTGTACCTGGGAAAGATCCAATCCTGCAAACACAGAAACTAACAACCGAAGAACAAGGAAAAAGGAATAAAACGAATCTAATCAAAATAAAGCTAAAGCAACCACAAGATTAAATCAAACAAACAAATAAACATATACTAATGATAAACAATTAATCCAAAATAATCAAACTCACAAAACTAAACAACATAATCAAAACCACTTGATCAAAGTAAGAAAAATAAGAACATGAACATAAACATAAACAATAAGAATCAAAGATTAAGAAAGGTAGAATGAGATTAACAAGACAAAGATAAAGATTAACAAGAATTAAAAAGAAAAACTTACTTGAAATTAAATGGTAATTAAGGTGCAAGACAGGAATTTAAATTTGACAAGTATTTAAATGACAAGGTAATTAAAAGTGGAAGAACTAATTGTCACGATTAGCCAACAAAATGAAAGTAATTAAGATCTAATCTATATATAGGGGAGGATTAGGAAGCTTCCTCCCCTTCTTCATTTCTTCTTAATTGTGTCATTAGGTCCTTAAGCCTTTAATCTTCATTAATTGCACCATTAGTCCTTTTTCCTTCTAATCTTCTTTAAACTTGGACTCTAATGACTTGTGGCTCGGGATTTCTTTTGAACTCGTCTTTTAATTCTTCAATAAAATATACTTGAGTTCCTCGGCTTTTAGTAAACTTCCGTCTTTTAACTTTTTCTTCGATAAATCTTCAGAATTGGTCTTGGACTTCCGTTCTTTTTGCACTCTTGACTTCTCGACTTCATCTTTCATCATTTTCTTCAATAAAAGCCCGTGAATGCCGTGTTTTTCTCCACTTTTCACAATTTCGTCCTAAATCACAACAAAAACACAAACCACGCATAATTCCGACATAAAAGACATAAAATACACGTTTTGGCTCGGTTATTATTGTAATTAAGTGGTAAAAAGGATGGGTGTTTACACACCTATCAGGGAACAATCTTGATATGATTACTTCTTACCACTCCCAATCGAAGGGACAGGGTAAAGTAATGATACAAACACTAGAAGTCTTGTTTTATGTTTGAATAATTGACCTTTGGTAATGAATAGGATAATCACTTTCCTTTGGAGAGATTATCATTGATAATTATCGTATTAGAATCGAGATTGAATCTTGTGAGGATCTAAATATAAGAGTATTTGTAGGCAGGAGTTGGGATGAAGATACCGACCCGTGAGACCTGAAATGATTATGGAAATTAGGATCTGATTATTGACTGCCAGTAGTGGGCAGGATGTTATGTGAATATGAAATGTAGATCTTGAAGTGGAGGATGGGTATCAAAGCTATGCCGAGAATTTTTTATCATGGAAAGATGAATGGTTGATCTGAAAGATCGTGGGAATCTAAGTCCCTGTTGTATGGGACCGTCGAGATAATGTAAAGATTTGGTTTGAGAGGCATATAAGCTAGATCTACCCTAAGACTTCAAGGGCTGCATGAATTATGTCTCTATCAAGTAAAAATCTTGTTATTTCTTAATGAAGTTTGGATCGGCGAAAAGTTGCATTCATCAAAAACCCGTAAACATCATGGATAGAGAAAGTAAGTCAACTTAAGCCTGATCATATTCCAGTAGTTATGTTTGATGAAACTCGTGTACTGTAATGAATTATACTTGTGAGAAAAGACCGAATGTGGAGGAAATACCCACATGGCTTTAACTCTATAAGAAGCGAGTAGTAAGATGAATTGATCTTTGAGGACAAAAATCCTCTTTAGGGGTAACTGTTGTGACAATCCGTCAATTTAAGGTCGATATTTTATTATCAAGTATTATTTAAAATCATTATTTTATTATTAATTTATGAACTCACTCACTTTTGGGAAGAAATAAGGGTTTACGTCTTAATGTAGCACCGACCACGTCTAAAACCAGAGAACTCTACGTTACGTGCTTACGTTTACATACCCTGTTTTTGTGACAGTCCGACATTTCAGAAAATAAATTTATTCTCGAATATTAGTTTTGAAATTTTAAATTTGAGTTGGTTCATAAACTCACAAATTTACAAGAAGAGATTAGGACTTACGTGCATAATTTAACGTCCTTTACAATTAAACCGGAAACCCTAGGTTTACGTATTTACGTTTTGAACTCCGTTTTTGATGAGATAATTTTTATAAGATTTGTTTTGTGCCATAGATTCATAATTTATAAAAACGTTTTTCATAAAACGACCCGAGGGCACGTAAATCGAGGAAACTAGAATCGAGGAGTACCCGTAAATTAATAAAGGGATGAAACAAGTTACACTTGTCCCACCCCCTCACCATGGGCGGCAAAATAAACCCACCAACACCCTTGCTGTCATTTTTTTAGCTAAGTAGAGGACACTTGTCCTCAATGGTTATCAAAACCATTTAAACCACCAAAACTAGCAAACCAAAAACATTCTCTCATAATCTTACATGTAAACCACTCCAAAACTCTCTCTACTCCCTCCCTTTGCCGTCCATACTCCACCAAACACCACCGTTGATCAAATTTCTACCATAAATCTTATGTTTAACTTGCATAAGATGATAACCCTTTGAAGGCATAATGATTTGAGGTGATATTAACATCTAAAAAGAAGTTTCCAAGGAGGTTTAGGGCTGATTTCTATGAAGGTGTTCAACCATTTGAAGAACTCAAAAGTTCATTTGCCAAGATTAAAGATTTAGTGACAAGAACCAAGCCTTGTTCATCCAAAATCTCAACCTTTTCATCACTTTGGTGGTATAGAGATTGTTTCTTCCTATCATCTTGTTATTTTGTAAAAGTAATCATGTATTTTCTTCTTAGATGTATATGTATATAATGATGAATGATGATAAGTATTATGTGAGGATTTTGTGTTAATAGATTGGGTTAGAAAAGATTAAAATCTACAAGTTAAAATGTTAAAATCTTGAATAGATTTATGGGCTGTATAAAATAGTAAGTATCAATATGAACACTTGGTTAAATGGCTTGGATTATTAAGTATACAGATAGATATATGATTTTTACATATGTGGTGAGTTGACCACTCAATGGAATCATTAAAATGAGCAAGATATGATCGGAATACTATTGAGGTACAAATCTGTATATAGTCTGTTTTCGACGAATTATTAGAGATACTTAGAGGATGATTGAGCAGTAGCTAAAACAGAGTTATTTGTAGCACATATTATGTAGTTTTTGCTGCCCAAATTTGAGCTTCTATCTCCTTGTAGAACTCAAGATATGACAAAAATGGTGGAAGTGAATTTGATAATCAGATTTGTAAATAAAAGTATATAATATAAAATAAGCACTCAAGTAATATTATTATAAAATAAATACATAAAACCCACTAACTAATAATATATAATATAAAATGAGTTATATACTATGATAAATAAACTTGGCATTTTATAAAAAGTACAAACTCAAATGTTTTCAAAAATTATAAAACTATATATAAGTTTTACGTCTTTTCGGCAAAAACCGAAAGATTAACGTTTTCGCCAAATAAAACTTAGACGGTCGGACCCGTCTAATGTAACATTTTTGTAACTCATATACTGATATGTAAGAACATTTTACAAGTAAAAACCGATAAACCCGAGCTTTATAACTTATGAACCTTAACGGGCCAAAGTAGCCTTATTGGACCACTAGCCGAACTAGTTTGGCTAAACACTAATGGACTTGCTCATGGGCTTAACCCACTTGGGCCCAACATATGAGTATAGGCCTGGTATTAAAAGTATATATGGGCTAATATAATGAATTGAACTCTTAATCGGCTTATTGGGCCTTAATATGTAAATAAGTTGAAACTAGTGTAACTAGTCTAAAAATTTGACTAACACATAACACTATAATGTTGTATGAAGAGATAAAATCCCACTTGATCATCATCATACTTATGATATCATCATATATACATAACCATTATTTTTATAAAGTCATTGGACAATAGTCTAAGACCGAGTATTATTTGTTTAGGTTTCCGTGATTGAAGCACGTACCGTACATCCGAATCGCCGATAACCCGCCTTTCCCAATCAACGTGAGTTCATAGCCTCGCACTCTTTTAAATGTTTTATTAAACGTTTTATTAACCCGAGAGGGTGATAACGTGTTAGTTTTAATAAAAATAGGACACCAGTTGTCCCGAATTGTATGCTTATTGATATGGACCCGAATGATTATATGACCCGATGAACGAAATGAAATGGATTATTATTAGTTAGGTTATATCACTAAAAGTCCCATTAGCAGGAATTGTGACCTATCGGGATTTGGTAGACGCTTATGCATATAATAGTACTATTTGGGGAAGATCACCCCAGTTCGCGCCTTGACGGTTGATCCCCGTCGTGCCACATTGGCTGGTAAGCGAATTTATGTATGAGAAGATTTATATAAGCGTGATTATTGTGACGACACGCTGTTTTATATGGGCAAAGTAATTACGGGTTAGCTACCCGTTGTTTGTTATAGTAAGGTAGCATTGTCATGCGGCTTATAATAATCCAATAACAAAAATACTGATATACGCATTGAATTATAATATATTGTCTGACTAGCAATACGGGGTCTTATTACTGATATTATGTTCGTGTTTTTGGTTTTACATAACCATTTTCATATAACGGTTTTTATTTAACTCTATACAACGTTATAAAACGTATTGTTTGATGTTTTTGCGACAATGGTTCGTATAATGGTTTTGAAGGCAAAAGCCTATATTATGATTTACGAAAAAGATTCGTATAAAATGTCTTTGGCCTATTTTATAGCCTACGACAAAGATTTGTACAAAAATGATTTCGGTAATAATTATATACCGGTGATATATTAATGGTTTTTATTAAACTCTATAAATTCACTCGGCGTTTCGCTGACCTTTTTAACATGTTTTATCTCAGGTACTTGAAGGTAATTCTCGGGAAGACGACAAGAATTTCTTGCCCTCATTCAAATAAAATTTCCATTCAAATGTTTTGTAAAATTTTATGATATACTATAACCTGAGGACCTATGTAATTTGATATTTATGAATGGAAAATGCTTTATTATTAAACGACGCGATTTTTAAGCGTTGTCTATGATTTGAGTAATGTGCTATCCCGTAAGGGTTTAAGGAAATAGTTACGTACTTTCAAAAGTGTATCAATTTGATACGTATACTTTTTTTATTATCTATATGGTACGTCTACTTTAGCAAACCGGCTAATATGGTACATGTACCCATTTTCCTACCTGTTTAACCTGCTATTTTGTTTACGTGACAAATGGTTAGCGAGCGTTTGCATCAAACATTTACACAGTTAGTCCTTTATACTAACGGGTGTTTGTTTTTTGTTTTTTAATTTTTCATATTGTTTTTTATAGATTGTTTTTTGAAAAGTTTTTTTCCAAAACAAAAATACAATTTTTTCTAACAAAATATTTTTTTTTCATAATTTTTTAACTACTACTATAATCCGGGAATAATTATGTTGAAAAAAAAAGATTTTTGCTGAAAAAAAGTCTGAAAAAATATTTCAAAAACAATTATGAAAAAAAATTCAAAAAATAATATAATATTTTTTAAAGTTTTTGTTCGAAAACAAATATGAGTTTAAAAAAAATTATGAAAAAAAATTCAAAAATATGTTCAACTGCTATTTTAACTTGGAAAACGGAAAAATATCTTATGTTGAAAAAGAATTAAACTTCTTTTTGAAAAAAATTATCGGAAAAAAATGTTGAAAAAAATTATGAATAAAAAATTCGAAAAATAATCTTATGTTGGATGTAGTTAAAGAAAAAATATGAAAAAGAATTCAATTAAATTTTTGTTGGTAAATCTGAAAAACAAAAATCAAAAAATGCTATTCTTTATGAAATTACGATTTTTTTAGAAATTATAGAAATTTATTATAAAATTACGATATTTTTTAAACAATTATTTGTTATGATTTTTTTTTAAATTACATGTTTTTTTAATTATAATTTTTTTAAGTTTATGTCTGAAACAAAAATAATTACGATTTTTTATTAAAGGTTTTGGTAAAAAAAAAAAAAATTCCGAAATTAACTTCTTTAAATTAGTTATTCCGAAAATACCTTTTTTTTTAATTAATTTTTTTAAAATTATTTTTTTTAAAAATTAATTTTTTTCGAAAATAAATAAAAAAGTTAAAATTTAAAATATTTTTTCGATTTGTTTTATTTAATTTTTTCGAATAAAATCTTTTTCAATTTTTTTTCGTTTTTTTAATTATTTTTTCTGAAATTATTTTTTTGAAAATAAGTTAATTTTGAAAATCTTTAATTTTTGTGAAACTATTTTGTTGAAATAACTATTTTCGAAAATAAATTAAAGTTTAACTTTTTTTCGAATTTAATGAAATTCTATAAAGGGGGGTTATATATCTATGTGGCAAGGTCATCATTATTAAATAGAAAGTCACATTGCTAACAGGTTTTACAGGTAGCCGGTAATAATGTGGCCATATAAACACGAAACACAAAGTACATGTATCATATAGATAATAAAATAAGTACACGTACTATATCGATACACTTATGAAAGTATGTCGCTATTTTATGCCTTAAACCCATCCCGTAACACCAACGACTCTTCCGCTGAACTAAGGTATGAATATTTGGTGGTGTTACACCGGACATAAGATGGCAGATTGTAGGAATAAGGGTGTGGCCACTGGAGTCAATGCTGTCAAGGTAGTTAACTGTTCTGGATATGGAGGCCGTGGACAGAAACAAGGGAACTGTCCGAGGGTTGGCATGCGACAAGGAGGCAATGTTGCTGCTGTTGCTGTTGGGACTGCTGCTCCAGCCTATGTCGTGGGAGATGCTGACAAACCTCAAGGGCCGAATGTGGTGACTGGTACGTTCATACTTGATGCTTGTTATGCTAGTGTGTTATTTGATTCTGGATCCGATAGAAGTTTCATAGATGTTAGATTCAGTCAACTATTGGATAGAGAACCAGTGAGATTGACAACTAGTTATAAAGTGGAGTTAGCTGATGGTAAGGTTGTAAGCACTAGTTCTATACTGAAAGGTTGTTCCTTGAAGTTAGGGAATTATGTGTTTAGTATTGATTTGATGCCCATAGAATTAGGATCTTTTGACGTGATTGTTGGAATGGACTGGTTAGTTGGTAATGGTGCCGTGATTGTTTGTGGAGAGAGATTAGTCCAGATACCGCTAAGGAATAGGGTATTGACTGTGAAAGGTGATGAATGTACTTTTCGTTTGAGAGTTGTTTCTTGTTTGAAGATGATGAGGTATATAGAAGCAGGTTGTGATGTGTTTCTTGCACAGATAAGTAATGATGGTGTGAATGAAAGGAAACTGGAGGATATGCCTGTGATTAGAGTGTATCCTGACGTTTTCCCTGAAGATTTGCCAGGATTACCGAAGCATTGTAAAGTGGAGTTTCGTATTGATTTAGTGTCGGGAGCTGCGCCAGTTGCTCGTGCACCGTATCGTTTAGCTCCATCTGAAATGAAAGAATTATCTGATCAATTGAAGGAATTGATGGATAAGGGATTTATTATACCTAGTTAGTCGCCGTGGGGTGCTCCTGTTTTGTTTGTTAGGAAGAAAGATGGTTCTTTTAGAATGTGTATTGATTATCGAGAGCTTAACAAATTGACTGTCAAGAATCAGTATCCATTGTCGAGGATTGATGATTTGTTTGATCAGTTGCAAGGATCAAGTGTATACTCGAAGATCGATTTGAGGTCTGGGTATCATCAACTGAGAGTTAGGGAAGAAGATATTCCTATAACAGCTTTCCGTACTCGATATAGACATTTTGAATTTCAAGTGATGCCTTTTGGATTAACGAATACGCCTGTCTTATTCATGGATCTGATGAATCGTGTATGCAAGTCGTATTTGGATGAGTTTGTTATCGTATTCATTGACTATATTCTCATTTACTCCAAGAGTGAAGAAAAACATGAGAAGCATTTGAGAACAATTTTGGATTGTTGAAGAAAGAGAAGTTGTATGCGAAGTTCTCTAAGTGTGAATTTTGGTTAAAATCAGTGCAATTTCTGGTGCACGTGATTGATAGTGAAGGTGTTCGTGTGGATCCTGCTAAGATTGAGGCAATCAAAGATTGGTCAGTGCCAACGACGCCGACTGAAGTTCGCCAATTTCTTGGTCTAGCTGGGTAGTATAGAAGGTTTATCGAGAAGTTTTCACTAATTGCTAAACCGTTGACCAAGCTTACTGAAAAGAATCGAGTGTTTGAATGGGGATTGGAAGAGGAATCTGCATTTAATACGTTGAAGGATAAGTTATGTTCTGCGCCGATTTTGTCGTGTATTGTGACGCGTCTCATAAAGGATTTGGAGTTGTGTTGATGCAAAGGGAGAAAGTTATAGCATATTCATCGAGACAATTGAGGAAGCATAAAGAGAATTACACTACTCATGATTTAGAACTTGGGGCTGTTATTTTTGCTTTGAAGCTGTGGAGACACTACTTGTATGGAACCAAGTGTGTGGTTTTCACAAGGAATTGAATATGAGACAAAGGAGATGGGTCGAGTTGCTGAGTGATTATGACTGCGAGATTCGTTACCATCCTGGTAAAGCGAATGTGGTAGCTGATGCACTTAGTCAATAGGAAAGAGATAAGTCTATAAGAGTTAGAGCTTTGGCAATGATGGAAAGTGTTGATTTGACATAAATGATATTGAAAGCCCATGCTAATGGTTTGAAGGAAGAGAATATTAAGGCAGAAAATTTGGGTAGAATGTTGAAACCATTGTTTGAAGTAAGGTCAAATGGATTGAGATATTTTGGGAATAGGATTTGGTTACCATTGTGTCCGTCTGAGGAAGGTTCTTTAGGAGTGCGAGATTTAGTGATGAATGAATCTCATAAGTCGAAGTATTCAATACATCCTGGATCGGACAAGATGTATCAAGATCTTAAGAAAGTTTATTGGTGGCCGAATATGAAGCAGATATAGCCCATTATGTCAATAAGTGTTTAACTTGTGCGAAAGTGAAAGCTGAACATAAGAAACCGTCTGGATTATTAGTGCAACCTGAGATTCCTGAGTGGAAATGCGAGAAGATTACTATGAATTTTGTAACAGGTTTGCCAAGGACTACTAGTGGTTGTGATATGATATGGGTGATTGTAGATAGATTGACTAAGTCTGCTCACTTTTTACTAATGAAGAAGACGGATAGTATGGAGAGATTAACAACAGTGTATGTAAAGGAGATTGTTTGTCGACATGGGGTACCTTTGTCGATAATTTCTGATCGTGATAGTAGGTTTACTTCAGAATTTTGGAAATCTTTGTAGAAAGCGATGGGAACGGAGTTAAGTTTGAGTACTGCATATCATCCAGAAAATGATGGACAAAGTGAAAGAACGATTCAAACGTTAGAGGATATGCTTCGTGCGTGTGTGATTAACTTTGGAAATTGTTGGGATAAACATTTTCCATTGGTTGAATTTTCGTACAATAACAGTTATCATGATAGTATTAAAGCCGCACCATTTGAAGCTTTGTATGGACGTAAGTGTAGATCTCCAGTGTGTTGGAGTGAAGTAGGAGAAAGTCAATTGACTGGACCTGAGATGATATTTGAGACGACTGAAAAGATTGTGCAAATTAAGAAGCGTTTGTTATCTGCCAGAAGTAGACAAAAGAGTTATGCTGATAACCGAAGGAAACCGTTGGAATTTGAAGTAGGAGACATGGTTATGTTAAAGGTATCTCCATGGAAAGGCGTGATTCGTTTTGGAAAGAGAGTAAAGTTGAGCTCGAGATATATTGGACCATTTAAGATTATCCAAAGGATTGGATTGGTTGCTTATAAGTTAGATTGACTGATGAACTTAGGGCTATTCATAATACTTTTCATGTGTCTAATCTGAAGAAATGTTTAGCTGAAAGGGATATGGTAATTCCATTGAAGGAAATTCAACTTGATGATAAGTTGCATTTTATAGAGGAACCTGTAGAGATTATGGATAGGGAAGTTAAGAAATTGAAGCATAGTAGGATTCCGATTGTGAAAGTGATATGGAACTCTAGACGTGGACCAGAGTTTACCTGGGAACGTGAGGACTTCTTTATGGATAAGTATCCTCATTTGTTTAGGAAGGATTAAGCGCCGCGGACGTCGCTCTTTTTAAGAAGGAGGGGATGTGATAACCCGAAACCGAGGTCATTGCTTAATCTTATTTTACGAATATTTTTGAAATTTTTGATGAGTTTGAATGATATTTATTTTGGAGGTTTAAGTTTAAACCGATGTTGGAAGGCTTATATTTTATATTTAATAAGTATAAGAACTATTAGCAAGCGTGATGTCGATGGATGCCAAATATTTTACGTTTTATTGTCGGTTGTTTGATGTTTGTCATTTTTTATGTATTCTTTTAAATTACGTGTTAAGTCGAGTCGGGAGTCGATATTATTATATTTGAGGTACGTTTTAACTTTTTAAAAGTATCTTTATGAACACCGAGCCCCGTAAATATTTTCAAAATTTACTAATAGTTATTTCCCGCTTTTTAGCTAACTATTTTTATTTTGAGCCATAACTATTGCAAATTGACAACAATGGTCCCTCAACCACTATATATATAAGCTCATTTTTTTCATAAAACACACACACACCACTAACTAAAAAAAATTACTCTCTCACTCTCTCTCTCTTTTTCTTTATCTAGCCGTGACCCCCTCTTCACCCAAAACCAAACTTTGATCAATTTTTACTCTAATTCTAAGATGATCTAAGCTAAACTAACACAAGGCCGATCTTCAAAATTGTAAGGAGATCATTTTGGTACTAATTTTGGGTACATGCAAGATGATTATTTTTTTTTAGGTTTGATAGGTGAGAATTATGATCATACATGTAATTTTTATGATGATCAAAGGATTTTTATGCTAAAGTTTTCTTAAAAACTTGATTTTGATTTGAGAGTTTTGATTTTGATGATGATTCAAGTGTTATAGTTGATATACGTTAGTGTTAGGGTTATGGGATGATCATAACTATGGTTGGTTTTAGCTAAAAACATGATTTTATATAAGTTTTAGAAGAGTGTTTTACATTAGTGGGTAAAACTGTATTTTTGGGTACTTTATGTTGTGATAATGGATTAACTAATAGCCTAGGGTTGTATAGCATTCGATTAGCTTCGATTTGATATAAAGTAGAGCATCTAGCTCCAAACGAGCGCAGAGTTTGGATTGAATCGGCACTACATATAGTTGTTGTCACTACATATAGCGCGGAGTTTTGATTATTCGTGTACCTGGAGACGAGTATCGACACTACATATAGTTGTTGTCGATATTTGGATCGAATCTCGGGGACTATAAATTGAAGTTTTGAAATGAGTCACATACTGATGATGAAGTGTAAACCCTAGAGGGTGAGTTTATTTTCAAACCCAAGTGTCGGTTTTGTAAATGGAGTCGTTTAAAGAAGTTAAAATGGTTGTATGAATTATTAACGTAAAACTGTCCGGATTTTGTAGTTTGAAGATGAGTCGGGTAAAGAACTTTAAAAGTAATTTAATTTGATAAACTTGTTGGAGGACTTTCTATAGATAGTAAGTTAGTTTCTCGAGTCGTTTCATAAACGTTTGACGAGTCAAAAAGGGGTAAATAAGCTAGTACACGTAGTATGTGCCGGCGGATTTTTTCGAAAGTGTAGAATGGTAAAGTAAATGTATAGAATAGTGTAATATAGTTATTTGTATCGTTTTCTCTTGAGTTTATCGTGATTTTATGAGTTTGAGTTTGATATTGTTATGTATGATTTATTTCTCGAGTCATTATTAATGAACGCGCCTTATTTGATAGGTAGCGATTCTCGTGTTTGAAAGGCATCCTCTATCATCGACGATCATCTCGCTAGGTCTCTTATACTAAGGTGAGTCTGTAGCCTCGCTTTTCATGCTAGCTACTAAATGTTTTATTACCCGCGAGGGGGATACATGCTATTTGAAAATAAATGAACACAAGTAATGAGTAATTGTTAGACCCGAATGTTGCCTATGTTGTTTACATTGTATTGAGTACCTTGTTGCTAAAGACCCTAAATTCATGAGGCGTTAACTATATTCTGACTTGATGTTGTGACTTGGGAATAGCCGCTTATTCGAATGATAGTACTATTGGGTTGACCACCCTATCAGAGACCAGGGTATTACGCTGAGTAACCTTTGGGAAGGATAATTTACGGGAATAAGAATGTGGTATTCTAGCAACTGATACCCTAGAGGGGAAATGGTTTTATTGTAGTCATGCTGGCATTTGGCGTGGGTGACTAATTGGTTAAGGGGTCAGTGTCATGAGCTTAAATACAATGTGTTGCCTTGAAATAGATTGTGTGCACGACAATTCTATAAATGATTATGATTGATTTTCTTCTTGTGTTCAAATGTGATTTGATAAACCTATGGACTCGCTCAACATTATTGTTGACTCGTTTTAGCATGTATTTCAGGTAATAGGAAGTGATGGAAGGCGGAGCTTTGCTGCGGATGTTGTGAGTTGGCTTTTGGAAGATTGTTGGTTGATAGGTGTGAAAACACCCATCCTTTTACCACTTAATTATAATAATAACAAAGCCAAACGTGTATTTAATGTCGTAAATGTCGGAATTATGCGTGGTTTGTGTTTTTATTGTGTTTTAGGACCAAAAGATGAAAAAGGAAGAAAACACGGGCTTTCACGGGCTTTTAAAGAAGAAAAAGACAAAAGACGAAGTCAAAAGATCAAGAGTGCAAAAAGACCGGAAGTCCAAGGCCTATTATGAAGATTTATTGAAGAAAAAGTCTAAAGACGAAAGTTTAACGAAGTCGAAGAACCAAATCTAATAAAAGAAGAAAATTAGAAGACGAGTTCATTTCATATCGACAAATCCCGAGACAACGTCGAGAAAGACGAAGAATTTAAAAGACGAAAAGACGAGAAGAAAGAAGAAAGCATCAACACATTTTTCCTCCTCCTATATATAGTCCTTAAACACTTCATTAAAGAGTAGTAGATTTTAATTTATTTTTTGTAATGTAATTAGGAGTAGCTTAATATTACTTTCTCTCTCTAGCTTTCCTTTCATGTTTTCAAGTTTTCATATTAATCTTGTATTTTGAATCTTAATCATCTTTAATTCAAGCTTTTTAGATAATCATTCTCATTCTACCTTTCTTAATTATAATCTTATGCTTTGATTTAGTTAATCATGTAGTTTACTTAATTTTTATGCTTATTGCTTTATTAATATGTTTGATTGATTGTGCTTATTGGTTTTGATGTGTTTGATTGTTTTAGCTTATTGTGTTTAGTGCTTATTGTGTGGTTTGCTTATTTTTAATTAAGTGTTCTTAATAGTTGTTTTTATAAAAAGCTTATTTTTATTGTTTTGATTATCTAGTGTTTTTTTTATGTTTTTAATTTGTGGCTTATTAGCTTTTTCTTAAAATAAATTTGGTTAAAATTTTGATTAAGTACTTATTTGATTTTTGCTTATTTTAGCTTATTTTTGTTCCCTGTTGTTTTTTTATCTTTTCTTGAGTCTGATCTACTTTAGCATCCTTTCGTAAGAAGGTTTCTCTATTTTCTACTAAAGCTTTTGCTAAAAAAGTGTTACGAATGCTTTTGTTAAAAAAAGTTACGAAACAAAGTTTTCAACAAAAATCTTACGAAAGGTTTTTGTAAAAAAAAAGTGTTACGAAAGAAAAAAAAGGATTTCTTAGGAAAGGATTTTAAAAAAAAGTTGCGAAAACTTTCAAAAAACAATTCTTACGAAAGGAAAAAAATCCTACGACAGCTTTTTTGAAAATTTTCTTCCGAAAGCTTTTTTTAAAAAATTTCCTACGATAGCTTTTTTTTCTCCTAATTGTTTGTTACGAAAGGATTCTTCCCATATTTTTCCATTTGCCTCCAAAATTTAGTTCCCCTTAGGGAACATGTCCCCTTTATATAAACTTTTGTTCCGTAAATCGTTTAGTTTTACCCGAAAGTCGTTTTAATTTCTATTCTGAAAGTCAGTTATTTTTAGTTATATTTTTCATCAAATTTTAGTAGTAGTATTTTTTCGAAAAGTTTAAGTTTTAACTTTTATTAAGTGCCCGCTTTAATAATTGCCTCGTTTAGTTTTATAGCAGCCATATAGTCCCATTTCTTTCATTTTTATTTAGTAAGTTTTATTTTTAAGTCGAAAGCTTATTTTTATTTTTACTTTTCTTTTTATTAATCGTTTATTTTTAATTTTTGTTTTAACATTCGTTTTAATATCGTTTTAATTTTTAGTTTATTTCTAATATTTTTTGCATTTACTTTTTAAGTAGAAATAGATAACGACAATTTTCTTTTCACACAAAAAACGACTGAGTCACACGTTAAACCTTTTATCAATTCGAATCGAAATGAAAGACAAATTATTCAGTTATTAAAATGGCGCCGCTGCCGGCTTTTTTCGTGAAGATAAACGGTTTTTTGTGAGAGACGCGTTGAATTTTGGGATCCGTTCACTTTTGAACGTTATTTTTCTTGCTCAAATATTTTCAAAAATCCATAAAAATTAAAATTTTCAAAAATCCAAAAACATTTAAAAAATCATAAAAAGCATTTCTTTTTCAAAAGTTTTGCACCAAAAATATTTTCTTTTCACGTTAACTTTATTTCTTCTATTTCTTTGCTATTCTTTTCTTTTGTAGGTCTATGCGTACTCGTTCACGCAAAAGGAAGTCCATTCAAACCGCTATTATTGATCCTCCTGTTGTAGAGCCTCTCGTTGTCAACACAATAGAGAACCGTCCAATGATCGAGCTCTTGCAATCACACGTCGAAGGAAACGATGATGCGATTGTGGTGCCGGCTATTGACGCCAATAACATCGAGCTCAAGACCGGTTTCATTCAAATGGTTTTCGCTACACCTTTCTTAGGTCGCACTCATGATGATCCACACGATCACATTAAAAGGTTCGTACACTTATCCAATACTGTTAAATACAATGGGGTCTCACAAGAGGCAATTCGTTTGCTCCTCTTTCCTTTTTCCCTCGAGGGACAAGCCCGGACTTGGCTTGATAAGGAACCACCCCAGAGTATTGTCACATGGACGGACCCTGAGACCAAGTTTATCAATTACTTTTTCCCACCCTCACGTACTACCGCTTTGCGGAATGACATTATCAACTTTGAACAAAAGTACGGTGAGACGTTTAATGAATCTTGGGATCGTTTTAAGGAGCTTTTAAGAAATTGTCCACAACACGGTTTTACAAAGGTACATCAAATTAATACTTTTTATAATGGATTAACTTTGAGTGACCAAGATTCACTAAAGAGTGCCTCGGTGGGTAATATTCTTGTCAAGACTATGAATGAGGCTTGGGCTATCATTGAGAACAAGGCCAAAGTCCAAACCAAGAGTGTTAGGGCTACTATGGCTAGTGCCAGTGAAAGTGAGTTGACCAATCATCTTAAGGAACTTACTTCAGCTGTAAAACAACTTGTTTTAAGAGATAACCCTCCTAATCAACATGCCCATGCTCTCAATATTACTTGTGAAACTTGTGGTGGGCCACACTCTTATGCTAATTGTGATAAAGCGTATGATCGATCACACGGGGAAGTGTATACTTACAACAACACCGAGAGAGTTCATTTCAATCCTAATGTCGATGTTAATCGCTTGTCTTACAACTCGACCAATTATTTGGCTCCACCCGGTTTTCAACAAAGACCTCACCCACCCACCCATAACAACCAAGGGCCACCTAGAGTAAATGTTCAGCAAAATGCAAATGTAAGGGGCTACAATTCAAATCAAGGAGCTTAACCAATGCAAAACCAAGGCTTTCAAAACCAAGGTTTCAATCCTCAAAGTTTTCAACCATATAACCAATACCCAAACCAAGGTTTTCAACAACAAGGGTTTAATTTACCTCATCCGCACATGGACTTGATTCTACAAAAATTAACCGATCATGAGAAAACCATGAAGGAAATGCAAGAGTCCACGGATAGTAAATTCGTTCAAATGTTTCAAACCCTTCGTCCCCAAGGTGCTCTTCCTTCTACAACCGAAACAAACCCTAGAGCTAATGTGAGTGCTATTACTACACGCAGTAGAGCAACTCTAGTAGGACCATCTATCCCTCCCCAAGTTACTCCATCTACACCTCCTCCACCTCCATTTATCCATCCTACTTCCACGCCTAGTACTAGTTCTCCATTACCGTCTCCACCTCTCACGGAAGAAGTACCAAAGACAAAACCTTTATCATCCCCACCTTCCACCTCTAAACCTTCAACATCTCAACCTTCACCTTCTACACCTACACTACCTAAACCCAACATCCCTTATCCTTCTCGGTTAGACAAGTACAAATTGCTTACTAAAGAGGATTCTCAAGTTACTTCTTTTTTGAAGATGATCTCCCAAATGAATTTCAACATTAGCCTTGTTGAAGCACTTGTTCAAATGCCGAAATTTGTCAAAGCATTCAAGGAATTGCTTAGTAAGAATGAGAAGATGGCTGAGTTTGTCAACACACGCTTAAATGAAAATTGTTCTGTTGTCCTTCTTAAAGAACTTCCGGAAAAACTTGGAGATCCTAGTCGTTTTGTCCTACCTTTCATTTTCAACAAAGTTGAAGAATTTACTGCCTTAGTTGATCTCGGGGCAAGTATAAATTTGATGCCTTTAAGTGTTTGGAAAAAGTTATCATTACCCGACCTTACACCAACAAAGATGACTCTTGAGCTAGCAAATCGAACTCTTACTTACCCCGTTGGTATTGCCGAAGATGTTTTCGTTAAAGTTGGTACCTTCACTTTTCCGGTCGATTTTGTTGTTGTTGATTATGAAATGGACCATCGTATTCTGTTAATACTTGGACGGCCATTCTTACGAACCGGAAAAACTTTAGTCGATGTTGCCGAAGTTGAACTTATTCTTAGGGTCAGGAATGATCAACAAGTTTTTAAGATGGAGAAGATTACAAGTAAATCAAATGGTAAATAATCAGTGAAAATGATTGATGTGCTGCAAGACGAGCTTACAACTCCTTTGGAAAGTATAAAGCTTGATGATTTTGTTGTATATGACAATCTTCTTTTCGAGTCTTGCTATGATAATCCACTTTTCCAAGACCATGTGGATGATTCTCATGATTCTCTCTCCAATTTGGATCCCCCACCAATTTATGATTCTCCACCGATCTATGATGACTATGATGATGATTCTAGTTCCGATGTGGATGATTATGATGATGTTTCTTCAGAGTATAAAGACATGCCAACTTATGATGACTTTGATGATGTTGATACTCTTTCGAGTGATTCTTCAAATGATGACCTTGCTCCTACTTTTGATGAAGATCCTCCGCCAACAATGCTTGATCCTACTTTGGATGATTACTCATTTGAGGAAGATTTTGCTACTTTTCTCAATACATACTTCCCCAATGAGAATGATTCTCCTCCTTTGGACTTTGATTATGGTCTTTATCCTCCATCGGATATTAAGAAAACCGTTTCAAAGGAGAAGAAATTGGAAGACACCAATATTTGTAGCACCTATGTCTTAACACCTCTCTTTCCACCTTCTGAGGATGAGATTGTGCGGTTTATGGGCGAATCTTCAAGGTCTACTGAGTCTAAGTCTTATTTTCCCCTAAAGGAAAAGGTGTTCGATCCGGGTATCACAAATTTTAAGCCATCTCAGTATCCATCTGATGAAATAAAAGGAAATATTTTTGGAACTTATGGAGCTGTGCTTTCACTTCATCATACTTTCTACCACCGTGCTCAACAACTACTTAAGGGAACCTTGCCTACTCTTTTTTGGTTTGTCTTGTTCACCTTAACTCTATATTATTTGATGGATGAAAACCATGTATTTGATCCCGGTGGATGTTCTTCAAAGTTCTTACCATTCTAATCAAGGTTAAGTCAGGCTCACGACTCGGTGAACAAAAACAAGCGCTTCTCGGGAGGCAACCCGAGTATCTATCCTTTTTATCCATTTTTTATAATAAGTTTAGGGGGTAGACCCTCGTATGTGTTTGTTATTTTCTTTCTTATGATGTGCAGGGATTTGAGCTTTCAAAGATCCATTCTTGATGACTTTTAAAGACCCGTGATTCCATTTCCCGTCTTCCTGGTTCTATCCTAAACTCTTTTGATTCACTATTTTATATTCTTCAATATTAAAATAGGAATCACTTTAGTTGTCTCTTCCTTAGCAAGATTTAACCAAAGTGCACAATGTCCTAAGTGTAGGGGACTTTACTCCCACATGCCAAAACATTGAGGACAATGTTTTATTTTAAGTGTAGGGGACTTCTATCGAAGTTAAGTGGGCTTTTCCTTGTATATGTCCTCATTTTAACCGGAAATTTGATTTTTCGACATTTTTCAAATTTTTTTATCTATTTTGGCCTATTAGTATTTTCCTTTGTTATCGTTATTTTCTTTCATTAGAATAAATTTTAATTAATGGTTTTAATATGTTTAGATGCCTTTGATATCTTAGGCCCGTCATGAATCTTTTGACTCAACCCGAGTTTACTTATCCAAGTTTCTTCTAGCTAGTATCTTTAACGTGTTTAAATCAAGTTTTGCTAGGCTTTTATATAGGGAACTTTAAAACACGAAAGACTTAACTCTTACGGGTTAAGAACAAGAACTTTTCGCAAGTTCCTATAATTTATCCTAGAAATTCGTTTATCAAGGGAACTTTAAAATGCAAATTCTAAACTTGAGAAAGTCTAAGAAAATGCAAGATCCTATAGATGACTTGAAAACCCAAAACTTTGATTTAATTGGCTAAGCATCCACGAGTCTCATTTCTTGAGATTTTAAATTGTGGAGAACGAGAGATGATAGAGTCAATTATAAGTTTGGTATTCTTTCATGAATTTATGTGAGTTAATTATGAGCTTTTTCTCCCATCGCTTGTTAATAAATTTAATTTCAATAAGTAAGGTTGTACGATTTGAAAAGTTACTTAGCTTCTAGCACAAGATCGTTTAAAAGTTGCTCGGTATTAAATAGAGTTCATAGCCAAGGCATAACTTACTAAAGCGGGATGCGAAGATTGGCGAGTCCGAAAAGGCCCTGACAAGGCATGAGGGCTACATTTTGTTGCTAAAGTTCCAAAAGTGATGTGAAGAATCATTTATCAAAAATCAATATGAAGGATCAAGACACATGACGAAAAGCAAATACTCCCCTAAAGATCATGGAGAAGACTATCTGAAAAGACCCTAGCAAGGTATGAGGATAAATAGATCCAAGTCCTAAAAGGAGGCGGATCATTGTATATCAAAATCCCAAATAAAGATTGGAGAAAAATGAAGAAGTCGTGGTCCAAGTTTGAAGAATCTTTCAAAAACTTCAAGTGAAGAAATTCTTATTATGAAGAGAAGACCATTATTTCATGAACGTCTCTCAAGATTTGAAGTATGAAGTCAATGCCAAATATCGGTCCGAGAAAGGTCTCAAATCGTGAAGCGAGTTCTGCCAAGATATGAACTTTATGAGGTCTCGAGAAGTAGTTTTAAAAGATTTTGTCCTTTAGCTAACTATTGATTAAATCGTCCTACTTTATTTTCAGCCTAAATAACTATCGAAATAAGTCAACAATGCATCTTCGTGATCATTCAAGACAACAATAAAATATAAGAGATACACCTAGGAATAAGGGAGTTTAAGTGAATAATTGAGCCATATGAGTTTGTGTTAGCTTGCTAACTTATAATAACAATGATCTCGTTTTTAAGCTTGGTGTGGGGAACGTGAAACTTGAGGGTGATAAACATTCATAACAACCAAAGCCCTAATGTAAGTCTTCGATCTCTTTACTTGTTTTCTTCCTTCAAATATTTTGTAATTTTCTATCTTTTTAAGTTTCCTTAATGTCTTGTGTTTAATAAAGGCCAAAGTGGGTTAATTATGATGGAAAATGTAAATCTTGCTTTGTCATTAATGCATTGCATGAGGGCATTGCAATGGTCAAGTGTGGGGGATTTGATAGGTGTGAAAACACTCATCCTTTTACCACTTAATTATAATAATAACCAAGCCAAAACGTGTATTTAATGTCGTAGAAGTCGAAATTATGCGTGGTTTATGTTTTTATTGTGTTTTAGGAGCAAAAGATGAACAAGAAAGAAAACACGGGCTTTCACGGGATTTTATCGAAGAAAAAGACAAAAGACGAAGTCAAAAGATCAAGAGTGCAAAAAGAACGAAAGTTCAAGGCCTATTCTGAAGATTTATCGAAGAAAAAGTCTAAAGACGAAAGTTTAACGAAGTCGAAGAACCAAATCTAATAAAAGAAGAAAATTAGAAGACGAGTTCATTTCATATCGACAAATCCCGAGACAACGTCGAGAAAGACGAAGAATTTAAAAGACGAAAAGACGAGAAGAAAGAAGAAAGCATCAACACATTTTTCCTCCTCCTATATATAGTCCTTAAACACTTCATTAAGGAGTAGTAGATTTTAGTTTAATTTTTGTAAAGTAATTAGGAGTAGCTTAATATTACTTTCTCTCTCTAGTTTTCCTTTCATGTTTTCAAGTTTTCATATTAATCTTGTATTTTGAATCTTAATCATCTTTAATTCATTCTTTTTAGATAATCATTCTCATTCTACTTTTCTTAATTATAATCTTATGCTTTGATTTAGTTAATCATGTAGTTTACTTAATCTTTATGCTTATTGCTTTATTAATATGTTTGATTGATTGTGCTTATTGGTTTTGATGTGTTTGATTGTTTTTGTTTATTGTGTTTAGTGCTTATTGTGTGGTTTGCTTATTTTTAATTAAGTGTTCTTAATAGTTATTTTTATAAAAAGTTTATTTTTATTATTTTGATTATTTAGTGTTTTTTTTAAGTTTTTAATTTGTGGCTTATTAGCTTTTTCTTAAAATAAATTTGGTTAAAGTTTTGATTAAGTGGTTGATTTTTGCTTATTTTTGTTCCCTGTTGTTTTTTTTATCTGTTCTTGAGTCTGGTCTACTTTAGCATCCTTTCGTAAGAGGGTTTCTCTATTTTCTACTAAAGCTTTTGCTAAAAAAGTGTTACGAATGCTTTTGTTAAAAAAAGTTACGAAACAAAGTTTTCAACAAAAATCTTACGAAAGGTTTTTGTAAAAAAAAAGTGTTACGAAAGAAAAAAAAAAGATTTCTTACGAAAGGATTTAAAAAAAAAAAAAGTTGCGAAAACTTTCAAAAAACAATTCTTACGAAAGGAAAAAAATCCTACGACAGCTTTTTTGAAAATTTTCTTCCGAAAGCTTTTTTAAAAAAATTTCCTACAATAGCTTTTTTTTCTCCTAATTGTTTGTTACGAAAGGATTCTCCCCATATTTTTCCATTTGCCTCCAAAATTTAGTTCCCCCTAGGGGAACATGTCCCCTTTATATAAACTTTTGTTCCGTAAATCGTTTAGTTTTACCCGAAAGTCGTTTTAATTTTTATTCTGAAAGTCAGTTATTTTTAGTTATATTTTTCGTTAAATTTTAGTAGTAGTATTTTTTCGAAAAGTTTAAGTTTTAACTTTTATTAAGTGCCCGCTTTAATATTTGCCTCGTTTATTTTTATAGCAGCCATATAGTCCCATTTCTTTCATTTTTATTTAGTAAGTTTTATTTTTAAGTCGAGATCTTTTTTTTTATTTTTATTTTTACTTTTATTTTTATTAATCGTTTCTTTTTAATTTTTGTTTTAATATTCGTTTTAATATCGTTTTAATTTTTAGTTTATTTCTAATATTTTTTGCATTTACTTTTTAAGTAGAAATAGATAACGACAATTTTCTTTTCACACCAAAAACGACTGAGTCACACGTTAAACCTTTTATCAATTCGAATCGAAGCGAAAGACAAATTATTCAGTTATTATTGGTCTAAAAACTATTTCTATCCTTTTACTGTTGAACAATTCGTTAAATGTTTGTGTACTGTATTGAAACTTGTTGGTTTGCTGGTCGCGATCTTTGGGAACTAAACGCTTTACTCTGTGTCGTTTTAGTACATTATGGGATGAAATTATGTTTTAGACTTATTGTGAAAATCTTGTTTATATTTTATGTGTAAACGTCTCTCTTTTGAGTCGTTCAATATACCTTGTGTGACTATACTTGCGTCTAGCAGTCAATTGTGTATTTCCGCTGCGCAATGTAAATTGGGGGTGTTAGACGCTGATGATCTAGCAATTCAAGTCATTCTTATGGGACTTCCTGAAGATGTTTATGCTGCTGTCGATAGTTGTGAAACCGCACACGTGATGTGGCTTAGGATCCAGAAAATGATGAAGGGAGTGAAATTGGTTTACAAGAAAAAGAGACTAAGTTGCTTCGTGAATGGGAGAAATTTACGTCTACTGAAGGGGAACAAATTGAACCTTACTATCATCGTTTTTCAACCCTTATGAATCATCTTAGAAGAAACAAACATGAACCTAAACAAATTGCTGCCAACATCAAATTTCTTGATAATCTTCCTTCTGAATGGTCACGATATGTCACTCTCGTCAATCAAACCAAGGATCTGCATGTCGCGGATTACACTCAAGTATATGATTATTTGAAAATGAATCAACACGAAGCTAACGAAGTTAGGGCTGAAAGACGTGCCAAAACACAAGATCCATTGGCTTTTATGGCAAACTCTCCGTCATCTATGTCATATCCCATGGTACCCTACCATCAACCCTCATCAAGTAACTTCATGCCACAACAACAACAACAACTCACCTCTTATGGATATCAACTTCCGGCTACTGTGAACTACTTACAGCAACCCATTGCTTGTTTTGAGGACATCACCGACCCTACTCATGCGATTAATACTAGTCTTGCACTTCTTGCAAAGGTATTCAAATTTACCATTAACCCCACCAACAACAATCAGAGAATCTCCTCAAACACTAGAAATAGGCAGATTGCTCAACCTTTCATGAATGCGAATCAAGATCGCCAATTGGTAGTTGCTGGGAACATGGGGACACAGTTTCAACAATATGGTCAGAATGATGGGCAAACTGTTGGGAATGCAGGAAATCAGTATGGTCAAAACCGTGGTCAAAATGCGGGTGTTCTGAATGTGGGAAATCAGAATGGGTTAATTGTTGTGCCAGCGGTTGGTAATCACATAAGAAACATTGTGGCTGCAAGGGCTGAGAATACTGGTACGGGAAATAGAAACAACAATCATCAGGTTCAGTGCTACAACTGTAGGGGATTCGGTCATTATGCTCGAGATTGTACAGCTAAAAAGAAGAGGGATGATGCTTATCTTCAAACTCAGGTTCTTATATCACAAAAGGAAGAGGCAGGCATTCCACTTCAAGCTGAGGAATTTGATCTTATGGCTTCTACAGCAGAATATGACGGGGAAGAAGAAGTGAATGCCAACTACATCTTGATGGCAAACTTACAGCAAGCATCTACCTCAGGAATGCATGATGACATCGCTCCCGTCTATGATTCAGACGGTCCCTCTGAGGTACACCCACGTTTCGATGATAATGATATATATAGTATGTCTAATCAGGAGGAAGAGTATAATGAGATACTTCAGCCCTACACTGAGACACACGGGGATCAAACGAATAATAGTAATATTCTTTCGAATGAGCCCCATGTGGACCTTAGTGAAGTTCAAGTCGCCCAGCCTATCACCCTTCCTGATGCGACACATGCGTATTATAAATCATTATTTGATAAGCTTTCTAAGGATGTTGACCATGCTAAGGTGGTTAATAATAAGTTTAGAGAAACTAATGCCAAATTGACCACTGAGCTTGCGGGATATAAGGAACGGGAGAAAAGTTTTGAAATTCATCAGGCTAAAATTAAAGAACTTGAACAAGCTCATGCTACATCGGTTTATCAAGAAAAATGCAAAACTAAGAAATTAAATGCCTTAAATTTAAGTAGTGCTAAAAAGATAAGTGAATTGAATGATGAAATCACCTCTCTTAATAAACAGCTTTCTACTGAAAAATCTATTATTTCGGATCTAAAAAGAAGAACGAAAAAAGCTGAAACATGATTTCAAAATTTGAGAAGATGGCTTCTTGAGGATTTTTGCAACGCTCAGGATAGGATCAGGGAACTAGACAACCATTTGGTAAAATGTGGCCAATCTATGCAGACGATAAACATGCTCGCACCAAAAGTGAATGAGATCAATTACACCCGTTACAAAATGGTTTTAGGTTGTCCTCTTCCTCCCAATCCCGAATATCTTAAGCATGCTCAGACCACCCATCAAAGTTTATATAATGGTAATGTGTTGCTAGATAAGCATGATCCTCCTGTTATGTGTGATTCGGAAGAAACCCTTGAACTGGCCGAAGAGAGTGTTTACGATTGCAAAAGCTTAATAAAGAAGTCACACCCGTTTATTATCCAAAAGTTAATCCTCCAACAGTTTTTGTTCGGTCTAAAGCGAGTTCTGAAATGATTTTGCTACCGAGTGAGGAATTGTCTGATGCCCCTCCTAAATCGAGTATCGCTCGACGATTTCTAAACGAGCTAAAAGATAACTTTGTCATACTTAAACGTGTTGTTAATTCCAAAGTCACCGGAGGAAATTCTACATCACCAGTTCAGATTGAGGTCCAGAAAATCCTTCAAAATGATATTAATCCGATTATTAATCAAGTTGATGCTCGGATAAGCAATTTGGAAAACGTTTTTCTAAAAGAATTAGCCAACTTTGTTAAAGACTTTAAATCTTTGGCTAAGGAGGCTGATGAATCTCATGATAAAATCAAAGTTTTGGAAAACGATCTTGAACGCCTCTCTAAAGCACGTGATAATGTTGATAGTAGCCTCGTTGAGTTAAATATCTCTGTGTCGGATCATGAAACCCTCCAAACTGAGCTTGAACGCACGAAAGAGCAAATGGAATCTTATGTCATTAAAAATGATAAAGAATTCACCGATCTTTTGAATAAATTTGTCAAAAAATGTAATGAATGCAAATATGACAAGATTTCGTACGATAAAGATTACAATGAAATGCAACAAAAAATCGTACGGTTGACAGCTCAGTTGGGAGCTGCTCAGGGAAACAGTCTGGCTTCTTCTGGGCTAGAGAAGGCCAATGATGGGAATGTTCAGAAGCTTAAGGCTAAGATTGCAGATTTAGAAACTGAAGTTGTTTCGTATAAGCGGGCTGTAGAACAAAATAAGTCTGTCTATCAGAAACTAATCGATAAAATCTGTGAGAACTGTAAGTTAAAGGCCTTGTTAAAAGATAAGACTTCTGAGCCTAGCTCGATTGTGGATGCTATGATTCAGACACCAGCAACCTTGGGACCCACTCGTATGCCGTAACACCTTTTCCCAAGGTTGCTGGAACGAAATCTGTTGTGATTGCCCCAGGCAAGTTTCGTGTTAGTCCTCCCTCTCAACCTAGGGTCGATACCTCTGCGCCTAGCAAACAATGTAATGCAAGCATTAGGACAAAACCGACCACTATCTCTCAACCACAAGTCATTGATTTAAAAAGTGATAATTCTAATAAACGTGTGTCTTCTTCTATAGGAATAAATAACTACACTAAGAGCAGAAGGCCACAGCCTACGAGCAATACAAGGAATGATAGGGTCCCTTTTGCCCCTAGAAGTAGTCGCCCCAAGATCAATAATATGGAAGTAGAAAAACACCCTAGGAATTTACAGTTTTTTAATCATAATCAAAAACTTAATTCATCTGAATGTAATGACTTTAAGCTTGATAATCGGAATGAAAAATCTGAAGTTATTTGTGCTAAATGTAATAAATGTTTCTTTACTTTTAGTCATGATGCTTGTGGCTTGACTATGAATAGGTTAAATTATGGTGGTTACACTCGAATTGACAAGCTGTCAATCAGTGAAAAACATAGCACTCCTAAGGCTAAGGTGTATGTTCCAAAAAGTACGCACGTAGGGTCCACAGGAAGTCTTGCTAAGTCTAGTAGCCCTAGATTCACCCCTAAATGGTTGCCTACAGGTAGAAATTTTGAATGTAGTGGAAAAATTATCGACATTAGTAGATCTCATACTGACAGTGAAATGTTGGTATGTGATAAGGCTTAATTATAGTCTAACCCTACAGGAACCTATTTCATCGGTTGCCAAAATATGTTCTTCTCTTATCATTTGCAGGCTGTTGAAATTTGTCTCTGGTGCGTGGACTCGGGCTGTTCCAAACATATGACTGGGAATCAAAGCCTTCTCAAGAACTTTATTTTTCGATTCATGGGAACTGTTCGATTTGGAATGATCATGTTGCTGCAATTCTAGGCTATGGTGATCTTCATTGGGGAAAGATAATCATCACCAGAGTCTCGTTTGTTGATGGCTTGGGACACAATTTGTTCTCGGTAGGGCAATTCTGTGATTTAGATTTGTAGGTAGCCTTCAGAAGTCATACATGTTTCGTTAGGGATCTTGAAGGAATTGATCTGTTGAAAGGAAATCGTACCACCAACCATTACACCATTGATCTTTTTCAAATGTCTGCTGCGTCTCCAATTTATCTCATGGCCCGAGCCACTTCAACAAAGTCATGGTTATGGCATCAAAGGTTATCTCATCTTAATTTCGATGCCATCACCCAACTCGTGAAAGAAGATCTCGTTACCGGTCTTCCAAAGTTCAAATATTCAAAAGACCATCTTTGTCCTTCCTGTGAGCAGGGTAAAAGTAAGAAGAAGCCTCACAAACCCACACATGTTCCCAACTCAACGAATAGGTTACATCTCCTACATATGGATTTGTGTGGCCCAATGAGAATCAAAAGCATCAATGACAAGCGGTATGTGCTTGTGATTGTGGATGATTATTCTCGTTACACATGGGTTTATTTTCTTGCTTCAAAAGATGAAGCCCCTGGTGTAATTATCAATTTCTTAAAGAAAACATCAGTGCTACTGCAAGCCCCTGTCATCATTGTAAGAACGGATAACGACACGGAATTCACCAATCAGCAACTGAAAGCTTACTTTGCCGAGGTTGGAATTTCTCATCAAACATCGGTTGTAAGAACTCCAGAGCAGAATGGAGTTGTGGAACGAAGGAATCGTACGTTAGTTGAAGCTGCTTGAACGATGCTTCTCTCCTCCAGTGCACCGTTATTCTTATGGGCCGATGCTATAACAACTGCATTTTATACTCAAAACCGCTCCATTATTCACACCCGATTCAACAAAACACCTTATGAGATCATTAATGGAAGAAAAACCAGATATATCATTTCCACATGTCTTCGGTGCATTATGTTATCCGAAGAATGATCGTGAAGATATCGGTAAACTTGAACCTAAAGGTGATATTGCTTTTTTCATTGGTTATTCTTCAACTGCTTGTGCTTACAGGGTTTATAATCAAAGGACTAGAAAGGTAATGGATACTATGAATGTTACCTTTGATGAACTCTCGGGTATGGCCTTTCAACATAGAAATTCACATCCCGAGCTTCAAGGTCAGACTTCTGGACACGTTAGTTCAGGACTCGCGCTTCAATTTGCACCGTCAGCAATATCACGTTACAACCTTCGGAACATGACTTGGAAGTATTATATTGGCCAATCTATGATGAATATATGGAGGGTCCTTCGTCATTTGGTTCTACTCAAAATGCCCCGACTACACCTGCTACGGTAGTTCAAGAACCTCCAATTGTATCTACACCAACGACATCTTCTTCTGCACCAACCATATTGACTCCAAATATTTCAACCACTTCTCCGACTGCTGACATGACTCAACAACATTCTCAGCAAATTCCTAATCATGTTCATCTTCAGAATGAAATAGTTGTTGAAAATGCAAACAATGCGATGCTCAACGAACATGAGTTTGTTAATCCATTTGCGGCTTCCACAAGTTCTACTCAGCCTTCAACACCATATGTGGATCCGTCGAGCTCGCATCAAGTTTCTCATACACTTCCACATGAACACAAATGGACTAAGAATCATCCTTTGGTTTTAGTGATTGGTAATCTCTCACGACCAGTCTCGACATGAAATCAGCTGCGTACCGATGGTGATATTTGTATCTATGCACTATCAGTCAGCACAATAGAACCAACAAGTGTTAAAGAAGCAATGACTGACGCATCATGGATTGAGTCTATGCAAGAAGAGCTCAATCAATTCATCCGGCTTGATTTATGGGAGTTAGTACCACGCCCGGACAATATCGATCCCCTTACCCTGAAATGGTTATTCAAAAAACAAGATGGATGAGGAGCAAACGGTCATTAGGAACAAGACTCGGTTAGTTGTGAGAGGTTATAAACAAAATGAGGGAATTGATTTCGCAGAATCCTTCACCCAGGTTGCTCGAATGGAAGCTATTAGGATTTTCTTGGCATACGCTGCTCACAAATCGTTCACTGTGTATTAAATGGACGTGAAGATGGCTTTCTTGCATGGGTCGTTAAAAGAAGATGTGTACGTATGTCAACCGGAAGGTTTCATCAACACCGAACATCCAAGCCATGTCTACAAGTTGAAGAAGGCAATTTATGGTTTGAAACAAGTATTGAGGGCATGGTACGACGAATTATCATCATTTCTTCTCCAAAATCACTCCAGCAAAGGAACTACTGAACGTTGTTTATCAAGCACTACGGCAACGACATCTTGGTGGCTCAGGTCTATGTAGATGATATTATATTTTGTTCTACTAACCCAAAATATTCCATATTATTTTCGGACCTTATGCAAAGCCGATTCAAAATGTCCATGATAGGGGAAATGACGTTGTTTCTTGGTCTCCAAGTTCACCAATCCCCCCGTGGTATTTTCATAAATCAGTCCAAGTATGTGCTTGAGATTTTAACGAAATTTGGTACGGAAAACTGTGATCTTATTGGTACTCCAATGGACACTAAACACAAGCTTGATTTGGATAAGAAAGAGACATTTGTAGATGCTACAAAATGCCGAAGTATGATCGGGTTCCTTATGTACTTAACCTCAAGCAGACCGGACATTGTGCATGCTACTTGTTTATGTGCTCGGTACCAAGCTAAGCCAACCGAGAAGCACCTCAAGGAGGTTAAAAGGATCTTTCGTTATCTCCGGGGAACCATTCACATGGGTCTCTAGTATACGAAGGATTCTAGTTTTAATCTAACTGGTTTTCCAGATGCCGACCATGCAGGGTGTCATGATACATTCAAGAGCACTTTCGGTGGAGCACAATTCTTAGGCGAGAAGCTAGTGAGCTGGTCCTCAAGAAAACAAGATTGCACGGCGTTGTCCACCACGGAAGCAGAATATGTGTCTCTATCCGTGTGTAGTGCTCAAGTCCTTTGGATGAGAACACAACTTACGGATTATGGCTTTCACTTTAACAAAGTTCCTATTTATTGTGATTCACAATCAGCCATAGGCATATCCTGCAACCCGGTCCAACACTCCAAGACCAAACACATTGCTGTCCGATTCCATTTCATAAAGGAGCATGCGGAAAGAGGAACGATCGAACTATATTTTGTCAAGACGGACTACCAACTAGCTGACATCTTCACCAAAGCTCTTTCTCTAGACAGATTTGAATTCTTGGTTCGTCGACTTGGTATGCGTAGTTTCACTCCAGATGAACTTGAACGTCTTTCACATTCGGAGTGACCTTGTATATATCTCTCAGAAAATCCAAATACAAAAATATAAAACCTATAAAAACAAAATAAAAAATGAGAAAATCTTTCGAAAATACCAAAAATATTCTTCTTCGACATGTCTCTCTGCATCGATAATATGGACGTACTTAGAAATGTCGCTCACTAACGACACGGGTATGTACATAAAGTTCGAATGGGAGTTCAATTGTTTTCAATAGTCACATGTCAGACTATAACCCGGTCCCTAAAGAAAGGAAAGTCTTTGACTTATCCTCAACAACGAGAAATTATTTTTTCTCGATCATGGGCTTATATCAAAACATTCAAAGTTTTAAGCTCATGAACACAAGGACAATGTTCATTTATGTACATTATTCCTCAACAATGGGAAATTAAGTTTTCTCGGGGTTTTGAGCACATTTTTTCAAAGTATCTCAAAATTGTGTTCTCATATACCCCCTATTTTAATTAGAATTTCTTTTCGAGGGGAAGTATAAAGATTTCATGAACATTTTGTCCCAAACTGTCATGCAACATTATTCTCTCCATGTTTCATCACTAGTTTCACAAAAATTTCAATCACATGCAAATTTTTAGGGGGAGAATAGTGATTAAAATGTGTTCAAAATGTGTCATCTTGGATAAGATCTTCGATATAAGTGTTTTCTCTTCCTAATATGTGCAAAAACCTTTCCTTTTATGATGAACATATGTAGAGGGAGCGTTTTGGTGATATAGAAAACTTTCAAGGTGTAAACATTGATTTCATCAACACCTTGATTGCCTTTTCAATAGGTTTTTTCTGGTTACGATATCTATATCCTTCAGCACAAATTATTCACGACGATATTGGTGTCAAAAGGTGGTTAGGTACTGGTCCTATGATCCAACCAAAACCGGAGGGATCTTCCCAGGGACAATCCATTAGAACTTAGAAGTCCTTAGGAAAGATGTAGTAGTTGAGTGAACGGGAAATGCCGACTAATGACTAAAGCTAGCACTGGAACAATCACAACAACGTGCTAGTTATGACGTCTTGGTAAGCATTGAAGGGGTTGAAGAATGAAAAAGAAATGTAAGGATAAAGGGTGTAAAGAAAGAAGCCCCCCATACAACTTAGGCAGAAATCGGGTCAATACATCTACTATTAGAATCACGTTGATGATTTCTGGTATTGAAGACAAAGCATCATGGACCCAGTGATGTAAAGCACAACCTTTCCCAGCCTACACAATCTTCTCTCAAAAGAATTTTGTTTTATTGTCACGGAGTTCAACTCATTTCTATCAACTTTCTCACTCCGAGATAGTAGATATTAAAAAGGTGATAGTCTGCTCCAGCCTCCGATCATCAAATAAACGTGCACTTATAGAGTCTAGAGCCAACGGGATTCATCAAAAAATCTCATTAGGACACTTATTCCATATATCAATTGTTGTTCATCATTAGAACACAAGCGATAATTCACAGAGTCCTACGCTCTATCCTTGTGGTATTGCTAGAACATTTAGAGTGATACTCTCTAGTATTCACAGTGATGAATGGAAATCCATCCAGTGTTAACATCAAATAACACTGCGGTAGGTAACTTGTGAGATTCTATATGAATCAAACTTGTGTCAACTGGAAAGCAACAATGGTTTGATTCTTAATTGATTCAAACTTGTTTCAGGAAATTGAATTGACGACTTAATTACCAGAATGGAATTGCATGATTCACTCCTTACTATGAATTATCTTTCGATATATTCAAGTATTGAGTACGGCTACCACAGCCGGAAACCATGTCAAGGAAGTTCTTTGAACTTACCTAATCACAGGTACAGTATTCGTACTATATAACGGGAAACCGGAGGAATGCAAACGGTGGCATAACCTCAAGAGTCGTAATTCAAGACCACATGCTCATGTAAATGAAGAAAGCTCAAGAACATCTAAAGAGAAAGACTTCCGCTACTCTGATGATCAAGGGAGATTGTTAACAAGCTTTCATCTCAAATCAAAGTTTGAGTATGAGGGGAAAGACACAAGAACACAAGTTGACAAAGTTTCAAGATCAAGTCAAGGCAAAGACCAAATATCCAAGATCACAAGTCATGAAAGGAACTATAAAGGAACTCTCAAGACAACGAGCTTCAAAGTCTGCAACATCAAATAAGTGAAGTCACATATTACATGACCACCCCTTAGGGGGAGATTGTTAGTCGTATTTAAAGTGATGGTCATATAATATACCGTTGCGAAGCTCATGGAAAATGCTATTCAATGGTGTCGAGAGTTCTTAGTTTATATTTTTTATGTAACGGGAATTAGTCCCGAACACACAAATGAGGAAGGCCTCCTAAACATTTACTCTTTAGTATAAAAGGCCATTCCACCTCATTTGTGTGTGTGTGTTTTTCCATTTTTATCATTTTAGAAAGATAAAGGGTGTTTGTTTCTCTCACTAGGAAAATCACCATCTTTGTTTTCTTTTTTCTTTCCTTAATCTAATCTTTCTTTTTTGGTTTTATCTTTTTTTTTATCTCCATCTCTCTTATCATCTTTGTTAATTTCTTCATCATCATCACAAACATCACGCCACTCATATTCATCATCTCGTCTCATAAAGATCAAGGTCTTAGTGTTTGTTTGGTTCGTGTGTAAGGTCCTACAATAACCTTTGATTACATTTGCCTATTGTAGAATGCCTCCCTTACCGGGGAACTGGAACTGTTAAGATTATTGAATTACCTGAACGTATAAATAGGTCTATTTAGGATTGAACATCCCCATCTGGGTGAGTAGCGCTCACTGTGCCTGGGCCAGGACAACAGATGTTTATCATGTCGGAACGGATTATAGGGTGCATTTTTATTAATGCAAAGGGCCCTTATTTGTTGTGGGCTTAACGTGTCAAGTGTCAGTTTCGGGCAATAGCAAATGTAGTTACCTTTAAGTATTGATGCTATGTGCATTACTACTTCAGTGAATGTTTATTGTCCAATCTTAATTTATTAAACTTGTGAATTCACCAACTTTATGTTGACTCTCTAAGCATGTTTTTCTCAGGAAACTGAAGCAGGTATTCGATGTGCATGGAGTCAAGCAACATTATAGGCTGCATTTATAGAGCTCATCTGGGGTTTTATAAACATGGAAATAATCCAAACTGTTGAATAATGTTTAAGACCAATTTTTTTATAACATTTTCACACTGGTTCATGTAATAATTGTATCGATAATCTTTTATCTGTTGCTCTACATACTATCTGCTGTTGATCCACCTACGTGACACCCAATTATTATTTCCGCTGCATTTGACCTATTTGGAGGTGTCATAATTCAATCTTATGAAACTTAAAAGCTTTTAATCGAATCCAATCAACTTAAAAGACTAAGCCGTGACCTTTTCTCCTCCTTCTTGGCTGCATCTAGAAATAATTCACAGTGGGGATGCTTTGAGTTGTGAAGGTTTAATATGTGTGTTTGATGTTGTAAGTGTGTTCTATTTATAAGAGGGGTTAGGTAGTAAGGGGAAGTGACTAGCATAGTTATGGTTTCTAAACCTTTGGTTCCTTTGTAACTAGCAAGTGTAACTTGAAAGTACTAAGAAAAAGGTGAGGAGATTGGCAAGAACAAAAGGGTGTCATGGGTGTGGTTTGGCAGTAGGGAAAAAATGGAGTGTGGTCTTCAAAACTTGACCATTTAATGATGGGTGTTTGTACAAGCTTAAATTCAAAGAACCATGGGAAGTTTATGATACACGTTGGGTATAGAGGGCGAGGGAAGGATACAATAAGTACACACATTGAATGGGTGGGTGAAGTACATATATGTTTGAGTTTTAATTGTGAGATTGAAAAAAAAAACGTGGGTTGAGTATGATGGAGAAGGGGGTCCAGTTTTGCAATGTGACAAAGAGAAAAGAACTTGTTTTCTTTTTATTTTGGTGTACTAAAATTGTTTGTTTATATAGAAATGTTGTAGAGGTTTATAAATAATAGATTTAGACAAACTTGTAGTAATTGGGAAACTCCTTAATGTGTCATTAACATAGATGGAGTGAACAAAATATTTGTTTTGTGTCGTAACTCTTAGAAGAGATTTCGTTAATATAATTAAACGTCGTTTCTTACAACAAAAATTCCTAACAAGTAACGAAATGCATAATAGTCATTCACGTAATAATTCATGATTCTCGTTCATAAAAATTTTTAATTCGTACACAATTACGCGTAATCAATCGGGAACATCAATAGACACAGAAGTCTAACTTGAACTATCGCGTTTTACGTAAATTAAATAGATTCAAAATTCACGTTTGTGACAAATTAGGTTGCCTAGTCGCGTAGCCTAGTCTATAGCTTAGGGGTCCCTGCATATAGGCGCCATAGGGGTATGTGTGCATTTTATAATGATTGATGTGTTTGGATGTTATTTTTGTGATATTTGTTAAGTTATGAACTACTATGGTTAATACTTAGCTACATGTTATTTTCTTTACGAGTTTTGACTAGTGCGGATTGAACCATAGTCGTATACACCAGTCATTGTTGGATTTCATTTAATTAAGTTTTCATGTTCTTTATACATTTTGAATTTTGTCTACGTTGGTTCAGCTGGACTACGAGTTTATGTGTTTCATGCATTGGCTATGTTATTTTAATACATGGGATTTTGAATCTTATTTTATGCTGTGGTTATGTGCTTATATGAGTTGTAGGATCTATGTGCTTATTTGAGTTGGTAGACCAATGTGTTATGTGTAGTATTAATTCTTATAAGTATCATCATAGGAGGGAGTGCATTAGTGATAGGGGGACTGGTATAAGTATGGTGGCCAACATAGTTATACAAGTACCACGACATCAATGGATTCCTAGGCATGGTTGCATGAAAGAGGGTTAATACATGCTTGTATAGTATATGTTGGATGGATTTGAGTGTATGTACGCCTATGCCTATATATGTATATATCCCTTCTACTTATCGGTTGTATTCTTATAATGGTTTGCTAGTTCTTTTCTCTTCAGGATGTTCAACTTCTGTAGTAGCGTATTTATCGAGTCCACCTTTCACGTGTTTGTTTGTACGGTACTTTTGGTGTAGAGGCTATTGAGAGGGTGGAGATTCCTTTTTGGAATAACGATATCTTTTGTTTTGAGTCTTACATGGTAAAAAAAATGGAACTTGCAAATAGTAAAAAAAAGTAGTTGTTGGTAGTCGATAAAATGAGGGTAAAGTGTCAAAAACGTGTTTGAAATAAGGTGGAATATAAATTTTTTAACACATAAGCATGGCTTGTTTATTTTAAAATATTTTGGTTTTGATCACCTAAAGTTATTGTTCTTTAGTTACAATTTTTTTTCTTATTTAATTAAATATGTTAAAATCATGTAATTAATCATAGGGTCGGTGAGAGTTTTTAATTTTCTTGTATTAAAATAAATTAGGGCTCAAATTTGGTAATTAATAAGGGGTTTTAGGGTTTAAAATCGTTTTGGTCATAACTTATTCGTTTTAAAGATTTTTTGGTGATTTAAAGGCCTAAAATTATGTACTCGGAACGTACTTTTCAAATATTCAGAATGTTTAGTAAATGGAGGTCAGTGTCTAGGTCTAATTAACTTTACAAGTGTCGAGTTCAAGGTTAATTTTCAGACAACATGGTTTAAACTTGTGTTTTGGGTTTTTTGGGGTAATGAACACTTAGAGGGCCAACATAGGGCTGAGTTGGGATAGAATTTGAGAGTTATTTCGACCTTAGAATATGTGGTTATATTTTGATGAGTTTTGATTTATATTATTTATGAGTAAGACTGAAATGGGGGTGACAGTTTTAAACCCGTTGAGTTATGTGACGGCTCCTAACTTGGTTTCAAGATAGTTCTTGTTTGATGAGTTGCGAGATTTAGTTCGGTTGGTTACATAACTTTATGGTTTTAATAAGTTTCCTCGCGGACGGTTGAGGCTCATGTGTTGTTGGTTGAAATTATTTTAATATAAACTGAGTTCACGTTTGAACGTGAAGGTTTTATCAGGGATATGTATCCTCGTTTGCTTGCTGAGATAAGTTTGAGGTTGGGAGTAAATCTCGGGACGAGATTTCTATTAGGAGGGAGTGATGTGACAACCCTAGATTTTGGATTTGTCACGTTTGACTATTTGACTTTGATTATGTGCTTAGTGTGCGTTTACGCGCAATATGTTTATATTTGAGCCTTGGATTGGATGTTAGTCATCGTTCATGTATCGCGTGGTACATTATATAATGTTATGATGGGGATAGTTCGTGCTCATGAGTTCACTTGGATGTAACTATGATAGAATATGGTGTTATTTTCGTTTTTACGTATACGTGTAAGTATTATAGTAGATCGTATTTTTTACTATTTAGGGTTTAGCGTTTAGAGATCTTGGATGAGGTACTTAGTCACGGGAATAATTTACGGGATGGTTTTAAGTCATTTAGGACTTAGTTATAAAGTTTATTTCATATTTTAATAATTTTCATAAAACTGTATAAATTATGTATTTTACGTATTTTACGATAATCGCGTAAAATTGACTAGTTATTTTTGGTAAAAAAATTTATAAAGGACGGTGGAAAAAAAAGAAAAAGTAAAAAGTAAAAAAAGGAAAGTATTTATTTGTATTGGGCTAGGATTCTCATTGTTTTAGTATAAATACAAATTAAAACACATATTTTTTTCCTCTGGTTTTCTTGGTCGACGTTTCACAAAGAGTTTTTAGGGTTTCATAACTTTTTCGTGATTCAAGGTAAGTGATCAATTAAAACCTTAATTTAATTCATGTTTTATTAATTAATCATGTTCACAATGTTAATTAACCATCATTGAGATGATTAGAGTTTTATTAATTTTCTGTAAAATATAGTAATTAATATCCATTAATGATTTTAGGGTTCTTGTTTAATAATTTAGGGGTAATTAATGATATTTAGAGGGTTAGTGCATAAAGGCGTAAAACATTCTAATTTTTAGGGCTGTCTTGTGTCGATTATTTTGGGCAGTAGGTAGCTCCTTTGGTCGAGTTTCTTTTTATTAAAATTAAGTTCAGATATTCTACTTTTCAAAAATGTAAGGTTGGTTGAAAATGGAGTTCGGGAAGGTCGTCAAACAATTTTTACAAAAACAGTGCGTTGTTTAGGAATAAATTTGGATTTGGGGAATCTGAGTCAAACCTAACTAAACGAAAGAGATAGCCAAAGATTTTTGATTTGAGAACTCTTTTTAATATATATGGAAGTACTGGAGGTTTTAAATAAAAGTTATGGTGTTTAGGTCGGGATTTTGGTGACAAACATTTAGCACGTACAGAAAATCAGTTTTGATGAAAACGAATTTTGGCGTAGAGACTAAACGAAAGAGTTAAACGTGTAAGTAGAAATTAAAATTGGTTTTTGGCATTCTTAGATCATATAACAACATAAATCCAGTAGGGTAGGAGCCAAGTGTGGTGTTAAGTTCACTTCATGTGGTCGATTAATGACTAGTAAACCGTACTGGGGAAAAACTAGATTTTTACGTATAGAATAGCTTGTAGTGGGAGAACTAGATAGTGGGGATTGGGGAATAAGATTCATCTCCTTGATTGTTACTTAACTTGGGTGTTAAGACCTGAGCTAAGGGTGTCGTGTATGATTTTATAGGTTTGCTGGAGTGCTAGCTTGCTATGCTATCAGGTGAGTTCATAGTCCCATTTTCACTGAGTTTTTAAATGTTTTCTTCTAGTATAGGATGGAGATGACACTTGTGGTGTTATTAAAATTTTTTGGTACTATATTTTTATAAATGTTTGTACATAGATGTGTTATTGTGTGACATGCATGCTTATGTGTTCTCATATGTGCTTTGATATGTGTTATGATATGTGAATATTGTTTGGGTTATGATTGGCTTTAGTACATAGATGTATGGGCGTCTATGGAACCAGTTGTGATGTGTGTAGACATGATCCATCCTGAGTTCTTGGTTCTGAGTACTTGTGCATCGTCTCCTCGGAGCCAAGATGTCTCGACGGGGATACGGTTCATCTTCCACTAGTGGTGTGGTAAAGATCCGGATAGTGTGGTGCATTGTTCTTATTGTGTCTTCTTGACTGATATAATTGTGCTTTGTTTGTAGTTGTATGTAACATGATTATCACATTTTGGTCCATTGCTTTAACTTGTTTTCTTCAACTTATTTATAGCGGTTGACAAGGTTTCTTAAGATGTTTTGATAACTTAAACCTATGTTCTCACCAACTTTATGTTGACAGATTTAGTGTCATTTTCAGGTGGGATAGTTGAGAAGGATGATGTTATAAGTGGCTAGAGTCTAGAGGCTGCTAAGATTGCGTTAGGAGGAATCCCTTTCCTTTTAGTCTTTAATTAATGTTTGAATAAGTGATACTTTGTAGACACCTATATGTTTGATGTGTGTTATTTGAATGTCTTTGGTAAGAGGTAGGCATGTTACCTACTTACCTAGACTCCTGCATTTGGTTGAGATATTGTCACGACATTGGGTCGCCATTTATGATATTTCTATTTCATTTAGTTATCTCTATTGACACGCTATTGTTGTGATGATATCCATACGTCGCGTCCCATATTCCGCCATGGTGGGGTGTGACACTATCTAAGAAATTTTCAAAAACACTCAAGAAATAAGCCAGAAAAGAGCTTATGTTGACCGGCGTTGACTTTTGTTGACCAAGTTTGATCAAAATCCAAATAGCTTTTAAAGACTTGTTAATCTAATTGGTGAAAGAAAATAAGAACTTTTATGAAGGAATAAGCCAGAATTGAAAATGACTTATCAGAGAAACATTAGCTTATTACAGGGACTTTTAGCAGCTTATTTCTCTCTCAAATCTGAAAACTGTATTATCTAGCTTATAATTCTGAAAGGTAGGATGTTAAGCTTCACCTAGAAATAAGAATCACAATCTGAATAAAAGTAATGAAGATTTTGTGAAGGTTTGAAGTAGGCATGTTTTAAGCAATGAATCTGACCCAAAGTTTTTAAAGACCTTTTGCCTATTTGACTTGGAGTTCGACTACCAAAACTTGCAAAAGCACTTACTTTCAGATTGTGAGTATAAAGCAACTCTTTATAACCAATTTTATCAGCAGAATCAAAGATAAGATCTCAATCTAAACACTAGTTATAGGATTGAAACAGAATTAGGCTAAGTGACCTTAACAAAGCTAACAGATTCAGACAATGAGTTATCAAAACTAGTAAGCAATCACAAAATGAAGATGTAGCAGACAAATTCACTAAGACAAAGAAAATAGCATGCATACAACTTTTTTAGGGGAAATTGTAAAGTAGAACTTATGACTAAACTTGAAGGCTCCTTTGATGAAGAAATGAGCGTTTAGCTCACTTATACACTAATCACCACCCTATCAACATCAATCATCAACTATATTAACATCAATCATCAAGATCATCTGAATCTGCTACAAGTGGTCTGACTTGGAATTCTGGAAAGAAATGGCAAGAACTAGTACTGCAACAAGGACTGATCACTAACAACAGCTTCCAAATCAACAAACTAACTCTGTTGTTCAATCTTGAACAACAGAATCCATGGAATCAAGCAATGAACAGTAATGTAGTAGTATTTGAGAAGAATGATAAGTGAATGAGTAAAAGTGAACTTTCATTAATGAAGTTTATGGTTACAAGTGGTTGTAACTGCCTAACAACTAACTAAGAGTGGTTGTCAATCACTCTTAGTAGTTAAACTAAAGAAAGTAAAATAGAATGTAAGAATTTAACTTGAAGTGTGTGTTTTCACACCTAGGGTTACTTGCTACAAATGAACTAATCTGGGGTATAAATAGATCTAGCATGAGATGTTGGTGAAGGTGATGACGTGTTGTAGCCAATTGCCAAATCTCACGTGCCCAAATCCTGCTACTTAGCCTTCATCCGTTCTTGATTAAATTGGGGAAAATCATATGAGTGAATTTGAGTCTAATTGGATCACTGGGTTGGATTCGTCTCCTCATAGTGAGTATTTTTCATGTAGAAAACTCTTTCTGAAATGGCCTTTATCGTTATGTGATTGCTGGAGAATGATGAAGTGACGTGGCAGCCCATGATTGATCCATTAATAATGCCACGGATTGTTATCCATTTGATTAGTGCAGATTATTGAAGTGGTGGCTTGCTATTGGAGGAATGGTTTTAATGCGTTGCACTGCTAAGATATGGCGGCTAGCTTCTCTCTTTATTTAATACACTTGAGTTGGCAATCCGAGTGTTAACTTTTGAGGCTTCTCATTGGTTCTTTTTGTTGTCACACGGATTGAGCTTTAATATCTTTCCACAAATGGCAACTTTGGTCCTTTTGATTAGCAGATTAGTATTTTGAGCTCCAATCTTCATAAACTTGACATCTTTCGCCCTTTGACTTGCTATTTGACCAGCTTTGACCCTTTGACTTGTTGACTTTTATCTTGAGGTCTTTTGACTTTATTCTTGACTTTATCAAATTTACACTTATAGTCCCTTAAGTTTTGCAGCTTGTCAAGAAAGGTCCCTTTGACTTTGTAGACTTGTCATCTTGAGTCCTCCTTTTGTCTTTTTTTCAATATAAATGCTTTGGAATCCGTGTTTGCATCATATTTGTATATTTTTACCTACAAAAGCACAAACAACAACGAATACCGCATAATACTGCCTTTATACATAAAATCTGGTATTTTCCTTTGTGTTTTAGGGTTTAATATGATATAATTGATATGAGATTTCATTCATATCAAATTCCCTACACTTGATCATTGCCATGACCTCATGCAATACCATATTTCAAAGCTCTAAATTACATTTTTCTCATAATTAATCCACCTTGGCCATGATGAAATGCTTTTACACTATGCTATACTATATGATGCATGATTTTGATTTTATACAATGCAATGCAATAAAAACAATTCTATTTATATATTTTAGTATTTTCTTGAAATAGTTTGATGGAAATAACTCATAAAGAAATTGATGACTTTAACTAGGGCTTTGGTACCATGAATACTTATCATCCTCAAGTTTCACTTACCCCATACCAAGCTTAAAAACGAGATCATTTTTAGCCATAAGTAAAAGTACATTGACTTATTCATAAAATTTAATTTTGTTACCATTATACCCCACTTATTATGCATCTAAGACCGGTTATTATTTGAGCAAATTGCTTTTGGGCAAATTTGTCATCATTCAAAGCGTGAAATATAAGAAGTGTAAAATCTGAAAATAAGGAAGCACTGTTTTAATCCTAAGTAACCATCTTATCCATTACTCGAAAAACCGCCCACAATTAATATAAGTCCGACCCAACATAATAAGCCATTCGCCTTATGTGTAAGATCCTTATGTCATGCATTAGTAAGTAGCTACTCACTCGCTAAGAAAAGAAAAATAAAACTCACGCAATAATTTATATCCGCCACCTTTTTGAGACCTTGGATATTCAATCCCGTAACCCGTCAACGTAATATTGGATTGGAGCAACTATTAAATCCTCGCAACCCTTGTGAGAGTAATATTGGAATTTAATAGCTACTATAATTAACACTTCACTGCCCCTCTTGGGAGTCTTGTATAATTATTTTTTTCTTTTTCTTTTTCTTGCCACTCATTTTTATATAAGCCGCTCTTATTTTTCTTGATTCCTCACAAAGAATAGAAAAATAATTAAAAGAAAAACACCCGCTAAGTATCAAGCATGGCATAAGTCTAGTGCACATAAAACGTTCTAACTTAGAATCTTAAGATGTACTTATACCAACCACGAATGATTAGTCAAAAATACATAAGAGACTACAAACCGATTAAAACCGTTCTTGATTATTTATTAACAATATACATGCGTTGATAAGAAAGTAAAGGTTACGAAAGGGGATATAATAGCCACAAGTAATTAATATGAGGTTTATCTAGCCCTTTACACTTACTTCAAACTCTATCATTTATCGTTCTCCATAATTTTAAATCTCAAATAATGAGACTCGTGGATGCTTAGCCTAATAAACCAATAAAGGTCTACATGGTTAAGGATACTAGCTAGAGTAAGCTTGGATAAGCAAACTCGGGTTGAGTCAAAATATTCATGGCGAGCCTAATATGTCAAAGATATCTAAACTTGTTAAACCAATATCCTTATTATATTTTTTCCTTTTCATATATTTTTGATTAAAAATAAAAGAAGAAATATATACAATGCAAATGTGTTATGCAAATGAAAAATGATTTATGCAAAAATTATGAATGCATATTTTTGTTGGCCAAAGTAGATCAAAAATTTGAAAAATGTTTGAAAAATTAATTTCCCAATTAACATGAAGGCAAGGCAATGTTCTAGGTAAGGTCACTTCGATAGACGACCCCCTACACTTAAGATAAACATTGGCCTCAATTTTTAAGAGTATTGGAGTGTAAACTCCCCCTACACTTATGACATTGATTACTTTGCTTAACTCAAGCTAAGGAAAGGTATACTAAAGTGAATTCATGTTAGACATTATTAAGAGTCAATTTTGAATCACAAAAGTATCAAAGTGAACCCGATACGAGGGCCTCCTCCATAAGCTCCAATGCACGAAATGAGAGAGAGCAACCCTACAAACACCAAGAAGACAAAAGATAGGCACCCCTACACTTCATCTCGACTATATACCCTTTTATTCGTATCCTACCACACTCTAGTCTAAATGATCTAATCCTAGTTATTCAAGCTTGATTTAAGGAGTCTCTAGCTCGACTCTTCCCACAAACAAAGTGCCCATGGAAAACCTATCATGGTGAGGAAAATATTTACCCTTATAGGAAAAACTCTCCATGATAAGGTAAAACAAGTTTTCAAGTACGCAAAACCCCATAAATAGCCACCCGGATCAAATACATAATTGCCATCCCAAGAGTAGCACAATCTAAAAGTGAACATCTCAATTGGTGAAGTAAGTGAGGTTGCCTTGTCCATGATACTTTCCCATAAGATGATGAGGTGAATCTCTACAACTTCTCATAAGGTTTCCTTTTATTACATCATGTGGATACTGAGTTGGCTCAACCATCTCTATAGCAGGATCAATAATCTTTTCCTTCATAGGAAAATAACAAGTGGTGGTAGCCTTAGAAGATTCCTCCTTATACTTCACATCTTGAGAGAAAGGTTGTGGAGTATTAAGTGTCAACACACTCTTAGGAGAAACCACAATGTCTTTCTTGTTCTTAGAGAACTCTTCATCAAAAGCATCCTCATATGGTGACATAAAGGATCTCTCCAATTCAACATCTAAATGATATAACTCACTATCATCTTGAAACTTCTCAAAAATTGGTTCATCGATTGAAGCCTCAATAAAAGGATTTGAATTGGGTTGTAAGAAAGGTGGTGAAAGAGTGATAGAGGGAATAGGGGAAGCATTTTGGTTATGAGGTGTTTCACAAGGTGTGTAAGAAAGAGTAAGATGTGAAGGTTCATGAAAAGGTTGAGTGGGAATGGAATCTACATAAAGAAATCTCTATATTTCAAGAATGTCTTCCTCCTAATTAGAAGGTGATGTATCAATCACAAGAGAATCTCTCTTAAGATAAGCTTTAATCTCTTCATTTATCAACTCCGCTTCACTAAGCAATCTCTTAATCTCAATAACCTCCTCTTTCCCATTTGAAGTAGAAGAATAAGCTCCAAAATCTACTTTCCCTAAACTTGCCTCAAATTCATCTATAAGGGAATCACTATCTTCAAAGGAAGGCAATGAGGAAGTAATGGAAGCTATAGTCTCAATATGGAGAAGAGCATATTCACCACTCTTACAAGCTTCATGAAAATATTCATTACACACTTCATCAAGAATATCAACGTTATTTACCTCTTTATCAAGAACATCAACATGATTCACCCCCGGAAAATTACATGGAATTAAGAACCGACCCGGATCACCAAGTTTAGTAGGTAACTTCTTTAACAACACCGCGGAACAATTTTCGTTCAATGAAGCATTATGCACATCAACCAATTTATCTTTGTTCGAAAGAAGGTCCTTAAATATCTTGACAAATTTAGGCATATGAGCTGAAGCCTCCGTAAAAGATATGTTGATATTAAATTGCTTAAACATCCTCAAGAAGTTGGACACTTGTATGTCATCTTTGTTCTTAACTTTCTCCTTTCTCAACCTAGAAGGATATGGAAGATTTGGTTTGGGTAAATTGAAATTGAATGCGTAAGTTATCATATCAAATTATTATTTTGAGTACGACCGAGGAACGACGACGACGTCACTATTTAAGATGACATATGACGATAAAACACTTATTACAAGTATTACTCTTGTAATGCTCCAAAGAATACTACAATTCAAAGAACGAACAAATTTTCGCGACATATGAACTATCCATAAGTACGCTGACGCGTAAGTTAAAAATTTTACCGAAGAAAATTCTTATTGGAAATAAATTATGCAAAGATGAATCAAAATTTTTATTAGTCCATTGACTGCGACTAATTTGTCATAAAACTACTATAAATTACAAAGTTATGATGGACTCCTAATTAAAAAGATTGAACCAACTTCTAGATAAAAGGAATTATCGCGTTGCGTGAAATTTGAGAACCCTAGATGCGATATGTGGTCGTATATTGAGATCTTGAATACAAGGTATAAATATACATCAATGACGGTAAAGTTTGTTGGATTGATTCACACGACAATATAGGATATAGAAATAAAGATGAAGATTAAACCAAAAAAGAAAGATTAGATTATATGAAGAAAAAGAGAAAAACAAGGTTGTGAATTCCTAGTGAGAGAAACACATACGTTTCTCTCTCTACAAAACAAAGGAATGGAAAACACACACACAAATGAGGCTTAGGAGGCCTTTTATACTAAGTAGTAAGTGTTTAGGAGGCCTTCCTCATTTGTGTGTTCGGGACTAATTCCCGTTACATAAACATTAATAACTAAGAACTCTCGACACCGTTGAATAGTATTTTTCACGAGCTTCGCAACGGTATATTATATGACCATCACTTTAAATACGGCTAACAATATCCCCCTAAGGGGTGGTCATGTAATATGTGACTTCACTTCTTTGGTGTTGCAGACTTTGAAGCTCGTTGTCTTGAGAGTTCTTTCATAGTTCCTTTCATGACTTGTGATCTTGGATCTTTGATCTTTGCCTTGACTTGATCTTAAAACTTTGCCAACTTGTGTTCTTGTGTCTTTCCCCACATACTCATATTTTGAGTTGCCTTGAAAGCTTGTTAACAATCTCCCTTGATCATCAGAGTAGCGGAAGTCTTTGTCTTTAGATGTTCTTGAGCTTTCTTTATTTACATGAGCATGTGGTCTTGAATTACGACTCTTGATGTTACGCCACCGTCTGCATTCCACCGGTTTCCCGTTATACAGTACGAATATTGTACCTGTGATTAGGTAAGTTCAAAGAACTTCCTTGACAGGGTTTCTGGTTGTGGTAGCCGTTCTCAATACTTGAATATATCGAAAGATAATTCATAGTAAGGAGTGAATCATGCAGTTCCATTCTGCCGATTAAGTCGACAATTCAATTTCCTGGAACAAGTTTGAATCAATTAAGAATCAAACCATCGTTGCTTTCTATTTGACACAAGTTTGATTCATATAGAATCGCACAAGTTACCTACCGTAGTGCTGTTTGATGATGACACTAGAAGGATTTCCATTCGTCACTGTAAATACTGAAAAGTATTACTCTGAATGTTCTGGCAAGATCATAAAGATATTGCGTCGAGACTTGGAACGAGTTTGAATCAATTAAGAATCAACCCACTGTTGCTTTCCAGTTAACATATCTTTAATTCAAGTGAATCTTACATATGACCTACCGTAGTGTTGTTTGATGTTAACACTGGAAGGATTTCCATTCGTCACTGTGATAACCAGAGAGTATCACTATGAATGTTCTAGCAATACCACAAGGATAGAGCGCAGGACTCTGTAAATCATCGCTTGTGTTCTAATGATGAACAACAATTGATATATGGAATAAGTGTCCTAATGAGATTTTTAATGAATCTCGTTGGCTCTAGACTCTATAAGTACACGTTTATTTGGTGATCGGAGGTTGGAGCAGACTGCCACCTATTCAATATCTACTATCTCGGAGTGAAAAAGTCGATAGAAATGAGTTGAACTCCGTGACAATAAAACAAACTTCTTTTGTGAGAAGCTTGAGTAGGCTGGGATGGGTTGTGCATTGCATCACTGGGTCCATGATGCTTTGTCTTCAATACCAGGAATCATCAACGTGATTCTGATAGTAGATGTATTGACCCGGTTTCTACCTAAGTTGTATGGAGGGCTATTTTCTTTACACCCTTTATCCTTACATTTCTTTTTCCTTCTTCAACCCTTTCAATGCTTACCAAGACGTCATAACTAGCACTTTGTTGTGATTGTTCCAATGCTAGCTTAAGTCATTAGTCGGCATTATTCCCGTACACTCAACTACTCCATCTTTCCTAAGGACTTCTAAGTTCTAATGGATTGTCCCTGGGAAGATCCCTCTGGTTCTGGTTGGATCATAGGACGAAAACCTAACCATCTTTTGACACCAATATCGTCGTGAATAATTGTGTTGAAGGTATAGATATCGAAACTATAAACCCTTTCTTAATCACCAAAACGCTCCCCCTACATATGTGCATCATAAAAGGAAAGGTTTTTGCACATATTAGGAAGAGAAAGCACTTATATCAAAGAACTTATCCAAGATAACACATTTTAATCACTATTCTCCCCCTCAAAAATTGCATGACATTGAATTTTTTGTGAAACTAGTGATGAAACATGGAGAGAATATTGTTGCATGAAAGTTTGTACTCCCCCTCACAAAGAAATTTTATTTAAAAATAGGGGAGTATATGAGCACACAGTTTTGAAATATTTTGAAAAATTATGCTCAAAAACTCGAAAAAACTTACTTTCCCGTTGTTAAGGAATAATGTACATAAATGAACATTTTCCTTGCGTTCATGAGCTTAAAACTTTGAATGTTTTGATATAAGCCCATGACCGAGAAAAATTAATTTCTCGTTGTTGAGGATAAGTCAAAGACTTTCCTTTCTTTGGGGACCGGGTTATAGTCTGACATGTGACTATAAGCCATTATGAGAAGAAAGTAGAAAAGACATGTTTTAAAAACATTTGAACTCTCATTCGAACTTTATGTACATACCCGTGTCATTATTGAGCGACATTTCTAAGTGCGTCCATATTATCGATGCTGAGAGACATGTCGGGGAAGAATATTTTTGATATTTTTGAAAGATTTTCTCATTTTTTATTTTGTTTTTATAGGTTTTATATTTTGTATTTTGATTTTCTGATAGATATATACAAGGTTACTGCGAATGTGCAAGACGTTCAAGTTCATCAGGAGTGAAACTACGCATACCAAGTCGACGAACCAAGAATTCAAATCTGTCTTGAGAAAGAGCTTTGGTGAAGATGTTGGCTAGTTGGTAGTCCGTCTTGACAAAGTACGGTTCGATAGTTCCTCTTACCACATAATCCTTTATGAAATGGAATCGGACAGCTATGTGCTTGGTCTTGGAGTGTTGGACTGGGTTGCAGGATATGGCTATGGCTGATTGTGAATCACAATAAATAGGAACTTTGTTAAATTGAAAGCCATAATCCGTGAGTTGTGTTCTCATCCAAAGGACTTGAGCACTACACACGGATAGAGACACATATTCTGCTTCCACGGTGGACAACGTCGTACAGTCTTGTTTTCTTGATGACCAGCACACTAGCTTCTCGCCTAAGAATTGTGCTCCACCGGAAGTGCTCTTGAATGTATCATGAAACCCTGCATGGTCGGCATCTGAAAAACCAGTGAGATTAAAACCAGAATCCTTTGTATACCAGAGACCCATGTTAATGGTTCCCCGGAGATAACGAAAGATCCTTTTAACCTCCTTGATGTGCTTCTCGGTTGGCTTAGCCTGGTACCGAGCACATAAACAAGTAGCATGCACAATGTCCGGTCTGCTTGAGGTTAAGTACATAAGGGACCCGATCATACTTTGGTATTTTGTAGCATCTACAAATGTCCCTTTCTTATCCAAATCAAGCTTGTTTTTAGTGTCCATTGGAGTACCAATAGGATCACAGTTATCCATACCAAATTTCGTTAGAATCTCAAGCACATACTTGGACTGATTTATGAAAATACCACGGGGGGATTGGTGAACTTGGAGACCAAGAAAGAACGTCATTTCCCTCATCATGGACATTTCGAATCGACTTTTCATAAGGTCGGCAAATAATATGGAATATTTTGGGTTAGTAGAACCAAATATAATATCATCTACATAGACCTGAGCCACCAAGATGTCGTTGCCGTAGTGCTTGATAAACAACGTTGGATCAATGGTTCCTTTGATGAAGTGATTTTGTAGAAGAAGTGATGATAATTCGTCGTACCATGCCCTCGTGCTTGTTTCAAACCATAAATTGCCTTTTTCAACTTGTAGACATGGCTTGGATGTTCGGTATTGATGAAACCTTCAGGTTGACATACATACACATCTTCTTTTAACGGCTCATGCAAGAAAGTTGTCTTCACGTCCATTTGATATACAGTGAACGATTTGTGTACAGCATATGCCAAGAAAATCCTAATAGCTTCCATCCGAGCAACCAGGGCGAAGGATTCAGCGAAATCAATTCCCTCCTGCTGTTTATAACCTCTCACAACTAACCGAGTCTTGGTCCTAATGACCGTTTGCTCCTCATCCATCTTGTTTTTGAATAACCATTTCAGGGAAATCGGATCGATATTGTCCGGTCAAGGTACTAACTCCCATACATCAAGCTGGATAAACTGATTGAGTTCTTCTTGCATAGACTCAATCCATGATGCATCAGTCATTTCTTCTTTCACACTTGTTGGTTCCATTGTGCTGACTGATAGTGCATAGATACACATATCACCATCGGTACATAGCTGATTGCGTTTTGATTCTCATTGGGCCACACAAACCCATATATAGGAGATATAACCTATTCATTGAGTTGGGAACATGTTTGGGTTTGTGAGGCTTCTTCTTACTTTTACCTTGCTCACATGAAGGACAAAGATGGTCTTTTGTATATTTGAACTTTGGAAGACCGGTAACGAGATCATCTTTCGCGAGTTGGGTGATGGCATCGAAGTTGAGATGAGATAACCTTTGATGCCATAACCATGACTTTGTTGAAGTGGCCCGGGCCATGAGACAAATTGGAGAAGCAACAGACATTTGAAAAAGATCAATGGTGTAAAGGTTGGTGGTACGATTACCTTTCAACAAATCAATTCCATCAAGATCTCTTACAAAACATGTATGACTTCTGAAAGCAACCTCCAAGTCCGAGTCACAAAATTGCCCAACCGAGAACAAATTATGTCTCAAGCCATCAACAAAAGAGACTCTGGTGATGATTATATTTCCCCAATGAAGATCACCATAGCCTAGAATTTCCGCAACATTATCATTTCAAAATCGAACAGTTCCCATGAAACGCCATACAAAGTTCTTGGGAAGGCTTCGATTCCCAGTCATATGTTTGGAACAGCCCGAGTCTACGCACCAGAGACAAATTTCAACAGCCTGCCAATGATAAGAGAAGAAAATATTTTGGCAACTATTGAAATAGGTTCCTGTAGGGTTAGATGATAATTAAGCTGTATCACATACCGACGTTTCACTGTCAGTATGAGATCTACTAGTGTCGATAATTTTGCCACTACAGTCAAAATTTCTACCAGTAGGCAACCATTTAGAGGTGAATCTAGGGCTACTAGGCTTATCAAGACTTTCTGTGGACCCTACATGCGTACTTTTTGGAACATACACCTTAGCCTTAGGAGTGCGTTGTTGTTCACTGACTGACAACTTGTCAATTCGAGTGTAACCACTATAATTCAACCCATTCATAGTCAAACCACAAGCATCATGACTAAAAGTAAAGAAACATTTATTACATTTAGCACAAATAACTTCAGATTTTTCATTCGGAATAGCAAGCTTAAAGTCATTACATTCAGATGAATTAGGTTTCTGATTATAATTAAAAAGCGGTAAATTCCTAGGGTGTTCTTCTACTTCCACATTATTGATCTTGGGGCAACTACTTCTAAAGGCAAAAGGGACCCTATCATTCTTTGTATTGCTCGTAGGCTGTGGCCTTCTGCTCTTAGTGTAGTTGTTTATTCCTGTAGAAGAAGACACGGGTCTATTAAAATTAGCACTTTTTAAATCAATAACTTGTGGTTGAGTAATAGTGATCGGTTTTGTCCTAACGCTTGCTTTACGTTGTTTGCTAGGCACAGAGGGAGAACTAACACGAAACATTCCTTGGGCAATCACGGCAGTGTTCGTTCTAGCAACCTTGGGAAAAGGTGTCACAGCAATACGAGTGGGTCCCGAGGTTGCTGGTTTCTGGATCATCGTATCCACAATCGAGCTAGGTTCGGAAGTCTATCTTTTAACAAGGCTTTTAACTTACAGTTCTCATAGATTTTATCAATAAGTTTCTGATAGACAAACTTACTTTGTTCAATAGCCCGCTTATATGAAACAACAACAGATTCTAAATCTACAATCTTAGCCTTAAGCTTCTGAACATTACCATCACTAGCACTCTCTAACCTTGAGGAGGCCAAATTCGTTTCCGAAACCCCTCCTAACTGAGCCTGCAACCGTGCGATTGTTTGTTGCATTTCATTGTAAGCTTTTTCATACGAAATCTTGTCATATTTGCATTCATCACATTTTTTGACAAATTTATTCCAAAGATCGGTGAATTCTTTATCCTTTTTAATGACATAAGATTCCATTTTCTCTTTCATAAGATCAAGCTCAGTTTGGAGGTTTTCATTATGCGACATAGAGGTACCTAACTCAACAGGGCTACTGTCAATACAATCACGAGCTTTAGAGAGGCATTCAAGATCGTTTTCCAAAACTTTGATTTTATCAAGAGATTCATCAGCTTCCTTCGTCAAAGATTTAAAGTCTTCAACAAAGTTGGCTAATTCTTTTAGAAAAGCATTTTCCAAATTTCCTAACCGAGCATCAACTTGATTAATAATCAGATTAATATCATTTTGAAGAATTTTATGAACCTCAATCTGAACAGGTGATGTAAAATTACCTCCAGTTATTTTTGAATTAACAACACGTTTAAGGATGACAAAGTTATCTTTAAGCTCATTTAGAAATTGGCGTGTGATACTCGGTTTAGGAGGGTCATCAGACAATTCCTCACTTGGTAGCAAAATCATTTCAGTACTCGTTTTAGAGCGAACAAAAATAGTTGGAGGATTAACTTTCGGATAATAAATGGGTATCACTTCTTTATCAAGCTTTTTCATTCTTAAACGAGTCTCTACAGCAAGTTCAGTAGTTTCCTCAGAATCATGCGCACTAGGAGGATCATGCTCATCAGGCAATAGCACACTACCATTATATAAAGTTTCATTATTGGCCTGAACTTGCTTAAGGTATCCGGGATTAGGGGGAAGATGACAACCTAAAGCCAATTTGTATCGAGTGTAATTTATCTCATTCACTTTTGGTGCGAGCATATTTATCGTCTGCATAGTTTGGCCACGTTTTACTAAAAGGTTGTCTAATTCTCTAATCCTATCCTGCGCTTTGCAAAAATCCTCAAGAAGCCCATCTTCTTGAATTCTGAAATCATGTTTCAGCTTTTTTCTTTCTTCTTTTAAATCAGAAACAATAGATTTTTTAGTTGAAAGCTGTTTATTAAGATAAGTGATTTCACCATTCAATTCGCTTATCTTTTTAGCACAACTTAAGTGTAAGGCATTTAATTTCTTAGTTGTGCATTTTTCTTGATAAACCGATGTAGCATGAGCTTGTTCAAGTTCCTTGATTTTAGCATGATGAATCTCAAAACTTTTCTCCCGTTCCTTATATCCCGCAAGATCAGTGGTCAATGTGGCATTAGTTTCTCTAAACTTATTATTAACCACCGTAGCATGATCTACATCCTTAGCAAGCTTATCAAATAGAGATTTATAATACGCATGTGTCTCATCAGGAAGGGTTGTAGGCTGAGCAACTTGATCCACACTAAGGTCCACACTAGGCTCATTCGAAATAATATTACTATTATTCGTTTGATCCTCGTGTGTGTCAGTGTAGGCCTCAAGCATCTCAGTATACTCTTCCTCCTGATTAGACATATTATATATATCATTATCATCAAAACTTAGGTGTACCTCAGAGGGACCGTCTGAATCATAAACGGGAGCTCTGTCATCATGCATTCCTGAGGTTGATGCTTGCTGTAAGTTTGCCATCAAGATGTAGTTGGCATTCACCTCTTCTTCCTCGTCATATTCTGCAGCAGAAGCCATAAGATCAAATTCCTCAGCTTGAAGTGGAATTCCTGCCTCTTCCTTTTGTGCTATGAGAAGCTGAGTCTGAAGATAAGCAGCATCCCTCTTCTTTTTGGATGTGCAATCTCTAGCATAATGACCAAATCCCCTGCAGTTGTAGCACTGAACCTGACGATTGTTGTTTCCATTTCTCGTACCAGTATTCTCATCCCTTGCAGCCACAATGTTTCCCATCTGGTTACCAACTGCTGGCACAACTATTAACCCATTCTGATTACCCGCATTCGGAACACCTGGATTTTGACCATGGTTTTGACGATACTGATTTACTGCATAGCCAACGGTCTGCCCAGCATTCTGACCATATTGTTGAAACTGAGTCCCCGTGTGACCAGCAACTACCAATTGGCGATCTTGATTCGCATTCATGAAAGGTTGAACAATCTAAATATTTCTAGTGTTCGAGGAGATTCTCTGATTGTTGTTGGTGGGGTTAATGGTGAATCTGAATGCCTTTACAAGAAGGGCAAGACCAGTATTAATAGCATGAGTAGGATCGGTGATGTCATCAAAACAGGCAATGGGTTGTTGTAAGTAATTCATAGCAGCAGGAGGTTGATATCCATAAGCAGTGAGTTGTTGTTGTTTTTGTTGTGGCATGAAGTTACTTGATGAGGGTTGATGGTAGGGTACCATGGGATATGACATAGATGATGGAGAGTTTGCCATAAAAGCCAATGGATCTTGTGTCTTGGCACGTCTTTCTGTCCTAACTTCGTTAGCTTCATCTTGATTCATCTTCAAATAGTCATAAACTTGAGTGTAGTCCACGACATGAAGATCCTTGGTTTGATTGACAAGAGTGACATATCGTGACCATTCAGAAGGAAGATTATCAAGACATTTGATGTTGGCAGCAATTTGTGCAGGTTCATGTTTGTTTCTTCTAAGATGGTTCATGAGGGTTGAAAACCGATGATAATAAGGTTCAATTTGTTCCCCTTCAGTAGACGTAAATTTCTCCCATTCATGAAGCAACTTAGTTTCCTTTTCTTGTAAACCGATTTCACTGCCCTTCATCATTTTCTGAATCCTAAGCCACATCTCGTGTGCGGTTTCATAACTATCGACCGCAGTATAAACATCTTCGGGAAGTCCCATAAGAATGACTTGAATTGCTTGATCATCAGCGTCGAGTTGTTTGGATTCAGCTTCAGTTAATTCTTCATCTGTTTGCTCATGACTTGAGTCAGCAACTAGGTTAGCATTCGTAGGGTCCCCAGGCACAATAATTGTTCTTCTAACATACGGACCCTTTTGAATCGACTTGACAATCAACTTTCCCAAAGGTTTACATTTTGCATAACGAAGGAGACGACTAGCCCATGTAGTGTAGTTCTCCTTGGTAAGCATGGGTGGACGATTCTCAGTACCCACAACATAAATATCTTGTTGAGACGTCATCGTAGCAGTCGTGTGAAAAACAGGATCTCAATTCGTAAAAAGCGTGTGATGTTGTTGAAATTCCGAAACTTCTGATGATTTTTTTCAGTCCGACAATAAATTCCTCAGTCCGACAAAACGGTAAGCTGAAAAATTTTGTATCGCCAAATTTTGAAATTGAGTTAGAAATAGCCAAAAACCAGTAGGGAAAAATATGATTTTACTTGACCTAAAAATTTTAACTCTTTTTTTTTAATCTTCGTGTAAACTATGTGCCGGGACTAGACTAGATGGTGGCTAAGTCTAAAAATTACTGAAACACAATTTCCATCAGAATATTCTATCGGAATGATGATCGGAATGTTGATCGTAATGATCTATCAGAATGTTGATCGGAATGTCCTTCTATCGGAATATTGGATCTGTCGGAATGTTGATCTGTCGGAATGTTGATCTGTCGGAATGTTGATTGGAATGTCCTTCTATCGGAATGTTGGTTATGTCGGAATGTTGAGCTGACGGAATGTTTACATGTCGGAATGTTTAGATCGGAATATGGCTATAACAAATTGGACAGAGTAACGACTCAAAAATCCCTTAAAACCGTCCGAAACCCAGATCGTAATGTACGATCAGAATGTCTTGTCGGAATTAGGTATCGGAATCCTTAGATCGCAAATTAGAACCTTGTGGTTATTGCGATCTGGCCTCACTCCCTTTGTACTTTCCGATGGTTCAACTTGCTGGAATTTCGGAATGATGAAAAACAAGAAAGTTTTGAACGTTTGATCCAAGAAAGTTTGTGTTTTAACCAAAACCAAGATACCAAAATCATTACAACACGATTAACGAAGTTATACGACTTGAAATCACTAACAAACATGAAAAAATTTTGACGCTTTGGCAAAAAACAATCAAAAACTCACGAAATGCTTAAATACGAATCCCTTGGCGAATGATACCACTTGTTGGATTGATTCACACGACAATATAGGATATAGAAATAAAGATGAATGTTAAACCAAAAAAGAAAGATTAGATTAGATGAAGAAAAAGAGAAAAACAAGGTTGTGAATTCCTAGTGAGAGAAACACATACGTTTCTCTCTCTACAAAACAAAGGAATGGAAAACACACACACAAATGAGGCTTAGGAGGCCTTTTATACTAAGTAGTAAGTGTTTAGGAGGCCTTCCTCATATGTGTGTTCGGGACTAATTCCCGTTACATAAACATTAATAACTAAGAACTCTCGAAACCGTTGAATAGTATTTTTCACGAGCTTCGCAACGGTTTATTATATGACCATCACTTTAAATACGGCTAACAAAGTTTACTAATGATCGCGAGCAAAACGCTAGACGAGAGCAAAATAACCGAAACACATAAGAGACAAAAGAGCATATTCCAAAATCAGAAAAATTATTGTGATAAAAATTTAGTAATTGCTCTGATTGAACATATTGAACGATTTCGGGTTAAAAACAAATAGAACAACTTTGTGATGAAACTTTTGCGAATAAAATTTGGTACTTGATTTGTTTAAATCAATTTAACAATTTTACAATGTGTAAAAATTGTCGAAAGTGTACGAACTATGCAATACTAAGTTAAGGAAAGACTTATGACAGAACAAGAACTAGTACGGGCTACGTAATAGCCGTAAGCTGACTAAACCTCAAAAACATACTCGTCCGAGTTACAAGTAATAGACGTTTAGCAAGAGGAAATTGCACAGAAATAAACATCGGAGTAAACTTAAATTGATGAAAGAATTAATTGAGGATAATTATATTTATCCATCCGTGAATAATCACTACTAAGCAGGAGTGCAAATATGAAGTATGTGGAAGAGCATGTTAGAGGACTTTAACATTCCACGATTCACTTATTACTTTCCATACAATAACTACTTGGACACTTAAGTAGATCTATGGGATTAATGTACGAGAACTTATTCAAAAAAATTACGAAGCATCATACTACTCATCTCTATTTTTAGAACTTTAGAAAAATACTCCACTTACCTATCTAATAATCGTCGCTTTACATTTGGTGACAGGCGAAAAGGGAAAGATGCCTCTCATTCCATTTGTCATTTTGCAATCCGAATCCAACAAGGAAATTACCCCTATCCGGAGAGTAATCACAATAAATTCGGATGACGAGCAAGATTTGCCAGTCATGGTGCCAGATGTCACTACTGGACTTCCTTCCATCATCTCAAATATTTATACGACTACTACTATGCCAATCTCCACTCCTATGCCTTTAGCAATGCCTGAAACTTCTAGAAAAAGAAATTGTGCTTCATCACCACCACCTCATGTTGCTCATTCCCAGAAGACTAGCCTACTTCAGAAGCACTCGGATTCGATGTAGAACACCTGATAGGCCGTCTGGGATGTAGAGGGTGATGTGGATCACCGTATCGAGCAAGATGAGGACAAGGACTTAGTGATAGCCGAGTTAAGAGAGTCTCTTGAGGCTACTGAGTCCGAGCTTGCAATTTTACAAATGAGGAACAATGATACCGAGGATAGGCAAGTTACGGATCATGCTCAGATTCAAGGAATCCTACACCATCTAGGTCTTTAGGATTTTCTCGCCTTTCTAATAAAAGTATGATGTTTTGTAATAAATGCATGACGTTTTGTCAAGACTAAAAGAAGTCATTCATTAGTTGAATGGGAATTTTGTACTCTAAGATCCAAACCTATGTATGGAACGTAATTCAAGAATGAAATGTACGAATTTTTATGATATGATCCCTTGATAATTGTATTACCATAATTGTGAGAAAAGCTCAATCAAATTTTAACAATCGTAAGAATCGATAACAATGAAAGAACTAACAAAAAATATACATCGTCTGTTCGTTAATGGTACATAGAAGAATCAAAATGACGGAACAAGGTTGCAAGGACCTCAAAGAGGTCATCACTCGTCAACAACAAAATACCATTAGGGCCATTGATGCATTTGAAGCAAGTATCCGCACAGTTGACCGAACCATGGATCCTAGTGTTTACAAAAAAGCTAAGGAGACAAGTGCTACTCCGTATAACACTTTTGGACCTCGAAAGACCCTTTCGAAAACTAATGTGAACCACTCCGTTAGTAGAAGAAAAGGACCTTATGAGAGGAGGTGCTCTATGATGAAAAACAACCCAAGGTTGAACACCATAAAGCAAAGTGCCGAAAGACTTAAACTTCACCCTATGACTAAACCAAAGAATCACTCGTGGAAAGCGCCACATGTTCACCAAGGAAAAACTTTACCACCCCCTACTTGTTGTGCAAGGACAAATTTCCCAGAGGATGTGCCCAAACCAACTCCGATCTTGAACAAGAAGTATCTCGGAAATCTTCCATATTTCTCCAAGTGTGACTACCACCACAAAGGTAGTTGCGCGAACCGTTGCATGCTTTGTGATAACTTTGGGCACTTAGAGGGTGATTTCCGAGTGGTAAAGTCCCATGAGAAGAACTGAAGGAATGCTACATGGAGGAATGTCGTTTAAGACAAGAAATACTTTGAAAAGGGAAGGAAATTGCCCAAGAAGGAAGCTCGGGGGCAAAGAGCTTCCAATACCCCACCAACGTTTTACACCAGTTGTCTTTCAAGAAAGATGTGCCGACAATCTTCAAGTATCAACCCAAGGGTTTCTACCCTTGTCGTGGATAGAGCATGGAAATTTATGTATTATGAACTATTTTACTTTTATGCAAATCAAGTGACTCGACGTCCGTTGATGTTACCACCAATAAAACTTAATTATGTAACCGTACTCTAAGTCTTCAATTTAATCGTGTTGTTTTATCTTTAAATCCTCTTTTACTTAACCAACGAGAAAATTTTATCTTTATTTTTCATGTGTCAAAGAAAAATTCATCCACCAAAAATTTTACTTAAGAATGAGCTTTCTTCTACAATATTTTCTTTACCTATCGAAGAGAAATAAATAAAGTGAATTTCACTAAAAGATTATTGTAAAATATTTTTTAGAAAATATCATAATTTTTTTACTATAAGAAATCACCACCGAAAACACTTATTGGTGGGAATAATAACAATCGTGATAAGGTAAGTTGGAAGATTAGTAACGGTATTATTAATCAAATGCCGCAACTAATAGCGAAATTTTTTGTAAGAACTACCATGTAAAGTTTTGAAACTTGGTTTAACAACAAACTCAATGTGGAGAACAAAAACTATTGATAAACGTGACGAGAACTAGTAGGAATAATTATGGGAATTATTTGTTGATCGTGAAAAGTGAGCAACGGTAACAAATGAAATGCACTATAGACTAACTTGTTGGCTATGGAAGTGAATAACGGTAACGAACGAAATGCACTATGGACTACCAATACATAATTACAACCAAGAGTCAAATTATGATGAAAAGGATGATGCAACCGTTGGTCCCGAGACGTACGTAGCTTGATCAACTACGTATGATCGTGCCCGAACGCGAGCATGCTCATAGTAGTCATCTTAGCCGGTTCTTGACCACCATGTGTTAGGACGCTCAATTTTCTTAGAATTTTGGGAAACTGATTCAAGAAACCTCGACTCATACGCTACTTATCACTACCAAGTAGACGGTTAATGTAAATAGGATTGATCAAACTATGTGGAACGATTTTCAAATGTGCGATATATAGTCATCTAGGCGAAAAATGACAATACGCGACAGTTTAAAGTGGAAGTAATACGCGAGACGACGCTAAAGTTAATAATGAGAAAAATCACTAAACAAAACCGACGTCGTCGAGAAAAATTTGACATACAAGAAAAGACTTAGGGAACGCTATAGAACCATGTACAAGTCGGAAGAAATTTTTGTTCGTTTTAATCCTAACAAGATTATAGTAATTTTAATCTTAGCAATAAACTAAAGAAAAACAAGCGCAATGAACACTATGAAAGGAAGATAAAAATTTAATTGACCTCTTGTTTTGATAACGATATCGACGTGCTAGTTTTGAGGACAAAACTCAATTTAAGGGATTACGAATGTCATAAAACGAGAATTTTGAATCTATTTAATTTACGTAAAACGCGATAGTTCGTGTTAGACTTATGCGTCTATTGATGTTCCCGATTGATTACGCATAATTGTGTACGAATTTAAAGTACAAAAATGTTAAATGGGATTATGAAGCATAAATGGACCTAGTGGGCTCCTAGTCTTATTCGGATTATATTTTGGGCCTAATGGGCCTAACCTAACTTGGTTACTATTCATTGGGCTTACAGTCCATTAAGACAAACTAGTTATACTGCAAGGGATAACATAGATCTAGTGACTTTCTAAGCTTTCTACAAGTTAACCAAGTTATCCATCAACTCCAAAACATACTATAGCCCACGACTATATATATATGCAAGGACGTGTTTCATGATTTTTCTAGGTTAGCATGGTTACATGTTCATGTTTGTCATAGTTATATAAACTTTTCATCAATCTTTGTGAAAGACTATAAATAGCCGTGACCTATTATAGGTTTAGTTTTCCTAGATTTGAGATTTTAACAAGTTTATACTAGGAGTTTCATGTGAATGCTCAAGTGAATAAAAATGAAAGTAAGTAAGGAAAAGTTAGGTTTTGATGGTACTTACTTGTTAAATGAAATTAAGGAGAAACAAGTGAACTAAGGAAGGACTTAAACTTGTGATCAACAATGGTGAAACCTTGTACAACAATGGTGAAACCTTAGAGTGTAAGATTGGTGTAGTAATGACTAATGATTAGTATTTATGTAGTAGAAGGCCTAGATTTAGGATAGTAAATGAGGTAGTAATAGAGCTTTTGGTGGATCTTGGTGTTGAAGAAAAACAAGTCGTAGGTTTAGAGAGAGAGTGAGGAAGACTTGAAGATGTTTTGTGTTGTAGGACTTGTGATATTCAGATATATCAAGGAAAAGGGAGGATTTGATGTATCTAGTTAAGGTACTTTAGTATCTATGCAAGATACACATGAGATATGTTAGGATATGCAAGTACTATGCCATATTAAGCAACATGTTTCCCCATTCCTCACTTGTTGGTGTCGTCGTGTAGTTTTAGGGTCAAAGGAGACGAGTCATGTCAAGTATAGTGACACATGTATGGTAGTATAGTGCCATTGACTTTGTAACACGAGTTAACTTGTAAGTTTAGTAGGATTTAATGAGTATGTATGCATATACACGGATACATATGTGTTGTAGGGTAAAAAATGTGTTCACTTGTCTAAAATTGGGAGTTAACATTAGTCTATGTAATATAGTGTAGGTACTTGTGAGGTTTCTAGGTATTTTGGTTAAACCTTTAGATCATTTGGTGCAAGTATATAATGTGTATAATACTATAAATATTACACTTGATGCAAATAAATAAGATGTCAAGGTGAGACAATAGATATTGTTTTATGATGTCATATGATTTCTAATAACTAGGTTTTCACTAATTATGAAATTGTTTATCGTCCGATCTTTTCGAATTGATTACTAGTTAAGAGTACGACTCAGTCGTTCTTGGTGGAAAAATTAAAGGTTTGGTTATCTATATTAAGCTAAAAGTAAATATGAAAATGTCGTTGAGTAGAATAAAAGCTTTAAAAATTAAACTAAAATGACGAGTTAAAAATAAATGATTGAAAACTTAAAAACAAAATTAGAAAAACACTTGGTAAAAACAGAGATTTCGCGAAGCGTGCAATTTTTGGAAATTAAAACGTAATGAATTAAAACTTGAAAACTTTGTAAAACTAAAACTTAAAACCAAATAAAAAATAAACAATAAACCCAGTCGGAATGCCCTATCGGAATCTAGTCGGAATAATTCGTCGGAATGTAATCGGAATATGCCAAAAGGAATATAATCGGAATGTTGGTAATCGGAAAGCAATCGGAATATCAAACTATCACCTCCATCGGAATATAAGAAAAAGGCACAATCGGAATACTTGAAATCATGGCCAATCGGAATGTCAAACAAGTATCCTCGCCGGAATCCAAATTGGAATCCCAATCGGAATAATAAAACCCTTTTCCGATCCTTATGATCGGAATAATAGTGGTACTGGTCGGAATGTAAGGCCCCTAATCGGAATGACAAATCGGAAAGAGGTTTACCCTTTCCGATGGTATGTATTTGAAATAAGCCAAGTTTTTAAGCTATTTTTTATAAGCTCAAACCAAGACTTAACCAAATAAATAATAAGCCGAACTAATAAGCATAAAATAAGAATTTTTTTAAACTTTAAATAAGCAAACTTTTAAATCAAACTTTTTAGAAAACTTTAAAAGATAAATAAGCTAAGTACCAAATAAGCCAATAAGCATAAAAAGCTTAAAGCTCAATTTGCACAAAAACTTAGATATGATCAAAAAGATAAACTTTTTGATCACATAAACATAAAGATGGAATTAAATCGAAAATGATACTAATCAAAAGTAAATAAAATCAAGAAAGGTAGAAGAAGATTAAAGATAAAAAAACTTAACTTGAACTTGTAGATTAAAGATTCAAAGATACAAGATTAAATCAAAGCTTAAACATGAAAAGAAGTAAAAGATGAAGTTCTAGTGAGAGAAAGTTAAAACACTTTCTCTCTCTAAAATTAAAACTAAAGAAAGAAAAATAAACTAGCTAACACCCTCCTAATGTGTCATTAGGAGGGTATTTATAGGGGATGGGGAGGTGCATGTGTTGCCTCCTCTTTCTTTCTTCTCGTCTCGACTCGATTTAATTTCTGTGTCTTTCTCGACGTCGTCTCGGGATTTGTCGACATAAATTGAACTCGTCTTATAATTTCCTTCTTCTATTAGACTTGAGTTCTTCGACTTCATTAAACTTCCGTCTTTAGACTTTTTCTTCGATAAATCTTCAGAATAGGCCTTGGATATCCGTTCTTTATGCACTCTTGATCTTTTGACTTCGTCTTTTGTCTTTTTCTTCGATAAAAGCCCGTGATAGCCCATGTTTTCTTCCTTTTGCATATTTTTATCCTGAAACACAATAAAAACACAAACCACGCATAATTCCGACTTTTACGACATAAAATACACGTTTTAGTCTTGTTATTATTGGAAATAAGTGGTAAAAGGATAAGTGTTTTCACACTTATTAAATCCCCTACACTTGACCATTGCAATGCCCTCATGCAATGCATTAATTTCAAAGCACAGATCACATTTCTCATCATAAATAACCCACCTTGGCCTTTATTAAATACTAAACTTTAAGGAAACTAAAAAGATAGAAATAAAACAAGTAAAGAAATCAAAAACTTACTTTGGGGTTTTGGCCGTCATGAATGTTCATCATCCTCAAGTTTCACGTTCCCCAAACCAAGCTTATAAACGAGATCATTGTTATTATAAGTTAGCAAACTATCACGAATTCATGTGGCCCAATTATTTACTTAGACTCCCTTATTCCTAGGTGTACCTCTTATATTTTAATATTGTCTAGAATGATCACGAGGATGCAGTGTTTGACTTATTTCGATAGTTTATTTAGGCCGAAAATAAAGTGGGATGATTTAATCAATAGTTAGCTAAAGGACAAAATCTTTTAAAACTGCTTCTCGGGACCTCTTAAAGTTCATATCTTGGCATAACTCGCTTCACGATTTGAGACCTTTCTCGGACCGATATTTGGCAGCGACTTCATACTTCGAATCTTGAGAGACGTTCTTGAAATTATGGTCTTCTCTTCATAATAGGAATTTCTTCACTTGGAGTTTTGAGAGATTCTTTATATTTGGACCACGACTTCTTCATTTTTCTCCAATCTTTATTTTGGACTTTGATATACAACGATTCGCCTCCTTTTAGGACTTGGATCTATTTATCCTCGTACCTTGTTAGGGCCTTTTTGGATAGACTTCTCCATGATCTTTAGGGGAGTATTTGCTTTTCGTCGTGTGTCTCGATCCTTCATATTGATCTTTGATAAATGATTCTTCCCATCACTTTTGGATCTTTAGCAACAAAATTTAGCCCTCATGCCTTTTTAGGGCCTTTTCGGACTCGCCAATCTTCGCATCCCGCTTCAATAAGTTATGCCTTGGCTATGAACTCTAATTAATACCGAGCAACTTTTAAACGATCTTGGGCTAGAAGCTAAGTAACTTTTCAAATCGTACAACCTTATTTATTGCAAATATATTTATTAACAAGCGATGGGAGAAAAAGCTTATAATCAACTCACATAAATTCACGAAAGAATACCAAACTTATAATTGACTCTATCATCTCTCGTTCTCCACAATTTAAAATCTCAAGGAATGAGACTCGTGGATGCTTAGCCAATTAAATCAAAGTTTTGGGTTTTTGAGTCATCTATAGGATCTTGCAAACTCTTAGACTTTTTCAAGTTTAGAAATCGCATTTTAAAGTTCCCTTGATAAACGACTCTCTAGGATCCATTATAGGAACTTGCGAAAAGTTCTTGTTCTTAACCCGTGAGAGTTAAGACTTTCGCGTTTTAAAGTTCCCTATATAAAAGCCTAGTAAAACTTGACTTAAACACGTTAAGTATACTAGCTAGAGTAAACTTAGATAGGTAAACTCGGGTTGAGTCAAAAGATTCATGACTTAGAAAAATTTAAAACCACTTTATTAAAAAATTATTCTAACACAGAAAGTAAATAACGATAACAAAGGAGAATACTACTATACTACTAGGCCAAAATAGATTAAAAATTTTGAAAAATGTCGAAAAATCAAATTTTCCGGTTAAAATGAGGTAAATTCATGGAAAAGACCACTTACTTCGATAGAAGTCCCCCCTACACTTGATATAAACATTGTCCTCAATGTTTAAGCATGTGGGAGTAAACTCCCCTACACTTAGGACATTGTGCACTTTGTTTAAATCTTGCTAAGGGAAGGACAACTATAGTGATTTCAATGTGAACATATAAGATATGAAATATTGAATCACGAGAGTTTAGGATAGAACCAGGAAGACGGGTACACGGGATCACGGTTCGTCAAAAGTTATCAAAAGTACTCTTTAAAGCTTGAATCCCTGCACAGAATAAGAAACAAGACAACAAACACATACGGGGCTCCCCTACACTTATTATGAAAACGGGTAAAAAGGATAGATCAACGGGTTGCCTCCCGAGAAGTGCTTGTTTTTTTTAACCGAGTCACGAGCCTGACTCGACCCAGAATTAATTTAAGGGAAACGTGGTGAGGGATGGAATCATCTCATAAGAGATGTCCTCACCAAAGTACAACTTCACTCGTTGGCCATTCACTTTGAAATTGGGACCATTAGGCTGAGAAAGCTCAATGGTGCCATATGGGAAGACTTTGGCGACGGTGAATGGACCAGACCAACGGATCTTCAGCTTGCCCGAGAAGATCTTCAGCCGAGAGTTAAAGAGTAAAAGTTGATCACCAACATGGAACTCTCGGTTCTTAATCCTTGCATCATGGATGATCTTGGTCTTCTCCTTGTAGATCAATCAGTTCTCATAAGCTTCATTCCTTAGTTCATTTAGCTCATTGAGTTGAATCTTCTGAAGATTACCGGCTTTGTTGATGTCAAAATTCGCCCACTTCAAGGCCCAGTATGCCTTATGTTCCAGCTCGATAGGGAGGTGGCATGCTTTCCCATACACAAGACGATAAGGTGTACAACCAATCGGGGTCTTATATGCGGTACGGAAAGCCCACAAAGCATCATCTAACTTATCGGCCCACGAGGCACGATGCCCTCCCACAGTACGCTCAAGAATTCGCTTCAATACACGGTTAGATATCTCGGCTTGACCATTTGTTTAAGGATGATAAGCGGTGGAAAGACGGTGATTGACACCGTACTTAGCCATGACTCGTGCAAATTGATCATTGCAAAAATGAGTCCCGCGGTCACTGATTATAGCACGAGGAACACCGAATCGAGCAAAAAGTTGCTTCAGAAAGTTCACAATCACCCTCGCATCGTTCGTAGGGAGAGCCTTAGCTTCAACCCATTTGGATACGTAGTCAACGGCTACGAGGATGTACATTTTCCCTTTAGATGAAGGAAATGGCCCCATAAAGTCGATTCCCCATACGTCAAAGATTTCACACTCTTGGATGAATATTTGAGGCATCTCATCTTTATGTGTGATTGTTAGGACCATTGGAATAGTTAATTGTAATAGGTAGACTAGGAGGTATGTAGTTCCTCCTGGTCCTAGTAGTAGTAGTAGGAGCAAGTCGTGCTCCTGGTCCTAGTTAAAGTCAAACTTTATTATTTATTTATTATTCTGTTAGGATATGCATGAGATATGTTAGGAAAGGATATGCATATCAGTTTTACACGTTTTGTTTAATGATGTATTAGGGTTTCCTTGTAGTATAAAAGGAACCTTAGGCAGAAGGGTTAAACACACCTTCATCAAACGTAGTTCTAGTCATTATCAATATTAGAAATCCTTAGAAAGGATCAAGTCTTTATAGTTATTCTGTTTTTCTTTATAGTATTTGTATTCCGCATTCATATTGTGTATAGAGTCTCTCTGTGAATAGACTTGTGATTACAGAAGTCGTTCACCGTTCCTGACAGGCTGCAAGATCCACATCTAGTGGACCCAACAAGTGGTATCAGAGCCTGGGAGAGTCGCTGTACAAGAAGAATCAAGTTTTCTTATTACTAACATTTTTGTTTTATCATGTCTGCCTCAAGTTCTACTCAAACAGGAGAAGACAGCACTCCTAAAACTATGCAACCTCAGCAGATCGTTGCTACGGTTTCCAACACAAATGGGAAATTCCCTCTTCTGAAAAAGGATAAGTATGATAGTTGGGCAATGAAGATGGAATGGTGGATCACCAACACTGATCAAGACCTTTGGAAGGCTATTCTGAATGGGAACAACAGGAAGCTAACTGGAAGAGACAAGAATGGTAATATTACTCTTCTTGACCCTAAAACTCATGAAGAAATCATAGCCATTCAGAAGGAGGTCAAAGCAAAAACTATTTTGCTTCAATCTCTTCCTGATGATTACATGGGTGACTTCTACCATTTGGATGATGCTAGATAGATCTGAAATGGAATTAAAGCAAGGTTTGGTGGGAATGAGGAGTCAAAGAAAATGAGAAGATCCATGCTGAGAGATGAATTCACAGAATTCAAAATCTCAGAAACTGAAGGTATTCATCAAGGGTATGACAGGTTCCAAAAGATATTGAGCCAATTGAATCAACTTCGGTCAAAACCTGACGATGGTGATATTAATGCAAGATTTCTTAGAGCCTTACCATACTCATGGAATCAAGTGGTAATCTCTCTAAAAGCAAAAGGAGGGCTTGACTATCTCAACTTTGATGATTTATTTCATAAGCTCAAAACTTTTAAACCTCATGTGAGAGGATATTCAAGTGATTCTTTTCCTACTCCTGCTAATTCTGCCTTTGTGAGTTCTATGGCATCCAGTCCCATGTCTTATGCTAGCAACCCAAGCAATACTGTGTCTTCTCAACATACTTTTCAGCATACTTCTGCTCCTGGTCCTTCAGCCAAGTCTGGTAGCATGGTAGAAGTCGTTCTTCATTCTTTTGTGGCTGATGTTGATGCTCAACAACAACTTGCTTTTGATGACTTCAAACAGGTCGATAAACATGACCTGGATGAAATGGTTCTTAAATGGCAGATGGCCATGCTCACTCTTAGGGTTCATAAGTTTGAAAAGAAAGTTGGTCGTAAATTCAATTATAACCCAAGGGAGCCAGCAAGGTTCGACAGAAGCAAGGTTCGATGCTATAACTGCCAGCAGCAAGGTCACTTTGCAAGGGAATGCCCTAGCAAGAATGACCAGGAGAAGAGCAGATACTCAGCTTTTAAGGTTCAGGAGGTAAAAGATGACAAGAAGGCATTGGTATCTATTGACTCTATGGTCAACTGGAATGATCATCAGACTACCACTTTGTAATCAGCTGAGTCCTTGACTGACGTGTTTGCAATGATTGCTGGGAATCTATCTGATGCAGAAGAAGCAGACGAGTTTGCTCTTATGGGCATCTCACCTCAGGTACAACATTGTCCTCTTGGTTGTCATGATAAATATTCAGAATTGTTGTCTTAATATAATGACGTAAATGATCAGAATGATAAGTATTTTTTAGAAGTTCAAGCCTATAAGGCTTCTTTAAACACATTGGAACAACAAAAGAGGTGGCTTCAAGATACTCAACGTGAGTATGAGGATAAAATTAGGATACTGAGCATCGATTTAGAAAACACAACAAATATGCTAGTGCTAGTTTAACACCTATTGGTATTCCGGCTAGTGAGTCTGCTTCTCATACTCGATTCTCCAGTCCTTCTGATTTGGGGAACCATCAAAAGAAGTCTTCTACCAAGCTGGATGATATTCATAAACAACCAATAGATGGCATTTTCAACGTTGCTTCATATGATGATGATTTTGTTGGGGATTTCAATAACTTGGCACCAGAAGTGGAGGTAGCTTCCAATCCAGTGTTGCAATCACACAAAGATCACCCTACTACTCAAATCATTGGAGATCCTGGTTCTACTGTCAAGACACGCAGAACGCATAAGAAGGCCTCGTCTAATCATCATGCTCTTGTGAGCTATATTGAAGATCAAAAGCGTAATAATCATACGGACTTTCAACACTGTTTGTTTGCTTGTTTTCTTTCACAGGTGGAACCTAGATCAGTCACTCATGCTCTTGAGGATCAAAGTTGGGTGGAGGCTATGCAGGAGGAAATGCAGCAATTCTTGTTTCAGAATGTTTGGATTCTAGTTGACTTACCAGATGGAAAGACACCAATCAATACCAAATGGATTCTCAAGAACAAGAAAGATGCACGGGGAATTGTAGTAAGGAATAAAGCTAGACTTGTCGCACAGGGCCACACTCAAATTGAGGGCATTGACTACACTAAATTTTTTGCTCCGGTTTCTAGAATTGAGGCTATTCGTCTGTTTTTAGCTTTTGCTTCTTATGTGGGTTTTACGGTTTTTCAGATGGATGTCAAGAGTGCATTTCTCTATGGCAAGATTGATGAGGAAGTTTATGTCACTCAACCTAAGGGCTTTGTTGATCCACTTCATCCTAAGAAAGTTTACAAGGTGGTCAAGGCTCTTTATGGACTACATCAGGCTCCTAGAGCTTGGTATGAGCGTCTCTCAACTTTCTTGTTAAAGAATGGCTATAGAAGAGGTACAATTGATAAAACACTATTTCTTAAGAGGAACACCAAGGACATTATCCTTGTTCAGGTTTATGTGGACGATATTATCTTTGGTTCTACTAAGAAGGAATGGTGTGATGAGTTTGAAAAACTGATGCAAGGCGAATTTCAGATGAGTGCTATGGGAGAGCTTTCTTTCTTCCTTGGTCTTCAAGTCAAGCAGCAGTCGGATGGGATCTTCATAAGTCAAGATAAATATGTTCATGAGATTCTTCAGAAGTTTGACATGGATCCTCTTAGACCAGCAGCAACACCTTATGAAGTTGCTAAAGTCAAACTCAAGAATGAGCCAGATCCTTCGGTAAATGTTCACATGTACAGGTCTATGATTGGCTCACTCATGTATTTGACTGCATCACGTCCGGATATCATGTTTGCCATAAGTGCTTGTTCTAGACATCAGGTGGCTCCCACGGTTTCTAACTTGAATGCGGTCAAGAAGATTTTCAAGTACATCAAGGCTCAACCCAAGCTTGGCTTGTGGTATCCTAGAGAATCACCTTTTGTTCTTGAAGCATATAGTGATAGTAACTATGCAGGTGCTAATAATGACAGAACATCTACTACTGGTGGTTGTCAATTTTTGGGTCGAAGACTTATTTCATGGCAATACAAGAAACAGACGATCGTAGTTACTTCTTCAACAGAAGCTGAATACGTTGCTGCTGCTAGCTATTGTGGACAAGTTTTGTGGATCCAAAATCAGTTGTTGGATTATGGGTTCAATTTTATGAACACCAAAATTTTCATTGACAATCAAAGCACTATCTGCATTGTGAAGAATCCTGTTTTTCATCAACGGACAAAACATATTGAAATTTGGCATCATTTTATACAGGATGCCAATGAGAAGAAGTTGATACAGGTTCTTAAGGTTCATACGGATGATAATGTTGCTGATTTGTTGACAAAAGCCTTTGATGGTCCTCGGTTCAACCACTTGGTGGTTCACATTGGGATGGTCAATCCTTGAGATCTAGGATTGAGGGGAGGCTAAGCCTAAGGGGAGGCTTAGTGTACATATTTATTTGCACAGACTAACATATTGGTAGATTTTAACAACATATTGAATGGGTTCTGGTGGTGTGTGTTACTCCTGGTGGAGGTTTTTGCTCACTTCTGATGGTTATATTCATTCATGACTGGCTTCTAGTCCTTATTGGTTAGCTTCTAGTCATTCTTGGTTGGCTTCTAGTGGATAAAAATCCTTCTTCGTCAAGTGATGGTTGACTTCTGGTACTGGTTTGGGACAATGTTCACCTTGTTGACTTTAGTTGACCACATTCTGCTTCTAGTATTGACCATTGTGCGCTTTGACTTTTAGTCAACGCATTCAAATTCTGGTATATATCCTCTTATTTAACCTTGGTAAGTTGGCATTTGAAAATAATGTTAAAAGGGGCAAGTGGTTACTTTGCAATAACTGCTTAATTTGAAAGGGCAACCCCCATTATTAGGGGTCAATGAACAGTTACTCCCACCATTATTTATGGTCAATTAACCTTTCTTGATTCATTCATCTCACTCATAACACACACACATCCGATCCTACTCGCTCAAATCCTAACAAATCATCTTCCATTCCTACTAATCAACATCCATGGCTGCCCTAGTATACCAACCTGCTCATAATAAGGTCGCTTATCTAGGAGATGGTCCACACCGTGATGATTTCACTGACATTATGGACTTTACTGAGGCTTCAAACCTCAGGTATGCTTTTACTGTATGTCCCATTGTCTATGATAGTGTCATTCGTCAGTTTTGGGCTTCTGCTCGTCTTGTGGCTGTGGTTGGTCGTCTACGTGAACTCCATGCTACCATAGATGGACGTTCATACGTGGTTTCTGAAGCTTCTATTCGTAGTTCCCTTCATCTTCAAGATGAAGGTGGTGTTATTTCCATCCCCAATGCGGAGGTTTTAGAGGGGATGGCTTCTATTGGGTATAATCATAGGGGGAATTTTAACTTCCAAAAGAATTGGTTTTCCCCCCAATGGAAGCTTCTAGTGCACTTTCTGATTCATTGTTTAAGCCCCAAGTCTGGGAGTTGGGATGCTCTTCCTACTCCTTTGGCTACTGGTCTGATATGCTTGGCACAGGGTAGGGTATTTAATTTCTCTCGTTACTTGTTTGAGGGGATGGTTAGCAATCTGTCTACTGCTGGTTCTAGGAATAAGTTTCTGATGTATCCTAGGTTTTTACAACAGATACTTGTTTGTATACCTCGTGATAGGGCGGAACATGTGCCTTCTAAACTTACTGCTAAAGTATACTTTAACACGGTCCATGGATATAGTGGGGAGTGGAGGCCCCTTACTGCTGCCATGTTGGGCCTTGCTTAGGGTCCTCCTGATGTTGTTGTTCCTCCGGTTGAACAAGCTGAGGAGGAACCTCAATTAGGTGATGACCCAATGGAGGAGGAGGATCATGCTGGTGGTGCACCTCATGTGGTTGAGGAAGAGCCGGTTGAGGAGGTGGTGGTTGAAAGGCCATCCACTTCCAAGGCTGCTCCTTCTTCAGTGCCACATTCGTCTCCCTTTGTGGAGACTCCCCCTCTTAGTCCTTCTCCACACTCTTTTGATAAGCCTTTTGGTGTTGGTGCTCCTAATGATGACCCATTTATTGCTTCTGGTTCCAATGAAGCCTTCCCAGACCCAAGTCCTCTTGGTGGGAACGCGGAGGAGCCTATTACACTTACTTCTTTACTTGATCTTATGCACAGGTATCATGCACGGATTCTTTCCTTGGAAGCAGATTTGAATCAACATCGGAAGCTTACTCAGGAATTTGTTTTTCCCATGGCTGACCGAATCAAAGCCTTGGAGACACAGCAAAGGCGACGGAAGAAGCATGTGGTTCACTCTGATTCTGATGAGGAGGTTAAGGATCGTGTTGCGGATGGTTTGACTTTGTTGGCAAAGGCTGCCTTTGCTGATAAGTTGTATGATGATCTGCCGATTCCTCCTACTTCCTCCAGCATTCCTTCTCCTGCTGCTATTCCTACACCAATGGAAGGTGTTGTTGGTCCTACTGCTGGTTCTACTGTTGGTTCCTCTCATGATCCAAAGGGGAAGGCCCCCATGACTGATGCTCCCTCACCACCTCGCAAGCGCACACGTAGACAACTTGAGGAGGATAGGTTGGGTGAGGAGGCTGCTCAACGGATGCAAGCAGAAATTGATCAAGCTGCTCAAGCTGAGGAGGAAGCGCTTCAACAGCAGAGACGTGAACAGGTTCAACATGATGCTATGCATTGGAATGATAGCGATTGGATGTGGGTGTTGACTATTCTTACCACGGATTATTCCCAGTTCACTGATCTTTTGGGTTCTGATGTGGATGAGCATAACTGTATTCCTCGCGCCATGGTGTTAATGCGCAAGCAGTAGTTGGCGCTTGCTGCACAACTTCGTGAGAAGCGTAACAACAGACCTTTGTTGAAAGCTGAGGAGCGAAAGCAGATGCAGCGATATGTGAAGTATCAGTCGGCTGCCTATTTCACTACTGGTTGGAAGTGGGACCAGGTTCGGGCATTGTCCTTTGATGAGCTTAAGGCGCTCTATGAACGAATGATCAAGCATCAGAGCATCCCAATTCCGGAGCGATTCATTTATCGTCCTTCTCCACGTGTGGTACCTACTTCTAACCCTGCTGTTGCTACTGGCTCTACATCTGATACTACTCCTGGTTCTGTTGCTATTCCATCGGTTGTTGATGCTTCTACAGTTGGTACCACCCCCACTCCTATTCCATCGGTTGCTCCTCAAGTTTCTTCTCTTGTTCCTACTACCACCACCACCTTTGCTACCACTACCACTACCGCTGCTACACCAGTTATGGCATCACCATCACCACCCGTGCCTGGTCCTCAACCTATTCCTTCTTCTGGTGCAGCTCCTGTTGATCCTTTAGGTGGGCAACCTATTGATTCCACTTCTACTGCTCCCACTTCTGCTGCTCAGGTAAAGGTAAAGGTTGAACCCTCGCCTAGTGATCCCACACCTCGCCGTTCGATTCACAAGAAATTGGCTAGACGTGCTAGACGTGGCAAGACTGTTCCTTATGAGAAGCGTGCTCCCGAAAATCTTATTGATGCAGCTTCTGATAGTGACTCTGATTTGCCTTTGGGTAATGGATATATTACTGGTTGGACGGTTACGCATTCCACGACTCTACCTGGTACTGTATCTCATAGGATTACTTTTAGTGATGGTTTTGTTCGGTTTGCTTCGGGTCTGCAAGGTATTTTGTCCTGGGCGGATCGTAAGGATCTTATGGCTTTATATGGGTTTGTGGATGCTGACATGCCTGTTCATCCTAATGATGTTCCCTCCTGGCCTGGTCTGCGAGTATGGGCTGATTTGAAGATGATGCTTGATGCCCCTCCCCATGCTCCTGTTTCTGGTGTTTGGAAGGATCAGCCACAATGGGTTATTCAGCGATGGAAGTTATATGCAGGCTGTGGTGTGCATATGTTAGAGTTGGAGTCTGGTATTATGGTGTTCATGCTCACAGACTTGGATTATCCATTGACGATTGCTTCGATGGAGGCTCTGCTTGCTTGCCACTTGCAGATTTCTAATGCCCCTTCCGGGAATGAGTCGTCTATGGCAACTGCCCTGATGGAAGGGATCCAAGCTCGTTTGCAAGCTGATAAGGTGGCTGCTTCTTGTCTGTGATATGGTTGGTTTGTAAGTTTTTATGTTTTGTGTTTTTGATCATTTGTTACTACTTAAATTCCTTTCACCAATATGTAAAGTGATTGGTGAATTTCATTCATTATAGTTAAAAAAAATTAAAAAATATATATATACTTTTTATATATAATATCTGCTTATACTTTAAACAAATCATGGATTTTACACTTGTGCATACAATACCATCTGCTGATTCAAACTTTGGGTTCTGGTTGCTGATTCATACTTGTGCTGGTTACTGGTTTTATCTGGTGTTGGACTTGGTGCTCACAACAAATGGTTCTCAACTTGCCATGTCTAACCGACAATAAAGAGTTGATTCACCTTGAGGGTACGGCTCCTGGTGTGATTCTCAAATCCGTTGATGGTTGCCAGGTTACCCAAAACTGGATGGTTTTCACTTGCCATGGTCCTAGACTGAAAAGTGGCTAATCCAAGGGGGTACGGCTCTTGGTAAAGATCTTATCAAATCCGTTGATAGCTATAATAGCTTGCTTAAAGCTATAGGTTTTTCAGCTCACCGATGCTTCATTGCTAAGAGTTGGCGAGTCCAGAGGGGTACGGCTTCTGGTAAAGACATATCAAATCCGTTGACGACTGTGATGGTTTGCCTAAAATCATCAGGGTACCCCACTCACCATTGATTCACATTCTAAGAGTTGGGCTGGGTTTTGGTCTCCTAGGATGATGCTTATTCCACCAGAAAGACTGGCTAGCCCAAGAGCGAGCAGCTACTTGGTAAAGGCTCATCAAATCTGCTCATGTTGCTGTAAAGATTCAACACGATGCTGATTTGTTTCAAGCTTTGGAGAAGCTTCTAGTGTTCCATGTTGCGGCGGTTGTGTTTCTTATCTTGCTGATGCTGCTGTTTCTTTTGTTGTTTCAATCCTCAAGCTTTATTGCACGTTTTACCAGGAAACTTGAACTCAACAGGTCAAATTCAAGTTTAGGGGAGGATTGTTAGGACCATTGGAATAGTTAACTGTAATAGGTAGACTAGGAGGTATGTAGTTCCTCCTGGTCCTAGTAGTAGTAGGAGCAAGTCGTGCTCCTGGTCCTAGTTAAAGTCAAACTTTATTATTTATTTATTATTATGTTAGGATATGCATGAGATATGTTAGGAAAGAATATGCATATCAGTTTTACACGTTTTATTTAATGATGTATTAGGGTTTCCTTATAGTATAAAAGGAACCTTAGGCAAAAGGGTTAAACACACCTTCATCAAATGTAGTTCTAGTCATTATCAATATTAGAAATCCTTAGAAAGGATCAAGTCTTTATAGTTATTCTGTTTTTCTTTATAGTATTTATATTCCGCATTCATATTGTGTATAGAGTCTCTCTGTGAATAGACTTGTGATTACAGAAGTCGTTCACCGTTCCTGACAGGCTGCAAGATCCACATCTAGTAGACCCAACAATGATCTTGCCTTGTTGTTGGCAAGCATCACAATGTTTAACCATTTCATGAGCGTCATGATAAATGGAGGGCCAATAGAATCCAGAGTCGAACACTTTCTTCGCGGTGTAGTTAGGACCAAAGTGACCACCGGTGGGTCCTTTATGGCAAGCTTCGAGAATGTCTAAAGCTGCGGGTCCATCAACACACCGACGAATAATCAGATCAGCATATTGTTTGAAGAGATAAGGGTCATCCCAAAAGTAAGTCTTAACATCTTTAAAGAACTTCTTATTTTGTTGGGATGTTAACCCTTCGATGAGGATACCACCCGCTAAGTAGTTTGCAATGTCCGCAAACCACGGGGTGTCATCAAGATTGGAATTGATAGACATTAAGGCCTCAAGGGGAAAAGAGTCGTTGATCTCTTGATTAGGATGATCCCCTTGATATGGATCCTCAAGTCTACTTAGATGATCCGCGGCTAGGTTTTCCGCTCCCTTTTTATCACGAATTTCAATTTTGAATTCTTGAAGGAGCAAAACCCAACGAAGAAGTCTTGGCTTAGAATCTTGTTTGGTTAACAAGTACTTCAACGCGGAATGGTCGGTATAGACAATTGTGGTGGAAAGAACAAGATAGGGGCGAAATTTCTCAAAAGCATACACTACATCTAAAAGCTCTTTTTCGGTAGTGGTATAATGCAATTGAACCCCCGTCATTGTCTTGCTAGCATAATGGATTGGTTGGAAGTGTTTGTTCACTCTTTGTCTCAAAACTGCTCCAATAGCAAAGTCGCTAGCATCACACATCAATTCAAAAGGTAGCTCCCAATTAGGGGCAACCAAGACCGGTGCCTTAGTTAGCTTATCCTTAAGAAGATTGAAAGATTCGAGACACTCTTTAGAAAAGATAAAAGGAGTATCTTTTTCCAAGAGGTGGGTCATCGGGCGAGCGATTTTAGAAAAATCTTGAATGAATCGACGATAGAAGCCCGCATGACCAAGGAAACTTCTCACACCCTTCACGGTTGAAGGTGGAGGTAATTTGGCTATGACATCCACTTTAGCACGGTCCACTTCAAGACCGGCTTTAGAGATTTTATGTCCAAGCACAATGCCTTCTTTTACCAAGAAATGGCATTTTTCCCAATTAAGAACAATGCGAGTGTCTTCACACCGCTTAAGCATGCGTTCCAAATTGGCAAGGAATGAGAGAAAGAATCGCCATAGACCGAGAAATCATCCATGAAGACTTCCATAGTTTCTTCAACCATGTCATGGAAGATAGCCATCATACACCTTTGGAAAGTCTCAGGAGCATTGCATAAGCCGAAAGGCCTGCGTTTGTAAGCAAATGTGCCATAAGGACAAGTGAATGTGATTTTCTCTTGATCTTTAGGATCGATGGGAATTTGAAAATACCCGAAGAAACCGTCTAGGAAGCAATAATAGTCATTACCCGCTAGACGTTCAAGCATTTGGTCCATGAAAGGAAGGGGAAAATGATCCTTTCTCGTAGCATCATTGAGTTTGTGATAGTCTATACAAACTCTCCACCCTGTAACGAGACGAGAATGAATCAACTCGTTGTTTTCTTTGGGTACAACGGTGATTCCGCCTTTCTTAGGCACACAATGGACGGGACTAACCCATAGTGAATCCGAGATAGGGTAGATCATTCCTGCATCAAGAAGTTTGATAACCTCTTTTTTGATAACGTCGTGGATCTTGGGATTCACCCTTCTTTGGTTTTGAATAGTGGGTTTAAATTCGTCCTCCATGAGAATTTTATGTGTGCAAAAGTGAGGATCAATTCCACGAATATCGGAGATTTTCCAAGCAATCGCTTTCTTATGATTCTTCAGCACAGTGATGAGTCAAGATTTTTCGTCTTCGTTCAAATCCTTAGCGATGATGACGGGTGACTTCTTATTGTCTTCAAGGAAAACGTACTCGAGATGAGACGGCAGATCCTTAAGCTCTAAATCCGGAGAATTTTCGATGGAAGGTACAGTCAAATTCGGATCATCGATAGATATTTCCTTAGGAGATGGTGGAGAAATATGGTCCTCATTGAGAAGTTTCTCAATGGTACGAATGTCTTCATCCCAATCGGAGGGAGAATCGTCATATTGTAAGTACACATCTCCCAAAGTTTCTTCAAATTCTTTCAAAATGAAATCAAATTCTCCAAATGGAGTTAGTGATGGAGCAATAGAGGCCACGGTCTCAACAATGGGTAGAGAAGAAGAACCACTTTTACAAGCGTCTTTAAAATGTTCTTCACAAGCCTCATCAAGAACGTCAATGAAATTAACACTCTCATTTTCAGAAGGCTGCTTAGAAAGTTTACCCATGTTGAAGATGATTTTATCGTCACCGACTCTCATGATTAATTCGCCCGCGGCTACATCAATGAGAGTGCGACCGGTCCTCAAGAATGGACGTCCAACGATTAATGGAACACGGGGGTCCATCTCGTAGTCAACGACAACAAAATCCGCCGGAAAGGTGAATTTGTCGACACCAACGAAGACGTCTTCGGCTATCCCCACCGGATAAGCAACCGTACGGTTAGCTAATTCCAAAGTCATTCGTGTGGGGACTAGCTCGGGTAGAGACAATTCTTTCCAAACGCTTAAAGGCATTAAGTTTATACTAGCACCTAGATTGGCTAGGGCCATACAATTATTTACCCCGGGGAAGTTGCAAGGAATGAGACAACGACCCGGATCACCAAGTTTGGTGGTTAATTTCCTTAAGAGCACTGCGGAGCAATTCTCGTTAAGTTGGGTCTGAGCGATGTCAAGAAGTTTCTCCTTATCACTGAGAAGATCTTTAAACATTTTAGCATATTTCGGCATGTGAGCGAGAGCCTCAGCAAAGGAGATGTTGCAATTCAGTTTTTTAAACATTTTGAGAAAGTTAGAAACCTGAATATCATCCTTGTTCTTCAACTTCTCTTTCCTCAACCTTGAAGGATAAGGTATATTGGGTTGGGATGAAGGCTTTGGAATGGAATTCTCACTCACATCGTTGGGTGGTGGAGGGGTGGAAGTAGAAGGCGGTGGAATTGGAGAAGTAGAAGTTGGAGGAATTGGAGAAGTAGAAGTTGGAGGAATTGGAAAAATAGAAGTCGGAGGAATTGGAGAAGGGGACTCGTTTTCCTTTGTCACAATCACCGGTGTAGGTGTAGGAAGCTCGGTTTCCTTTAAACCTTTTCCACTTCGAGTGGTGATTGATTTCATCTCCCCTCTTAGATTAGCAACGGTGTTACTCGGAAGAGAACCCGAACCAGAGGCTTGATTACTTTGGAAAAAACTAGCCATCATATCCCTTAAGTCATTCGTTTGACTGCTCAAAGAGTTTCGCATATCGGCTCGAAGATCATTCCCTTGTTTCACCATATCTCCTTTCAAGCTGGCCATTTGCCGCTGAAGATTCTCCACTATTGCGTCATTAGTCCTCATGTAAGTTTCAACGTCTTGATGAAATGCGGTGGTTTGGGTGGGAGGACGAGCATGGTAGGCAGGTGGTTGATAAGCGGGTTGTTGGTAAACTTGGTTGTTTCCTTGAGGTGGATATGGGTTTCTTTGGGTTCGATATTGATTTGGAGGTAGTGGTGGGTTTTAATTGTTGCGATTGAGGTTGTTTGGGTTTTGAGGTGGAAAACCGGGTGGTGAAAGAAAGTTGTTTGAGCGATAGCTGAGCAAATTTCGGTCACCTTGAGGACGTGCTTGATAGCCTCCAGTAGAAAAGTTACCATTGGCGGCATACACATTTTCCGGATTTTCATGAGTCGAAGGACATCGGTGTATGAATGAGATCCCCCGCATATTTCACATGACTGACTCATAGCATTAACTTGTGCATTGATAGCTTTGGTATTGTTAACGGTTTGGAGAGCAAGTGTTTCAACAAGCGAAGTAAGCTTATCAATTCTCTTGTCGCTCTCATTAGTGCTAGCACTAGCCACATTAGTCCGAACACTCTTGGTTTACACTCTAGACTTGTTCTCAATAATATCCCAAGCGGCATTAGAAGACTTAACCAAAATGTTACCCCCCGAGGCACTATTTAGTGAATCTAGGTCATTCATGCTTAAACCATTGTAAAAAGTATTAATTTGATGTACTTTTTTGAAACCATGTTGTGGACACTTTCTTAAAAGTTCCTTAAAACGGTCCCAAGATTCACTAAATGTCTCACCGTACTTTTGTTCAAAGGTAATGATTTCATTCTACAAAGCGGTAGTACGTGAGGGTGGTAAAAATTAGTTAATGAACTTGTTCTCTAAATCCGTCCACGTAAGAATACTTTGTGGCGGTTCCTTATCAAGCCAATTACGGGCTTGTCCCTCTAAGGAGAAAGGAAAAAGTTGCAAGCGAATCACTTCTTGTGAAACCCCATTATACTTAACCGTATTGGTAAGTTGAAGAATCCTTTTTATATGGACATGAGGATCATCAAGCGAACGCCCCAAGAAAGGTTGAGCAGAGACCATTTCAATAAAGCCGGATTTGAGCTCAAAATTATTGGCTCCAATCTCGGGTATGACAATAGCATCGGTGTTGCCCTCTACGTGCGATTGCAAAAGCTCGATCATTGGTTGACTGTCCATGGTGACAATAGGTGGAGTAATGACTTCGGCTTGAGTTGCTTTCTTCTTACGAGCACGGGTACGCATACACACCTAGAAAAAGAAAAGAAAGATAGACAAGAAATATTTTTGGTTTTTTATGTTTTTCTATTTTTTTTTATTTTTTAAATTTTTTAATTTTTATGGATTTTTGAAAATTTTAAAGCAAGGAAAATAACGTTCAAGAATGAACGGATCCCAAAATCCAACGCGTCTCTCACTAAAAACCGTTAATCTTAACGAAAAGAGCCGGCAGCGGCGCCATTTAATAACTAGGTTTTCACTAGTTATGAAAGAGTTTATCGTCCGATCTTTTCGAATTGATTACTAGTTAAGAGTGCGACTCAGTCGTTCTTGGTGGAAAAATTAAAGGTTTGGTTATCTATATTAAGCTATGAAAATGTCGTTGAGTAGAATAAAAGCTTTAAAAATTAAACTAAAATGACGAGTTAAAAATAAATGATTGAAAACTTAAAAACATAATTAGAAAAACACTTAGTAAAAACAAAGATTTCGGGAAGCGTGTAATTTTTGGAAATTAAAACGTAATGAATTAAAACTTGAAAACTTTGTAAAACTAAAACTTAAAACCAAATTAAAAATAAACAATAAACCTAGTCGGAATGCCCTATCGGAATCTAGTCGGAATGTGATCGGAATATGCCAAAAGGAATATGATCGGAATGTTGGTAATCGGAAAGCAATCGGAATATCAAACTATCACCTCCATCAGAATATAAGAAAAAGGCACAATCGGAATACTTGAAATCATGGCCAATCGGAATGTCAAACAAGTATCCTCGTCAGAATCCAGATTAGAATCCCAATCGGAATAATAAAACCCTTTTCCGATCCTTGTGATCGGAGTAATAGTGGTATTGGTCGGAATGTAAGGCCCCTAATCGGAATGACAAATCGGAAAGGGGTTTACCCTTTCCGATGGTATGTATTCGAAATAAGCCAAGTTTTTAAGCTATTTTTATAAGCTCAAACCAAGACTTAACCAAATAAATAATAAGTCGAACTAATAAGCATAAAATAGGAACCTTTTTAAACTTTAAATAAGCAAACTTTTAAATCAAACTTTAAAAAGACAAACTTTTTAGAAAACTTTAAAAGATAGATAAGCTAAGTACCAAATAAGCCAATAAGCATAAAAAGCTCAAAGCTCAATTTGCACAAAAACTTAGATATGATCAAAAAGATAAACTTTTTGATCACATAAACATAAAGATGAAATTAAATAAAAAATGATACGAATCAAAAGTAAATAAAATCAAGAAAGGTAGAAGAAGATTAAAGATAAAAAAAACTTAACTTGAACTTGTAGATTAAAGATTCAAAGATACAAGATTAAATCAAAGCTTAAACATGAAAAGAAGTAAAAGATGAAGTTTTAGTGAGAGAAAGTTAAAACACTTTCTCTCTCTAAAATTAAAACTAAAAAAAGAAAAATAAACTAGCTAACACCCTCCTAATGTGTCATTAGGAGGGTATTTATAGGAGATGGGGAGGTGCATGTGTTGCCCCTCTTTCTTTCTTCTCGTCTCGACTCGATTTAATTTCTTTGTCTTTCTCGACGTCGTCTCGGGATTTGTCGACATAAATTAAACTCGTCTTATAATTTCCTTCTTCTATAAGACTTGATTTATTCGACTTCATTAAACTTCCGTCTTTAGACTTTTTCTTCGATAAATCTTCAAAATAGGCCTTGGACTTCCGTTCTCTATGCACTCTTGATCTTTTGACTTCGTCTTTTGTCTTTTTCTTCGATAAAAGCCCGTGATAGCCCATGTTTTCTTCCTTTTGCATATTTTTATCCTAAAATACAATAAAAACACAAACCACGCATAATTCCGACTTTTACGACATAAAATACACGTTTTGGTCTTGTTATTATTGGAAATAAGTGGTAAAAGGATAAGTGTTTTCACACTTATTAATTTCTCATAGTATAAGGTATATGTAAATACGTACATATAATATTAAATCTAGGTACTTAGTAAAATAAGTAAATAAGATCATGGTTTTCCAAAAATGTGAACTGAGGTGGTGAGTCCTTGTTTAATATGTGGCCAGTTAATTGCCAGAGTAGTCAGAAAAGACTAAAGGTTCATATATATATTAAAAATAACTATGAAAGGATAGCATGAGAAAAGAAGATGATACTTAATTAATCATATAAAAGTGGAAATATTTATATTCCAGAAACAATGAGTACAACAGTTGACAAAGTCAATTAGGTAAAATCAGAGGTTTTACAGAATCGGGTTTGGGTTAAAGAAAACACTAGTTCTTATTCATCGCTCCCTAACACTTAACTTAGGACCAATTGTAAGTTACTATAACCCTTGTTCATTTTATCATGGTTGATCGTTATACTTGCTAAACACTTGAACAACCTAAAACTTCTAATAAGTCACGGGTTAGGGTTTTAATGGTTGTTTACTTGATGAACCAAGCCACTTTTTGAACTAAATAAGTTGTCAAGAGGCCACGGTTGGGATTTTGTGTGATGACCTAAAGACCACTCAAGTCACATGTTAACTTAATAAACATGTAAAGACCAAGCACCCTAGTTGTTGTAATTGCAACATGATTAGGGTAAATATGAATCCTAATGTTATGATTTTATGTGAATATGATCTTACATGGACAATTTACTGTATGTATATGCGTATGAACTACCCCTGCTATCATGATTTAAATGTATAATGCATGCTAAACCTATTTAATCCATGACCCTTATACTGGTATATGTTGTGTACGTGATCTCAAGGTCGTGTGTATTCAAGCATGTAAAAGACAGTAGCCTTGTAAGTGTGCATGCTAATAGACAGTAGCTAGACCATGACAGGACACACTTTTATTTGAAATAAACCATACTCTATGGCTTGTGTATGCATTGGACAGAAGCAACAAAGTTAGTTCCTTTTCTATTATTATTTCATGTGTAATTGTATTAGTATTATTGTATCTGAACCCTTGCATGAAAAATAGTCCATATTTGTATACATTAAGTGATGTACGTGTATGTAGTCCTGTGTGTATGTGTAGACATCAAAAAACCCCAAGTTGATATGTGTTGTATGTGATGTAAATGAACAATGACCAACTAGTAAATGTGTAATATTCCTGCCTGAAAATAGTGACTCAGAGCAACAGTGAAACGAAATAAGATAAAAGAGCATGGTGTGTGTATATGTATAATTATCTATAAATGAGAGTGTTGTTGTGCTACTATTGTATGCATGTATATACTGCATGTATGTATGGATGCAAACTTACAACCATAAAAGGCTTTCCTTTCTTTTGACCATTGTACATGCGCAACAACAAGAAACCCTATTTCTAAACATAAGGGCTCACTTGCTTAAACCAATTCCAACATGTATAAAAAAATGGGGAAATAAGGAAACTAAGGAACGAATAATAGTGAGCATGTCATATGTATATTTGTTGTTGTGTTCGTATAGGTTATCATAGCAGGAGAAAAGGAAACCAAAAAGAGTAATGTATGCAAAGAATGCAAGTAATACTAGCAAGAGTAAAAATATGTGTATGTCCCCTGCGTGAACCACAGTTGGCATAAAAACAAAGGACATCAACTTCCCTTAATATATTATTTCCCAAATTATGTAATAACTAGGTCCCTTTGAATAAGAAAGACCATGTATGTATGGGGTATGTAACACCTCATTTAATAGGATAGAATGCTACAGTAAATTATGGCGTGTCATCAAAGCATGCAAGGTAAATGTCTAAAAATTCATGACCATAAATAGAAATATCGAAATCAAACATCGGTAGTCTAGTAACTCACACACAAGCAATATAAGTACTGTAAATGGAAAGGACTAAACAATGTCCAAAAGAAGTAAAGTATGATAAAGTAGGAATAAATGCATAAGGTAAAAGAGGCCGGATAGCTTCCAATCCGAATGCACATACTCTAGAGTTCCTACTTGCGTCCTTGGGTACCTGCCGTTTGGGAACATGAAAAAGTAGACGGCTGAGCATAACGCTCAGTGCACGGATATAGAATAAAGCATGGAAAACATAGAATATGGAAGCATATAAGAGTATAAAGCATGAATGGTAGCGGAAATGAATAAGTCCTGGAAAACATAGTTGTCTGTCATGTTAACTGGTTTTAAATTCTGAAAACATAGCTTATGTTACTTATGAAAATCTGTATTAGTTAATGTACCATAATAGCCAATATAGGTCATGAGGTCAACAACGTGCATGAATACTTGGAGGGGTGACCTTGTCATTCAAATTAAAGGGGATGCCTCTAATTTAATTGGTAAGTGGGTAGGAGGGATCAGCTCCTTGTGAAGGATGCAAGGCACACAACACATTCACCATGAAATCCTGACTGAAACATGTAACTAGGATGCACCCATACGCCCCACATGATAATATAATAATATAATGGCCAAATAACTGAAAAAGGACGCCACGAGCTATCACTCCGCCGTGGTGAAGTCATAACACTAGTGCCTCTAGTGTTATGGTTATGGTACCTCCATAACTAGGTGAAACTGGTCATGCATGTATATGGCTAAGGTAACTAATAAACATAAGCATTTAATCTGTAACTACTGGGGAAAACAGTTGGCTGCATACGGGAAATCCTATGAAGGAAGAGATTGTCCTTACTGAAGGACGGGAAATCTGTACCTTATGTCCAGTAGAAGCTAAGGAAAACGATGAAGACTAATCCGCCTCGACGGATAATACTACATAAGAAATATGGACGTGAATGAGTTGTCTGAATTACATGTGTTTTACTGGTTTCGTGTGTTATTAGCTTGTTATACGTATTCTGTCATGTTTTACTGTTTATTGTGTTAATTATAGTTACTCTGATGTTCTGTTGTGTATTATTCATGTATTAGTGTATTATAATACTTGTATTGTAATACTAAGTAACTTTCTAAAAATAGCAGGTTTCCATACATAGTAAGTTTCCAAAAATAGTAAGTTTCTATAATTAGAAATAAGATGGATTATAAATAATAATTAAAGTTTAATTAGTACAATACAAGTCTTGGTTATAGTTTATTAATTAAATAACTGGTTAATTAATTAAACTATACGTTATATGATTTTAAATAAAACACATGTTTTAATTAAATGACTAAGTAAAATACCTTAGGTTATACATGAATTAATTAAATAAATTAATTTAGCCTAAGGTTTAATATAACATGACTTTAAAAATAGTTTTCATGAAAAACCCGATCCCGAGCCCGTGTTTTATATAAGCCGAATCAAATAAGCCAAAATCAAGTCCCATCGAGACCTTGGAGGGTCTCGGTTGACACTAATTAAACCAACCAAACATGTACACATACCCCGACCTAATGTTGGGGTCCTTTGGTCTCGGGTCCGAACAATAAAAACCAACCGAGCCCCTTTGGGGGTCTCAGTGGTGCCTCGGTGCACACAAACCGAAAAACAAACACACCCCGACCCTTGGTCGGGAGTTTCTTGTTGCGTCCGAGCCAATCCACACCAAGCCGAGAGTCTTGGGACTCTCGATGGTGGTAACCAAAAGCAAGCCGTTCCCCATTTAGGGTCTTTGTGTCTCGGCCGAACCATAACCCACACAAACCAAAACTGAACCATGAATTTACTTAATCCATTACATGTTTTATTCTTGTTCTAGATGATTAATTAAATAATAACATGAAATTAAAGAATTAAAGAAAAAGAAAAAGGGTTTGATTTATACTGAATGTGTGAAAAGAAAAAGTGAATGATCACGAACATAAAACCAATAACAAAAATCGTCTGAATCTTCCTTGTGGTTTGCATATGGCCGGCGGCAATAAGCACAAAAAGGAGGCAGGAAAAACTTTTCTGAAAACCTAAAATATGTTTATGTTTTCCTGTATTTTATTATTTAAAATTAGGTTATGGGCCAAAGCCCATCTTTCCTTCTTTCTTTGTTGTATCCGCGACCTAAGGGAGCCCAACAAGGGAACCCGTAACTTTTTCCGTATCTAAATAATTAGTCGTGTATGCTCGTGATTTAATATTCGTGATTTTGGTATTCGTGATCGTGTCACATTTATAATATTCATGAATGTTCGTTATTTATTGTCGTGACACGTGTATTATATTATAAATGGAAAGTTTAAATTTTATCGTGTTTTCATAAGTTACTGTTCACTTGTACTGTTCATAGGTTTTTAACGCGGGTTTTACAACTCTTCCCCTCTAAAAGAATAATTCGTCCTCGAATTGGAGAAACGTAAACGGAAAGAAAACATACCCGAATTAGAACTGGAAATGAGGGTAAGAAGTCCGTATAGACTCCTCTGTCTCCCAAGTGGCTTCCCGCTCAGGATGATCCCTCCAGAGGATTTTGACGAAAGGGATCTTCTTCCTCCGCATGACACGATCTTGTCGCTCAAGAACTCTCTCAGGTTCTTCGACATATGAAAGATCCTCTCGAATCTGATCAAGTGGATACTGGACAACATGAACTGGATGATAGTTGTATCCTCTGAGTAAGGACACATGGAACACGTTGTAAACGTGTGATAGCTGAGGCGATAACGCTAAAGGGTATGACACTTCACCAACGCTTTCTATGATGTCGAACGGTCCGATAAAACGAGGACTCAGCTTCCCTCTGATTACAAAACGTCTAACTCCTCGTGCAGGCGATACCTTGAGGAAAACGTGATCACCTACGTTGAAAGACACATCTCTACGACGTTTATCAGCATAGCTCTTCTGACGAGCACGAGCTTCCTGAAGCTCTGCCTTGGCGACAGAGACCTTCTCATTGGTCACCTCAATCATCTCTGAACCCTCAAGCAGTCGTTCGCCCACCTGATCCCAGCAGATTAGGGCGCGACACTTTCTGCCATACAACATCTCAAAGGGAGCACACTTGACACTGGCGTGCCAGCTGTTGTTGTATGCGAATTCTACTAGGAATATATAATCATCCTAGCTTCCTGACCACTCTAGAGCACACGATCGCAGCATGTCCTCTAATGTCTGAATGGTACGTTCCAACTGTCCGTCGGTCTAAGGATGAAAGGCAGTGCTGAGCTTAAGTCGGGTGCCCCAAGCTTTCTGAAGACTTTGCCAGAAACGTGATGTGAAACAGGGATCTCTGTCAGAGATGATTTCTGATGGAGTACCATGTAGTCTCATGATCTCCCTCTGGAATGTGTCTACTAATTTGCTGACCGGATGCTCCTTGCGAATCGGCAGAAAATGAGCAGATTTAGTCAACCTATCCACAATGACCTAGATAGCGTCGTTCTTCTTCTGAGTAACCGGAAGACCAGTAACAACATCCATGGAGATTTTGTCCCACTTCCATGCTGGAATATCCAATGGTTGTAGTAAACCACTAACTCGCTAGTGTTCGATCTTCACCTGTTGGCAGATCATACATTTATAAACGAAGGTGGCAACATCCTGCTTCATACCATTCCACCAAAAGTGTTGCTTGATGTCGTGGTACATCTTGGTAGAACCAGGATGTATGTTAAATGGAGAACTGTGAGCCTCAGTCAGCACAGCTTCCCTGGGTGTAGAGTCATCAGGAACCACTAGTCTAGTGCCCTGTCATAAGATACCGTCGTCGTCAACATGAAACTCCGTCTGCTGATCAAGGTTCTGAATGATAGCCCAAATCTCACCATCGTCCTTCTGAGCTTCCTTGATCCTAGAATGTAAGTTTGGTTCCACTCTAAGATTAGCCCAGTAACCGTGCTGTCCTCCTACACAAAACTCAATATCAGTCATCTCTAGGTCACGAATGATCTCCTTTGCAATCCAAATGCCAGTAATCATACCCGACCTTCTGCTTAGAGCATCTTCCACCACATTCGCCTTACTAGGATGGTACTGAATGTTGGTGTTGTAGTCCTTCAATAGCTCTAACCATCTCCTCTGTCTCATGTTCAGTTCCTTCTGGGTGAAGATGTACTTGAGACTCTTGTGATCGGTGAATATGTCACATGATTCACCATACAAATAATGTCTCCATATCTTCAACGCGAAAACAACTGTTGCAAGCTCTAAATCATGAGTAGGATAGTTTTCTTCATAAGGTTTCAGCTGTCGTGATGCGTATGCAATAACCTTCCCATGTTGCATGAGAACGCAGCCTAAACCCTTTCCTGGAGCGTCACTATATATCTGAAATCCACCTGAGCCAGAAGGGAGAGTAAGAATAGGTGCAGTCACTAACTTCTGCTTCAGATCTTCAAAGCTCTTCTCTCGCTCTTCCATCCAGACGAATTTCTCTCCTTTCCTCATTAGCTTAGTCAAAGGTAAGGCTAACCGTGAAAAGTTCTCTACAAACCTGCGGTAGTAGCCAGCTAAACCTAGAAAACTTCTAACTTCTGTTGCAGATGTAGGTCTCGGCCATTTAGTGATAGCTTCAACCTTAGTAGGATCCATGGTGATCCCCTCTGCAGATACAATATGGCCCAGAAATGCCACCTTGGTTAACCAGAACTCACACTTAGAGAACTTGGCATACAGCTGCTTCTGACGAAGAATCTAAAAGATTGTACGAAGGTGTTCCTCATGTTCCTACTTGGATATGGAGAATATCAGGATGTCATCAATGAACACGATAACGAACTTGTCCAGAAACTCATGGAAGACACGGTTCATCAAATCCATGAAGACAGCTGAAGCATTAGTGAGTCTAAATGGCATGACTACGAACTCCTAGTGCCCATAACGTATACGCAGAGCAGTCTTGGATATGTCATGTTCTTTAACCCGTAACTGATGGTAGCCGGACCTCGGATCGATCTTAGAGAAATACTTGGCGCCCTGAAGTTGATCGAACAGGTCATCAATACGTGGCAAAGGATAACGATTCATGATCGTGATCTTGTTCAGCTCACGATAGTCTATACATAAACGCATGTTGTCGTCTTTCTTCTTCACGAACAGTACCGGTGCACCCTATGGCGATGCACTGGGACGGATGAAACCTCGTTCCAGAAGTTCCTGTAGCTGATCTTTTAGTTCCTTAAGCTCTATAAGAGCCATAAGGTAAGGAGCTTTGGAAATCGGTTATGCACCTGGTATGAGCTCGATTCCAAACTTGACTTCACGAACAGGTGGTATGCCCGGAAGTTCATCTGGAAATACGTTAGGAAACTCTGACACAATAGGCTGATCTTGGATCGATGGAGACTCGGCAGTAATGTCATGAATATTGGCTATGAAGCCCTGACAGCCGTGTGATAGCAATGCACGCGCCTCCATGGATGAAATAATTTGTACTGACCTCCCTGGCAGAAAACCATGGTGTATGTACTCTGGAGATTTAACATCACCGAAGATAACCCGATAAGTGTGGCAGTTAATCGTGGCCTGGTGTTTAGATAACCAGTCCATGCCCAAAATCAAGTCAAAATCGCACATCTCCAAAGGAAGTGCGTCAACTCTGCGGATCTTGTCATCAAATTCTAGGGGAAGATCTCTATACACCTGAGTGATTCGTACAGAGTCCCTAAGTGGCGTGGAAATGCATAAGGCATTATCTAATGGCATCAGGGAAATCCTAACACGTACCACGACTGAATGCGTCGCTCCAGTATCAAATAGAACACATACTGCCAAACCATTCATAAAGAGATTTCTGGTGATGGTACTTGAAGTCTTATTCGCCTGATCTCTAGTAGTAGTGAACACGCGACCAGAAGTAGGAGGTGGCTTGGTGTCGGCGTGCCCAGAGGTGCCTTCTATTTCACCTTGGCGACAGTCCTTCTGTTTATGGCCTTGTTGGCCACACTTGAAACAACCACCAGTACCTCGGCGATAAATACTAGAGTGTCTGCGCGAACAAGTAGGACAGACAGGATGCGTGAATCCTCCAGCAGGCGTCCTAGTTAGCTGAGAGCCTGTTTAAGGATTACATGCATGAGACATGATCGTGGAACATAAACATGATTACATAGAAGGTGCAAACTTTACCAGATGAGGTAGAACGGTTAGGCTGTGAACCCCTACGGTCCTGATCCCTGTCGTTACCATTGTTCTTGAATTATCAATTGTTGGAGTGTCAGAATACCATAACATAAGATGGTTTAACATGAAAGAAGGTTAATGTAGGGACCTGCTATTGTTCGAGTTGTTAGTGTTGTTACGGTAACCATCGTTACCGCCACGCCTCTCAGAACCAGAACGGTCGTTAGTCTAACCGTTTCCCTTGGATGCTTGCCGATGAGCGGCCGCAGGCTTACGGTCGTCAGTCTTCTGCCTGGAATATAATGTTGAACAGAGGATTATATGAAATGAATAATACTGATGGAAATGAATTGTTTACTATTGGTGATAGAAGATACCTCTTCACTGCTCTGTCATCACCAAACTCCTCTCGTTCCTGAAGCATCTCGAGCTTACGAGCTGCACGGGCCACCTGTGCCACTGTAGTGAAAGTAGCACATACCAAGTTGTTGGAAACCGAAGTGTGAAGTGTCCAGCAAAACTTCTCAGCCTGCTACGTAGCAGTTCCTGCGGCTGGACCCAAAAATCCTGCCAAACGAAGAAACCTTTGCATGAATTCTCTTCTCACCAGCAATCTGCCGAATGTTGTGGTAGTCCCTCTTGAGCTTCTCTTGCTTAGCATGTGGAAAGTACTGATTAAGGAAGAGCTCCTTAAACCGGTCCTATGTCAGCTGTGTAACCCAATTGTCATCACCGTTGGACTGCTTGACCGATTTCCACCACTACAGCACATCACCTTCAAACTTATAGCAAGCCAGTCTTGCCTTGAAAACACCATCACAACCCATTGCATCGAAAATCTTCTTGATGTGAGAAATCCAATCTTCAGCCTCGTTGGGGCTGTCAGTCTGCTCAAACGAACGGGGTCGCTGTTTGTTGAATCTCTCCAACCAAGACATAAGAGTAACCGGTGGAGGATTGTTGTGATTGCCATGAGCCTAGAATTCTGCCTGAACTTCATCTCTGATTTCATTGCGAAGTTGGGGAAGGAGGGATTGCAGAGCTGCATTGACAGCTGCTGTCAAATCTGGAGTATTGCGGTTGTTCACCATCTGACAGTTTAAAACAACAAAATGCAACATAAATCATAAATCTGAAATGAGATAACATAAAAATGCATGAACAATGTATAAATCAATGAAGCAGTTTATAATGCATGAAACAATGTAAAATACATGATGCAGTTTATAAAACTTTTATATGAACGGGAGTAAACGCATATGGTCAGTTCACTCAAAACAAAAGACATGGCGCGGGGACGCCAATGGGTCGGTCCCAAAGTTAAAAGTTTTGATAAAAGCACATGCGACTAAATAGGGCCAGTCATGTACCAACCATTACTTAGTCATAAACCTGCTACAATGATATGAATGCATGAAATAAAATGAAAAATGAATGCATGAAAACCAACAGTCAGTTCTAGGAAGACACTGGTGACTACCCGTAAGTCACAGGTCATGTTTTATAGAGCAACAGGTCGAAACCTTGGCTCTGATACCATAACTGTAACATCCCATTTAATAGGATAGAATGCTACAGTAAATTATGGCGTGTCATCAAAGCATGCAAGGAAAATGTCTAAACATTCATGACCATAAATAGAAATACCAGAATCAAACATCGGTAGTCTAGTAACTTACACACAAAGCAATATAAGTACTGTAAATGGAAATGACTAAACAATGTCCAAAAGAAGTAAAGTATGATAAAGTAGGAATAAATGCATAAGGTAAAAGAGGTCGGATAGCTTCCAATCCGAATGCACATAGTCTGGAGTTCCTACTTGTGTCCTTGGGTACATGCCGTTTGGGAACATGGAAAAGTAGATGGCTGAGCATAACGCTCAGTGCATGGATATACAATAAAGCATGGAAAACATAGAATATGGAAGCATATAAGAGTTTAAAGCATGAATGGCAGCGAAAATGAATAAGTCCTGGAAAACCTAGTTGTCTGTCATGTTAACTGGTTTTAAATTCTGAAAACATAGCTTATGTTACTTATGAAAATCTGTATCAGTTAATGTACCATAATAGCCAATATAGGTCATGAGGTCAACAATGTGCATGAATACTTGGAGGGGTGACCTCGTCATGCAAATTAGAGAGGATGCCTCTATAATTGGTAAGTGGGTAGGAGGGATCAGCTCCTTATGAAGGATGCAAGGCACACACCACATTCACTATGAAATCCTGACTTAAACATGTAACTAGGATTCACCCACACGCCCCACATGATAATATAATAATATAATGGCCAAATAACTGAAAAGGGACGCCATGAGCTATCACTCCGCTGTGGTGGAGTCATTACACTAGTGCCTTTAGTGTTATGGTTATGGTACCTCCATAACTAGGTGAAACTGGTCATGCATGTATATGGCTAAGGTAACTAATAAACATAAGCATTTAATCTGTAACTACTGGGAAAAACAGTTGGCTACATACTGGAAATCCTAATGAAGGAAGAGATTGTCCTTACTGAAGGACGGGAAATCCGTACCTTATGTCCAGTAGAAGCTAAGGAAAACGATGAAGACTAATCTGCCTCGACGGATAACACTACATAAGAAATATGGACGTGTATGAGTTGTCTGAATTACATGTGTTTTACTGGTTCCGTGTGTTATTAGCTTGTTATACGTATTCTGTCATGTTTTATTGTTTACTGTGTTAACTGTAGTTATTCTGATGTTCTGTTGTGTATTATTCATGTATTAGTGTATTATAATACTTGTATTGTAATACTAAGTAACTTTCTAAAAATAGCAGGTTTCCATAAATAGTAAGTTTCCAAAAATAGTAAGTTTCCATAATTAGAAATAAGTTGGATTATAAATAATAATTAAAGTTTAATTAGTACAATACAAGTCTTGGTTATAGTTTATTAATTAAATAACTGGTTAAATAATTAAACTATACGTTATATGATTTTAATTAAAACACATGTTTTTATTAAATGACTAAGTAAAATACCTTAGGCTATACATGAATTAACTAAATAAATTAATTTAGCCTAAGGTTTAATATAACATGACTTTAAAAATAGTTTTCATGAAAAACCCGATCCCGAGCCCGTGTTTAATATAAGCCGAATTAAATAAGCCAAAATCAAGTCCCACCGAGACCTTGGAGGGTCTCGGTTGACACTAATTAAACCAACCAAACATGTACACATACCCCGACCTAATGTCGGGGTCCTTTGGTCTCGGGTCCGAACAACAAAAACCAACCGAGCCCCTTTGAGGGTCTCGGTGGTGCCTCGGTGCACACAAACCGAAAAACAAACACACCTCGAACCTTGGTCGGGGTTTCTTTCTCCGTCCGAGCCAACCCACACCAAGCCGAGAGTCTTGGGACTCTCGGTGGTGGTAACCAAAAGCAAGCCGAGCCCCATTTGGGGTCTCGGTGTCTCGGCCGAACCACAACCCACACAAACCAAACCCGAACCATGAATTTAATTAATCTATTACATGTTTTATTCTTGTTCTTGATGATTAATTAAATAATAACATGAAATCAAAGAATTAAATAAAAAGAAAAAGGGTTTGATTTATACCGAATGCGTGAAAAGAAAAAGAGAATGATCACGAATACAAAACCAATAACAAAAATCGTCTGAATCGTCCTTGTGGTTTGTATATGGCCGACGACAATAAGCACAAAAAGGAGGCAGGGAAAACTTTTCTGAAAACCTAAAATATGTTTATGTTTTCCTGTATTTTATTATTTAAAATTGGATTATGGGCCAAAGCCCATCTTTCCTTCTTTCTTTGTTGTAGCCGCGGCCTAAGGGAGCCCAACAAGGGAACCTGTAACTTTTTCCGTGTCTAAATAATTAGTCATGTATGCTCGTGATTTAATATTCGTGATTTTGGTATTCGTGAGCGTGTCACATTTATAATATTCATGATTGTTCGTTATTTATTGTGGTGACACGTGTATTTTACATTCAGTTTATGCATTTGTTTCACTTTAGGCCAAATGCTATTTTAGAATTTGTATTAGTCAAATTAGGCCAAATGCTATTTTAGGAATATTAAATTCAGTTTATGCAATTGTTTCACTTTATATTTTACATTTTATGGTAGTAGAAGTAAGGTCATCTATAGAATACACTTTTTATACAAGTTTTATGAATTTGTATTTTGGTATTTTACATTTTGTGCATTTATATGTGGTAATTGCAATATGTTTCTAGCGTACTACGTATACGTAGTAGTAGATAATATTTTACTTTTTACGTGCTTCTTGCCAAGTAGACATAGAATACCATTTAATTTCTATTACAAAAACAATTAAGTCACACTTTAAAACGTTAAATCAATTAGGATTGAGTCGAGAAAAACGAACTTAAAAAGACAAATATTAATAGCCGTACCCCCTTTTACATAAAACATTTCTAATTTACGATTTTAAACACTTTACCTCTATAAATACCCCAATCATATATAATTTTTCTCACACATAAAAATTACAATTGAAAAATGGACACAATGTTTTTAGATCTATTTCTTATGACTCTTCCGAAGATGAGCATGAAGTTACTAGTGAGCTTGCGTTATTTACGGAAGCTTGTAAAATGGCTTATGAAATATCAAACTTACGAGCCCCACGAAACTACACATATAGGGATTTTGACAGTTCTCAAGATCATTTAGCGGCGGCTTACTTATCTTAACACCCGCAGTATGAAGAAGAAACATATCATACACGTTTTCGAATGATTCGAACACTATTCACACACAGTTGCTTGTACGAAACGAGTTGGCCTTTCATCATTTCACCATTGTTGAAGTGTAGTTTCGTTATTCGACAAATGGCAAGAATAACCTTTTTAAGGCCAACTGTGTCTTTGAAACTTTTTTAGGCCAATTGTGTCTTCGAAACTTTTTCAAGGCCATCGTGAAGTTATATGGTGAAGTGTGTTTGCGAAATCCAACGTAAACCGACATGAAAAAACTCTACGCTCATCGCGAGGAAAAACATAGGTTTCTTGGGATGATAGGAAGTATTGACTGTACACATTGGTCGTGGGACAATTGCCTAGTTGCATTCGGAGCTCAACTTTATAGAGGTGGTAACGAGTCATATCCATTCATTTATTGGAAGCGGTGATAGGAAGTATTGATTGTACACGTTTTACGGCAATCCTCTATTTTCAATGATCTCAAATCAAGTAAGGCACCATATTTGGAATTGTGGCTAAACGCATGTATTATCAAAGGGGATGTTATCTTACTGACGGGATATATCTGAAATGGTTTGTTCTTACTAAGTCCATTAAAGATCCGGGTTCGAATGATCATAAAGGAATAATGTATAAAACGAAGCACGAAGCACGAAGCATCAAGGAAAGATAACGAGCCTTTTGTGTGTTGAAAAAGAAGTGGAAGCTAATAAAACTCAGGCTCGAGGAATAAACAAGACGTTGACTATCGAACGTAATGTATAAATCCATCATATTACACCATATGATAATTAAGAACAACGGGACGACGATATCTCCTATATTTTTTCACGAAGAAGAACAACATGCTGAAGATCCTATAAATACGCATGAAGAATCGACGAAAACTACTCGGGAGAAAATCAGTGAAACATGTCATCTAAGCCTATAAAATAGATAAAAATTTAATAAGGACAGAGATAAATATATGCTTAATATGTAGTATATACATGGATATAAATTTAGATAGAGATTTAGACATACAGTAAATTAATAATATGATGAACGAAACTATATAAGTTATCTTATCTTATCTTACTATATTCTAAAGCATTTGAGACACTTTTATTCTTAAAAAATCTAAAAATTAAGATATTTAAAATTGATTTTTATGAAAACATTCATTTATAATTAACCACCCATCTACATTTGTAACAACTTATTAAAAATTTATTTTTATCTTTAAAATTGAAATATTTTTTCATTTAATTATTTATATTATAATCTAATTCTACTATATTTTCTAAAACTTTATTATTTTTATTCAATATCCACGTTGATATATTTTAATTAATTTTTAAGTTTTCTCATTTCTTGAGGATTTATTTTATTTTGATTTAATTTTTTTACAATTTCAATTTTTTAAATAAAAATTTAACGTGCATAGTAACATTTGTCACTTCAAAAATCGACAATGGTATTTGTCATCTTATTACGCGGGTACCGTGCTAGTAATATATAGAGGTTTTTTACAATCTTTAGGCTGGTGACAACGGATCGGTCGACCAACTTCGAACTCGGCCATCCTGTTGCAGCGACCGAGTCGCGTCGGTCGAGTCGCCTAACTCGTTCCCACCCACGACCTTTTTAAAAAATAAGAAATTCTAAATGTTTTTCCATTTGACCGTTACATAATTAAAAAAAAATTAATTTTAAATTTAAACACTTTAACCCTATGAATACCCAACCCTTTAAACCATTTTTCTCACACTTCCAAAACTTTATTTTATATTAAACAAATTTTATACCATCTAAAAAATGGATTCAAACCAACAGTGGCCTCCCGATGATGAGGTAGTTTTGTGTGAAACATTGGATACACGCTTCGGAGACATACGTACCAGAAAAAAGTCAACAGATGAAAGGGTTTGGTCGGAGGTAACTGAGTACTTTCATAGCAAATGGGTGATCAAAAAAGAAGTTATGAATCTGTTACCGGCAAATAGAAAAGTACGTTTCGTCTTAAAGTTGCTCAATTTTCTTCGATTTACAATAATGTCTTACTAGGCATCCATATGGTAATTGTGAAAATACTATCTATCAAGAAGCCGCAATCGAATATCACACTATTTTATCATTCGGATTCTGCATTGTATGAACTAGTTATAACTCCCGTGCACGCACGGGGTTATAAATAAATCAAATTTAATTTAATACCTTAGTTTAATATAGTGATATATAAAACAAAATATGTTTAATATTTTGTAATTGTGATATTATTATGTTATAAAATGTAAAGGGTATTTGTTAATGTTTTAAACTTATTGAAAATACATGAATATTTTTAATTTTCACTTAACACCATCTAATTTTTTTAAAACTTAACCACTAAATTATTATTTATTACCTCTTTTTTTATGTTTTTTTCATAAATTTGACACTTATAATTTTATTTTATTTTTTCTCCATCAACTTTTTTAAAAACGTTTACCAAATAAGGAAATTTTTAGATTTTTTTGAAAATACATAAAAATAAGAAGGAATAAACCAAAAGATTACTACCTATTAAGGAAATATTCTTTTGAAAAAGCCCTTACTTTGGGTTTTGCTTTATAAAGAAAAAGATGTTTGAAAATTTTGAAACAATGTCTCGCATGGAGCGAGGTTGAAATGTCACGGTTTCTAAATCAGAGAATTTATGTTTTTAAGTTTTATTATTATTATTATTATTATTACTTTTTATTTTTTATTTTTTTTTTTTTATCGAAATTCCAATTTTATTAATCACACAAAATTGGAAGGGAGCCGCGAAACAAGCTGCGCGCCCACCCCTTTTTATTATTATTATTACTATTATTATTATTATTATTATTATTATTATTATTATTATTATAAATCCCGAAATTTATTTATTAATCACACAAAATTGAAAATGAGTCGAGAAACAAGCTGCGCTCCTACCCGTTTCTGGATACAAAAACCAAGTATAGAAAACAGAAAAATGTCACTTCTAACATTATTAGAATGACAAACAGATATGCGCTTGAGGCGTGAAAGAGTAACTAAGGCTTCCTCGTCAAGCTCCCCAAAAGTAGAGAAGGCAAAAGGGATGAACGAGTAACCATGTTCTGCACAAATAAAAGAATACTTCCTCCTCTTCTTCTAAACAGCAGTCCGTAAAGCAACTCCGGGAACCCAAGAATCCAAACCTGCACCAGCAAACGAAGAGACACCCGTAACATCCAAGCAAGCATCCTTGCCCTGGCACCAATTATACAACAATAAATCGGTTGGAGGAAGGTCTCGTCCATCATCTGAAAGAAATCCCATAGGGCCTCTTTCCGTACTGAAACACCAACTTTAGAACATATATTTTTTAATGTAGGAAAAGTAAGCAGACAGCCTCCTCAACGTTTAACGTTGTTAACTTTGACTCGTTATATAAGGGCAGGACCGTCTTTTCCATATTACTAAATTAATAAACACTTCACCCCTTCTTTCCTGTAAATACAGTCTATCCACACAAATCCCCTAAATTACAAACCCTATTTTTTTCAATAAACACCGAGAATGAATGGTCTGTAGTACTATAAATTGATACAAAACAAGAAAATCCCGTTGATCACCAAACTACAGACCAATTCTCAGTACTATAAATCGATAATGTATTATCACCGGGTCTCCTATCAATTACACTATAAAATCTTCTATACTTCGAATTGTGTTATTGGCCCAGTTTTTCTTGTTTATTCCATTAGATTAGAATTATCAGTTAACTTGTTACACATTTTCACAAGAGAGGTAATTGTTTAATCTATTATGATTCATTTTATGAAGTAATGTGTAGTTATCGTTTGATAACCACGCGCTCATTGTATTATTATCTTTTAAATGGCTGTGACTAGTTTTTCTGTAATGCTTTTTTGTACTCGAGTTTTACTTCAAGTAGGATACTTCTTGTTAGTTACTAAAATTGCCAATGCATTTGCTAAAGTTATTATCTGCCAATTCATCTAGGCAGTTTGGGTGGATATCTCGGGACATAAAACTAATTGTGTTTTCCTTTGAACTTTTATGGCAGCGTTCTCTTGCTACTGATCTTCAGAGCCTTTCAGTGGAGCTCAGGAAGAAGCAATCAACTTATTTGAGGCGCCTCCAGCAGCAAAAAGAGGTCCTCCATACATATCAACTAAATATATAGTATAAGCTAATAGAAAACTGAATGTGTTCATCTGAATCATATCAAATGGACTGATAAGAAATATATGATTCAATGCCTTCAGTTAAATTTTATATTTAGCTAGAGTAAAATACACCATACTACAGAAGTTTTTCACTGACAAGTTGCTTGGTGTTTCTTACAGGGGCCCGATGGGGTTGATCTGAAAATGAATTTGAATGGGAAGCAATCTAGAAAGGGTATTTATTCAAACGGGTTCTATTCCCGGTTAAATTGGTACGGGTCATACCATGTTTAGCTAAAATAGGTTTATTAATAGTTTAATATTGAAAAGACGATCATGCCCTTAGTCCAACTTAGATAACGAGTCAACGTTAACGTTGGGGAGGTCGTCTGCTTACTTTTCCTTAACGTTGGGGAGGTTGCCTGCACTTTCGCAAAAGTGGGGAGGCCGCCTGTATTTTAAACAAACAACATGGAGCATTTCTGCATTTCCCTCTTTATTTAATGTAATGTTTTTTTTTATTTAATACAATGTTTTTTTATTTAATGTAATGTGTTTTTTATTTAATGTAATGTTTTTATTTATAAAATAAAAAAAATTAAACTTGATCGCCTTGTTGTGGAAATTAGTCGTTTGTAGATCATCAGAGAGTCGCACAAGGTCGTTGTTGTATACAGGCCTTATGAGACAAGTTTGGTTTCATAACGCAAAACATCGTGCGTTACACTTGCAAAGCTGATAAAATACGTATGCTTTCATGGTTGTCTGCTTCTTAAAATCAACATAATTATCTTTCATGATCTCTTTTAATTCTGTTAAATATATAAACAATGTCTCCAATTTCTTTTGCAGGCATCACGTTTGAGGGTCACACAATTAAATAATCTATTGAGACAGTTAAAAAACATATAAACAATCAATCATGCGATTCTTTTGGTATATTCGTGTTGCAACAAATGTCTTGCTTTCGCAACACCCATGAGATAGGTTGTAATGCTCAACAAAAACAGCTCAAAAGCTTGAGTGATGATACTGTCAAACATATTGCTAATTTTTAACTCATATATGAGGATTTGAATTCCTTACTTGGTTAATTCTCTTACTTCACGTTGGTGAGGTCATAAGGAAATGAGCAAAAGTGTTCAACTTGACAGAATGACAGATTGCTACGTCTTTGCCTCCTGTTGAGCTGCTTTGTTATTAAGTTCAAAATAAACCTGCAAAAGTCAGCCTGGTTACAGTAAGAACAGAAGCCTAATCAAAAGTAAGGGGTGTATCTCATAAATTTATCAAAACGGACATTCTTATAAAGCTTGAGCAATTAAAAAAAAATCTTTTTATATGCTTTTCAATAGTTTTTACTTTCTTACAACAGCTGGGGCCTAAGAATTCCAACATTTATCATTTTTCCTAGTAGTATTATTTACAATGAAAATGTGGGTACAGTTACGTTGCAGCATATATGCAAAAAAAAAAAAATGGCCATTTACAAACTTAAGTTATACAATTACGATATTTACTAGGCTTTTTTGTATTACGAACCTTTCCACAGGAGAGAACTAGCAGTCTGATGACTCTCTTCGAGATGCGTCCACTCTGGTCCTTATAATCAGACGCTTGAATCTGGTCCGTTGTTTGTCAATAACAGGTGACCTAGACCCGGATAAACTTGACTTGCGGTCTTGTGACGAAGTAAAGTTTAGTGGCTTATGAAACTCCCTGTGAGTTTTGCCCTCATATTAGCGTTTCTTTACCCAAAAAAAACTCCCTGTGAATCTGCAACATGACACAATGAGAAAAGGCAACAACCTGGTTACTTCTGAATGGGCGAAATTAGGTTTGGATTTATCTATAATGGGTCAAATGGCTAGAAATCAAAATTTAAGTTAACAAGGAAGCACGCCGAAAGTGTATTAGTAACACATATCAGCCCTTGAACGTTTTATATAAACATGTTTATACTTTATAGTAGCAACTCTGTAACCATTTAAGATATGGATAATATAATTTTAAAAATGGGAAATAAGAAGTGTTTGAAGAAAAAAAAATCTGAAATCCGGCTCCAATCTATTTCAGGTGCTTTGGACATGATGCCTCATTCTTGACTACAATGCTACAAATTAGATCATATGAATTGTCAAGTAACTTATATTATGCTTTAAATTAATTAAGTGTCAATCTTATCACATAAGAAGTGCCTAATTCCTAGCATATTTTAAACAAGAAGAATTCTACAATTGAAATGAAAACGCATTACCTACATAGTAGATGCGTCAGTCAAGTGATCTTTGTAAGCGCAAGAAGCGTGTGAGTCATTCCTTGAATAATTCACACATCATCTAACCCGCATTTGATCATATTAGGGAGTAATTCATGCATAGAACGAATATCACCCGCTTCACGCAAAGCATAAATCATCTCTGTATAAAGGCGAAGATCGGGAAGAACACCATTAGAAAACATCACACTGAAAAAGACCTTTGCTTCATTTGTCAAACATCTTTTGCACAATCTATTTACAACAGCACTATAATCTCTAATAGTTGCTTCATACCCCATCTTAACCATTTCAGAAAAGATCACCATTGCCTCTTCAGGATCGCCCTTTACACAATGTGCTTTAATAAGTATGGTATAAGCAGCTTTCTTTAATACAAAATTATTCTCCCGTAAATACATAAACAATTTATCAGCATCCTGTAAATTTCCATATACACATAAACCATTTATAAGAATGTTATACGTAACTGCGTCAGGCGTCAAACCACGTGATACCATTTCATCATGTAACTCGAAAGCTTTTTGAATTTCACGTGCTTTACAAAACCGTTGAATAAGAATGTTGTATGACACTTCATCAGGATATAAACCCCGTGACAACATATCATCAAGAACCATCAAAGACTCTTGCAGCTTCCATTGTTTACAAAGGCCCTTTATAATCACAGTATATGTAACATGAGTCGGTTCTACACCACAAGCTTCCATTTCCCGCTTCAGTGCGAACATTGATTTCATATTTCCGGCTTCACATAAGAAATTCATAATAGTAGTATATGTTACAGCAGTAGGTACTAATCCACAATCCCTGATGTTATCAACTAATCTCATAGCCTTGTCTAATTTTTTATCTATACAAAATCCATAAATTAAAGAATTAAATGTGACAATAGTCGGATCGATCCCTTTATCTACTACCTGATTATACAGCTGTACAGTCTCGTGAGTCATACCAAGTTTTGCGTATTTATTCATCATAATATTGTAAAGAACAATATCTGGATTCCCATCATCATTACTTAACATATCAAAATACATCCTTGCCTCAGTTAGTGGCCGGGTCACGCAGAGTCCCAGCAAAACAGCCCGGTGAGCAAATATAGTTGGGAATATTTTCTTTGTACACATTTCCATGTATACCTGAATCGCTCTCTGTACATCACCTTGTTTGCATAGACCGTGAATAATAATAGAATACATGACATCATCGGGTTTTAACCCGACTAATTCCATCTCATAAACCAAATTCAAACCTTCATCAACACGCCCAATTTTACATAAACTGCTTACCAAAACACTGTAAGAAACATAATTCAGCTCAAAACCACGAGAAATCATCTCGTCTCGCAAACTTAAGCCTTCCTCAACTTTGCCAGCCTGGCAATTCCCACATATCAGTAAAGTATATGTAATACTATCAGGCTTCAACTCTTTTGTAAGTTTTTGTTGGATTAACTTTATTGCCCCATTTATCATACCAAGTACACGAAAACCTTTAGATATGGTTTTATAAGTTACTGTGTCAGGCTCGACTCCATGCTTATCCATGTCATACGTCAACTTCAACGCATCTTCAATAGAACCCGCTACACATAGTCCATTAATAAGAATATTATAACTGTATGCATCAGGATGTACTCCAAACTTCATCATCAAACAAAAAAGGGATTGAGCGATATCTACAAACCCCATTTTTGAGAAACTGGACATGACAGTATTAAATGAAGAAACATGAGGCGATGAATCTTGATGTAAAAAGTTGACCGCTTCCTGCATCAAGGATTGCTTACACAAACCGTCTACAAGAATGGAAGTTGTTTGTTTGCTCTCTCGGATCCCGCTCTCCTTGATGTCATTGTACACGTCCCACATGATATCAGTATGTCTCAAGTTATATAATAAACTGTTGTAGGTCAATATAGAAGGCTGAAAGTTAAAATCTTTCATCTTGGCTATAACAAAAAGGGCATCGTGCACCATCTCAGATCTAGAGTAAGCAAATGCCAGCATGTCCCAAACAATTGCTGTTGCTTCCCAACCCTTGAAGTTAACCAAAAGCAACTCACAAAGCGAAGGTGCAGATCCAGAGCCTATTAGAACAAATAACAAACATACATGTTCATTACCATGTATAAGGATATCATAAAACATGTGTTATTCGTATCCGAATTCCATCAATTTATGGATTTTATTTATTCAGAAAACTCTTATAAGTAGTTTAAAGCCAGCTGATAGTAACTGACTTTCTAAATTTGGTCATTTCTAGTCATGTACTATTTTTTTGGTCAACAGGTCACTCTGAACAAACAAAATTGATTGCCTCGGACTGGATATTGAATATCCAGTCACCAAGTGATAAGGTAGAATGGTAGATACGATATGATGTAAGTTAGGTATGTACTTACTATTTAAATTTTATAGTCCAGTACCTATAAACTACTAAAAATTGCATGTTCAATGACTTCACTGGTAACCGATCTCCCTATTGACTTCAGAGTTCAGAAACCTTTATTGGAAGTTTTGTTACCTACTTGATAATACAATGCAAGTTCAGTGAAAAAAAAAAGTATCATTTGAATTGCTGGGCACGCCAGCATATATATTGGCAATACACATATTCTTTTAACAGTAACGAAAAAAACACTCAAACAGGGTAGGAATCCAAGTATCCTTGACGTTTGTGGCCATGTATACTATATTACAATAATTCCTTCGCAAAACTACCACCACTAAAATTTTGTGATGGCTATGACAATCTAGACAATGTTTGGAAAGACATGGAAGAACGGGATATAAAAAGTAACAAGCAACAGAACCTCCGTCATTGCATAGAAGAAGGAATCAATCAAGCTTGGAGCATGTCTTAAAATCTAGTGATGAAATAACCACAACAATTAGCAGATAGAAGTTGCTAAGTTAATCACTAGCAGTAGCATCATCCTACACAATTATTGTACAATAGCATCTTAAGTGTAAGGCACTTGGATTCTATACTACCTTACTTGAATTATTGTTCGTGACTATTAGAAAATATACGCATTGCCAATATGCCTACTGAAACGCTCTTCCTTATCTTATGGTCATGTTCCACATTGGTTACTAGATAGCAAACTAAGCTGCAAATGAAGTCTAGCTCAGTTGGATGGATGCATTTGGTTATAGTCTCTATATGGGGGAGGTCAGGGGTTCGACTCCTGTCATTCCCCATGTGGGGGATTTTCCCAGAATTGGCAGCCGGGTTTGAATCCCATCGCAATGCCTTGAAGCCCCTTAATGGGAAACTGGATGGCTAGCATGGGGTTGATATTCTCTTCGTGAGATGATTCAAACTCGGGTTGGTGCCTCGGTGGCACGCAAGATACTCCGCTGCACCAAACTGCCGTTCAAAAAAAAAAAGATAGCAAACTAAGCTAAATGATATATTTCCGTCACTATCTAATCAATCGCAAACTAACTAATCTCAAACATTTCTTAAACTACACAACATTTACTAAACAACTGGCACACCCTAAACATACCTTCATCTTGCAGCATGTGCACAAAATTCGCCCTCAAGAGCTTAAGCCTCCCTTGCTTAGCCAAAACATGAGCAACAACAAACTGGCAACCCCTCAAATCCTTAACCCCGTCCTCCCTCTTCAAAAGCTCAAAAACCTCGACAGCCGAATCCGAATCATCCTTTCCTAAAAAACCAATAACTTGCTCAATTTGACCCGAATCCAAATCATTAAACCCATTTATCGCATAATTAAGGTCAATACCCAGTTTCTGAAACAATGGTGGGATATAAAGAGATGGGTTTTTAGTGGGGTTTAGTTGTGATGAGTGTTTGGGTAAAATAGGGGTGGTTTTAGAAGGGTTTAAGAATGATGGTTTGAAGGGGTTATGAAGAAGTGATCTGGACTGGTGTTTTATGCGATTCAGCATTAATTGGTTGTGTTTTTGGCGCTGATTGCATTGAGAATTTGGGGGTTTTACAAGGGTTTTGGTCAAGGAAAACAATAGTAGTTTTTATTTGTACAAGAAATTAAAAGATTAGGAATTAAAACATAACCATTGTTGTTTAAGTTGTGTGGTCAAACTGTCAAAGACATAAACACAACTTTTGGGCTTTGTGGGTATCATGTTTTTATGTGTGATAACTAACTAACTGGACTTTTATTGGGTTTAAAAGCCCCTTGTTATTAAGATTTTTTTTAATTGATTTTTTGTTTTTTATTAGTGTTTCAAAATTCGGGTTGATTTAATTGGATGAACAGGTTGAACCGTAACCGATAGATATTAATAGAATGTGATATCAGTGTTTCAAAACTTTTATTGGGTTTAAAAGCCCCTTGCATCAATTACTTCCATGCTTAGTTCCGAATGTGATATAACAGGAGGTTATAGAAACAAAGGTTTCAACTTAAAGTTTGTGTGCGTAGGCGTAAGAGTAAAACCCCACAAATGAATATTGAAGGTAGAAACTAAGATTTCTTTATAAACATATTTTCATTTCGTGTTTTAAACGATGTGGGACAAATATATTTTCCAAATATTGTGTTTTATATTGTGTTTCACGTGCCTCACTTTGAGAAACGATATCTTATTCGTATTAACTCCATATTGTACATACTTTAGCTCGTTGCGAAGCTCTTTTCGAAGAGAACACAAAGCTACTAAGTACCACGAATATACATAACATATGCATATATAAAATTATGTCCAAAGTATTGCAAAAACCCATTTTGCAAACATTTTTTCCAACAATCCCCCACGTGAATGGAGATCGGTCGAAAACACACAAAAGTTTCGGCGAAATTTCTGCAGTTAAGTATTGCATAAGATAGGTAGGTGTGACCCTTTGAACCTTCTCTTGTGAGATACACTTAGTCTCTCAGATCTAAGTAGATGTGATGTCCTTGAACTCAGCCTCTGTTTACGTAGACGACGATACACTCACATAAGACTCTTTCTAACCTTGTCAAAACTTTTTCTGACCTTGTGAGATACACTTAGTCTACTTCATTTAACGTTATTCAAAATATCTACAAGCTGTGAAGAATTTACAAATCATGTTAACAAACAATATCAAATTACAATGATATCTGCATATGAGTGATCATTAGTTTTTCATATAACATGGCTTTTGCTTAACATGGCTTTAACATGTCTGAAGAGATGGATATTAGCAGCCCATTTTTTTAGGATAAAAAACAAAGTTAGATGAACTACATGATATATATTATTCATGATTGTACCCCACACTATTTGCTTATGTCCTTTTCGGTCCCTCATATCCTTTTCATTTCATACTTAAGCCTAACCCCACTTGATGGGAACTTAAACCCTACTACATTTGCAAGTTGCATTATAATACAGAAGCATGTCAATTAAAGATTAGACTGCCACCCAATAAACCCAAAACTCTGTCCCAATGTTCTACCACTTGTCATACATCTAATTCTCAAGAATTATACTGTTGATGGAAATGATCATGAGAAATAGTTTTCTAAAAACTGGTTTTTCAATTGACTCGGTCGAACCATCGAATCACGATTTAACCGGAGGTTTAATTGAGTTTTTTTTTCAAAACCGACGTTTGATCTATCGACCGAATCATGATTTAACCGGTTCAACCGATCGGGTCAGACCGGTTTTTAAAACACTTATTTATAATCCATGGCCAATTTGGTAATATTAGGAAAACCATACATATATCATGATGATGGGTTGTTGCTCTTAAGCTAAATACGGGGCAGTGATGGGGGTCACTCCAAATATCACATGTTTATCCACTTCCAACGTAGGCGTGACTGTATTTAATCACCAAATCCACCAACCTTTTTCTTGTTTCCTCATCAAATATCTAACTTTTTTTAATTATTTATGTAGTATTTGCTAGTTTTGTTGTTGTTTTAATTTTTGTTTAAACTTAATCAGCTAAGATTAGTCAATTCAGGATTCAAACGCATGAGAATAAACAAATTTCTGAAGAAATGTGATCAAGACTTAACAATCATTGATATTTATTAACAAATATTTGTTTTAAAATATAACGTTTTTTCTATAGCAAAACCAAGCGTTTTAAATATAACGTTTGTGAATTTGGTCTGAAAATATTAATGTTTATATTGTCGTAAGTAGCTTTATTGTCTCGGGTGCAAGGAAATCAAATAATCAAATGCGAAACGAATAAATTCGTGTTGATTTTCAACACATCCTTTCTCGTGTTTAGTCACTTTATACGAGACGGCTTTTATAGCAGTCTGACCAACTTTAAAATCTCGATTGTGTAACCTCAAAAGAGAAGAAACCCTTGTCAAATCAACGCATGCATGTTTATCTCTAATTCATCTAAAAAATCAAAATATCAGCAGATTAAATCTTCCATTTAAAGTGTTGTACGATACCGACAACAAACCCGAAGTTCAATAACGCGGAACCGCTAGATCGCGAGTTGTATCGAGCACAAGTAGCGAACACGAGAGATTACAAAGAACCAACAAATATATATGCACACGGTCTACCCTCAACTACCTCTTTATTAATAACCCTAATAAAGAATACATTAAGAAAGAAGAATACAATGAACTAGGATCCCCCCCTCATCCCTATTTATAGAGCTGAAGGGTAGACACCTCCTTAAGTCAAATAGAAAACTTCCTATAAACCAACTTAAGGAGGTTAGCCAAATTACTTCCTAATTCTAGTCTATTCCTAATTTATAGTACAAAGTACACTTAAGTCTCTAAACTATATTTAAGTTTGCTCCTAATATTACAACAATTTCCACCTTAGGAGTAACACTTAAACATAACCGATACTCAACACCTTTTACCGATGTTGGAACCTCGGACCCGGGACCACCTTGTTAACCAGGCATTGTACTTCTGTAATTTCCCTAGATTAGCTTTCATAGACTCCTTCACTTTCTTCTTCTCAACAACATTACCCTCCGCACCCTCTTGACCAGGTACTCCGGTTACCGTAATGTTTGCTCCCACCTTTATACCAAGGTGTACCTTTTCCTGCTCATTTACCAAGCAGTCCATGTTTGTCTTTTCTTCAGGTTGTTTGTCCTCCAACCTTCTTTGAGCCACTACAGCGTGATCGTTACTAACCTAAAAATCCTCAGCTTCACGAACCCCTTGAGCTCCATTCAGTTCCACCTCAAACCGTCTTTGAGCCACTGCAACATGATCGTTACTAACCTGAAAAACCTCGGCTTCACGACCCCCTTAAGCTCCCTGTAGTTCCACCTCAAACGAAACACGTTTATCAACCTGTACTCCATGGACTCCTGCTTTAACACCAGGACCAAGTTGTTTGAACCCAACTTGTTTTGAACCTCCATTTTCAAACCTAGTTATAGAACTAGCCATTTTTTCTTTATCCTTTTGCTGTTTGCTAAACCTTGTGAAAAAACTCACAATCACAAACCGACAAAGTCCCTTCGATAATTCGCTAAACCTTGTGATATATTAAACCTCACAATCACGAATTACGAAGTCCCCTTGTGTAAAGAAAAACCCTTGCTTTATCGATATAACCCTAAGAAAAAACTTCTTAGAAATCGATCAAATCAAGTAACCCTTCAAAAGAACACCCTTTCTTACTCAACTATCGATTGAGCCTTGGAAATTAACCTTGTTGGGAATAAAATGAGTCAAGACACTTAGACGCTGACAAAAGTTAATTGGGCATTGATAAGAAGAAATCAAGCGTTGTTAGATCAAGCGTTGACAAGAAGAAATCAAGCGCTGATGAGAAGAAGTCCAAGCACTGATAGAATACTTAGTCCACACGTTTTGTATTTCTAGTAAAGATATGTTCGACATTGTAATTTCTATATTTATCTTTACCTATAATAGCTGATAGTTAGACTCTTGTGCAAGGCTCCTTAATCTATAAAAGGAGGCCTTTAGGTTTTAGTTTAATATACGTTTTTACACTTTCATTGTACACAAGTTCGATCATCAATCAAAGTGAAAGTTTGGTTTATTCTGCTTTGTGTGTTCTTGTTCTAAGTATTAATTCCGCATAATACTTAGATTGTTTCATATACAACAAAGTTTCTCTAAGTGTTTAGCTTAATTCAATCTCGTTTACACAAAGCTAAATCGATCTAAGTTTGGGATCAACAAGTGGTATCAGAGAAATTTTTGGGAAGATGAATTCTGAACCTTATAGAGACTTACCCCTTACCCAAGTCATGCTTGCTGTTATTGCAGCAGCACAACCACAACAAGACCCACAACCACAACCAGACCCATTGCCAGCACAACCACCATCACCCCAGAAAATGGACATTGACCAAGAACCTTTCAACGCTGACACCTTAAATGTTGGCGTTGACAATCCAAATCCAAACGCTGACACTCTTTTACCACACACCCAAACACCCCTTAACCCTCAACCAGAATCTCCATCCATTACATCTTCTACGCCCCCTGAATTTAGGTTGGTAAAATGCCAAAGGACTGCTGGAGTGTTCTCCTCTAGTGGTCCTAGCCATATTGTAGAGAGAACCACCACCACAAGTGTGCTTGGTGACATGGGTGGGGCAGGGACTATTGGTTCTAGCTTAGATGCAGGCCAAGCCAGTCCTAACATCATTAAGACCCCATCCATGCCCCATGAATCTACTTTGGGAGGTCAAATTCCCATTCTAGAGGAGGGCAGATTGGAACCTTACACTGTTTTGGAATTGACGGTTGTCTGCATTAGCTTGCAAAAGCAAAATGCAGACCTTGTATATACTGTCAACACACAAGGCCTTGAACTCAAGCAATTGAGATAGGATTGATATTTTGGAAGGTGCTAACCCTAGGCGTAGAGAGGAGGATTCTTCCAAAAGGGAGGATGAACAGGTACATGTGAGTGACAAAGGCTCACATGAAGGTGATTCTTTGGGTATAGCTGAGGCTCTAACAGATTTGAAGAGGCAACCAGGTTTTGATGCTTCATTGGTTACCATTACAAATTTAAATTTGTCTTTTACTGAGATGTTGGAGCAGTTCACAAAGCCAAGCGCTGATAAGAGTAAGTTAAGCGTTGACATTCAGGTTTTGGACACTAATAAACCTGCAGGTGTGGTTGATGTATCTCAGTCATCAGCTATCATCAAGGATGTGTCTACACAGGTACCATCAACTTCTTTACCCACTATTGATGTATTGGATAAAGGTAAAGGGATTATGGTGGAGGTTGAGAAGTCAAAGAAGAATGAAGCCCAGATTAAGTTTGATCAAGCTTTGCATGCACAACTACAAGCAAAGGATTGGGCTACTACTACAGAGATAGAAAAATTTGGTAGTGATGATGAAAGCTCAGAGTCTAGTGTTATGATTATTGAAGATCCAGAGAGGCTGGAATATGGAGATGAGTTGGCTAAGGAGAGGCTTGAGGAATTGAAAAATCAGGTAGATTATGAGATGCCTGAAGTAGCCCAGATGTACTTTGCATGGGAAAATAAGGTACTGGAGAATCCAGACATGACAATTTCAGATCAAATTTGGGGTTTGGAGATTCTCTTAAGAGTTCAAAGGGATTGCAAGGTAATTTTGAAATATAGGGCTAGAAAGGTTCTTTCACAGTCTAAGAAGGATAGAAGGGAGCTCTACTATATGCTTCTTAGATGTCATCAAGGGGTTTGGACTTTCCAGAAGTTGCAGGGTTTGTCCTTTGATGAGTTGGAGTTTCGTGCTTATCCTATATGGGCAAGTGTTCAAGAGTAGAATACTATCATACTTCTTTCAGATGAAAGAAAGAAAGAACTTGCAGAAGAGATGCAGATCCAAAAGGCTTTAATTGCACCAAGGCCTTTGAAGAATGGACTTCCTATTGAGTTCCCAAAGAATTTGGATAGAGTGAATCCTAGTGAAGCAGTTATTAGAAGGAGTATTAAGCTCTCACCTTTGAAAGCTTCACATATGGTAGAGGTATTACCTTATGATTCCAGAAACCCTATAGTTCATTATGAAGAAGATGCAAGTGGGTTTTGGATGATTGGCAGATATGGAAAGGAGGTACATACTTTTACTACTCTTATCTCTTTGTTTGCAAGCCTGGATAGGAAAGACTTAGTAGATCTTTGGGGATTGATGAAGACCAAGTATGAGGCTGAAGCACCTACTTCAGTTAATGGAATAACTATTTGGCCCACATTCAAGAGAATGTGTGAGCCAAATGATGAAGATCCAATATGGTTGGATCTGGATGATATCAGTGGACTTCAATGGCTTCTACATTCAGTAGCTGGGGTTTATCATTTGAGTACTACAAAGTTTTCTGAATATCTTCTTGTGGATGCTGAATATCCCATGTCCAAGGAAGTTTTGAAGAAAATGGTGTCACCACAGCTGGAGATGGATTACATAAGTGACGTTGGCAAAGATTTAATTAGGTTTATTTATTTCCTAATTAACAATTGATTTGTATTTGTAAGAATCCTCCTTGTACTTAGTTTTTATTCAGAAACTTGATTACTAGAGTAGATATCAAGTTTAGGGGAGGATTGTTGGAATAAAATGAGTCAAGACACTTAGACGCTGACAAGAGTTAATTGGGCGTTGATAGGAAGAAATCAAGCGTTGTCAGATCAAGCGTTGACAAGAAGAAATCAAGCGCTGATGAGAAGAAGTCCAAGCACTGATAGAATACTTAGTCTACACGTTTTCTATTTCTAGTAAAGATAGATTCGACATTGTATTTTCTATATTTATCTTTACCTATAATAGCTGATAGTTAGACTCTTGTGCAAGGCTCCTTAATCTATAAAAGGAGGCCTTTAGGTTTTAGTTTAATATATGTTTTTACACTTTCATTGTACACAAGTTCGATCATCAATCAAAGTGAAAGTTTGGTTTATTCTATTTTGTGTGTTCTTGTTCTAAGTATTAATTCCGCATAATACTTAGATTGTTCATATACAACAAAGTTTCTCTAAGTGTTTAACTTGATTCAATCTCGTTTACACAAAGCTAAATTGATCTAAGTTTGGGATCAACAAACCTATCCAACAAATCGACAACCCTTGAATCAAGAAAGTACCGGACTCCTTTTGAAGTAACCCTTGTTGCACTTTAATTTTGAAGAACCGATTTCTAATAACCAAAGAAATCTTGCAACCTCGACAAGTCTTGAATCTTCTTTTATCTTGCTACAAACCTTGTCAAGTTGTTTCTTAACCAAATTTACCGACAAGCCTCACAAGCCGTGTGCAATATACCCGTTGTTACTGTTAATATCATAAGATTCAAGCTAACAAGAGGGTGATCCGGAGGTCGGGGAGGATAAAAGTGATGTTTAGACATTTTTAGAGAGAGAAATATAAACTTGAAATGATTGTGTGTATTTTAGAGAGAAAATGAAATACATAAAATGGGAAATCCTCACCCCTCCATGGAAGTATGGAGGGGTATATATAGGCTAGACAAGAGGTCACTTTGACAACATGTCAATAGTAGTCCCTCCACGTTTTGCCTATCTGAATAAAATGTAATTCCGTAAATGACGCTCACATTTTAGGGCTAACAATCTTCCCCCAATGTGGAGACATACGGAATTACTTACAATGTTCCTAACAAGAAAAAATACAACAAAATAAAGTCTTCCAAGGCGCTTCCAATGCTGAGGATGTCTTTTAAATCTTCTTGTCTTCATAACTTGTACCTCAGCTTGAATCCTCTTTGTCTTTGCTTGTTGTGGAACAATTGTAATATGCATGATTTGGATTAACTTCCCCCCAATTCATGCAGCATGTATTAAAAAAATTTCTTCATAGACTTCTTTTTGACGATGTTTCTGAATCAGTTTCCCCCAAACCAATATCTATATCTTAAGCAGATTCTGACACTTTGATGTAGTTTGAACAATCTTCTAGCTCATCGGTTTAAGTGCACAGCGGAAATTTTTAGAAGAACCACACCAAATAACACTGCTTCTATACTGTTTCATGTCGTTTAGGTTTTGGTGATAATCCGTTTGGGGTAACATGTAGGAAATCAGCAACAATTCTTCTCACGCCTGCAGAATACTTCATAAAAATCATATAAAGTGAAGTAGATACCATTCCATGTACACTACTTCCCCCTGGAAGTTGATCTGATTACTTCAAAGTACATGATCTTCCCCCATGATGATTTCGAACTCTCGGAAGCATCATTATCGTGGACGTCCATATGCTCGAGAAGTTCTTAGTCTAAAGCAAATGTCTTGAAAAGTTTTGGAAGTCCTTGAGAACTTTGAAATATTTTTTCTTAGACTATGAAGTACCATTGTCGTTATGAGGCTCATAAATATCCCGTGAGAATCGATTGCTGATTCCATCTCTCTCTGTCTAACTTACCAACCTCGAATTCATTCGGTTATCTGTTGTGACCACATGTGAAGTAAAGCCGATATTCCAAACTTGAAACTGAAGTAAAATCCCCCAAATTTGTTACTTAAGCTTGCACTTATGTCGATTGAAAAACGGTGCAGAAACAAGTCTCTTATACCTCTTGAACTTATCCACACGAGCAACTCCGTGCGACACTGAGAACTGCAACAAAGCTCCCAAAAATGATAGTAATCCATGTCGTCGACCATCCACCCCTTGACAGTAGAAACTAGATAGTTCAAGTCTCAATCATAAATTTTATCGCCCAAGAAAGTCATCAATTGATAGACTGGGTTTAAAGAAAAGGGGTAGAAAAATAGAAGGAAGGCTCGATGATAAAATAAGTAGACGCCTTCATGAAATCTCACTTCAACTTCAAATAAAAAATACCAAATTCACTTCGTGATCGCCTGTCTTTGAAGAATCAAAACTAGCCGTTGTTGTTAAAGTGAATCTTATATCGGATCGTTTTAGCGTTAAGTGTTTTGTTTGCTTTGCTGTTGTGTTTGAGAATGTCGTTATCTAGAACAAATTATGAAATGAATCGTCATTAAGGGACAAAATTTGTCTAGATAACTTGTCATTTAAGCCTAACGTCAGTCACATGCCCAACTGATGTCGTCGAAATTTTTTTGAAAAATATTAGGTATAAAACCTAAAATTTTCTATGTCGTTTAAGCATTTTCGTTCGAACCATACCGAATACCCGACATCAAAAAGAATGTCATCATAGCCCGATAAATGAACCCGGTTCACTATCATCATTATCTGCATCCAATCCAATCGATATAAACTCCAAAATCAACATCATGGTAAAACAATTTTGGATATATAAACAATCTCCGTAACCATTATACCCAAATTGCAAAAATATGGAGCCCAATCTATGCATCATAAATTCATGCTCGTCGACCCTACAACCCACTCATCAACCCTTCAGCCCACTATCAATATGACTATTAGTCCGTGAGAAGCGAATGAAAATGTTGGGATATATAAGATTAACACCATCCCTAGTTTTCCACATATATTACCCTAACCTAATCCATCGTTTACTCCGCCCCCCATCTACACTCTTCTCATCATCTCTCAATCACAGATAATAATAGAAAAAAAACACGCCATCACCAAATCCATCTCATATATAGAAACCACCAAAACAAATTCATCTAATCCTTTATCGAATCATCCATCATTTGAATCCAACTCGAAATCATTGAACAACATAGATCAAAACCAACAGTCTCATAAATCACCAAGCTCGAATCACAAGATCGTGATGGTCTCGGGTAGGTGTGCATGTTAATTGATTGCATGGCGGTTTTTTTGTTGTTCTTGGTCTAGATCAATGAAGATACGAATGGTATATATCAAAAAAGGTTCATTTGATTTTGAAGTACCATATCTGAGATCTTTTGTTGGTATGATTCAAGTCTAGATGTGATGGGTTTCTGGTAGGTTGTTGATTCTGCTGTTTGAGTCACCGAAACTAAGATTGGTTATAACATTAAAATCGTTATAAATCAATCTTGATTTTCGAATATAGAAGAGATGGGTAAATTTACCCAACATAGATCAATGAGGAAACTCAGTTCATGAAAGATCTATAAAGATCTCGACATGCAAGTCATTAACGAATTGAAACTGAGATCTCGAATTTTTCTGTTGTTAATCGTGTCTAGTTGGGTTTAGGTGTCGATGGGTTAGGTAGTATTGAGAAGTTGATTATGGAGTGATAAGGCAGGTTGTTGATTGGTGGTATACTTGACTCACTGAGTTGACCCGGTCAGCTCGGTAATTACCGAGTTGACTCGGTAAGGGGTGTAGGAGAGTTATGGTAAAAGATGGTTTTGAGTCATCGGAATGTTGATGTTTTTTTTTAGTCAAAGCTATGTTTTCAGAACCATGGAATTTGAATACTCAATCCATCGGAATGTTAATACAAAATCCATCGGAATGTTGATGTTTTTTTTCATCATCTGTCGCAATGTATTCTTTTTAAAAAAAATAGTCATCGCAATGTTTTCTTCTAAAATGAGTCATCGGAATGTTTTCAGAAAAAGTCAACTCAGTTGCAATGTAATACTCTCCATCGCAATTATTCGATACGTCCCATCGGAATGACCATCTGAATGAACCCATCGGAATGATCCCATCGGAATGATCCCATCGGAATAATCCCATCGGAATGATCCCATCGGAAAAGGGTTTTGACCCATTTTTCTTGGTTTCTCCGAAAAGGTGGATCTAGGGTTTTCAGATCAGTTCTTATTTTCTTTTCAAATCTGATGTTTTATGCATCTGGTAGGTACTCATCATCATAAAAGATTTCCATAAAAAAACCCAGAAAGAAGAAGAGAAAAAAAAACAAAAAAGGTTAAGGAGACCAGAACATTGGGATTCGAATCTGTTAATATCCACGAGCAGAACAGTATGAATTTTTGGACATGATAAAAACGACACCAAACATTATTGATGACATCTTTGGGACTGAAAAACTATCACGTGACGGAAAAACTTAAAAATAAAATGTTATAAGCCACGAATACCAATAAAATAAGCAAACACAAACACAAAACACCCCCGGTTAGCTCTGATACCAATTGTTAACATCATAAGATTCAAGCTAACAAGAGGGTGATCCGGAGATCGGGGAGGATAAAAGTGATGTTTAGACATTTTTAGAGAGAGAAAGATAAACTTGAAATGATTGTGTGTATTTTAGAGAGAAAATGAAATACACAAAATGGGAAATCCTCACTCCTCCATGGAAGTATGGATGGGTATATATAGGCTAGACAAGAGGTCACTTTGACAACATGTCAATAGTAGTCCCTCCACGTTTTGCCTATCCGAATAAAATGTAATTCCGTAAATGACGCTCACATTTTAGGGCTAACAGTTACTAAACCATTTCTTGCAAATTGAATTAATTAGGATAACCCTAAACCCTCGATTAGAACAAGCAACCCGATCGTTAACTTGAAAACCCAAGCAAACTATGATCAAACTTGAACCAAAAGAAAATACCTTTCTGGCAAATCGAATTTATTAGATACCCTAAACCCTCGATTTCGAACAAGTCAACCCGATCGCTAGCTTGAAACCCAAGCGAACCACAATCTAAACTTGAAACAAAAGAAAGTACCTTTCTTGCAAATCGAATTTATTAGAAAACCCTAAAGCCTCGATTACGAACAAGCCAACCCGATCGCTAACTTGAAATCTAAGTAAACCGCGATCGACACTTGAACCACAAGAAAAATAAACCCGCAACAACAAACGTTCGTATACTTGTCGTTTATAGAACAATATACGAAGTTGAGTAAAAATCAAAAAAACCCTTTTCGATTGTAAATCGACACATCGACATGTGTAGACATGCATGTATAGAAAGGGTTTCGATTGTATAAATCTAACACCCCCAATTTACATTGCGCAGTGGAAATACACAATTGGGTGCTAGACACAAGCATCATCACACAAGGTATATTGAACGACTCAAAATAGAGACGTTTACACAAAATATAAACATGATTTTCATAAATGGTCTAAAACATAGATTTCAACCCAAATTGTACTGACACGATACCAGAGTAAAGCGTTTAGTCCCCATGGATCTCGACCAACAACCAACAAGTTTAATACAGTACATTAACATAAAGTAAAGTGTTCAACATTAAAAGGTAGAAACAGTTTAGACCAACATTCTTCCAAAAGCCAAGCCACAACCTCCATAGCAAAGCTCCATGCTCCATCACTTCCTATTACCTGAAATACATGCATAAAACGAGTCAACAATAATGTTGAGCGAAACTATAGGTTTATCAAATCACATTTGAACACAAGAAGAAAATCAATCATAATCATTTATAGAATTCTCGTATACACAATCTATATTCAAGGCAGTAATAATAATGATATTATTAAACAAACATTGTATTTAAGCTCATGACACCGACCCCTTAACCAAATAGTCACCCACGCCAAATGCCGGCATGACTAGAATAAAACCATTGCCCCTCTAGGGTATCAGTTGCTAGAATACCACAATCTTATTCACGTAAAATTTTCCTTCCCAGCGAGTTACTCAACGTAATGCCCTGGTCTCAAATAGGGTGGTCAACCCAATAGTACTATCATTAGAATAAGCGGCTATTCCCGACTCACAACATCAAGTCAGAAGATAGTTAACGGCTCATGAATTTAGGGTCTTTAGCAACAAGTTACTCAATAAAAATGAAATCAACTTTAGGCAACATTCGGGTCCAACAATTACTCATGACTTGTGTTCATTTATTTTCGAACAGCATGTATCCCCCTCGCGGGTATTTAAAATCATTAAAACGAGTACAAAGCGAGGCTATAGACTCACCTTAGTATAAGAGATCTAGCGAGATGATCGTCGATGATAATGGATGCCTTTCAAACATGAGAACCGCTACCTATCAAATAAGGCGCGTTCATTAATAATGACTCGAGAAATAAATCATACATAACAACATCAAACTCAAACTCATAAAGTCACGATAAACTCGAGAGAAAACGATAAAAATAACTTCATTATACTTTACTACACATTTACTTAACCATTTTACACTTTTAACAAAGTCCGCCGGTACATACTACATGTACTAGCTTATTTACCCCTTTTAAACTCGTCAACCGTTTATGAAACGACTCGATAAACTAACTTACTATATATAGAAAGTCCTCCTACAAGTTTATCAAATGAAATTACTTTTAAAGTACTTTACCCAACTCATTTTCAAACTACAAAATCCGGACAGATTTACGTTAATTTTTCATATAACCGTTTTAACTTATTTAAACGACTCAGTTTACAAAACCGACACTCGGGTTTTAAAGTAAACTCAACCTAATAAGTAAACACCTCATTATCAGTAGCTTAAATTTTTCAAAACATCCATTTAGAGTCCCCGAGATTCGATCCAAATATCGACAATAACTATTTGTAGTGCCGATACTCGTCTCCCGGTACACGATCATTCAAAACATCATAACTTCACGCTCGTTTGGAGCTAGAAGCTCTACCTTATATCAAATAGAAGCTAAGAAAATTATCTACAACCCTATGCTATAAGTTAAGCCATTTTCAAAACATAAAAATTCGGATTTTACACTTTACTTACTGTTATAAAATGACTATAAAAATCTTGCATAAAATCAACTTTTTGATAAAAACCAACCATGAAAATGATCATTACTATACCCTAATATCATCATACATCAACCATAACATCAAAATCATAATCAAAATAAAAATCTTAAGATCAAAATGAAGTTTCTAACAAGATTTTTAGCAAGAAACACCATGGATCATCATGATAATGCCATGCATGATCATAGCTCCTACCTACTAATATCAAGAAAAAAAAGTGCTTGCATGTAAGGATTTCTTACACCAAAATGATCCTTATGCAATTATAAGATTGGTTCTATGCTTGGTTTAGTTGGATTCAACCTCAAAATCAAGATAAAATTGAAAATGTGTGTGTTTTGGTGATGATGGTGGGTTTCGACATTCAAGAGAGAGAAAGAAAGAGATGAACAAAATTTTTAAGTGAAAAATGATGAAGTGTGTGTTTGTTTAAGCTTTATATATAGTGGGGTAGGGACCAAAGTTGCAATTTGGCAATAGTTGTGGCTAAAAATGTAAATAGTTAGCTAAAAAGCGGGAAATAACTATTAGTCAATTTTCAAAATATTTACGGGGCTCGGGTTTCATAAAGATACTTTTAAAAATTTAAAACGTACCTCAAAAAGAATAATATCGACTCTCGACTCGACTTAATACGTCATTTAAAATAAAACCTCGAAAATGACAAAAATCGAACAACCGACAATAAAACGCAAAATATTTGGCATCCATCGACATCACGCTTGCTAATACTCCTTATACTTAATAAATATTAAATATAGACCTTCCAACATCGGTTTAAACTTAAACCTCCAAAAATAATTATCGTTCAAACTCATCCAAAAATTTCAAAAATAATCGTAAAATAAGATTAAGTAATGACCTCGGTTTTGGGTTGTCACAATAAATGTCAATTTGTAACTTTGTACCAATCACGTGAGGATTTGAACAACCCAACCTTTTGTCAAATATCTTCACGTAAGGTATTAATTAATACCTTAAAACCGTAAGGTATTAATTAATACCTTAAAACTATTAGATTTAGTAAAACTCCATGCCTGAATATTATTGATTATTCCCTATAAATACATATCTCCGTCTTGCATAATAAGATAACTAATATGGGCTAAGCCCGATAATAATAACTAATGCATGGGCCAAATATAATTCGACTAATACTCCCTCGCAGTTAGAACGGGAGGTCTTCGGACGTTCAAACTGGAACGAAACTCAAGAAATAAAGCACTCGGGAGACCCTTGGTGAAGATATCAGCATATTGAAACCGAGACGGAACATGTAGAACACGCACTTGCCCAGAAGCCACATAATCAGGAACAAAATGTATATCTATCTCGATATGTTTAGTACGCTGATGTTGTACCGAATTAGTAGAAAGGTAAACGGCACTGACGTTGTCACAGTAAACAAGTGTAGCAATATGCAAAGGAGCTTGTAATTCCAACAGAAGATTACAAATCCAAGCAGTTTCAACAACAACATTAGCAACACCCCGATATTCAGCCTCTACACTAGATCAAGAAACAGTAACCTGACGTTTAGCAGACCATGATAGTAGATTATCCTCAAGAAAAACACAATACCCAGAAGTAGATCTACGGGTGACTGGGCAACCTGCCCAATCAGCATCAGTGTATGCAGTGAGCTGAGTGGTAGTAGAAACATGTAGTTGAAGACCATGATCAAGAGTACCACGAACATACCAAAGAATCATCTTTAAAGCGGCAAGATGAGGCTCACGGGGATCATGCATATAAAGACAAACTTGTTGAACAGCAAAAGAAATATCCGGTCGCGTAAAAGTAAGATACTGGAGAGCGCCTGCTAAGCTACTTTACATGGTTGAATCAGAAATTGGGTCACCGTTAGGACCTAACTTGGATTCAGTATCAACCGGAGTCCTGCAAGGATTGCACTGCTGCATATGAGCTTTCTCAAGAATCTCTTCAGCAAATTTGGACTATGATAATAATAAACCAGATGCAGTCCATTGAGCAGAAATACCAAGAAAATAATTAAGAGAGCCAAGATCTGTCATCGCAAACTCGCCATGAAAAGAGCCAATAATACGTTGTAGCAACGATGTAGATGACGCAGTAAGTATAATATCATCCACATATAATAATAGATAAGCAATGTCCGATCCAAAATGATAAACAAATAAGGATGCATCTGTTTTACTCTACCAAAAACCAATCCATGTAGCAAAGCTAGCAGAACGCTGAAACAAAGCACGAGGAGCCTGCTTAAGGCCATATAATGATTTCTTCAAGTGACATACATAATCAGGTCTAGCAGAATCAACAAACCCAGGAGGCTGGTGCATATACACTGTCTCAGATAAATGACCATGAAGAAAGGCATTCTTCACGTCAAGCTGTTGAATAGGCCACTAACGAGAAACGGCGAGACTTAAAACTATACGAATGGTAGCCATTTTAATGACCGGACTAAATGTCTCATCACAATCAATACCCTGCTGTTGACTTCGTCCGTTGGCAACAAGACGAGCCTTATACTTGCTTAATGAGCCATCCGCATGAAACTTATGTTTGAAAAGCCACATAGAACGAACAACATTAACGTTAGCTGGTCGAGGCACAAGAACCCATGTTCCATTAGTAATTAAAGCATTATATTCATCTAACATAGCTTCTTTCCATTTAGGATCTCAAAGAGCATGAACATGAGAACGAGGAAGCGGTGAAGGAGTGGTAACATTAAGACACATATTTTCAAGAGGTTTTGGAATACCAGACTTTGCACGTGTAACCATAGGATGAATGTTATGGACAGGTTCAGCTGATGGTTGGTTCGCAGAAGGGACAACAACCGGGTTAGAGGTGGAGGTACTTTGTTGTTGGGTTGTGGGTGAAACACGTGGTTGTAAGGTAGTTTGGGCTGCAGGGAAAGCAATGGGTGGTGGACTATCATTGGTTTGGTGAGTAGGTGGTGTATGAGGGGGTGATGAGGTTAGAGTACTTGGTTGGGTTGGTTGGTTAGCAGTTGTGTGATTGGGCATGATATGTGAAGGTGGAAGTAATGGCGGAAGTAAGAAGTCATATGAAGGTTTAGTAGAAGACATGACAGTCCCAAATGGGAAAACGTCTTCATCAAACCGTACATGTCTCGAGATAATTATCTTATTGGAGGATAAGTCAAGACATCGATAACCACGGTGATTGTCAGGGTAACCTAGAAATATGCATCGTGTAGAACGGGGTTCAAGTTTGTGTGCAACATCAACATGAGGATAACACAGGCATCCAAAAACACGTAGATGATCATATGTGGGTGTTTGGTTGTATAGTTTCGTGAATGGTATTTCGTTATTAATGGCAGTAGAAGGTAATATGTTTAAAAGATGAGCGGACATATTAAGATCTTCCACCCAATAAGAGGGAGGCATGTGAGCTTGAAATAGCAATGTACGGATTAGATTATTAATGGTGCGAAGCATACGTTCTGATTTTCCATTTTGCTGGGAAGTACGAGGGCATGAAAAGCGAAACTGTATGCCATTTTGGCGGAAAAGTTCATAAAATTGAGTGTTTTCATATTCACCTCCATGGTCACACTGCAAAGCCTTAATGTCTACATTAAATTGTTTATTGACATAAGCACGAAAAGAAACAAATGTAGCAAATAAGTTAGATTTTTTATGCAAAGGGTAGACCCAAACAAAATGCGAAAAGTGATCTAATAAAATAGCATAGTATTTAAATCCACTTTCACTGAGAACTGGGGATGTCTATATGTCGGAGTGAACAATTTCGAACACAGACCCAACAGAGGACTCACAACTATTAAATGGAAGCTTGACATGTTTACCTAATTGACACGCATGACACAAACCGGAAAACTTTGGTTTATGACAAGAAATTAGATTACTTGACTCTAAGCGACGAAGCACATCGTCCTCGGGATGACTGAGGCGTCTGTGCCATGTAGTAGAACTAAATGAAAGCAAAACAATCGGAGATTGTTGTTGAGTAACTGGGTAAAGGTCACCCGTACTATCACAACGAATAAGAAGCCTTTGGGTTTGGTAATCTTTCACAGAAAAAACATAAGCATCAAATTCAACAGAAACATCATTGTCATGAGTAAATTTACGAACATATTTTAAATTCTTAATTATATGGGGTGTGACAAGAATATGATTTAAATGAAGAGGCTTATGAGATGTCTGCAAAGAGTTATGTCCGGTATGAGTGACAGGAATAGAGTGACCATTGCCAACAAATACAGATGGATAAATGCTTGAATTACTAAAAGAAGTGAGTATACATATATTGTCAGCCACATGAGAAGATGCTCCGGTGTCCATGTTCCAAGAAGAATCTTGAGTCAGAATAGACAATGCTTGCGGAGACACGGTACCTGTATTGTCCGCCACATGAGAAGATGCTCCGGTGTCCATGTTCCAAGAAGGATCTTGATGAGTCATAGTCTGAAATGCTTGTGGAGACATGGTTGCTTGAGGCGGTATCATAATTGATGTACTGTGGTTAGGACTTGGAGTAGTACCATAATAGATTGGTATACCTTCGTCTTGCATATAACAATACTGAGCCGGCAAGGAACTGGAAATAGTTGACATGCGAACTGAGGGACCTGGGCTGTTAGCGTGCCATGGCCCGCTTGAAAATAAAAGTGGGGTGCTATTTGTTGAGTCATTCTACTAATCGTGTACAACTAGATAAACAAAGCAGCGCAGCAGATGCAAACTATGCAATTAAAAAACAATCAAACAAAGTAGTAATGGCATGCAATTTAATACGAATTACCAACAAAGTATCGAATGACTAATAATATCCAACAAAGCAGGCATCAAGGAATTAAAGAACAAATTTATCAATTCATTGTGTGATATTAAAGAATTGGTAATGGCGTGATTTTTTTTCTCTTTTATGCGGCTGTTTTGGTGTAGGGTTTTTCTTTGGTGGTGGGCATTTAGGCTCTGATTACCATATTAGATTTAGTAAAACTCCATGCCTGAATATTATTGATTATTCCCTATAAATACATATCTTCGTCTTGCATAATAAGATAACTAATATGGGCTAAGCCCGATAATAATAACTTATGCATGGGCCAAATATAATTCGGTTAATAAAAACCTCTCGTCAATTTTGTATTGTCGTTAAACAATAAATGTGCATGTAGCCTACGTAGGTAATTAATTATACTAACCAAACAAGAACTACAACAAACTTTTGTGGTTTTAATAACCTCACGTGAACAAACACTTCACGACAAACCTTAATCGCTGCTACTTCCCTAAATCGTTTCAATATCCGAAAACGATTATCGCAACCTCGACCGAATCGTAACTTCGACCTAGCACTTGAACCTCGATGAGCATAATAACCGTAGCTCTGATACCACTTGTTGTACGATACCGACAACAAACCTGAAGTTCGATAACGCGGAACCGCTAGATCGCGAGTTGTATCGAGCACAAGTAAAGAACGCGAGAGATTACAAAGAACCGACAAATATATATGCACACGGTATACCCTCAACTACCTCTTTATTAATAATCCTAATAAAGACTACATTGAGGAAGAAGAATACAATGAACTAGGATCCCCCTCATCCCTATTTATAGAGATGAGAGGGTAGGCACCTCCTTAAGTCAAATAGGAAACTTCCTATAAAACAACTTAAGGAGGTTAGCCAAATTACTTCCTAATTCTAGTTTATTCCTAATCTATATTACAAAGTACACTTAAGTCCCTAAACTATATTTAAGTTTGCTCCTAATATTACAACATAAAGGGTCGGTCAAAAAATTCACATGTGCTTCTTTTTTTACAGAGATCCTGACACGCTTACATGTGTCATTGATATGAGTAATTTTACTCATATCATTTATATCTTAAAACAATGAATAAGTGCACAAAATGTATCAATATTGCCTTGTATTTGCATGTTTCTTGTTTTAATGTGTGTAGGTACCAAGATCACGAAAACCGACAAATATCGACACGAGTTTGAGGAAAAAGATTGAAGAAGCCAAAATCGAGCTCGACTTGAGTGGATTTAATCTTAATTGGGCCAAGTGGGACCCACATTTGGGAAATGGGCTTAAAAGCCCATTTAAAGGAGTATTATTTACTTTTGGAATTGAAGCCCCAAATCCAGGCCCAAGTTGCAAGTTGAATTGACGGATGAATAAACTTATTTGTTGGGTCCAAATTATTCCAAGCCCAAAACAAGTTTAATAAATAATCGAAGCCCAAGTTTAACCCATTAGGGTTAATAAACGAATTTGCGTTTGTTTATATTCCATTTACTCACAAACGTTATAAATAAAACCCATTTACACCACATGTTTTCATTCACCCCACTCACATTTATATCCAATTCCACCCACTCGTTTCACACACAATAAATAAAAGGGTTTCATTACTCCCTATGTTATCATCTCCTTCCCCATCTCACAAAATAACCAGTAACTTTAAGTTACTGTTCCCAAACCCTAAACCAATAAATGTCAAAATTAACAGAGGGCTTTTGTTCAGACGCTCGATTCAAGTGTGGGGGAATTAAATCCCCCAATTTTAAGGAAGAGTAGAGTGGGCAATCAAGAGGCTACGTGGGAGTTTATTATTGGAGATGACACCTCAAATTCCCATTCCACCAATCAAGAGGCTACAAAGAAACATAACTAGCACACACGGATGCCACGTTGGCAATCCGTGTGCTAGTTGTGTCATATCAACCATCCGATCAAAGCCAAACATGAGAGAGAAAGGAGAATGAAGATCTAAGGGCCATAACTGAAGAAGAATATTCTGAAAAAGATGCGGATATTCTCTCCTCCACAGCCCTGGGATGGCTATAAAAACCCTCATTTTCTCTTGTAATTATCATCCTTTTCTTTACTTTAAAGTTATTATGTAGAAATAGTTTTAGGGTTAATCTTGTATTTCTTTTTATCAAGTTTTGTAATACTTCTAGAAAATTAATGAAAGTTCAGTCGTTTTATTTTAATTCGTGTCTCGTTTTTTTTAATTGTTTAAAGTGATATACGAATTAATTATTATTACTGTTTCACATAATAATGTTTGTGATGTTAAATATAAGCTAATTAATAGCTTAAATTTAATATTAAGAGTAAAGTATTGGATAAGTTTTTTTCCCACTGGAAGAAATTAAACATGGTGAATCTATTGGTGGTGGTGGTTCGGTTGACTATTAATGGTGGATGATGGAGGTTTCGATTCCGGTTCATAAGGCAGCAAAGCGCTGACCTTCATCTCAAAGGCTTTCTTCAATAGGTGCTCATCCTTTTTTAATTTTATTGTTTATATTTTTAATTTGATAAGTTTGCTAGTTGTGGTAATTTGTTTAAGCATTCTTGCTATTAATCTGCTTTTCATGTTCTCTGCTTAAATTTAATATGTTATTCGATTTAAATTTGCATTGTTGGTTTGAATCTGTTTTTTTATAAATGTTATAATTCTCATAAGATTGAACTTAGTGATCTGTTATTTTTAATTTGAGTTTGCTGAGATTTACAAAATGACTGAGGATTTAGATTGGGAGTCGAACTGAGTTTATTTATCTATTGTGTGAATTTGTTATATTGATTTGCAGCATCATAGTTAATTTAGATGTTTGGGTACTGAGTATGCATAAGCTAGTGGTTTGATACTTTTACATGCTTTGTTTAACTGAAAGTTTCATGTCTGTTTCTTATAAAGGATCTGATTAATCTTTTTAGAGTTAAATAAAGTGTTTTTAGTTTGGATTGAATTGATTCCTGAGAGTTTGTAGTAATCTGTTAAATTGATCTGATAAAAAGGGATTGAGATTAACTTGTAGGAAGGACTGTTTTTTTATCTGTGTTAAAAGTATTTTTAGAGTTTGATGGTTATTCACATTCTGCTGATATAATAGTTTTAGTTTAATAATAGATTGCTGATTTGTTACTTTTGATATGGTTTGAGTTTTTATTGAATTTATCTGTTATAATACTTTGTTATGCTAAGCTTATATACTTATCAGTTATCAAAATCCAATTGTTCTGATTTAACTCACTTGCTGATATCCTTATCAGCTGATTAAAAAGATATAGCTTACAAAAGTCACCTCCTGTGACTGCAACTCTTGTTTGTTCAAAAAGAATCAAATCTAAAAATTTGTCACATTTGGGAATTGAACTCGAGACCCACTGGTTCACAGTCAAGCGTGTTTGCCAATTGAGCTATTAGCTCTTTTGAGTTTATTTTCCGTTACGTAATTAATATAGTATTTCTAATCTGGTAGACTTTAATTTTTAGTAACATTTAATTAAGTTTCGGTTTTAAAAACAGTTTTATTAATATTTTCATTTAAGTAAATTTTGAGTTTTTTAAAAATAATAATTAGTTCAAAATAATATACAAATAACAATAAAAAAATATTTTTATTATTTTAAAAAGTTTAATTTGTTTAATCTACTAAATAGATTTTTATATTTTTAGATCTAAATAAATAAGTTTTTAAAATATAGATTTAGTTTAAGTACATTTTAATAAAGTTTATTAGTTTTAAAAAGTTAAATAGATTTTTTTTAAATAGTTTAAAAAGTCATTTTTAATTAAATATAATTTTTTTTAGAGTATTAAATAGTTTAAATTTTTAAATAGTTTTTAATTTCAAGTAATTTTTTTTAGTTTAAATATAGCGGGATTTACGATTCATGCACTTTAGGATAGTTTTAAATAGTTTAAAATTGGTAGATTTTAATTTTAGTCTAAAAACCGAAAACCAATTCAAATCAATTGTCCAAATCGAATCAAAACGTCTCAAATTCACTCGATCTTCGTGTACAACGAACTTGGTTCATTCACGTATTTAATTGAATTCGTCATTGGTAATATTAGTCTATTAATTTTTCCTAAAGGTAATTTTCTAATTTATCCTATAACGTATCTCAAATTATCACTATACATATCTCGACTCATCAAAAATTTTGGCGCCGCTGCCGGGGATCTTGTGTACGATTCGCTTTTGTGGAGATTTGTTGATCGTTAATTTGAAGACCCTTTCCGTTCTCAGAAAGTTTGTTATTTTTTCTATTATATAGTATGTATCGTTTTTCTCGTTTTTTGTGAATAATATATTGTATTACGTAGAACAATAAATTTACATACTTTTCAAATAAGGCCTTAGTTGGGATTTCATCACCTAGCTATTGTAGTCGAATCCAAAACAAAAATAAAAGGCAAAATAGATAAATACTAATAAGAAGTTTGAACTAGATTTATACAAACTATAAGGTGGGTATAAGGCGACGTGCTATAAAAGGCCGTCTAAGGAAAAAGGTTTTTAAGTGCTTTGTGCCACCTCGTTTCCCCGCTTGCTTGTGCGTATATTGAGAGGGACAACCTATTATTGGTTTGCCGACTCAAGTAGTAATAAATCATATTTTTGTAGTTTACTTATTGAACCTCGAGACGTTTAGGTTTTCACCTATCGTTTCAAAGTCGACCGAGGGTAATTTACTTCCATAGTAGTTATCCTTATAACTTATTTTTTATCAATCATTATTGATTGAGCAATACCAAATAAAATACCAAAAATATTCTTCTTCTTGTCTAATTTCTCTTCTTCAATCCTCTAAATTCTCGTCTTTGTAGTGTATGCAATTACGTTCTTCTCGTCTTGTGATTGATTTTAATAGGCTTGAAAATATTCCTCGTAGAAATAGAAATCGTCAACAACGAATAGTGGAACCCGAGCTTCCACCTATTGTTGTAGAGATGGCCGATAACCGAACAATGGAGGAATTGCTCCGTGCACCCACCGAAGGGTATGGGGAAGCAATCGTTGTGCCGGCTATTTTGGCGGATCATTTTGAGATTAAGACGGGACTTTTATCGCTCATTCGTGCCGACCAATTTCATGGCAATGAGACTGATAGCCCGCATTCTCACATACGGAATTTTAAATACGGCTAGTTCTTTAGTTGACATGAGAGAGGGAAAATTGACTTTATGTTTTTGATGATGAAAGTATCACTCTTAATGTTGGTAATATCTCGAAGTTTTCTTCCGAAGACGACGAGGAATCAATCAATCAAATCGATGTGATTGATGTTGCTAGCGAAGAGGTTTCGCAAGATATGCTTGGTTTTTCGGATACTTCTAAAAGTGGCAATCCCACTTCTTCGAATCCTATTATCTCTTCGGCTAAACCTCCACTCACTCCATTTGAGGGGGTGACTTCGTACTTGAAGAGCTTGAGAATAATGGTTATTCAAAAATCGATAAGGAGATTGATGATTACCTTAGCACACCATTTGATCCTAGTGAGTTTGATAGTGAGAATTTTGATCCCGAGGGAGATATTGCGTTGATTGAAAAATTGTTAAATTTAGATCCTTTTGAATCACCACCTATGGAACTAAAAGTTATGAGTGCTAATGAAACTAAAGTGAAAATATCTATTGAGGAAGCACCCGAATTAGAACTTAAGGAACTACCCACTCATTTGGAGTATGCTTTTCTTGAGGGAACGGATAAGTTACCGGTGATTATTGCTATGGGATTAAAGGAAAACGAAAAGGATGAACTTATTAAAGTGCTTAAGAAACATAAACGGGCCATTACATGGAAAATCTCCGACATTAAGGGTATAGATCCAAAATTTTGTACTCATAAAATTCTAATGGAGGATGATTATAAACCCGCTATCCAAAATCAAAGAAGGGTCAATCCAAAGATTCATGAGGTGATCAAAAAGGAAGTCACTAAACTTCTAGACGCCAGAATGATCTACCCTATCTCGGATAGTCCGTGGGTTAGCCCCGTGCATTGTGTTCCAAAGAAAGAAGGAATGACGGTTGTTACTAATGAGGATAATGAATTGATTCCTTCTAGACTTGTGACCGGTTGGCGTGTTTGTATTGACTATAGGAAACTTAATGATGCCACTAGGAAGGATCATTTTCCATTACCTTTTATGGATCAAATGTTAGAGAGACTAGCGGGGAATGAATTCTATTGCTTTTTGGATGGATTTTCCGGCTATTTCCAAATCCCCATTGACCCTCGTGATCAAGAAAAGACCATATTCACTTGTCCTTATGGAACATTTGCTTATCGTCGCATGCCTTTTGGACTATGCAATGCTCCGGGGACGTTCCAAAGGTGCATGATGGCCATTTTCCATGATATGATCGAGAAAACCATGGAAGTCTTCATGGATGACTTTTCGGTTTTTGGGGAATCTTTCACTTCATGTCTCTCTAACCTTGAAAGAATGTTGCAACGTTGTGAGGAAACGAATCTTGTGCTTAATTATGAAAAATGTCACTTCATGTGCAAAGAGGTAATTGTGTTAGGACATAAGATCTCTAAGGCCGGTATTGAGTTTGATAGGGCTAAAATCGACGTGATTACCAAATTGCCTCCACCCACCACCGTTAAGGGAGTAAGGAGTTTTCTCGGCCATGCCGGCTTCTATCGACGTTTTATACGAGACTTCTCTAAGATAGCTCGGCCTATGACCCATCTTTTGGAAAAAGAGACTCCTTTCATCTTTTCGGATGAGTGTATTCAAGCCTTTGAGATGCTTAAAAAGAAGTTAACCGAATCTCCAATCTTGGTTGCCCCGGATTGAGACCTACCTTTTGAAATTATGTGTGATGCTAGTGATTACGCGGTAGGTGCGGTTTTGGGGCAACGTAAGTTAAAACACTTCTTGCCTATACACTATGCAAGTAAGACTATGACGGATGCTCAAACAAAGTACACTACAACGGAAAAGGAGTTACTTGCCGTTGTGTATGCTTTTGAAAAGTTTAGACCATATCTTGTCTTGTCTCAAACCATAGTGTATACGGACCACTCGGCTATCAAATATCTTCTTAATAAACAAGATGCTAAGCCGAGGTTGCTCTGGTGGATTCTCCTCCTTCAAGAATTTAATGTCAAAATTCTAGACAAAAAAGGAGCCGAGAATCTTGTGGCCGATCATTTATCTCGACTTGAGAATCCTCACCAAAGCGATCGAGAGAACAAGGAAATCAATGAAACATTTCCTCTCGAGACGCTTGGTATGATTGCTTTTCGTGGTGATGATAGTACCCCATGGTTTGCAGACATCGCAAATTACCATGCGGGGAAGTTTGTGATCAAGGGTATGTCGTCCCAACAAAAACGAAAGTTTTTCAAGAATATTTCCTATTACTTTTGGGACGACCCCTATTTGTTTCGTGTGTGCGCGGATCAAGTGATTCGTAGGTGCGTGTTTGGCAAAGAAGCTCAAGATATCCTTAAATCTTGTCATGAGGGACCCACCGGGGGACATCATGGTGCTAACGGCACCGCGAAGAAAGTCTTTGATGCCGGCTTCTTTTGGCCTTCCATATATCGTGATGCCCAAGACTTGATCAAGACTTGTGATGCTTGTCAACGTCAAGGAAAGAACTCACAAAGGGATGAAATGCCTCAAAACATTATCCAAGTTTGTGAAATCTTTGACATGTGGGGGATCTATTTTATGGGGCCGTTTCCATCTTCGAAAGGAAATAAATACATTCTCGTAGCCATGGACTATTTGTCTAAATGGGTCGAAGCTAAGGCTTTACCCACGAATGATGCTCGAGTTGTGGTGAACTTTTTGAAACAACTCTTTGCTAGGTTTGGAACTCCGCAGGCTATTATAAGTGATCGTGGGACCTATTTTTGTAATGAACAATTTGAAAAAGTTCTAAAGAAATATGGTGTCACTCATCGACTTTCTACGGCTTATCACCCTCAAACGAGTGGTCAAGTGGAGGTTTCAAACCGTGCTCTTAAAAGGATTTTGGAGCGTTATATTGGAGAGAATCGCACTTCATGGTCGGATAAATTGGACGATGCATTGTGGGCTTTCCGTACGGCTTACAAGACGCCAATTGGTTGTACACCATTTAGGTTGGTCTACGGAAAAGCATGCCACTTGCCAATTGAACTCGAACATAAGGCGTATTGGGCTCTTAAGCATTGTAACTTTGATTTGAGGACCGCGGGTGATCATCGCAAGGTTCAATTGAATGAACTAAGTGAATTAAGGGATCAAGCTTATGAAAATTCTTTGATCTATAAAGAGAAGACTAAGAGGATTCATGACTCTAAGATCAAAAACCGCATTTTCAATGTTGGTGATCAAGTCCTCTTATTCAACTCTAGACTTAAGATTTTCTCGGGCAAGCTTAAATCCCGTTGGTCCGGACCATTCACCATTGCACAAGTTTTCCCTTATGGCACCGTTGAGCTAGCTCAAAAAGACGGGCCTAACTTTAAGGTGAATGGTCATCGTGTGAAACATTACTTTGGAGGGGACATACCTACGGAGGTTGTCCTGGATCTTCAAACTTTCCCTAAGGACCAATCAATGCGGGGATCGAGTCGAGCTCATGACTCGGTTAACAAAAACGAGGTGCCTTGTGGGGGAGTCCCATACATTCTATCTTCTTTCTATTTTCTAACACTAATAAGGCTTGTTCTTTCAAGCTCGTGCTCGTGTTTTGTTGTGCTGTGAATCTTAGGTATGACCCTAATATTTGAAGACTCTCGTGTTCGGTTTTTGCCGGTCCACTTGATCTTCCATTCTTTGAATGCCAAAAAGGGGCACACTCTTTATCCCTTGATTTTTATCGACTAACGTTTTATCTTGAGGCATAATTAATAAACGGCTTATAGATTTGCGTGCTCTTTCCATGCTAGGATTTTGCATTAGACTCTTCGTGTTTTAGCAAGGGGGTGTTACTCTTGAGCTAAGAAACATTAAGGACAATGTTTGGTTTTAGCATGGAGGAGTCAATCGATATAATCGCTTGCAATTGCTCTTGTCGTGTCCAAACGTATTGTTTTTCTCATTTTTTCATAAAATTTTAAATTTTTAGTGTTATTTTTAAGTTTTAATAAATAAAATAAGTGCTTTTGACACGAATGTAGGCTTTCCGTTGGTGAAAATAAGAATAGTTTTTTACTCGACTCGGTTTTTAACCTTAGCTTTTCCTTAACGTATTTGAATTAAGTTTTGCTAGGCTTTTATATAGGGAGCTTTAAAACGCGAAGGTCTTAATTCATACGAGTTAAGAACAAGAACTTTTCGCAAGTTCCTATAATTGATCTTAGAAAGTCGTTTATTAAAGGAACTTTAAAACGCAAATTCTAAAACTTGAAAAAGTATAAGAAGATGCAAGATCCTATAGATGACTTGAAAACCCAAATCTTTGATTTAATAAGCTAAGTATCCATTGATTTCACATTTTTGAAATTTTACAATATGGAGAACAAGAGATGATAGAGTTCAATCATAAGTTTCTAAGATTAAATTTTTCTTTGTGCAAGTATTTTTGTGTTTGATTTAATCTCCTCGTATTTACTTTCCTCGCTTGAATAATAATTGCTTAATAAATGAAGATTTTAGCGGTTTAGGCTTGATATCTTAACTCGTAACTCCTTATTTTTCTTCCCTTGTAATTAAAGTGAGAACACATTAAGGGTGTCAGCGTCATGAACTTTTGATCATGGGATTGCGGAAATTTGGCTTACTATAAATATCATATTAATAAAGAAGAATAAATAAAAACATGTTCTCTAGGAGCCTTCGGGTGGGAGTCATGTAGCACTAACCTTGTCATTAGAGCCTTAGGGTGTATGTCAAGGGGCGTGTTGAATAAAAATTGCTTCATCATTATGATCCGTAAGGTGGGATGGTGAAGTCAATTCCCTTATTTTTGTCCAAGGAGCCTTAGGGTGTGGATTTTAAATAAGGAGCACAATTGCATCTTAAAGAGCCACAAGGTGTTATGATGTAGTTGTTGCTAACTCCATTAATAAAGTCATAATTGACTTTGGAGGTTTTATTGTTGCTTCTAAGTAGCCATATTAGCCAAGTTTCGGGTCCGGGATTTATCCCTAAATCGTGTTAAGTTATCCTTGATGTGGGATTTCTTTAGTGACAACGGTTTTTGAAGTCGAGGTTAGGTTTTGAGTGTTGAGTTTACACCGTTCTTGCCTTCATTTTTGGACTAATAATTATCAAAATAAAGTCAAATTAGCCTTTGGGTGAATGACAAATAAAATCTAGAGATACAATTAGGAATAATAGGAGATTAAGTTTAACACAAATTACTTGTATGAGTTGGTTTAATTTTGGGGCTTATGATTGACAATGATCTTGTTTTTGCACTTGGCATGGAAAAGTGAAAAGTCGGGGACGATGAATCTATTTGAGTTTTATGATCCTTAAAGTTATTTTTCAAATAATGAAATCAATACATTATGTCTTTGCAAAATAAAAGTCAAAAGTTGAATAATGGTGTAGTTAGAGTTTTATTTTATCATTGCGTGAGGACACGACAATTGCTTAGCAAGGGGGAATTTGATATGAGTAATTTTACTCATATCATTTATATCTTAAAACAATGAATAAGTGCACAAAATGTATCAATATTGCCTTGTATTTGCATGTTTCTTGTTTTAATGTGTGTAGGTACCAAGATCACGAAAACCGGCAAATATCGACACGATTTTGAGGAAAAAGATTGAAGAAGCCAAAATCGAGCTCGACTTGAGTGGATTTAATCTTAATTGGGCCAAGTGGGACCCACATTTGGGAAATGGGCTTAAAAGCCCATTTAAAGGAGTATTATTTACTTTTGGAATTGAAGCCCCAAATCCAGGCCCAAGTTGCAAGTTGAATTGACGGATGAATAAACTTATTTGTTGGGTCCAAATTATTCCAAGCCCAAAACAAGTTTAATAAATAATCAAAGCCCAAGTTTAACCCATTAGGGTTAATAAACGAATTTGCGTTTGTTTATATTCCATTTACTCACAAACGTTATAAATAAAACCCATTTACACCACACGTTTTCATTCACCCCACTCACATTTATATCCAATTCCACCCACTCGTTTCACACACAACAAATAAAAGGGTTTCGTTACTCCCTATGTTATCATCTCCTTCCCCATCTCATAAAATAACCAGTAACTTTAAGTTACTGTTCCCAAACCCTAAACCACCAAATGTCAAAATTAATAGAGGGCTTTTGTTCACACGCTCAATTCAAGTGTGGGGGAATTAAATCCCCCAATTTTAAGGAAGAGTAGAGTGGGCAATCAAGAGGCTACGTGGCAGTTTATTATTGGAGATGACACCTCAAATTCCCATTCCACCAATCAAGAGGCTACAAAGAAACACAACTAGCACACACGGATGCCACGTTGGCAATCCGTGTGCTAGTTGTGTCATATCAACCATCCGATCAAAGCCAAACATGAGAGAGAAAGGAGAATGAAGATCCAAGGGCCATAACTGAAGAAGAATATTCTGAAAAAGATGCGGATATTCTCTCCTCCACAGCCCTGGGATGGCTATAAAAACCCTCATTTTCTCTTGTAATTATCATCCTTTTCTTTACTTTAAAGTTATTATGTAGAAATAGTTTTAGGGTTAATCTTGTATTTCTTTTTATCAAGTTTTGTAATATTTCTGGAAAATTAATGAAAGTTCAGTCGTTTTATTTTAATTCGTGTCTCGTTTTTTTTAATTGTTTAAAGTGATATACGAATTAATTATTATTACTGTTTCACATAATAATGTTTGTGATGTTAAATATAAGCTAATTAATTGCTTAAATTTAATATTAAGAGTAAAGTATTGGATAAGTTTTTTTTCCCACTGTAAGAAATTAAACATGGTGAATCTATTGGTGGTGGTGGTTCGGTTGACTATTAATGGTGGATGATGAAGGTTTCGATTCCGGTTCATAAGGCATCACAGCGCTGACCTTCATCCCAAAGGCTTTCTTCAATAGGTGCTCATCCTTTTTTAATTTTATTGTTTATATTTTTAATTTGATAAGTTTGCTAGTTGTGGTAATTTGTTTAAGCATTCTTGCTATTAATCTGCTTTTCATGTTCTCTGCTTAAATTTAATATGTTATTCGATTTAAATTTGCATTGTTGGTTTGAATCTGTTTTTTTATAAATGTTATAATTCTCATAAGATTGAACTTAGTGATCTGTTATTTTTAATTTGAGTTTGCTGAGATTTACAAAATGACTGAGGATTTAGATTGGGAGTCGAACTGAGTTTATTTATCTATTGTGTGAATTTGTTATATTGATTTGCAGCATCATAGTTAATTTAGATGTTTGGGTACTGAGTATGCATAAGCTAGTGGTTTGATACTTTTACATGCTTTGTTTAACTGAAAGTTTCATGTCTGTTTCTTATAAAGGATCTGATTAATCTTTTTAGAGTTAAACAAAGTGTTTTAAGTTAGTTTGGATTGAATTGATTCCCGAGAGTTTGTAGTAATCTGTTTAAATTGATCTGATAAAAAGGGATTGAGATTAACTTGTAGGAAGGACTGTTTTTTTATCTGTGTTAAAAGTATTTTTAGAGTTTGATGGTTATTCACATTCTGCTGATATAATAGTTTTCGTTTAATAATAGATTGCTGATTTGTTACTTTTGATATGGTTTGAGTTTTTATTGAATTTATCTGTTAAAATACTTTGTTATGCTAAGCTTATATACTTATCAGTTATCAGAATCCAATTGTTCTGATTTAACTCACTTGTTGATATCCTTATCAGCTGATAAAAAAGATATAGCTTACAAAAGTCACCTCCTGTGACTGCAACTCTTGTTTGTTCAAAAAGAATTAAATCTAAAAATTTGTCACATTTGGGAATCGAACTCGAGACCCACTTGTTCACAGTCAAGCGTGTTTGCCAATTGAGCTATTAGCTCTTTTGAGTGTATTTTCCGTTACATAATTAATATAGTATTTCTAATCTGGTAGACTTTAATTTTTAGTAACATTTAATTAAGTTTCGGTTTTAAAAACAGTTTTATTAATATTTTCATTTACGTAAATTTTGAGTTTTTTAAAAATAATAATTAGTTCAAAATAATATACAAATAATAATAAAAAAATGTCTTTATTATTTTAAAAAGTTTAATTAGTTTAATCTACTAAATAGATTTTTATAATTTTAGATCTAAATAAATAAGTTTTTAAAATATAGATTTAGTTTAAGTACATTTTAATAAAGTTTATTAGTTTTAAAAAGTTAAATAGATTTTTTTAAATAGTTTAAAAAGTCATTTTTAATTAAATAGAATTATTTTTTATAGAGTATTAAATAGTTTAAATTTTTAAATAGTTTTTAATTTCAAGTAATTGTTTTTAGTTTAAATATAGTGGGGTTTACGATTCATGCACTTTAGGATAGTTTTAAATAGTTTAAAATTGGTAGATTTTAAATTTAGTCTAAAAACTGAAAACCAATTCAAATCAATTGTCCAAATCGAATCAAAACGTCTCAAATTCTCTCGATCTTCGTGTACAACGAACTTGGTTCATTCACGTGTTTAATTGAATTCGTCATTGGTAATATTAGTCTATTATTTTTTCCTAAAGGTAATTTTCTAATTTACCCTATAACGTATCTCAAATTATCACTATACATATCTCGACTCATCAGTCATAAAAACGTCTCTTACAAAATTGAGTCGGTACTTAAAACTCGAAGTTTTTTATAATAAAACTCTTGTTTTTAAAAGAATTCAAAAATTCTTTGTGAGTTGTGACACATGTGGTGTCACATCAACCAAATTAAATATCTGTGTTTTATTTTAACAAGATTTTAATATGCGAAGATGGTGTCTTATTTATGAAAAGTATATATAGCGTATATATGTTCAATTTTGTGAATTTTGTTGATGAACATTTCTTATGAAATAAAGGGAATAACAATTTTGTCATTTTTCAAATGTTACATTATATATTTTGACAGGTGACAACATTAATGTAGATGCAAAAGTCCGATGGGCTTCTAAATGGGCTAAGAACGCCTCTGTGCCGTTTGCGCTATCTTCTCCACAAGCCTATAAAAAAGTAGCACACGTTAGCTCGCCTCGGGTGGGAGGCCTGAGACAAACTCTGGTGTGAGAGTAAAAATCTGATTGAGAGCCGTATGGCCAATAATATTGAGAGTCTGGGGGCCAATGAGTATGTGTAATAAATATGAGTGAGAATGTCTGACTTACATTGAATACAAGGGGGTATTTATAGTGTTGAGAATACTGTAGCTCCTCGGAGGTTGTACTCCTTGAGCCTTGTGATCTGACAGGCTAACCCTTGGTCCATCAGGTAATGTGAGGCCTCTGGGTAATAAGGTGCACCGGTTGTTCCCAAGGGAATCTCTTCTGCTTTTGAGGTGTGCAGGCGAGTTAGCCTTCAATCCGGATGCCATGTGAGGGTCCCCTAGGTAATAGGGTGCACCGCTCATTCCCAATGTTGTGGCACTACTTTTGAGGATTCCCTCTAGACCTGTGCTTAGTGGGTGGGCCGGGCTGCCGGATTCGTACGGCCAATCTTGCTTCTATAAGATGGCTTATGTGAATTTGGCCGAGCGGCCAGATACGCGAACATGTCCCCTCAATATTGGATTATCAATGTGAAATGTTGGTGATCCAATACTTTAAACCGTAGTGTCGTTTCCTTCCTCCTCTCTTTTGTCTTCTATCAACAACTCCCTGTGAAAGTTTTTCCTTTTCTTGTTTTTTTTTTGGGGTCACACCTACCCTCATAATTACTCTAAGTAAAAATACGGGTAGTCGCGCTTCATTAAATGTGCCTGCACCTTTTGTCTGTCAGTTATTTACCTTTTGTGGTTGTTGCCGTGCCATGTGTTTTTACTGTTACTGAGGTGACCCCTGGTTAACCCTTGGGTCCCTATAAATAGCCCGTTTCTCTTCTCATTTCTTATCTTCTTCTTTTTTTATCGTCGAGAGCCGTGAGGTACATCCTTCCTTTCAGGTATTTCTTTTTCTTCTTTTATTTGTTTTCTTTTCCTTTCTTTTCTTGGTCCTCCCTAGCCTGTTGTTATGTCCTCCGACGGGTCTTTGGAGCTAGGTCTCTTCAACCAGGAGCAACGTGAAGCCATCAACAAGGCTCAAGTCATGCCTAAGTTTGATATGCACCTCTATACTTCTGATTTAAATTCTGACCATATGCGTCGTGTGGCTGAGGCTTATCACATCCCTTTAGATCTGAATCCTTCTGCACCTTCCCCTACCTTTCGCATGAACGAGCTCCCCTCTCATCTCATTGGCCTTTACGTTCACCACTTAGAGCAGGGGGGACTTCACATCCCTTTTTCCTCTTTCTTTCTTCGCGTTGTCGAGCATTTTTGTGTACATATTTCACAATTGGTGCCTATTGGTGTAAATAAAGCCACTCTTTTTGAGATCTATTGCCACAGTCTAGGCACTGATCCTTCCGTACCGTTGTTCCGCCTTTTCTATAAGCTGGTGTAAAGTGGGTGACTGGTTTTCCTTTCAGAGTCGAGGATCCAAACCTTATCGTCCTTTTCTTAAGGACGACCCTACGGACTTGAAGGGATAGAAAGGTCTATTTTTCTTTGTTGATCGAAGGGCCGCTCCTATTGCTATGCCTTGGAGGCATCATGACTCCAGTGTGGCCGATCCCCTTTATAGGATTTCTGAATACAATCCATTGGATGCAAAGAAACTGTGTGAATTTTCTATCTCCCTTCATAAGCCATATTAGAGCCTTTTATATGTTGGTCGTCTTACTCCCTTTTGGAGACATCCGGGTTTTGATTGCTCTTTCAATGGTCCGGTTGGGGAGAGTAATGTCCTTTCTTTTTCTCTTGTTTGGCCTTTCGGATTTGTGCATCGTCTAACCTTCTATTCTTGTTTTTGCAGATATTACTATGGCTGAGTTTCTAAGGATCCCTCGCTTTTCCAGTGCGGCCATTCGTCAGGGAAACCCTTTGCCGAAGGGCACAGTTGTTGCTACCCATACTACATCCCCCTTGGCCCAGGATGTTCCCATCCCTGCAAAGACTATTTCCATGGAGCAGGCTGAGCAAGTTGACGCGAGGGTGGTTGCTGATCGCGAGAGAAATCAAAGGCGTGTTGTTGAAAAGGCCGGCCGAGAGGATGCACCAGCTGGTGGCTCTCACAGTGTTGGCACTAGGGCCACTCGAGCTACCACTCATACAAGAAATTCAAAAAGGAAAGCTAATGGTGAAGGTTCTTCTTACAAGAAAAGCAAGGCCACTCGGGTTCATGTTACTTCACATGTCGAGCCTTCCATTCCTGTTGGGGAGGCAGCTGGTGGTAATGGGTCTCCCACTCCTACTCCTTCGGCTGAGGGGCCTAATGTCATGAATAACCTCTGAGAGCATACTAATGATGTCTTGTCCCAGCCTCATGTTTCTGAGAAGGATCCTCATGTGGAGGAGCATCCTCCCTCATCCCATCAAAGCCAAACATGAGAGAGAAAGGAGAATGAAGATCTAAGGGCCATAACTGAAGAAGAATATTCTGAAAAAGATGCGGATATTCTCTCCTCCACAGCCCTGGGATGGCTATAAAAACCCTCATTTTCTCTTGTAATTATCATCCTTTTCTTTACTTTAAAGTTATTATGTAGAAATAGTTTTAGGGTTAATCTTGTATTTCTTTTTATCAAGTTTTGTAATACTTCTGGAAAATTAATGAGTGTTCAGTCGTTTTATTTTAATTCGTGTCTCGTTTTTTTTAATTGTTTAAAGTGATATACGAATTAATTATTATTACTGTTTCACATAATAATGTTTGTGATGTTAAATATAAGCTAATTAATAGCTTAAATTTAATATTAAGAGTAAAGTATTGGATAAGTTTTTTTTCCCACTGGAAGAAATTAAACATGGTGAATCTATTGGTGGTGGTGGTTCGGTTGACTATTAATGGTGGATGATGGAGGTTTCGATTCCGGTTCATAAGGCAGCAAAGCGCTGACCTTCATCTCAAAGGCTTTCTTCAATAGGTGCTCATCCTTTTTTAATTTTATTGTTTATATTTTTAATTTGATAAGTTTGCTAGTTGTGGTAATTTGTTTAAGCATTCTTGCTATTAATCTGCTTTTCATGTTCTCTGCTTAAATTTAATATGTTATTCGATTTAAATTTGCATTGTTGGTTTGAATCTGTTTTTTTATAAATGTTATAATTCTCATAAGATTGAACTTAGTGATCTGTTATTTTGAATTTGAGTTTGCTGAGATTTACAAAATGACTGAGGATTTAGATTGGGAGTCGAACTGAGTTTATTTATCTATTGTGTGAATTTGTTATATTGATTTGCAGCATCATAGTTAATTTAGATGTTTGGGTACTGAGTATGCATAAGCTAGTGGTTTGATACTTTTACATGCTTTGTTTAACTGAAAGTTTCATGTCTGTTTCTTATAAAGGATCTGATTAATCTTTTTAGAGTTAAATAAAGTGTTTTAAGTTAGTTTGGATTGAATTGATTCCCGAGAGTTTGTAGTAATCTGTTTAAATTGATCTGATAAAAAGGGATTGAGATTAACTTGTAGGAAGGACTGTTTTTTTTATCTGTGTTAAAAGTACTTTTAGAGTTTGATGGTTATTCACATTCTGCTGATATAATAGTTTTAGTTTAATAATAGATTGCTGATTTGTTACTTTTGATATGGTTTGAGTTTTTATTGAATTTATCTGTTATAATACTTTGTTATGCTAAGCTTATATACTTATCAGTTATCAGAATCCAATTGTTTTGATTTAACTCACTTGCTGATATCCTTATCAGCTGATTCAAAAGATATAGCTTACAAAAGTCACCTCCTGTGACTAAAACTCTTGTTTGTTCAAAAAGAATCAAATCTAAAAATTTGTCACATTTGGGAATTGAACTCGAGACCCACTGGTTCACAGTCAAGCGTGTTTGCCAATTGAGCTATTAGCTCTTTTGAGTTTATTTTCCGTTACGTAATTAATATAGTATTTCTAATCTGGTAGACTTTAATTTTTAGTAACATTTAATTAAGTTTCGGTTTTAAAAACAGTTTTATTAATATTTTCATTTAAGTAAATTTTGAGTTTTTTAAAAATAATAATTAGTTCAAAATAATATACAAATAACAATAAAAAAAATATTTTTATTATTTTAAAAAGTTTAATTAGTTTAATCTACTAAATAGATTTTTATATTTTTAGATCTAAATAAATAAGTTTTTAAAATATAGATTTAGTTTAAGTACATTTTAATAAAGTTTATTAGTTTTAAAAAGTTAAATAGATTTTTTTTAAATAGTTTAAAAAGTCATTTTTAATTAAATATAATTATTTTTTATAGAGTATTAAATAGTTTAAATTTTTAAATAGTTTTTAATTTCAAGTAATCTTTTTTAGTTTAAATATAGCGGGATTTACGATTCATGCACTTTAGGATAGTTTTAAATAGTTTAAAATTGGTAGATTTTAATTTTAGTCTAAAAACCGAAAATCAATTCAAATCAATTGTCCAAATCGAATCAAAACGTCTCAAATTCACTCGATCTTCGTGTACAACGAACTTGGTTCATTCACGTGTTTATTGGAATTCGTCATTGGTAATATTAGTCTATTACTTTTTCCTAAAGGTAATTTTCTAATTTATCCTATAACGTATCTCAAATTATCACTATACATATCTCGACTCATCAAAAATTTTGGCGTCGCTGCCGGGGATCTTGTGTACGATTCGCTTTTGTGGAGATTTGTTGATCGTTGATTTGAAGACCCTTTCCGTTCTCGGAAAGTTTGTTATTTTTTCTATTATATAGTATGTATCGTTTTTCTCGTTTTTTGTGAATAATATATTGTATTACGTAGAACAATAAATTTACATACTTTTCAAATAAGGCCTTAGTTGGGATTTCATCACCTAGCTATTGTAGTCGAATCCAAAACAAAAATAAAAGACAAAATAGATAAATACTAATAAGAAGTTTGAACTCGATTTATACAAACTATAAGGTGGGTATAAGGCGACGTGCTATAAAAGGCCGTCTAAGGAAAAAGGTTTTTAAGTGCTTTGTGACACCTCGTTTCCCCGCTTGCTTGTGCGTATATTGAGAGGGACAACCTATTATTGGTTTGCCGACTCAAGTAGTAATAAATCATATTTTTGTAGTTTACTTATTGAACCTCGAGACGTTTAGGTTTTCACCTATCGTTTCAAAGTCGACCGAGGGTAATTTACTTCCATAGTAGTTATACTTATTTCTTATTTTTTATCAATCATTATTGATTGAGAAATACCAAATAAAAGACCAAAAATAATCTTCTTCTTGTCTAATTTCTCTTCTTCAATCCTCTAAATTCTCGTCTTTGTAGTGTATGTAATTACGTTCTTCTCGTCTTGTGATTGATTTTAATAGGCTTGAAAATATTCCTCGTAGAAATAGAAATCGTCAACAACGAATAGTGGAACCCGAGCTTCCACCTATTGTTGTAGAGATGGCCGATAACCGAACAATGGAGGAATTGCTCCGTGCACCCACCGAAGGGTATGGGGAAGCAATCGTTGTGCCGGCTATTTTGGCGGATCATTTTGAGATTAAGACGGGACTTTTATCGCTCATTCGTGCCGACCAATTTCATGGCAATGAGACTGATAGCCCGCATTCTCACATACGGAATTTTAATCGAATTACCTCGACTCTCAAGTTTAGAGATGTGCCGAATGACGTGATTAAGCTCATGCGTTTTCCGTACTCGCTTGAGGGTAATGCTAAGCTTTGGTATAAGAAAGAACCACCGGGTTCGATCTTAACATGGGATGATTTAGTGTCTAAGTTTATGAATTATTTCTTTCCACCATCTAAGACAACACACTTTAAGAACGAGATCACTAGATTTGAACAAAAAGTGCATGAATCGTTTGGGGTTGCATGGGAAAGATTTAAAGATTTGTTGAGACAATGTCCACACCACGGTTTCTCGAAATTGCATCAAATTAATACTTTCTATAATGGGCTTAATATGATTGAACAAGATTCATTAAATGCCGCCGCGGGTGGTAATCTTTTAAGAAAAACTCCGAGAGACGCGTGGAGAATAATTGAGGATAAGTCTAGAGCACAATATTCACGAAACACACCGGTTGTTTCCAATGTGAATTCATCTAATATCGAGATTGCTAGATTGGACTCTAAGATTGACACGCTTTTGAATGAGTTTAGGAAGAATCCTCATGGATCGATTAGTATGGTTGAGAGTTTTTGTGTATCATGTGGTGGAGCACATCCTAATTATGCTTGTTTAACCACGGGGTTTGATCAAGCTAATGCTTTTGCCGCGACGGGAACTTATGGCTCCAACGGTCAAGTTCCTCATCAAAATTATGTTGCTCCACCGGGTTTTCCACCGGTTCAAAATAGGTACAACAATGGAAACAATGGGAATAATTTTAACCGTGGTAACCAAGGGAATTACAATCAAGGAAATGTGTTTAATGCTAATCAAAACAATCAAGGTTTTCAAGGGAATAATCAAAATGATTTGTCAAGCTACATGAAAACGAATGAGGCAAATTTAAAAGCTTTTCAAAACAACATTCAAGGACAAATGGCAACTTTGAAAAATGAGTTTCAAATACGATTAAAGGGCCAAACAATAAGATTGAGCTTAATCAACAAAGAATTGAACAAAGATTTGAGCAAATGTTTGTGCAAAGTCAAAATCGTATGCAACAAAGTATGGAACAAGGTCAAAATAAATTGCTTTCGATGTTTGAATCTTTTATGACCAAACCTTCCTCGTCTTCGGGTGGTTTACCTAGCAACACCATTCCAAACCCGAAGGGTGAGATGAAAGCCATAACCACACGTAGTGGGAAAGCTTTAGACGGGCCTTTGCTTCCACATGTGAGTACCTCTCCGGTGAGGGAAGTGGAGCAAGAACCCGAGGTGGTTAAAGAAAAGGAAATTCCTATTCCACCAAAGGTAGACCAATTGCCTATTCCGGAACCCGAGCTTCCGAAGACTAAACCCACACTACCCTACCCTTCGAGACTTACCAAAGAGAAGCTCCGCGAAAAGACCAATGCTCAAGTTTCTATGTTTCTTGACGTGTTTAAGAAAATGTATATTAATCTTAGTTTCGCGGATGCATTGCTTAGCATGCCTAAGTTTGCTTCGACTATTAAAAGGTTGATGAACGATAAGGAGAAATTATTTGAAGTATCTACATCCTTAAATGAAAGTTGTTCCGCGGTTCTCTCTAAAAAGTTTCCCAAAAAGCTTGGAGACCCCGGTCAATTTTTGATACCATGTGATTTCCCTAATATGGAAGAATGCTTAGCATTAGCCGATCTAGGCGCTAGCATTAATTTGATGCCTCTTTCCGTGTGGAAAAGGTTATCACTTCCCGAGCTTACACCTACTAAGATGACTATCGAGCTAGCAGATCGATCGATCGCCTTTCCAAAAGGTATAGCTGAGGACGTATTAGTCAAAGTAGGAAAGCTCATCTTCCCAGCGGATTTTGTGATTTGTGATTATCCGGAAAATTCTCGTGTGCCTCTTATTTTGGGAAGACCGTTTTTAAATACGGCTAGTTCTTTAGTTGACATGAGAGAGGGAAAATTGACTTTATGTTTTGATGATGAAAGTATCACTCTTAATGTTGGTAATATCTCGAAGTTTTCTTCCGAAGACGACGAGGAATCAATCAATCAAATCGATGTGATTGATGTTGCTAGCGAAGAGGTTTCGCAAGATATGCTTGGTTTTTCGGATACTTCCAAAAGTGGCAATCCCACTTCTTCGAATCCTATTATCTCTTCGGCTAAACCTCCACTCACTCCATTTGAGGGGGTGACTTCGTACTTGAAGAGCTTGAGAATAATGGTTATTCAAAAATCGATAAGGAGATTGATGATTACCTTAGCACACCATTTGATCCTAGTGAGTTTGATAGTGAGAATTTTGATCCCGAGGGAGATATTGCGTTGATTGAAAAATTGTTAAATTTAGATCCTTTTGAATCACCACCTATGGAACTAAAAGTTGTGAGTGCTAATGAAACTAAAGTGAAAACATCTATTAAGGAAGCACCCGAATTAGAACTTAAGGAACTACCCACTCATTTGGAGTATGCTTTTCTTGAGGGAACGGATAAGTTACCGGTGATTATTGCTATGGGATTAAAGGAAAACGAAAAGGATGAACTTATTAAAGTGCTTAAGAAACATAAACGGGCCATTGCATGGAAAATCTCCGACATTAAGGGTATAGATCCAAAATTTTGTACTCATAAAATTCTAATGGAGGATGATTATAAACCCGCTATCTAAAATCAAAGAAGGGTCAATCCAAAGATTCATGAGGTGATCAAAAAGGAAGTCACTAAACTTCTAGACGCCAGAATGATCTACCCTATCTCGGATAGTCCGTGGGTTAGCCCCGTGCATTGTGTTCCAAAGAAAGGAGGAATGACGGTTGTTACTAATGAGGATAATGAATTGATTCCTTCTAGACTTGTGACCGGTTGGCGTGTTTGTATTGACTATAGGAAACTCAATGATGCCACTAGGAAGGATCATTTTCCATTACCTTTTATGGATCAAATTTTAGAGAGACTAGCGGAGAATGAATTCTATTGCTTTTTGGATGGATTTTCCGGCTATTTCCAAATCCCCATTGACCCTCGTGATCAAGAAAAGACCACATTCACTTGTCCTTATGGAACATTTGCTTATCGTCGCATGCCTTTTGGACTATGCAATGCTCCGGGGACGTTCCAAAGGTGCATGATGGCCATTTTCCATGATATGATCGAGAAAACCATGGAAGTCTTCATGGATGACTTTTCGGTTTTTGGGGAATCTTTCACTTCATGTCTCTCTAACCTTGAAAGAATGTTGCAACGTTGTGAGGAAACGAATCTTGTGCTTAATTATGAAAAATGTCACTTCATGTGCAAAGAGGTAATTGTGTTAGGACATAAGATCTCTAAGGCCGGTATTGAGGTTGATAGGGCTAAAATCGACGTGATTGCCAAATTGCCTCCACCCACCACCGTTAAGGGAGTAAGGAGTTTTCTCGGCCATGCCGGCTTCTATCGACGTTTTATACGAGACTTCTCTAAGATAGCTCGGCCTATGACCCATCTTTTGGAAAAAGAGACTCCTTTCATCTTTTCGGATGAGTGTATTCAAGCCTTTGAGATGCTTAAAAAGAAGTTAACCGAATCTCCAATCTTGGTTGCCCCGGATTGAGACCTACCTTTTGAAATTATGTGTGATGCTAGTGATTACGCGGTAGGTGCGGTTTTGGGGCAACGTAAGTTAAAACACTTCTTGCCTATACACTATGCAAGTAAGACTATGACGGATGCTCAAACAAAGTACACTACAACGGAAAAGGAGTTACTTGCCGTTGTGTATGCTTTTGAAAAGTTTAGACCATATCTTGTCTTGTCTCAAACCATAGTGTATACGGACCACTCGGCTATCAAATATCTTCTTAATAAACAAGATGCTAAGCCGAGGTTGCTCTGGTGGATTCTCCTCCTTCAAGAATTTAATGTCAAAATTCTAGACAAAAAAGGAGCCGAGAATCTTGTGGCCGATCATTTATCTCGACTTGAGAATCCTCACCAAAGCGATCAAGAGAACAAGGAAATCAATGAAACATTTCCTCTCGAGACGCTTGGTATGATTGCTTTTCGTGGTGATGATAGTACCCCATGGTTTGTAGACATCGCAAATTACCATGCGGGGAAGTTTGTGATCAAGGCTATGTCGTCCCAACAAAAACGAAAGTTTTTCAAGGATATTTCCTATTACTTTTGGGACGACCCCTATTTGTTTCGTGTGTGCGCGGATCAAGTGATTCGTAGGTGCGTGTTTGGCAAAGAAGCTCAAGATATCCTTATATCTTGTCATGAGGGACCCACCGGGGGACATCATGGTGCTAACGCCACCGCGAAGAAAGTCTTTGATGCCGGCTTCTTTTGGCCTTCCATATATCGTGATGCCCAAGACTTGATCAAGACTTGTGATGCTTGTCAACGTCAAGGAAAGAACTCACAAAGGGATGAAATGCCTCAAAACATTATCCAAGTTTGTGAAATCTTTGACATGTGCGGGATCGATTTTATGGGGTCGTTTCCATCTTCGAAAGGAAATAAATACATTCTCGTAGCCGTGGACTATTTGTCTAAATGGGTCGAAGCTAAGGCTTTACCCACGAATGATGCTCGAGTTGTGGTGAACTTTTTGAAACAACTCTTTGCTAGGTTTGGAACTCTGCAGGCTATTATAAGTGATCGTGGGACCTATTTTTGTAATGAACAATTTGAAAAAGTTCTAAAGAAATATGGTGTCACTCATCGACTTTCTACGGCTTATCACCCTCAAACGAGTGGTCAAGTGGAGGTTTCAAACCGTGCTCTTAAAAGGATTTTGGAGCGTTATATTGGAGAGAATCGCACTTCATGGTCGGATAAATTGGACGATGCATTGTGGGCTTTCCGTACGGCTTACAAGATGCCAATTGGTTGTACACCATTTAGGTTGGTCTACGGAAAAGCATGCCACTTACCAATTGAACTCGAACATAAGGCGTATTGGGCTCTTAAGCATTGTAACTTTGATTTGAGGACCGCGGGTGATCATCGCAAGGTTCAATTGAATGAACTAAGTGAATTAAGGGATCAAGCTTATGAAAATTCTTTGATCTATAAAGAGAAGACTAAGAGGATTCATGACTCTAAGATCAAAAACCGCATTTTCAATGTTGGTGATCAAGTCCTCTTATTCAACTCTAGACTTAAGATTTTCTCGGGCAAGCTTAAATCCCGTTGGTCCGGACCATTCACCATTGCACAAGTTTTCCCTTATGGCACCGTTGAGCTAGCTCAAAAAGACGGGCCTAACTTTAAGGTGAATGGTCATCGTGTGAAACATTACTTTGGAGGGGACATACCTACGGAGGTTGTCCCGGATCTTCAAACTTTCCCTAAGGACCAATCAATGCGGGGATCGAGTCGAGCTCATGACTCGGTTAACAAAAACGAGGTGCCTTGTGGGGGAGTCCCATACATTCTATCTTCTTTCTATTTTCTAACACTAATAAGGCTTGATCTTTCAAGCTCGTGCTCGTGTTTTGTTGTGTTGTGAATCTTAGGTATGACCCTAATATTTGAAGACTCTCGTGTTCGGTTTTTGCCGGTCCACTTGATCTTCCATTCTTTGAATGCCAAAAAGGGGCACACTCTTTATCCCTTGATTTTTATCGACTAACGTTTTATCTTGAGGCATAATTAATAAACGGCTTATAGATTTGCGTGCTCTTTCCATGCTAGGATTTTGCATTAGACTCTTCGTGTTTTAGCAAGGGGGTGTTACTCTTGAGCTAAGAAACATTGAGGACAATGTTTGGTTTTAGCATGGAGGAGTCAATCGATATAATCGCTTGCAATTGCTCTTGTCGTGTCCAAACGTATTGTTTTTCTCATTTTTTCATAAAATTTTAAATTTTAGTGTTATTTTTAAGTTTTAATAAATAAAATAAGTGCTTTTGACACGAATGTAGGCTTTCCGTTGGTGAAAATAAGAATAGTTTTTTACTCGACTCGGTTTTTAACCTTAGCTTTTCCTTAACGTATTTGAATTAAGTTTTGCTAGGCTTTTATATAGGGAGTTTTAAAACGCGAAGGTCTTAATTCATACGAGTTAAGAACAAGAACTTTTCGCAAGTTCCTATAATTGATCTTAGAAAGTCGTTTATTAAAGGAACTTTAAAACGCAAATTCTAAAACTTGAAAAAGTATAAGAAGATGCAAGATCCTATAGATGACTTGAAAACCCAAATCTTTGATTTAATAGGCTAAGTATCCATTGATTTCACATTTTTGAAATTTTACAATATGGAGAACAAGAGATGATAGAGTTCAATCATAAGTTTCTAAGATTAAATTTTTCTTTGTGCAAGTATTTTTGTGTTTGATTTAATCTCCTCGTATTTACTTTCCTTGCTTGAATAATAATTGCTTAATAAATGAAGATTTTAGCGATTTAGGCTTGATATCTTAACTCGTAACTCCTTATTTTTCTTCCCTTGTAATTAAAGTGAGAACACATTAAGGGTGTCAGCGTCATGGACTTTTGATCATGGGATTGCGGAAATTTGGCTTACTATAAATATCATATTAATAAAGAATAATAAATAAAAACATGTTCTCTAGGAGCCTTCGGGTGGGAGTCATGTAGCACTAACCTTGTCATTAGAGCCTTAGGGTGTATGTCAAGGGGCGTGTTGAATAAAAATTGCTTCATCATTATGATCCGTAAGGTGGGATGGTGAAGTCAATTCCCTTATTTTTGTCCAAGGAGCCTTAGGGTGTGGATTTTAAATAAGGAGCACAATTGCATCTTAAAGAGCCACAAGGTGTTATGATGTAGTTGTTGCTAACTCCATTAATAAAGTCATAATTGACTTTGGAGGTTTTATTGTTGCTTCTAAGTAGCCATATTAGCCAAGTTTTGGGTCCGAGATTTATCCCTAAATCGTGTTAAGTTATCCTTGATGTGGGATTTATTTAGTGACAACGGTTTTTGAAGTCGAGGTTAGGTTTTGAGTGTTGAGTTTACACCGTTCTTGCCTTCATTTTTGGACTAATAATTATCAAAATAAAGTCAAATTAGCCTTTGGGTGAATGACAAATAAAATCTAGAGATACAATTAGGAATAATAGGAGATTAAGTTTAACACAAATTACTTGTATGAGTTGGTTTAATTTTGGGGCTTATGATTGACAATGATCTTGTTTTTGCACTTGGCATGGAAAAGTGAAAAGTCGGGGACGATGAATCTATTTGAGTTTTATGATCCTTAAAGTTATTTTTCAAATAATGAAATCAATACATTATGTCTTTGCAAAATAAAAGTCAAAAGTTGAATAATGGTGTAGTTAGAGTTTTATTTTATCATTGCGTGAGGACACGACAATTGCTTAGCAAGGGGGAATTTGATATGAGTAATTTTACTCATATCATTTATATCTTAAAACAATGAATAAGTGCACAAAATGTATCAATATTGCCTTGTATTTGCATGTTTCTTGTTTTAATGTGTGTAGGTACCAAGATCACGAAAACCGGCAAATATCGACACGAGTTTGAGGAAAAAGATTGAAGAAGCCAAAATCGAGCTCGACTTGAGTGGATTTAATCTTAATTGGGCCAAGTGGGACCCACATTTGGGAAATGGGCTTAAAAGCCCATTTAAAGGAGTATTATTTACTTTTGGAATTGAAGCCCCAAATCCAGGCCCAAGTTGCAACTTGAATTGACGGATGAATAAACTTATTTGTTGGGTCCAAATTATTCCAAGCCCAAAACAAGTTTAATAAATAATCGAAGCCCAAGTTTAACCCATTAGGGTTAATAAACGAATTTGCGTTTGTTTATATTCCATTTACTCACAAACGTTATAAATAAAACCCATTTACACCACACGTTTTCATTCACCCCACTCACATTTATATCCAATTCCACCCACTCGTTTCACACACAATAAATAAAAGGGTTTCGTTACTCCCTATGTTATCATCTCCTTCCCCATCTCACAAAATAACCAGTAACTTTAAGTTACTGTTCCCAAACCCTAAACCACCAAATGTCAAAATTAATAGAGGGCTTTTGTTCACACGCTCAATTCAAGTGTGGGGGAATTAAATCCCCCAATTTTAAGGAAGAGTAGAGTGGGCAATCAAGAGGCTACGTGGCAGTTTATTATTGGAGATGACACCTCAAATTCCCATTCCACCAATCAAGAGGCTACAAAGAAACACAACTAGCACACACGGATGCCACGTTGGCAATCCGTGTGCTAGTTGTGTCATATCAACCATCCGATCAAAGCCAAACATGAGAGAGAAAGGAGAATGAAGATCCAAGGGCCATAACTGAAGAAGAATATTCTGAAAAAGATGCGGATATTCTCTCCTCCACAGCCCTGGGATGGCTATAAAAACCCTCATTTTCTCTTGTAATTATCATCCTTTTCTTTACTTTAAAGTTATTATGTAGAAATAGTTTTAGGGTTAATCTTGTATTTCTTTTTATCAAGTTTTGTAATATTTCTGGAAAATTAATGAAAGTTTAGTCGTTTTATTTTAATTCGTGTCTCGTTTTTTTTAATTGTTTAAAGTGATATACGAATTAATTATTATTACTGTTTCACATAATAATGTTTGTGATGTTAAATATAAGCTAATTAATTGCTTAAATTTAATATTAAGAGTAAAGTATTGGATAAGTTTTTTTTCCCACTGTAAGAAATTAAACATGGTGAATCTATTGGTGGTGGTGGTTCGGTTGACTATTAATGGTGGATGATGAAGGTTTCGATTCCGGTTCATAAGGCATCACAGCGCTGACCTTCATCCCAAAGGCTTTCTTCAATAGGTGCTCATCCTTTTTTAATTTTATTGTTTATATTTTTAATTTGATAAGTTTGCTAGTTGTAGTAATTTGTTTAAGCATTCTTGCTATTAATCTGCTTTTCATGTTCTCTGCTTAAATTTAATATGTTAATCGATTTAAATTTGCATTGTTGGTTTGAATCTGTTTTTTTTATAAATGTTATAATTCTCATAAGATTAAACTTAGTGATCTGTTATTTTGAATTTGAGTTTGCTGAGATTTGCAAAATGACTGAGGATTTAGATTGGGAGTCAAACTGAGTTTATTTATCTATTGTGTGAATTTGTTATATTGATTTGCAGCATCATAGTTAATTTAGATGTTTGGGTACTGAGTATGCATAAGCTAGTGGTTTGATACTTTTACATGCTTTGTTTAACTGAAAGTTTCATGTCTGTTTCTTATAAAGGATCTGATTAATCTTTTTAGAGTTAAACAAAGTGTTTTAAGTTAGTTTGGATTGAATTGATTCCCGAGAGTTTGTAGTAATCTGTTTAAATTGATCTGATAAAAAGGGATTGAGATTAACTTGTAGGAAGGACTGTTTTTTTATCTGTGTTAAAAGTATTTTTAGAGTTTGATGGTTATTCACATTCTGCTGATATAATAGTTTTAGTTTAATAATAGATTGCTGATTTGTTACTTTTGATATGGTTTGAGTTTTTATTGAATTTATCTGTTATAATACTTTGTTATGCTAAGCTTATATACTTATCAGTTATCAGAATCCAATTGTTCTGATTTAACTCACTTGTTGATATCCTTATCAGCTGATTAAAAAGATATAGCTTACAAAAGTCACCTCCTGTGACTGCAACTCTTGTTTGTTCAAAAAGAATTAAATCTAAAAATTTGTTTCATTTGGGAATCGAACTCGAGACCCACTGGTTCACAGTCAAGCGTGTTTGCCAATTGAGCTATTAGCTCTTTTGAGTTTATTTTCCGTTACGTAATTAATATAGTATTTCTAATCTGGTAGACTTTAATTTTTAGTAACATTTAATTAAGTTTCGGTTTTAAAAACAGTTTTATTAATATTTTCATTTACGTAAATTTTGAGTTTTTTAAAAATAATAATTAGTTCAAAATAGTATACAAATAATAATAAAAAAAATGTTTTTATTATTTTAAAAAGTTTAATTAGTTTAATCTACTAAATAGATTTTTATAATTTAGATCTAAATAAATAAGTTTTTAAAATATAGATTTAGTTTAAGTACATTTTAATAAAGTTTATTAGTTTTAAAAAGTTAAATAGATTTTTTTAAATAGTTTAAAAAGTCATTTTTAATTAAATAGAATTATTTTTTATAGAGTATTAAATAGTTTAAATTTTTAAATAGTTTTTAATTTCAAGTAATTGTTTTTAGTTTAAATATAGCGGGGTTTACGATTCATGCACTTTAGGATAGTTTTAAATAGTTTAAAATTGGTAGATTTTAAATTTAGTCTAAAAACTGAAAACCAATTCAAATCAATTGTCCAAATCGAATCAAAACGTCTCAAATTCTCTCGATCTTCGTGTACAACGAACTTGGTTCATTCACGTGTTTAATTGAATTCGTCATTGGTAATATTAGTCTATTATTTTTTCCTAAAGGTAATTTTCTAATTTACCCTATAACGTATCTCAAATTATCACTATACATATCTCGACTCATCAGTCATAAAAACGTCTCTAACAAAATTGAGTCGGTACTTAAAACTCGAAGTTTTTTATAATAAAACTCTTGTTTTTGAAAGAATTCAAAAATTCTTTGTGAGTTGTGACACATGTGGTGTCACATCAACCAAATTAAATATCTGTGTTTTATTTTAACAAGGTTTTAATATGCGAAGATGGTGTCTTATTTATGAAAAGTATATATAGCGTATATATGTTCAATTTTGTGAATTTTGTTGATGAACATTTCTTATGAAATAAAGGGAATAACAATTTTATCATTTTTCAAATGTTACATTATATATTTTGACAGGTGACAACATTAATGTAGATGCAAAAGTCCGATGGGCTTCTAAATGGGCTAAGAACGCCTCTGTGCCGTTTGCGCTATCTTCTCCACAAGCCTATAAAAAAATAGCACACGTTAGCTCGCCTCGGGTGGGAGGCCTGAGACAAACTCTGGTGTGAGAGTAAAAATCTGATTGAGAGCCGTATGGCCAATAATATTGAGAGTCTGGGGGCCAATGAGTATGTGTAATAAATATGAGTGAGAATGTTTGACTTACATTGAATACAGGGGGGTATTTATAGTGTTGAGAATACTGTAGCTCCTCGGAGGTTGTACTCCTTGAGCCTTGTGATCTGACAGGCTAACCCTTGGTCCATCAGGTAATGTGAGGCCTCTGGGTAATAAGGTGCACCGGTTGTTCCCAAGGGAATCTCTTCTGCTTTTGAGGTGTGCAGGCGAGTTAGCCTTCAATCCGGATGCCATGTGAGGGTCCCCTAGGTAATAAGGTGCACCGCTCATTCCCAATGTTGTGGCACTACTTTTGAGGATTCCCTCTAGACCTGTGCTTAGTGGGTGGGCCGGGTTGCCGGATTCGTACGGCCAATCTTGCTTCTATAAGATGGCTTATGTGAATTTGGCCGAGCGGCCAGATACGCGAACATGTCCCCTCAGTATTGGATTATCAATGTGAAATGTTGGTGATCCAATACTTTAAACCGTAGTGTCGTTTCCTTCCTCCTCTCTTTTGTCTTCTATCAACAACTCCCTGTGAAAGTTTTTCCTTTTCTTGTTTTTTTTTGGGGTCACACCTACCCTCATAATTACTCTAAGTAAAAATACGGGTAGTCGCGCTTCATTAAATGTGCCTGCACCTTTTGTCTGTCAGTTATTTACCTTTTGTGGTTGTTGCCGTGCCACGTGTTTTTACTGTTACTGAGGTGACCCCTGGTTAACCCTTGGGTCCCTATAAATAGCCCGTTTCTCTTCTCATTTCTTATCTTCTTCTTTTTTTATCGTCGAGAGCCGTGAGGTACATCCTTCCTTTCAGGTATTTCTTTTTCTTCTTTTATTTGTTTTCTTTTCCTTTCTTTTCTTGGTCCTCCCTAGCCTGTTGTTATGTCCTCCGACGGGTCTTTGGAGCTAGGTCTCTTCAACCAGGAGCAACGTGAAGCCATCAACAAGGCTCAAGTCATGCCTAAGTTTGATATGCACCTCTATACTTCTGATTTAAATTCTGACCATATGCGTCGTGTGGCTGAGGCTTATCACATCCCTTTAGATCTGAATCCTTCTGCACCTTCCCCTACCTTTCGCATGAACGAGCTCCCCTCTCATCTCATTGGCCTTTACGTTCACCACTTAGAGCAGGGGGGCCTTCACATCCCTTTTTCCTCTTTCTTTCTTCGCGTTGTCGAGCATTTTTGTGTACATATTTCACAATTGGTGCCTATTGGTGTAAATAAAGCCACTCTTTTTGAGATCTATTGCCACAGTCTAGGCACTGATCCTTCCGTACCGTTGTTCCACCTTTTCTATAAGCTGGTGTAAAGTGGGTGACTGGTTTTCCTTTCAGAGTTGAGGCTCCAAACCTTATCGTCCTTTTCTTAAGGACGACCCTACGGACTTGAATGGATAGAAAGGTCTATTTTTCTTTGTTGATCAAAGGGCCACTCCTATTGCTATGCCTTGGAGGCATCATGACTCCAGTGTGGCCGATCCCCTTCATAGGATTTCTGAATACAATCCATTGGATGCAAAGAAACTATGTGAATTTTCTATCTCCCTTCATAAGCCATATTAGAGCCTTTTATATGTTGGTCGTCTTACTCCCTTTTGGAGACATCCGGGTTTTGATTGCTCTTTCAATGGTCCGGTTGGGGAGAGTAATGTCCTTTCTTTTTCTCTTGTTTGGCCTTTCGGATTTGTGCATCGTCTAACCTTCTATTCTTGTTTTTGCAGATATTACTATGGCTGAGTTTCTAAGGATCCCTCGCTTTTCCAGTGCGGCCATTCGTCAGGGAAACCCTTTGCCGGAGGGCACAGTTGTTGCTACCCATACTACACCCCCCCTTGGCCCAGGATGTTCCCATCCCTGCAAAGACTATTTCCATGGAGCAGGCTGAGCAAGTTGACGCGAGGGTGGTTGCTGATCACGAGAGAAATCAAAGGCGTGTTGTTGAAAAGGCCGGCCGAGAGGATGCACCAGCTGGTGGCTCTCACAGCGTTGGCACTAGGGCCACTCGAGCTACCACTCATACAAGAAATTCAAAAAGGAAAGCTAATGGTGAAGGTTCTTCTTACAAGAAAAGCAAGGCCACTCGGGTTCATGTTACTTCACATGTCGAGCCTTCCATTCCTGTTGGGGAGGCAGCTGGTGGTAATGGGTCTCCCACTCCTACTCCTTCGGCTGAGGGGCCTAATGTCATGAATAACCTCTGAGAGCATACTGATGATGTCTTGTCCCAGCCTCATGTTTCTGAGAAGGATCCTCATGTGGAGGAGCATCCTCCCTCATCCCCTCCTCCTACTGCATCCGTTGCGCATGGCAACAACCATGCTTCCCTTGGTGCTGGTGATGAAAATATTGTTTTCCCAGGAGGTGAGCTATCCCTTCCTTTTCTCTCTTTATATATATATATATATATATATATATATATATATATATATATATATATATATATATATATATATATATATATATATATATATATATATATATATATATATATATATATATATATATATATATATATATATATATATATATATATATATATATATATATATATATATATATATATATATATATATATATATATATATGTGATGTAGGTAAAAATACGCTTTTAGGAAAAAGACGTATTATATGCAAGTATTAATTGACACGGTTTAGGAAAACCGTGAAGACGAAAAGTGCGAGTTCATTCTCCAAGGAGGTGTATGATTTGTGTGCCAATTATGTAAAATCAAAGTTTGGATTAGTGTCATTTTTGGGTTTGAGAAGAGAAAATTAAAAGACGAGCTACGACTACGATTACACTACGACATAATGACGTAAAACGTGAACGTAAATACGTCGAAATTAAAAATTAAATCTAAAAATTAATTAAAAATGAAAAATAAGTTTAAAATAATATAAATAAGAATAAAAATTCAATAAATAAATTTTAAAACCTTTTATTAATTAAATATTCAATTTTAAATGCTAATTAAACCCTAAAATTAAATATAATTAAGAAAAAAGCCCAAAATATTATTTTATCAAACAAATATCTCACTTATATTATTTAAACACTAAAAAGTATTTTTCCTAATTTTTAGAAACTATTTTTCTATTTTTAAAACACTAAAAACACTTTTTAAACTAACATAATGATTAAAAATAATAAAATAATGCTAAAAATAAACTTACTGTTTCAAAAATCCTATTTTATAATACTAAACAGTAGAAAAATAAAAAATGTTTAAAAAAGTAATTTTTTACACTAAAAGACAAGATAGTTTGAATTTAAAACTATTTAAACTTAAATAAAATCTAAAAAATTACAAAAAGAGTGAACAGTGAAACTTTTTTAAACTAAAAATCTTTAAAAAAAATTTGAATCTAGGAAAATTTGAAAAACTGAAAAATATAAAATTTTTGCTCTAAAAGACAAATGACAGTTTTATTAAAACTAATTTAAACTGAATTAAATCTAAAAAATAGCAAATGAACAGTAATTTAAAAACAAACTTAATGAAAATTCATAAAATAAAATAACAAAGCAGGGAAAAATGAAAATAAAGAAAAAAACAAATTTTGGTCACTAGAGACAAAAAACAAACCCAACTGAAAGTGACAGCTAGGGGATTCTTGTCTTTTTGCTAAGCAATGGGAACTTACAAGCAAGCAGTGGGAACCTTGTTCCCACGGACCTTCACAGAAAACGGGTCTGGTGGGTTTTTGGCTTAGGAAAGCCTTGTTTTTTGGTTTTGTTGGAAACAAAAGGCACCCCTACACTCAGTGGAGTGTAGGAAGTTAGATTAAACCAAAAAAAAAACAATGTCCAAGCACAAAAAATCACATAAGAGGGCAGGTTAATGTTACTAATGTGTGTATGCAGGTTTGTGGGAAATTTGCTAGTCTAATGTGCAAATAGATGAGATTAAACAGGCCTACACTTGTTCAAATTAACACCAAACCACAAATAACCAACACACAGTCCTAAATAACCTAATATCTAACAGATAATCAAGATTTTGAACAGTAAATCACTAAAACAATTGTGTTTTTCTCTACTGATTTGTTAAGCTATTTTTACCCAAAATTTAGCATGCAAATTTCTTTAAAACCTTACCAAACTGAAAAATACACCCTGACTACAACTAACACAAGCATATAGAGTATGTTCAAGCAGATTACAGGCCAGAAAAGTGTCAATTTATTAGCTTTAAACCCAAATCCCAAACACCCCTTATCAACTGATTCTGAAAATTTAACTAAGCAAGTCTTGACAAACCACACTTAAACTAATCAAACTTTACTCTAACATGCATAAAAACAATATTTAAGCATAAACTAACATTAAACTAGCAGTCAAACAACATGTCACATAAATCACATAAGCATCCAAAGAAAATCAGGCAAAAATGTGGGTTCAAGCTTGGTTACCTGCCTCACCTACATCCAGGCCAGGCTATGGCATGCTGATGCCATCACTATTCAAGCTTAATCACTGGGCCAATGAATTAATGAGGTTGTTGTTTGTAGAGAATAAGGTCTTGGTGAGACTAAAACAGTTAAAAACCACCACTATGTCTTGGAAATACAACCTGTTAAGACCAAACAAGAAAACAAATGCACAAAATCCGAACCTGAATAGCATAAACCAAGAGCTTGTCAAGCTGTTGGGATAAGCTTGTTCAAGCAAGGAGGTTAAAATCAAACAGAAAACAAGAGCTTTTAAAATGGACCTTTTGAAACCAAACTTTTGAAATCATGAAATAAGTACTAGTAACCAAGGGAAAGGATAACAAGAGCAATAAGCTCAATAAGCACAGCTTATTTGTCAGATAAGCTGTGGCTTTTTGGGCTTATGCTACAGTAAAAAACTTTTTGAAAATCAAATTCTTGAAAATCAAATTCTTGAAAAACCAAACTTTTTGGAAATAATGTTTTTGTAAACCTCAAATGTTCCAACATAAACGTAACCAAACCTTATGCTTTTTGCTTGTGCTTGGTGTGTCAAACCAGGTACATACAATCAAAACAGAAGGGTTGAGATCTCCAAAAACTTTGACAGAAAGGCAAAGCCTTTAAACAAAATATTTTGGACAGACTTAAAACAAATTTGCAAAATATAAATGTTTAACTAAATTTGCAGAAAAATAAAAAAGGAACTCAGCAAACTTGTAAGGCCAAAATGATTCTTTAATTAATCCTCAAAAAGGGTTTACAAGAAAGACTAGAACAAAGTTATAAGGTTCACATGTCGAACCTTATATACCACTGGATAGAATCTACTAGAAACATGAATAAAAAATTATAATTCCTAAACCCTAATCACTGAAATTCCTTTGTTGCCCCTTTGGTCTTCTCTTTTTATAATCAGTCAATGGGTATCATGTGAATGCCGGTTGGAATATCGATCTTGAGTCGTTCATTGAGTTCCTTTGGGACCAATTTTGGCGAATTGGCCACTGATTCTCTAAAAGATGCTCATATTGCCATAAACGGGGAGACAGGGGACATGAGGGGGACCATTTGGGTGAGTGGGAGAGAGGTTTTTGATGTAGGAAAGATATGAATCACTAATCTGGAGTTAATCAAACAATAACCCTTTGTTTTTAATGATTTTGTAATCTAGGGTTTATGGGGTGAGGATGAGTCTACAGTTAGGTTTGATTTAGGTTTTTGGGTTGATTAGTTTTAAATTAGTGTTTCCCACAAAATTTACAACTGATTAGTAAAAATCAGTTTAAATATAAACTAGTGGAAGGTGACGTGGGGTTGTTTGTGAGGTGGTGTGTGTTGATTGGGTGGGGAGGCTGAGGTGGCAATTTGATTGGTTGGGATAAATGGTGATGTTTGAAAGAAATAGTCCTCCAAGTCCCTTTGTCTTGTCAAATGAAGTTTATCAGCCCACAAGTCAAATTCGATTTATAGAAAAGTTTTTGTTTTCCTACTTTGGCCACCAAAAACTTTATAAACTTGTCACAAGGGCATTTCTTGTAATAAATGAAATCTTCAAGGGCCATTAATGTAATATCTTGAAATATTAGGGACCCAAATGAAATAATTGAGATTTGCAAGGGTATAATATGACAAGTCTTCAAAAGATGAGGGACCAATCTTGCCAATCTTCAAAACTTTAAGGACTTCAATTAAAAATCATGATTCGGGTCCAAGTTGTAAAACCCGCATGCTTTTACCATGAATAGTACCCTTAAGATCGTACGTACTAGATTAAAACTTTCCTATTATAGCATGATTACGATTACGTGTTAGGATTTTACGTATTACATACGTGTTAGAACACGATAAGTATTTACTACGCACGAGCACGCAATAATTATTTGACAATAACTAATCACGAACATGCGATCATGAAATAATGAACGTAATTAAATCACGAACTATTATTTATTACGTATATATATTTATTACGATCATAAATAAATATATTAGGTCACGATAATTACTTAACGAGAACACATTAAACGCGAACACAAATAATCACGAACGAGTAATTAAACAACAAGACACGGAAAACGGTACGGGTACCCCATGTGGGGCCCCCTACCCGCGGCAACAAGGGAGAGATGGGCCAAGCCCATCTCAAAATTTACTAAAGAAGGGTAAAAGGAAAAGTCACTACTCATTTTTCACTTTACAGAAGCTTTTTACAAAACCTAAAAAAGTTCTTCCTTCTCTTTTTTTTTCTTTTGGCCGCCACCCATAAACACACCAAAGGGGTGTTTATTTGATCTTAGATCTTGGTTTTGGTGCAAGTGTTCGTGGAACACCCCATTTTGATAATGGAATGTCACGCGTAACTATGACGTGTCATCAAAGCATACAAGGATAAATGTCTAAAACATTACATGACCATAGGGTTAACCAGAATCAAACATCGGTTCCCAAACATAAGCCCAAAACATAATAAAGCAAAAGAAATGAATGAAAGACTAATCAAGCATAAGTATATGAAGGCAAAAGGGAAAAGAAGTCTCTGGCAGCTTCCATCCTATGCACGTCCTCCAAATGCTCGAGTCTTCCCTAGAGAACCTACCGTTTTGGGGACATGGAAAGGAAAGTAACGGCTGAGCAAAACGCTCCATGCACGGATATAGACATAGTATGAATGACTAAGCATAATAAAGACTTAATAGCAGCGGAAATGTATAAGTCCTGGAAAACCTGGAACATGTTCATAAAACTGGTTTTATAGTTTGAAAAGCCTTATGTTTATCTTATGAAAACTGTTTAACATATTTTACCATTAGCCAATATAGGTCATGAAAATCCACCGTGCATGAATACTTGGAGGGGTGACCTCATCATGCAAATTAGAGGGGCTGCCTCTAATTTAATATACTGGTTTTTTGGGTAGGAGGGATCAGCTCCTTGTGAAGGATGCAAGGCACACACCACATTCACCATGAAATCCGGACTGAAAACATGTAACTAGGATGCACCCATACGCCCCACATGATAAATATAATATAAATGGCCAAAATTTGAACGGACGCCACGAGCAATCACTCCGCCGTGGTGAAGTCATAACATCAGTGCCTCTAATGTTATGGTTATGGTACCTCCATAACTAGGTGAAACTGGTCATGCATGTATATGGCTATAGGTAATCTTAATTAAACATAAGCAATCAAACACGTAACTTATACTACGGGAAAACATTTGGCTGCATACGGGGAATCCTAATAAGGAAAGAATGTCCATACTAAAAGGACGAGAATCCGTACCTTATGTCCAGTGAACGAAGAAGATGAACCGAGCGGAATCCTACTTCCGTATCACTAGTGCTACATAAATACATACATGAATAAGTATCTGCTTACTAAATACGTAGCTGGTTTCGTGTCATGTCTTAGCTTATTTTATGGGTTCTAACCATGTTTTACTGTTTTAAAGCCTTAAACTGTGTTTATCTTATATTCTGTTTAATCTAATTAAGTATTTCTGGTATTTCATGTATTATTATACTTACTGTGTAATAATAAGTAACTTCCCAAAAATAGCAGGTTTCCTAAAATAGAAAGTTACCAAAAATAGAAAGTTTCCAAAAATAGAAAGTTTCCAAAAATAGAAAGTTTCCAAAAATAGAATTACTGCTTAAAATAGATAAGTTTCTAAAAATAGAAAGTTTCCATAAATAGATCAGCTGCCTTAATTAAATAAGTTTCCATAAATAGATTAGCTGCCTAAAATAAATAAGTTTCTAAAAATAGAAGGTTTTCATAAATAGATTAGCTGCCTTATTTAATTAAGTTTCTAAAAATAGAAAGTTTCCATAATTATAAATAAGCTGGTTAAATAAGCTAAGTATATATACCTAAGTGTTTTCATGATTATTCTCTAAGTCATATGATATAATGTATAGTTTATTAATCATTTCATGTAATTAAAATAAACTATAGGTTAAAATATTTAATTAAAGTATAACATGTTTTTAATTAAATAAAGTTAAATACTTAGGTTAAAACATGTATTATTATTTATTAATAATATAACCTAAGTCATATTAATTAATTAATTATAACCATGGTTTTTAAATAATTAATTAATTTATAAGTCTAAAATATGAAAATACTTAGGTTAATAATTTCATGATTATTAATAATTAAAATAACCTAAGTCATGTTATTAAATTAATCATGTCATGTTATTAATTTAATTCTTAACATAAGATCATAAAAATAAAAAAAACTAAACATACACCATGAACCGGATCTTGACTAAGAACCATGAACCGGACATGAAATCGACACCATACCCCGAACCACATCGGGGTTCCCCTTGTCCCACCCACACCAACCAACCGGGACCATATGGTCTCGGTGGTGGTCGGATGGCCAAACTGAAACCCTCTCGGGTTCGGTGTAGGCTGCGGCCAAAACAAACACCCCTTAAAACATTACTTTTGATTTTATTAATTCCCAATTCATGTTAGATCTATGATCTAATTAGGTTTTAAAAAAACATAACATGTTCTTAATTAATAAAAGATCAAATCAAAAGAAAAAGGTTTAAAAGGATTTACCGAATACGTGGATCTAAAGGACGAGGAACAAACACGAACACCAACAACAATTCCAAGATCCAAGATCAACAAACACCCCTTTTGGTGTGTTTGAAGGTGGCGGCCAAAAAGAGAAAAAGAAGGAGGAGGAGGATTTTAGGTTTTCTGTAAAATTCTTCTGTAGAAAAAATGAGTAGTGTAAATTCCTTAACCTCCTTTTAGTGAAAAATTGATGGGCTAAGCCCATCCTCCCTCCCTAATTTCGTGGTAATGGGGCCCACAAGGGGTAACCCGAATGTTTTTCCATGTCTAAAATATTGGTGTGTTCTCGTGTGTTCTCGTGTTCGTGTTTTACGTGTTTTAATTAGTTATCGATCGTGACTTAATATATTTATTCGTGTTCGTAATAAATATATATACGTAATTAATATTAGCCCGTGATTTAATTACATTCATGATTTCATGATCGCATGTTCGTGATTAATTATTGTTTAAATAATTATTGCGTGTTCGTGTGTAATGAATACTTATCGTGTTCTAACACGTACGTAATACGTAAAATCCTAACACGTAAACGTAATCGTACTATAAAAGGAAAGTTTTAATCTAGTACGTATGATCTTAAGGGTACTATTCATGGTAAAAGCAAGCGGGTTTTACAACTCTTCCCCCCTAAAAAGAATAATTCGTCCCCGAATTATAGATAACGTAACTGAAAGAGAAACATACCCGAATCAACTGAGAGGGTATGTAAGATTAATAAACGTACAGGTGACATGGTATAAGGAACGTGGAACGTTACATGTCTTGAAAGGACATGGAACGTGACGTGACTGAAAGGACATATCTAATTGATAAGAGAAAACAGATAAAATTCCGGATGAACTTGTCCGTTTCCAAGTGGCCTCCCTCTTGGAACGGTTCCTTCAGAAGATCTTGACACAAATGATAAATATTGGTCCTCTTGACCTTGACTTGGAATACGAAGAAATTCTTGGTTATCAACGGAAGGTAGATCCCCTAAATTCGATCGAGGAAAATAAGAGTTAACATGCTAGGGTAACTGAAACGTTACGATGCAAGACAATCTGACTTGACTGATAATTAGAAACGATGCGTGAGACATAAAGAAACGTAGTACGTGAAAAATATTGAACGTGCTACGTGGAGATATGGCGAGTGTAGTATGAGTAAACATATCGTGATCCATGATACGTGTAACATATCTTGATCATGATATGAGGAACGTGGATTGAACATGACATGTGAAACATATCGTGATCATAGAATACAATGGCGGTAACATCAAACGCTACAAGGTGGGACGTAGAATATGACATGAAACGTCTATCTGATGATGGAGAGTTATACTAAACTTGGGTCTGGTCTCTCAAGTTCTTGCAAACTACCCAGAATGAGAAAAGAAATGAACGTAAAATCGTAAGCCAAAATACGATCATGAACGTGAATAGTGTCATGAACGCGAGCGCGAAAGCAAGGCGTGGAATTAGAACAAAGACGTGAAGTAACTGAGGAGCATAATTATGAATATTTGTCTGACTCGATAACTGATGAATTTCCAAGTGATCGGATGAGCCTTGGCTGGAACATGTCCGATCAATCTGTTAGTTCTGAAATCCTTGCGGATGTAAGAATTTTGCAGACTTGATCAAACTGTTTGCAATAACTCAGATAGCATCATGTTTCCTCTGAGTTTGCGTTAATCTGGTAACCAAAATCCGTGGAGATCTTGTCATATTTCAATTCACAATTTCAGATGATGAAAACATCCCAGTTTGTTGGTGTCCTATCTTAACCTGTTGGTATGTCAGGTACCTAGATATGAACGTAACTGTATCTTGCTTCGTAGAACTTGATACATAGGAGTTTGCGAAACTCTGAGTCTCTGAATCTAGACTTCTCCTAGCGTAGGATTTTCTAGAACACCTAATGTAGTGTAGGGTTCTCTCCTTTACGCATAAGCTGAGTCATGGTAAGATTAACCATAGAAACCCATGTGATTCAGTGTGTTACTGTAATCAAACAGAATTGATATTGGGAAAAAAAATTTCCAGGGTAGGATTTCTCTTGTCATAGAATTTCCAACATAATGCAGATAGGGTCTTCTTGTTCTTCTCTAGGCTTAGAGGAAATCAAGTTATCCTCAATGAAAACACTGATGAATTTGCTATGAGTTCATGGAAACTCATTCTTGTAATGCCGTTGGATCATTGATGAGACTAATTCAAAATCATAAATCTAGCATGACCGAGTCGTGCACGAATAGCAGTCATGGACATGTCCTGCTTTTTTACTCATCACTGTTGGCAGCATGAGTTCGATCTTGGAAAAGTGATTAACACTATACGGTTGATTGGACATGTCGTCAATACGTGGAGGAGAATAACGGTCATGAATGGTGATTTGTTTAAAATCGACGGTAGTCGACACATAATCGTATGGTACCATCCTTCTCCTTGTAGATTCTTCTGGAATGTATAGGAAGAATTTGGAATAATCAACTGGCTATGCGTAAAAGAATTAAGTGGTCGTGTCTTACTGACAGCTAGAAAATTTTAGCGACCATGGCTAACAACGCACATGCTTGTAAGCATAGATAAATTGTACAGATTTTCCCGATGGAAAATCAAGCTGAATGTATTCAGGAGCCTGAACATTACTGTACATAATTATGAATTATAGCATGGTGTGCTGTTCATAGTACATAATTAGGATAAAATTCATCTCATGTCTGTCCGAGGAAATGCTTTAGCAGCTTGGATCTCATCATTAAGCTACAGGAAAACCTTCGTATACGTGGGAATACGAAAGGCGTCCTTCATGGTCATGAATCATAAGAAATATGGTGAAAGAAATAAAAGTGACATCAGCAACGCGACAGTTCTTACTGACGCGCCGATAATGGTATTGAAATTCTTGTGGTCTAATTAACACATGGCACAACAGAATGGATATACCCTTGGAGGGTACCCTGAATTTCTTAGAAATGTTCCATAGTTAGACGTGAGTCATGTGTCTTGACTCATTTCTTGGAACTATAAGCATGACATATGTCTTGACTGGTGTCTTGACATGTGTCTTCAGGAGGTATACGTGTGACATGTGTCTTGACTGATGTCTTGACATGTGTCTTCAAAGGTATACGTGAGACATGTGTCTTGACTGATGTCTTGACATGTGTCTTCAAAGGTATACGTGAGGCATGTGTCTTGACTGATGTCTTGACATGTGTCTCGAGACGTAAAATAATAGAACTACAATATTAGGTTATTATGCCAGAATTGGCGGATCGGTTGGACTACTGATCATTTGTATGTCTGATCACGTCCGTGGCCGGAGCCTCGGTTGCGATTTCTAGGATAGTTTCTGTCATAGTAGTGGTTACTATCGTCCTTTTTGTCAGTTCCATGACGGTCATTCTCATGACCGTGATTCATGTAACTATTCAGCTGAGTGGCCGACTGGTACCGGTTTTCACTCATATGGCTGAAATGACAGCCGAATGACGTGTGATATGTAACTAAGAATTAGGGACAATGATTGATGGAAATTGTCTGATGGTGAAGCATCTTCTCGTCCAATTGCTTTGCTCCGACGCCTTTGTCTTCGTCTTGTAGGATCTCCAGGTTGTGAACAGCATCCGCATCTCATAGTGTCTCCGAACGTCAGCAGCATCAACCTTTAGTAACATCTCCAAGTTATGAGCGGCATCAGCAATTTGTAGAGTATCGGCAAGTGGAAATACGCACGTGGGATAAGGTACATGGAGTACACATGGAATGTACATGAAATGATCGGTATGGGGTCGATCATTTGTCATGAGTTAAGGGAAGTATACCGGTTAAACGGTTAGGAAAACCATCATGATAACCTGGCAGTATTAGCATAGACATCATTCTGGTTATAATGGAAACGTTAAAGTGTGGTTACACAAAATTCAACGATGATTTGCCTGACAGCATGATCAATGAAAACCAACCATGACTATCATGAAAGCATGATTCAATGAAATCTAACAATGTCTTGAAGGACAACGTAAATAACAAAAGAGGCGTAAGACGTAATCAACATGAAGACAAAATTATCATGAAGAAACATAAAACGATTTAACATGAAGGAGTGTATAACATAATCAGCATGAAACTGAGTTTAACCATGACAGTATGAAAACATACTTGACATAAAAACATAGTAATTTATGAGGGGACATGAAAAAAATTTTATGCCAATAAATCATGAGAAAAATTTTATGCATGAAAAACAGTGCATGAATGTATAATGTAGTTTATAAAAACCTTTATATGTGCGAGGGGATGCCTATGGGTCGGTCCCAAAACAAAAGACATAGCGAGGGGACGCCTATGGGTCGGTCCCAAAGTTAAAAGTTTCGATAAAAGCACATGCGACTAAATAGGGCCAGTCCTGTACCAACCATTACTTAGTCATAATCCCTGCAACAATGATACATGAAACATAAATAAATGAAACTCATCTGTTAAAACTTATCAGAAAAAAAAATTTATGTGACTAATTATGAACTATTGAGGTTCAGTCCACATAGTCACAGTTCACGAGGAACGTCATGCATGAAATAATGACACGTAACTAAATATGAATGACGGTTGTCCATCCATATTAGTACAACAATATCGATGAAAACATCAAGGTTAAAACCTCAAGGTGCTGAAAACATCATGGTTAAAACAACAATGCGCTGAAAACATAAATACGTAGAATATCAAACGTTGGCTTGGGAAGCTCCTGGTGACTACCCACTAGTCACAGGTCGAGTTTTAGAGCCTACAGGTCGAAGCCTTGTCTCTGATACCATAATTGTAACACCCCATTTTGATAATGGAATGTCACGCGTAACTATGGCGTGTCATCAAAGCATACAAGGATAAATGTCTAAAACATTACATGACCATAGGGTTAACCGGAATCAAACATCGGTTCCCAAACATAAGCCCAAAACATAATAAAGCAAAAGAAATGAATGAAAGACTAATCAAGCATAAGTATATGAAGGCAAAAAGGAAAAGAAGTCTCTGGCAGCTTCCATCCTATGCACGTCCTCCAAATGCTCGAGTCTTCCCTAGAGTACCTGCCGTTTTGGGGACATGGAAAGGAAAGTAACGACTGAGCAAAACGCTCAGTGCACAGATATAGACATAGTATGAATGACTAAGCATAATAAAGACTTAATAGCAGCGGAAATGTATAAGTCTTGGAAAACCTGGAACATGTTCATAAAACTGGTTTTATAGTTTGAAAAGCCTTATGTTTATCTTATGAAAACTGTTTAACATATTTTACCATTAGCCAGTATAGGTCATGAAAATCCATCGTGCATGAATACTTGGAGGGGTGACCTCATCATGCAAATTAGAGGGGCTGCCTCTAATTTAATATACTGGTTTTTTGGGTAGGAGGGATCAGCTCCTTGTGAAGGATGCAAGGCACACACCACATTCACCATGAAATCCTGACTGAAAACATGTAACTAGGATGCACCCATACGCCCCACATGATAAATATAATATAAATGGCCAAAAGCTGAAGGGACGCCACGAGCAATCACTCCGCCGTGGTGAAGTCATAACATCAGTGCCTCTAATGTTATGGTTATGGTACCTCCATAACTAGGTGAAACTGGTCATGCATGTATATGGCTATAGGTAATCTTAATTAAACATAAGCAATCAAACACGTAACTTATACTACGGGAAAACATTTGGCTGCATACGGGGAATCCTAATAAGGAAAGAATGTCCATACTGAAAGGACGGGAATCCGTACCTTATGTCCAGTGAACGAAGAAGATGAACTGAGCGGAATCCTACTTCCGTATCACTAGTGCTACATAAATACATACATGAATAAGTATCTGCTTACTAAATACGTAGCTGGTTTCGTGTCATGTCTTAGCTTATTTTATGGGTTCTTACCATGTTTTACTGTTTTAAAGCCTTAAACTGTGTTTATCTTATATTCTATTTAATCTAATTAAGTATTTCTGGTATTTCATGTATTATTATACTTACTGAGTAATAATAAGTAACTTTCCAAAAATAGCAGGTTTCCTAAAATAGAAAGTTACCAAAAATAGAAAGTTCCCAAAAATAGAAAGTTTCCAAAAATAGAAAGTTTCCAAAATAGAATTACTGCTTAAAATAGATAAGTTTCTAAAAATAGAAAGTTTCCATAAATAGATCAGCTTCCTTAATTAAATAAGTTTCCATAAATAGATTAGCTGCCTGAAATAAATAAGTTTCTAAAAATAGAAGGTTTCCATAAATAGATTAGCTGCCTTATTTAATTAAGTTTCTAAAAATAGAAAGTTTCCATAATTAGAAATAAGCTGGTTAAATAAGCTAAGTATATAAGCCTAAGTGTTTTCATGATTATTCTCTAAGTCATATGATATAATGTATAGTTTATTAATCATTTCATGTAATTAAAATAAACTATAGGTTAAAATATTTAATTAAAGTATAACATGTTTTTAATTAAATAAAGTTAAATACTTAGGTTAAAACATGTATTATTATTTATTAATAATATAACCTAAGTCATGTTAATTAATTAATTATAACCATGGTTTTTAAATAATTAATTAATTTATAAGTCTAAAATATGAAAATACTTAGGTTAATAATTTCATGATTATTAATAATTAAAATAACCTAAGTCATGTTATTAAATTAATCATGTCATGTTATTAATTTAATTTTTAACATAAGATCATAAAAAAAAATAAAAATAAACATACACCATGAACCGGATCTTGACTAAGAACCATGAACCGGACATGAAATCGACACCATACCCCGAACCACATCGGGGTTCCCCTTGTCTTGTTGCTACTGTGGGACCCACACCAACCAACCGGGACCATATGGTCTCGGTGGTGGTCGGATGGCCAAACCGAAACCCTCTCGGGTTCGGTGTAGGCTGCGGCCAAAACAAACACCCCTTAAAACAATACTTTTGATTTTATTAATTCCCAATTCATGTTAGATCTATGATCTAATTAGGTTTTAAAAAAAACATAACATGTTCTTAATTCATAAAAGATCAAATCAAAAGAAAAAGGTTTAAAAGGATTTACCGAATACGTGGATCTAAAGAACGAGGAACAAACACGAACACCAACAAAAAGTCCAAGATCCAAGATCAACAAACACCCCTTTTGGTGTGTTTGAAGGTGGCGGCCAAAAAGAGAAAAAGAAGGAGGAAGAGGATTTTAGGTTTTCTGTAAAATTCTTCTGTAGAAAAAAATGAGTAGTGTAAATTCCTTAACCTCCTTTTAGTGAAAAATTGATGGGCTAAGCCCATCCCCCCTCCCTAATTTCGTGGTAATGGGGCCCACAAGGGGTAACCCGAATGTTTTTCCGTGTCTAAAATATTGGTGTGTTCTCATGTGTTCTCGTGTTCGTGTTTTACGTGTTTTAATTAGTTATCGATCGTGACTTAATATATTTATTCGTGTTCGTAATAAATATATATACGTAATTAATATTAGCCCGTGATTTAATTACGTTCCTGATTTCATGATCGCATGTTCGTGATTAATTATTGTTCAAATAATTATTGCGTGTTCGTGCGTAATGAATACTTATCGTGTTCTAACACGTACGTAATACGTAAAATCCTAACACGTAAACGTAATCGTACTATAAAAGGAAAGTTTTAATCTAGTACGTACGATCTTAAGGGTACTATTCATGGTAAAAGCATGCGGGTTTTACAGTTCGTGTTTGTTCATCCTTGTTTAGATCCACGCATTCGGTAATTCTTTTAACCCTTTTCTTTTGATTTGATCTTGTAAATAATTAAGAACATGATGTGTTTTTTTAAAAACCTAATTAAAACATAGATCTAACATGAAAATGGTTTTGGAATAAATCAAAAAGGGTGTTTTAGGGGTGTTTGTTTTTGGCCGGCGCCTAAACCGAACCCCAAGGGGGGTCTCGGTTTGGCTAATCGACCACCACCGAGACCATATGGTCCTGGTTGGTTGGTGTGGGTCCCACGGCAGCAGCAAGACAAGGGGAACCCCGAAGTGGTTCGGGGTATGGTGTTGATTTCATGTCCGGTTCATGGTTCTTAGTTAAGATCCAGTTCACGGTGTATGTTAAGATTATTATTTTTTATATAATCATACTTTAATATTAAATTAATAAACATTACATGATTAATTTAATAACATGACTTAGGTTATAATAATTATTAAAATCATGAAATTATTAACCTAAGTATTTTATATTTTTAGACTTATAATTAATTAATTATTTAAAAACCATGGTTATAATTAATTAATTAACATGACTTAGGTTATATTATTAATAAATAATAGTACATGTTTTAACCTAAGTATTTAACTTTATTTAATTAAAAACATGATATACTTTAATTAAATATTTTAACCTATAGTTTATTTTTAATTACATGAAATAATTAATAAACTATACATTATATCATATGACTTAGAAAATAATCATGAAAACACTTAGGCTTATATACTTAGCTTATTTAACCAGCTTATATCTAATTATGGAAACTTTCTATTTTTAGAAACTTTTTTAAATAAGGCAGCTAATCTATTTATGGAAACTTTCTATTTTTAGAAACTTATTTATTTCAGGCAGCTAATCTATTTATGGAAACTTATTTAATTAAGCCAGCTGATCTATTTATGGAAACTTTCTGTTTTTAGAAACTTATCTATTTTAAGTAGTAATTCTATTTTTGGAAACTTTCTATTTTTGGAAACTTTCTATTTTGGAAACTTTCTATTTTTGGTAACTTTCTATTTTTAGAAACTTTCTATTTTAGGAAACCTGCTATTTTTGGAAAGTTACTTATTATTACACAGTAAGTATAATAATACATGAATTACCAGAAATACTTAATCTATTTAAATGGAATATAAGATAAACACAGTTTAAGGCTTAAAACAGTAAAACATGATAAGAACATGTAAAATAAGCTAAGACATGACATAAAATCAGTTACGTATTAGTAAGCAGATACTTATTCATGTATATATTTATGTAGCATTAGTGATACGGAAGTAGGATTCCTCTCAGTTCGTCTTCTTCATTCACTGCCACTGGACATAAGGTACGGATTCCCGTCCTTTCAGTATGGACATTCTTTCCTTATTAGGATTTCCCCGTATGCAGCCAAATGTTTTTCGGTAGTATAAGTTATGTGTTTGAATTGCTTATGTTTAATTTAGAATACCTATAGCCATATACATGCATGACCAGTTTCACCTAGTTATGGAGGTACCATAACCATAACATTAGAGGCACTGATGTTATGACTTCACCACGGTGGAGTGATTGCTCGTGGCGTCCCTTCAGCATTTGGCCATATTTTTATATTATCATATGGGGCGTATGGGTGCATCCTAGTTACATGTTTTTAGTCAGGACTTCATGGTGAATGTGGTGTGTGCCTTGCATCCTTCACAAGGAGTTGATCCCTCCTACCCAAAACCAGTATATTAAATTAGAGTCAGCCCCTCTAATTTGCATGATGAGGTCACCCCTCCAAGTATTCATGCACGGTGGATTTTCATGACCTATATTGGCTAATGGTAAAATATGATAAACAGTTTTTACAAGATAAACATAAGGCTTTTCAAACTATAAAACCAGTTTTATCAAGACTTAACCAGGTTACTCGGGACTTAGTTTCTTTCGCTGTTATATGTTATATGCTTATCCTATTCATGATTTATTGTACATCCGTGCACTGAGCGTATTGCTCAGCCGTTTTCCTTTTCTATGTTCCCAAAACGGCAGGTACTCAGGGACGCTCGTAGACTTTAGGCGTACGTGCATATGGACTGGAAGCTTTCTAGCCTTTCTTTACTTTATGCATTATCTTTCCTTTAATACATTTGCTATGGACATTGTTTAGTCCTTTCCTTTACTATACTTATGTTTGTGTGTGATGAGCTTACTTTTCGACTACCGATGTTTGATTCCGGTATTTTCCTTTTATGGTCATGTAATGTTTAGACATTTTTCCTTGTATGCTTTGATGACACGCCATAATTATGTGTGACATTTCCATTATCAAAATGGGGTGTTACAGTTATGGTATCAGAGCCAAGGCTTCGACCTGTAGGCTCTCAAATATGACCTGTGATTAGTGGGTAGTCACTATGGTCTTCCTAGAACTGACAGTTGTTTTCATGCATTCATCATTTTTACGCATACATATATATGTCATTGTCGCAGATTTATGACTAAGTAATGGTTGGTACAGGACTGGCCTTATTTAGTCGCATGTGTTTTATCGAAACTTTTAAATTTGGGACCGACCCATAGGTGTCCCCTCGCCATGTCTTTTGTTTTGGGTGAACTGACCATTGGCGTTCATTCTCGAGCATATAAAAGTTTTCATAAAACTGTATCATGCATTCATACACAAAATTTTCTTGCATAAAATATTTCTCTTGAAATTTTGGTATAATTGTTTTTCATGTATATATATATATTTTATGTTTTGATCTGTTTAATCATATGTTTTATGTTATATTGTCAGATGGTTCTCACACGCGAACATGAACTGCTCAATGCTGCAATTCAAGCTGCTATGCAAGCTTTGCTTCCTCAACTGAGGAACGACATCAGGACTGAAGTTCAAGCTGCCAACAATCAGCAGCATAATCAGGTACCTCCTCCTCCTCCTCCAGTGACATTAGCAGTATGGCTGGAGAGATTCAACAAGCTCCGTCCTCGAGCTTTTGAGAAGACAGATAGCCCCAGTGATGCTGAAAGCTGGTTGGCTCACATCGAGAAGATTTTCAATGCTATGGGTTGTGACCCCGCATACAAGGCGAGGTTGGCATGCTATCGGTTCGAAGGCGATGTGCTAAATTGGTGGTTAGCATTGATGCAGTCTGAGGGTGGTGACGAGTGGGTTGCTGGTTTGACTTGGGCTCAGTTCAAGGACAGGGTGATGGAGCAGTTCTTTCCCAAGGCTGAGCAAGACAAGCTCAAGAGAGAGTACCATGGGATCCGACAAAGAGCTGGGGAGAATAGCAACGAGTTTATGCAGCGCTTTCTTCGCTTAGCTGGTTTCCTTGGTGCGGCAGCAGGTACTCCGGAAGAGCAGGCACACCACTTTAGGTGGGCTCTTCGCACATCATTCACGAACAATCTGGTGTGTGCTACGTTCAACACTGTAGCATAAGTGGCCAATGCAGCACGTAAGCTGGAGATGCTGCAAGAGAGAGGTGAGTTCGGGGAAGCTGAGAGACCCGACAAGAGGTAAACATTCGTATTCAAGCGGTGATCAACCCGTATTCTTTCCATATATGTCAATTATTCATCTCTTTAAATGTATCTTCCAGGCAGAAAACTGGGGACCGGTCTCAGCCGGCTACTCAGCAGCAGCCTCATCAGCCCAAGGGAAACGGTCATACTAACGACCGTTCTGCTACGGATAGGCATGGCGGTAATGATAATTACCGTAACAACACTGGACACTCCAACAGCAGCAGGTCCTAATACTTACGCATTTCCTTATGATTTCATGTTATAACTCATATTCTGACACTTTAGCAAAACTTGTACCAGGAACCATGGAAACGGTAGGGACCAGAACCAGAGAGGTTCACAGCCTAGCCGTCCAGCTATCACTGGTATTCAATCTTACGATATTCCGCATTGTCCTTCGTACCCTATTATCATGTCTTATGTAAAATGTTTTATCAGGTTCCCAGCCAGCCAGAGCACCTGCTGGAGGATTTACTCATCCTCTTTGCTCTACTTGCCACCGTAGGCACCCAGGGCCATGTCGCCGTAACACTGACGCATGCTTCAAGTGTGGTCTTCCTGGCCATATCATGAAGGATTTCCGTAAGGGTGAGATGGAGGGTACATCCGGACATGCTGATTCCAAGCCGCCTCCTACTACCGGGTGTGTCTACACGACATCTCGAGACCAGGCCAACAAGTCTACAGGTACCATCACTGGAATCTTGTATATGTATGGTCAAGCTGCATGTGTTCTTTTCGATACGGGTGCTACTCACTCGGTTATTTCTACTGCTTATGCTAAGAACATTAGGATGCTCCCCATGCCACTAGAAAATAGGCTTACTATTTCCACGCCTTTGAGGGACTCTGTATTAATCACCCATGTATACAATAGTCTTCCCCTAGAATTTGACGATAAGGTTCGACCTGTTGACGCACTTCCGCTAGACATGAATTACTTCGACATGATTTTGAGCATGGATTGGATATCCAAGCATCATGCTACCATAGACTGACATTCATATCGAGTTATCTTCGGTGATGTTAATGCACCAGAGTACATTCATAACGGGTTCATACCCGGACGGTCAATAAAAATCATATCTACCCTGCAAGCGCGTGCACTACTGTCACATGGCTGCGAGGGTTATCTAGCTACAGTTCACGACATGGATGCTGAATCTCCATCAATTCAGGATCAACCAATAGTGTCGGAATTCCAAGATGTTTTTCTAGCAGAACTTACGGGCATACCACCTGCACGAGAAGTGAAATTCAGTATCGAGCTTATTCCAGGAGCTGAACCAATATCCAAGGCTCATTATCGCATGGCTCCCATAGAGCTGAAGGATCAAGAGCAGGAACTTCTTGAACGAGGTTTCATTCGACCGAGCGCATCTCCATGGGGCGCACCGGTCTTGTTTGTTAAGAAGAAGGACGGCAGTATGCGTCTTTGCATAGACTATCGTGAGCTCAACAAGATTACTATCCGGAATAGATATCCACTGCCACGTATAGACGATCTGTTTGACCAACTCCAAGGGGCCAAACACTTCTCCAAGATTGATCTTAGGTCAGGCTATCATCAGCTACGGGTCAAGGAGCAGGATATCGCTAAGACTGCTTTTCGTACCCGCTATGGCCACTACGAGTTTGTAGTTATGCCATTTGGCCTGACAAATGCTCCAACAGTGTTCATGGATTTGATCAACAGAATCTTCCATGAATTTCTGGACAAGTTCGTCATTGTCTTCATCGATGACATCCTGATATTCTCAAAGTCCAAGGAGGAACACGAAGACCATCTTCGTACATTACTACAGATTCTTCGCCAGAAGCAGCTGTATGCTAAATTCTCCAAGTGTGAGTTCTGGTTAGACAAGGTGGCATTCTTAGGTCACATTAATGAATCACTATAAATCCAGCGAAGGTTGAGGCCATTACTAAGTGGCCAAGTCCGACATCAGCGACGGAAGTCCGCAGTTTCTTAGGCTTAGCTGGCTATTACCGTAGGTTTGTGGAGAACTTTTCCCGCTTAGCACTACCATTGACCAAACTGATGCGGAAAGGGGAGAAATTCGTCTGGACTAAAGAACGAGAGAAGAGCTTTGAAGACCTGAAGCAGAAGCTAGTATATGCACCTATTCTTACTCTCCCATCTGGTACGGGTGGATTTCAAATCTACAGCGATGCATCGGGGAAGCGACTTGGCTGTGTTCTCATGCAACATGGGAAAGTGATCTGTACGCTTTACGACAGCTTAAGCCTTATGAAGAAAATTAACCCACGCATGACCTGGAACTTGCTGCAGTTGTGTTTTCATTGAAGATATGGAGGCACTACTTATATGGAGAATCATGTGACATTTTCACAGACCACAAGAGCTTGAAGTATAACTTCACTCAGCGTGAATTGAACATGAGGTAGAGGAGATGGTTAGAGCTGTTGAAGGAGTATGACATTAATCTACAGTATCATCCCGGAAAGGCAAATGTAGTAGCAGATGCTCTTAGCAGGAAGTCCGGAATGATCAGCGACATTAAAATTGAGGAGGAAGTCATAAGAGACTTGGAGCGACTAGACATCGAAATCATGGTACGTGGACAGCACGGTTACTAGGCTAATCTTAGAGTAGAACCCGAGTTACTCTCTAAGATCAAGGAAGCTCATAAAGATGATGGAGAAATCTGGGCGATAGTACAGAATTTGGAGAAACAGACAGAATTCAGAGTAGATGCAGATGGTATCGTATGGCAGGGCACAAGACTTTGTGTTCCTGATAACCAAGGACTCCAGGAAGCCTTATTAGCTGAAGCTCATATCTCCCCATTCTCTATACATCCTGGTTCGACTAAGATGTACCATGACATCAAGCAGTACTTTTGGTGGAGTGGTATGAAACAGGATGTTGCTACTTACGTCTCCAAATGTCTTACCTGCAAGCAGGTTAAGATCGAGCATCAACGATCTGGCGGTCTCCATCAACCGTTAGATATTCCAGAGTGGAAGTGGGACAAAATCACCATGGATTTTGTTACTTGTCTTCCGCCTACCAAGAGGAAGCACGATGCTATTTGGGTTATCGTTGATCGACTTACCAAATCAGCTCATTTCTTACCGATCCGCAAGGAAGATCCGGTAAGTAAACTCGCCGATACGTATAGAAGAGAGATCATGAGACTCCATGGTGCACCATCCAGCATCGTCTCAGACAGAGATCCTCGATTCACTTCACGCTTTTGGAAGAGTCTGCAGAAAGCTTGGGGTACACAACTTAAGCTTAGCACGACTTTTCATCCTCAAACGGACGGACAGTCGGAACGAACCATTCAAACATTGGAAGATATGTTGAGGTCATGTGCGTTGGAATGGACGGGTGATTGGGACGATTACATCTGTTTGGTGGAGTTTGCATACAACAACAGTTGGCACGCAAGTATCAAGTGTGCTCCTTTCGAGATGTTGTATGGCAGAAAGTGTCGCGCCCCAATCTGCTGGGATCAGGTTGGCGAGCGAACACTTGAAGGACCAGAAATCATAGAGATGACCAATGAAAAAATCGCATTAGCTAAACAGAAACTTCAGGAAGCACGGTCACGTCAGAAAAGTTACACCGATAAGCATCGTATGGACATACATTTTAATGTGGGAGATCACGTCTTCCTTAAGGTTTCGCCGGCATGTGGTGTTAGACGCTTCGGGATTAAAGGGAAGCTCAGTCCTCGTTTCATCGGACCATTTGATATCATTGAACGAGTCGGTGAAGTATCTTACCGATTGGCGTTACCTTCGCAGCTTTCACATGTGCACAATGTGTTTCATGTGTCCTTACTCAGAGGGTACCAATATCATCCCCTTCACATGGTTCAGTATCCACTGGAACAGATACGTGAAGATCTCACTTTTATAGAAGAACCCGAACGAGTTCTTGACAGACAAGAACGAGTCATGAGAAGGAAGACGATTCCATTCGTCAAAATCCTATGGAGGGATCATACCGAGCGGGAAGCCACTTGGGAAACAGAGGAGTCTATCCGGGCTTCTTACCCTCATTTCATATTTTGAATTCGGGTATGTTCTTCTTTTCCAGTTTACTTTATCTATAATTCGGGGACAAATTATTCTTTTTAGGGGGAAGAGTTGTAAAACCCGCATGCTTTTACCATGAATAGTACCCTTAAGATCGTACGTACTAGATTAAAACTTTCCTATTATAGCATGATTACGATTACGTGTTAGGATTTTACGTATTACGTACGTGTTAGAACACGATAAGTATTTACTACGCACGAGCACGCAATAATTATTTGACAATAATTAATCACGAACATGCGATCATGAAATCATGAACGTAATTAAATCACGAACTATTATTAATTACGTATATATATTTATTACGAGCGTAAATATATATATATTAGGTCACGATAATTACTTAACGAGAACACATTAAACGCGAACACAAATAATCACGAACGAGTAATTAAACAACGAGACACGGAAAACGGTACGGGTACCCCATGTGGGGCCCCCTACCCGCGGCACCAAGGGAGAAATAGGCCAAGCGCATCTCAAAATTTACTAAAGAAGGGTAAAAGGAAAAGTCACTACTCATTTTTCACTTTACAGAATATTTTTACAAAACCTAAAAAAGTTCTTCCTTCTCTTTTTTTTTTCTTTTGGCCGCCACCCATAAACACACCAAAGGGGTGTTTATTTGATCTTTGATCTTGGTTTTGGTGCAAGTGTTCGTGTTTGTTCATCCTTGTTTAGATCCACGCATTCGGTAATTCTTTTAACCCTTTTCTTTTGATTTGATCTTGTAAATAATTAAGAACATGATGTGTTTTTTTTAAAAAGCTAATTAAAACATAGATCTAACATGAAATTGGTTTTGGATTAAATCAAAAAGGGTGTTTTAGGGGTGTTTGTTTTTGGTCGGCGCCTAAACTGAACCCCAAGGGGGGTCTCGGTTTGGCTACTCGACCACCACCGAGACCATATGGTCCCGGTTGGTTGGTGTGGGTCCCACGGCAGCAGCAAGACAAGGGGAACCCCGAAGTGGTTCGGGGTATGGTGTCGATTTCATGTCCGGTTCATGGTTCTTAGTCAAGATCCGGTTCACGTTTTATGTTAAGATTATTATTTTTTATATAATCATATGTTAATATTAAATTAATAAACATGACATGATTAATTTAATAACATGACTTAGGTTATAATAATTATTAAAATCATGAAATTATTAACCTAAGTATTTTATATTTTTAGACTTATAATTAATTAATTAATTAAAAACCATCGTTATAATTAATTAATTAACACGACTTAGGTTATATTATTAATAAATAATAATACATGTTTTAACCTAAGTATTTAACTTTATTTAATTAAAAACATGATATACTTTAATTAAATATTTTAACCTATAGTTTATTTTTAATTACATGAAATAATTAATAAACTATACATTATATCATATGACTTAGAAAATAATCATGAAAACACTTAGGCTTATATACTTAGCTTATTTAACCAGCTTATATCTAATTATGGAAACTTTCTATTTTTAGAAACTTATTTAAATAAGGAAACTAATCTATTTATGGAAACTTTCTATTTTTAGAAACTTATTTATTTCAGGCAGCTAATCTATTTATGGGAACTTATTTAATTAAGGCAGCTGATCTATTTATGGAAACTTTCTATTTTTAGAAACTTATCTATTTTAAGCAGTAATTCTATTTTTGGAAACTTTCTATTTTTGGAAACTTTCTATTTTTGGAATCTTTCTATTTTTGGAAACTTTCTATTTTGGAAACTTTCTATTTTTGGTAACTTTCTATTTTTGGAAACTTTCTATTTTAGGAAACCTGCTATTTTTGGAAAGTTACTTATTATTACACAGTAAGTATAATAATACATGAATTACCAGAAATACTTAATCAGAATAAATGAAATATAAGATAAACACAATTTAAGGCTTAAAACAGTAAAACATGATAATAACATGTAAAATAAGCTAAGACATGACATAAAATCAGTTACGTATTAGTAAGCAGATACTTATTCATGTATGTATTTATGTAGCATTAGTGATACGGAAGTAGGATTCCTCTCAGTTCGTCTTCTTCGTTCACTGGACATAAGGTACGGATTCCCGTCCTTTCAGTATGGACATTCTTTCCTTATTAGGATTTCCCCGTATGCAGCCAAATATTTTCCCGTAGTATAATTTATGTGTTTGAATTGCTTATGTTTAATTTAGAATACCTATAGCCATATACATGCATGACCGGTTTCACCTAGTTATGGAGGTACCATAACCAAAACATTAGAGGCACTGATGTTATGACTTCACCACGGCGGAGTGATTGCTCGTGGCGTCCCTTCAGCTTTTGGCCATATTTTTATATTTATCATGTGGGGCGTATGGGTGCATCCTAGTTACATGTTTTCAGTCAGGACTTCATGGTGAATGTGGTGTGTGCCTTGCATCCTTCACAAGGAGTTGATCCCTCCTACCCAAAACCAGTATATTAAATTAGAGGCAGCCCCTCTAATTTGCATGATGAGGTCACCCCTCTAAGTATTCATGCACGGTGGATTTTCATGACCTATATTGGCTAATGGTAAAATATGATAAACAGTTTTTACAAGATAAACATAAGGCTTTTCAAACTATAAAACCAGTTTTATTAAGACTTAACCAGGCTACTCGGGACTTAGTTTCTTCCGATGTTATATGTTATATGCTTATCCTATTCATGCTTTATTGTACATCCGTGCACTGAGCGTATTTCTCAGCCGTTTTCCTTTTCTATGTTCCCAAAACGGCAGGTACTCAGGGACGCTCGTAGACTTTAAGCGTACGTGCATATGGACTGGAAGCTTTCTAGCCTTTCTTTACTTTATGCATTATCTTTCCTTTAGTACATTTGCTATGGACATTGTTTAGTCCTTTCCTTTACTATACTTATGTTTGTGTGTGATGAGCTTACTTTTGGACTATCGATGTTTGATTCCGGTATTTTCCTTTTATGGTCATTTAATGTTTAGACATTTTTCCTTGTATGCTTTGATGACACGCCATTATTACGTGTGACATTTCCATTATCAAAATGGGGTGTTACACCGGTTCTTTGTGCGACTTCGTTTCCCGTGTTCGTTTTTGCTTGATTCTTGTGATCTTTTGTTGATTTCACGATATCCATACCTAAAATACACAATGAACAAACACAAGCATATTTTTTGGTATTTTAATGATATTTTAAGCGTTTTAAGCCCGATTTGGACGATGAGACTATGTATAATGACAGTCTCATCACTCCCCCATATTAAACCAGTGGTGTGCCCTCACGTAATGCTAGAATTAAGTATCATAGCACTTACAAAATTCATTTTAGAAGACATTTATTGAAAACGTAAACTTAAATAAACTACTACACGTGTTTTAGACATAATGTATCGTTTTCATCACGATTAAGTGACTTTTAGGGTCAAAAAATAAGAACACGTGAATGCCTCATAGAGATAAGTTCGTCACCCTCGATTTTCACTCGATTCCATGCTAAGCGTGTAACGAGATCATTGTCATTATAAGTTAGCAACACAATCATATCTCATGAGTGTTAATTACATACCTAAACTCCCTTATTCCTAATCGGTATCTCTTACATTTTATTTTTGTCCTAATGATCACAAGGATACATCATTGACTTATACGTGAATAGAGATTAGGTCCAAAAATAAAGTCTTAACAGTGTAACTAAAATCATCGAGTTAATAATTCACCTTAATAGACAACAATGTAAAAAAATCAAGTCCACAAGAAGGATCGATAAAAATGGTTTTATAACGGTTTTAAACATGAGACTTATTACCAATACTTTTATACGCCCCCTAACAGATGGGCCTTATTATCATAGGTTTAACTCCATCTTTTATTCAACTCCACCATGGAGCTTTTATTATGACTTTGGTCTTGCCTTGCCTTTTATTTAACCTCGCCATGAGGTGTTTAATATGGCCAAATACGTATATTCTCACGCTAACGTGAATTTTGGATCTTTAAAGCTTCAAAGATTAAGGCTTAATCACTTTTAATTTTCGCCTAGATTTTTCGGCCTTGTGAGCTTCGAATATTTTCTTAATTTAGGTGAGCACTTGAAAGCTTATTATTGGGTGAAGCTTTCGATTATTCAGGTTGCCAATACTTCAAAACCGTGACGCTGGCGATACCTTAATGTTTTCCTAATTTAATTACATGGAAGCTACTAAAACAAATTAGGAACCAACAATAGTGACTAAACCGCTAAATCAATATTTATTAACAATTTATTATAAAAGCGTAGGGAGAATAAGCTAATAATTACTACACTTGAGATCGTGAAAGATTACGTAACTTATAAGTAACTCTATCATTTCTCGTCCTCATTTAAGAGACTTAGCCTAAAAAGCTAAGGAATCGAAGCTAAGTGCTCAACACGCACGGTCGAGTCAAAAATTACTCTTATTCTCACCATCGGAAAACCTACATTCGTGTCTTAAACACTTATGAAAAACAAGGAAAATTTTAAAATTTGGCCATTTTTAGCCTTATTTTGCAACAAAACGATAACAAAAAGATGAAAATTGGATTGCGTGGTGACGTAAGCAAGGTGAAGTATCTACTCACCCCCCCATACTAAAACTAAACATTATCCTCAATGTTTCGAGTCTAGGGGTGAAAACACCCCCATACTAGAGACGAAGTCGAATGCTTAATCTCGAGCATGGAAAGGGTAAAACGAATAACCTAAAAGCTGTTTATGAATTATGCTAATAAGATAAACGTTAGAACATAAAAGGGTATCATTGGATATCGGAATCTCCAAAGGCAATGATCGAAGCTCGAGTGATACGTAAAACTAACATGAGAGGCTTCAATGATGACGATGAACCTAATGAATCACAATCGCAAACAACCACGAAACAAAGGTTGGAAGAGCACAAGTCCCCTCGTTACACTATTAGAAAAACGATAATATTTACAAGGATAAGCATGAGAATCCCCCACGAGGCACCTTGTTTTTGATAACCGAGTCAAAAGCTCGACTCGAATCCCCATAAATGTGATCATTTAGGGATAATCATGGTTTGGTCATTTTTGGTGGAGCTTACATGATAAACAATGCCCAAAAGTACATTGAGTACTTTTAAAAACCCGATAAATGTATACCGGGGTCAAAGATAACGTCTTTGTTTTCGGATGAAAGACGAAACAACGCTACTCCAACACGAACTAGAAACCCAAAGGGGTAGAAGAAAAGAGATGAGAAATAGAAAGGTGGGGAAATGGTTTAGTCAAACTTATGAGTTACTCAAGGTAGACTCACGCCAAGCAAATAGATATGATTTCCATTTATTTCATCGGTGGAAGACCGAGATTTCCCTTTACAAGCAATTCCGGGATCGTAAATCTCGTCCTCCGTGGAGAAATAGAGGGAACATAAGGGGCTTCCCCCACACTAGATCCACACCAACCATCGTTAAAAGTAGTAGACGGGGTGGTAGCACTCAAAACAAGATGTGATGACGGAGTTAAACATGTAGAAAAATCTTTTAATTCAATTTTAAAATCTTTTCCTTTTTCATCGTTTAAAACTCTTTATGAAAACCCGATTTTATGATGTCAAAAATATATTTGGCGTTTCTAATTTAAAATTGGTCACGCTAAAAATCTTCACATTTAAGTCGCGGTTAGGGGGTGGTGGATTGTATAAGTTCTCAAAACGTCGATGAACAAAGAACACCGCCCCCTCGCAGTCAACATATTCATCATCCTCATGAACGTCTATCTATTCAATTTCTTCATCTATAGGCTTGTCAAATCACGGTTTGTCATTCCCCTCACGTAAGATTTTAGAAACTCTCTCGAAGAGATCACGATCAAGCACAAAACCATCATTCATTTGTGGGGATCGTTGATAAGTTAGATCCTCAAGAATGTGGTAAACGTCATTCTCATTTGAGGAGTATTTATTAGGTAACTCCTTGAGAATGGGAATTTTGATGGTCACATGAGTTGGTTCGTCATCGAAAATAAGACGTTCCAACTCATTAAGTTCATCGTCGATCTTGGAAAAATCAACCTCACTCGTAGGTGGGAGTGGAGGCAAAAGAGCTAGCTCTCGTTCGATAATTTCCTCAATCTCGGGATCGAACTCATAATCATCGTACTTCACATATGAAGAGGTCTTTTTGGGAGAACCCTCAAAAATGGCATGTGGATTTCGAAGTACGTGATCAATCTCGGAAAAATCGCCATCGTCATCATCAAAGAAAGAGTCGATGTGAGCACTCACAACCATGGTCTTACAAGTCGAATGACTATGCTTAGGTGACTTTTCTAAAACGAGAGGATCGATGTCGATGAAACCTTTAGCCTCAACGGGTGTTGGGCTAGGAAATGGAGGCACTTCGATGGAGTCAGAAGTTGAAGCCTCAAAGACGTGGTCCTTCGAAGGTGGTGAAGACGAGTCCATTTTGGTCATTGTCGTGATGGCACTAACGTCGCCCTTCGGAATTGGTGTTTCACTTGTTTCGCCAAATACATCCCAAAGTGATTTTTCATCCATAAATTTACGAATAACCTTTTGAATTAAGTAAACGTATTCTTTATCATTAAAATCATCATCTTTAAAACCGTTCTTCTTAATTTTTTCAAAACATGCATCAAGCCTCATATTTTCCGCCAAAGTTAACATTTTGAAATCATTAGAATTTGAAACATTAGGTTTTGAAACCTCGGTTTTTTTCATGATCATTAGACATTTAGGATTTATTTGCGAAAAAGTCCATTTTATCTACCCCATATCTCATAGTAAGTCTCCCCTCGTGAACGTCGATTACGGTTCGAGTCGTCGATAAAAATGGTCGGCCTAATATAATGGGACATTTAGGGTCGCACTCGTAATCGGATATGACGAAATCCGCAGGAAAAAAAACTTTCCAACTTTAACATAGACATCCTCGGCTATTCCAATTGGTATAAGTGGTGTACAATTTGCAAGCTCGATAGTCATGTTCGTGGGGGTAAGTGAAGGAAATCTCATCAATTTCTAAAGAAAATGAGGCATGAGATTGATGCTAGCACCTAAATCGCCAAGGGCTAAACATCCCTCAATCTCGGAAAAATCACAAGGTGGTAGAAATTGGCCCGGATCCTCTTCCTTTCTCGGCATATGCCTTTTGGGTTTTTTAAGAAGGATCGATTCACAAGTTTCTTTAAGGGTTACTTTGGTAAGGTCGATAAAGCTCTCTTTTTGAACCGTGGATGGAATTTGAGGTACACGAGGGTGTGCACTCTTTTCCTTGGTCGCCAGGTTCAACCCATCGACTTTAGAACAAGAAGGCGTCTTAGAAGTCGAGGGTTGAGAAGAAGGAACAACACGAAATCCATCAAGAGTAGGGGTAATCACACGACTTTTCTCACGAGACGAGGCGACTTTACATTGTTCCTTCGGATTTGCAATGCTGTCACTAGGTAACGAACTCGATGAAGCACCCGAGGCTTTGTTCATAATAGCCGAAAACATCTTTTTTATGTCAATTTGTCCTTGCTCAATCTTCGTGTTTTGAATTTTCAAAGTATTAGAAAAGTCATTTTTCAAAGTACCAATTTCTCCCTCTAATCGTCTCATATTAGCCTCAGTCTTTTTCATGTAATTTTGAAAATCGTTTGACGAACTATTTTGATTTGAATTAAAGTTACCTTGGTTTTGAATGTTTCTTTGAAAATTGTTTTGATTACCACTTGAAAAATTGTTTCCTTGATTGTTGTTGTTTGAATAATTCGAGTTTTGATTTTTGTCTCGATTTTGCCAATTCAAATTACGACCTTGATTATAACCTTGGTTTTGAAAATTCCCTTGTTGATTATTTCCTTGAAAATTGTTTCGGTTTTGATTAGAATTGTTGCCTTGGTTATAATTTCCTTGTGATGGACCCTCGTTATCTTGATTTTGAAAATTATTGTTTAACGCGTTAACACTTGACGTTTGGCCATCCGTAGCCGCATACTCGTAATAATTATGAGGTCCACCACAAAACGTATACGATGCCTCAACCGCTTTCACCGTAGCGGGAGCGTCTTTCTTTTGCATTTCGATGAGAAAAGACGTAAACACATTCGTCAACTTGTCGACTTTCGCATCAACTCTCTCAATGTCGCGATTAGAATTACTAACATTAGCGACATTGGCAACACTCGGTGCGTTGCGGAGTTGGTAAACCTTGGATCGATTCTCGATAATCATTAATACATCTTTCGGAGTCTTACACAAAAAGTTGCCAACGGCGGCGGAATTCAACGAATCTTGTTCTTGAAAACTAAGACCGTTGTAAAACGTATCGATTTAGTGCAACTCGGAAAATCCATGGTGAGGACATTTCCTAAGCAATTCCTTAAAACGATCCCACGCGTCTCTAAATGATTCATCTGGTTTTTGCTCAAATCTTGTAATCTCGTTTTTTAAAAACATCGTCTGGGACGGGGTGAAAAAATGATTAACGAACTTGGAAACGAGATCCTTCCACGTAATTATAGAATTAGGTGGCTCTTTCTCGTACCAATCCTTGGTGGCACCATCGAGCGAGTACGGAAAAAGCATAAGCTTGACGACATCGGTATCGACGTTCTTAAACTTGCTCGTGGCCAAAAGACGATCAAAATTCCGAATGTGATCGTGAGGATTATCCGCCTCACGACCTCGAAACTTCGTAGCTTGTATCAACGAAAGCATACCGTTCTTAATCTCAAAATTCTCCGCTTCGATAGAGGGAATTACGATCGCGTCTCCATAACCCTCAGTGGGCGCTTGGAGCAATTCCATCATCGAACGATTGTCGGCCATCTCGTCTACGGTCTCTTCAACAACGATATTAGGACGTCGGTTTCTAATTCTCGTCTACGTCGTCGATTCTTTCGATTACGATTGCGTCAATTCGAAGCGTCGCTAGAATTAGAATAATCCTTCGATCGAGTGCGCATGCACTAAGCGTAGAATGGGGGGGGGGGTAGCAAAGAAGATTCTTTTTGGGGTTTTTCGATTTTTCAATTTTTTTGGTTTTTGATTGTTTTTAATTTTTTTGGATTTTTGGTGTATTACGTAGACTTAAATCTACAAATCTCTCCTTGAATCGATTTCTCGATTAAAGAAGCCTCAAAAAATGAAAATGATCACGTGGAGTGAACGCCTTCGATGACTTTAGAACGTTGGTGGAACACCAAAACGTTCAAGAGGGTTTAATCTTGAAAATAAGCAAATATAATATACGTAGATAATACTTGGGCAGAAAACCCTCGATTAGCCCTCTTTCTCAAAACACGCACAAGCAAGCGGGGTAAACGAGGCGGCGCTAAACACTTAAGAGCCTTTTTCCCTTTGGTCGTTGATGAGACTGTATTTATACATAGTCTCATCGTCCAAATCGGGCTTAAAACACTTAAAATATCATCAAAATACCCAAAAATATGCTTGTGTTTGTTGCTTGTGTATTTTAGGTACGGATATTGAGAAAATGACAAAAGATCACAAGAATCATTCAAAAACGAACACGGGAAACGAAGCCGCACGATGAACCAAGCCCTAATGAAGAATTTTCCAAAGAAAACCCTTGAAGATTTGAAGAATCATGAAGATTGGTCCTCCAAGTTTGAAGAATTGACACTTTATACCCTTGTATCTTCATAATTACAAGTTTGGTCCCTAAAGTTTGTCAAAATTACAAAAAGGACCCTTAACTTTGAAGAATTGGCAAATTTAATCCCTCAACAAAACTAAATTGTCAATAATGGTCCTCCAAGAAGTCAACAAACAAGTCAAGGCCTTGAAGTATGAAGACATGTCAAAATCAGTCCTTGAAGAATGAAGAAATTACATGATTAGCCCTTGGAAAAAGTTTATATAAAGGTTGTGCCAAAAATGTAAACTTTCCAAAATTAAATACAAAGGGATGGAAGTTTGTTGCTATTTTATACAAAATGAAAGGAAGAAGAAACCTGAGGGGGAAAACCTGCCAGACAAACAAACTCAAACCCTCCACTCAGAAACTGTCACCTCACCCACTCACACCATTTAACCAATCACAAACCACCCCTTCACCACGTCACCTCTCCACTCACAATAATTGATTTAATTAATCAGTTTAACCCTTCCCTCCAAACACAAAATTTAAATAATTAAACTCCCAAACTGGATTAAACCCGTCCCTAATCCACCCTTAAACCCTAAATTTTTCCAGGAAGAACATCAATTAAACCAAAGGGTTTTTGGGTGATTCTTTCCAGATCCTTAATTAAACATCACCTAAACCTAAAACCATCCTTAAACCCCCATCACCATCACCCCACATGCTTGTGCAACCCTCCCCTGCCCCACTATTCACTCCCAAACAAAAGAGGACAGCAAGATCAACAACTCACAGCATTTTCGTGTTCCTAAAGACTAAATGGACGTCCAAGATCCTCTTTTCATTGCTAGCATCCCACAAAATGCCAAGATCATCACATGGTCTTTCAAAATTCAAAATCGTCCAAGGGTAGCTTGGGAAGTTTATATCATTAGGGTTTCTAGTTTCCATGCAGTTCTAGAATCACATTGTAGCCTCTATATAAAGGCACATAGGACTTAGCTTATTCTTGTTCTTGATTTTTCTCCTTTTTCACAAGCTTTGTAAATCCAGATTATTAAGGAATATAAATGGTTTAAGTGTTGTTGATGAGAAATATTGAGTTCCCTTTACATTTCAGTTGATTTAAGTTATAATTGTTTGAGTTTGGTTTGATTTTCAGCAAAAAGTTTTTAAGTTTCAAAGTTTCTGTTTCTTTTTCAAAGCTTTCTTATATATTAAATTTTCATACAAACCTGATACAATGGTGATTAAGTGTATTACTTTGATGGAGTTTGAGTTTGGGTATGTCCAAGACACCATGGCTTGTTCTGGTGTAGTGGGTACCCAAGCTTGAAAAGTCCATCTGTTTGGTCATTTTTAGCTTATCATATCTTTACCCACAAGCTAAAGCTCTCTTCTAGCTTAATCTATAAGCTAGGAGCAAGCCTTAAGCTTTTTACACAGCTTTTCCCTTTTCTCTCTTAGCAGGTTCAAAGAGAAACAATTTTTACCCATTTTGTTAAGTAAATCCTCATAAGCCCATCAACAAAGTTCTGCATAGGCCCCAGCCTATAGGGAGGTGGTTTTTCAGCCACTAAGGGTCCTGGATGTAGGACCCTTAAGGTAGTTATTGTTTCCTATTTCATTTTCTAGTTTTCTGAAATTTATGTGATTTTTGTGATTTTTCTTGAAAGGTGTTGTTTGTTTGTTTAAGTTGTCAGTAATTGCTCAAAATAGGGTTGTATGCATGCTAGAAGTGATTTGATTCAGTTTGGTTAAGTTTTAAGTTAGTTTGCTTTGTTAAATTTGGTTTCTGAATTTTTAAGGAGTGTTTGGATCTAGAGTTTAATCAGGATTAGTGTTGAGTTTTTGGGGTAAAACTTGTTTAGACATTACCCTTAGGTTGCTATTAGGTGCTAAGTGTGACTGGTTTTTAGTTTGGAAGTGTTTTGAAGCAAATTGCATGCTAAAAAGTTGAAAAGAAGCATAATCTGCCAAGTGATTTTTCTGCTTGATTTTGTTGGAATTTGTGCATCATATCTGAATCATTGCTAGATTATAGATTTGTTTAGGACTGTGTATGGTTTTTGTGTGATCTGGTACACTTGTATGAAAGATTTTGAGGGTTGAATTTCATTATCATGCTAAGTGCATCAGCATAATACTCATCAGAAACCTAAGCTACATCAGTAACTTTCATTGTGCTATTTGAGTTTGATCTTGTGTTGTACTTGCTTGATTTTGTGCATTTCTTGACTCCTTATACTCCAAAGAGTATAAGGGTGCCTTCTTATCCAACAATCATCCACAAAAAGCAAGGATCAAGACCTCTTGATCATTTATTCACAAGTGAAGAAACTTCACTTGTGTTCATCAGAAAGTTGTGCATAACTGGGCACGTTTTGGCTTTCCTAAGCCTTAATCTTTGTTATTTTGGGTTTGTGTTTGTGTTTTAGAAGTTAATTAAGTACCTGGATTAAGTTTTAAAAGTAAAAAAAAAAAAAAAAACTTTGTAAAAAGCTCACCTTGCCTGGGCTCGAACACGCGACCTTGCTTTCCAAGGACTAGCGTGTTAACCAGTGATCCAGATGGCTTTTTACGTTTATGTTTCATTTCATTACTTATTTAACTGGTGTTTGTTTTATAGCTTATTTGGATAACAGCTTTTAAATAAGCATTTTCTAGCTTATTTCTTGTAGCTTTTTCTTGATTAGCATTTTTCCTAGGATTGTACTAAGGTTTTTGACTTTTCTGAGCAAAAAGTAGATTTTTCCCTTTATTAATTAATTTTTTAGGATTATTTTAAGTTTTTATTTTAGAAAGTCATTAAAAAATAGTAAAAAGTAATTTAAAAATCTGGAAAAATAGTTTTTAGGATTTTAATCATATTTTTGAGGTTTACAGCTTTTTAAGTTTTCAATTTAGCTTAATTTTGATTTTATAGGATTTTAGAGTTTTTAAGCAACTTTAAAATTTAATATAAAATTATTAAATAGGTTTCAGAAAATTTGGATTGCATTTTTGTTTTAGTTATATTATTTAGGATTTTTGGTAATTTTTTAGAATTTATTTATAAACTTTTTATTTTTTTGAATATTTTAATATTATTTTATTATTAAAAATTGAAGTTTTATATTTTTTAGTTTTTACATTTTTCCTAGGTTAAGGACACTTAATTAGTAGTTTTGTCACTTTCCAAATATTTTTAGGACTTTTCAATTAATTTCTAGAATTAATTTAAGATTTAATTGATTTTAATAGTTTTTAAGTGTTTAAAAATAGTTTAATTTGGTTTTAAAATTTTTAAAAATAGTTTTTAGCTTAATTAGGTCATTTTTGAGGTTTACAAACTATTAGATCTTGTTTAGGGCTTTTTAATATTTAATTGTGATTTTTAGGGCTTTAATTAGCATTAAAAAGTCATTAATGAATTAATTAAAAGGTTTTAGCAAGTTTGGATTTTTTGTAAACTCTTAGAATATTATTGGGGATTTTTAGTAATTTTTAGGAATTTTTAGGTTAAAATTTTAATTTTGGCATTATTTACGGTTTTACGTGTTCGCCTTTTTCGTCGTAGTTTAATTCGTTTTCGTAACCGTCTTTCTCTTCTAATCCCATTTCTTTCTCAATCATATAATCACAAATATTAATCAATTCTTAACACAACGCACTTGCCTCCTCGAGAACGAACTCACTTAGGGTCATTCACACACGGTTTTCCTAAATCGTCGTGCACGCTTGCCCTACTTTGTGCATCCTTTTCCTAAAGGTGTACAAAACTCCAACATCATTTTGGCGCCGCTGCCGGGGAGGCGTGTTGTGTTTTGGTTGAACAATTGTTGTTTTTATATTAACCATAATTAGTATTTGTATTAGTAGCACTCTACTAATACGTATTATCGGTTTTTCGTTTTTTGTGAATACTATTACTATATTGTATACGTAGAACAATAAATTTACAAGTACTCCAAATACGTGAGAAATCACAACCTTGACTTGGGAGGTCATTACCCAATCATTGTATTCGAATCTCAAACCAAAGAAAAGGCAAAAATAGATAAATACTTTCGTGAAGCTCGATTTTGAGAAATATAAACTATAAGGTGGGTATAAGGCGGTTGTATTTCACGACCTAAAGGAAAAAGGCTCTTAAGTGCTTCGTGCCGCCTCGTTTCCTCCGCTTGCTTGTGCGTATTTTGATTTTGAAAGCTAATCGAGGGTTTTGCCGCCCAAAGTATTACTAAGTATCATATATATTTTCTTGGTTTCTATTGATTAAACCCTCTTGAACGATTTGGTGTTACACCATCGTTCTAAAGTCATCGAAGGCGTTCACTTCACGTGATCGTTTTCATTCCTTGAGGCTTCTTTAATCGAGAGATTTGATTAAGGAGGAGATTTGTAGATTTGTGTCTACTAATACATTCCAAAAATCCAAAAAAGTAAAAACAATCAAAAACCACAAAAAAATTGAAAAAGTAAAAACACCAAAAAGAATCTTCTTTGCTCGCCTTCTCGTTGTACGTGACGTTTATGCAAACTCGCTCTAAAGCAAGACGTGCTCGTAAACGAAGAAACAAATCAATCACTCCTACTAGTGAGGAGTCTCCTATTGACGAACCCATTGTAGTGAAAGAAGCACCCATGGCTAATCGAACTATGATGGAGTTGCTTCAAGCACCCACCGAGGGTTATGGAGAAGCGATTGTGATTCCCGCTATCCTTGCGGAGAATTTTGAGGTTAAGACGGGTTTATTGTCCATGATTCAAAACAACAAGTTTCGAGGTGACGAAAAGGACAACCCTCATAACCACATTCACCAATTTAATCATCTCACCGCCACTTGCAAGTTTAAGGACGTCTCAAACGACTCGATTAAGATGATGCTTTTTCCTTATTCTTTAGCGGGGCCCGCAAAAATTTGGTTAGAGAAAGAGCCACCCAATTCTATATTGACGTGGAAGGATCTCGTTTCAAAATTCGTGAACCAATTTTTTCCGCCCTCTAAGACTACGCACTTGAAAAACAAGATTTCAAAGTTTTCACAAGAGTATAATGAGAGTTTTTCAATGGCTTGGAATAGATTTAAGGAAATGTTGCACGAATATCCTCATCATGGTTTTTCCGACTTGCATCAAATTGACACGTTTTACAATGGCTTGAACGATCATGAGCGTGATTATCTTAATGCCGCCGCGGGTGGTAATTTTTTGTGTAAGACGGTCGAGGAGGCATTGTTAATCATTGAGAATAGGTCTAAGGTGTATAGTCCTCGTAGCACGTCGAGTGTTCGTAAGTCTTCGTCTTCGTCTTCGCCTTCATTGTCATACACCGTTGATGCTTGCCAAATCGAGGCTAATTTGGAGAACAAAATTTTTGATAAGTTGAAAGGATTGTTAATTGAGTTTAAAGTTGGCGAACAACCTGCTCCCGCTACGATTAAAGCGGTTGAGGTTTCTTGTATGTATTATGGTGGAGCTCACGATTATTCCGAGTGCATTACCAACGGTGGTAACACTTCGAGTGCCTTCGCAGCCGCGGGAACTTATAACCAAAACGGTCAAGTTCCTCGCACTAATCAATTGACTCCACCGGGTTTTCCACCAAATCAAAATGCTAACAATTATCGAAACAATTAAGTTGGTTACCAAAGCAATCAAAGGAACAATTTTAAGGGTAATAACAACTATGGAAATCAAGGAACTAGTAGCCAATTGCAAAATCAAAATCAAAACCGTAATTTTCAAAACACAAGTCAAGGTCTTCAAAATGTTTACACAAAAGAACTTCCAATGGACTTTTTGAATTACGCCACGGCAAATGATAAGATTTTGGAAAACATACAAGAGCAATTGGCTAGTCAAGCTAGGGACACGGCTAAAAACACTAAGGAGATGGCTAACTTTGTGAAAGAAAATCTTAACATGAGAAATGAGTTGAAAAATGATTTTGCTAATCAAATTAGAGGTCAAAACAACAAGATAGAGCAAAGTCATGCTAGGCTTGAACAAAGAATTGACCAAAAAGCCGCTAGTCAAGATTTGAAGTTTAATAGTCAAGATGCTAAGCTTAATGCAATTTTAGAAGCCGTCATGGGGAACAAAGCCTCTACTTCGAGTGGTCTACCTAGTAACACCGTTTCAAACCCGAAGGGAGAGATGAAAGTGATTACCACACGTAGTGGTAAGACACTTAAAGAACCGACTCCTCAACCAATTACTCCAACGGTGGAGGAAATTGAGGAAGAACCCGAGGTGGTGGTCGAAAAGGAGCATATTTCAATCCCACAAAGTACCGCTCATGCCACACCTACGGTTGACCCTTTACCAACATTGGAACCCGATATTCCAAAGGCTATGCCTATGCCCCAACCCACACCACCCTTGCCTTACCCATCCAGACTTAGGAAGGAGAAACGACAAGAGCGCGACAACTACCAATTTGAGCTTTTTATGAAAATGTTTCATGAGTTGCACCTTAATGTGAGTTTCGCCGATGCTTTGGTCATGATGCCTCGATTTGCCGCTAACTTTAAGAGTATGTTGAACAACAAGGAGAAATTGCATCAAATGTCTAGTTGTTCGTCGGTTTATCTTAATCGCATACCTCAAAAAGTCGGTGATCCCGGTAAATTTTTGATCCCTTGTGCAATTCAAGATATGGAAGAATGCTATGCCTTGGCCGATCTTGGTGCTAGCATTAACTTGATGCCACTTGCAATCTTCAAGTCGCTCAATCTTCCTAATCTTACTCCTTCACGAATGTCTATTGAGTTGGCCGACCATTCCACGATTCTTGCATGTGGTTTGGCGGAAGACGTTTTTGTGAAAGTGGGGAAGTTCTACTATCCCGTATACTTTATCGTTGTTGATATCCCCACGGATCCTCAAGTTCCTCTTATTTTAGGTCGTTCGTTTTTAGATACGTCTATGGCTTTAATTGATGTGCATGCTAGAAAGATCACCTTACGTTCCAACGACGAGGAACTTGTTATAAACGCAACTCAAAATTCTCAACTTTCTCATGTTTATTCCGTTGCTACCATAAACCTCGTTGATATGATCGACGTGGTTTGCGAGGAATTTTCACAAGAAGTTTTAGGGTTTGGTGATGAAGAAACTAGTGGCAATCCCACTATGTTAGATCCAATTCTTGATAATTCGACACCAACCTTCACTCCATTCGAAGGTGGTGGTTTTACGTTGGAAGAATTCGATGTTCCACGTACTTGTGACGAAGACCTCGACAACGATGAGGACTTCTCGATTATCAAGGATTTTCTCAACGATTTCCCATTTCCTCCACCCGAGGAGGTTATGAGTATCGAGCCCAAATCTTCACTTGAGGAACCACCTATTCTCGAGTTGAAAGATTTACCTCCTCACCTCGAATATGTCTATTTGGAGGAGGACGACAAGTTGCCGGTTATTATTGCGAAAGATCTTTCGAATGATGAAAAAACCGCACTTGTCGATGTTCTTAAGGACCACAAAGGGGCGATTGCGTGGAAGTTATCCGACATTAAGGGAATCGATCCCAAATTTCGTACCCACAAAATCTTAATGGAGGAGGATTTCAAGCCAACAATCCAAAGTCAAAGGAGGGTGAACCCCAAAATTCACGACGTCATCAAAAAGGAGGTCCTTAAACTCCTTGACGCGGGAATGATTTACCCTATTTCCGATAGCCCTTGGGTGAGTCATATCCATTGTGTCCCTAAAAAGGGAGGGATGACCGTTGTGCCAAACGATGCCAACGAGTTGATTCCCACTAGACTCGTGACCGGATGGAGAGTGTGCATTGACTATCGTAAGTTGAATGAAGCCACTCGAAAAGACCATTTTCCCTTGCCCTTCATGGACCAAATGTTGGAGCGTCTTGCGGGAAACGATTTCTATTGCTTTTTAGATGGTTTTCCGGTTACTTCCAAATTCCCATCGATCCTCGTGATCAAGAAAAAACTACGTTTACGTGTCCATATGGAACGTTTGCCTATCGTAGAATGCCATTCGGACTTTGCAATGCACCGGGAACTTTTCAACGATGCATGATGGCTATTTTTCATGATATGATCGAGAAGACGATGGAAGTCTTCATGGATGACTTTTCCGTGTTTGGTGATTCTTTCACTTCGTGTTTGTCGAACCTAGAGAGAATGTTAAAACGTTGTGAGGAAACCAACCTTGTGCTCAATTGGGAAAAGTGTCATTTTATGGTTAAGAGTGGAATCGTCTTAGGGCACAAGGTCTCGAAAGCGGGGATTGAGGTAGATCAAGCTAAGGTAGACGTCATCGTCAAATTACCTCATCCCAAAACCGTCAAGGGAGTTAGGAGTTTCCTAGGCCACGCGGGCTTTTATCGTCGATTCATCAAGGATTTTTCAAAGATTTCTCGACCCATTACACATCTTCTTGAAAAAGAGGCACGTTTTGTCTTTGACGAAGATTGTGTACGAGCCTTTGAAATCCTAAAGAGGAAACTTACCGAAGCTCCCATTCTTGTTGCGCCCAATTGGAACCTCCCCTTTGAACTAATGTGTGATGCTAGTGATTACGCTATAGGGGCCGTTTTGGGGCAACGTCATGATAAGCACTTCTTGCCTATTCACTATGCTAGCAAGACGATGACCGAGGCTCAACTTAAATACACTACAACGGAAAAGGAGTTCCTTGCCGTGGTGTATGCATTTGAGAAATTCCGACCTTATCTCGTCTTGACGAAATGCATAGTGTATACGGACCATTCGGCTATCAAGTATCTTATGGCAAAACAAGATGCTAAGCCGAGATTACTTCGTTGGATTCTCCTCCTTCAAGAATTTGATCACAAAATCGTTGACAAAAAAGGAGCCGAGAATCTAGCGGCCGATCATCTCTCTCGTTTGGAAGATCCTCACCAAAGTGTTTACGAGCCCAAGGAAATCACCAAAACATTTCCGCTCGAGACACTTGGTGTAGTGAATTCTAAGCTTGATTCTTCTACCCCATGGTTTGCGGACTTTGCAAATTACCATGCGGGTAACTTCATCATTAAGGGTATGACGACTCAACAAAAACGAAAATTCTTTCGTGACGTCAAGTTCTACTTTTGGAACGACCCTTACTTGTTTCGAACTTGTGCGGATCAAATCATTCGACGTTGTGTATTTGGCACCGAAGCTTCTAACATCCTTAGAGCTTGCCATGAGGGACCCACGGGTGGTCACCACGGTGCTAATCTCACGGCTAAGAAGGTGTTTGATGTCGGCTTCTTTTGGCCTACTATTTACCGAGATGCACAAGATCTTGTGAAGTCGTGCGATTCATGCCAACGACAAGGAAAAGCCTCACAAAAAGATGAAATGCCACAAAATATCATTCAAGTATGTGAGATCTTTGACGTTTGGGGCATAGACTTTATGGGGTCGTTCCCATCATCTCGTGGTAATAAGTACATCCTTGTTGCGGTTGACTACCTTTCTAAGTGGGTGGAGGCCAAGGCCTTGCCCACCAATGATGCTCGTGTGGTAGTCAAGTTTTTGAAGCAATTGTTTTCTCGGTTTGGAACCCCTCGTGCTATCATAAGCGATCGTGGAACCCATTTTTGTAATGACCAATTTGAAATGGTTCTAAGGAAATATGGGGTTACACATCGGCTTTCTACGGCTTATCACCCACAAACGAGTGGGCAAGTCGAGGTTTCAAACCGAGCGTTGAAAAGGATCTTGGAGAGATCCGTTGGGGAAAACCAACAATCTTGGTCGGATAAGTTGGACGATGCTTTATGGGCCTTTAGGACCGCTCATAAGACGCCCATTGGGTGCACTCCCTATAAGCTTGTGTATGGAAAGAATTTTCATTTGCCTATTGAATTAGAACACAAGGCTTATTGGGCCCTAAAGAATTGTAATGATGATATGGAGACCGCGGGAAAATACCGGAAAATGCAATTGAATGAATTAGATGAATTGAGGGATATTGCTTATGAAAATTCATTGATTTATAAAGAGAAAACTAAAAAGTTGCATGATTCTAAAATTAAAAACCGGGTTTTTAACATTGGGGATCAAGTTTTGCTTTTTAATTCAAGATTGAAAATCTTTTCCGGTAAGTTGAAATCCCGTTGGTCCGGTCCATTCACCGTGACTCAAGTGTTTCCGTATGGGACCATCGAGCTAGCTCAAGATGATGGTCCTAACTTCAAGGTGAATGGACATAGGTTGAAGCACTACTTTGGCAGGGAAGTTCCATCCTTGAACTACCTCGACCAAGTCACCTTCCCCAATGATAATTAGTATTGAGGGGATCGAGTCGAGCTCATGACTCGGTAATCAAAAACGAGGTGCCTCGTGGGGGAGTCCCATGCTTATCCTATGTACATATTATCGCTTTCTAATGTAGCTTACGTGTGGGGATTTGTGCCCTTCCAACCTTTGTTCCGTGGTTGTTTGTGAATTGTGGTTTTTAGATCATGATCTTCACGATTGGAGCCTCTCGTGTTCGTTTTATGGGAACACTCGATCGTTTGCTTTGGAGACATTTCTCAATATCCATGATATATCCTTTTGATGTTCTAACCTTAGGTTTTTAGCACACTTCATAAACGGCTTTAAATTTAATGGTTACACCCTTTCCATGCTAGATTAGGCATTCGACTACGTCTCTAGTATGGGGGTGTTTGCACCCCTAGACTCGAAACATTGAGGACAATGTTTAACTTTAGTATGGGGGGGGGGTGAATAGATACTTGCCTTGCCAAACCTTCACGCTTTCCAAAGTTTATCTTTTTATTATCGTTTTGTTGCAAAATAAGGCTAAAAATGGCAAAATTTTAAAATTTTTCTCATGTTTTATAAGTGTTTGAAGACACGAATGTAGATTTTCTGATGGCGAGAATAAGAGTAATTTTTGACTCGACCGTGCGTGTTGAGCACTTAGCTTTGATTCCTTAACTACACATTAGGCTAAGTCTCTTAAATGAGGACGAGAAATGATAGAGTTAATTATAAGTTACTATGCTAAACGTAGAGTACTCGTATTCTTTCAAAAACTCATGTGTTCTCGTTGTTTGCTTATTCTCCCTTCGCTTGTAAATATTTTTTGCTTAATAAATATTGACTTAGCGGTTTAGTTAGGATTGTTGGGTTTCTAGTCTTTTCTAGTAGCTTCCGTGTAATTAAATTGGGAAGACATTAAGGTATCGCCAGCTTCACGGTTTTGAAGTATTGGCACCCGAATAATCGAAAGCTTCACCCAATAATAAGATTTCAAGTGCTCACCTAAATCAAGCAAAAATTTGAAGCTCACAAGGCCGAAAAATCTATGCAATTGAAAGTGATTCAAGCCTTAATCTTCGAAGCTTTAAAGATCCAAAATTCGCTTTTGCGTGAGGATATACGTCTTTGGCTAATAAAACCACCGATGAGGCGGATAATAAAAGGCAAGGCAAGACCGAAGTCATAATAAAAGCTTCATGGAGAAGTTGAATAAAAGATGGAGGTAAACCAAAGATAATAAGGCCCTTCCGTTAGGGGGCGTATAAAATATAAGAGATACAACTTAGGAATAATGGGGGAATAAGTACGTGATTAGGGCATATGAGTAGTGTTAGCATTACTAACTTATAATGACAATGATCTCGTTGCACGCTTAGCATGGAATTGGAGTGAAAATCGAGGACGATGAAATTATTTCTAACGAAGCATTCACGTGTTCTTATTCTATGAACCTAAACGTCCCATTTTGCGATGAAAATCATACATTATGTCTATAACGCAAGTAGTAGTAATAGTAGTAGTGTAGCTAGTTTATCATTTCAATAAAGTAAATAAAAATGAATTTTGGAAGTGCTACGATACTTAATTCTAGCATTGCGTGGGGACACGGCAATGGTTTAGTATGGGGGAGTGATGAGACTGTATTTATACATAGTCTCATCGTCCAAATCGGGCTTAAAACGCTTAAAATATCATCAAAATACCCAAAAATATGCTTGTGTTTGTTGCTTGTGTATTTTAGGTACGGATATTGAGAAAATGACAAAAGATCACAAGAATCATTCAAAAACGAACACGGGAAACGAAGCCGCACGATGAACCAAGCCCTAATGAAGAATTTTCCAAAGAAAACACTTGAAGATTTGAAGAATCATGAAGATTGGTCCTCCAAGTTTGAAGAATTGACACTTTATACCCTTGTATCTTCATAATTACAAGTTTGGTCCCTAAAGTTTGTCAAAATTACAAAAAGGACCCTTAACTTTGAAGAATTGGAAAATTTAGTCCCTCAACAAAACTAAATTGTCAATAATGGTCCTCCAAGAAGTCAACAAACAAGTCAAGGCCTTGAAGTATGAAGACATGTCAAAATCAGTCCTTGAAGAATGAAGAAATTACATGATTAGCCCTTGGAAAAAGTTTATATAAAGATTGTGCCAAAAATGTAAACTTTCCAAAATTAAATACAAAGGGATGGAAGTTTGTTGCTATTTTATACAAAATGAAAGGAAGAAGAAACCTGAGGGGGAAAACCTGCCAGACAAACAAACTCAAACCCTCCACTCAGAAACTGCCACCTCACCCACTCACACCATTTAACCAATCGCAAACCACCCCTTCACCACGTCACCTCTCCACTCACAATAACTGATTTAATTAATCAGTTTAACCCTTCCCTCCAAACACAAAATTTAAATAATTAAACTCCCAAACTGGATTAAACCCGTCCCTAATCCACCCTTAAACCCTAATTTTTTCCAGGAAGAACATCAATTAAACCAAAGGGTTTTTGGGTGATTCTTTCCAGATCCTTAATTAAACATCACCTAAACCTAAAACCATCCTTAAACCCCCATCACCATCACCCCACATGCTTGTGCAACCCTCCCCTGCCCCACTATTCACTCCCAAACAAAAGAGGACAGCAAGATCAACAACTCACAGTATTTTCGTGTTCCTAAAGACTAAATGGACGTCCAAGATCCTCTTTTCATTGCTGGCATCCCACAAAATGCCAAGATCATCACATGGGCTTTCAAAATTCAAAATCATCCAAGGGTAGCTTGGGAAGTTTATATCATTAGGGTTTCTAGTTTCCATTCAGTTCTAGAATCACATTGTAGCCTCTATATAAAGGCACATAGGACTTAGCTTATTCCTGTTCTTGATTTTTCTCCTTTTTCACAAGCTTTGTAAATCCAGTTTATTAAGGAATATAAATGGTTTAAGTGTTGTTGATGAGAAATATTGAGTTCCCTTTACATTTCAGTTGATTTAAGTTATAATTGTTTGAGTTTGGTTTGGTTTTCAGCAAAAAGTTTTTAAGTTTCAAAGTTTCTGTTTCTTTTTCAAAGCTTTCTTATATCTTAAATTTTCATACAAACCTGATACAATGGTGATTAAGTGTATTACTTTGATGGAGTTTGAGTTTGGGTATGTCCAAGACACCATGGCTTGTTCTGGTGTAGTGGGTACCCAAGCTTGAAAAGTCCATCTGTTTGGTCATTTTTAGCTTATCATATTTTTACCCACAAGCTAAAGCTCTCTTCTAGCTTAATCTATAAGCTAGGAGCAAGCCTTAAGCTTTTTACAAAACTTTTCCCTTTTCTCTCTTAGCAGGTTCAAAGAGAAACAATTTTTACCCATTTTGTTAAGTAAATCCTCATAAGCCCATCAACAAAGTTCTACATAGGCCCCAGCCTATAGGGAGGTGGTTTTTCAGCCACTAAGGGTCCTGGATGTAGGACCCTTAAGGTAGTTATTGTTTCCTATTTCATTTTCTAGTTTTCTGAAATTTATGTGATTTTTGTGATTTTTCTTGAAAGGTGTTGTTTGTTTGTTTAAGAGTAATTGCTCAAAATAGGGTTGTATGCATGCTAGAAGTGATTTGATTCAGTTTGGTTAAGTTTTAAGTTAGTTTGCTTTGTTAAATTTGGTTTCTGAATTTTTAAGGAGTGTTTGGATCTAGAGTTTAATCAGGATTGGTGTTGAGTTTTTGGGGTAAAACCTGTTTAGACATTACCCTTAGGTTGCTATTAGGTGCTAAGTGTGACTGGTTTTTAGTTTGGAAGTGTTTTGAAGCAAATTGCATGCTAAAACGTTGAAAAGAAGCATAATCTGCCAAGTGATTTTTCTGCTTGATTTTGTTGGAATTTGTGCATCATATCTGAATCATTGCTAGATTATAGATTTGTTTAGGACTTGTATGGTTTTTGTGTGATCTGGTACACTTGTATGAAAGATTTTGAGGGTTGAATTTCATTATCATGCTAAGTGCATCAGCATAATACTCATTAGAAACCTAAGCTACATCAGTAACTTTCATTGTGCTATTTGAGTTTGATCTTGTGTTGTACTTGCTTGATTTTGTGCATTTCTTGACTCCTTATACTCCAAAGAGTATAAGGGTGCCTTCTTATCCAACAATCATCCACAAAAAGCAAGGATCAAGACCTCTTGATCATTTATTCACAAGTGAAGAAACTTCACTTGTGTTCATCAGAAAGTTGTGCATAACTGGGCACGTTTTGGCTTTCCTAAGCCTTAATCTTTGTTATTTTGGGTTTGTGTTTGTGTTTTAGAAGTTAATTAAGTACCTGGATTAAGTTCTAAAAGTAAACAAAAAAAAGAAAAACTTTGTAAAAAGCTCACCTTGCCTGGGCTCGAACACGCGACCTTGCTTTCCAAGGACTAGCGTGTTAACCAGTGATCTAGATGGCTTTTTACGTTTATGTTTCATTTCATTACTTATTTAACTAGTGTTTGTTTTATAGCTTATTTGGATAACAACTTCTAAATAAGCATTTTCTAGCTTATTTCTTGTAGCTTTTTCTTGATTAGCATTTTTCCTAGGATTGTACTAAGGTTTTTGACTTTTTGAGCAAAAAGTAGATTTTTCCCTTTATTAATTAATTTTTTAGGATTATTTTAAGTTTTTATTTTAGAAAGTCATTAAAAAATAGTAAAAAGTAATTTAAAAATCTGGAAAAATAGTTTTTAGGACTTTAATCATATTTTTGAGGTTTACAGCTTTTTAAGTTTTCAATTTAGCTTATTTTTGATTTTATAGGATTTTAGGGTTTTTAAGCAAATTTAAAATTCAATATAAAATTATTAAATAGGTTTCAGAAAATTTGGATTGCATTTTTGTTTTAGTTATATTATTTAGGATTTTTGGTAATTTTTTAGAATTTATTTATAAACTTTTTATTTTTTTGAATATTTTAATATTATTTTATTATTAAAAATTGAAGTTTTATATTTTTTAGTTTTTACATTTTTCCTAGGTTAAGGACACTTAAGTAGAAGTTTTGTCACTTTCCAAATATTTTTAGGACTTTTCAATTAATTTCTAGAATTAATTTAAGATTTAATTGATTTTAATAGTTTTTAAGTGTTTAAAAATAGTTTAATTTGGTATTAAAATTTTTAAAAATAGTTTTTAGCTTAATTAGGTCATTTTTGAGGTTTACAAACTATTAGATCTTGTTTAGGGCTTTTTAATATTTAATTGTGATTTTTAGGGCTTTAATTAGCATTAAAAAGTCATTATTGAATTAATTAAAAGGTTTTAGCAAGTTTGGATTTTTTGTAAACTCTTAGAATATTATTGGGGATTTTTAGTAATTTTTAGGAATTTTTAGGTTAAAATTTTAATTTTGGCACTATTTACGGTTTTACGTGTTCGCCTTTTTCGTCGTAGTTTAATTCGTTTTCGTAACCGTCTTTTTCTTCTAATCCCATTTCTTTCTCAATCATATAATCACAAACATTAATCAACTCTTAACACAACGCACTTGCCTCCTCGAGAACGAACTCACTTAGGGTCATTCACACACGGTTTTCCTAAATCGTCGTGCACGCTTGCCCTACTTTGTGCATCCTTTTCCTAAAGGTGTACAAAACTCCAACATCAGTCGTGAAATACAACCGCCTTATACCCACCTTATAGTTTGTGTTAATCAAAATTAAGCCTCAAAAAAGTATTTATCTATTTTGCCTTTTGATTTTTGCTTTAGATTCGAATACAATAATTGAGTGATGAAATCCCAATTAAGGTTGCGTTTTCACGCTTTTGGAGATATTGTATATTTATTGTGATACGTAAACACAATATATTAATAATATTCACAAAGAAAACGAAAAGGATAATGGGATATCTACAATATAGTAAAGATTGTTGTGTGTTTGATTTGGGAAAATTAAACACGATTTATTTGGATATTATAGTATAATAGAGAAAAATAACAAAAATGAGTATGTACGTTATATAAGCTTTTTAAAAATTGAAAAGCAAAGACGCACTACTCACAAAAACACGATATTAATAATGGCAACTCAAAAACACCTCCCCGGCAGTGGCGCCAAAATGATGTAGGTAAAAATACGCTTTTAGGAAAAAGACGTATTATAGGCAAATATTAATCGACACGGTTTAAGAAAACCGTGAAGACGAAAAGCGCGAGTTCGTTCTCGAATGAGGTGTATGATTTGTGTGCCAATTATATAAAATCAAAGTTTGGATTGGTGTCGTTTTTGGGTTTGAGAAGAGAAAATTAAAAGACGAGCTACGACTACGATTACACTACGACGTAATGACGTAAAACGCGAATGTAAATACGTAAAACGCGACGAAATTAAAAGTTAAAGCTAAAAATTAATTAAAAATGAAAACTAAGTTTAAACTAATATAAATAAGAATAAAAATTCAATAAATAAATTTCAAAACCTTTTATTAATTAAATATTTAATTTTAAATACTAATTAAAGCCCTAAAATTAAATATAATTAAGAAAAAGCCCAAAATATTATTTTATCAAACAGATATCTCACTTATATTATTTAAACACTAAAAGTATTTTCCTAATTTTTAGAAACTATTTTTCTATTTTTAAAACACTAAAAACACTTTTTAAACTAACATAATGATTAAAAATAATAAAATAATGTTAAAAATAAACTTGCTGTTTCAAAAATCCTATTTTATAATACTAAACAGTAGAAAAATAAAAAATGATGAAAAAAATAATTTTCTACACTAAAAGACAAGACCATTTGAATTTAAAACTATTTAAACTTAAATAAAATCTAAAAAATTATAAAAGAGTGAACAGTGAATTTTTTTTAAACTAAAAATCTTAAAGTATTTTTCTAAATCTAGGAAAATTTGAAAAACTAAAAAATATAAAAATTTTGCACTAAAAGACAAAAGACAGTTTTGTTAAAACTAATTTGAATTGAATTAAATCTAAAAAATAGCAAATGAACAATAATTTAAAAACAAACTTAGTGAAAATTCATAAAATAAAATAACAAAGGTAGGGAAAAATGAAAATAAAGAAAAAAACAAATTTTGGTCACCAGAGACAAAAAACAAACCCAACTGAAAGTGACAGCTAGGGGATTCTTGTCTTTTTGCTAAGTAGTGAGAACTTACAAGCAAGCAGTGGGAACCTTGTTCCCACTGACCTTCACAGAAAATAGGTCTGGTGGGTTTTTGGAATAGGAAAGCCTTGTTTTTTGGTTTTGTTGGAAACAAAAGGCACCCCTACACTCAGTGGAGTGGTAGGGAGTCTGATTAAACCCAAAAAAACAACGTCCAAGCACAAAAAATCACATAAGAGGGCAGATTAGTTATTGATGTGTGTATGCGGGTATGTGGGAAATTTGCTGGTCTAATGTGCAAATAGATGAGTTTAAACAGGCCTACACTTGTTCAAATTAACACCAAACCACAAATAACCAACAGACATTCCTAAATAACCTAATATCTAACAGATAATAAGGATTTTGAACAATAAATCACTAAAACAAATTTGTTTTTCTCTAGTGATTTGTTAAGCTATTTACCCAAAATTTAGCATGCAAATTTCTTTAAAACCTTACCAAACTGAAAACTACACCCTGACTACAACTAACACAAGCATATAGAGTATGTTCAAGCAGATTACAAGCCAAAAAGTGTCAATTTCTTAGCTCTAAACCCAAATCCCAAACACCCCTTATTAACTGATTCCGAAAATTTAACTAAGCAAGTCTTGACAAACCACACTTAAACTAATCAAACTTTACTCTAACATGCATAAAAACAATATTTAAGCATAAACTAACATTAAACTAGCAGTCAAACAACATGTCACATAAATCACATAAGCATCCAAAGAAAATCAGGAAAAAGGTGGGTTCAAGCTTGGTTACCTGCCTAACCTACATCCAGGCCAGGCTATGGCCTGCTGATGCCATCACTATTCAAGCTTAATCACTGGGCCAATGGATTAATGAGGCTGTTGTTTGTAGAGAATTAGGTGGTGGTGAGACTACAATAGTCAAACACCACCACTATGTCTTGGAAATGGAACCTGTTAAGACAAAACAAGAAAACAAATGCACAAAATCCGAACCTGAATAGCTTAAACCAAGAGCTTGTCAAGCTTTTGAGATAAGCTTGTTCAAGCAGGGAGGTTAAAATCAAACAGAAAACAAGAGCTTTTAAAATGGACCTTTTGAAACCAAACTTTTGAAATCATGAAATAAGTACAAGTAACCAATTGAAAGGATAACAAGAGCAATAAGCTCCATAAGCACAACTTATTTGTCAGATAAGTTGTGGGTTTTTGGGCTTATGCTACAGTAAAAAACTTTTTGAAAATCAAATTCTTAAAAAACCAAACTTTTTGGAAATGATGTTTTTGTAAACCTCAAATGTTCCAACATAAACGTAGCCAAACCTTATGCCTTTTGCTTGTGCTTGGTGTGTCAAACCAGGTACATACAATCAAAACATAAGGGTTAGGATCACCAAAAACTTTGACAGAAAGGCAAAGCCTTTAAACAAAATATTTTGGCCAGAATTAAAACAAATTTTCAAAATATAAATGTTTAACTAAATTTGCAGAAAAATAAAAAAGGAACTCAGCAAACTTGCAAGGCCAAAATGATTCTTTAATTAATCCTCAAAAAGGGTTTACAAGAAAGACTGGAACAAAGTTATAAGGTTCACATGTCGAACCTTATATACTACTGGATAGAATCTACTAGAAACATGAATAAAAAATTATAATTCCTAAACCCTAATCACTGAAATTCCTTTGTTACCCCTTTGGTCTTCTCTTTTGAAAATCAGTCAATGGGTATCATGTGAATGCCAGTTGGAATATTGATCTTGAGTCGTTCATTGAGTTCCTTTGGGACCAAGTTTGGTGAATTGGCCATTGATTCTCTGAAAGATGCTCATATTGCTATAAACAGGGAGACAGGGACATGAGAGGGACCATTTGGGTGAGTGGGAGAGAGGTTTTTGATGTGGGAAAGATATGAATCACTAATCTGCAGTTAATCAAACAATAACCCTAACGATTTTGTAATCTAGGGTTTATGGGGTGAGGATGAGTGTACAGTTAGGTTTGATTTAGTTTTTTGGGTTGGTTAGTTTTAAATTAGTGTTTCCCACAGAATTTACAACTGATTGGTAAAAATCAGTTTAAATATAAACTAGTGGAAGGTGATGTGGGGTTGTTTGTGAGGTGGTGTGTTTTGATTGGGTGGGGAGGCTGAGGTGGCAATTTGATTGGTTGGGATAAATGGCGATGTTTGACAGAAATAGTCCTCTAAGTTCCTTTGTCTTGTCAAATGAAGTTTATCAACCCACAAGTCAAATTCCCTTTATAGAAAAGTTTTTGTTTTCCTACTTTGGCCACCAATAACTTTATAAACTTGTGACAAGGGCATTTCTTGTAATAAATGAAATCTTCAAGGGCCATTAATGCAATATCTTGAAATATTAGGGACCGAAATGCAATAATCGAGATTTGCAAGGGTATAATATGACAAGTCTTCAAAAGATGAGGGACCAATCTTGCCAATCTTCAAAACTTCAAGGACTTCAATGAAAAATCATGATACGGGTCCGGTTCTTTGTGCAGCTTCGTTTACCGTGTTCGTTTTTGCTTGATTCTTGTGATCTTTTGTTGATTTCATGATATCCGTACCTAAAATACACAATGAACAAACACAAGCATATTTTTGGGTATTTTAATGATATTTTAAGCGTTTTAAACCCGATTTGGACGATGAGACTATGTATAATTGTAGTCTCATCAATATGCACCTCTTTTTTATATATATGCACCTCTCTTCTTTTTGTATATATGTGCCTCTCTCTTTTTTAGGTAATGCTTCGAAGCCTATCAATTTGGATGATGAGGTTGTTCCTGGTGAAGCTAAGAGTTCTTTCCATAAGGCCACTTATCTCTTTATGTATTGTTTTGTGGGCGTTGGTGTGTGCCTCACTTCTTATATTTGCTTTATATTTTGGTAGGTGATCCTTATGCACGCTTTGGCAACCGACCTTTTAACCCTCAGTGGGGCCTCAATTAATCTTGTCGGGTAGACAAATCCAAGGACTACCACGACATGCTCTCTAACCTATTCACTCCTGCTGATCAATTGTATTTCAATGAGGGTGTTGACCATAATATGGCCATTCGGTCTAGTTGGCGTCGCTTGGCCCAAAGTACCCAAATGCAATCAAGTGTCTTGCTCTGCTTTGAATCTTTGTTGGAAGAGCATAGTGGTTGCGTGTCCTCTCAATCTGAGCTGGAGGAATGTCGAAGATCTCTTGCTATTGCCAATGATGACTTGCTGAAGAGCTGCCACGATTATGACAAAGTTCGTGGCGAGCATGATCTTGTTCTTTCTTCTGAAATGGAACTGGCTGGGCGTTTGGCTGCTCTCGAGGAGAGCCAAAAGCTTCATTGTGAGGTTATTGCAGCCAAAGATGCTAGGATTTCTGCCTTAGAGAGTGAGCTGAAAGCCTCCGAAGAGGATGCCCAGGGGCTTAGAGCTGACAACACCAAGTTGGCTATTGACCTTGGTCATGAGGCCACCTTAAGGAAGAATCTTGTAAAGGACCTCTACCCAGTGCTCATTCGACGCCTCTTGGCCAGCAAGGAGTACAAGTCTGCTCATGGGGAGGCATTTATCCTTGCTCTTTCCTTGGGTTTTATGCAGGCCGTGAATCATGGCAGGACCAAGGAGGAGGCAGCTGCCGTCTTGGCCACAGCTTCTTATATTGACTCTTCCATGACAAAGAACAGCTTGTGGAGCCTATAATGCCTTGTTTGTGAAGAAGTATCCATATGTGGAGAAGGTCTCTCGATCCTGCTTTAAGAGCCCCACGAAGCTTCAAAATGTGATGCCAGATGGAGAAGTGACTTCTGGCCAAGGACCTCTGTCGCACGAGTGCTCCTCTGTTCAGTGATTTATTTTAAACATGCACCAGTACTCTGTCTGTAATAACATTTTAATGGCCATACGGCCTTATGCACTCCAAACATTTGTTAGATTTATATGCTTGGCCGTTGTGCCATTTTATTCATGTTTCACTTTGTTACTTTATTGCTCTTGGCGTTACACATATAACCTCGTAGGTATTTTGGCCTGTATTCATTTTATCACCCAAGGAGTGAACCTTGGCTACATAGATCGGCCGGGAGGAATCACCTACCCTCTGGAGCCACTTGGATATTTATTCAACTCCTAATTTTGGTTAGGGAATATTGACTACATATATCGGGTGGATGGATCTAAGTTCTACCTGGAGCCACCTAATCCTTTATTCCCCTTCCATAGACATCGACCATATTTTCGATTTTTAAGGTTGCGAGCCTTCCGTCGAGGTCGCTTATGCTTTGCCTATTTAGTTTAGATATCGATCACATAGAATCGCTTTTTATTTATCTACGAACATTGGCTACGCGGAGCCACTTATGTGTTTGTTCATTAAAATAAAGGGTGGTGATAAACATTGGCCACACATTCCTACAGAAGGTGATTGGCCTTTCGGAGGGGGTCATTTTTAACTTATGTTTATACTCCTTTGTCATAATAGGGAAAATTGCTACTCCATAACTGGGAGATAGCTTTCATTAACTTCAGCGTTTGAATGTTACAACAATATGATAAGTTTAGATGCTAGCCTACATGTGACATTCCCTTAGGTTGATTGCATGCCAAGTTCGTGGCACTTTCTTGCCATTCATCGTTTCCAACTTGTACGACCCATTCATGTATGACTCCGTCGCCTTGTAGGGACCCTCCTATGTTGGGCTCAACTTTCCAGGGTTTTCCACACGGCTAGCTTTGTTTCTCTTGTAAACATAGCTTCCTACCTTAAAGAACTTGACTCTGACCCGCTTGTTGTAATACTGCTCCATCTTTTTCTTATATTTGGCCTCCTGGATGGCTGCGGCCTCCCTTCTTTCCTGCAACAAGTCTAGGTTGAGTCTGAGCTCCTCATCGTTGGCCTCTGCGTCCTTGATCATCAACGTCCGATGGGTTGGCATACCGATCTTCGCAGGGATCATGACCTCACTTCCATATGTTAGGTTGAACGGCGTCTCTCTATTACATGTCTTCAGTGAGGTTCTATGAGCCTAGCGCACATTTGGGATTTCATCTGCCCATCCAGACCTATCACGCCCTAGCCTTGTTTTTAGCCCCTCAATTAGTGATTTGTTTGCTCTTTGTACAAGGCCATTGGCCTGTGGGTGTGCCACTGCTGTATTCATCTGCTTAATGTTGAGCTTTTTGCACCATGTTTTAAATGGATCATTCACAAAGTTAGTTCCATTGTCAGTTACTATCACATGTGGTAGGCCAAATCTACAAAAAAGTTATCCCACACGAATTTTATCACATCCTTGCCTTTAACATTGGCCAAGGGTTTTGCTTCTAACCACTTAGTGAAATAATCAATTGCCACAATGATGTACCTTACTTTGCCTGGTGCTGCAAGGAATGGGCCTAACACATCCATGTCCTACTGAAAGAACGGTCATGGGGCCATGATTTATGTCATTAGTGTCTTGGGCATTTTTGGCACTAGAGAGTGGATCTGGCATGCATCACATTTTTTTGTTTCCTCCCTCACGTCTTGGTGCATCGTAGACAAGTAGTACCCTTGTCTTAATGCTTTTGCTACCACGGATCTTGTTTTTAAATGCATGCCACAAGCTCCTCTGTGTATCTCCCGGATTACAAAGTTGGCTTGGAGTGGCCCCACACATCTTAACATTGGCATCAGATAAGATTTCTTGAAAACCACCCCTCCTTCCATCACATATTGACTGATCTTCATCCAAAGGGCACGTGCCTCATTATGGTCCTGCGACCATATTCCCTGCTCCAAACATCTTACAATGGGCGTCATTCAGTTATCCCCTTCCTCTTCAACGATGGCATTCACTTCCTCCCGGTCTGTGGAGGGCTTGTCTAGCACTTCTACTAACACCTCCTTCGTTAAGTGATTGAATGCCACCGACCCCAGCTTGCTCAATACATCGGCCTTTTGATTTTTGCTTCTCGGGATGTTCATGATTTTGAAGCTTTTGAATCTTGCCACGTGTTCTTTCGCTTTGCTTAAGTATTTGATCATGCTTTCATTTGTTGCCACGAAGTCTCCATTGATTTGACTTGCCAGAAGTTTTGAGTCTACCCTTACTACCAAGTGTTCCACCTTCATTTCTTCAGCTATCCTTAAGCCAGCTAGCAAGGCCTCGTACACTGACTCATTGTTCGTGCTGCCAAAGTTTAATCTCAAAGCGTACGTATAATCTATGTCGTTGGGGGCTGATCAACACTAGACCTGCGCCTGCGCCCTTCGGGTTCAACCCCCCGTCAGTGTACAGTACCCACTCTTCCTCCTTATCAACCCATTCTTCCTTGGAGACATGCGCTTTAAGGTCCTTCTAAGTGTTCGTCCCTATTGGCACCTCGTTCAAAAAATCTGCCAGTACTTGGCCTTTTATCACACTCCTGGGCTCGTAGGTGATATCATATGTCCCCAACTCTATGACATACTTTGCAAGCTTTCATGATGCTTCAGCGTTGTTCAGGATTTGTCTTACTGGTTGATCCGTGATGACTTTGATTGGATGGCTTTCAAAGTACCGTCTTAGCCTTCTTGATGTGCTTAGAAGGGTCAGGGCCAGCTTTTCCAATGGTGCATAATTTCTTTCTGCTTCATGTAATGTTTGGCTGACATAACGGACTGGCCGTTGGATTCCATTCCTCTCTGCCAACAACACTGCGCTGATTGTTCCCTTTGTTGCCGCTAGGTATATGGAGAGTGTTTCTTTGGGCCTAGGTGTGGTGAGTGATGGCAGTTCTATCACCATCTTTTTCATTTGTTGGAATGCCTCCTCAGCCTCTTCCGTCCACTTGTACTCCTCCTTGTTGGCCTAGTTATGTTCTTCAAGGTATCAAAGAAGGGTAGTGACCTTTCGGCAGACTTTGAAAGAAAATGGTTGAGCGCGGCTAACTTCCCAGCCAAGCTTTGCATCTCATTCCATGTTTTGGGTGACTACATGTCCGTGATGTCTTTAACTTTGGCCTGGTTAGCTCTGATTCCTTCTAACGTTACCATGAACCTAGAAACTTACCCTCTTCCACCCAGAATGAACATTTTCTTGGGTTAAGCTTCATGTTTATCTTTCGCAAGTTGTCAAATGTCTCAGCTATATCGGCCAACATTTCCTTTTCTGTCTTGCTTTTTATGACCATGTCATCCACATAGGCCTCTAAGTTTCGTCCGATCTGTGACTCGAAGGCCGTATCCACCAAGCTTTGATATGTTGCCCCTGCATCTTTTAGGCCAAAGGGCATTTTGGTGTAGCAATATGTTCCTTAATCAGTGTATAAGGTTGTTTTCTCTTCGTCTTTTTGCGACATTTGTACTTGGTGGTAGCCCTTATAGCATCTAAAATGCTTTTGTACTTGTATCCCATAACGGCCTCTATTTTGGCGTCAATCTCTGGCAAAGGATAATAGTCCTTTGGACATGCGGTATTTAAGTTCTTATAGTCCATGCACATCCTCCATGCTCCATCCACTTTTTTTTACCAAGACCGTGTTGGATATCCACGTGGGATATCTAAATGGCCTCACAATCCCTGCCTTCACCCATTCTTCTACTTCCTTGGCCACACCTTCACTCTTTTCATCAGATAATCCCTTCGTTTTTTGCTCACCGGTGTCACCGAGGGGTTCACATTAAGTTTATGTTGGGCGATCCTTCTTGGCACTCCGGTCATGTCTTGTGGTTCCCACGTAAAGACATCTAGGTTGTTCTTGTAAGGTTATGGACTTATATTTAATAGTCGTGTGATAGGATCGAACTCGAGATTACGGGATTGCACACAATACGTAAAGAGTTAATTTAATTATCAAATATATTTATCGTATTTATTAATTTATTTAATAAATTTAACCGAGCAAGTAACTATATAACTTTAACGATCGTTAAATAATTAATAGTTAAGTTATAACGAGCGTTAAATAAACATATAGTATGTATAAACAAAAGGAAAGAAGTTTGGAAGACTCCGGAACACCCCTAAGGGGTGTTCGACCGTCGGTTATGCCCTATGGAGGGGCGGCAAAAGTCGCCTTATATTTATTGGGCTACAATGGGATGGAAGTCTATAAATACACCTCCTAATCCCCTCATAATCACAAGATCATAAATCTTTTCCCCTCTTCTTTCTCTTGGTCGATCGCCACCCACAACAAAAGGGGTTCGGTTGGTTTTTCTTGGTTGATCGATTGTATACATAATCTAGTCCTAGCCCCTCTCTAGGGTTGTTGGGTAGATTAATTACAAGCGTTGTAACTCGGTTTTCATGTGCTAGAATCACAGTTAGCTCGTTGTATTACGTGTGTACAAGACCGTAATGTAGTCTTACTTTAGACTATAACTTGGTATATACGGTATCAACCTGAATTGGTGATTCGTTATTCGTCTTGTGGAATTGCTTTAGCGTAAAGGTATGTAACCCTAATTCGATTAATTATAATTGTGTTATTAATTATGATCTTGCTAAATCGCTTCCGCTATATGTGCGTTGATCTCGTTTAGGGTTTTATATAATTGTTTTGATACTAATAAACCTTCAGTGACATCGAGACCGTTTTAAGATGTTATAATCATCGAAAATCTAAAGTTTTTTAACTATAATTGTTTTGAGTTAAAACTACATATTTTTTATCGATGATGAATCATTTAATAAATATGAGTCTTGTATCTTTGAAAAGATGACCAAGAAACCTTTTAATAGCAATATTGAAAGGGCTACTAATCTACTTGACTTATACATACTGAAATGTGTGGACCACTTAGACATATGTCAAGGAAAAGTGCTAGCTACTTCTTAATATTTACGGATGATTATAGACGTTATAGATATGTTTATTTACTTAAGCATAAACATGAGGTATTTGAGACATTCAAGGTGTTTAAAAAAGAAGTAGATATGCAATTAGGGAAGAAGATTAAAGCTCTTCGTTCTGATAGAGGTGATGAATATTTAAGTCAAGATTTTATATATTATCTAAGTGAGAATGGAATTGTTCAGCATCTTACTTCTCCCTATACTCCACAACAACATGGTGTAGCTGAAAGGAGAAATCGTACATTATTAGATATGGTACGATCTATGTTTATTCTTACAACTTTACCTTTATCATTTTGGGATTATGCTCTAGAATCTGCTGTTCGCATATTAAATATGGTTCCCACAAAGAAGGTCGATAAGACATCATATGAACTATGGCATGGCAAGAAATTTAAAGGTTTAGGGTTGCGAGGCTTATGTGAAACGTGACTCGGGTGACAAACTCCAACAACGATCTGTAAAATGTATCTTTGTAGGATACCCTAAGGAACTATGGGTTACTACTTTTATTATCCACCTGAGAACAAAGTAATTGTTGCTAGGTATGGAGACTTCCTCGAATCTGATCTTGTAAACCAAGAATCCAGTGGGAGAAATTATGATCTTGAGGAGAGTCATATAGATATTACCTTTTGAAAACACTAGCGATGTAATTCCTGTAGAACCAGAAAATCTGGCGGTTCCACTGGAATTAGTTCCTCTACGTAGATCCGCAAGGATTAAAAACGCAAATAGAAATATGTGTCTTACCATAGAGGATAATGATGAGTTAGGGGATCTTGGTGAACCTGCTAATTATAAATCCGCCATACTTGATCCTGAGAAGGATAAGTGGATGGTTGCTATGGATGAGGAAATGAAATCCGTGAAAGTAAATGATGTCTGGATTCTTGTAGAACCACCTCCGAATGCTAAAGTAGTGAGACATAAGTGGATATACAAGAAGAAAACCGATACAGACAGAAAAGTACAATCCTATAAAACTCGTTTAGTAGCTAAAAGTTTTACTCAAACTTTTGGCATAGACTACGAGGAGACATTTTCTCCTGTAGCAGACTTAAGAGCTATTAGGATTCTCGTAGCTATAGCAGCATACTATGACTATGAGATATGGAAAATGGATGTTAAAACTGCCTTCTTGAACGGTCACTTAGATGAAGACATTTATATGCAGCAACTAGAAGGGTATGTTGATCCCGAGAATCCAAGACATGTGTACAAACTTCAAAGGTCCATTTATGGTTTGAAGCAAGCATCACGTCAATGGAATAATAGATTTGATGAAGAAATCAAAAATTTTGGATTTATTCAGAATCGTGATGATCCATGTGTATATCGCAAAGCTAGTGGGAGTGATGTAGTATTCCTAGTCCGATATGTTGATGACATATTAATCATGAGAAGTAACATTCCAAGACTTAAATATTTTTCTATGAAGGATTTAGGAGAAGCTGCATACATTCTGGGAATTAAGATCAATCGGGATAGGAAAAGACGGTTAATTGGTCTATGTTAAGATGCTTATATTATTAAGATTTTAAAGAAGTATAATATGCATAATTCCAAGAAAGGTTTTCAACTCTTGAAGAGGAGGCATACATGTAGAAGGTGCCTTATGCTTCAGCTGTAGGATCTATAATGTATGTTGTTAGATGCATAAAGCCTGATGTGGCGTTTGCTCAGAATTTGGTCAGTAGATACCAACAGAATCCAAGGAAGCTCCACTGGACTGCTGTTAAACATATTCTAAAGTATTTGAGGAGTATGAAAGATATGTTTTTGGTATATGGTGGAAAACCATACACAACACTGAATGTTACAGGTTTATGTGATATGTCCTGGCAATGTGATAAAGACGATACGAAGTCTCAGACGGGTTACGTTTTGTTATCAATGGAGGAGTGGTTGACTAGAAGAGCAAGAAACAGACAACGATTGCAATGCATGTAACTCAATCTGAATACATGGCTGCTTCAGAAGCTGCAATGGAAGCTGTTTGGATTAGGAAGTTTATTGAAGATCTTGGAGTGATGCCTTCAATTAAAGAACCTATTGATATGTATTGTGACAATTCTGTCGCAATAATATTTGCCAGTAACCCTGGAGTCATGAAAGGCGCCAGACACTTTATGCGTAGACATCACTACGTACGAGAACAAGTTGAAGCTCGTGAAATAAAATTGATAAAAGTTCACACAGATGATAACGTAGTTGATCCTTTAACTAAGGCTTTGCCTAGACCAAAGGTAGTTAAGCATGCCAAGGCGATTGGGCTGCAACTAGCTAGCGAACTCATGCAATAAATATATGATTAGTATTTGGATAAAGGATGTTATGACATTATTATATAATGAAATAAATATTGGGTTTCGTTTATTTTTATTATTTAATAAGTGTATCCTATTTTACATGTTTTAATCCATGAATAAAAGTTATGCCAAATGTCCGTTGTCGATTAATAATATAGGAGTATTATTAAACTAAGACAAATCAAAATGGTGATAGAGTATACTTGAAAGCATATTGATCGATTTTGGATGATATTCGATGAATCGAATATAGGACTTATCCCAACTATATGTTATTACTTTATGGATCTTTGTCATTAAGTAAAACATAAATAGTTATCCTTAGACTTGAGATACCAGCAAACTATTATGAATCTAGTGCATCTCTGTGGAATAATCTAACGCTAAACGTAATTGGTATCTATAAGGATTAATTTCGGAAGTGTTGCAAAATTCATAAGTTTTGCTCGTAGTCAATATGGAATTTATTTCCTCCAATATCGTTTGGAGTTTAATACAGTTGGGCCCCTCGTGGGATTAGTAAGATGCTGGTGTGGCCACACCCAAATTTGTTTTGGTGATCTTGTTGAATCTGTTAACGAGAAACAGAATGGTTAATGAAAGGAATGACTGAGATCCATATCCTTATTAACGTTGTATTAGAAATAAAAGGATAATAATAACGATGCAAAATCGTTAAAAGGTTTTGTCCAAAAAACCTTACTGGAGTTTTACTAGAGACATTGCTATGTGTAACTAGACGCTAGTCAATGTAATCACGATATTCGAAATATGTCCAAGTGGGAGCTGTATGTTTATGGACTTATATTTTATAGTCGTGTGATAGGATCGAACTCGAGATTACAGGATTGCACACAATACGTAAAGAGTTAATTTAATTAATAAATATATTTATCGTATTTATTAATTTATTTAATAAATATATTTATGTATTTATTAATTTAACCGAGCAAGTAACTATATAACTTTAACGATCGTTAAACAATTAATAGTTAAGTTATAACGAGCGTTAAATAAACATATAGTATGTATAAACATAAGGAAAGAAGTTTGGAAGATTCTGGAACACCCCTTAGGGGTGTTCGACCGTCGGTTATGCCCTGGGGGGGGGGCAAAAGTTGTCTTATATTTATTGGGATACAATGGGTTGGAAGTCTATAAACACACCTCCCAATCCCCTTATAATCACAACATCATAAATCTTTTCCCCTCTTCTTTCTCTTGGTCGATCGCCACCCCACCAACAAAAGGGTTTCGGTTGTTTTTTCTTGGTTGATCGATTGTATACATAATCTAGTCCTAGCCCCTCTCTAGGGTTGTTGGGTAGATTAATTACAAGCGTTGTAGCTCGGTTTTCACGTGCTAGAATCACGGTTAGCTCGTTGTATTACGTGTGTACAAGAACGTAATATAGTCTTACTTTAGACTATAACTTGGTATATACGGTATTAACCCGAATTGGTGATTCGTTCTTCGTTTTGTGGAATTGCTTTAGCGTAAAGGTATGTAACCCTAATTCGATTAATTATAATTGTGTTATTAATTATAATCTTGTTAAATCGCTTCCGCTATATGTGCTTTGATCTCGTTTAGGGTTTTATATTATTGTTATGATACTAATATACCTTCAGTTCTTCAGCAATTGCTTTAACTGTTCCGAGCCTTCCTTAGATAAGTTTCCTCCAATGGTAATAAGTTGGTCGGGGAAGGCCGGGTTAATCCTAACCTCCTCTGTTAAGTTGACCGCTTGGTCGTTCTCCTTCTCTGGCTCCTCTTTTGCCATTTTTCTCTTTCCCAATTCCATGTATTCATTAATAATTGAAGACGATGTGACAAGAGTTGCAATACCTTGGGATGTTGGAAATTTCATCATAGCATGGATGGTAAATGGGATGGCTCGCAGCTTCCTTATCCCTAGCCTTCCTAAGATAATGTTGTATGGAGAGGGAGCGGGTATGACGGTGAAACTCTACATGGCCCTTCGGAACAACCCTCCGTCTCCAAAGCAGACCTCCAACTCTATCTTCCCCAATGGTTTCACGCTTTCCCCTGAGAACCCCGATACCTAACTGTACGTCTTGGTCATTCTAGCTTGTATGCTTGGGTGGAGGCTGTTAAAACAATGCTCATACATTATCTCCACGGATGCACCGCCGTTCACATGTACCCTTCTTACCAGATACCCTTCCACTTCGGCCTCTATCACGATTGCCTCTTCTGACAAATCTTCGTCTGGGCAAGGCGGGAACGTTATTGGGACGTTCATCCAGTCCTCGTTCACCCACCTTGACTTCCTCTTCCGGTTATCACTATACCTAGATACCATATTGATTACCTTGGCCTTCTGTGGGTGGCCGTTTTGGCCCCCTTCCCTTTTTGCCTCACGTCCTTGATCAAGTGGTTGAGTTTTCCAGATTCCAAAGCGACCTCCAATTGTCTTCTCAACTAAAAGCAATCATTTGTGTAATGCCCCTTCGCACAATAATAGTCACAATGTCTGTCCATATTTTCCTTCTTCAGCGTTCCCACCAAAGGAGGTGGGGCCGGAAGGTTCAGTTGGTGCTCTGCTGCCAAAATTTTCTTTGGTGTGTTGGACAAGTCTTCTAGGGTGAATATTCGGTTCAGTTCTTGTGAACATTGGGGAGGTCGATAAGGCAAACTGTAGGGCTGAGCATAAGGGGTTCTATTCCGATAGGCACCTCGGCCTCCACCCCTTCTTCCTCCAAAACCTCTTCTCTGAGAACGGTCATACCTTTGGCCTCCCGTCGGGGAGCTGTCCCCTCGGATGTACTCCCCTTTAGGCAGCTCGGCATCCCTAAATGCTGCTTCCGCACGAACAAAATCGTCCACATGCTTCAACATTTCATCCACTGTTTTGGGTATACTTTCAGCAAACCGCTTGGCCAGACCGGTACACTTGTGTGAACCCATAAACGAATATATCCTCACGAGGTCGGGTACATTAAGAATGGAATTAGATTTGTTGGAAATACGGTTTTACGTATTTAGGAAGATTCTGTCACTCCAAGAATATACTAAGTAGTAGCTCGTAGTCTAGACATCGTTATTTAATAAACAAGCCCAAGCCTAGCCTACAACATGTGTAGGCCGGCCCAAATGTAAGCCCAAGCCCATGACAAGGGCTTGGGTATATAAACCCTCTCTTTAGATGGAGAGGGTGTGTGGTTATTCATTTTTACACATAGTTCTTCTTATTTTCTCTCTCTAGAATTGTCTGAAATCCACCATCTCTCTATCTCTTTCTCTCTCTAAAACATAAGCAAGATTTACATATCCTACAAATGGTATCAAGAGCCATGGGATGATTGTATTGTTTATGTGTTTGTGTTCTTGATTCATACGCCTATTTTGATCCATTTTACATGAACCAAATTTTTTTTTGTGTTTTTTATGGTTTTTTCTTGATACAAATCTTCTACATAGTTGTGGTAGAGATTTGGTATAGTTACTTTAGCTAAAAACACAAAAAATTTGGGTGTTTTGATCATTTTTTGGCTTAAAATCACGAATTGCTTGAGTTTTGTCCGAGAAAAGTGGGATTTATTCCGATCAGGTCATCGGAAAAGGGTTTACAGTTATTCCGATCAGTGTAATCAGAAGAGGGTTTAGGGATTCCGATTGCATTCCTATAAGGGACATTCCGATTTGGTATTCTGATTTGGTACATTCCGATAAGGTACTTCCGATTTGGTATTCCGATTTGGTACATTCCGATAAGGTACATTCCGATTTGGTACATTCCAATTTGGTACATTCCGACAAGGGTATTCCGATTAGGACATTCCGATCAAGAGTATTCCAGGACATTCCGATCAAGGGTATTCCGATTAGGACATTCCGATCAAGAGTATTCCAGGACATTCCGATCAAGGGTATTCCGATAGGCTTATTCCGACAACTTTCCGATCAACATTCCGACAATCCAAAATTATTCCTTAAAAATTTCGAACCGTGTGTAATTTTGACTTGGAATTTTTGGTTTATTGAGAACATATTTTAGGGTATTTTAACATTGTTTCTCGACTTCAACTCACAACAACAAACACATTTACTTTCTCTCATTGTTCGATCAGTATTTGTAAATCTTAACTTATTGAAATGGAGTACACATCTCTTACGGATAAGTCCATCCTCTCGGGTACGGATAATCGTCCACCAATGTTGGTGAAGACTATGTATGAGGAATGGGCTTCCCGAATGGAACTTTATATGTTGAACAAGGAAAATGGACATCTAATTTGGGCATCGGTGCTCAATGGACCATTGGTATATGGTACTATGACGGAAGGTGCTGTTACTCGTCCTCGCACTACGGGTGAACTAACTGGAGATGGTAAAATACAAGACAAGTGTGATAAACAAGCTACACATATCATTCTCCAAGCCCTTCCTCCAGATGTCTACAAACTCGTCAGCAAACATAAAGTTGCCAAAGAGTTATGGGATAGAATTCGTGTTCTCATGCAAGGCACCTCGTTAACTAAACAAGAACGAGAGTGTAAGCTTTATGATACTTTTGATAAGTTTGCCTATGTGCCAGGGGAGACTCTCAATGATTACTATCTGAGATTTACCCTATTGTTGAATGAGCTCAATATCTATGGCATGGCAATTCCTACCTTTCAATTGAACACCAAGTATTTGAACACTCTTACTTCAGAATGGAAAAAATACGTGACGGATGTTAAATTGGCTAAGGATTTGCATAACACCAATGTGGATCAACTTCAAGCTTTTCTTCAACAACACGAGTGCCATGTGATCGAGGCTCGGTTGTCTACACCTCAAGTTCATGATCCACTTGCAATGTATGCTTCTCAACAAAACATGGCTTATACTTATCAACAACCATCATACTTGCAGCAACCACCACCACACACCTATCAGCAACCATCTTATCAACCACCAATGATGCCACAACAAGCATTTCAACAAAGTGTTCATCAACAATCTTTTCCACAGCAACCACCATATCAGACATCACCAACACAAGCCAACACTTATCCAATGGGCTATACTCCCCGACAAGGATATTTTCCAATAGAAGCACAACCAGCACAAGCTTTCTACTCTAATGAACTTCTACCAATCCAAGCACCAATCTTTACTCCAAATGATACGCCAGCTGATGTTCTAAACCATCTCACTGCCTACTTGTCAAAACTTGTTGCAACTAGAGGATTTCCACCAACAAACAATCAGCTCCGCACCTCTTCAAATCCTCGACAACAAGCTACTGTTCAAGATGGTCAAGTGACGGTGCAACCTATTCAGGGAAGGCAAAATTCATATGGACCTCCTACAAGGACTCGGAACAATCAAGCTGTGAATTCTCAAGCTAGTGGAAATGGAAGTCCTATTGGTCCTAAAAAGGTTGTGACTTGCTACAACTGCCAAGGACAAGGTCATATGGCTAGGGAATGCACTCAGCCGAAAAGGAGGAGGGATGATGCATGGTTTCGTGAGAAGATGTATTTGGTCGATGCTCAGTCAAAGGGAAAGATTTTGGATTCATAGGAGTTAGCATTTCTTGCAGACCCAGGGGCAGCAGATACTAAAGGCATTGCAGTCGTTTCCACTTCTAATGCAGCTTATCAAGAAGATGATCTTGACGCATATGATTTGGATTGTGATGACATTCATTCTGCCCAAGCTGCTCTCGTTGCTAATCTCTCTCACTACGGCTCTGATGTCATCAGTGAGGTACCCACCACAACCAATCTTGGTAATGATGATAACCAACATCAAGTTGGGCATGAAAACGACAATCTCGAACAGCATTCGGGAACTAGTAACCCAAATGATGTGGTATCCAATCCAACACATTTGAGTGAACCTCAACCAAATGCTACGACGGGTATGGAATCTTATGCTCAACATGATTTGGTCATGGTGCCTAAACATATTATTGATCAAATGCATATGGCACTCAGACAATCCGTAGATACGAATTCCACCCTAACTGCTGAGCTTGCGGTGCATAAAGAAAAGGTCAAAGCTTTTGAAATGGTCCCTCAAGCTGAAAAAATAACTTATTCTAAATTTGACCAATTTCGTTTTGAAAAGATTGAACACTTGAAAGAAATAGAATCATTAAAAAGCTAATCTTTCCAATTAATTAAAAGCAAAAGAGTCGGTTGTCAATGATTTACAGAAACTTAAAATGGATTTCGAAACTCTCGAGTCTAAAAAGTTTGAATCGGAAATTAATGCTACCAAACTTCTTAAATTTAAAGAACAACAACTTTTAAAACAATACGCTTCCACATAAAAGGTTCATCTTTTAACTAAATCATTTAAAGAATTCGAACTTACGCGTCTTCAAGATTTACCACCCAATCCCGGTTATGCAAAACAAGCTCAGGAATATATTCCCGGTCTTTATGATATGACCATAATTGGCAAATCTAAAGAAGCACCTTTTGTTTGTAGTACTGAGGAGACAATTTCACTTGCGGAAGAAACTCATTCTAAAATGCTTTCGAAATTCCATACGATTGATTATGATCAGTATAACAAAGATCAATTGTCTAAAAAGACCCGCATTCGCTTACAAAAGGAATTAGCTGAATTGACAGTTCTTGTGCCCCAAAGTTTATCAAATGAAAACCCTCCTAGTACGTCTCCTACACTTGTCAAAACGGATTTAACGAAGTTAATTCCACCGGTAAGTACGGTGTCCGATAGCTTAAATGCGGTACACCAACACTTAGCCGATTTTGACAAGGTCATTTTGGAACGTACGACGGCCACGACCATAACGGAAGGTGAATGGAACTTTGAGCACACTAGAGCTGCGTTCCGAGACGAAATTGTTTCGTTTGTAAAGAATGTTAAAGCTTGTCTTAGTAATCTTGATCAAGATTTGCTTTTGGAAATAGAAGAAGTTAGACGTGTTTTCAATGAAATGGATGATGCTTATGAAAACAGTTTACTTGAAATAGAACGGGTTTCACGCCAAAATGATCAGCTTCTGAAGCAAGTGATGTCTCGTGATATTGTTTCTGTCTGTGTGAATAAAAGTGTTGATAATGATTCTATTGTGCATAATGTTGAATCTGTGGATAATGTGGTAGATAGTACTTGTCACGAATCTGACGCTGAATTTTTAAAGCTTCAAGATTCATATTCTTCGCTTTCAAAACGTTTTGATGAGATTCAAACACATTGTATTTCGCTTGAATGCAAGCAACAATTTATTCAATAAATCTTTGAAACGTCATTCGAAGGTGTTAATATCGATGATGCAAACTTTGAAAAGAATTTTCGATTGAATTTACAATCAAAACAGTGTCAGCCAAGTGACAAAGTTGCTAAATCTTTGCCAATAGAAATAGAGAAATCTAAGGAGCTTAATTGTGTGAACGTACTTGAGGCCGTTGAGAATTTTAAACTTGATCTAGATAATCAAGTTTCCAAGATTTTGTCCAAAGTTGATAACTTAAAACAGAAAGATACACGACTCTTCGATTCAGTAAAGTCCGCATGTGCTAATACCACTGCACAGAATCAATCCTTGATTGAACAATCGAATCAAAAGTCGGTGGAAATATCTGATTTGAGGGAACAAATTTGTGATAAAAATCTGGTCTTGGCTGAGTTAAAGGAAACACTTCGTACTCTAAAAGGTAAGAATGTTGTGGATAATGCAGCCACTATCTCAACATCTTCCTCTAGTGCAATCAAAAGGAACCTTATAGCCGTCACACCATTTAATAAAGGCCCTAGGACTAAACCATCTCAAACTTTGGTCACTAAAGATAAGGCGGAATCAAAACCAGCTTCTAATATTCACGTGTTGCCTTCTACAGGAGTAATCACCACTACTAAGGCTCAAAGATCTAAGCTTAAAAGAAACAAGAAGAATGATAGGATCTTGCCTCCATCTAGTAGTCAAGTGAAGAAGAAAGTAGAAGCCCATCCTAGGAATGTTATTTCTGTTTTGAATAAAAAGAATCATGTAGCTAAACCTAAAGGCTCTGCGGTTGTTCAGCGTTCTAAGCCTAGTGTGAATTCTAATTTGAAATGTTGGAATTGCAATGAATGTATGTTTTCTAGTCGTCATGATTCTTGCCTTATTGACCATGTGAATGAGATGTATGCCCGGAAAAATGGATTAGAATGGAAACCGACTGGGAAAGTGTTAACACAAGTTGGTTGGTTGTGGCGCCCCACTGGTAGAACTTTCATTATAGTAGGAAATGCGTGCCCTTTAACTAGGATCACTCCTACTACATCGAAGAAAGCGTGCCCTTTAACTAGGAGTACCAAGGCTACCAAAACACAAGCGTGTCCTTTAACTAGGAACACTGACACTACTGCAGGAATCAAGTGCCCTTTAAATAGGTCTACTCCCACTGTAGTGCCCGCGAATAATCCAAAACCTAAGAAAGTTGGAACAGTAAAACCTGTTAGTGCTAAAACTTACATTAGAAAATGCAGGAAATCTAAGGGTCACAAACCTGTTAGCAATTCTGATAATATTTTATCTGTATCTGCTAACACTCCGGAACCAATAGTTTCCAATGCATTGTCTACTGTTGTTGTTGAAAACAGGTGGTCCAAATTGTTCTCTGGTATTTGGACTCCGGTTGCTCCAAGCATATGACCGGAGATCGCTCTCAGCTCAGAAATTTCGTCAGCAAGTTTCTTGGTACGGTTCGATTTGGAAATGATCATATTGTAAAGATAATGGGTTATGGTGAATATCATATTGGTAATGTTATTATTTCAAGAGTGTATTATGTGGAAGGTCTCGGTCACAACTTATTTTCTGTGGGACAATTTTGTGATGCAAACCTAGAAGTCGCTTTTCGAGAGCATACCTGCTTCATTCATAATTTGGAAGGGGTTGATTTATTGAAAGGTACTCGAGGGAATAATATGTATACTTTGTCTCTACAAGACATGATGGCCACCTCTCCCGTATGTCTTCTCTCCAAAGCATCGAAGACTATGTCATGGTTATGGCATCGACGGTTATCTCATCTTAACTTTGACGCTATTAATCATTTGGCGAAAAATGAACTTGTTCGTGGTCTTCCTAAACTTTCATTTCACAAGGATCATTTGTGTTCCGCGTGTACAATGGGGAAAAGCACTAAGAAATCTTACAAACCCAAGACGGAAGACACCAACCAAGAGAAACTTTATCTGTTGCATATGGATCTTTGTGGGCCAATGCGTGTTGAAAGTCTTAGTGGTAAAAAGTACATCCTCGTCATTGTCGATGATTACTCTCGGTTTATGATAGGTGTGAAAACACCAATCCGTTTACCATTTATTTCTTGCTAAAACGAGACCAAAACGCATATTTAATATCATTTGTTTGGAATTATGTGTGGTTTATTTGTTTGTTGTGTTTTCAGAGCCAACCGGATAAATATTGGAGAAAACATGGGATTGCACGGGTTTTATCAAAGAAAAAGACTCAAGACGAAGTCTATTGTCCAAGAGATGCAAAAGATTTGAAGTCAATGGGCCTATTTGAAGATTTATCGAAGAAAAGGACCAAACATGGAAGATTTACATATGTCGAAGAACTCAAGTCTATTAAACGAAGAAATTAAAAGACGAGTTGAATTTATTCATCGACAAATCCCGAATCAGAATAAAAAACGTCAACTTTACTGAAAAGACGAGAAGACAAAAAGAAAGGAGAAAAGCCCACTCACCAACCAAGTTCAAGTCCTATAAATAGGAGTCCCCTTCATTGTTTAGAGCTAGTTTTTCATTCCCAGTTTCTTTCTTTTCTTGTTTCGTAGGGTAACCAACACCATTAAGGTGTTGGTGATTTTTCATCTTTGTTTTCACAAATCTTGTAAGTTTTAATTTATCCTTTTGATTGTTTAACCTTAATCTTTCAATATAATCTTTCATTTAATCTTGTTCTTCTTTTCTTATTAATCTTAAGTTTTAAGTTTTGATTTTGTTGATTTGATCTTTAAACGTAAGTGGGTTTTGTGTTTTTGTTAATTTGGTTTGATGTTTATCATTAGGAGATGATTAGTGGTTAATTTGGTTTAATCTTTGGTGAAAACTTGGTTGATTTTGATAAAAATCGTGTGTTATTGTTTCCCTGTTCTTCGCACTACTTCATCAGCCCAGATTCCGAATGAGCAACCCTTATTCCGAATGAAGGATTTGTGTTAATTATTCCGGATAAAGTAAACATTCCGAACGAAGCTTTTGTTTTAAATATTCCGAATCAGTGCAAGTTATTCCGGACGAACTATTTTCCTTAAATATTCCGGATGAGCAAGAGTATTCCGAACCAAGGTTTCATTCAGTTATTCCGAGTCAGCAGAACATTCCGAACCAACAGCTTTGTTAAATTTATTCCGAACCAGCTTTTCTTTCTATATTCCGAATGAAGCATTTTCGTTGATTATTCCGGATCAACATTTTATTCCGGATCAGCATTATTCCGAATGAGCAGACATTCCAAACCAGCAATTTTCTTTGATTATTCCGGATCAACATCATATTCCGGATGAGTTCATTTATTCCGAGTAAGCAACATTGTTCCGAACCAGCTCTATATTCCGAATGAACAGCAGACATTCCGAACCAGCAGTTCTCTTAGATTATTCCGCATGAGCCGTTTTTTCCGAATGAAGGTTATTTATTTCTCTATTCCGCATGAGTTAATATTCCGAACGAAGTAAAATTTATTCCGGATCAAGAAATTATTCCGAATCAGTGGTTTTGCAAGTAAGGGTATTTTACTGTTTTACTGTTTAATTTTAATTCAATTTAAGCCTTATTTTATTAACTGCTTTTAGCTTAATTTTATCTCTTTGTGCATTTAATCCTTTTTAGTAGAATAGAAAACCAATTCCCCTTTTTAATCACCAAGAACAACTATTCCACTTTGAACCGCGATCAATTCGAGAAGATACCGAGAAACAAACTTTCAACCTAGTAAAATCTGTGTATCAAATGGCGCCGCTGCCGGCTCTTTTCTTAGAGATTAACGGTTTTTTGTGAGAAAATTGGATTTTGGGATCCGTTCACCGTGAACGTTACTTTTTCATCATAAATTTTTTTTCAAAAATCCCAAAAAAAAAATATAAAATTTTCAAAAATACAAAAAAATTAAAAAACATAAAAAAACCAAAAAGATTTATGCTTTGTTATTTCTTTTGCAGGTGCATGCGTACACGATCAACGTCTTATCCCGAGCCCGAGACTCTCGATAACTTAGACATGGCCGGTGTACACAACAACAATAATAATCCACCTCAAAACAACATGAACAATAACAACAATGAACCTCTACCGGACAATCGTCCTATGATCGAACTCTTGCAAGCACATGTAGAGGGCAACAATGATCCTATTGTCATACCCGCGATTGCAGCCAACAACTTTGAGCTCAAATCCGGCTTTATTCAAATGGTCTCTGCTCAACCATTCTTGGGACGTACCATTGATGATCCTCATGACCACATCAAAAGGTTCCTTCAACTCACGAATACGGTCAAATTCAATGGGGTTCCACAAGAGGTAATCCGCTTACAACTTTTTCCTTTCTCCTTAGAGGGACAAGTCCGGCATTGGCTTGCAAAGGAACCGCCACAAAGTATTCTTACGTGGACGGACTTAGAGACCAAATTCATAAACTACTTTTTCCCACCCTCTCGTACTACCGATTTGCGGAATGAAATTATTAATTTTGAACAAAAGTACGATGAGACTTTTAGTGAATCTTGGGACCGTTTTAAAGACCTTTTAAGAAAGTGCCCACAACATGGTTTTACCAAAGTGCACCAAATTAATACTTTTTACAATGGTTTAAGCATGAATGACCAAGATTCGCTAAATAGTGCCTCGGGGGGTAATATTTTGGTTAAGTCTTCTAATGCCGCTTGGGATATTATTGAGAATAAGTCTAGAGTGCAAACCAAGAGTGTTCGGACCAATGCCGCTAGTGCTAGCACTAGTGACAACGACAAGAGAATAGACAAACTTACTTCGCTTATTGAATCACTTGCTGTCCACACCGCTAACAATACCAAAAGCATCAACGCTCAAAACGCTCAAGTCAATGTTGTAAGCCAACCATGTGAAATATGCGGGGGTCCTCACTCTTACACTACTTGTACCTCCACCCAAGACTATCTTTGTGAGAATGTTAACGCAGCATACGGTACCTATCCTCCGGGAGGCTATCCAGCCCGCCCTCAAGGAGACCGTAACTTGCTAAGTTATCGTTCCACCAACTTTCTTTCCCCGCCCGGTTTTCCTCCAACCAATCAAAACCAACAACAAAACCTTAACCGACCACTCAAAACCAACCTCGAGCACCATACCAACCACCTCAAAGACAACCTTATCCACCTCAAAATCCTACTCAAGTTTACCATCCCACTCCTTACCAACCACCTGCTTATCAAGCACCTCCTCCTACTCAACCCACCGTTTTCAACCACGAGGTCGAAACGTACATGCGGACGAATGATGTGTTGGTGAAGAATCTGCAGACCCAGATTATTAATTTGAAGGGCGGTATGGTGAAACAAGGGAATGATCTTAGAGCCGATATGCGAAACTCTTTGAGTAGTCAAACGGATGACCTAAGGGACATGATGGCTGGTTTCTTCCAAGGTAATCAACCCTCTTCTTCGGGCACTCTTTCGAGTAACACCGTTGCTAATCCAAGAGGGGAGATGAAAGCAATCACCACTCGCAGTGGAAAAGGTACCAAGGAACCCGAGCTTCCTACACCTACACCGGTGATTGTGACAAAGGAAAACGAGTCTACTTCTCCAATTCCTCCATCTCTTACTTCTACCCCTCCACCACCCAAGGATCTGAGTGATCTTACAATTCTAAAGCCTTCCTCTTCTTTCGATATACCTTATCCCTCAAGGTTGAGGAAAGAGAAGCTCAAAAGCAAGGACGATATTCAAGTTTCAAACTTTCTCAAAATGTTTAAACAATTGAAATTCAACATCTCCTTCGCTGAGGCTCTCGCTCACATGCCTAAATATGCGAAGATGTTTAGAGATCTTCTTAGTGACAAGGAAAAGCTTCTTGATATTGCTAATACCCAACTTAATGAGAATTGCTATGCAGTGCTCTTAAGGAAATTGCCAACCAAACTTGGTGATCCGGGTCGCTTCTTAATCCCTTGCAACTTTCCGGGAGTAGAGAATTGCATGGCCCTAGCCGATCTAGGTGCTAGTATCAACTTAATGCCTCTAAGCGTTTGGAAGCAATTATCTCACCCTGAGCTAGTCCCCACCAAAATGACTTTGGAATTAGCTAACCGTACGGTTGCTTATTCGGTGGGGATAGCCGGAGACGTTTTTGTTGGCGTTGAGAAATTCACCTTCCCGGCGGATTTTGTTGTCGTTGACTACGAGATGGATCCTCGTGTTCCATTAATCGTTGGACGTCCATTCTTGAGGATCGGTCGCACTCTCATCGATGTAGAAGCGGGTGAGCTTATCATGAGAGTTGGTGATGATCAAATTGTCTTCAACATGGGTAAGATTTCTAAAAAGCCTTATTCATACGAGAGTGTTAATTGTATCGACGTTCTTGATGAGGCTTGTGAAGAACACTTTAATGATGCTTGCAAAAATAGTCTTACCTCTCTTCCCAATGTTGAGACCGTTGCCTCTATTGCTCCATCACTAACTCCATTTGGAGAAAGTGATTTCCTTTTGACTGAATTTGAAGCAACTTTGGGAGATGTGAACTTACAATATGACGATTCTCCCACCGATTGGGATGAAGACATTCGTACCATTGAGAAACTTCTCAATGAGGACCATATTTCTCCACCATCTCCCAAGGATATTGCTATCGATGAACCGAATTTGACTACGCCTTCCATCGAAAATCCTCCGGATTTAGAGCTTAAGGAATTACCATCCCATCTCGAGTACGTGTTTCTTGAAGACAAGAAGAAGCCGCCCGTCATCATCGCTAAGGACTTGAAAGAAGAAGAAAAATCTCGCCTTATCGCCGTGCTTAAAGATCATAAGAAGGCAATTGCTTGGAAAATTTCCGATATCCGCGGAATTGATCCAAACTTTTGTACTCACAAAATTCTCATGGAAGATGACTTTAAACCCGCGATCCAAAGCCAAAGAAGGGTTAATCCTCGAATTCATGACGTCATCAAACAAGAGGTTATCAAACTTCTAGATGCCGGAATGATTTACCCTATTTCGGATTCGCCATGGGTAAGTCCCGTCCATTGTGTGCCAAAGAAAGGCGGAATAACCGTTGTTCCCAATGAACACGATGAGTTGATTCCTACTCGTCTCGTTACTGGGTGGAGAGTTTGTATCGACTACCGCAAACTCAATGATGCCACGAGAAAAGATCATTTTCCTCTTCCTTTCATGGATCAAATGCTCGAGCGTCTAGCGGGTAATGATTACTATTGCTTCTTAAACGGTTTCTCCGGGTATTTTCAAATTCCTATCGATCCTAAAGACCAAGAGAAAACCACATTCACTTGTCCCTATGGAACATTTGCTTACAAACGAATGCCTTTCGGTTTATGTAATGCTCCTGGGACGTTCCGAAGGTGTATGATGGCTATCTTCCATGACATGGTTGAAGAAACTATGGAAGTCTTCATGGATGATTTCTCGGTTTATGGCGATTCTTTCTCTGCTTGCCTTGCCAATTTAGAACGCATGCTTAAGCGGTGTGAAGACACTCGCCTTGTTCTAAATTGGGAAAAATGCCATTTCATGGTAAAAGAGGGCATCGTGCTAGGACATAAAATCTCAAAAGCCGGTCTCGAAGTGGACCATGCTAAAGTTGATGTCATAGCCAAATTACCTCCACCTTCAACCATGAAGGGTGTGAGAAGTTTCCTCGGTCATGCGGGCTTCTACCGTCGATTCATAAAAGACTTTTCTAAAATCGCTCGCCCGATGACCCACCTCTTTGAAAAAGATACTCCTTTTGTCTTTTCCAAAGAGTGTATTGAAGCCTTCAACCTCCTTAAGGATAAGCTAACTAAGGCTCCGGTCTTGGTTACCCCTAATTGGGAGCTACCTTTTGAGTTGATGTGTGATGCTAGCGACTTTGCTATTGGAGCGGTTTTGGGCCAAAGAGTGAATAAACACTTCCAACCGATTCATTACGCTAGCAAGACAATGACAGGGGCTCAATTGCATTACACGACAACCGAAAAAGAGCTTTTAGCTGTTGTCTATGCTTTTGAAAAATTTCGCCCCTATCTTGTCCTTTCCACTACCATCGTGTACACGGACCATTCCGCGTTGAAGTACTTGTTAACTAAACAAGATTCTAAGCCAAGACTTCTTCGCTGGGTTTTGCTACTTCAAGAATTTAAAATCGAAATTCGTGATAAGAAGGGAGCCGAAAACCTAGCCGCGGATCATCTCAGTAGACTTGAGGATCCTTATCAAGGGGATCATCCGAACAAAGAGATCAATGACTCTTTTCCCCTTGAGACCTTAATGTCTATCAACTCGAATTTTGACGAGACCCCGTGGTTTGCGGACATTGCAAACTACTTGGCGGGTGGAATTCTCATTGACGGGTTAACATCCCAACAAAAGAAAAAGTTCTTTAAAGATATTAAGACTTATTTTTGGGATAACCCGTATCTCTTCAAACAATGCGCTGATTTGATTATTCTCCGATGTGTTGATGGACCGGCAGCTTTAGACATTCTCGAAGCTTGCCACAAAGGACCCACCGGTGGTCACTTTGGTCCCAACTTCACTGCAAAGAAAGTGTTTGACTCGGGATTTTATTGGCCCTCCATTTATCGTGACGCTCACGAAATGGTGAAAAATTGTGATGCTTTCCAACGACAAGGCAAGATCACACATAAAGATGAGATGCCTCAAAATTTCATACAAGAATGTGAAATCTTTGATGTATGGGGCATCGACTTTATGGGGCCATTCCCTTCATCTAAAGGAAACAAATACATCCTTGTAGCCGTTGACTACGTTTCTAAATGGGTTGAAGCTAAAGCTTTACCCACTAACGATGCAAGGGTGGTTTGTAACTTTTTGAAGCAGCTATTCGCTAGATTCGGTGTGTCTCGTGCCATTATTAGTGATCGCGGGAATCATTTTTGCAATGATCAATTCGCAAGAGTCATGGCTAAGTATGGTGTCAATCATCGTCTTTCCACCGCATACCACCCACAAACTAATGGGCAGGCTGAAATCTCTAACCGAGGGTTAAAGCGAATTCTTGAACGAACCGTGGGAGAGCATCGTGCCTCATGGGCCGATAAACTTGATGATGCTCTGTGGGCTTTCCGTACCACATACAAGACTCCTATTGGTTGTACACCATATCGTCTCGTGTACGGGAAAGCATGCCACCTCCCCATTGAGTTGGAGCACAAGGCTTACTGGGCCTTGGAGTGGGCTAACTTCGACATCAACAAAGCCGGTGACCTACGCAAAATCCAACTCAATGAGCTTCATGAACTCAGGAATGATGCTTATGAAAATTCTTTAATCTATAAGGAAAAGACTAAGCTCATTCATGACTCTAAGATTAAAAACCGAGAGTTCCAAGTTAGAGACAAAGTTTTACTCTTCAACTCTCGGTTGAAAATCTTTTCGGGCAAACTCAAATCTCGTTGGTCCGGCCCATTCACCATTGCCCAAATTTTTCCATATGGTACTCTCGAGCTCGCTCAACCTAATGGACCTAATTTTAAGGTGAATGGCCAACGAGTGAAGTTGTACTTTGGAGAGGACATCTCTCATGAGATGATTCCATCCCTCTCCACCTTTCCTTTGAATTAGTTCGGGACCGAGTCAGGCTCGTGACTCGGTTAACAAAAACAAGCGCTCCTTGGGAGGCAACCCGAGTATCTATCCTTTTCCGTTTTACCTCCTAAGTGTAGGGGGACCTATATAGGTTGTTTGTGTTTGTGTGGTGATGTGATTACAGGGATGAATGCACTTTTGGAACCTTTGAAGAACCGTGCTCCCGTGTTATCCGCGCTCCGGTTCTATCTCTCAACTATCGTGATTCAATTTTCTTCATACTCACATTTGAAATTGATCACGTTAGTTGTCTCCTCCTTAACTTGATTTAACCAACGTGCACAATGTCATAAGTGTAGGGGGATACTTTTCCCACATGCTTAAACATTGAGGACAATGTTTATATTAAGTGTAGGGGAGACTTCTATCGAAGTTTTAAGTGGACTTTTCCATTAAAATGCCTCCATTTAACCGGAAAATCATCTTTTTCAGCATTTTTCAAAATTTTAATTAACTTTGGCCATATAGTCGTAAATTTTTAAATTTTTATCGTTGCTTTCATATGTATATATCCCACAATAAAGTCAAAAATATTAATAAAGTGGTGTAGCTAGTTTAGAAGTCTTTGACATATTAGGCCCGTTGAGATTATTTTGACTCAACCCGTATAGACTTATCCAAGTTTATTCTAGCAAGTATCCTTAACCATGTAGACCTTAATTGGTTTATTAGTCTAAGCATCCACGAGTCTCATTACTTGAGATTTTAAATTGTGGAGAACGAGAAATGATAGAGTCAATTATAAGTCGGTATTCTTGCACAGGCACACTTGGTGTAATTATAAGCTTTTCTTCCCATCGCCTTAAATGAATAAATGCAATAAGTAAGGTCGTACGATTTTATTGAATAACTTAGCTTCTAGCCCAAGATCGTTTAAAAGTTGCTCGGTAATGATAAGAGTTCATAGCCAAGGCATAACTAATGAAGCGGGGCGCGAAGATTGGCGAGTCCAAAAAGGCCCTAACAAGGCATGAGGATTCCATTTTATTGCTAAAGATCCAAGGTGATGTGAAAAGCATTATTCCCTAAATCAATATGAAGGATCAAGACGCACGACGAAAAGCAATCAACTCCCATAAAGATCATGGAAAAGTCTATCCGAAAAGACCCTAACAAGGTATGAGGATAAATAGATCCAAGTCCGAAAAGAAGGCGGATCGTTGTATCTCAAAATCCCAATTAACGATTGAAGAAATAATGATGAAGTCGTGGTCAACAAAGTTGGAGTATCCCTCAAAAGTCTCCAAGTGAAGAAACTCTATTAACAAAGAGAAGACCATTATCTCAAGAACGTCTCTCAAGATATGAAGTATGAAGTACATGCCAAATATCGGCCCGAGAAAGGTATCAAATCGTGAAGCGAGTTATGCCAAGATATGAACTTTTTGAGGTCCCGAGAAGCAGTTTTAAGAGATTTTGTCCTTTAGCTAAATATTAATCAAATCGTCCTACTTTGCTTTCAGCCTAAATAAACTATCGAAATAAGTCCAAAAATGCATCTTCATGATCATTCTAAGACAAAAATAAAATATAAGAGATACACCTAGGAATAAGGGAGTTTAAGCATATAATTAAGCCATGTGTGTAAGTGTTTGTTTTGCTAACTTATAATAACAATGATCTCGTTTTTAAGCTTAGTTTGGGGAACGTAAAACTTGAGGGTGATAAATCTTCGCAGCAACCAAAGCCCTAATGTAAGCCTTAGATCTCTTTGCAAGTTATTTCCATGTAGCTATTTTCAAGTGAAAATGGTTTTCTATCCCTTTTGTTCCCTTTAAAGCTTTATTTCTTCATAGTAGTTTAAATTTTTGTTTTAGTAGTATATTAATAAGGCCAAGGTTGATTGATTATAAGAAAAGTGTAAATTTGCTTTGTCACAAAGCATTGCATGAGGGCATGGCAATGGTTAAGTGTAGGGGATTTGATAGGTGTGAAAACACCCATCCGTTTACCACTTATTTCTTGCTAAAACGAGACCAAAACGCGTATTTAATATCATTTGTTTGGAATTATGCGTGGTTTGTGTGTTTGTTGTGTTTTCAGAGCCAACCGGATAAATATTGAAGAAAACATGGGATTGCACGGGTTTTATCCAAGAAAAAGACTCAAGACGAAGTCTATTGTCCAAGAGATGCAAAAGATTTGAAGTCAATCGGCCTATTTGAAGATTTATCAAAGAAAATGACCAAAGAGGGAATATTTACATATGTCGAAGAACTCAAGTCTATTAAACGAAGAAATTAAAAGACGAGTTGAATTTATTCATCGACAAATCCCGAATCAGAATCGAAAACGTCAACTTTACTGAAAAGACGAGAAGACAAAAAAGAAAGGAGAAAAGCCCACTCACCAACCAAGTTCAAGTCCTATAAATAGGAGTCCCCTTCATTGTTTAGAGCTAGTTTTTCATTCCCAGTTTCTTTCTTTTCTTGTTTCGTAGGGTAACCAACACCATTAAGGTGTTGGTGATTTTTCATCTTTGTTTTCACAAATCTTGTAAGTTTTAATCTTTCATTTTGATTGTTTAACCTTAATCTTTCAATATAATCTTTCATTTAATCTTGTTCTTCTTTTCTTATTAATCTTGAGTTTTAAGTTTTGATTTTGTTGATTTTGATCTTTAAAAGTAAGTGGGTTTTGTGTTTTTGTTGCTTTGGTTTGATGTTTATCATTAGGAGATGATTAGTGGTTAATTTGGTTTAATCTTTGGTGAAAACTTGGTTGATTTTGGTAAAAATCGTGTGTTATTGTTTCCCTGTTCTTCGCACTACTTCATCAGCCCAGATTCCGAATGAGCAACCCTTATTCCGAATGAAGGATTTGGGTTAATTATTCCGGATAAAGTAAACATTCTGAACGAAGCTTTTGTTTTAAATATTCCGAATCAGTGCAAGTTATTCCGAACGAACTGTTTTCCTTAAATATTCTGGATGAGCAAGAGTATTCCGAACCAAGGTTTCATTCAGTTATTCCGAGTCAGCAGAACATTCCGAACCAACAGCTTTGTTAAATTTATTCCGAACCAGCTTTTCTTTCTATATTCCGAATGAAGCATTTTCGTTGATTATTCCGGATCAACATTTTATTCCGGATCAGCATTATTCCGAATGAGCAGACATTCCGAACCAGCAATTTTCTTTGATTATTCCGGATCAACATCATATTCCGGATGAGTTCATTTATTCCGAGTAAACAACATTGTTCCGAACCAGCTCTATATTCCGAATGAACAGCAGACATTCCGAACCAGCAGTTTTCTTAGATTATTCCGCATGAGCCGTTTTTTCCGAATGAAGGTTATTTATTTCTCTATTCTGCATGAGTTAATATTCCGAACGAAGTAAAATTTATTCCGGATCAAGAAATTATTCTGAATCAGTGGTTTTGCAAGTAAGGGTATTTTACTGTTTTACTGTTTAATTTTAATTCAATTTAAGCCTTATTTTATTAACTGCTTTTAGCTTAATTTTATCTCTTTGTGCATTTAATCCTTTTTAGTAGAATAGAAAATCAATTCCCCTTTTTAATCACCAAGAACAACTATTCCACTTTGAACCGCGATCAATTCGAGAAGATACCGAGAAACGAACTTTCAACCTAGTAAAATCTTTGTATCAGTTTACATGGGTGAAATTTCTTACAACAATAAATGAGGCACCAAAATTCATCATCGGATTTCTCAAGATGATTCAAGTGCGTCTCAACACTACTGTCCGACGCATTCGTACAGATAATGGAACTGAATTTGTGAATCAAATCTTGCGTGATTATTATGAAGAAGTTGGCATATCTCATGAAACATCCGTTGCACGCACTCCACAACAAAACGGTGTCGTTGAAAGGCGAAATCGCACACTTATGGAAGTTGCTCGAACGATGTTAATTTACGCAAAGGCTCCATTGTTTTTATGGGCAGAAGCAGTATCTACAGCAGTGTACACCCAAAACCGGTCACTAATTCGTAAACGCCATGGTAAAACACCTTATGAGCTTCTCCATGGTAAAGTCCAGATTTATCATATCTTCATGTATTTGGTTCTCTTTGCTATCCAAATAATGATGGTGACAATTTGGAAAAACTTCAACCTAAGGCTGATATTGGTATTTTCATTGGTTATGCACCCGCAAAGAAGGCATACCGAATCTACAATCGTAAGTCTCGTAAGATCCTCGAAACTATGAATGTTGATTTTGATGAGCTGACAGCAATGGCTCTGAGCAAAGCAGCTCTGAACCCGCACTTCATGAAATGGGACCCAGTTACATTAGTTCTCGTCTTGTCCCAAACAACCCTACTTCATCATCATTTACACCACCTTCTAGGACTGAATGGGATACGTTGTTTCAACCGTTCTTTGATGAATTCTTTACTCCTCCAAGTATTGTTGCTCCAGAACCTGAGGTAATAGCTCCGGTAACCGAAGTTGTCGCTCCAACAACCGAAGCACAATCAGATACATCTGCACCGACAATCGGTCAAGATATACCTTCAACGAGTAATTCTCAACCAACACCCGAATCAACTACCCATGTCATGCCTATTGATGATGAAGAGGATGATGATGATCACGATTTGGAATTCGCTCAAATGCGTGAACTTCCACTCTTTGGTGTACCAATTCCCGACCTTAATCAAGCCGGGTCGTCCACCTCAGAGGAAGCTCCTACTACAGTTTACTCCAATCCACGGATTCGTGAACATGACAGCAAGTGGACAAAGGATCATCCTGTAGATTCTATTATTGGTGACCCTAATCGACCGGTATCCACACGAAGTCAGTTACAAGAAAATGCAATGTTTTGTCATTTTGATGTTTTTCACACTGAAGTAGAACCTAAGACATGGCAAGAAGCTTTTACTCAATCCTGTTGGATAGAAGCTATGCAAGAAGAACTTAATGAATTTATACGTCTTGAAGTATAGGAACTTTTCCCATGCTCGGATCAAGTGCAGTTACTCACTTTGAAATGGGTTTACAAGGTGAAACTCGATGAGTTAGGCGGAATATTGAAGAACAAAGCTCGACTAGTAGCTCGTGGATACAAGCAATTATTGGGCATCAACTTTATGGAATACTTTGCACCTGTTGCCCGTTTGGAAGCTATTAGACTATTCCTCGCTTATGCAGCCCACATGAATATGATCGTCTATCAGATGGATGTGAAGACGACATTTCTGAATGGTGAAATCAAGGAAGAGGTCTATGTTCAACGGCCGGATGGTTTTGTGAATCCTAAATATCCTAATCATGTGTACAAGCTTAAGAAGGCTCTCTATGGGTTAAAGCAAGCTCCACACGCATGGTATGATCTATTGTCACAATTCCTCATTACGCAAGGCTTCGCTAAAGTCAAGGTGGATCCCACGCTGTTCATTCAGAAACGAGGTAAAGATATGATTATGGTACAAATATATGTTGATGATATTATATTTGCAGCCTCGACCCAAACCTTATCGGATGAGTTTGGGACACTCATGTCTTCCAAGTTTAAGATGTCAATGATGGGCAAGGTATCATTCTTCTTAGGTCTTCAGACATCTCAGAGTCCCAGAGGCATCTTTAACAATCAATCCAAGTATGCCCTTGAATCTCTTAAGAAATATAAGATGGAATCTTACGACCCCGTGGATACTCCAATGGTGGAACGAACTAAGCTTGATGCAGATCCACATGGAGTTGCCGTTGATCCGACACTTTATCGTGGTATGATCGGTACTCTTCTGTATATCACAGCTAGTCGACCTGATCTTCAGTTTGCTATATGTATGTGTGCTCGGTATCAAACTCGACCTACTGAGTTACACTTGGCTACTGTGAAACGGATCTTTCGATATCTTAAAGGAACCATTAATAGGGGACTTTGGTATTCGAAGGACTCTTTGATTGCACTTATGGCATATGCCGATGCGGATCACGCGGGTTGTCAAGATACAAGGCGTAGCACGAGTGGAACTTTGCAACTACTAGGAGATCGACTAATCATTTGGGCATCGAAAAGGCAGAAAAGCACTGCAATTTCAAGTACGGAAGCAGAATACATAGCTATGTCCGGTTGCTGTGCTCAAATTCTTTGGATGAGATCACAATTAACCGACTATGGTCTAGGTTTCAACAAAATTCCGATGTACTGTGACAACAAGAGTGCAATTGCCTTATGCTGAAACAATGTTCAATTCTCCCGGCCGAAGCATATTGACATTCGCTACCACTTCATCAAGGATCAAGTGGAAAATGGAGTAATCGAGCTTTACTTTGTCCGATCTGAGTATCAATTGGCGGATATTTTCACGAAGGCTTTAGATTGCGCTCGAATTGAATTTTTGGCCGACAAGCTAGGAATGAGAACCTTCTCGCCCGAGACTCTTAAGGAACTGGAAGATGAAGCGAAAGAATAGTGATGGTAAGCTATTCTCCGTATCCTTGGTGATCATTTGTATATATTGTTTATATTTTTATCCACAAAAGCAAAATACAAAAATCTAAAACCACATAAAAACCATAAAAATTGAAAAATTCAGAAAAATCCAAAAATATTTTTACTTTATTTTTCAAAGGCATGTCTTTTGGTACGATAATATTTACGGCCTTAGAAATGTTGATTCATATTGACACGGCGCCATAAATAGAGTTCGTACAAAAGTTGTAAATATTTCATAAAACATGCCTATATGGCTTGTAGTTATTTCAGACTGCAACCCGGTTTTCACATTAAAGTCAAGTATTTCTTATGAAAGCTTTGGCTCACAACAGGAATTAATTTTCTCGGGAAGGTTTACTTTAAAACCTTGTAAGGGATCAAGTTTACTTTATAACTTGGTCTAACACAAATCTATGTACGCATCAGTGCATTTATTTGTTAAAACAAGAGAAGTCTTGTTTTTATGAAGCTGTCATCTCTACAACCATAGCAATCTACAATTGGTATCTACATACTCGACGATGCGACTACTCAAACGACGATTACAGCTCTTTCAATAGAACACGGGTCAACAATTGAGGGGGAGCAATTGTCAAGCATTCAGAATCTTCGATGCCGAACGTGCCAAGCTCACTAATTGGTGTCAAGACAAGAATACCAAACGTACACGTGGTGTCAAGAGATGACTTCAGACGTGACGAGGTGACCAACATATGCTGACAAGAACCATTTGATCTTATCATATGATGTTCTCATCTATCAGGTCCAACCTTGTCAATTCTTTTCTAATATGGTGAATATGTGATCATGTTACAAATCGGTATCATATCTCATACGTTTGATATCATTGTTGATCCCAAACTTAGATCGATTAAGCTTTGTGTATACGAGATTAGATCAAGTACTACACGTAGAGAAACCTTTGCTTATGAGTAAAGTAACAAAGTGTTATGCGGAATTAACACTTGATCTAAAACACAATGATGTCAAACAAACTTTCACTTGTATTAGAATGATTCTTGTTGATTACAATGAAAGGGTTTAACAATCGAAAACTTATAAAAACTGATATTAAACATTAACCTAAAAGATCTTCTTTTATAGAACAAGAAGTCTTGTACAATAAGCTACGAATCAACTATTCTAGGTAAAGATAAACATAGAAAATACATTGTCGTCTCTATCCTTACTAGAAGTATTCTAGAATATAATATACGTGTAGCTCACATCTTCTATCAGTGCTTGTCTTCAATCTGTCAACGCTTGACTTTATCTTGTCAACGCTTATGCTGTCAGCGCTCACTTTGCTATTGTCAACGCTTAAGTTGTTCTTGTCAGCGTTCAAGTGTTCTGGCCTAAATTTATTCCCAACAATCCTCCCCTAAACTTGATATCCACTCTTATGATCAAGTTTCTGAATAAACATTAAGGACTTGGAGGAGTCTGACAAACCTTATCATATTGGTAATAAATAAATCTGATTAAATTCTTTGCCACGTCACTTGTATAGTCTATCTCCAACTGGGTGTCCTTCATCTTCTCCAAAACAACCTTGGATATGAAATACTGAGCATCTACAAGTAAATACTCAGCAAACTTTGTAGAACTCAAATGGTATACACCTGCAGCTGAATATAACCTCCATTGAAGACCACTGAGATCATCTTCAAGATCCTTCCATATTTCAGGATCTTCTTCTTTTGTCCCACACATTCTTTTGAATGTGGTCCAAAGTTTTATTCCATTGGCTGAAGTTGGTGCTTCAGCCTCATACTTGGTTTCTAGCAACCTCCAAAGGTCCACCAAGTCTTCTCTGTCACAACTTGCAAATAAAGATATGAGAGTGGTAAAAGTGTGTACCTCCTTGCCAAATCTTCCAATTTTCCAGAATCCACATTCATCTTCCTCATAACTTACAATTGGATTCCTGGAATCTAGTGGTAACACATGCACCATATCTGAAGCTTCTAATGGGGAGAGCTTGAGGCTCTTTCTAATAATTGCTTCACTTGGATATAGTTGATTCATATCTTTTGGAAACTCAAGAATAAATCCCTTCTTTACTGGTCTAGGAACTATCATAGCTTTCTTGATTGCCATCTCTTCTGCAAGTTGCTCCTTTCTTTCATCTGAAAGAAGTCTGAAAGTGTTTTCTTCTTGCACTTTCACCCAAATAGGATAAGCCCTATGTTCCAACTCATCAAATGTCAAAGCCTTCAGCTTCTGATGTGTCCATCCAACTCCATGACATTTGAGCAACATAAAGTAGAGCTTCCTTCTATCCCTTTTCAACTCAGAGAGAATGTTGCTTGCCTTGTACTTCAACATCACCTTACAATCCTTCTGAACTCTAAGAAGAATTTCCAAACCCCATATCTGATCTGAAATGGTCAAGTCTGGATTATCCATACAACTTTCTTCCCAAGAATTGTACATCTGAACTACCTCTGGCATATCAAAATCAATTTGCAACTTCAAATCTCTCAGCTTTTCCCTAGCAAGCTCATCACCATACTCAAGTCTTTCTGGTTCAACAATCATCACACTTGAATCTGAGCTAGCTCCATCACTTTCTTCTTCAGAAGTCACAACAAATGGTGACTTTTCCTTTTCACTTTGTTCCATCATTTGCTCAGCCAATCTTCTATCAAATTCAACCTGAGCTGCATTCTTTGGAACAATTTCTTCTACCAACTTACCCTTACCCTTATCTGTTGGTTCAATTGTTGGTAGGGTAGATGATAATACCTGAGTAGGAACATCTTTGATGATAGATGATGACTGGAATACATCACCTCCATATGCAAATCTGTCAACGCCCAAATTTCCTTTATCAGCGCCCAAAATACTTCTGTCAGCGTCCAAACTTGTCTTATCAACGCTCAAATATTTTCCCTCAGCGCCTTGTGTAACCTCTCTCAACATATCTGTAAATGACAAATTTAAATTGGTTGGAGAGATCAAGGACGTATCAAAACCTGTTTGTTCCTTCAAAGTAGTAAGAGCTTCAGCAATATCCAATGATTGACCATCTTGACTGCTCTTATCACTCAGATTTCTTGGATCTTCCTCCCCTTTGGAAGACTCCTCCATACCTCCCCTTGAATGAGCACTCTCCAAAACAACAATCCTCTCCCTCAATTCTTTGAGTTCAAGGCCTTGGTTACTGACAATTTGTACTAAGTTTGCATTTTGCTTTTGCAAGCTAATGCAGACAGCCGTCAATTCTAAAAGCGTCATTGGTTCCAGTCTGCCCTCTTCCAAAATGGGGATTTGACCTCCCAAGTCAGGTTCATTGGGCATGGATGAGGACTTAATTAAGGTGGGACTGCCTTGGCCAGCTTCTAAGCCAGAACCAATAGTCCCAGCCTCATCCAGGTCACCAGCCACACTTGTGGTGGTGGTTCTCTCTGCTACATGGCTAGGACCACCAGAGGAGAACACTCCAGCAGTCCTTTGGCGTTTAATCAACCTATATTCAGGTGGTGTGGATGATGGTGTAGAAGAAGGTGTAGATGTGGGTTGGTTAAGGGGTGTTTGGGATTGTGATGGTTGGGTGTCAGCGGTGGAAACAGGCATATCAACGCCCACATTAGATGTGTCAGCGTCGAAGGGATTTTGGTCTATTTGCATTTGGTCAGGTGAGGGTAAAGGTTCAGGAATAGGTTCAAGTTGTGGGTGAGGGTCAATATGAGGTTGGGGGTCTGGTTGGGGTTGTGCTGCTGCAATAACAGCAAGCATGGCTGGGGTTAAAGGAAGGTCTCTATGAGGTGGTGAGTTCATCTTGGTAAAAATGGCCTTCTTTTGTTCAGGGATCTTATAAAAATCATTGTGATCCCTTGAACAATATCTTTGAGCATCAAAAATCATTTGCAGAAAACGGGGATAAGCTAAAGTCATTTTTGTCCCCTTGTTTTTACACATTCCTTCAAAAATCATTTTAGACCAATTATATTTTTGCCCTGTTGCAATACACACAATAGCAGTTGCAATGGATCTATTGATCTCATTGTGTGCAGTACATTTGGGACTCAAACATTGAAGGAGAATGTGAATTAGGTACTTCCAGGCTGGGGGAAACTCCTGCTTATGGTACTTATTAAGAGTACCTTCATCAGGAATAGGGTATCCCAAAGCCCTAAGCCCTTGTTCTATTTCAGATATGGGAAGCATGGTTATACCATCAGCATCATTGAGATGCAAGGCCTGGCGTACCAAGGCCTCAGTAACCACCCAAGGTCTCCCATGTACAATAGAATTCAATGTTGTCACTCCATTAACTGTTGAGGAACTAACAGTGTTCCAAAACTGTTTAATGTGTGTGACTGGAATGAGTGGTGCATGAGAAAGAGCATACCTTAATGGGGATGCATTCAAATACTCCACCATCTGTGTGTATTGAGGGAACAAAGTATTATCAGCAACAAGATAAGCAATCATGTTGTGTTGAGACTTGAACCCCAAATCCAATTCTGCTGAGTTAAATCTTGGTGCCATTGATGAAAGCTGTTAATTTGAAGTATAAAAGATGAAGGTTGATAAGAGAAAAGTGTTAGACAAGAATTATAGATACCCTGTTTAAAATAGGAGCCAAATTTATAGGAGTGGATGAATGCACGTGATTGGCCCAAGAATAGGCAAAGATTTTCAAAAATCAATCATGAAAATATTGAAAAAGTTTATAAGTTATCTCATGCATTTATTGAAAGTAACAACTCCTAAAATTACGGCTTGAAAATATGTCAAAAAGTAACAACTGGGTAGGTCCCATTGTTTCTCAACGGTCAAAAATAACCCATCAACGCCCAACGGCTATAATCTTGTCAACGTTCGCCTAAAGCCATGTCAGCGTCCATTTTGGTCACAACAACGCTTGGAAAAATCTTGTCAGCGTCCAAAAATAAAATTGTTTTAAAAAGAGAAAAATGACCTTAACAAGTAATTTATCCTAGAGAAGATAACCAAAAGCTGATAATTATCATAGGGCGGCAAGCACTGTCTAGTTATGCATACTTGCATAAGCAAGATAGACATAACAGTCCTCTAGTGTCCCTTGCTAACCAAAATTCTTAACAACCAAGTTACCTTATAAAATCCTTGTTACTCCCAGGTAAAACCCATATCAAAAGGATTCCCAAGTCTCCCAACAGACCACAACCAATTCTAGGCCAAAAATGTCTTGGCAGCATGCAAAGTTGATATACTATGCATGCTACAGTGCCTCATGGTTTAGTAAAACTAACCCATACTCACCTGTGGACACAATCTAGGATTGTGATGAGAGTATTCTAAGAATACCCAAGAGTCCTAAAGGTTCCTTAAACCTCCCCTTAAACTATGATACATGAGTTCTCAAAATATATATATGAACATTAAAAATTTATGTCAAGATAGGAATATAAATATTCCAACCATCATCCATAAACAAAAACATGTCCAAATAGCTCTTCAAAGATCCATAAGCAACTCTGTATCCAATGGCATAAAGCTACCATTACCTGCACATTTAGATGAAAACCACAAAACTAACATTTGTTGCTGACAGCGTCCCGACAACACTTATCAGCGTTGAAGGAACTCTTGTCAGCGTTAGACAATAATATCTCCAACAACGGCAAAATAACACTTGACAGCGTTGCATTTACCTTTGTCAGTGTTAGAAAAATAATGTGGAAAATCTAAATCATCACAAAGACCAATAACAATGCATTATCCTGTACATACTTTTACAAAAAGATTCCAAAAACACATATTAAGTGAGATTAACCATTCCAATATTTGTTACCAAATATTGAAATCTTCCAGCATCAAAAGGTTTAGTTAATAAATCAGCCACATTATCTTCTGTATCTACCCTATCTGGTTGTATTAAACCTTTCTCAAAGCAATCTCTTATAAAATGATGTCTAATTTCTATGTGTTTGGTTTTAGAATGATGTACAGGATTTTTAATAATGCATAAAGTACTGTTATTGTCTACAAAAATCTTGGTATGCATAAAATTATACCCATAATCCAACAGCTGGTTCTGAATCCATAAGACTTGTCCACAACAAGCAGCTGCAGCCACATATTCTGCTTCAGTTGTAGAGTTTGCCACCACTGTTTGTTTCTTGCATTGCCAAGATATTAATCTGCTCCCAAGAAATTGGCATCCACCAGTTGTGGATTTCCTATCAAACTTGTCACCACCATAGTCACTGTCTGAATATGCAATAAGGTCCAATGGAGAATCTTTTGGGTACCACAATCCAAGATCTGGGTAACATCTTAGGTACCTAAAAATTCTCTTAACAGCAAAAAGGTGACATTCTTTGGGAGTCACTTGATGGCGTGCACATGCACACACAGCAAACATGATGTCAGGTCTTGAGGCTGTAAGATACATCAATGATCCAATCATTGATCTATAGTGCCTAACATCCACATCCTTTCCAGCTCCAATTTTTCCTCAAGGGTGTTGCCTATCCATAGGAGTGGAAGCCTCCTTCTCATGTGGAGAAAAACCATATTTCTTCAAGATTTCAGCTACATACTTGTCTTGGGAGATGAAGATACCATCTTCTTTCTGCTGAACTTGTAAACCTAGAAAGAAGTTCATCTCACCCATTGCACTCATCTTGAATTTATCTGTCATGAGCTTGGAAAAGTCCTCACTCATTTTTGGATCAGTAGACCCAAAAATGATATCATCAACATAGACCTGCACAAGTAACACATGTTTTCCTTTCTTCTTTGTAAACAAGGTCTGATCTATGGTGCCCCTCTTGAAACCATTTTCCACCAAGTAGGTGGACAATGTACCATACCATGCTCTTGGGGCTTGATGAAGTCCATACATTGCTTTCTTCACTCTATAGACCTTATCTGGATTCTCAGGATCTTCAAAACCAGGAGGTTGCATGACATATACCTCCTCAACAATTGTCCCATAGAGGAAAGCACTCTTCACATCCATTTGGTAAACAGTAAAATTCATACAAGAGGCATAAGCTAGAAAAATTCTTATAGCTTCAATTCTTGCAACTGGTGCAAAAACTTCTTCATAATCAATTCCTTCCTCTTGTGTATATCCCTGAGCTACCAAACGTGCCTTGTTTCTGACCACAATGCCTCTTTCATCTTTCTTGTTCCTTAGAACCCATCTTGTCCCAATTGGTCTCACATATCTAGGACAATCAACCAGCTCCCAAACATCCTGTATAGCAAATTGGTGAAGCTCATCCTGCATTGCTTCTACCCAACTTGGTTCTTTGAGAGCATCAAAAATCTTCTTGGGTTCTTCCTGTGACAGAAAACAGGCAAACAAACATGCTTGTACAAGAGGGGTATCAACCTTCTTGTGTATATTGGCAATAAATCCACCAAGACCTTGATGGGATCTTCTTGTCTGAACTGGAGCCATAACATCACCAATGATCTGAGATGTGGGGTGATCCTTTGCTATGGAAGTGAGAACTCCTCCTTCAATAAGTCTGGTGTCCTCAATTTCACGCTCCATGTTGCCAATATCTTCTTCATCTGACTCTGTTTGATCAACATGAATCTCTTCATGGACATTAGAAGGTCCACCTTGTTCAAAATGTGAAGAGAAAAGATGTGCAAAGGTGTTGTCAAAGTCTGATCCTTGTTTGTCAGCGTTAGGGCTAACAACACTTGAACTGCTTGTGTCAGCGTCTGATCCATCAGCGTCTGAATTGCTCTTGTCAGCGCTTGATTTCCCTTTGTCAGCGCCTGAAGAAGTATGCATGTTTGTAGTTGGTGGTATCTGAAAACCACCATTATCTTTTCTAGCAGCAGCAGCAGCAGCATAATACTCATCTGTCCATATAGGAAGTGTAACATATTCTTGTGTGGGAGATGATTCAACTGCTGGTGGTCCATCCTCCTTAGCAACCTGTATACCTGAAACATTACCAATTCTCTTTTCCAAAACACTTGAAGTTACCTTCACAATGTCTGGATCAGTAACAGGCATATAATTTAAAGCTCTAGATAAAGGTTCTAAGTCAAACAACCAATTTGGACCACTCTCAGGATCACTAGGTTTACTTTCTAAAAACCTAACATGTACCTTTTCAAGTATACGTTTTTCCTTTTTAATGTAAACCCTATATCCTTTACTCTGCACTGAATAACCCATGAAGTAGCCTTCATCACCTTTAGAATCAAATTTACCTAGGGCCTCACTAGTTTCTAAAACAACTACATGACAACCAAAAGGCTTCAGAAAACCAATATTTGGCTTCCTTCCCCAAAGTAATTCATAAGGTGTCTTATTATGTATCTTGTTGACCAATGCCCTATTTTGAACATAACAAGCTGTGTTAACAGCTTCAGCCCAAAAGGCTATAGGAAAGTGGGCATCAGCCAACATGGTTCTGGCTGCTTCAATAAGGGTCCTATTCTTCCTTTCAGCAACCCCATTTTGCTGTGGGGTTCTAGCTATGCTAAACTGCCTAGTAATCCCTTTCTTGGCACAAAAATCATCTAACAACTGATTTCTAAACTCACCCCCATTGTCACTTCTAATAATTTTGACCTCATTACCATTCTTCTTTTCAATCTGGGTAATGAAATTAATCAGACTTTGGGCAGTTTCACTTTTCTTGGCTAAAAAGAAAGTCCATGTAAACCTGGAATAATCATCAGTGATAACAAAACAATATGATTTACCCTTCAGACTTTCTATATTAGTTGGACCAAAGAGGTCCATATGTAATAAGTGAAGTGGTTTAGAACTGGAGTGCACCTGTTTAGACCTGAATGAGACCTTGTGCTGCTTGCCCTTAAGACATGCAACACAAGAGTGGTCATTGTGGAAAGCCTTTTCAGGCAAACCATCAACTAAACCAAGCCTCACAAGTCTATTAATATTCTTAAAGTTTATGTGCCCTAATCTCCTGTGCCAAAGATTACTTTCATCTACTGAGGCTTTAGCATACAGACATGACATTTTATTATTTATCTTAATTCCATTAAGATTCACATTATATATGTCTTTATGCCTTGGTGTTCTAAAATCTATGTATTTCTATTCAGGGAGCTTATAATCTTTGCTTAACACCAAGCATTCAGTATCTGTGAAAAGAACCTTATTTTTGTTATCACACACTTGTGATACACTAAACAAATTATAATCCAGATCTTTTACCAAGAAGACATTCTCAAACCGTAGATTATTGGTGACAAGGGTTCCTTTTCCAGTGATGGTGCCGTAGCCCCCTCCAAAGTATACCTTATCACCATCTTGAATAGGAGAGAAATTGGTCAGATAGTCTTCTTTTCCAGTCATGTGCCTTGAGCATCCACTATCCCAGTATCCATAATCATTGATCTTCTTCTGAATGCCCTGCACATAAAGAAAACACATTAGTTTTCTTTGGGAATCCAAGCCTTAGAAGACTTGGATTCATTTGGTTGTTCAACAAGAACAGACTTGGTTCTCATAACAACCCCATTTTCATCCCTGTTTGAATGAAATTCCCAGTTAACCCCAATTGGTGTTGACAATGCCTTTGAAATATAATGAAACCTGTTGCATGTCATAGAAATACCAGTAGAATTAGGGTTTTGGTCTTGTTTTGGTCTCCATGTTAAGCTAGTAGAAGCTTTAGACCTATTTCCCTGTGGTTGCAAATACCTAGGTTTAGCAGTGTGTCTGTCAGCGCTGAAATTTCTCTTGTCAGCGCCACGATTGCTCGTATCAGCGTTGAACCTAGGGTTTGCTACAGGAACCCATTGCCTATTTGACCAAGTGTTTGACTTTTGAAAAGGTCTTAGGCCTTGTGTGTTAGACCCTCTAGAAAAGAATGGGGCTGGTCTAACAACTTGTGAACTTTTGTTCACAAAGGTATTGGGTCTGACAGTGTTTGACCTATGTTGACTTTTGTCAGCGCTGAAATGGTTCCTATCAGCGTTGACATTGGAAGCGTTGACACATTTGTATGCCAAATGTGAGAAGCTACCACAGGTGTAACAAGCTTTTCTAGACATAGTCTTAGGTCTAGAAGCAAAGAAGCCTGTTCCATGATTACTAACTTGGCTTTTTGGTGACCTAGTATTCCTATACATCTCTGCATATTTAACACTAGGTTTTCTAACAGTTTGTGGGCCAAGATCAACAGCTTTGCCAGTGGTAGGGTGTGTGATCTTAATAGGTTTACGATCAATGGACTCATCAATTGGTATCATGTTTGGTGTGGGCTCATTTGGACTTTCACACAACAACCCTCCCTTAACAAACAAGGTGTGATTAGCTTTCTTCCACTCATCTAGGTCAGTCAGTTTTTGCTTGTATTCCTCAACTGGGGAAGTCACTCTAGGTGGAGGAATGAATTCCTCCTCTTGGCATTCTGGCAAGCCAGTCCAAGATAAGTCCTTTGATTGGACACCATAGAAATCCCCAGCTGGTGGTGGGACAACAGTATAATTATTCATCCCAATCCCACTCATATCCTTAGAGTCTCTTTGTTTACTAACACACTCTCCTAGGGATTGTGTGGCCTTATCAAATCTCTGGATTTTAAGACTCACATTATCTTTATTTTTGTTAGCCTCCTCTAACTGAGCTATCAAATCAAGATTAACCCTATTTACTATATCTTGAACATCTTTACTCTGGTGTAACTCATGCTTTAAGATATTTATCTGATCCTTTAAATCAAACTCCATTTTTTTATACTCAGCTACTATCTTTTCTGTTTGGGTAAGAGCAATTTGATAATTAGATACTTTGCATCTTTCAGTACTTGCCTCATCTAATAATTTAACTATCTCTTGTTTTAATTTTTCAGTATTTAAACGACAACCCTTAGAACAGAAAGCATCATCATATACCTCATTATCTGATGAAGAGGAGGAGTGTGCCATGAGAGCATATTCAGCATGCTCTTCTTTAACTTCAGCAACCAAAGCTCTGTCCTCTTCCTCATTCTTAGCCATCCAGCTCCAATCCCATTCTCCAACACCATCAATTTGTTGAACAGCAACCATGGCCTTGGGATCTGGGCTTTTAATCATTTGGCTTGAAGGCTTCCCAGCATCAGATCTTCTTGGAGATCTACATTCCCTCATAAAGTGCCCCATCCTATGACAGTTGTAGCACTCAACCTTGGACTTGTCAAATCCAGCAACATCCTTAGCATTAAAGGTCATCTTCTTCTTGAACCTTTTATTGAACCTGTTTGCTCTTAAACTTACAAGAGCCATAGTCCACTTGATGTCCATCTCTTCCAATTGTTCATCACTTATCTGCTCAAGATCTTCATATGTGATTCTTGAATCACTGGGCAAAGAAGCAATGAATGCACACACAGTATCTAGATCAAAACCAGCAGGTTTAATTCTATCAGCGCCATGATTGTGTGTGTCAGCGCTTGAGTACAAAGCGTTGACAGGATATGATCCAGCGCTGACAGACTGAAATCCAGTGCTGACACCTTGAGACCCAGGGGCTGAATGTCCATAGAAGTTCATGGAATCAAATTGGCCTTCACTTTGTGAGAAGAAGGCCATGTTGCTGCTGGAAGATTTATTATCACTTTCCAATTGCCATTCATTCTCCAACAGTCTTAACTTGTTGAAGATGTCATCAAACCTGGAAGTCTTGTGGGTATTATTGACAAGAATAGATCTTGTCTCAATCTTCCATACATCACCAAGGCTTTTGAGAAAAGTAGCATTCAATTCAGGATCATCAATCTGTTTTCCCATGAAGGAAAGTTGGCTTGTGATATCAAGAAGTCTACTTCTCACACTGCTGAGATTCTCATTAGGTTGAGCTTTAAAGACAGCATACTCATGCAATAGTTGCTTCTTCTTTTCTTCTTTTGTGTCAGCATTGCCACCATGTGCTACTTCAAGAGCTTCCCAAAGCTCTTTTGCAGACTCAAAGCGTTTGTACTTGTGCTGATTCTCATGACCTAGAGCATGTTTCAGGATGTTCAAGATTTTCATGTCCACCCTTTTCTTGGCTATGTCTTCAACAGCTACAGCTCTCCCATCTTCAGGCTTTTCCACCTTATCAGATTCAGGACAATTAGGAACAGCTGTCCTTGTGGCAATTGCAGCAGTAATCTTTGCTGCTTTATCGAATGTGTTCCCATATTCGATAATCTCCCAAAGAGTGTAGTCATGAATAGCTATATATTGCTCAAAATTGGACTTCCAAAGCTCAAAGTTCCTGGCATCAAACATGGGAATTTTGATACTAGGGTTTGAGAAGTTGTTTTGAAGCAAAGAAGCAGGTTGATCTGTGCCAGACATGATGTTTTTAGGGTTTTGAGAATTTAAGGTTTTTAGGGTTTGGTGTTTTAGGGTTCTTGCGTTACTTAAAGATCAAAAGTTTCTCAACAGGCTCTGATACCACTTGTTGATCCCAAACTTAGATCGGTTAAGCTTTGTGTATACGAGATTAGATCAAGTACTACACGTAGAGAAACCTTTGCTTATGAGTAAAGTAACAAAGTGTTATGCGGAATTAACACTTGATCTAAAACACAATGATGTCAAACAAACTTTCACTTGTATTAGAATGATTCTTGTTGATTACAATGAAAGGGTTTAACAATCGAAAACTTATAAAAACTGATATTAAACATTAACCTAAAAGATCTTCTTTTATAGAACAAGAAGTCTTGTACAATAAGCTACGAATCAACTATTCTAGGTAAAGATAAACATAGAAAATACATTGTCGTCTCTATCCTTACTAGAAGTATTCTAGAATATAATATACGTGTAGCTCACATCTTCTATCAGTGCTTGTCTTCAATCTGTCAACGCTTGACTTTATCTTGTCAACGCTTATGCTGTCAGCGCTCACTTTGCTCTTGTCAACGCTTAAGTTGTTCTTGTCAGCGTTCAAGTGTTCTGGCCTAAATTTATTCCCAACAATCATGAAGATAAAATGGACTTGCATTTTTCTTCCCAAAACCTTTGTTAAAACTTCATTAAATCAATTGATATTAAAAACATCGATTGGGTTAATATTTTTAATATGGGGGAGAAAATGTGATTTAATATGGGATATTATCACAAATGGTTTGACTTAATGTGCTGGCTCATCCCGACATATGCGAAATGTTTTCGAATATCGTGGCATATGTTAAGGGGGAGCAAAACGGATTTGCATATCAAAATGGATTTTCATGGTGACATATACTTACCCAAAACACATTTATTTTACGACGATGAAGATTGTGGTGACATAAGGATGGTAGGATAGGTTAAGTCCAATGATTCTTCTAGAACCGGAGGAATCTTCCCAAGGATATTCCATAGCTAGAAATAGTAGTCCTTAGGAAAGATGGAGAAAGATTGTGAACGTAGCTGAATGCCGACCAAGTACTTAAGTTAGCACTGGAACAATCACAACAAGGTGCTAGTGATGACGTATTGGTAAGCATTGAAGGGGTTGAAGAATGAAAAAGAATTGTAAAGATAAAGGGTGTAAAGAAAGAAGCCCTCCTTACAACTTAGGCAGAAACCGGGTCAATACATATGCTATTAAAATCATTGTTTAATGATTCTTGATATTGAAGACAGACATCATAGACCCAGTGATGCAATGCACAACCCATCCCAGCTAACTCAGATATCTCTTAAAAGATATTTGTTTTATTCACACGGAGACAACACATTATCTATTGATTTATTCACTCCGAATAAATTGGTATTGAAAAGGTGGCACTCCTCTCCAGCCTCCGATCACTTGTAACACCCCACTTGGATAAATGGACCGTTACGTATATTTATGACGTGTCATCAAAGCATGCAAGGCAAATGTATTAAACATTAAATGACCAAACAGAAAATACCGGAATCAAACATCGGTAGTCCAACATAAGCTCCAAATATAAAGACTAAGTACTGGAAGAAAAAGGACGAAACAATGTCCAACAACCAAAGAGATGTAAAGTATGCATGCATAAAATAAAGGAGTCTGGATAGCTCTTCATCCAATGCACGTACTCTCTTAGCAGTCCTAAGATCGTCCCTGTGTACCTGCCGTTTGGAAACATGAAAGGAAACTACGGCTGAGCATAACGCTCAGTGGACGGATATAGCATGAATAGGATGTACTGAAAGAAAAAGGAAAGGAAGACTACAATGACACTATAAGACTGATATGACATGTGATACAACTCTGCATAAAATCTGATAAACCTTTTTATATAAACTGAAACTGAAATATAACTTATTAATTCTGAAAACATGCATTTTCTGTATTTTAATTTGCCAAGAGCTTATATAGGTCATGTATTAAATCAACTGCTGCATGAATACATGGAGGGGTGTCCTCGTCATGCTATAGAGGGGTGACCTCTAAATAACTGTGTTGGGTGGAGGGATCAGCTCCAATGTGAAGGATGTAGAGCACACACCACATTCACCTGCTAAACTGTAACTATAGCCTAGGATGCATCCATACGCCCCACTAATAATACTGATAAAATGGCCAAGCTGAGCTGAGTGGGACGATGCAGGATATCACTCTCCTGCATGTGAGTCACGACACCGGTGCCTCTAGTGCCGTGGTTACGGTACCTCCGTAACTAGTACATAAACTAATCATGCTTGTATATAAGCCTCAGGCAATTTATTTATTTATAAACATAATTTCTGATAACTTTAAACATATACTGGGGAAAACATTTGGCTGCAGACGGGGAATCCTAATCATGCATAAGAAAGGAAGTCCTTACTGAAAGGACGGGAATCCGTACCTCTAGTCCAGTACTAACTGACAGGAAGACTGAATGAATACTACTCGGGCTTCACGCGTGCTACATAATTTAAAAGACGCGAATAAGTTAACTGATATCCGTTGTCAAATTTATCGGTCTTATTGGTTTCCTATTTATTTGCTTCGAATATTCCATACGTACAATTACAGCTAAATCTGATCATTGAAATAATTTATTTTAATTTATTAACGTTATACTAATGGCTACGTACAACGTATATCTGACGGTAATTAATTCTATAATAAGTATTTTGCTAAAATAGAAATTCCTTAATTTTATAAGTTCTCACATAGTTTTAATTCGTTTTCTAAATATACCCTTTTTAAATATTTATAAAACTAGTTTATATTTAACTTACTAAATACATTTTAAAAATATTTATTTAAAATAAACTCATTTAAAAGTATGATTTAACAGTCCCAAACGCACCCTTAATTTTTCTAAACCGGTTTGCCAAACAGCCCTAATTCCTGTTTTAAAACCCACTGCCAAACACCCCCCTTACTGCCAGTTTTCCCACTGGCAGTTCTGGGTTTCCCCCGCCTGTGGTTCGGTTCCCCCTGCTAGCTACAATAATCCCAAACACCCCCTGCTATACTCTATTTCCCCCCGTTAGTGCAAACCCCAAACCAAACCCTAATGATTTGCGGCTGGTTGTGCAGTCAATCACCGAGAGTCTTTTGACTCTCGGTTTGTGTGCCAAACAACATAGCAACATCCCGACATACAGCCCAGATCATAATATTCATAAAACATGTTTAAAACTCAAATGAATCGGATTAAAAGAACTAACTAGAACGAATTAGGGTTTATGCAAGCTTACTAATCGTTTAGGGTTTTTAGATAGTAACCCTCGTCTTTCTTGATTTCTGGAACAACCACCCGACCTATTACCCTATTCTCCTGTTTTGGGTCGCGGCAGGGAAGGAAAGAACACAAGAAAAGATGTGCGGCTGCTTGTTTGATTTTAGGGTTTTGTGTGTTATTTTTTTTTTGTGTCGGCATAGAAAAGAAAAAGGACACCCCCCCCCCCCGCCTGTTTTATTCACACGGCCAACAAAGCATTTGGGCCTTGAGCCCAAATCCTACATAGTTGCGGCGCAAGTCACATGAGTTACGGCGCAATTGAAGGGGCTACAGATCATGGTGCTGCGGATCACGAGTTGCGGCGCAAGACACATGAGTTGCGGCGCAACAGATGCTACTGGCAGTTACGAAATTGTGTTTTTATTCCTAATAAAGGGGGAGCCCAAAGAGTTAGTGGGGGACATTATTGCTGAACGTTTTTAAGGAAAAATATCCCGCGTAAAATAATAATAAACCGCGTATTTATAAATTCTCGATTTAAAATACGGGTTTTACAATTCTTCCCCTCTAAAAGAAATAATTCGTCCCCGAATTAAAATGCGGCATACTGAGTTTTACAATTCTTCTCCTCTAAAAGAAGAATTCGTCCCCGAATTACAAGGTATTTAAGCTGACTGAAGTAAAGGCTGAAATGCTGATAAATTGAACGACATAAAAGCTGAAAGGACATACCCGAATCAAAACTGAAAGTGAGGATAAGAAGTCCGTATAGACTCCTCTGTTTCCCAAGTGGCCTCCCGCTCGGTATGGTTCCTCCACAGGATTTTGACGAAAGGAATGGTCTTCCTTCTCATAACTCGATCCTGGCGATCTAAAACTGCTTCGGGTTCCTCAATATAGGATAAATCCTCCCGAATCTGGTCGAGTGGATAATTTACTTTGTGAAGCTCGTGATAGTTGTACCCCCTGAGTAATGAGACATGAAACACGTTGTGGACGTGTGAAAGCTGAGGCGGCAGCGCCAACCGATACGATACTTCCCCGACGCGTTCAAGGATTTCAAATGGTCCGATGTAGCGAGGGCTAAGTTTGCCTTTGAGGCCGAAACGTCTGACACCGCGTGCGGGTGATACTTTGAGGAACACACGATCTCCAGTCTGGAATGATAGATCTCTGCGATGTCTGTCGGCGTAACTCTTCTGGCGAGTACGCGCTTCTTGCAGTTTTGCCCTAGCGATGGCGACCTTTTCATTGGTCATTTCTATCAATTCTGGTCCCTCAATCAAGCGTTCACCAACCTGATCCCAACAAATAGGAGCACGACATTTCCTGCCGTAAAGCATCTCGAATGGAGCACGCTTGATACTAGCATGCCAACTGTTGTTGTAGGCAAACTCGACCAAGCAAATATAGTCATCCCAGTGTCCTGTCCATTCTAATGCACAGGCGCGTAGCATGTCCTCCAAGGTCTGGATGGTACGCTCTGACTGACCGTCTGTCTGTGGGTGGAAAGCTGTGCTGAGCTTGAGTCTGGTTCCCCAAGCTTTGTGCAGACCTCCCCAGAAATGAGAAGTGAATCGTGGGTCCCTATCTGATATAATCTCTGAAGGTGTACCATGTAGTCGTACAATCTCCTTGGTGAATAGATCTGCCAATTTACTAACTGCAAAATCTTTACGGATAGGAATGAAATGTGCTGATTTGGTCAAGCGGTCGACAATGACCCAGATTGCATCATGTCGCCGCTGAGTCTGTGGTAAACCGGTAACAAAATCCATAGAAATCTTGTCCCATTTCCACATTGGAATTTCTAATGGCTGAAGTAACCCGCTGGTACGCTGATGTTCTATCTTAACCTGCTGGCAGGTCAGACATTTGGAAACGAATGTTGCGACATCTTGCTTCATTCCGCTCCACCAAAAATGCTGCTTAAGATCATGGTACATCTTAGTGGAACCTGGATGAATGGAGAACGGAGAGCTGTGAGCCTCAGTCATTAAGGCTTCTCTAAGAGCAGGATCTTCTGGAACGCAGAGTTTGGTACCCTGCCATACAATACCGTCGTCATCGATGCGAAATTCGGTCTGACGGTCAATGTTCTGGACGATCGCCCAGATTTCACCATCATCCTTTTGGGCGTCTTTAATCCTAGAGAGTAAATCTGGTTCTACCCTCAAACTAGCCCAGTATCCCCTCTGTCCGCGTACTAAAAGCTCAATATCATACCGTTCTAAATCCCGAATAATTTCTTCCTGAACTTTGATGCCATTTACCATACCTGACTTTCTGCTAAGGGCATCTGCCACTACATTTGCTTTACCTGGGTGATACTGGATGTTAGTGTCATAGTCCTTCAGCAGTTCTAACCATCGCCGCTGTCTCATGTTCAACTCTCGTTGGGTGAATATGTACTTGAGACTTTTGTGATCGGTGAAAATATCACACGACTCACCGTATAAGTAATGCCTCCAAATTTTAAGGGCGAAGACGACTGCTGCGAGCTCTAGATCATGAGTAGGATAATTTTTCTCATACAGCTTTAGTTGACGCGAAGCATAAGCGATGACTTTCCCATGCTGCATAAGAACACAGCCTAAGCCTTTTCCTGATGCGTCGCTGTAAATCTGAAAACCACCTGTGCCGGATGGAAGGGTAAGTATCGGTGCTGAGATCAATCGATGCTTGAGTTCCTCAAAACTCTTTTCTCTCTCCTCGGTCCATATAAACTTCTCACCTTTTCGCATAAGTTGGGTCAATGGTAACGCTAAGCGTGAGAAGTTTTCCACAAACCTGCGGTAGTAACCTGCCAACCCAAGAAAACTACGTATCTCTGTGACAGATGTCGGTCTTGGCCATTTGGTGATAGCCTCCACCTTTGCAGGATCCATGGTGATTCCGTCTGCAGACACAATATGACCTAGAAACGCCACTGTATTCAGCCAAAATTCGCACTTCGAAAATTTAGCGTATAGCTTTTCTTGTCTGAGAATCTGCAAAACTGTACGGAGATGATTCTCATGTTCCTCTTTGGATTTGGAGAAAATAAGGATATCATCGATGAATACGATCACAAACTTGTCTAAAAATTCGTGGAAGACTCTGTTCATTAAGTCCATAAATACTGCGGGCGCATTCGTGAGACCGAATGGCATGACAACAAACTCGTAATGACCGTACCTCGTGCGAAAAGCAGTTTTGAATATATCCTGCTCTTTTACACGCAGCTGATGGTAGCCTGATCGTAGATCGATTTTTGAGAAGTGCTTGGCACCCTGAAGCTGATCGAATAAATCGTCAATACGAGGAAGTGGATAACGGTTACGAATGGTGAGCTTATTCAACTCACGGTAGTCAATACACAAACGCATACTACCATCTTTCTTCTTGACAAACAAAACGGGAGCGCCCCATGGTGATACGCTGGGACGAATGAAACCCCTTTCGAGAAGTTCCTGAAGTTGATCCTTCAGTTCCTTAAGCTCTACAGGAGCCATACGGTAAGGAGCTTTAGATACTGGTTCTGCACCTGGAACGAGATCGATACCAAATTCTACCTCTCGCATGGGAGGTAAACCTGGAAGTTCCTCTGGAAAAACATCCGGAAAATCTGACACAACTGGCTGATCATGAATTGAAGGTGTTTCAGAAGTCGTGTCATGGACTGTAGCTAGGAAACCCTCGCAACCATGATATAACAAAGTACGAGCCTGTAAAGCTGAAATGATCTGAACATGTTTTCCTGGTAGGAAGCCTCGGTGAATATATTCTGGTGCCTGGACCTCTCCAAAGATGACCCGGTGAGCATGACAATCTATGGTGGCATGATGAACCGCCAACCAATCCATACCCAGAATAATATCGAATTCACACATATCTAAAGGAAGAGCACTGACTGGACGGATTTTATCATCAAACTCAAGAGGGAGATCCTTATATACTTGGGTAATGAGTACAGAGTCTCGCATGGGGGTAGATATACTAAGTGCACTGTCTAGTGGCGTAGGGGTTATGTTTATTCTAACAGCATATGAAGTAGATATAACCGAGTGCGTGGCGCCTGTATCGAAAAGCACGCATGCAGACTGTCCGTGTATAAACAAAATGCCAGTAATGGTACCTGCGGTCTTATTTGCTTGTTCACGGGTAGTAGTGTAGACACGACCAGTGGTTGGTGGTAGTGGTGGTGGCGGATGTAACATCTGAGGAGTCTGGCCTGAGGTACCAGCAGCAGTATTCCCGCTCTTGCAATCCCTCTTCAGATGGCCCGGTTGGCCACACTGGAAGCAACCACTCATACCACGACGGCACGGTCCCATGTGCTTCTTCCCACATGTGACGCAAGTGGGGTAAGTAAACCCGGTGGAAGTAGCTCTGGTTTGCTGAGCACCTGATTTACGATGATATATACGTGTCACGATTCTGATAACTTAACTGAAGTAAGGCTGACTGACTGAATTTTAAAATTACCAGAATTTGCCGGTCGGGCAACCTGTTGACCCCTGTTGTTTTGGTCACGCCCCTGTCCAGCATCTCTGTTGGAATTTACAAATAAATTTTAGATCTGTTTTACACGATAGTTTAGTATTCTTGGAGCTTAAAGGCTCACCTGTAGCTGCCAGAGGAGTTGGAACTACCGCGGTAATTATCACCGCGTTCCTCCTATCTGACCGATTGCGGTCATATGACTGACCGTGGTTCCTGTAGTTCTGATGCGGAGTAGCCGATTGGGATCGGTCTCCTCCTCTGTGTCTGCAAGATTTTAATAACATATAAGTTGCCAAGCAATAATGGCTAAAATGTTTAAGTCTGTTGGGTGAGATGTACCTCTTCTCCGGGCGCTCTAAATTCTCGAGCTCGTCCCTCTCAAAAAGCATCTCGATGTCCCGAGCTGCATTAGCTACTTGTGACACATTAGTGAATGTGGCACTCATCAATCTATCTGCAGTCCTGGTGTGAAGAGCCCAACGAAATTGCTTCACTTGCTCCTCTACAGTACCCGCAGCCTCCCCTAAGAATCCAGCCATCCTGAGGTATCGGTGCATGAACTCTATACTGTTCTCGCCATTATTCTGACGAATAACGTGAAAGTCCCTCTTCATCTTAGCTTGCTCCGCATGCGGGAAAAACTGGTCATAGAACATCGTCTTGAAACGTGCCCAGGTCAAAGCAAGCTCCCAAGCATCTCCCCCATTGGACAGTTTCTGAGACCTCCACCAATGTAGAGCAGGACCCTCCAGCTTATAAACTGCAAGCCTAACTTTGAAAACATCACCACAACCCATAGCTCCAAAAATTTTCTCTATATGGTAGATCCAGTCTTCTGCATCAGTTGGAGCTACAGTCTGCTCAAACAGTCGGGGCTTCTGCTTGTTGAACAGATCCAGCCAAGCGGGTAAAGTGGCAGGTGGTGGAGCAGGAGGGTTGTTATTCTGCTGAGGCCCATTTTGATACTCAGCTCGGATCTCATCACGAATTTGGGGTAACATGGCTTGTATAGCAGCCTGAACAGCAGCAGCAATGGCAGCTGCGTTAGGATCATTCTCAGTGTCGCGCCTGGGTGGCATCTGAAACAAAAGAGGATAAATCGACAAAAACGTAAGAACCTGAAGTAATAAATCGGAATATGCTTAGTGTAATTCATGAAGGTATAGTTAACAAAACATGACATGAATACTGGTGAACGCCTAGGGTCAGTTCACAAAATGACAATTTCTGAAACATAAATCTGACATGAGTAAGGATGAACGCCTATGGTCAGTTCATCCATACAAAATTTAAATAACAAGGGTGAACGCCTATGGTCAGTTCACCAAAACGAAATGTTCTTGAAAAGCACATGCGATTAAGTATGGCCAGTCCTGTACCAACCGTTTACTTAATCAAAATTTTAAAATCTGACTGAGAAAATACATAAATAGCATGGAAGATAACGACGCCAAAATACAGGGAGTTCCTGATGACTACCCACTAGTCACAGGTCAAGTTTTAGAGCCTACAGGTCGAACCTTGCGCTCTGATACCATAATTGTAACACCCCACTTGGATAAATGGACCGTTACGTATATTTATGGCGTGTCATCAAAGCATGCAAGGCAAATGTATTAAACATTAAATGACCAAACAGAAAATACCGGAATCAAACATCGGTAGTCCAACATAAGCTCCAAATATAAAGACTAAGTACTGGAAGAAAAAGGACGAAACAATGTCCAACAACCAAAGAGATGTAAAGTATGCATGCATAAAATAAAGGAGTCTGGATAGCTCTTCATCCAATGCACGTACTCTCTTAGCAGTCCTAAGATCGTCCCTGTGTACCTGCCGTTTGGAAACATGAAAGGAAACTACGGCTGAGCATAACGCTCAGTGGACGGATATAGCATGAATAGGATGTACTGAAAGAAAAAGGAAAGGAAGACTACAATGACACTATAAGACTGATATGACATGTGATACAACTCTGCATAAAATCTGATAAACCTTTTTATATAAACTGAAACTGAAATATAACTTATTAATTCTGAAAACATGCATTTTCTGTATTTTAATTTGCCAAGAGCTTATATAGGTCATGTATTAAATCAACTGCTGCATGAATACATGGAGGGGTGTCCTCGTCATGCTATAGAGGGGTGACCTCTAAATAACTGTGCTGGGTGGAGGGATCAGCTCCAATGTGAAGGATGTAGAGCACACACCACATTCACCTGCTAAACTGTAACTATAGCCTAGGATGCATCCATACGCCCCACTAATAATACTGATAAAATGGCCAAGCTGAGCTGAGTGGGACGATGCAGGATATCACTCTCCTGCATGTGAGTCACGACACCGGTGCCTCTAGTGCCGTGGTTACGGTACCTCCGTAACTAGTACATAAACTAATCATGCTTGTATATAAGCCTCAGGCAATTTATTTATTTATAAACATAATTTCTGATAACTTTAAACATATACTGGGGAAAACATTTGGCTGCAGACGGGGAATCCTAATCATGCATAAGAAAGGAAGTCCTTACTGAAAGGACGGGAATCCGTACCTCTAGTCCAGTACTAACTGACAGGAAGACTGAATGAATACTACTCGGGCTTCACGCGTGCTACATAAATTAAAAGACGCGAATAAGTTAACTGATATCCGTTGTCAAATTTATCGGTCTTATTGGTTTCCTATTTATTTGCTTCGAATATTCCATACGTACAATTACAGCTAAATCTGATCATTGAAATAATTTATTTTAATTTATTAACGTTATACTAATGGCTACGTACAACGTATATCTGACGGTAATTAATTCTATAATAAGTATTTTGCTAAAATAGAAATTCCTTAATTTTATAAGTTCTCACATAGTTTTAATTCGTTTTCTAAATATACCCTTTTTAAATATTTATAAAACTAGTTTATATTTAACTTACTAAATACATTTTAAAAATATTTATTTAAAATAAACTCATTTAAAAGTATGATTTAACAGTCCCAAACGCACCCTTAATTTTTCTAAACCGGTTTGCCAAACAGCCCTAATTCCTGTTTTAAAACCCACTGCCAAACACCCCCCTTACTGCCAGTTTTCCCACTGGCAGTTCTGGGTTTCCCCCGCCTGTGGTTCGGTTCCCCCTGCTAGCTACAATAATCCCAAACACCCCCTGCTATACTCTATTTCCCCCCGTTAGTGCAAACCCCAAACCAAACCCTAATGATTTGCGGCTGGTTGTGCAGTCAATCACCGAGAGTCTTTTGACTCTCGGTTTGTGTGCCAAACAACATAGCAACATCCCGACATACAGCCCAGATCATAATATTCATAAAACATGTTTAAAACTCAAATGAATCGGATTAAAAGAACTAACTAGAACGAATTAGGGTTTATGCAAGCTTACTAATCGTTTAGGGTTTTTAGATAGTAACCCTCGTCTTTCTTGATTTCTGGAACAACCACCCGACCTATTACCCTATTCTCCTGTTTTGGGTCGCGGCAGGGAAGGAAAGAACACAAGAAAAGATGTGCGGCTGCTTGTTTGATTTTAGGGTTTTGTGTGTTATTTTTTTTTTTTGTGTCGGCATAGAAAAGAAAAAGGACACCCCCCCCGCCTGTTTTATTCACACGGCCAACAAAGCATTTGGGCCTTGAGCTCAAATCCTACATAGTTGCGGCGCAAGTCACATGAGTTGCGGCGCAATTGAAGGGGCTACAGATCATGGTGCTGCGGATCACGAGTTGCGGCGCAAGACACATGAGTTGCGGCGCAACAGATGCTACTGGCAGTTACGAAATTGTGTTTTTATTCCTAATAAAGGGGGAGCCCAAAGAGTTAGTGGGGGACATTATTGCTGAACGTTTTTAAGGAAAAATATCCCGCGTAAAATAATAATAAACCGCGTATTTATAAATTCTCGATTTAAAATACGGGTTTTACATCACTAAAATCCAAAATGCACGATTGAGTCTAGAGCCATTTGAGATCATCAAATATCTCATTAGGACACACTTTCATATTTCCTTGCTTCTTCACACACTGTGAAAAGTAAGAAAGATTTTAAGAGTCATACGTAAAATCTTCATGATATTGCCTGAACATCCGAGTTATACGAAAGTATTTACAATGAAGATGGAAATCCTTCTTGAGCGAATATCTAAAAGCTCATGGTAGGTGACTTGTGCGATTCTTTATGAATCAAACTTGTGATAACTGGAAAGCAACAGTGGTTTAATTCTTAACTGAATTTAAACACGTTCCAGGCCTCTACGCAATATCTTAGTGATCTTGCCATAACACTCAGAGTGATACCTCAGTGTTCACAGTGATGAGTGGAAATCCTTCTATTGTTAACCTCAAACAGCACTTGGTAGGTAACTTGCAAGATTCAATATGAATCAAGCTCGTGACAACTGGAAAGCAACGATGGTGCGATTCTTTAATGAATCAAACTTGTTCCAGGAATCAGAATTGACGGCATCAATCATGCAGATAATTTTATCCAAATGATTCACTCTTTACGTTCGCAGTCAGCTTTGGACGGTCGAGTAAAGAGAACGGGTTTACCCGCGAAATCTTGTCAAAGAGATTTTTAATTAAATCTACCTGCCACAAGTACGATATTTTATATCGTCCAACGGTCTTCACCGATCGGAGGTAAAATGCTACCGAATTAGAATGAAATGTTCAAAGCCATTTCGTTCGTGTCTACTTATGTTGCGGCATTTGAAGACGGTGGCGTTACGGAATCCGAGAAGAAGTCGTCCCCGCATGCTTATACTTTATACACTTAATACCTCATCTAATTCAAGAAAGCCTAAAAGTTAAGTCTTCCGCTGTATTGAACTCTAAAGCTTTCAAGAATTACAAAAGGTATAAGTATATGGGACATGGTGTCACGAAGAGGCGAAGATCACAAGTGATGGATGCACGAGATCAAGGCAAGAGATTAATTCTCAAGATTGATATCAAAGATCACAATCAGCATGTTCACCAGAAAAGAAAAAGAAAAGAAAGACGAAGACTACGAGCTCAAGACAAGCATAGTATGTTAGGTTTATTTTATTATTGTAACTAGGGTAACACCCTTGTTTGGAGTGACCTCCCTTAGGGGGAGATTGTTGGAAATACGTTTTTACGTATTTAGGAAGATTCGGTCACTCCAACAATATACTAAGTAGTAGCTCGTAGTCTAGACATCGTTATTTAATAAACAAGCCCAAGCCTAGCCTATAACATGTGTAGGCCGGCCCAAGTGTAAGCCCAAGCCCATGACAAGGGCTTGGGTATATAAACCCTCTCCTTAGATGGAGAGGGTGTGTGGTTATTCATTTTTACACATAGTTCTTCTTATTTTCTCTCTCTAGAATTGTGTGAAATCCACCATCTCTCTATCTCTTTCTCTCTCTAAAACATAAGCAAGATTTACATATCCTACAAGATTCACTTACCCACCTCTCATTAAATACTGGTAGGCTCTCATTGGCCTTGCGAATGATCTTTGTGATCTCAGTAGGGTCCTTTGCGCATGCCTTCAACATCCCAAATCGTGTGAGGAATTTAGCCTCCAAATCATCCCAATCATCTATGCTTCCCGGTGGCAGCTCGTCAAACCAGGCCCTGGCCTTGTCATCTAGCGTCTGCTGGAACATTCGGCACCATACGGGCATGGGCCACTCTCCCTAGTTCCCCATCCCTTTGAAGTGGTTGATATGATATGTCGGTCCTTTTCCCCCCGTATATTCTAACATTGACTGGCATTCTATGACTAGGGGATGAATATTCAATGATTCTCTTGCTAATAGGGCATTTGGCCAATGATTTGAAAGGCTTTCCCAAATCATCATCTGCCACCTTTTTCCCTTTGTCTTTCTCCCCATTACCTTGGCTTTCCTTCTTCTTCCCCTTGTCTCCCGAAGGTTCTTCTCCTTCATCGAAGCTAATTAGCCTTGGTTTGAGTTAATCCCGATTACTTTTATCTTTCAACTCTTTCAGGGTCGAGAGGTGGCCTTCAATAATTTCTTCATTCGTGAGGTTGTTGTGGGTGTCATCGTGAGCTTCGGTTTCAAGTGATAATGGTTCAGGACCCGCCATTCTTTAGCTACTAGGTAGATCGAATTTAGGGTCCCACGGATGGCGCTGGTTTATAGATGTAAAAGTCCGTTGGGCCTCTAAATGGGTTGAGAACGCCTCTGGGTCGTCTGGGATATCTTCTCCACAAGCCTATAAGAAAGTAGCACACGTTAGCTCGCCTCGGGTGGGAGGCCCGAGACCAACTCTGGTGTAAGAGTAAGAATCTGACTGAAAGTCGGATGGCCAATAATATTGAGAGTCGGGGGGCCAATGAGTATGTGTAATAAATATGAGTGAGAAAGTCTGACTTACATTGAATACAAGGGATTATTTATAGTGTTGAGAATACTGTAGCTTACTGTAGCTCCTCGGAGGTTGTACTCCTTGAGCCTTGTGATCTGACAGGTCAACCCTTGGTCCATCAGGTAATGTGATGCCTCTGGGTAATACGGTTCACCGGTTGTTTCCAAGGGAATCTCTTCTGCTTTTGAGGTGTGCAGGCGAGTTAGCTTTCAATCCGGGTGCCATGGTCCTCTGGGTAATAGGGTGTGTCGCTCCTTCCCAATGTTGTGGCACTACTTTTGAGGTGTGCTTAGTGGAAGGGTCGGGCTGCCAGATCCGTACGGCCAAGCTTTCTTTCTACAAGATGGCTTATGTGAATTTAGCCGAGCAGCCAGATACACAAACAATTAACAAAAAGATGTGTTGGCCATTGGTTTATATTATTTGTCATCGTTGTTTTCATTTTCTAGTAGACGTGGGGATTGTTCATTGATGATGATCGTACTGTTAAACCAAATAAAAGCTATAATAAGCCCAGTGCATTGGTTTTTGTATTGCCATGAACTAGAGGGAAAAAATGCGATTGTTTGATTGGTCACCGATGATGTCTCTCTACTGTTGTATTTACAGAACTTAGAATTTATTATTACGTAAGACGGTAAGAACAATCACGAATGAAGTAGCGGACAACCCCACTCACGGATGTTGTTGCACACCTCGGCTACTGCTAGTTCTTATTCGTGTTGATATGGGATCAGCTGATGTAGTAACACTATGAAAGCTCTTTTTTGTCTTCGTTTTTAGAAAATTTTGGATTATTCACGTACAATTGAATTAGATAAGTCTAACAAATATCGTGTATGATTGTGCCTCAGGTTACTACTATACACGTCAATACGTCGTGTTCCCTTGTTATAACTGATATTTCTATGTGTTTAAGAGCATAAAAAAAGAAACCAGATTCTAAACACTTGTAGGTATCACTTTTTAACAAATTCAGTAGTAAATTACATAGTTTTACTCGCTCATTAGATCGTGATGTCCCTTTACTTTTAGTACTCACTAAAATGCCAAAAAGTAAGTTATTCTTTTCAGGTATAGTAACTATAATAATTTTGTTAGTACTACAAAGTTACAATGTCACATAAGGTGATTACGGACCGAGACCAATTTAGCTAAAATCGAACCAGATCGAAACCTAATTAGTCCAAAAAGTTGGATCGAGGACCCGATTGGAATTGTCTGGTCTAGTCGGTCGGTCTGGTCCGATAGTCCAACAAAGAAAAATCGTTAGACTTTTTGATAGACTTAACCGGACCAACAACCGAATTTAAAGAAAAGCATGATCGAAGACGATTCGATTGTCCGGTTCGGCCCAGTCTCTCAGTTCCGTTCGGGTTCTCATCTCGTGTTTAAGTAAGTTATCAGTATGTTAAGTTTGATACGTGTAAGATAATGACCATTAGGGAAGCAAAAACATTGAGATGAGACGTTAAAGTAATGAAGATGCACTTTACCACCACCACATCTGATCTTAGAATGATTTTACAGTCCTATTGATCGTGATCACTTTAAGTTATTCTTGTTAATCATGACTGTGCTGTGACATATAAGTTACAAATTTATTTGCTTGTTTCTTTTAAGACGTCAAAATAAATTATCAAGGGCCCATAAATGGTCATGTTAGCTCTCTTTACAGCTGACCATTTCAGAATATTAGGTTAAAATATGAAAAGCATTTATTCGTAGTTTTAATAAAACCAACCATGTTCTTTAAGACACTGCCAAACTTATTTTTGTTTTATTATCATGTTCCTCTTTCTTTTGCTTCTTTAAACAATAGTAGTACTAGTACTTTTAACATAATTCACAAGGCTTGCATAAGATTCAAACATCTACAATGTTACACTCTATTTTTCATTCTTTCTATCTCTTTTTTCTTTTTCATATACTACAAGTTATTTATGTAACATGTCCACAAGGACTCAAGTGAATAAAAAAACACGACTCGAAACCTAGACGCTAAACGCTAAACTCTAAAAGAAAACGACAGCTGCAAAGTCAACTTGCGAAAAGTCAAACTCATACAATGACCTGTAAACATGATCTGTAGCCTACTAGTCCTCGAGACCTTTTTCAAAACTGGCAAGAAGTACCCAGCCTCTGTCTCTGCCTCACACCACCTGACTTACGCTGTGTGAATGCAGGGCGCAACAGTTCTTGAAACCTCTCTAAAAACTGACCCCATTCCTCCTCATTCATGTCTGACACCTTCACGAAGCTCTCACTAGGAGGAAGCTGCTCATTTGCACTCCTGTGCCCAAATGATGAGTCACCCAGGCTTAGATTTTTCTTGAGTGACATTGATATGTTTGATACTGAAGGTATCTTCACCAATGCAGGATGCACAACCTCTTCTTCGGTTTCATCTTCTTCTTCAATTGTTTCCTCAAGTTTTGAGAGTGGGTTTCTCCCGAACCCAAAGTGGAATGGAAGTATTGGGTTCACGAAACTTCCAGAATCATCACAATCGAGCTCAAACTGGAATGCATCTTCAGGAAAACTGGCTTGGGGAGATAACACAAGCATCTCCTTTTCTTTTTCCCTCTCGGCTACCACTCGTCTTGCCTCCATACACAAAACTTCAAGCTCACTAGGTTCCTCTTCACCACGACGAAACTCACGGCTCATCATCTCACCTATCTCGGCTAAACAAAGCCCGTAACCAGCAGCTTCCTTGAGGAAAATAGTGGACAAGATTAATACACGTAGACAAGCTTCACGGATCATAGGAAGCTCGTGTTTCAGCATATCTGAATCCTGATATGGATCGAGTGCTTCGATGTACTCCAGCTCATCCTCTGAAAACGGAATTGAAGCTTGTGGCCAATGAATCCACTCGAAATAAGGATCCTCCAAACATTCCGGCAAACAAAGCCCATGATCGATGGGTATAAGTTCAACTTTGCCAAAATTTCCAGTACTATTGTCGTTCACCTTTCTAACTAGCAGATTCCCACCATGTCGGTCGGTGTTAAAAATCCTAATATCTAATATACCAATACGATGAACAGCAGACACAGGGAAACTCGATGTCCCATAGTCACTGGCATCAAAATCATGAGGAATAAACTGCTGGAACGACGCGATCTTACTAAAGTGTTTCTTCTTAGCATCCCGTTTGTTGTTGCTGTTACTCCCACTTACACCATCATTAACATTAAAAATCGAGTGAGTGATTTTAACTAAAGCAGTAGGAGGCACGTTAGCAAAATGGTCATAATCAAGCAGATAAGCAGCCACTTCACGAAAACCAGTCTCCCCAACACGAACCGACCTTTTCAACCCCGGTTGACCCAAAACCTTACCCACAAACCCTTTCGGGTTATTAGGTGCAAAAGGCTCCTCATCGGTCGGTTTCACAATCGCGACACTCTCACCTCTACTATTCCTAAAGTAATAAGCACCACCTAAACCACCATTAACACGTATAGGATCAACACCGTTCTTCAAGGCTTTCACAATCTCCTTAACAACCTCTTTCGTCCTCAGAAAACTACTCGGGTTTCCCAGTATCTCGATAGGCCCACTCCTATCTTTGTTTTGTATATCCCTACCAGAAGGAGATAAACACGGAGTAGAACTACTCCTATGCATAAGATTTCTAGTCAACAAGAGAGGCGAATCATTTCTTATCGCACTAAGATCATTCTTCAAAACCATATCTCCAAAAGTCAAAGAACTTTCTTCTATAGGAACATTAAGCGCGATCTGTAGCCTACGTTTGACCATATGCGCGTTATCATTCCGATCAAGCTCCATACCTAACACACAACCACTTTCAGTTTGAACAAATACTCGCCTCTTCCCAGTCCTATCGTTTCCATGATGATACTCGGTTCCAACAGGATTCTTAAAAACCGCGACAGCCATTTGTTGTTGTTATATCTAGTCTTATATTTTCGCCTAAGTCGTGTCTAGGGTAATCAAGAGTCGAGTAGCCTAGTTTCCTAATAGCTATGAATAAAGGTCGGTTGGCAATGTCTAAGCCCAACCCGACCCGTAGGACTTGTATAGTCGGTTCCCCCTCATCTCTATAAAAGGAGGTGAGGGGGAACAAACCAAACACGTCATTCTTTCAATAAACTAATCGGTAATCGGTTAGGGATATTACCTTGTGTGGGCGTCGATTTCTTTTCTGTCGATTCTATTGCTGTGTGTGTTCACGATCGAGTTCCGCATCTAGTTAATCAGGGTTGTGGGGAATAAACCCTACAAGTGGTATCAAGAGCTTTGGTGTCGAAGATCTACTGGTTGCTAGGATCGATCGAAAAGAGTTCTTGGTGTTGAGGGTAATTGATCATCAAGGTTGCAGCAAGATCATCGAGAGAAAGAGAGGGTTTGTTGGTTTTCGATTTTGAAGATCATCCGCCATTGTTGTTTTTTGTTCTTGTTTTCTGTCCTCAGGGAAAAGACACAGAGAGAAGAAGAAGATACAATTGGTTTTTTTTTGGTTATCTAAAAGTCAACAAAAGAAAGTAAAATATTACGAAGGATTTGTTAGGGGCCAGTAATTGGGCCATTGGACAAGAAAGTTTTTTTTTTCCCAAATAATTATTTTTGGGCTTAAAGATTCATTAGTCCAAGGTTTATAAAACAAATTTGTTACTTTGTAGTATTACACAAGGGGACTTCGTAATTCGTGATTGTGAGGTTTAACGTATCACAAGGTTTAGCGAGTTACGAAGGGACTTTGTCGGTTTGTGATTGTGAGGGTTTATCACAAGGTTTAGCAAATCAACAAAGGGATAAAGAATGACGGGAGCCAAGTTTGACATCGAAAAATTCGATGGAACTGGCGATTTCGGGTTATGGAGAATCAAGATGCGTGCTTTATTAATCCAGAACGGATGTGAAGCAGCTCTGGAGGTTTTCCCCGCGAATATGGAAGCTGAAGAGAAATCTAAGCTTGACAAGAATGCTCACAGTGCCATGATTTTGTGTTTAGGTAACAAGGTCCTGAGAGAGGTTACCGGGGAGACGACTGCAGCGGGGGTTTGGTCAAAGCTCGAGTCTTTGTACATGACAAAGTCATTGGCCAACAAGTTGTACCTGAAGAAGAAGTTGTATACATTCTACATGCCGACTGGACGAAAGATTTCCGAGCATATAGATGAGTTCAACAAAATCGTTGTTGATTTAGCAAATATTGAGGTAAAATTCGAGGATGAAGATCTTGCTTTATTGTTACTCACGTCTTTACCAGCATCATACGAACACTTTGTGGATACCTTGCTTTATGGACGGGAAGATTTGACTTTGGAGGACGTGATGGCCACACTAAATTCAAAGGAAATCAAAGAAAGGTTCAAGGCGAAGGGGGATGATGGTGAAGGGTTATATGTGAGGGGAAGAACTGATCGCAAGAATTCGCATCAGTCAAAGGGAAAGTCAAGATCGAAATCTCGAGGTGGAAGACTCAAATGCTTTATTTGCCAATCTGAGGAGCACTTGAGAAGAGACTGTCCGAAGAATAATCGCAAGAAGTCAAAAGGTTACGTCAAGAAAGATGATCAACCAAGCTCCAGTGGTTCGATTTATGACGATTCTGAGGTGATGATGGTGATGAGTGCAGAAAGACTGCAAGATTGGATCATGGATTCAGGAGGTTCATATCACATGTCACCCAGGTTAGATGTATTTTTTGATTTTCTGGAATGCGATGGGGGCAACGTACTGTTGGGCGACAACAGGGAGTGCAAGATCAGGGGTATTGGCAAGGTAAAGGTACAACTGAAAGATGGGTCAAGTTTTGTGTTACACAATGTCAGGTACATTCCTGAATTGAAAAGAAACTTGATATCGCTGGGAACTCTTGAAAAAGAGGGATATACCGTAAAATTGCAGTCGGGCAAAGTCAAGGTGATTAATGGTTCTAGGGTTATTATATCTGGAACCCGAAGGGAGAACTGTGTATACTCTTTGGATGGCCATGCATTGGCCGGTGAGCTTAATGCTAGTGTTGAAGAAAAAGACAGTCTTGTGCAGGTTTGGCATAAAAGACTGGGACATATCAGTGAGGCGGGACTACACGTGCTGGAAAAGCAGGGTTTGTTTGGCAAGAAGAGTCTAGGTAAGCTCGATTTTTGTGAGAATTGTGTTTTAGGAAAGTCACATCGAGTCCGTTTCGGTGTAGGAAGGCACACTACTCAGGGAGTGATAGACTATGTTCATTCAGACTTATGGGGTCCGTCTCAGGTGGAATCATTGGGAGGTAAGAGGTATTTCTTATCTATTGTCGATGATTATTCCAGAAGGGTATGGGTTTATGTTCTCAGGTTCAAACACGAAGCATTTGAAAAGTTCAAAGAGTGGAAGCAGTTAGTAGAAAATCAGACTGGGAGGACGGTTAAGAAGCTTAGGACGGATAATGGTCTTGAGTTCTGTAACCGGGAGTTTAATCAGCTATGCACTGAGAGCGGGATTGCTAGACATTTGACGGTTGCCGGGACGCCGCAACAAAATGGGTTAGCAGAACGGATGAACAGAACTCTCATGGACAAGGTACGCTGTTTATTAGTACAGTCTGGATTGCCCAAGACCTTCTGGGCGGAAGCGACATGTACGGCCGCATATCTTATAAATAGGTCACCATCGACAGCGATTGAGAAGAAGACACCTATGGAGATGTGGTCGGGACATCCTAGTGATTATGGGATGTTGAGGGTTTTCGGCTGTGTCGCATATTCACACGTTAAACAAGGTAAGCTCGAGCCGAGAGCAGTAAAATGCGTTCTTTTGGGGTATCCTGAAGGTGTGAAGGGGTACAGACTATATAGGCTTGATAATGAATCGCCTAAAATAGTCACAAGCAGGAACGTGGTCTTCAATGAAAGTGTCATGTACAAAGACACGTTGAAGGATACTGGTGCAGGAAAAGATAAGTCTGTTGAGGAATTACAGGTTGAGGTGGAACTGCAGAGGTTAAATAATCATACGCCTGAGGAAGACCATCCAGGTCAGGAAGATCAAACAGGTCATGAAGATCAGTCAGATCAGGAAGACCAGACAGATCAGGAAGATGGCGATGATGAAGATGCAGGGGTTCAAGAAATTGATCATCCACCAGATCTCACAGATTATCAATTGGTTCGGGATAGAGAACCAAGGACAAGAACGAAACCGGCAAGGTTTCGGGATGAGAGTAATATGGTTGCTTATGCGTTTGCTGCAGCAGAGGAAGAAGATACTCATGAACCATTGACATACCAGGAAGCAGTTGCTTGTGAAGACAGTTCTAAGTGGAAAGCTGCTATGAAAGAAGAGATGGATTCTCTGAAGAAGAACAAGACCTGGGTGTTAGTAGATCATCCAGCTGGGCAAAAGCTGGTGAGCTGCAAATGGCTGTACAAAATAAAAGAAGGGATTGAAGGTGTTCAAAAGCCTAGGTACAAGGCAAGGCTGGTGGCTCGTGGATTCACACAAAGAGCAGGTATTGATTACAATGAAGTATTTTCGCCGGTAGTTCGACACACATCTATTCGGGTTATACTTGCATTGACTGCGTGTAAAGATTATGAGCTGGAGCAGCTTGATGTAAAGACGGCGTTTTTACATGGAAATCTTGAAGAAGTGATCTACATGAGGCAGCCACCGGGATTTGAACAAGGTAACAAGGTATGTTTGTTAAAGAAATCTCTTTATGGTTTGAAGCAGTCACCTAGGCAATGGTACAAGAGGTTCGATGAGTATATGCTGAGCAATGGGTTTAAGCGTAGCAGTTACGACAGCTGCGTATATTACAGGAGTTATGCACCAGGGGAGTATATATATCTATTGTTATATGTAGATGATATGTTGATTGCTTGTAAAAGCAAGGCTGAGATCGCGGCTACCAAGTCTTTGCTTAAAAGGGAGTTCGACATGAAAGAGCTCGGGGAAGCAAAGAAGATTCTTGGTATGGAGATCTTCAGAGATCGGAGTCGCAAGATTCTGAGGGTGTCACAATCCGGGTATGTTTCTAAAGTTTTAAAAAGGTTTAGAATGGACAATGGGAAGTCGGTTCAGACACCATTGGGTGGGCACTTCAAGCTGTCATTGAAGGATTGCCCGGTTAGGGATTGTGATGTTGAAAGAATGAGTAGGGTGCCGTATGCAAATGCGGTTGGGAGCTTAATGTACTTGATGGTGTGCACGAGGCCAGACATAGCGTATGCAGTAAGTGTAGTTAGCAGATATTTGGCGAATCCGGGTAAACTCCATTGGAAAGCAGTGAAGTGGATTATGAAATATTTGCAGGACACTGTAAACGTGGGTTTGGTGTATGGGACAAATCGTGTCAACCATGTGGACGTAACAGGTTTTGTTGATTCAGACTACGCTAAGGATCCGGATAAGGGTAGGTCTCTCACTGGTTACGCATTTTTAGTACAAGGATGTGTTGTAAGCTGGAAGGCAACGCTACAACACGTGGTGGCTCTTTCAACTACAGAGGCAGAGTATATGGCCCTTACGGAGGCTGTGAAGGAAGCTATTTGGCTAAGAGGACTCTTGGAAGAGTTGGGCGTGGAGCTCAACACTGTTGCAGTTAATTGTGATAATCAGGGCGCGATTCACTTATCGCGGAATCATGTTTTTCATGAAAGGACTAAGCACATTAATGTGCGTTATCACTTTATCAGAGAAGTCTTGGAAGCAAAGACGGTTAAAGTTCTGAAGGTGGGTACTGAACACAATGCTGCGGATGCCTTGACGAAGGTGGTACCTGGACGCAAGTTACAACACTGCCTGGAATTGCTGAGTGTTGGGATAGGCTAATATAAGCCTAAGGTGGAAATTGTTATATCTAGTCTTATATTTTCGCCTAAGTCGTGTCTAGGGTAATCAAGAGTCGAGTAGCCTAGTTTCCTAATAGCTATGAATAAAGGTCGGTTGGCAATGTCTAAGCCCAACCCGACCCGTAGGACTTGTATAGTCGGTTCCCCCTCATCTCTATAAAAGGAGGTGAGGGGGAACAAACCAAACACGTCATTCTTTCAATAAACTAATCGGTAATCGGTTAGGGATATTACCTTGTGTGGGCGTCGATTTCTTTTCTGTCGATTCTATTGCTGTGTGTGTTCACGATCGAGTTCCGCATCTAGTTAATCAGGGTTGTGGGGAATAAACCCTACAGTTGTGTTTGTACTGGACTGTCGAATTTACGAGACATAAACCAGCAAAGGAAACACTAAAACCGTCTGCAAAACTAACGGGACAACTGTATGGTTCAATCACTTTAGATACCAGACATATAACTGGATCTAGTCAGTTCAGTTTAATCTGTAAAAAAGAAACATAAACACAAACAATAAGAACCAATCTTAACTAAATGCTACTTTATAAAAGTATCAAAGATCTAACATTTTTTTTTTAACATTGATGTAGTGATATGCTTATTAAGTTCAGACAAGCCAAAGCCAATACAAAAATGAGTTAAGGGTACTTCTATTAGCTTTTTTGATTGGCCTTATTGGTTTTTTTTTATATATATTTGAATAAGCCAATAAGGCAATCAAATAAGCTAATCAAAACACCTCCTTAAGTCATTTCTGTGACAGAATCAGTTTATCTAAACTTAATATGAACATCACTATATCAATATATAGTATCAGATCTAAGACATTTAATAACAACATAAACATAAGTATAACACTCACCAGGATGAGTAGATCTGATGATATTAGAGATGATGAGACATGGTTTGAAAAAAGGGTTTTGTTTTGTTGTTTAAGGTGATGAAGAACAAAAACCCTTTCTTCTTGTTGTTGTTGATGAGATGATGTTTTGTTTTTTTTAAGAATGAGCTAGACTGGTCTGTGTGTGTGTTAATTAAGGTTGTATATGTATGTGTATATATAAAGGGACTACTGATACGTTAATTGGGTAGAAAGGTACCTTTTCTATTTTCACTCCGTTTTATTAGGGATAAACATACTTAATCCATGTAGTGTAGTATTTCTCTCTCAAATACTAGTTCTAACTTATTTACCAAGTTTAGTACAGCTGGTTTTTGTTTTAGATTTGTTCAAAAAAAAAAAAAAGTATGTAGAGATGTTTGGTTAAGTCTATGAGTTTGATTTAAACATATGTTATATAAATTATTTATAATTTATATATATAAGTTTATAAATTATGTTTAGGTTATGTTTGGCAACACGTAGCAGTAAGCTGTTGTATGAGCAGAAGCAATAAGCAGTAAGCAGTATCAGTTAGTAAGAGCAATAAGCAGTAGCTGTTTATTAAATAAATTGTTTGGTAAACGTAGCAGTAACAGTAATTATACATCGTAAAATTACTTAGATGGACATGCACACATTAATATAAATGTTTTTTAAATAAAGAGAAGAGGCATATATGTAATTTGAAATCAAAACGTTAGCAGTTAGATCTAAATGCTTGTTGATAAAGTATTTTGAGTAAGAACAGTTACATATAATTCAACCGTTAGTCGCTCTTTGTCAAACAAGTATTATATTTAAACTGTTAATCGCTTGCCGCTAGTTGCTTCAAAACGCTCTTAAGCGCTTGGTACCAAACATACCTTTAATGTTTGGTTTAGTTTATCAAAATAAATAAGGTAAATGAAAAAAAAATATATGAATATTAAATATTGTAGTTATTAATATGGGTGTAATTTTATTTTTTATATATTATTGTTATATAAACTAACTTTTATAAAAGTCATAATTTTTTGGTTTACCAACCTTTCTTTATATACCTTATAAACTCATTTATATAAGTTTAATCAAACACTTATTTCTGCTTATATATTTATATAAACCAGTAAGCTTATAAACTATTGGATAAACTAAAACAAACACTACTAAGACATATTTAACGCACAAACTTACAAAATCTTATCCACTCATGAGTTTATCTTTTCTTAAACATAAGCAATTTTTAAAAACAATTTTGTTTGATCGACAAAACTTTGAAAAGCACGTAAAAGAACAAGTTACAGTACTAAATTCTTACGATTCTCTCTAACTTTTGTTAATTATGTTAAACATACTTTTAACAAGTTTAACACTATAAAAGTTACCGATTCTGATCGAAGACATGCGAAATAAAATTTATAATATATATATCATATATTTTGTAAAAGAATTATTGTAAGAAAGAAAATGAATTTGTAATACATAAAATACTCTGTGAAATATAAAGAAAATTACGTATGTCGGAATCAACTTTTTTATATATTCCTTGTTGGTATATGTTACCTTTGATAATCATTTTCATTTCGGTTAAAGCCACCATGATATTTTTTTGGCTTATAGAAGAGTCCCGAAGAAGGTGAACTGTCCGTTGGATAGGAGACAAAATGAAATAATCTGAGCCGTTGGTATGAAAAATGGTGACGTGGAGATAAAGGATTGGATAGTGACGTGTCATACTCAATGTTAAAACACAATTTACGTGAGTTGCACTTGCACAGGTTTTTGTACCTCCATTCGCATTGTGTGAATTTTACTAAAAGATTTTTTACCAGTCCTAATTTAAGATTATTATGTTTTCTTGTTTTGTTTTAATAACAAGATAAAATGGATTCATGATCTTGTTTATTGTAGTAATTGCATTAAAATAACACAAGTTGTGTTATGAGAGAAAATGGCGAGAAGATTAATAAACGATTAATGACTGAAGAAAATTAATTGTATTTTTGTCAAACTTTGGTTCAAATATGAAAAGAATATGTTCATTTGAACATAAATTATCTTAGCCCGTCGGTGTTTGTTAACTAAAAAATCTCCCGTGGTTTATTGGCATGAGCATATGGTATTGCATGAGGTATTTAACTAGGAAAAAACTTCTTAAAATGCTCGAGTTGTGCCTACTTTTTTAAAATACATCAATTAAATGAAAAAATTTCAAAATGTTTTATGCTACCCACAACGGTTGGCAATTCGGTCGATCACAGTCAGGTCGCGACCGAATCGTGTCGTTGCGCCAATTCGGTCACTTATGCTCAGTCGCCAAGTTTCGGTCTTACCCACGATTGAATTGAAACGTTGGCTATGTTTGTCTTTGTGTGTTTGAAAAAAAAAAACTTTTTTTAAAAAGTTTTACCTTTTACCTATATAAATATCCCATTTATTCAACCATTTTTCACATACTAACTTACAATTCTCCAAATTCAATTTTTATACCATCTAAAATAATGAGTTTTCAAATGACGTGGACTACTGAAGAGGCGTAAAGCTTGGCTGGACGCTAAGGAGAATTTCGGTGATCGATCTCATAAAGCGAAAGAGTTTTGGGAGAGGGTACGAGAGTTATTTTATCAAGAAATGGGTGAGCGAAAAAGAGGTTATGACTCAGTTGTCAGCAAATGGAAAACTCTATTCGTCCTAAAGTTGGTGAATTTTATGCGATTTACAATTACGTCGTACGTAGACACCCGGTTGGGACTTCAAAAGATACTCTTTATCAAGAAGCCGAACTTGAATATCACACTCTTCGTCATATGTATTTTGAATACAGTGAATGTTGGAAAATTTTGAAACAAAGTCCCGATTGGAGCATCATTGAAATGCGACACTTCGATAATCGAAGAGTTTAAGTTTTTAAGTTTTACAACTTAAAAATTAGTATTATGTTTCGTTATGTTTTTTAATTTACGTAATGTGTTTTTTATGTAATATTTTTTATTTAGTTTAATGTGTGTTGTATGGAATAAAATATATTTTTTTTGAATAAAATGTTATTTTTATTGAATATAAAATGTTATTTTTATTGAATATAAAAAAAAATTGAACTAGGTCGCAGGGGTGAGAAAGCTGAAAAATTAGGTCGTGACATAATAGCGTTGTGGGTATCCTTGTGCAACTTATGCGATTTTTCCAAAAATGGAAAAAAAAAGTTTAAAAATTTCCCAAAATTTTTCCATTTTTGGAAAAGTCGCATAAGTTGAATAAGATATTTTGAAAAATTCTTATTTGATTGGTGCAAAAAGGGAAAAAAGTAACATTTGGGGGCATTTCAAAAAACTTTCCTTTAACAAATGTGACTAGAACTTTTAAAATTTTGTTTTTGCTATTGAGAAAAGCCTCAACAAATTTTTCGATTCTTGTTTCTTTTCTTATATCTCATCTTTGAGGCTACCCACAACAGTTTGTAGGTCACGACCTAGTTTTTCCAGTTTTCTCGCTCCTACGACCTAATGCGACCTATTTGCCACAACAAGGCGATTTAGTGCGACCTAATTCAAATTTTTTTTAAAAAATTAAATCCTTTTTTTTTCTTTATAAATACCACATTTTCTCACACAATTTTCACACACAACTTTCAGTATTTCACACACAACTCTCTGTTTTTTCACACACACTTTCAGAAATAAAAAATGGCATACTCTTTCCCACACAACGATAAGATTAAGGCTATGATTCAGAAACAAATAACTCGACAACAACGTCGTTACGATAAGCTTACGTGGTTAGCTCAAGATTTCGATACCGCGCCCGAAGAAAATTCAAAATTGCGCACAACATCTGTCGAATGCACTGATCTTTCCGTAGAGAAACGTCATTTAATCGACACGTATCTAAGTACTCATTCTAATGTCGATTTCAGCATCCAAAGATCTTTTTTTAGAAAGTCTATAAAACTTGAGGCTATAATTGAAAAAAATACTGAATAGCTGAATAACTTGGGTTCTTCATCCCAAACTTATATCGGTTCTTCGTCACAACAACACTGAAGCCAAAATGTGTCTCCCGATCTACCCTTTCCAATTCCAAACGATTCAAATGGCTTGCTTACTGATAATGAGGTGTATCAACTATACCTAGATGAAAAAGTATGGAGACAAACACATGAGGAAGAAGAAGAAAGGGAACGAAGAGAGCTAGAGACCCAAATTTGGCCAAAGAAGATGAAGAAGAAACAAGGCGTTGGGATTTAACTGGTCAGTTGTCGGATTCAGATCCGAAAACTGGCTAATCGTATTATCTATTTTATTTTATCTATCTAGTAGTGTATTTCATTTCCTATTGTATTCGAATTTAGTATTTTCATGTTTTAAATATGGAATAAATGTTTTAATTTTCGAATAAAAATTGTTTACGTTTACTTTTACGGTATATGGTTTATACTTTAAATTTAAAATAATTTTTTTTATATATAAAACCAAAAACACTAACATAAAACACAAACAAAACCACACACAAACACAAACACAAATATAAACACAAACCAGTCGTGACCACGACCATTTTGGCTCGACCTATACCCGACTCAAATCGCTACCGTTGTGGGTAGCCTGATTATTGATTGTTGATTTCCAACCATTGGGAGTGGATCTTTCCGATGTTACTTATTTCAAGTTTAGGGTTCCAATCTGACCTAAGAGTCAATCATTTATTAAATGATCATTGTAAGTTTTTCATATTATTCTTTACTGGGAATCGTTTAATTTGAAGAATTCGAATTCGTTTGGGATTTAAGGTTTCCATTCTATATTGTTGGTGATCTGAATAGAAAATTATTTAACTTATATGTGTCTGGTCGATCAAGGATAAATAAAATGTGTTTTGATATGATTCCTTTATAAACCGTGTTAAAATTTACATAATAAATAATCGAGTTAGTCGATTAACTTGAGGAGTTAGCAAGGTCACATTTCAAGTTTGTAAGATCAGCATATCTGAATTTCGAGTTAACTTGTTTATTAGAAGAGAAATGCTTACTTTATTGTTTATTTTTTTAAAATAAGGTTTTACCTGGTGGACCTGAACCCGACTAACATGTATCAAACTAAGTCGTACCCAAGTAACCTAAACTTTTGGTTGGACATAAGTGATGTTTTCCATCTTCAAAATCTGTATAACCTAACACAAATAATATGTTTGAAATATAGATCAATTGTGGGTTCAGTTAATACCGGTTAATAGATCAGGAGGTACGGAGTATATATCAATAGGTCCGTGAACACCTTGACTTTGGAAGTGGTTAAGTGACGTTCAACAGTACTAAAGTCTTTAGGGACTAAGGTCTTCAGTGACTGAAGACTTCAGGTTCAGGGACTGAAGTCTTTTCAGTACCGACGCTTCAGCTTGAATACCCTTCAGGGGTTAGCTGAACCTTCAGTGGCACTGAATAGATGACTTAACACTGGAGCTAAACATGTATACTTGTAACAGGTGACCTATTCAAATCACAGTTAATACTGCATTGATGACCACGTTTAATTTAGTCCTGTAACCACTATTCTTGGTATTATGAAAGTATTTTAAGAGCAGATTAATGGGCTGTTAATTCCTCTTAATACCATTGATTATGGTTTAAGTAACACCTATCAAGTGAAGCTGGTGCCTAATAATAGTCATGTTGTCTCCCAACTTGAGTATTTTAAGGTGATTGGTTGCTTGATGTATGACATGACTAGTACAAGGCCTGACATAGCATTTGCAGTGGGTAAACTGAGTAGGTACACCAATAAACCTATTACTCAGCACTGGCAAGCTATTCAGATGGTACTGAAGTATTTGAAAGGAACTATGGATTATAGTCTTTCTTATAATGGATATCCTTCAGTGTTGGAAGGATACACTGATACAATTTAGATCAACAATACTGTTGGTCCCTCTTAACACGATACTACTTATCAACCTTAAGTAGTAACTTGCTTATTGGATTCAAGTTAACAAATCAATAACAAAGTTAAACGATTAAAACAACAATACCAAATACTTTTCAACGTATAGACATTTTATTAAAAACTCAATAAAGAATCTATAACCCACTTTGCATGCGGAATAGCAAAGTGGTTGAATGATAATGTTGGGTGATCTCCTCTACTTAAACTACAAACCACAGTTATGAGTTTAAACCTCAACCAATGCGTTCATAAGCTGTTCGCCTTATGGTTTGGTTGACGTTAGGAGAGAATTGCTCTTGGAAGAGTTCTATCTTTCAAGTACAAGAGTTAGCAAATTCTCTCCTCGACGCATCCCTTATATAGGCAATGCATATCGGGGTTTACAAAACACAAGTTACCATGCGAATGTTTATCCAGTGGGTGGTTGAATGCCCATGCTGGATAAACAGTACAATTAAACTAATCTAGGAAATGATAAAGGTTGTACTTATAGTTAACTTTACAAGCAACCTAAATAAGATATGCTTTGATAAAAAGCAAATCTTTTCGCGCCTAATGTAAACCTTCAGAATATTGAAGTATCTTCAACATTCTAGAGGAGATCGACATCATTCAGTTTGGTATTGTCAGACCAAACTAAACTGAAAGCTCTTCTTCAGGACTTGTTCTTCAGCAACTATACCGCCTGGTCACTAAAGCAAAGACTTCTTGTCTTATAAGTTCTCTAGAAGAGGAAAGCTGAACATCCTTTCGTAAAACATTCTTTAGTAGAAATCTTTGTTCGTATGGTCATCCTTCAGCACAACCACCATTCTGTTGAACATGAAACACTTATGAGATTTTATGTTCAAATCCAGAGTTGCTTCAGTGTCAGTAAATACTGACCTAACAATCTCCCCTATTGGGATATACAAATAGCCTAAGTTAAAGTCAGCAGTAAGTGAGCATAACAACTTATTCTTACTTGCACTGAACAATAAATATACTTATAAACATCTGATAATCATTCATTCATTAAACGTTACGTAATTCAAAATAAAAATTACAAATGAATATCCTATTGCTTTTTATCCCTAAGTTCTTCAATCACTGGAGTTTTTACCAGTGGATTCATGTTTCTTATATCCACCACTCCTAGTAAACACAAGCTGAAGGTCCTTGCAGCTTTAGTTACACCTGGACCTCTGTGGTGTAGAAAGAAGACTCTCTGGACATTCTATAAAAGTTCATTATTCATATCATCCATGGCACTAATGCCCACAAAGTCTTGTCTTTTTAGATGATTAAACATGATCATCCCTAGTTCAGGTTCTTCAATGACATGGCCAGGAAGATATTCCTGAAACTGAACAAATCCTTTGTATTTCTTTGTGGTGACAAAGATGTCACCAACTCCAAGTTTAATTTGATTTGCCAATTTGTTCACAGCTCCAGGATGGGGTCTTGTTCCTCAAGAGAAATTTCAAAATTAATGTTGAGGAACTCGCCCATCTTGTCATGATTCCTTTTGAAATGATCAAGTCTTATTAGCACCTCATACCATTTTTTCGACTTTTTCTTGGCCAGCTTTTGTTCCATCTCCAGCCACTCAGTAAGAGAAAGTTCTTTTGATTGGAAGTCATCCAGAATCTCATTAGTGTTATCAGATCTGTAGAACTTGAGATTAATATTGCCTCTGCCCTCTGGTGGTGAGCATATCGATATTTGTGATTTCTAAAGGACTACGACTGTTTAATATGACCAAACAGAACTTCTCGTATAGAATTTTCTTTTTATAGAAGTTCTCCACAACTGATTCTCCCATTTCGTGATACAGAGTCTTCTTGACCTTATCAGCTTCATTAAGTCTGATCACCTTATCAATGTATTCTTGAGTGACCACACCATACTTGATTAGTCTTTAGTGGAGAGCGTGATCACCTTTGTTCTTGGGATGGATGTTGGGAGAACCTTCTTCAGATGATTCACAACTTGTTGTTGGTCCATCTACATGACTGTCTTTTGCTGAAGACTCACCCTTAGATTTAGCATGGATATTTTCAAGGACATCTTCAGCAAAAGGTGACACTGGCTGCATTTGGGCTTTCTTTCTTGCATGCCTTTGGAATAATGCTTGAATGGTAGTAGTTTTCTCCCCCTCGGTAAAAGAATGAACAACAACTTCTGTTGATGCATCACTAGGAAGAGAGGCAGCAAAAGTGTTTAGTGAAGATGATACCTTGGCCAGTATAGCCGGAACACCATCAAGAGCAACTATCTTATGTTGAAGCTCTTCGGACACAGTTAGATTCTGTTGCTCCAGTCTGGCCACCCTGTCCTTGATTTTAGACGTAGAATCGCAAAGCTTGTTTACCTGGTCAGGTACTAGAACAAACTCAGTGGGAAACTCCATGGTGGCATGATTGATGGAGTCCACAAGTGACTCTATTGATTTCTTCAGATCTGCAGTACTGACCAAATCCTTAACCAAAGGCTCGACAACAGCTACTACAATATTTTTTATTTCCTCAGCGGTTGGTGGAGCTTGCCTTGCATTTAGTCTAGTCACCTCAACTTCAGCAGAAGCTTTTTCTTCTTGAATTTTAATCACCTGTGACTAAAGAACTAACACTTGATTGGTTAATTCTTTTACCTACTGAGATCTTGGAGATGGTGGAATTGGTGTTTGATTAGCAGCATCTTCTTCAGGTTCGCTTTCATCCAAGTTGACTGGTGAACGTTCATCAAGCCCAAACTCCCTGGCCAGATCCACTGAAGAGATATTTATCATGAACGGAGGCAAGTGTCCCACCTTAGCTCCAGTGGTAGGAGGCACTTCCTTAGATATCTTAGTGGCCCCAACATCAGCATATTTCTTGTGAGGATCAATTTCAACTTCTTCACCACCAGGCTTGGTTTGACCTGATGAGTTAAGATCAATGACCATGTTTTTTTGTCCCTTTGATAGGACCCTGTTGTTGGGGTACTACATCATTAGGAAAAGAAGCGTCAGGGTCAGCATTAGCTGTTATATTTGTTGAAGCTTCACCCCCTGATGCAGACTCAGAGTGACAAATGATATAATCTGGTAATGAATTTAAATTTAAAGTACTTAGCAATGCTGAATCCACCCTAGTGAGCTGAGGGTAGGCTCTTTCTTCACTATTATCTCCTAAAGAGGTTGGGATAGGGGTTGCCTTCAGGGCCTCTTTATGTATATCACCTCCAGCAGGTGTTGAAACTAATGGATGGCTGGGGTTTTGGTCCTCGGTCGTGGAGGACTTAGTTTTCTTAGAAGTTGGGCCTTGGGATGCATCAAGTACATCGTTGATAGATTATCTGCGCTGGCTACCCTCTTTCTGGACTTGATTGTTTTTGTCGACATTGACTTGTTTCTAGGTCCAGATTAGCTCCAGGCTGTGAGCCTTTTGAATTCCCTTCTCTAGTTAGAGAAGTGTACTTAGGAGCTTTGTACACAACTGGACCCTCTGCAGAGCAGATGACCAGCATGGGTTGTGTAAGAGGGGGATCAATGGTACTAAATGGAATATTCTAGTGCTTAACCCCAAGCTGTGATACTGATAATTTTTCACCCTGATGTTAAAGATATAAATTTTCCAAATGATCAGCAAATACAAAAGAGAGGAATCTGGTGTAAACAACATTTTTCTCTCTTGTCCTTTTCTCTAGTTTACCAATGAGGTGTCCAAAAATCATTTTACCAAAATCTGCTTTTATTCCCTTGGCCAAACAATACAAAATTGTGGCATCCTTTTGATTAATTTGATCTAAACCACTAGTTTCGCCCCCTAGACATTCTATCAAAATGGTTCTCAGCAATTTCACTTTGGTGGTAAGCAGCTTCTTTTCAAAAGACCTTTCTCAGTGATGTGTTCAGTGTATCTAAGTTCTTTGAAAGATGTTTTGACCACTAAGAAATCATCTGGCACATCTTCATAATCACTTGAATTAGCCAAATAATTTAAACTCAAAACCCTTCTAAACAATTTTAGCCCGATTTTACCATGTAATTCCCAGAAGTAGTATTGAATTCAATATACTTCTTATGCTTCGAGGGTTGTGCCGTAAACCAGAAATCCCTTAAGAAATATTGAAACGTCCCTCCTGGATCCTTAAATAATGCCTCGTAAAGAACACATTTTGACACAAAATCCATGACTTCTTTTCTAGGGATTGATTTTATTGTTTTGGGTTTAAGTAAAACAAGGTTGTTGGATTTCATTATGATATCCTCAATAGGATAGTTCACATGCGATGATGGGTTTAGGGTTACTTCAATGTCTTGTTGAGATGATGATTCTGCCATTATTGTTGTTGTTTTTTAGAAGAAAGAGAGAGAGAGAGAGAGAGTTTGTGTGTGTGAATGAATAAATCTTTGAAATGATATGAATTCCAATTATCTGAAAAGATTTATATAAAACTTTTTTTTAATGTTTTGTAGGTTTTAAAACCATTTAGAGTAAAACATAAAAAAAGTTAGGGTTTCTTTTGCATATTTGGCATAAACTTTCTCATTAATGTTCTGCAAAAAGAAGTGGCTTCTAACATCTTGAACAGTGAAATGCCTCTTGTGTCAGAGGGTTGTTAGCTATAGATTTTGACGTTTGATTTTTACTTAATAAATTAATTGTACTTTTTGAAGAATGTTTTTCTTTTTCAAAGAAAAACTCAATGCCATTTAATTTATTTTAAAACACATGATTGATTAGTTTTCAATGCTTTGACCAGTGATGCTGAACCTGATGGATGATATTCATGAGCTTCAGTGCGTCAAATGAGGCGACAAAACCCCGCATACATGTTCACAAGGTTGAACAAGACATATGATGTTGAACTCTCCTCTACTCAGGCCTAGCTACTCATTAGTATCACAAAATTTGTTCAAAAATGTTGGACCTATAGTAATACTGAAGGAACAATTAAATGATTTTTTTGTGATTTGCTTGTCAGCTTCAGTGTGTCAGATAAGGCGACAAAACATCATGTACACAATCACATTTTATGAAATAGACACATGACATTGCACACTCCTTTACTCAGACACTGCTACTAACTGAAATACAAACATTGAAGAAATATTGAACGTTTAGGACTCTTCAGTGATTTCTAAAGGTTCAGTTTTGTATCATCAATGTTCAACATCCCTAGTTCCATTATCAATCTTTTGCAAGTTGTTTCATCCAATGGTTTGGTGAAGATATCATCCAATTGTTATTGAGTGGGGATGAATTGTAATTCGATGTTCCCTTTCATAATATGATCTTTGATAAAGTGATATCTGATATCAATGTGTTTTGTTGTTGAGTGAAGGACTGGATTGTTAGATATTGCAATAATACTAGTGTTATTATAAAATATTGGTACCTTTTCATATTCTATGTCATACTCAGCCAGTTGGCTTTTCATCCATAAAATATTGGCACAACATCCAGTAGATGCCAGATACTCAGCTTTTGTTGAAGACATAGCAACTGATTGTTTCTTTTTAGCACTCCAACACACAAGTTTGCCACCCAGCAATTGGCAAGCACCAGAAGTGCTTTTTCTGTCCAAATTGCATCCAACATAATCAGAGTTTGAGTACCCTTTGAGATCAAATCTCGAGGATAATGGGTACCAAAGACCAAGACTGGGGGTACCTTTTAGGTATCTGAATATTCTCTTGACAACAATAAGGTGTGATTCCTTTGGGTTTGCATAGTACCTTGTACAAAGGCAGGTAGAGACTTGAATGTCAGGTCTGCTAGATGTTAAGTACATTAAAGAACCAATCATACCTCTATACTAAGTCTCATTGACTGATTATCCATTGAGATCAGGTCCTAAGTTGTTAGGGGGTACCATTGGAGTTTTAACTGAAGCACAATTGATATCATACTTTTTCAGCAGATCTTTAACATATTTTTCTTAAGTGATTGAGATGCCTTGGTCATATTGTTTTATCTGAAGACCAAGAAAGTAGGTGAGTTCACCCATCATGCTCATCTCAAACTTGCTGGTCATAAGCTTGGCAAATTGTTTGCACAGTTTCAAGCTTGTTGAGCCAAAGATGATGTCATCCACATAAATTTGCACCATGATGGTGTCAGTTTTGGTCTTATAGATTAACAAGGTGCTATCTATTTTACCTCTGACAAATTTATGTTTAATGAGAAAGTTAGAGAGAGTTTTATACCCCCTTGGGGCTTGCCTAAGTCCATACAACGCTTTGTAAAGCTTGTAGACATGATTTGGGTATTCACTACTCTTAAAGCTAGGAGGTTATGTAACATAAACTTATTCTTTTAGGTATCCATTGAGGAATGCACTTTTGACATCCATTTGGTAAATGGTGAAGTTCATGTAAGTGGCATAAGCAAGAAAAATTCACATGGCTTCCATACGAGCAACTAGAGCAAAGGTCTGATCAAAATCAACACCAGACTCTTGATTGTATCCTTGAGCCACTAGCCTGGCCTTATTTATTATAACCATATTGGTTTCATCCTTCTTGAGTTTGTAAACCCATTTGGTACCAGTGGTTGATTTACCATATGGAAGAGGAACCAATTTCCAGACTTTATTTCTTTAAAATTGATTTAGTTCCTCTTGCATGGCATCTACCCATACAAGGTGAGTGAGAGCTTCAGAAATCTTTGTGGGTTCAATTTCTGAGAGAAAATCTGCATAGAGACATTCTATAGGTGAAGAAACACTTAGTTTTCTAGCCATATCTCTTGTAAGTCTACCAGCACCAGGATTTCCCACTATATTTATCAGTTGAATGTGACTATTTCTAGTCCATGAGTTTTGGAGAGCTGGAGAGTGAGAACTGGGTATAGTATTTGAGCTAGAACTAGGAAGTCCATAACATGGAATTGGAATGGACTTTCTTCAGTGTTAAGGATATTCAATAGACAAAGGTTCAATGATTTGTGGACTATCTTCTTGTTCAGAATGAGAGTTCACTTGAAAATTTTCTCTTGAAACAACTGGAGAGTTTTCGTCACAAGGGTCAGAGTGTTCATTATTGGGAAATTCATTTGACTGATCATTTTGATCATTTGTCTGAGCTTGTTGATCATTTTGGTCATTTGTTTGAGACTGGTCATTTTGATCCGTTGAGTGACAGTTATCAGTATGCGACACTGAAGGATTTTCCTTTGGAGGACTTGTCATATCTTCAAATGGATCAGTATGAGGAACGGATGGACAGTTGGTGTGATACTTCTGAGAGGGCTTGTAGTGTTGAAATTCATCAAATGGATAATTATGAGTTTCATGAATGTGAAGTTCATCCACTGATGGATTTACAAACTTGATGGCTCCAGAACTTTCATTCTAGGTGATGTGAAAGGTTTCCTCAATACATTGTCTTCTTGTTTAGAAGACTCTATATGCCTTTGATACAAGTGAGTATCCAAGGAAGTAACCATCATCAGATTTTTCATCAAACTTACCAATGTGATCCTTGTGATTGTGAATGAGTACTAGACACCCAAACACATGTAAGAATGTGATGTTTGGAATTCTCCCCCTGAAGACTTCATAGGGAGTCTTCATGTGTCTCTTCATAATTATGGAACTATTTTGAGTGTAGCAAGCAGTGGCTACAACATCAGTCCCAAAGTGTTTAGAGAGAGTTGATCCATCAAGCATTGTTCTTGCTGCTTCTATCAGAGTTCTGTTCCTTCTTTCAGCCACACCATTTTGTTCAGGTGTGTAAGGAGATGAGAAATTTTAGGAAATTCCTTTGTCATCACAGAACTTGATTAGTGAGCAATTTCTGAATTCAGTACCATTGTCAGTCTTGAGTTGTTAGACATGAGTGTCATTTTGATTTTCAACTCTTTTGATGAAGGACATGATGGTTTCTGGTGCATGAATTTTCTTTGTCAGAAAATATACCCAGGTATATCTAGAGAACTCATCAACAATGACAAGTGTATATTTTTCATGACAAATAGCCCTTGGTGAAACTGGGCCAAATAAGTCAATGTGAAGAAGGTGAAGACATTCTGTTGTTGAGAATGTCTGTTTTGTTTTGAAGTTGGCCCTATGGTGCTTCCCTCTCTCACATCCTGAACATGGTTTGTCCTTTAAATAGACAAGAGAATGGAGACCAATAACAAGATTTTGTTTTGCTATTTCATTAATTGTTTTGAAGTTGATATGTGAAAGTCTCTTGTGCCAGAGCCAGTTATTCATATCTGAAGCTCTAGCAAAGAAACATGTTTCCCGAGTGAGACTCGTGTCCATAACATATACGTCTTTGACTCTAGGAACAATCATCATAATTTCATGATTTGAACTGAAGATAGTAGCTTTTTTGTCATCAAACAGAACCAAGTATTTGGCATCACAAAGTTGACTGATGCTGATGAGGTTATGCTTCAATCCATTAACATAAGCTACCCTTGTAAAAACGATTCCCTCAGTGGTAGCTGATGAGTTATCACCAAATACAAATTTAGGACCTGGTCCCTCCTTATACTTATGCAAATAACTTTTAGTGTCAGTCAAACAGAACCAAGTATTTGGCATCACAAAGTTGACTGATGCTGATGAGGTTATGCTTCAATCCATTAACATAAGCTACCCTTGTAAAAACTATACCATTGTATTTCACTGAACCAAATCCCTTAGTGGTAGCTGATGAGTTATCACCAAATACAAATTTAGGACCTGGTCCCTCCTTATACTTATGCAAATAACTTTTAGTGTCAGTCATATGCCTTGAGCATCCACTGTCCAGGTACCAAATAGGTTTCCAGAGGTCACTCTACACAAGTTTAAGGAAATGGTCAGTTTTGTTTAGAAATTCAGCTTTACTGGGTGGGTGTCTTAGATCTAGAAGGTGTTCTAGATCTGATAGGTGTTCTTGATGAGGATGATGAATAGGAAGGCTCAAAAGAAGAAGTGGTTTGTTCAACATTTGCCTTTTTAGCCTGAAGGGCTCCACCTCTTCTGAACCACTCTATATGATTGTAATCGGATGTAGTATGGGCATTGATTCCACATGTTCCACAGCATTTAGTAATAGAGTTTGGGTTCCTTGGTTTAATACCTCTTCTGACGGAGATTACTCCATTATGTCCATGAGTGTCATGGTTATAACTTCCATAAATGTTACAAATAGGGTAATAATGACAGTCACCTGAGCGATGATTGTTCATACCACAATGAACACATGGTGGGAAAGGCATGTTTCGCTTGGATTGAGATGATCCATTGTTATGAGCATCAGCACTAGTTTTTGCGAGCATATATTCAGTATGTTCACAAGTGCGATGGTCAGTTCTCTCACATTGTATACAAAAAATTACTTTAAGGCAAGTTTCAGTAAGATGGTTGTTCAGACCACATAAATCACAAGCCTTTTTGAATTGTGTTTTGTATCTATAATGTGAAGAGTTAGGTGTCTCATCTGTGAACCGTGTTGGTGTTTGTTGTTGCCCGAGTTGTAATCTAAGATCATTAATCTCTTGCATAACAAGAGAAATTCTCTCATCTTCCTCGGATCTAGCATTCTTTAGTTTATATGATGAGACTGAAGAAGTAGTTCCCTTATGTGAACTCTCAGCAGGAGCTGAGGAGTTTCTTGATGTGTCAATTGTGACATGTTTGGGAGAACTACTTTTGTAGGTTGTGTGTGACTTGATGATAGACTGGATTGATTTTGGTCCAAAAGAGGGTTCAACACCAACTAGTTTCTCCAGAGGAGGAAGTAGGGTGCTTACTAAAGACTCTATATCATCATCTGAGTCGTCTTCAACAACTGAAGACTCAATAGGTGCTGAAGAATCAACACTTGCAAGAAACTCAGGAAGAACGATATGCCTAGTGTCATGATTTGGTATATTCTCTTTACCTGGACTTTCAATGTCAATGATCGAGCTACCTACCTCGTTTGAGGATTTGACAAAGAGAATATCACGAGAATTTGGTGCTGGAGGATCCTTCAGCACCAAGCAGTTTCTTCTTTTGAGCAGGAATTTGTTCATTAATGCAATGATTAACCCTATAAGAGTTTCTAATCCATGATTTAACAATATCTTTATCTTCTTTTAGTTTAACTCTTAAAGACTTGTTTTCATCAATGATTTCAGTGTTTAACTGCTGAAAAGTAAGTAGATCAAGTTTAGCATCTTTTAACTCTATCAACTTATTTTCATGATCTTCCAGTTCAAGAACAATTTTATTATATTTCTCAAAAAGATTATTTCTTTGTTCTTCTTTATTGTGATATTGACCCATTCACCAGTATGAGCACTCTCCTTGGCCACAACATTAGCATTAACACCTTCATCATCAGTAAGCGCCATTAGTAACTTTACATTCACCACTTCATCATCATCTGTATAGACTTCCTCCTCATCTCATTCATATGCTTCAACAATAAGACCCTTGTTCTTTCCACTTTTGGTGGACTTGGAAGATGAACCTTTAGTGATTAAAAGGTCCAGTCTGGCCTTGATTTCTCTGTACTTAGCTTCAAAGTCGTAGCCTTGTTTTGCTTAAAGGAAGATGATGCAATCTATTTTTGCTGATAAGGTGATTGAACTAATGGTTGGAACTGTACTGATGAAGAGTAAGAAGGAATGGAAGTTTTTAAATAATAATTCTTGGCAAAGTGACCAGGCTTACCACACTTGAAGCACATATTTTCAGCTGTGGCTTTTGTGTTGCTGGAGAACTTTCCTCCCTTCTTAAAAAACCTTCTAGATTTAGCTAGAATAGCTCTCTCATGAAATTCCTCTTCGAGGTCTTTCAAGTACTCCACACTAGTTCTGGTGTCTTCCTCATCATCAGGACTATCTTGATAGTTGTAACACCCCCAATTTCACAAGGCAACGGAATACTACTTTGGGGCGCTACTCATAGCATATCGCACACAATCATAGACAACGACCTCAAAAGAGATGTTAAAATAATACAAACCTTGTCTAAAAGTTTCCCATCCTAATATATAATATCAGAGTAGCGTTTAGTCCCAAAAATCGTTACCAAAACATCAAATTCATCAAAGACTTAAAGGTCATTTATTCATTTCAAAGGATATAAAATAATATAAGCTTTAGACAAGTAAGCACCAACTCCCTCCTCGCATGCTCCACTGCTATCATCTTGATTACCTGAAATACATGCTTAAAATCATCAACACAACGGTTGAGTGAATCTATAGGTTTTACAAATCATCATTTGAACACAAGAATTTTTAATCATCTCATGCTTGTCACACGGACAAGTCATATATATATCGATAAATGCCTTAAGCTCATGCAACTAAACGTTAACCAACACGTCAAACCGAGTCACTTACGGCGCCTCTACAACAGGTAATATTGTCATATACCAACGACCTCTTATACATTATATCCCTCTCAGGTGATCACAATGATACATACCCTAGGATAAGGCTGTCAAACCAAATAGATCTATCAAATGTATTAGCGTTTACCTTGCAAGGTAATTAACAGTTCATGAAATTCAGGGACTTCATAAGACAATGGTACTTAGGCATTTATCATCATATTCGGGTCCAGCATACCGAAAACAACTTGTGTTCATTTTATAAAATAGCATGTATTCCCCCTCGCGGGTTAAAAATCATTTACAAGATAATATAAAAGCGAGGTTATAGACTCACCTGATATAGCTATTACACGTAGATCAAGGAACAAACGTCCAATAGTCGATACACGACTTCACGCGATACCAATCGCTCGTTGATCGAGAGAAAGATGATCAACGGTCAACATATGACCGAACGTGACCTCAACAACAAATTACTCAAATAAAATTCTTGATCAACAACCACTTCAATCAATCCAATATCTATTTTATCCAAGCTTCTAACACTTGATATAAATATTAGGACTCCAGCCCAAGAACTCTTAAAAAAATGATGATGATGTAATAGAGTATATGAGGAAATCAATCCAAAACACCTATGCCTTTCAAACCTTTTTCCCGAGAGTTTAACTAGACTAAATGTTTTGATTATTTAATTGGGTTATTGTGATTCGGATATAGAGGCCCAAGAAAAAGGGTTACAGATTTTGTTTGATGATTCATGGTAGAAATATGAAGCAACAATTGTGATTCGTATATATATTTTTTTAAAGAAATGAACCATAAGAGATTAGTATATGAATGGTTATCCATACATGCATATTGGAATGGCAATGTGTCCATGGTACAAAAATAGGACACAAACATGTATGATACGTGTAGTAAAAGTGGAAAGAGGTGAGATTATACATAAATTTTATTTCACATTATGTTAAAGCGGGTATTATCGAAGCCCGATATTTTAAAAGTTACGCGATTTAAAAGATATGCGTTAAACACAAAAAATAAACGCTTAATATAAAAAAAAATATCGACAATCGAAGAATATTAATATTTTGATAAATAAATGTGGCTTATTATTTAAAATATGTTAACACTTTATATAAACGAACGACGTCTAAGGGTTTAGCGTCAATTACGAAGAGTGCTCGTAAATTGAGAAATTAAAACAACGACAGTAGAAAATATTTCTATGTCATAACGACAATATTTAAAGTTGATAACGGACATAGAATTTTCCGATAATTAATAAATGACACGTACTCAATAAGTTAAATCCTTAACCTTGCCGGTTAGCCGAGAACTCAATATTATTCAAAAAAATGATCATGACAATAAAAGTTGATTAATAAATATTGGTCCAAATATTAGAAATAAGATTAGATCTCAGTCTAAATGTTGATTTTAAAGTTCGGGTTATTACATCATCTAACCCTTTAGGAAGCGACGTCCCGACGCTTAATTCGTCTCAATAGTCTTTAGTATAACAGTGAAGAGTGAAAAACAAGCAAGTCATCGTCTAGGTTTCCAAGGAAGGTCAAAAGATATTATATGGTACACGTTCTACACGATCGGACGTCATTGGACAATGCCGTCTCAAGTAAGCACAACTTACGATCATTCGACTGGACACAAACCATATAAGTACCTAAAAGCAAAGGTCGAACAAAAACATCGAATATAAATCTCCACTGTTGATCATCGAGAAAACCTTGAATGAACCCTTCGATAATAGCAAGTAAAATTACAAAATCTTCACATCCACGATAAGTCGCCGTTGTTAACTTGATCCTCAGTCAATCCACAAGTACACGCATAAATCCTAGTGACGCTTAAACAAGTAGCCTATTATCGGAACGGTCAATGGTTCTTAACGGTTAGCTTATAAAGCTCGCGATCATCGAGATACATTAGAAATGGTCCATCGAAATAAATCGCAACTCGAGAGAAGTCCAACGGGTCACTCGTACATAGATGATAATCGACGATCATCATAATGATGACGGTACTGATGGATTCACACCAACGAAACACGATTCGAAGGAAGACGTACGCACACCAAACATCCACAAATCGAGCCAGACATACTTGAGCCCACTCATTCATAACTCCTTGTCTTCATCAAAAGGCGTCCCCTTTCATGTATACAAGATTTTATAAATTTACGGTTCGGGAACTTATAACTTCCTTGTTCAGATAAAAAGGCGTCCCAATCCATTTTAACAAGACGATTATAAGTCATCCTACTCAAGTATTACTACCTCTCAACACGATATCATATCCAAATACCATAGTAAATACAAGGTGTCAATAAACTTACCTCATGATTTCCGTATTCATACGTCCCATTCCATTTGAATAAGGAAAACACGACAATCTAAGGTCTAGTGGTTTAAAATTTTCTTATTCAAATGTCCCAACCCATTTCAATAAGACAACCTTAAACGAATTATAGTTGGGCGAGTTAAAATCTCTATATCTAAATGTCCCATTCCATTTAGATACAAGGTTTTAAGTCACTCAACCGAATGACTACTACGAGCATATCTTTGTTGTACCCAACTATATAGTTGGTTTGGACACATATTTAATTTGGGTCCAACATTGGCATCCTCCTTTTCACCAATAAAACGTAGTCATATAAAATCAAATCACATGTCGCATTACATAGAAGATGTCGCCTCGGGTAAATGATTCTTAAAAATCAGAAGAATTACTCGGAACACGAATATCACATGAATCAATTACGTTTCGAAAGGAGATGTCCTAAAATGGCACATCACGATACGATGATAACAATCGAACTTAAAGAAGTCGATATGCGATAGCTTACGAAAGAATATATACATACTCAAAGTATCAAATGAGTTTCATACTCGTAATCGGATAATACATAATCATCAAGATCGGTGATTTGCGGTGAGGCCAAATCCGATACAAAACCGTATTATAAAATGTATGACAATCATTCAAAGACCATTGCTTCACGTGCAATGCCTTTAAATACCACCGTATATTCATACATATACATATTACCATTCCTACATACACATAGGTTCACATAATCACAATCAATCAAAAAGTAATACAAGAATAACCTTACCGGAGTCATGCGGAGTAGTTGCGTGCTTAAAACTTTTTAGAACACACCAAAGTTATAGTTTAGGTTTTTCAAAATCGACCTAGTTCTCTATAACTTGTGGATCTGATTACCAATTTGTAACACCCCAAATTTCACAAGGCAACAGAATACCACTTTGGGGCGCTACTCATAGCATATCGCACACAATCATAGACAACGACCTCAAAAGAGATGTTAAAATAATACAAACCTTGTCTAAAAGTTTCCCATCCTAATATATAATATCAGAGTAGCGTTTAGTCCCAAAAATCGTTACCAATACATCACATTCATCAAATACTTAAAGGTCATTTATTCATTTCAAAGGATAGAAAATAATATAAACTTTAGACAAGTAAGCACCAACTCCCTCCTCGCATGCTCCACTGCTATCATCTAGATTACCTAAAATACATGCTTAAAATCATCAACACAACGGTTGAGTGAATCTATAGGTTTTGCAAATCATCATTTGAACACAAGAATTTTTAATCATCTCATGCTTGTCACACAGACAAGTCATATATATATCGATAAATGCCTTAAGCTCATGCAACTGAACGTTAACCAACACGTCAAACCGAGTCACTTACGGCGCCCCTACAACAGGTAATATTGTCATATACCAACGACCTCTTATACATTATATCCCTCTCAGGTGATCACAAGGATACATACCCTAGGATAAGGCTGTCAAACCAAATAGATCTATCAAATGTATTAGCGTTTACCTCGCAAGGTAATTAACAGTTCATGAAATTCAGGGACTTCATAAGACAATGGTACTTAGGCATTTATCATCATATTCGGGTCAAGCATACCGAAAACAACTTGTGTTCATTTTATAAAATAGCATGTATTCCCCCTCGCGGGTTAAAAATCATTTACAAGATAATATAAAAGCGAGGCTATAGACTCACCTGATATAGCTATTACACGTAGATCAAGGAACAAACGTCCAATAGTTGATACACGACTTCACGCGATACCAATCGCTCGTTGATCGAGAGAAAGATGATCAACGGTCAACATATGACCGAACGTGACCTCAACAACAAATTACTCAAATAAAATTCTTGATCAACAACCACTCCAATCAATCCAATATCTATTTTATCCAAGCTTCTAACACTTGATATAAATATTAGGACTCCAGTCCAAGAACTCTTAAAAAAATGACGATGATGTAATAGAGTCTATGAGGAAATCAATCCAAAACACCTATGCCTTTCAAACCTTTTTCCCGAGAGTTTAACTAGAGTAAATGTTTTGATTATTTAATTGGGTTATTGTGATTCGGATATAGAGGCCCAAGAAAAAGGGTTATAGATTTTATTTGATGATTCATGGAAGAAATATGAAGCAACAATTGTGATTCGCATATATATATTTTTTTAAAGAAATGAACCATAAGAGATTAGTATATGAATGGTTATCCATACATGCATATTGGAATGGAAACGTGTCCTTGGTACAAAAATAGGACACAAACATGTATGATACGTGTAGTAAAAGTGGAAAGAGGTGAGATTATACATAAATTTTATTTCACATTATGTTAAAGCGGGTATTATCGAAGCCCGATATTTTAAAAGTTACACGATTTAAAAGATATGCGTTAAACACAAAAAATAAACGCTTAATATAAAATAAAAATATCGACAATCGAAGAATATTAATATTTTGATAAATAAATGTGGCTTATTATTTAAAATATGTTAACACTTTATATAAACGAACGACGTCTAAGGGTTTAGCGTCAATTACGAAGAGTGCTCGTAAAATGAGAAATTAAAACAACGACAGTAGAAAATATTTCTATGTCATAACGACAATATTTACAGTTGATAACGGATATAGAATTTTCTGATAATTAATAAATGACACGTACTCAATAAGTTAAATCCTTAACCTTGCCGGTTAGCTGAGAACTCAATATTATTCAAAAAAAATGATCATGACAATAAAAGTCGATTAATAAATATTGGTCCAAATATTAGAAATAAGATTAGATCTCAGTCTAAATGTTGATTTTAAAGTTCGGGTTATTACAATAGTCCTTAACGATAGTTTCACTGAAGAAGGTTGTGGACAAGGGTGTAGCAATGGTTAGTGCTTTACTCTTGTTGGTGCCTTCATAGATCATATCAACTAGGTTCTCTTCATATTTGAGTTTTCCAAAGAGAGAGGCTAGGTCACAATCTTTAATATGATTAGCATTTCTCAAACTTTGGCAAAAACTGAGCCACTTTTTTGGCAAAGCATTTACGAAAACCGAGTTGATTTCTAACTTTGAAAGTTCAACACCATCATTTACTAATTCATTCATCAGAGCCTTATATCTCGTGAAAGTTTGTGTGAGAATTTCCCCTTCTTCGTGTTTGAAGGTGTTATAGGATAGCTTTAAATCTGTTATTCTCGTTTCTTTCACATCAGAGGGCCCTTCATGATATAGTATCAATTCATCCCAAGTAGATTTAGTTGTCTTGAAATTCACAACAGAATTCATTTGGTTATCTGGAAGCACAGACATGATGAGACTTTTGAGTCGCTGGTCAAGGTTAGTAACTTTTCTCTCATCAGCAGTCCATGTGCTTCTGGTTTTACATTTTCCCTAACCATGGGAACAAAAGGACAATTTTCAATGATTCCAAGGAATTGAGGTTCAATGCCAACCATATGGACAATGAACCTTTTCTTTCAATTTGTGAAATTTGCCACTTCTAGAATAGGAGCAACATTTAGTGCGCCACCCCTATATTCTAGGGTTTGTGGTATTACTTGAACCATATTGGATCTTGATTTTAAAAACTTGAAAGAGCAATTTTACAAAAGTAAGAGTGTTTTAAAAATCAAACTACTCTGATACCACTTGTTGGTCCCTTTTAACACGATACTACTTATCAACCTTAAGTAGTAACTTGCTTATTGGATTCAAGCGAGTTGTTTTAACAAATCAATAACAAATTTAAATGATTAAAACAACAGTACCAAATACTTTTCAACGTATAGACATTTTATTAAAAACTTTATAAAGAATCTATACCCCTCTTTGCTTGCAGAATAGCAAAGTGGTTGAATGACAATGTTGGGTGATCTCCTCTACTTAAACTACAATTATGAGTTTACACCTCAACCAATATGTTCATAAGCTTTTCGCCTTATGGTTTGGTTGACGTTGGGAAAGAATTGTTCTTGAAAGAGTTATATCTTTCGAGTATTAGAGTTAGTAAATTCACTCCTAGATGCATCCCTTTTATAGTCAATGCATATTAGGGTTTACAAAACACAAGTTAGCATGCAAATGTTTATCCATTGGGTGGTTGAATGTCCATGCTGGATAAACTGTACAAAGTATAATTAAACTAATCTAGAAAATGATAAAGGTTGTACTTATAGTTAACTTTAAAAGTAACCTAAATAAGATATGCTTTGACTTAAAGCAAATCTTTTCCCGCCTAATGTTAACCTTTAGAATACTGAAGTATCTTTAGCATCCTAGAAGAGATCGACATCATTCAGTTTGGTATTGTCAGACCAAACTAAACTAAAAGCTCTTCTTCAGGACTTGTTCTTCAGAAACTAGACCGCCTGGTCACTGAATCAAAGACTTCTTGTCTTCTAAGTTCTCTGGAAGAGGAAGGCTGGACATCCTTCAACAAAACATTTTTCAGTAGAAATCGTTGTTCCTCTGGCATGCTTCAACAAAGCCACCATTCTGTTGAACATGAAACACTTAGAGGATTTTATATTGAAATCCAGAGTTGCTTCAGTGTCAGTAAATACTGACCCAACAAATACTGAGGATAATTCACTCACCAATGGCTGAGTATTCTTATTTGGTGGTGGTACAATTTCTTGGTCATCCAAGAAGCAAACATGCATAATGGTTCAACAATGGAATATGAATTTGTAGCTTTAGCAGCTGCTGGTAAGGAGGCTGAATGGTTGAGAAACCTGATCCTTGAAATTCCATTGTGGGTCAAACCTATAGCACCTATTTTTATCCGTTGTGATAGTGCAGCTACATTGGCTAAGATTATAGCCAAAGGTACAATGGTAAGTCTATACACTTAGGTGTTAGAAATACCATGATTCGTGTGCTCATCACGAATGGGGTGGTATCTATAGAGTTTGTGAGGTCACAACAAAGTTTAGATCATCACTTGATGAATGGATTGGTTAGATACTTGGTTATAAAATCTGCTCAAGGGATGAGTTTAAAGTTCAAATTGGTCACTAAATGCTAGGATACCCAACTCCCTGCTGAGTAAACTTGTGAGCTGAGTTCAATGTGGAAAACAACACATTCATAGGACCGAAGCACATGTTTTACATATCATCCCAAGGATGTGTTTGTACATGCTAAAAGAAGGATGAAGTTTAAAACTTCTCAATGGTTAACTTCATTGAAAAGGTTCTACTAAAGAGGAACCACCTATATAAATGTTGAGGTTTCGCCGCCTTAGGGAGCATGTACTTTGGCTCTTATAACGTTTATGAATTGGATATGGACACATGGCTTGTATAGTGTCAAGAGTGTTTAAGTGTTTAAAAACTTGTATGTATTTTATCTTCGGGTATTCAGATGGGTTGAAGGGTTCAATTCTTAAAACATCATGATTCTCGAATATTTGACATGTAATCTACTAAGATGGAAATTGAATCCTTTGGATATTTTCATCTACGCATGGTTTTGTTAATGTTTACTTTTATGCAAAAGGAATTGTACTATATTGGGGAGGATTGTTGGAAATATAGTTCAATTGTTGGTTCAGTTCATACTGGTTAATGGGTCAGGACGTACGGAGTGTACACCCTGTTGGGAATTATTTGTAATGTGTCAAGTACCGTTAGTGTAAGTGTAAGTACTGTTAGTGCTGGCGAATACCGTTAGTGTTAACGCGGTACATAGCAAGTACTGTTAGTGTAAGTACAAGTACTGATATATTGATTAGGACGAATATATCTTTGTAAAAGATATGTCATAGTTATAGTTAGAGTATATCTTATGTGATATACTTAATATTTTAGAATATTGATAAGATATCGTATGTGATATACTTATCTTTATAGAATATTCTAAAGGTTCTAGGGTTCCTTAATCTATAAAAAGAACATAGGTATGATGAGTCTATTGTACCTCATTCAAGTCGATTAATAAGAGAATCGAATAGTTAAAAGTAATTATGTTCTTCTTTGCTTTATAAGTTTGATTCCGCATAACTTATTTGGTTGAGTAAGAGTTCTTAATGTGTTCTAGTTTGATTACAAACTATTATACTAATTCTTAGCAGAATATAGATCCATTAAAAGGGATCAACAAGTGGTATTAGAGCTTGTTGAGAAACTCTAAATAAGAAGAACACAACCCTAAAATCCCCACTCACACCAAAATCAATGTCTCAAGCCGGTGATGACCCTCACATGGAAGAAATTCTAGATCCCGATCCCATACCACAGGGACAACCTCAAGTTGTGCATCCTGCACCACCACAAGGTGTTCAAGCCATAGATGTTGTAGTTACTTATACAACTACACCTTATTCTAGGGATGAGCTCGGGACCAATCCCGTCCCGAACCCGTCCCGATTTAGTGCTCCCGATTTTTTCCCGATCTAAAAAGTAATGTACCGATCCCGTACCGAACGGGATTCGGGAATCGATACCGGTACGGGTATCGGTACCGGTACCAGGAAATCAGGATTTTCTCGTTTTTTGGGAATTTCCCGCTTTGGTACCGGTCCCGTCCCGAATTAGTGGTCCCGCATTTTTTTTCACCTTATTTTGTAGTCCCGGTCCCGTACCGAACGGGATTCGGGTATCGAGAATCAGCACGGTTCTAGGAACGATTCGGGTTCGAATTCGGGATTCGGGTTAAAATGCTCATCCCTACCTTCTTCCCATACTCTCTGCTATCAAACTCCCTGTTCTCAAAAGTGATAACTATGAGACGCGGGCTATGCAGATGGAACATTACTTGAACAACACAGATCATACTCTATGACAGGTTATCAAGAATGGGAATACACCTAAGAAGTTGCATTGGTTACCTGATGGTACATGCTATGCTTTACCTGCTGTGACTGCTGAACATGTACAAGCAAAGATCAGAGAAAGAAAGGCCAGAATTGCTTTGGCTATGGCACTTTTAGAAGACATCTTACCTAGCTTTCATCACTACAAGGATGCAAAGGTTATGTGGGATGCCATCAAACTTAGATTTGGAGGCAATGACAAGTCTAAGAAGATGAAGAATATTGTTTTGAAACAAGAATTTGATAACTTCTCAATTTCCAGAACTGAAGGAATCCATAGTGGTTATGGAAGGTTCAGTAAATTGCTCATTCAATTGGGAGTTTATGGACTAATAATTGCTAATAAAGAAGCCAATCTAAAATTCTTAAGAAGTGTTCCACAAGAATGGAAAGCAATGGCTATGCACTTCATCACAAGGTATGATCTGGATACAACTACTTTTGATCATCTCTATAACAATCTTAGAGTTTATGAGATGGATGTTAAAAGCATTAAAGTGACCAAAGCAGCAGCAGCAACAACAAAGTCTAACTTGGCTTTAGTATCAGAAGGAAACAACGGTCTTTACTCTCAAAATACCGCTGGTGGATCAAGCAGCGGTACTTACTTCCAAAATACCGCTAGTGGATCAAGTAGCGGTACTTACTTCTAAAATACCACTAGAGGACTAACAAGCAGTACTTACTCTCAAGGTACTGAAGGTAGTCCAATTACATCTCAGAATTCACAAGGAAGATCCTCACCATTGTTTAGTGACAATGATGCCTTCTCATTCTTTGCTGGACCAGAAAACAGAACAAGGTTAACCCTCAATGACTTATTCCAAACGGATGATGCTGATTGTAGGATCGTGTTTTTCTAAGGATTAGGCATGTTATAGATAATCTATTAATATGGATGGAGAATGGAGAACTTAGAGAGAGAAATAAGGGAGAGAAAGGAGAGAATGAAAAGAAAGATGAAATGTTGTAAATGAAAGTGTTCAACCCCTCCTAACATGCTAGGAGGGGGTTTATATAGCCCACCCTACATGTGGGCTATATGGGCTATATTGGATCACGAGCCCAATATCATTGGAGTGACCGATCCTTTCTAAATACGTAAAAACGTATTTCCAACAATCTCCCCCAAAGGGAGGTCACTCCAAGTTACAATGTCCTAAATAGTCTATAGCTCGTGATCTATGCTAATAATGATGTGACCGAGACTTTCCTTGGAAAAACGTATTTCCAACAATCTCCCCCAAAGGGAGGTCACACCATTTTACAAAATCTTAAACCTAGCATACTATACTTGAGTCTTCGATCTTGTTCTTGTGAATATGCTGATGAGATCTTTGACTTTAGTCTTGAGCATGTTCTCTTGCCTTGACCTTGTGCATTCATCACTAGTGATATTTGCCTCCTTGTGACTTCATGTTCCACATACTTATACTTTTATAAATTCTTGAAAGCTTCAGAGTTTGATACATCGGAAGACTTGACTTTTAGACTTTCTTAAATTTGTTGAAGTATTAAGTGCATAAAGCATAAGCATGTGTTAACGACTTCTTCTGGATCGTACACCGCAATGCCACCTTCTTGTTACACTACATAAGACAGTTAGCAACAAAACATATACACGGATGAAATGGCCTTGAACATTTCATTCTAATTCGGTAGCATTTTACCTCCGGTCGGTGAAGACCGTTGGACGATATAAAAATATCGTACTTGTGACAGGTAGTTTTAATTAAGAACCTCCTTGACAAGATTTCGCGGGTAAACCCGTTCTCTTTATTCGATCGTCCAAAGCTGACTGCGAACATAAAGAGTGAATCATTTGGATAAAAATATCCGCATGATTTTGAAGTCGTCAATTCATGTTCCTGGAACAAGTGAAATTCAATTAAGAACCGCACCATCGTTGCTTTCCAGTTGTCACGAGCTTGATTCGTATAGAATCTTGCAAGTTACCCACCGAGTGATGTTTGAGGTTAACACTAGAAGGATTTCCACTCATCACTGTGAACACTAAGGTATCACTCTGAGTGTTCTGGCAAGATCACTAAGATATTGCGTAGAGGCCTGGAACGTGTTTAAATTCATTTAAGAATTAAACCACTGTTGCTTTCCAGTTATCACAAGTTTGATTCATAAAGAATCGCACAAGTCACCTACCATGAGCTTTTTGATATTCGCTCAAGAAGGATTTCCATCTTCATTGTAAATAATTTCGTATTACTCGGATGTTCAGGCAAGATCATGAAGATTTTGCGTAGGACTCTTAGGATCTTTCTTACTTTTCACAGTGTGTGAAGAAGCAAGGAAATATGAAAGTGTGTCCTAATGAGATATTTGATGATCTCAAATGGCTCTAGACTCAATCGTGCATTTTGGATTTTTAGTGATCGGAGGCTGGAGAGGAGTGCCACCATTTCAATACCAATTTATTCGGAGTGAATAAATCAATAAATAACGTGTTGTCTCCGTGTGATTAAAACAAATATCTTTTAAGAGATATCTGAGTTAGCTGGGATGGGTTGTGCCTTGCATCACTGGGTCCATGATGTCTGTCTTCAATATCAAGAATCATTAAACAATGATCTTAATAGCATATGTATTGACCCGTTTTCTGCCTAAGTTGTAAGGAGGGCTTCTTTCTTTACACCCTTTATCTTTACAATTCTTTTTCATTCTTCAACCCCTTCAATGCTTACCAATACGTCATCACTAGCACCTTGTTGTGATTGTTCCAGTGCTAACTTAAGTACTTGGTCGGCATTCAGCTACGTTCACAATCTTTCTCCAACTTTCCTAAGGACTACTATTTCTAGCTATGGAATGTCCTTGGGAAGATTCCTCTGGTTCTGGAAGAATCATAGGACTTAACTTATCCTACCATCCTTATGTTACCACAATCTTCATCGTCGTGAAATAAATGGGTTTTGGGTAAGTATAAATCACCATGAAATCCATTTTTGATATGCAAATCCATTTTGCTCCCCCTTAACATATGCCACGATATACGAAAACATTTCGCACATGTCGGGATGAGCCAGCACATTCAGTCAAGCCATTTGTGATAATATTCCATATTAAATCTCATTTTCTCCCCCATATTAAAAATATTAACCCAATCGATGTTTTTAATATCAATTGATTTAATAGCATTTTAAGAAAATTTGGGAAGAAAGATGCTAATCCAATTATCTTCATGAATTACACAAGCTCCCCCTCAAATTAATGAGGGTGTACTTGACACGTGAATGAAGTACCTTTTAAATACAAGTGTAAGGTACTTATCACATGCAAAGATCATATATAATAATGTATTCACAAGATTAGCAATTTACGAGGTTGGACCTGAATGATGGAGAACATCATATGAAAGATTCACATGGTTCTTGTTCACGAATGTTGGTCACCTCGTCACGTCTGAAGTTATCTCTTGACTCCATGTGTATGATTGATATCGTTGTCTTGACACCAACATGTGAACTTGGCACTTTTGGCGTCAAAGATTCTGAATGCTGGACAATTGCTCCCCCTCAATTGTTGACCCGTGTTCTATTGAAAGAGTTGTAGTCACCGTTTGAGTAGTCGCATCGTCGAGTATGTAGATATCAAATGTAAATTGCTACGGTTGGTGGAGATGATAACTTCATAAAAACAAGACTTCTCTTGTTTAACAAATAAATGCACTGAATCGTACATATATTCGTGTTAGATTGTGTTATAACGTAAACACAATCCCTTACATGGTTATAAAGTAAACCATGCCCGAGAAAATTAATTCCCGTTGTTGAGTCAAAGCTTTCCGGTGAAATGCTTGACTTGAGTATGAAAAGCGGGTTACTATCTGAAATAATAGCAAACCATGTTGAGCATGTTTTAAAACATTTGAACTTCTGCTCGAACTTTATTTACAACCCCGTGTCATTATTGAATGACATTTCTAGTATCGTAAATATTATCGATTCCAGAAGACATGCTCTTTTTATCAAAACATTTTTGAACACACAATTTTGAAAGATTTAGAAAAACCTTTTGAGAAATTCTCGAAAAATTGTGTTCAGAGTTTTGAAAACCAATTACTTGAGCTTAAGATGTTGAATATCTTACAAAACGAGCTCAAGTCCGAGAAGTTGTAAACTTCCCATGTTAAGGATAAGTTTATCATCGGCGATAAAATTTCCTTTTAACTAAAGAGCGAGTCCTAAGTTGACATTTACTTAGAAGTCGTTTTCATGAGCTTGAAAAACTTTGAATGTTTTAACATAAAGCTCATGACCGAGAAAGATGAATTTCTCGTTAAGAAGAAAAGTTCTCTTATTTAAAAGATACACTTTACTTTATGAGCTTAAAACTTGGAATGTTTTAAGACAAGCTCATGACCGAGAAAAATTAATTTCTCGTTACAAGGATAAGCTATCTTTAAAGATAAGCTTTCCTAAATATGAAGATCGGGGCATAATCTGAAATATAATTATACACCAACTACACGAGCTTAAAACTTTTGAATAGTTTTAATGTAAGCTCGCGTCTGAGAAAATTTAATTTCTCGTTAATGAGGATAAGTTTATCATCGGCGATAAACTTTCCTTTATTTGAAGATCGGGTCATCATCTGATATTTAATGATGAGCCTTATACACGAGCATAAAACCTTTGAATGGTTTTAGGATAAGCTCGTGTCCAAGAAAACTTAATTTCTCGTTAAGAGGGTAAGTTATCGTTGCGTAGATAAACTTCCCTGTCTCTAAAGTCCGGGTCGTCATCTGTCATTTAACGATGAGCCATGTACACGAGCTAAAAACCTTTAAATGGTTTTAATGTAAGCTCGTGTTCGAGAAAAATTAATTTCGCGTTTTGAAGGTAAGTTATCGTTGACGAGATAAACTTCCCTTTCTCTGAAGTTCGGGTCACAGACTGTGATTTGAATGTGAGCCATTGTGCATAAGCTTAAAAACTTGGAATGTTTTTGATATAAGCTCATGCCCGAGAAAAATTAATTTCTCGTTGTTAGGATAAGTTTATCATCGGCGATAAACTTTCCTTTCTTTGATGAACGAGTTACAGTCTGTGATGTGACTATAAGTCCTGTACACGAGCTTAAAACCTTTGAATAGTTTTAATGTAAGCCCGTGTCCGAGAAAAATTAATTTCTCGTTTTTGAGGATAAGTCATCATCGGGATGAACTTTCCTGTCTTTTGAGAGCGAGTTACAGTCTGTTATGTGACTGTAAGTCATTGTCGTAAGCTTAACCATGAATCCCCTGAGACACTTGTTTTTCCGATATTTGCTTCTTCAGCAACCAAACTCTAAGAGTGTCCTTAGTTGAACGGTATACAACGATTGGACCGCTTCGTTCTTTTGGAACATCAACTTTGGTACCTGCATTATTATTAGGAATTTGCATGCTTTGATCTGGGTTAGCGATATCTATCTTAGAAGCAAGTGGAGGTTCACAGTTGTCTTTTCTTGCGCTGGAGGTGACATGAAGATATGATTCACTTGTCTTATCTAGTAAACATTTCCTTTTATAGAAAACCTTAAGTTCAGGCTTAAGTGATGTATCATCCTTATCAATTTCCTCCCTAGTAGTCTTAGTAGAATCGGAGACTATCCTAGTTAAAGGGCACTCGTTTCCTACAAGAGTGAAATTTCTACCAGTGGGGCGCCACATTTTACCAATGGGTTTGATTTTCGCAACCCACTGGGATTTAAATCTAGCACGGGAGTTCACCTCATTAAGTAGTTTCTTGATACAAGAATCATGAATTACCGTAAAGACACATTTTCTACATGTTTTACAAGTAGCATATTTAATGTCCGAGTAAGATCTAGAATTCCTTGATGATTGATTGATGCTCCTAGGATTAGACATGCTACGGTTAGCAGTGTTGGGTAATCTAGAAGGCATCTGTCTAGGTTTGAAATTCCTATCTCTTACTTGTGTCTTTTGCTTAACTTCCCTCAAACCAGATTTATGGTGAACGTCAATTGAAGTAGTTCTAGATGTGGTCTTTGGACTATGTCTAGGAAGACTAGAGGCAATCATGTGAGTAGGTCTTGCAAAAGCTGTTTTAGTCACATTGGCCCTAGTTGGTGGAGTGACTGGTCTAGAAAGATAAACCATATCAACTTGGGAGGAAAACCGCGGTCTCGAGTATTGTGATCGCTCGGATCTAAATGCAGTCGGTTGTCGAATGAACTGATTTGTAGGCGGTTTCCCCAATATTGATGGTTTTTCAAGCTTAGTGTCCACACTAGTTCCTTTAGTTTTCCTTAATTCATTTCTCAAAGCAGCTATAGCAAAAACCTTTTCCTGTACTTGAGCCTTTAAAGTCTCATTTTCTTTGAGCAAGTTTTCTTGGGATGCTAATTTAGATTCAAGCAACTTAATTTGTTTCAAAAAATTATCCTTTTCAGCTTTAGAATCTAGAACAGTTTGATCCAATTTTCGTTCAAGAACAACGTTTGACTTTTCAAGTTTTTCAAAATATGTTTCAAATTTCTCCGTTTTCTTTGAAAATTCAATTTTGGCATTCTTAAGATCTTTTGATTGCTGAGCGACGATCGTTTCGAGCTCTTTAATCCTAGAAGCAGAATTGGGTAAAGAAGCAGGCATAGGGCACTTATCAGGATTGTTAATTATCTCATTCAATTTAGATTGAAGTAGACGAAGATTTGTGACACATGACTGCTTTGCATAATTTCCTGATTGGCTGCTTGCTTCCTGCTTTCCTCCTGAATCCATTCTTTTGTGACTGCTTCTAGTATCGTTTTGCAATTCTCCCGCTCGAAAAATCGAATCGAACGAATCCATTGAATATCGATGAAAAATGATGTGGATGTGGTTGTTTTCGGGATTTTAGAATTTGTGAAGAAATCGTGAAGTCGATTTTACGAGATTTTACACCCCAACCAAAACCGTAAAACTTCGTCACAATCCTCGTTTGATGGAATAACTGTTTTCTCGGCTCAATAATTTTTGTCAGCTCAAACGTTGATAAAATTAACCGAAAACTAATTCAACCACGACTCACTCCAAGTAGAAAGCCCGTAAACTAATTAAACCAACCTTCGGTTAAACTAGTAAATGGCCCGACAACCAATATAACGAAATTACATTCACACGACTCGATTTAAATTAGCAAAACGTAAAACGTAAAATTGGTATTTACCTAAATTACTACGTAGCCCAATTGTCAAAACATAAAAGTTAAGGCCCAAGTGGAATCAAAACGCGGCCCAATTGTTAGTAAAAGTGTATTACTTAGCCCAATTCAACCACGTGGCATGTATATGTGATACAACTTGGTCACAAAGTTTGAACAAAACCAAAACGCACAGAAGTAAATCCAAAACGTTTGAACATAAAGTTTGAACTAAATCCAAAACATAAAGTTGAACTAAATCCAAAACATAAAGTTTGAACTAAAGTTTGAAAAGAAATTAAGAAAAAAAAAACGTGGCCCCAAATTAAATTCAAAGCTACGGTTTAAAGCAAACACGTAACCTTACTCGTAACCTCACATGTATCAAGAAACTAACACCAATCTCAAAACTTAAAAAAAAATTCTTGTATTCTCCGCCTGGTATTTAAAGCCTCTCAAAACTAAAAAGTCAATTTCTCACACACTAAACCTAATCTCACTCTTTTACTTTGTAAACTCCGCCTCTATTCTATTTGTTCACTCACTTCTAATCTGGTCCCAAATATCTCAAAGCCAATCACAGTATAATAGTCAAATATCAAACACCCTTTTATCTTCTTGATCAAGATGCTTCAAGATCACGATGCGACCAGTGATTTCGATCTGCTTATAAATCATGCACAAACAAATCACACCACGAAATACCCTTGGTGATTGATTGATCAAGTGGATTCCAAGAAGAAACCAAGAAGTATTCGAATTACAAGATCCATTGGATGGGTCTCAGGTAGGCGTTATGTTTGTTTTATTTTCGGTTTGGATCAATGAAAGTTTTTGAAACTGAGATCGTAAGTGTTGTGTGGGTTTGAGTCGAGTGTTGAGTGAGTCGAGGGTGTGAGGTGTGAGTCGTTGAGATGATTGTTGAGGTATGAGTCTGTTTGGTTGAGAGAGGAGTTTGAGTTCGTGTGTTGTCGCGTCGTGAGTCGAAGTCGAGTTGGTGGTGTTGTTGAGTCGGTTTTTGATTTGTTTCTGGGTTGGTGTTTGAGTTCGTGTGTTGTCGCGTCGTGAGTCGAAGTCGAGTTGGTGGTGTTGTTGAGTCGGTTTTTGATTTGTTTCTGGGTTGGTGTTTGATTTAGTTTAGGTAATGTTTGGAGTCGAGGGTGTGAGGGTGTGAGTCGAGAGTGTTAGAGTGTGAGTCGAGAGTGTTGTGGAGTATTGAGTCAAATTTGTTTTAGGCGAGTTTGAGGTCGAGTCTAGATAAGATACGAGACAGAGTTTGGATTCGAGTCTTTTTTTTTAGGGTTTGTGTCTGTCTAGATGGTGTTTTGGTTTTTGAGTCTTTTGTTTGGTTTCTGGGTTGTGGCAGTCGAGAGTAAGGGTGAGGTTGGTTGTGTCGTTTGTTAAGACGAGGATATAGAGTGTTGGTCTCGTGTGATGGTGTGGGAGTCGAGGGTGTCTTATCTGATTATATTTTTGGTCAAGAATGTTTTAGGTCCAAGTTTTGTCTGAGTCTAATTGTTTGTGTCGCAATGTTCAAAAACCCACCATCGCAATATTCAAAAAACCCACCATCGCAATATTCAAAACTCACAACCCATCGCAATAACAGTTAAAAAAAAACTTTCCATCGCAATGTTTCAACCACTTCCATCGGAATGTTCAAAAAACTCACCATCGGAATGTCACGAAAATTTTTTGGCAGAGTTTCGTCTCAGTGAACCTTAATCCCGTCGCAATCACAATCGCAAAGTGCAATTGTAACCCACGTCGGAATAAGTGTGTCGGAATGATTTGATCGCAAAGTAGAACCAATGGTTATTGCGATCGGAATACAAACCAGGTGACGATACGATCGGAATACGGATCGGAATGAGTGAACCTTCTATCGGAATATATTAAAAAAATAAAAAATTTATGCATATTGGATACCAGGACAAGAACTTGGATACCAGGACAAGACCAAAAAGTTAAAAATTGATACTTTTTAGAAAATAAAACTGATATTTTTCAAGAATGGAATATGAATATGTAAAAAAAAACAAAAAAAAAAAACTTGTGATCCGTGACCAAAGAAAAAATAAAATAAAAAATAAGATGAACTTTGAAAGAAAGAAAGAAAATAAAATTAAACTTTACCAAGACAATAGATTAAAAACGCGCCAATCCGAAGAATCAACCATGCTCTGATACCAATTATAGGATCGTGCTTTTCTAAGGATTAGGAATGTTATAGATAATCTATTAATATGGATGGAGAATGGAGAACTTAAAGAGAGAAAGAAGAGAGAGAAAGGAGAGAATGAAAAGAAAGATGAAATGTTGTAAATGAAAGTGTCCAACCCCTCCTAACATGCTAGGAGGGGGTTTATATAGCCCACCCTACATGTGGGCTAGATGGGCTATATTGGATCACGAGCCCAATATCATTGGAGTGACCGATCCTTTCTAAATACGTAAAAACGTATTTCCAACACTGATGTTGAAGAGATGGGCCTCAAATGGCAAGCTGCTATGATCTCTGTAAGATCTAATAGGTTCTACAAAAAGACTGGAAGGAAGATGACTGTTGATCCTAATGAGCCATTAAGATATGACAAGTCCAAAGTTGAATGCTATAACTGTGGAAGGAATAGATACTTTGCAAGGGAGTGCAATAGGGATAATGCTGATACAAGCAGTCAAAAGTCCAAGAACAGCTATAGAACCAGTCCAATAATATCTGAAAGCTTTCCAAAAAGAGAGAGCAGGAGTCCTAAAGGAACTAAAGCATTGGTAACTGTAGATGGAGTGGTGAACTGGGCTGAAGATGAGGAAGAAGAAAGAGCTTAGATTGATGGCTCTCTCTCATGAAGATACTGAGGTACATCCTTGTTCTAAAGATTGTGTTCTTAAATTTAATAGTCTAAAAGTAAAACTTGATGAACAATATCAAAAGGTTAACACATGTACTGTAGAAGCAAATGCTTTTAAACAACATGTTGCTAAGTTAGAGGAAAATATAGTTTTGTATAAAAAGGGTCAACAAAACTATGAAGAGAAAATTAGAATTTTGACTCTTCAAATGAGAGAAAAAGATGTGGAAATTAAAGCTTTTGAAAAACAACTTATGAAAGTAACAACAAAAAATGAAGTTTTAAAAGTGAGTCTTTTTAATGAAAGGGAATTGATTAATCAATGGCAAAAATCCTCTAAAGAATTGGGTAAGCTGATTAATTCACAAATGGGGTATTATGATAAAACATGCCTAGGTTATATTGAGGACCAACCTGAGATAATCTTAACTAGCAAGGACTTATCAAACGGGATTTTTGATAGTTCTAATGAGTTAGTTGATACTCCTGAAAATAATAGATATATTGAAGGAATGAAGGTAGTTCCTCCACCATTATCAGGAATTTTCATGCACCCTAATAATGATATAGGTATAGAGTTAGATGAGTCAAAAGTTGTTATTAATATTAAGTCAAATGATTCAGAATCAAACTCTAGTACCTTGACACAAGATAAATCTGTTGTGACCAAAAACATTATTTATCCACCTTTAATGAGCAACTTTGCGTCTGAAGGACAAGTGTCTGAAGGACAAGTGTCTACAACTAGTTCTGCTCCCAAGCAGGTAAAAACTCCTAGCAAGGCATTAGATAATAATGCAAAACATAATCGTGATACCAAGAGGGGTGGGCTAGGTTTTAATAAAACTAAGTCATAACAACCTTTTGGGTCTTCTTAGAGAAGAAAAGGATGTTATGTTTATGGTAGTCTAAATCACTTTATCAAAGACTACACTTTACATGAAGATAAAATTACAAAACAGAAGGCTCCACAAAAGGTCACAAAGAAAGTTAATGTGAAAAATGCACAGGTAAATAGGCAAATGGGACCTAAAGATGGCAAACCTAAGTTTGATCATGCAAAAAGGGTAAATAAGACTTATAAGGTTAATAATGTCAAACACCCGCTCTCTACCAAGGACTTTGTTCCAAGAGCAGTACTTATGAAATAAGGTCTAGTACCTTTGAAGTCTGGAAAGCCAAGTACTGGCAAGTCTAGAATTGCAAGTACTGCTAGACCAAAAGCAAGTACCGCTGGTCAAAAGTCTGGTAAACCAATGTCCCACAAATCTTCTAAGAGTGTAGTTGAGAATGCTAAAACACCTTGAAGTAAGTCTAATAACAAACCAGTGCAATTATGGGTCCTTAAAGGAGAAAAACCATGTGTTCAAGCAAGTACTGCTAAAACAATACTTAAGTCAAAAAGGTTCAAGGACAATAAACCCACTTATGTCTTTTACTATTTAACTGGAACCATGAAGTATAAGAGTGTGTGTAGTCTTACTGGAAAAACTACCTATCAAACTATTAAGTATGTAGATCCCACAAGATCCAAGCCAAATGTGGCTTGGGTTCCTGTTAAAAACTAATAAGTTTTGTGTATATGCAGGGGCATCTAATTGATGAATTGAAAGATAAAGGTATTGTAGATAGTGGATGCTCAAGGCACATGACAGGGAACAAAGATTTCCTTGCTGAAAAGGAAAAATTAATACATGGAAGTTGGAATTTGAAGATGTGTTCTTTGTAAAAGAATTGAATGAATTCAATCTCTTTTCTGTATCACAAATGTGTGATAAAAAGAACAAGGTGCTCTTTACGGATACAGACTGGTTGGTGCTTTCCAAAGACTTTGAGATGCCAAAGGAATCTCAAGTACTGCTTAAGGTACCCAGGCAAGAAAATATGTACACCTTTAATCTTCAACTGTTACTCCAACATGTGGCATTACATGTTTGTTGGCTAAAGCTTCTAATGATGAGTCTAATCTATGGCATAGGAGGTTAGGTCATGTGAATTTCAAGAACCTTAATAGATTGGTTAATAGAAATTTGGTTAGAGGGTTACCTAACAAATCTTTTCAAAATGATTTCACATGTACTGCTTGTCAAAAAGGTAAACAACATAGAGCCTCTTGTAAGACCAAGACTGTCATTTCTATGACTAAGCCTTTACAACTTTTTCATATGGATTTATTTGGTTAGGAGTATTAGTCATAAGACCTTTTGCCTAGTTATAACTGATGATTATAGTAGATTCAGTTGGGTTTTCTTTTTAGCACATAAGAATGAAACCAATGAATTACTTAAGGATTTTATCAATTTAGTTGAAAAGCAGTTCACTAAACAAGTCTTAATCATTAGGACAGATAATGGGACAAAATTTAAGAATGTTGAATTTGATGAATTTTGTAGGTCTAAAGGAATCAAGATACAATTTAGCAATCTTAGGACTCCACAACAAAATGGAGTAGCTGAAAGGAAAAATAGGACACTAATTGAGGCTGCTAGGACTATGCTAGCTGATTCTCTGTTTCCAAATACCTTTTGGGCAGAAGCAATCAATACTGCATGTTATGTGTTAAATAGAGTCTTAGTGACCAAGCCTCAAAACAAAACACCTTATGAACTTTTGCTGGTGTTAAGCCAACTATAAGTCATTTGAGACCTTTTAGATGTCCTGTGTCTATCTTGAATACTCTTGATCATTTGGGGAAGTTTGATGGAAAATCTAATTTAGGATATCTAGTAGGATATTCATTGCAAAGTAAAGCATATAGGGTTTATAACTTGGCATCTAGAAAAGTTGAAGAAAATGCCCCTGTTAATTTCTTAGAAAATAAGCCCAATGTCCCAGGAATAGGTTATGCTTGGATGTTTGATTTGGATTATCTAACTAACTCCATGGATTACTATTCTGTGCAAAAAGATTGTCAAACTAACAATGCAGGTGAGAAGATTGGTACAACAAAGTTAGGTACTTAAGAAGGACCTCCTTCATCAGATTCTCAGGATGATGATGTTCATATTTATGTACCCAGTATGCCTATTGTTTCTCCTATGGTTGCCATCCCCCAACAAAAGCAACCAATGTCATCCAATGATGATCAAGCCTTACAAGAGATTTAGAGGCTTCAATATCAAGAGAAGAATGCTACAACTGCTAATAAGCATTCAGGAGAAGAATCTTTGGAATCACAACACTTAGCAGTACATATTAAACCTAGCGGTACCTCATCTACAAGTACTGCTAAGCCAAATTCTGCAAAGTCTGTTGATTCATTAGAAGATATTTTACAAGCAATGGACAGTGAAGATGCTTATACTAGTCCAAATGAAGGGATCTTCTCTAAAGCTTCCTATGATGAGCAGGGTGCAGTAACTGATTTCAATAATTTGGAAACTAAAATTCCAGTCAGTTCTATTCTTACTCATAAAGTCAACAACAAACATCCTACAGCTCAAATTATTAGAGACCCAAAGTCTGTTGTGCAAACCAAAAGACAACTTCAAGCTAATACTAAAACTCATACACTTATGAGCTATGTCAAACAATAGCAGAGAATAAATCATAAGGATACTCAGCATTGTTTGTTTGCTTGTTTCTTATCACAAGTAAAGCCTAAGAACATTTCTCAAGCTCCTGATGAAGAAAGTTGGGTAGATGCCATGCAAGAAGAATTAATTCAATTTGAATTACAAAAGGTTTGGATTCTTGTGGATCTTCCCTCTGGAAAAAGAGTTATTGGTACTAGGTGGGTTTTCAGAAATAAAAAGGATGAAAGAGGTGTTGTTGTGAGGAACAAGGCCAGGCTTATTGCTCAAGGCTATAGACAGGAAGAAGGGATAGACTAAGATGAGTTTTTTGCACTAGTGGCAAGAATATAAGCCATTAGGTTATTTTTGGCCTTTGCATCATATATGAGTTTTATAGTCTATCAGATGGATGTGAAAAGTACATTTCTTTATGATACTATTTCTGAGGAGGTATATGTTTCACAACCTCCAGGTTTTGTAGATCCTAAATTCCCCAATAGAGTCTACAAAGTCATTAAAGCACTTTATAGTCTACATCAAGATCCAAGGGCTTGGTATGCAACTTTATCCACTTTTCTGTTGGAACATAGATATAGGATATGGACCATTGACAAAACTCTCTTCATCAAAAAGAATGTTAAGGATATTATCCTAGTTCAAGTTTATGTTGATGACATTATTTTTAGTTCAACCAAGAAATCATGGTGTGAAGAGTTTGAAGCTTTGATGAAAGGAAGATTTCAGATGAGTTATATGGGAGAACTTACTTTATTTTTAGGACTACAAGTCAAACAGAGGAAGGATGGAATATTTATCAGCCAAGATAAATATGTTGCTGAAGTCTTAAATAAATTTTCATGTATGAATACAAGGAGTACAAGCACACCTTTTGAAGCTGAGAAATCTTTGTCAAAAGATGAACATGGTGAAAATGTTGATATTCACCTATATAGGTCAATGATTGGTTCATTAATGTATCTTACATCTTCAAGACCAGATATTATGTTTGCTGTGTGTGCCTGTTCAAGGTTTCATGTCAATCCAAAGGTGTCACATCTACATGCTGTAAAAAGGATTTTTAAGTATCATAAAAGTCAACCTAATTTAGGATTATGGTATCCTAGAGACTCAACATTTGATTTGGAAGCTTACTTAGATAGTGATTATGCTGGAGCCAATCATGATAGGAAATCCACAACAGGAGGTTGTCAATTCCTAGGCATAAGACTCATATCATGGCAGTGTAAGAAGCAAACTATTGTTGCTACTTCTACAACTGAAGCTGAATATGTAGCTGCTGCTCATTGTTGTGGACAAGTACTTTGGATTCAAAATCAGTTGTTAGACTATGGTTTCAACTTCATGAACACCAAGATCTACATTGATAATGAAAGTACTATTTGTATTGTCAAGAATCTAGTCTTTCACTCCAATACCAAGCACATTGAGATACGACATCACTTTATAAGGAATGCCTATGACAAAAAGCTTATTCAGGTCTTAAAGATTCATACAGATAACAATGTAGCTTATTTATTAACCAAGCAATTTGATGCAAAGAGATTTGAGTTCTTGGTAACACATATTGGTATGCTCAACCAATAAACTGTTGTATATGTTAAGGGGAGGTAATAGCTGTATAATTTTTATGCTAATTTTTATTGTATAGTGTTTGTTTTGTGTTTTTGATGTGATTACAGGTTGATAGAATATAACACCCCCAAATTACATTACGCAGCGGAAATAAAAAATTGGGTGTTATCCATAAACTTCATTTCACAATACTCTTTATACGACCCTAAAACAGTATATTTAGGATTAAATAAGGAAATAATTTAAATCAATGTCTAAAACCTTCAATCCCAAGTAAAAATCAGTTTAAGAATATATCAGAGTAGCGTACAGGTTCCCCAAGGATCTTAGCAAATCGACAACCTTTTTCCAAAATACTGGACCATATACTATAAATTTATGACAAACGGGAAAGAAATCTGTTTTAGACCAATCACTACAAAATCAATCCCGCAATCCTTCTCCAGCAAGCTTCGCAATTCAACAACTTCAAGTACCTGAAATACATGCTTAAAATCATCAACACAAAGGTTGAGCAAGTCTATAGGTTTAACAAAACATAATTGAACACATCGTAAAAATAATTCACAATTGTTTAATAGCATTGTGGCCATACAATCTATTAATCAGGTATATCATCTTATAACAGTAGCTAATGAATTATATTAAGCTCATGACACCGACCCCTTAACTTAGTCACCCACGCCAAATGCCAACATGACTATAAAAATTCTAGTGCCCCTACTAGGGTATCAATTACAAGAATACCAATTCTCATTCTCGTAAAATTATCCTTCCCAGAGGTTACTCAGCGTAAAGCCCTGGTCTCAGATAGGGTCGTCAGCCCAATAGTACTATCATTAGAATAAGCGGCTATTCCCAACTCACAACATCAAGTGAGAAGATAGTTAACGGCTCATGAATTTAGGGACTTTTGCAATTTAGGTACTTATACAATTCAAACCAACAAAGGCAACATTCGGGTCCAACAATTACTCATGACATGTGTTCATTTTACTTCAAATAGCATGTATCCCCCTCGCGGGTTTTAAAATCATTAAAACAAGTAGAAAGCGATGAAATAGACTCACCTGAACAATTAACAGTAGTATGACGACTTTCAACGATCAATGATGCCCGGCGGACACGAAATTCACAATCTATCAAAACAAAACGCGTGCCCTTAATAATACATCCAAGTAATATTTCATACTTAATAAAATTAAATAAATATCTCAAAGTCAAAATCAAACTCACACCATTCTCAATTTAATACATCCTTCTTACGTACACTTTTATACTTTTATTCTTTCAAAAACTGTCGATATATATGTATTAATCGTCCAAACTGTTTTCCTTACTTAAACACGTCAATAGCTTACGATACTAATCAGAAACTTCACTTACTATATATAGAAAGACCTCCCAAAAGTTGGTTAAAAGATTTTACTTTTAAAGTTCCCTGCCCGACTCATCTTCGAACTACAAAAACCGGACAGTTTTACGTCAACAACTCATATAGTCTTTTTAACTTATTTATTTAACTCCGTTTACAAAACCGACACTCAACTTTGAAAATAAACTCAACATCCTCATGTTTATCATTTTACATCAGTACTTGACACATTTCAAATTCCTTTTTATAGTCCCCGAGATTCGATCCAAATATCGACAACAATTATATATTGTACCGATACTCGTCTCCCGGTACACGAATAATCAAACTAACGTAACTTTTCGCTCGTTTGGAGCTAGAGGCTCTACCTTATACAAAATCGAAGCTTAAGACATCCTCTACAACAATATCTAGTTAGTTCATATCAAAATCAAACTCATATTTTCTGAAAATTAACTTTTATAATCTGGTCAAAATTACATCTTTAAAAATCACTAAAAACCAAATTTTCACCACATTTTAACATCATTTTTACCACTATAATCATGTAAATATTACCACTTTCAATTCTAACATGCTAAATCATCCTAGATGATCAAATCAAATAAAACCCAACTAAAAATTTCAACATGGAACAACTTAAAATAATATATATCATCATAAACACCTACATACAACAATTATTTAAGATCAAAACACAAGATTTTCATCAAGAAATGGGTTTTACAAAAATGTTCATGCATGTAGCCAAATTTCATACCAATGTGTAGAGAATCAAAAGATAAGAATGGGTCTTTGATTAGTTTTTGTTGAATCAAATTTGATTTTGAAAAATCAAGGGGTGTTTGTTCTTGTTGGTTGACGGAAACAAAGAGGAGGGGAGAAGGAGAGAGAAAAAAAAAATTGGTGGTGGAGTTTATGTGTGTGTTTTGTGTGTGATTTTCCATTTTATATGGGGAAAGTTTAGGGTAGTTTTTGCCAATTGTGATTCTTGTGGACCAAAATGCAAATACTTGGTTAAAAAGCGGGAAATGACTATTAGTCACTTTTTTTAAATATTTACGGGTCTCGGGTTTCATAAAAATACTTCTCAAAACTTAAAACGCACACAAAATATGATATTGTATAGGCCCGACACGACTTAATACGACATTAAAAATAAAAATGTCAAAATATTAAACATCAACATGTCTAAAACAAAATATAAATTTTCGAGCATCCGTTGATATCGTCATTACTAATAATCCTTGCAACTCGTCAAAACGTAAAAATATAACTTCCAACATTCATCCAAATCAAATCACCGATCATTATAACAATCAATCTCGTCAAAAATTTCAAAAATATACGTAAAAATATAATTAATTAATGACCACGGGTTTGGGTTGTCACATCCTATCCTCCTAAAAGAGAGCGACGTCCCGACGCTCAACCCGCCTCACACTCGCACTTACCCACTTCTAGAGTCAACGTGGCCTCTTATCCTCAAGAGATACTCACGTCTTTCACACCAGTTCAACTCAATTCTTATGATATCACCATACAACCGAATATTACTACACTTCAACTTCCATATTTCACCTTCCAATATGATAATATTCCTTTCTCATTCATACTCCTTCAACGTCACTTTCTCAGTTCCATTCCTACTTCAATACTCTGATAACTTGACCCACGACTATGTAAATTCTCAAATTAAGATGTGCAATTATCATCGCATAAAGATTCTCACTAGGTTCCATTAGTCCTCATAGTGAATATTAAATATATCATCATCCCAAGTTTCAATCACATCAACACAAATTCAATTGCCATCGTTCAGGTCATCCTTTCACTCTATCCGTTGCTTTCCGAAAATACGCAATATTCCTTCTTGACTCAATTCTTCTCACTTTCTGTAAAGATCTCTAAAACTCAAAAGTCAAACTCAATCTCTGGGTTACATATATTATGTTCAAACCTTATTCAATACTCATACCTTATCACAACGATTTCCAATATTCAAAAATATACTGTCTCTATGTCCCGAGGTTACACTCAAACTAAACGCAATGAGATTATCAATAATTCTGACTAGTCACTTATATACCTCCTATACTCATCTTCCACTTTCATTCATTCTAACAATCACTACACTGAATTAATGTACCTTCCATAGTACATCATTACATCTTTCTCATATCATATATTGTTTAAACAACTCCGTTAATCTCATATATTCAAATCCGAAATGTATAATGGTCAGATCACTTCCTGATATCGTAACACATCTTATCCAACCAGACTGTATTAATACTTCAACTTGTGAAATTCCTTCAATACTACATGCGACACTCTCAGCACTCTTAGAATAATTAAATTCTCTTTGATCTGAAAAATTCATTCACCACTGGTCCTTGCATTCTTAACACATCCTCTGATCTAATGGAAGAAAAATTTGATAATCACAATAACCGTTTTTGTTCCACAAAAACATACATCTCAACTCTCTCATCACTACTACCATTCTATTTCAAAATTCCCGATAATCTGTTGATCTTCTTTCTTTGGCATTCCTTTTTTATTAGTTTATCAATTCAATTCTAACTTTATTTCCATTCTATCCATTCTGCTTATTGTTACCAATATTCCAAAAATCTCAAGACTCAAGAGTCAATTCTTAATTACTTTAGAAATCTTATAAGCCCTTTTTCCTTCTCCTTCTTACTAAATACTCACTAGTTGATAGTGAAAGTATCCACTCTCATCCTTCATAATCTGAAACACACTTCGTAATACATAACTATAACATATCTCATCTATAATTTACTGATTATTATTTCCTAGTCATCATTAGGTACTCCTTAACTCCTTTCTTTTCTGAAATTCTCGAATGGCATTTATAAGTAAGTCCTTATTATCCATTTTTTTCTATATACTTGATTCCATACAAGTAATACTTTACAATCCTAAAATAAAATACCACATCGTCGAAACTCATGATCATATAAATCCTGATATACTTCTTTATTCAAGTCAACACACTACTATTACTTTCCTTTCCATTTGATATTATCCAAATATCATCATCGCAGCTCTATAATTCCTCAGATTCCTCCAATACTAACTATACAGGCACATAACTTCAATCTATCCTCAGCGTTCATAAACAACTTCCTCAACTACAAAAATCAGATCTCCAAACTACAACTTAGATGTATTCTATCCATTCATGCATCTAGTTCTTCTTTGTCAGCTTTATCATCGGTTCAACAATCAGTGAAAACCTTTCGATAAACCTCTGATAATACCCAGCTTACACAAAGGAATTGACAAGCTTCAGTTGGTTTCGTCGGTATCGACAAAGCCTCAATCGTTTCAATCTAGTCAAGACTTTCACAATCACTTCAGCCATAGATCGCACATTCTAAAACGTCTATACTAACTCCAGCTAAAATTCATATCCAAAGAATTTCACACACCATTCCTCTTTCCCTAACAATTTTTCAATTGTTATTAAATACTTTCTTTCCTTCCTCAATATTGATCAAACAAAACATCAACAATCAGTAATGGATACTGATTCTGGTACTCAGTTTGTTCAATCTCACATCAATCATCTTATTTTCAAAACAACCAGCTTCTTTCTTTACTTCCATTATTACTTCTCTGATAACTTACCCTTCCAGTCAAATCAGATTATCCTTATCGTCTCATTTGCCAACCCTTGCAATTAATCATATTACCATCCTCAACATCCTGACAATGCCATATAACAAAATATACAATCAGATTACATAACTTCCATCACTAAGCTAACACAAAGCTTCCTTTACCCAAGACGACAGTGAACTCTACGATTTCGTAGAACAATCACAAAATACCCTTAAATACTAACTCATCTTCTCATTCCCTTCCGACTACTACTGGTAAAGCGCAAAAAATTTTCGACCTATTACTGTTTCCTCCTATATACCTTCTCATCATTGACCAATAAAATATTCAAATAGATATTCCACCGATTACTTCCTAAAATCAGTACTCAATGCTCAACAACATTCCTATTTAATTCTTTCCACCTTTATTTATCATATCCTATGACATTCATCCTTATCCCGGTTAACTTTCTCACAACTCTACTTCAGTTAATTGCGCGATACCTCTTAATTCCTTAAGCTCAGAAAATATTCCCTTAATATATATATATATATAGCTTACAGCACAGCGTGTTCGCCACCACACGGCCTGGTGCATTGCCTCTCCTAACTATTGCCCATTTATTCTGGAATAATCTTTTTAGGAGGGACAATTTTACATATTTCTGCCAAATCCTTCTATTATTAAGTACGGCTGGTACCATTTCGATGTGTTTCGATTCTTCCGAACCTCCATCCATCGAGTCAAGTAATTCGCTATCGGAAATTCTTCCGCCGCCTATCTCATGCCATGCTTCTTCTTTCTCCGAATCGGTTCCTAGTGTCAGTCAATCAAGATTCGCCCGAAGTCGTTACCTTAACCGCAAGGAGGGGGATGCCGAAGGCAGGGCTATATATATATATATATATATATATATATATATATATATATATATATATATATATATATATATATATATATATATATATATATATATATATATATATATATATATATATATATATATATATATATATATATATATATATATATATATATATATATATATATATATATATATATATATATATATATATATATATATATATATATATATATATATATATATATATATATATATATATATATATATATATATATATATATATATATATATATATATATATATATATATATATATATATATATATATATATATATATATATATATATATATATATATATATATATATATATATATATATATATATATATATATATATATATATATATATATATATATATATATATATATATATATATATATATATATATATATATATATATATATATATATATATATATATATATATATATATATATATATATATATATATATATATATATATATATATATATATATATATATATATATATAGTTATTAACAATCCTTCCATCGGTTAATTTCTCATTTCAACCAATCGTTAATTCTCGTTGATTTCTCGTCCTCAGGTCAACTAAAATCTAACATCTTCAAATCTCAATATATCCTCAATAACACCTTCAGAATTTCAACACACTATTAATAACACCTTCTGAATTCCAATATACCATCAATAACACCTTCATAATTTCATTGGAATCCTAACTCAATGATTACCAGATAAGAATATTCAAATTACACCATCTGAATCTCAAATCTTATCAGTATTTCCAAAATATAGGCTGTTATAGCAGCAACATTCCTTTCATATTGATTTTCCATTATATGAATAATTCCTTTATTCAATCTCCTTTACCGAAATGAAAACATTTCATTACCGCAGAAATACTAATTCCTATACCACACTCCTTGTTATTCCTTCAGCAGCTCGACCTCTAGTTAGTCCGTACATACGACAAGTAATTAGATAATTACTTAAGTGGTATAAAATATATGTGTTCTACACATCATACTTCCTCCTGCTTACCGATTTATAGTAACCTCGTGAATACCATCTCTTCTTATCTTAGACTATTAAATTCCAAGTTTACCTTTTTGTTAGAGGAAATAAATTCCTATTCCTTACTGTCATTCGCAACAATATCCTTCCTTTACCCTTTTCTGCCACACTTAATTTCAAATCAGGATCAATCTTTAAATTACTATCTCTTTTCGTTCTAGTTGAACATTCCCAAATGACTATAGATATACCAAACATCCATCAGTTACTCGAACTTATCCATATAGTTGCACATTTCCGATTACCATCAATATTCACACGACACTCTTCACTGCGTCTCTTTTTATTTCTAGGAATCTAACATACAGACATCCTTTAAAATCTTACAGAATAGCAGCAACATCTTCAACTGGAACAGTAGCATCTTCAATCTCAACACCTCGTCTCCTCACAGCACTATCAGCTTCAAACAATCTAACAACTATTCCCACGATCATTTTAATCTACCCTATAGTTAACAACCTTTGGAGACATATTTCAAGATACTCAGTCACGTAGAATCCCACTAATGACAGAAACATATCTCACTCAACTCTTTCTACTGTTATCACAGATGAAAGAAACATGATAAGTATACACATCGAGATAGAAAGAAAAGGATCCTTTCATCAAGATATATCATGGATACTACATGCGCCAACAACACAATACTACCTAAATTCCACAATCATCTCACAAAAGAGAAGATAACAAAGACACATCAAGATACTAAAGGGTAATAGTATATTTCATTCATAAATCCGAGAAAATCACAACAAAATCTTGTCACTATAGTCACTTACCCTTATCATCCTAAAAAAACAACAATAATAATCCATCACAATACTACCTCACAACATCTAAATAATCCCAATACAACACAACAATACATAAACTGAAATACAACAAAGATCCATTACTCCATCACTCTATAGGATGTGGCACATCATTTTCTTCCAACTAGGCTCGCCCCTATTTCATCTTCATCTGGTTCTAACTTGCAGCACCTCCATTTTGGATCAAAACACGGCGGCTCCTCAATCCATACCTCAAATGCGCTCCTTGACACGGCGGATCTATCATATAGTGTGAATCAGCATACACCTCACTATCCTGGAACTTCCAATTCCGTCCAAGATACGACCCAAGATGAGCTACATATTCACTTAACCTGCGAAGCCTATCTCTCTCTTCCTAATATTTCTTAAAATCAGTTCCATAACTTCTCACTTCAGCTCTAACCTCAGTTCTTCCAACTTCACTTTTAGTCCTATAATTATCACTTTCAGATTGTGCAACATTTTTCTTATCATCTGTATCATCCTCATAATCTAACCATCCACCCGAATTCTTATGATTACCTACTCGCTGATACTGTATACTCCGTTGTCCTACAGCAAATCCCCGTCTATTGTTGTTAAGTGGTATGTCGGACATTTTCTGAAATTACAGAAAATTAAAGGTACATAAGGTCATTATTCAAAAATATATATGCAATCCATAATCATGCAAATGCAAATGATTTACGTATGCGAAATATATATGTATGCAATGCAATGCAAATGATAATTATACAATAATCATAAAAATGAAATTATGATGAAAGCACTCCACGTCCTTTCATTAATACCAATACCTTATCGTAGTATTTACTTAATAAATACTCAGGAATTCAGAACAGTTTTGAGGGATACATCTATAATAACAAAGCATAACAAAAATAAATAATCTTAACGGAGCCTTGCAGAGAAGTTGCGTTGCTTTTATAAAATACTTTTGACACCAAAGTTATAGTTTAGGACATTTTCAAAAATCGATCAAATTCGCTATAACTAAAAAGCTCTGGTTACCAATCTATAACACCCCCAAATTACATTGCGCAGCGGAAATACACAATTGGGTGTTATTTATAAACTTCATTTCACAATACTCTTTATACGACCCTAAAACAGTATATTTAGGATTAAATAAGGAAATAATTTAAATGAATGTCTAAAACCTTCAATCCCAAGTAAAAATCAGTTTAAAAACATATCAGAGTAGCGTATAGGTTCCCCAAGGATCTTAACAAATCGACAACCTTTTTCCAAAATACTGGACCATATACTATAAATTTATGACAAACGAGAAAGAAATCTGTTTTAGACCAATCACTACAAAAGCAATCCGACAATCCTTCTCCAGCAAGCTCCGCAATTCAACAACTTCAAGTACCTGAAATACATGCTTAAAATCATCAACACAAAGGTTGAGCAAGTCTATAGGTTTAACAAAACATAACTGCACACATCGTAAAAATCATTCACAATTGTTTAATAGCATTGTGGCCATACAATCTATTAATCAGATATTTCATCTTATAACAGTAGCTAATGAATTGTATTAAGCTCATGACACCGACCCTTTAACTTAGTCACCCACGCCAAATACCAGCATGACTATAAAAATTCCAGTTCCCCTACTAGGGTATCAATTGCAAGAATACCAATTCTCATTCTCGTAAATTTATCCTTCCCAGAGGTTACTCAGCGTAAAGCCCTGGTCTCAGATAGGGTCGTCAGCCCAATAGTACTATCATTAGAATAAGCGGCTATTCCCAACTCACAACATCAAGTTAGAAGATAGTTAACGGCTCATGAATTTAGGGACTTTTGCAATTTAGGTACTTATACAATTCAAATCAATAAAGGCAACAAAGGCAACATTCGGGTCCAACAAATTACTCATGACATGTGTTCATTTTACTTCAAATAACATGTATCCCCCTCGCGGGTTTTATAATCATTAAAACAAGTAGAAAGAGAGGCTATAGACTCACCTGAAGTATTAACAGTAGTATGACGACTTTCAACGGTCAATGATGCCCAACGAACATGAAATTCACAATTTATCAAAACAAAACGCGTGCCTTTAATAATACATCCAAGTAATATTTCGTACTTAATAAAAAAATAAATATCTCAAAGTCAAAATCAAACTCACACCATTCTAAATTTAATACATTCTTCTTACGTACACTTTTATACTTTTATTCTTTCAAAAACTGTCGATATATATGTATTAATCGTCCAAACTGTTTTCCTTACTTAAACACGTCAATAGCTTACGATACTAATCACAAACTTCACTTACTATATATAGAAAGACCTCCCAAAAGTTGGTTAAAAGATTTTACTTTTAAATTTCCCTGCCTGACTCATCTCCGAACTACAAAAACCGGACAGTTTTACGTCAACAACTCATATAGTCTTTTTAACTTATTTATTTAACTCCGTTTACAAAACCGACACTCAACTTTGAAAATAAACTCAACATCCTCATGTTTATCATTTTACATCAGTACTTGACACATTTCAAAATCCTTTTTTAAGTCCACGAGATTCGATCCAAATATCGACAACAATTATATATTGTGCCGATACTCGTCTCCCGGTACACGAATAATCAAACTAACGTAAGTTTTCGCTCGTTTGGAGCTAGAATCTCTACCTTATACCAAATCGAAGCTTAAGACATCCTCTACAACAATATCTAGTTAGTTCATATCAAACTCAAACTCATATTTTCTGAAAATTAACTTTTATAATCTGGTCAAAATTACATCTTTAAAAATCACTAAAAATCAAATTTTTACCACATTTTAACATCATTTTTACCACAATAATCATCTAAATATTACCACTTTCAATTCTAACATGATAAATCATCCTAGATGATCAAATCAAATAAAACCCAACTAAAAATTTCAACATGCAACAACTTAAAATAATATATATCACCATAAACACCTACATACAACAATTATTTAAGATCAAAACACAAGATTTTTATCAAGAAATGGGTTTTACAAAAATGTTCATGTAGCCAAATTTCATACCAATGTGTAGAGAATTAATAAGTGTGAAAACACTTATCCTTTTACCACTTATTTCCAATAATAACAAGACCAAAACGTGTATTTTATGTCGTAAAAGTCGGAAATATGCGTGGTTTGTGTTTTTATTGTATTTTAGGACCAAAAGATGAAAAGGGAAGAAAACACGGGCTTTCACGGGCTTTTATCGAAGAAAACGGGAAAAGACGAAGTCAAAAGATCAAGAGTGCAAAAAGAACGGAAGTCCAAGACCTATTCTGAAGATTTATCGAAGAAAAAGTCTAAAGACGGAAGTTTCACGAAGTCGAAGAACTTAAGTCTAATAGAAGAATAAAATTAAAAGACAAGTTCAAATCCCGAGACGACATCAAGAAAAGACAAAGAATTAAAGTCGAGTCGAGAAGACGTGAAGAAAGAAAGAAAGAAGATGCAACACATGCATTCCTTCCACCTTCCCTATAAATACCCTCCTAATACACATTAGGAGTGAGCTAGTCTTTAATTTTTAGTTTTTTTCATTTTGCACTTTTCTTTCTAGTTTTAGAGAGAGAAAGTTCTAAACTTTCTCTCACTAAGTTTCATCTTTTCTTTTAATCTTTCAAGATTAAACATTTGTGTATTGCTTATTTCATTAATCAAGTTAAGTTTAAGCTTTTAATCTTTCATCTCATTCTACCTTTCTTTGAGTTTTAGATTAATTTTGGTACGAATTTCATATGATCCGTGTTGTTCTTAATGATTTCGTGCTTAAAAAGTTAATATTTTGATCATTACTTAAGTTTTCATACGAATAAGCTTTGAGATTCTTGTGCTCATTGGCTTATTTTTATGCTTAGCTTATTTACTTTATAAAAAGTTTTCTTAAAAAGTTTGTATTTTTATGGTTTGATTTAAAAGTTTGTTTATTTTGAGTTTAGATAAGTTGATAATAGTGCTTATTTGATCCGTTCAGTTTTGGTTCGTTCTAGTTTTGGAAATAAGCTTACCAATATAGCTTATTTCTTGGCTTTTTACCGAATCCCACATATTTCGGAAAGGGTTTAAGCCCCTTTCCGAGCAGTACATTCCGACCAACGCCCCCTTACCCCTTATTCCGATCGTGGTGATCGGATTAGGGTTTATACATTCCGACTGTAACCTTCTTGAGCATTCCGATTGGGAGTTTTTGATTAGTATTCCGATTTGACCATTCTGTGCATATTCCGACGGCAGGGACATTTCTCATATTCCGATTGGCCTCATTTTGTGGATATTCCGACTGTGCAAAGTGTTTACATTCCGATCAATAGATCGGAATACATTCCGATCAGCTGTCATTTCTTAACATTCCGATTGTAGCTTTGTTCAACATTCCGATCATGTTTAGGTTTTGTTTTCCGATGGTTTTAGTTTCTTGTTTTTACAAAGTTCTAAGTGTTAGTTTTATTTAGTGTTCTAGTATCTTTCTAATATTGCCTTTAAGTTTCCAAGCATTTATTTTAACTCGTCATTTTAGTATTAATCTTTAAACTTCTACCTTACTCAACGAAACTTAAATTACTTGCTAATAGTTTAAAAATAGATAATCAACCAAACCATTCTCTTGTTCACCAAAAGACAATTGAGTCGCACTTTAGACCGGTTATGAATTCGAAGAGATTCGGACGATAAGATTTTAGACGTGGTGTAAAAGCCAAGTATTATATGGCGCCGCTCCCGGCTCTTTTCGTTAAGATTAACGGTTTCTAGTGAGAGACGCATTGAATTTTGGGATCCGTTCTTTGAACGTTATTTTCCTTGCTTTAAAAATTTTCAAAAAACCCTAAAAAAATTTAAAATTCTTCACACATAAAGATGAGATGCCTCAAAATTTCATACAAGAATGTGAAATCTTTGACGTATGGGGCATCGACTTTATGGGGCCATTTCCATCCTCCAAAGGTAACAAGTACATCCTCGTAGCCGTCGACTACGTTTCTAAATGGGTTGAAGCTAAGGCTCTCCCTACAAACGATGCGAGGGTGGTTGTGAACTTTTTAAAGCAGCTTTTCGCTCGATTCGGTGTTCCTCGTGCTATTATCAGTGACCGCGGGACTCATTTTTGCAATGATCAGTTTGCAAGAGTCATGGCTAAGTATGGTGTTAATCACCGTCTTTCAACCGCCTATCATCCCCAAACCAATGGGCAAGCCGAGATTTCCAACCATAGATTGAAGCGAATTTTGGAGCGTACTGTGGGAGAGCATCGTGCCGCGTGGGCCGATAAGTTAGATGATGCTCTGTGGGCTTTCCGTACTGCTTATAAGACCCCGATCGGTTGTACACCTTATCGTCTTGTGTACGGGAAAGCCTGCCACCTCCCCATCGAGCTGGAACATAAGGCGCACTGGGCCTTGAAGTGGGCTAACTTCGACATCAACAAAGCCGATGATCATCGCAAGATTCAACTCAACGAGCTCAACGAACTGAGGAATGAAGCTTACGAGAACTCACTGATCTACAAGGAGAAGACCAAGATCATTCATGACGCAAGGATTACGAACCGCGAGTCCCACGTTGGTGATCAAGTCTTACTTTTTAACTCTCGGTTGAAGATCTTCTCTGGCAAGTTGAAGAGCCGCTGGTCTGGTCCATTCACCGTCGCCAAGGTTTTTCCATATGGGACCATTGAGCTTTCTCAGCCAAATGGGCCCAATTTCAAGGTGAATGGCCAGCGTTTGAAGCTGTACTTTGGCGAGGACATCTCTCATGAGATGATTCCATCCCTCACCACGTTTCTCATGAACTAAATTTGGGTCGAGTCAGGCTCGTCACTCGGTGAACAAAAACAAGCGCTTCTCGGGAGGCAACCCGTGATCTATCCTTTACTGCTTTCATAATAAGTGTAGGGGAAGCCCCGTATGTGTTTGTTGCCTTGTTTCTTGTGCTGTGCAGGGATTAATGCTTCAAAGATCCACCTTGATGCCTTTTGATGAACCGTGATACCGTGTTTCCATCTTCCCGGTTCTATCCTAAACTCTTGTGAATCAATATTTCATATTTTATATGTTCACATTGAATTCACTTTAGTTGTCCTTTCCTTAGCAAGATTTAAACAAAGTGCACAATGTCCTACGTGTAGGGGAGTTTACTCCCACATGCTCAAACATTGAGGACAATGTTTATCTCAAGTGTAGGGGGATTTCTATCGAAGTAAGTGATCTTTTCCATGAATTTGCCTCATTTTAACCGGAAAATTTGATTTTTCGACATTTTTCAACATTTTTAATCTATTTTGGCCTAGTTGTATAGTTGTATTTTCCTTTATTATGTTTATTTTCTTTCCTTGCTAGAATAAATTTTCAATAAAGTGGTTTTAAATTTTTCTTAGTCGTGAACATTTTGACTCAACCCGAGTTTACTTATTTAAGTTTACTCCAGCTAGTATCCTTAACGTGTTTAAGTCAAGTTTTGCTAGGCTTTTATATAGGGAGCTATAAAACGCGAAAGTCTTAACTCTCACGGGTTAAGAACAAGAACTTTTCGCAAGTTCCTATAATTGATCCTAGAGAGTTGTTTATCAAGGGAACTTTAAAATGCGATTTCTCAACTTGAAAAAGTCTAAGAATTTGCAAGATTCTATAGATGACTCGAAAACCCAAAACTTTGATTTAATAGGCTAAGCATCCACAAGTCTCATTCCTTGAGATTTTAAACTGTGGAGAACGAGAGATGATAGAGTCAATTATAAGTTCGGTATTCTTTCATGAATTTATGTGAGTTAATTATAAGCCTATTCTCCTTTCGCTTGTTAATAAATATATCTGCAATAAATAAGGTTGTACGATTTAAAAGGTTACTTAGCTTCTAGCCCAAGATCGTTTAAAAGTTGTTCGGTACGGATTAGAGTTCATAGCCAAGGCATAACTTATTGAAGCGGGATGCGAAGATTGGCGAGTCCGAAAAGGCCCTAACAAGGCATGAGGGCTACATTTTGTTGCTAAAGATCCAAAAGTGATGTGAAGAATCATTTATCGAAAATCAATATGAAGGATCGAGACACACGATGAAAAGCAAATACTCCCCTAAAGATTATGGAGAAGTGTATTCGAAAAGACCCTAGCAAGATATGAGGATAAATAGATCCAAGTCCTAAAAGGAGGCGGATCGTTGTATATCAAAGTCCAAAAATAAAGATTGGAGAAAAATGAAGAAGTCGTGGTCCAAATATGAAGAATCTCTCAAAACTTCAAGTGAAGAAATTCCTATTATGAAGAGAAGACCATAATTTCAAGAACGTCTCTCAAAGATTCGAAATATGAAGTCGCTGCCAAATATCGGTCCGAGAAAGGTCTCGAATCGTGAAGCGAGTTATGCCAAGATATGAACTTTATGAGGTCCCGAGAAGTAGTTTTAAAAGATTTTGTCCTTTAGCTAACTATTGATTAAATCGTTCACTTTATTTTCGGCCTAAATAACTATCGAAATAAGTCAAACAATGCATCTTCGTGATCATTCAAGACAAAAATAGAATATAAGAGATACACCTAGGAATTAGGGAGTCTAAGTAAATAATTGGCCCACATGAATTCGTGATAGTTTGCTAACTTATAATAACAATGATCTCGTTTTTAAGCTTGGTATGGGGAACGTGAAACTTGAGGATGATAAACGTTCATGGCAGCCAAAACCAATGTAAGTTTTTAATTTCTTTACTTGCTTCTATCATTTTATTTTTCTTAGATGTGTAGTATTTAATAAAGGCCAAGGTGGGTTATTTATGATGGAAAATGTAAACCGTGCTTTAAAATTAATTCATTGCATGAGGGCATTGCAATGGTCAAGTGTAGGGGATTTAATAAGTGTGAAAACACTTATCCTTTTACCACTTATTTCCAATAATAACAAGACCAAAACGTGTATTTTATGTCGTAAAAGTCGGAATTATGCGTGGTTTGTGTTTTTATTGTATTTTAGGACCAAAAGATGAAAAGGGAAGAAAACACGGGCTTTCACGGGCTTTTATCGAAGAAAACGGGAAAAGACGAAGTCAAAAGATCAAGAGTGCAAAAAGAACGGAAGTCCAAGACCTATTCTGAAGATTTATCGAAGAAAAATTCTAAAGACGGAAGTTTAACGAAATCGAAGAACTTAAGTCTAATAGAAGAATAAAATTAAAAGACAAGTTCAAATCCCGAGACGACATCGAGAAAAGACAAAGAATTAAAGTCGAGTCGAGAAGACGTGAAGAAAGAAAGAAAGAAGATGCAACACATGCATTCCTTCCACCTTCCCTATAAATACCCTCCTAATGCACATTAGGAGGGAGCTAGTCTTTAATTTTTATTTTTTTTCATTTTGCACTTTTCTTTCTAGTTTTAGAGAGAGAAAGTTCTAAACTTTCTCTCACTAAGTTTCATCTTTTCTTTTAATCTTTCAAGATTAAACATTTGTGTATTGCTTATTTCGTTAATCAAGTTAAGTTCAAGCTTTTAATCTTTCATCTCATTCTACCTTTCTTTGATTTTTAGATTAATTTTGGTACGAATTTCATATGATCCGTGTTGTTCTTAATGATTTCGTGCTTAAAAAGTTAATCTTTTGATCATTACTTAAGTTTTCATACGAATAAGCTTTGAGATTCTTGTGCTCATTGGCTTATTTTTATGCTTAGCTTATTTACTTTATAAAAAGTTTTCTTAAAAAGTTTGTATTTTTATGGTTTGATTTAAAAGTTTGTTTATTTTGAGTTTAGATAAATTGATAATAGTGCTTATTTGATCCGTTCAGTTTTGGTTCGTTCTAGTTTTGGAAATAAGCTTACCAATATAGCTTATTTCTTGGCTTTTTACCGAATCCCACATATTTCGGAAAGGGTTTAAGCCCCTTTCCGAGCAGTACATTCCGACCAACGCCCCTTACCCCTTATTCCGATCGTGGTGATCGGATTAGGGTTTATACATTCCGACTGTAACCTTCTTGAGCATTCCGATTGGGAGTTTTTGATTAGTATTCCGATTTGACCATTCTGTGCATATTCCGACGGCAGGGACATTTCTCATATTCGATTGGCCTCATTTTATGGATATTCCGACTGTGCAAAGTGTTTACATTCCGATCAATAGATCGGAATACATTCCGATCAGCTGTCATTTCTTAACATTCCGATTTTGGCTTTGTTCAACATTCCGATCATGTTTAGGTTTTGTTTTTCGATGGTTTTAGTTTCTTGTTTTTACAAAGTTCTAAGTGTTAGTTTTATTTAGTGTTCTAGTATCTTTCTAATATTGCCTTTAAGTTTCCAAGCATTTATTTTAACTCGTCATTTTAGTATTAATCTTTAAACTTCTACCTTACTCAACGACACTTAAATTACTTGCTAATAGTTTAAAAATAGATAATCAACCAAACCATTCTCTTGTTCACCAAAAGACAATTGAGTCTCACTTTAGACCGGTTATCAATTCGAAGAGATTCGGACGATAAGATTTTAGACGTGGTGTAAAAGCCAAGTATTATATGGCGCCGCTGCCGGCACTTTTCGTTAAGATTAACGGTTTCTAGTGAGAGACGCATTGAATTTTGGGATCCGTTCTTTGAACGTTATTTTCCTTGCTTTAAAAATTTTCAAAAAACCCTAAAAAAATTTAAAATTCTTCAAATATACAAAAACATTAAAAAATCATAAAAAGCAATTCTTTTCCAAAGGTTTTTCACCAAAAAGATTATATAGATATTCTCTCTGTGTATATTTTTCTTCTGCAGGTGTATGCGTACTAGATCTTCGAACTATTCTGAGCCCGAGATTCGTGAAGATCTAGATATGACTGGTGTTAACAACAACAATAATAACCCACCTCTACCCAATAATAATAACAACAACAACAATGTCCCCCTACCGGATTTACGAACAATGGAGGAATTGTGTCAACCCACCATGAACGGACGCGGAGGCCCGATTGCGCCGATGCACGTCACGGCTCAAGAGTTTTCGTTGCAGCATCACATGATCCAACAAGTGCAAACTAACCCATTTCGCGGAATTCCGGATGATGATGCCAACAAACACCTCGACAAATTCATTACCATCACCCAAAGCATGAAATCCCCCGGTGTTTCTATGGATGACCTTCGCCTTCAACTCTTTCCCCACTCGGTTTCTCACCATGCCGAAAAATGGTTTGACCGTCTCCCAAAGAATTCTATTCATACGTAGAATGACATGACTCAACGCTTTTTGTCGCGCTACTTCCCTCCATCCATGGTCACAAGCCTTCGTAACCAAATCAGTGGATTCATGCAAGACAATGATGAATCGCTCTTCGATGCTTGGGAACGATACAATGATTTGATCGACCGCTGTCCAAATCACAACATGCTCCCCGTCACTCTCATTGATACTTTCTACAATGGTCTCACTTTTCGTGATCGTGACACGATCAATGCCGCCGCCGGTGGTACTTTTATGAAAAGGAGACCGGAGGAGTGTCGAGAGTTGATTGAAAACATGACTACTCACCACAAGAATTGGGATTCATCCGCATCCTCAAGATCTAACTCGAGAGTCAATGTTTCTTCTACTACTTCCAATCCTGAGATGACTGAAATTTCTCGACAACTCGCTGAGATGAACAAGAATTTCATCACCATGGCCACAAACCACTTTCAACAAGCTAAAGCCGTTGCCATTTCTTGTGACACATGTGGTGGTCCTCATTCTTATAATGATTGTCCTTCCACTCAAGGCAATTTTTCTGAAAACGTTAACGCTGCATACGGTACTTATCCTACGGGAGGCTATCAAGCTCGCCCTCAAGGAGACCGTAGCTTGCTAAGTTATCGTTCCAACAATTATCTTGCTCCACCCGGTTTCCCTCCTACAAACCAAAACCAACAACAAAGCTATAACCGAAACAATCAATCCCAACCTCCTGCCAACAATCAATATCAATCCCAAAGAAACCCATACCCAACTCAAGGAAATTCTCAAGCTTACCAAGCTCCACCTCTCAATCAACCGATGGCATTAAATCAAGACTTCGAGACGTTCATGAAGACTAATCGAGAGCTGGTGACGAATCTTCAGAGTCAAGTCATCAACTTAAAGGGAGAAATGGCGAAACAAGGGAACGATATTCGAGCCGAGCTAAGGAATGATATGGCAAAACAAAGCAATGAAATTCGTGCCGACATCAGAGATTCTTTCAGCACTCAAGCGCTTAACATTCGTGATATGATTGGTTCGCTCATCTAAGGTAATCAACCCTCTTCTTCGGGTACTCTTCCGAGTAACACCGTTGCGAATCCAAGAGGGGAGATGAAAGCAATCACCACCCGTAGTGGAAAAGGTTATACGGAACCCGAGCTTCCTACACCTCCACCCGTGATTGTGAACAAGGAAAAAGAGCAACTTTCCCCACTTCCTTCACCTTCTATCCCCATTTCCCCACCACCCGTGGTTGTGAGTGATCCTACTCCCCTAAAGCCTTCTTCTTCATCCAATATACCTTATCCTTCAAGGTTGAGGAAAGAGAAGCAAAAGAGCAAGGATGATATTCAAGTTTCAAACTTTCTCAAAATGTTTAAACAATTGAATTTTAACATCTCCTTTGCCGAGGCTCTCGCTCACATGCCCAAGTACGCGCAAATGTTTAAAGATCTTCTAAGTGACAAGGAGAAGCTTCTTGACATTGCTCAGACCCAACTTAATGAGAACTGCTCCGCAGTGCTCTTAAGGAAATTTCCCACCAAACTTAGTGATCCGGGTCGCTTCTTGATTCCTTGCAACTTCCCGGGAGTAGAGAATTGCATGGCCCTAGCCGATCTAGGTGCCAGTATTAACTTAATGCCATTAAGTGTTTGGAAGCAATTATCTCTCCCCGAGCTAGTCCCCACCAAAATGACTTTGGAATTAGCCAACCGTACGGTTGCTTATCCAGTGGGGATAGCCGAAGATGTCTTTGTTGGCGTTGACAAATTCACCTTCCCGGCGGATTTTGTTGTCGTTGACTACGAGATGGATCCTCGTGTTCCATTAATCGTTGGACGTCCATTCCTGAGGACCGGTCGCACTCTCATTGATGTAGCCGCGGGCGAAATAATCATGAGAGTTGGTGACGATAAAATTGTCTTCAACATGGGTAAGATTTCTAAACAACCTTATTCATATGAGAGTGTTAATGCTATTGATGTTCTCGATAAGGCTTGTGAAGAACATTTTCATAATGCTTGCAAAAGTACTCTTTCTTCTCTATCCAATGTTGAGACCGTTGCCTCAATTGCTCCGGCATTGACTCCTTTTGGAGAAAGTGACTTGGATGATTTCGAAGCTAGCTTGGGTCCTCTTGATATTAAGTATGGTGATTCTTCCACTGATTGGGATGAAGACATTCGTACTATTGAGAGACTTCTCAATGAATACCCGTTTTCTCCTCCTTCTCCCAAAGAGGTGACTAATGATGATCCATCGTTAGTTACACCATCTATTGAGGACCCTCCTACTCTTGAGCTTAAGGACCTACCTCCTCATCTTGAGTACGTTTTCCTTGAATACAACGAGAAGTTACCGGTCATCATCGTAAAGGACCTGAAAGAAGAAGAAAAATCCCGATTCATCGCCGTGTTGAAGAAGCATAAAAGAGCTATCGCTTGGAAAATCTCCGACATTCGCGGAATTGATCCTCACTTCTGCACACATAAAATTCTCATGGAGGACGACTTTAAGCCCACAATTCAAAGCCAACGAAGGGTGAATCCTAAAATCCATGAAGTCATCAAAAAAGAGGTTATCAAACTTCTTGATGCGGGTATGATTTATCCTATTTCGGATTCACCTTGGGTTAGTCCAGTCCATTGTGTGCCTAAGAAAGGCGGAATTACCGTTGTGCCCAATGCAAACAACGAGTTGATTCCTACCCGTCTCGTTACTGGGTGGAGAGTTTGTATAGACTACCGCAAACTCAATGATGCCACGAGAAAGGATCATTTCCCTCTACCTTTTATGGACCAAATGCTTGAACGTTTAGCGGGTAATGAATATTACTGCTTTCTTGATGGTTTCTCGGGTTATTTCCAAATACCCATCGATCCCCAAGATCAAGAGAAGACAACATTCACTTGTCCCTATGGCACATTTGCTTACAAAAGGATGCCTTTTGGCTTATGCAATGCCCCCGGGACATTCCAAAGGTGCATGTTGGCTATCTTCCATGACATGGTTGAGCAAACCATGGAAGTCTTCATGGATGATTTCTCGGTCTTTGGGGATTCCTTCTCTTCTTGCCTTGCTAATTTGGAACGTATGCTTAAGCGGTGCTAAGACACTCGCCTTGTTCTGAATTGGGAAAAATGCCATTTTATGGTAAAAGAAGGCATTGTGCTAGGACACAAAATCTCTAAAGCCGGTCTTGAAGTTGACCGTGCTAAAGTAGATGTCATAGCCAAATTACCTCCACCTTCAACCGTGAAGGGTGTGAGAAGTTTTCTGGGTCATGCGGGCTTCTATCGTCGATTCATTCAAGATTTCTCTAAAATCGCTCGCCCAATGACCCACCTCTTGGAAAAAGATACTCCTTTTATCTTTTCTAAAGAGTGTATCGAAGCCTTCAATCTTCTTAAGGATAAGCTAACAAGGCACCGGTCTTGGTTACTCCTAATTGGGAGCTGCCTTTTGAATTGATGTGCGATGCTAGCGACTTTGCTATTGGTGCGGTTTTGGGCCAACGAGTGAATAAACACTTCCAACCAATCCACTATGCTAGCAAAACAATGACGGGGGCTCAATTGCATTATACGACAACCGAAAAAGAGCTTTTAGCTGTTGTCTATGCTTTTGAAAAATTTCGCCCCTATCTTGTTTTATCCCCCACCATCGTTTACACGGACCATTCCGCGTTGAAGTACTTGATGACTAAGCACGACTCTAAGCCAAGATTTCTTCGCTGGGTTTTACTCCTTCAAGAATTCAACATTGAAATTCGTGACAAGAAGGGTGCCGAAAACCTAGCCGCGGATCATCTGAGCAGACTTGAGGATCCATATCAAGGGGATCATCCGAACAAAGAGATCAATGACTCTTTCCCCCTTGAGACCTTAATGTCTATAAATCTCAATCTTGATGACACCCCGTGGTTTGCCGACATTGCAAACTACTTAGCGGGTGGTATCCTCATCAAAGGGTTAACATCCCAACAAAAGAAGAAGTTCTTGAATGATGTTAAGACTTACTTTTGGGATGACCCTTATCTATTCAAACAATGTGCTGATCTGATCATTCGTCGATGTGTTGACGGACCGGCAGCTTTTGACATTCTCCAGGCTTGCCACAAAGGACCCATCGGTGGTCACTTTGGTCCCAACTACACCGCTAAGAAAGTGTTTGACTCTGGATTCTATTGGCCCACCATTTATCGTGACGCTCACGAAATTGTTAAGCATTGTGATGCTTGCCAACGCCAAATTCTTCACACATAAAGATGAGATGCCTCAAAATTTCATACAAGAATGTGAAATCTTTGACGTATGGGGCATCGACTTTATGGGGCCATTTCCATCCTCCAAAGGGAACAAGTACATCCTCGTAGCCGTCGACTACGTTTCTAAATGGGTTGAAGCTAAGGCTCTCCCTACAAACGATGCGAGGGTGGTTGTGAACTTTTTAAAGCAGCTTTTCGCTCGATTCGGCGTTCCTCGTGCTATTATTAGTGACCGCGGGACTCATTTTTGCAATGATCAGTTTGCAAGAGTCATGGCTAAGTATGGTGTTAATCACCGTCATTCCACCGCCTATCATCCCCAAACCAATGGGCAAGCCGAGATTTCCAACCGTAGATTGAAGCGAATTTTGGAGCGTACTGTGGGAGAGCATCGTGTCGCGTGGGCCGATAAGTTAGATGATGCTCTGTGGGCTTTCCGTACTGCTTATAAGACCCCGATCGGTTGTACACCTTATCGTCTTGTGTACGGGAAAGCCTGCCACCTCCCCATCGAGCTGGAACATAAGGCGCACTGGGCCTTGAAGTGGGCTAACTTCAACATCAACAAAGCCGATGATCATCACAAGATTCAACTCAACGAGCTCAACGAACTGAGGAATGAAGCTTACGAGAACTCACTGATCTACAAGGAGAAGACCAAGATCATTCATGACGCAAGGATTAAGAACCGAGAGTTCCACGTTGGTGATCAATTCTTACTTTTTAACTCTCGGTTGAAGATCTTCTCTGGCAAGTTGAAGAGCCGCTGGTCTGGTCTATTCACCGTCGCCAAGGTTTTTCCATATGGGACCATTGAGCTTTCTCAGCCAAATGGGCCCAATTTCAAGGTGAATGGCCAGCGTTTGAAGCTGTACTTTGGTGAGGACATCTCTCATGAGATGATTCCATCCCTCACCACATTTCCCATGAACTAAATTTGGGTCGAGTCAGGCTCGTGACTCGGTGAACAAAAACAAGCGCTTCTCGGGAGGCAACCCGTGATCTATCCTTTACTGCTTTCATAATAAGTGTAGGGGGAGCCCCGTATGTGTTTGTTGCCTTGTTTCTTGTGCTGTGCAGGGATTAAAGCTTCAAAGATCCACCTTGATGCCTTTTGACGAACCGTGATACTGTGTTTCCATCTTCCCGGTTCTATCCTAAACTCTTGTGAATCAATATTTCATATTTTATATGTTCACATTGAATTGACTTTAGTTGTCCTTTCCTTAGCAAGATTTAAACAAAGTGCATAATGTCCTAAGTGTAGGGGAGTTTACTCCCACATGCTCAAACATTGAGGACAATGTTTATCTCAAGTGTAGGGGGATTTCTATCGAAGTAAGTGATCTTTTCCATGAATTTGCCCACATTTTAACCGGAAAATTTGATTTTTCGACATTTTTCAAAATTTTTAATCTATTTTGGCCTAGTTGTATAGTTGTATTTTCCTTTATTATGTTTATTTTCTTTCCTTGCTAGAATAAATTTTCAATAAAGTGGTTTTAAATTTTTCTTAGTCGTGAACATTTTGACTCAACCCGAGTTTACTTATTTAAGTTTACTCTAGCTAGTATCCTTAACGTGTTTAAGTCAAGTTTTGCTAGGCTTTTATATAGGGAGCTATAAAACGCGAAAGTCTTAACTCTCACGGGTTAAGAACAAGAACTTTTCGCAAGTTCCTATAATTGATCCTAGAGAGTTGTTTATCAAGGGAACTTTAAAATGCGATTTCTAAACTTGAAAAAGTCTAAGAATTTGCAAGATCCTATAGATGACTCGAAAACCCAAAACTTTGATTTAATAGGCTAAGCATTCACGAGTCTCATTCCTTGATATTTTAAACTGTGGAGAACGAGAGATGATAGAGTCAATTATAAGTTCGGTATTCTTTCATGAATTTATGTGAGTTAATTATAAGCCTATTCTCCCTTCGCTTGTTAATAAATATATCTGCAATAAATAAGGTTGTACGATTTAAAAGGTTACTTAGCTTCTAGCCCAAGATCGTTTAAAAGTTGCTCGGTACGGATTAGAGTTCATAGCCAAGGCATAACTTATTGAAGCGGGATGCGAAGATTGGCGAGTCCGAAAAGGCCCTAACAAGGCATGAGGGCTACATTTTGTTGCTAAAGATCCAAAAGTGATGTGAAGAATCATTTATCGAAAATCAATATGAAGGATCGAGACACACGACGAAAAGCAAATACTCCCCTAAAGATTATGGAGAAGTGTATTCGAAAAGACCCTAGCAAGGTATGAGGATAAATAGATCCAAGTCCTAAAAGGAGGCGGATCGTTGTATATCAAAGTCCAAAAATAAAGATTGGAGAAAAATGAAGAAGTCGTGGTCCAAATATGAAGAATCTCTCAAAACTTCAAGTGAAGAAATTCCTATTATGAAGAGAAGACCATAATTTCAAGAACGTCTCTCAAAGATTCGAAATATGAATTCGCTGCCAAATATCAGTCCGAGAAAGGTCTCGAATCGTGAAGCGAGTTATGCCAAGATATGAACTTTATGAGGTCCCGAGAAGCAGTTTTAAAAGATTTTGTCCTTTAGCTAACTATTGATTAAATCGTTCACTTTATTTTCGGCCTAAATAACTATCGAAATAAGTCAAACAATGCATCTTCGTGATCATTCAAGACAAAAATAAAATATAATAGATACACCTAGGAATTAGGGAGTCTAAGTAAATAATTGGCCCACATGAATTCGTGATAGTTTGCTAACTTATAATAACAATGATCTCGTTTTTAAGCTTGGTATGGGGAACGTGAAACTTGAGGATGATAAACGTTCATGGTAGCCAAAACCAATGTAAGTTTTTAATTTCTTTACTTGCTTCTATCATTTTATTTTTCTTAGATGTGTAGTATTTAATAAAGGCCAAGGTGGGTTATTTATGATGGAAAATGTAAACCGTGCTTTAAAATTAATGCATTGCATGAGGGCATTGCAATGGTCAAGTGTAGGGGATTTAATAAGTGTGAAAACACTTATCCTTTTACCACTTATTTCCAATAATAACAAGACCAAAACGTGTATTTTATGTCGTAAAAGTCGGAATTATGTGTGGTTTGTGTTTTTATTGTATTTTAGGACCAAAAGATGAAAAGGGAAGAAAACACGGGCTTTCACGGGCTTTTATCGAAGAAAACGGGAAAAGACGAAGTCAAAAGATCAAGAGTGCAAAAAGAACGGAAGTCCAAGACCTATTCTGAAGATTTATCGAAGAAAAAGTCTAAAGACGGAAGTTTAACGAAGTCGAAGAACTTAAGTCTAATAGAAGAATAAAATTAAAAGACAAGTTCAAATCCCGAGACGACATCGAGAAAAGACAAAGAATTAAAGTCGAGTCGAGAAGACGTGAAGAAAGAAAGAAAGAAGATGCAACACATGCACTCCTTCCACCTTCCTTATAAATACCCTCCTAATACACATTAGGAGGGAGCTAGTCTTTAATTTTTAGTTTTTTTCATTTTGCACTTTACTTTCTAATTTTAGAGAGAGAAAGTTCTAAACTTTCTCTCACTAAGTTTCATCTTTTCTTTTAATCTTTCAAGATTAAACATTTGTGTATTGCTTATTTCATTAATCAAGTTAAGTTTAAGCTTTTAATCTTTCATCTCATTATACCTTTCTTTGATTTTTAGATTAATTTTGGTACGAATTTCATATGATCCGTGTTGTTCTTAATGATTTCGTGCTTAAAAAGTTAATCTTTTGATCATTACTTAAGTTTTCATACGAATAAGCTTTGAGATTCTTGTGCTCATTGGCTTATTTTTATGCTTAGCTTATTTACTTTATAAAAAGTTTTCTTAAAAAGTTTGTATTTTTATGGTTTGATTTAAAAGTTTGTTTATTTTGAGTTTAGATAAATTGATAATAGTGCTTATTTGATCCGTTCAGTTTTGGTTCGTTCTAGTTTTGGAAATAAGCTTACCAATATAGCTTATTTCTTGGCTTTTTACCGAATCCCACATATTTCGGAAAGGGTTTAAGCCCCTTTCCGAGCAGTACATTCCGACCAACGCCCCCTTACCCCTTATTCTGATCGTGGTGATCGGATTAGGGTTTATACATTCCGACTGTAACCTTCTTGAGCATTCCGATTGGGAGTTTTTGATTAGTATTCCGATTTGACCATTCTGTGCATATTCCGACGGCAGGGACATTTCTCATATTCCGATTGGCCTCATTTTGTGGATATTCTGACTGTGCAAAGTGTTTACATTCCGATCAATAGATCGGAATACATTCCGATCAGCTGTCATTTCTTAACATTCCGATTGTGGCTTTGTTCAACATTCCGATCATGTTTAGGTTTTGTTTTCCGATGGTTTTAGTTTCTTGTTTTTACAAAGTTCTAAGTGTTAGTTTTATTTAGTGTTCTAGTATCTTTCTAATATTGCCTTTAAGTTTCCAAGCATTTATTTTAACTCGTCATTTTAGTATTAATCTTTAAACTTCTACCTTACTCAACGACACTTAAATTACTTGCTAATAGTTTAAAAATAGATAATCAACCAAACCATTCTCTTGTTCACCAAAAGACAATTGAGTCGCACTTTAGACCGGTTATCAATTCGAAGAGATTCGGACGATAAGATTTTAGACGTGGTGTAAAAGCCAAGTATTAAGAATCAAAAGATAAGAATGGGTCTTTGATTAGTTTTTGTTGAATCAAACTTGATTTTGAAAAATCAAGGGGTGTTTGTTCTTGGTGGTTGACGGAAACAAAGAGGAGGGGAGAGGAAGAGAGAAAAAAAATTTTGGTGGTGGAGTTTATGTGTGTGTTTTGTGTGTGATTTTCCATTTTATATGGGGAAAGTTTAGGGTAGTTTTTGCCAATTGTGATTCTTGTGGACCAAAATGCAAATACTTGGTTAAAAAGCGGGAAATGACTATTAGTCACTTTTGAAAATATTTACGGGTCTCGAGTTTCATAAAAATACTTCTCAAAACTTAAAACGCACACAAAATACGATATTATATAGTCCCGGCACGACTTAATACGACATTAAAAATAAAAACGTTAAAATATTAAACATCGACATGTCTAAAATAAAACGTAAAATTCGGGCATCCGTTGATATCGTCATTACTAATAATCCTCGCAACTCATTAAAACGTAAAAATATAACTTCCAACATTCATCCAAATCAAATCACCGATCATCATAACAATCAATCTCGTCAAAAATTTCAAAAATATACGTAAAAATATAATTAAATAATGACCACGGGTTTGGGTTGTCAAATAGAATAAGATAAAAGAGGTTATAATGATAGTGTAATGCATGAACCGGTCTAATTTGTGAGGTACCGTTTTGGAACCAAGTACCGCTAGTACAAATCCAAGTACCGTGTATGTTTCATGTACCACTACATAACCGTTGTACCGTTGAGGGTTTCTTTTGTAAATTTGGCGGTTTCTTTGCACTTGTGTTTGTTATTTACATAAATACTAGCTCCAATTATACAATTGATTAACCTAATCTTTTATTCTTATCTCTTAATTCTATAGTCTATTCTCTAATTTTCGATCATCAAAAATACTAATGGCTGCTCTACAAGTGATCTCTAAGCACAACCTAGTTGCTAACCTTGTTCAGAATGATGATTCTATTGGTTTTCATGAGATACTTGGGTTTCCCTCTCGAAGTCATGTTCGTTTTTGATCGACGTCGAAGTGCCGGTCAAAAATAACCTAATTACCTTATACTAGATAGGGTAAGCGGGTATCGATCCACGAGGATTATGTGGTTTTAGTTTTAAGTTTTAGGGTGATCACTGATCAATAAAAGTTTTGGTTTTTAAATCTAACAACTTAAATACTTTTGATAATAAAAATGCTGATTAAAAATTAAAATACTTATTAAACTAATAATAAAGCTATAAAAATAAAATAAAGATGTAAACAATTAAAAGAAAAATGCAATCCCTTCCAGCTCCTAATATTTATGGTTGGTCACACTTATGGATTATCGAAACTTTTCAATTCGTTTACAAAGATTATTTTGACTTAATATGAATGAATTACTGTTGGCATTTATTATGTTTATCAACGACTCGCGATAATAAATCTTATATTAATCCAACCAATAATTATGTTTTAACAATTTATTTAGGTACAATTTATATCAATTATACGACCATCTTTTTTTAACTAAATAAAATAAGTATGAATCGTTAACTAATAATAAATTGTCTAGCACAAATAATTTAACATAACATTAACTCAATAAAAATAATTTATAAATAAATCATAAATCAATGTAAAATAAATATGATAATCCAAAAGTAATGATCAAACCATAAATAAAGTTACTGGAAAGAATTACAACAAAATTAGCCGGACATCGCGATGTACCCGACCCACTGTGTATCAACCATCATCTTAAATCCCAAAAAATTGGAATCTTTTATTTATATGTCTTGCAATATGTGGCTACAATTGATATCCAAGAAAAATGACCTCTCCAAAGTCGGTTGTGTTTCTGTGCCCACCCCAATTGATCGACAATTAATGACCTCCCACTCTCTTTAATATTCGACTCTTCTATTTGCTATATCCAACTAGTTGAATTTTTTTGCTTGTCAGAGAATGTATCAATGGTTGACTTCAATGATTTTTTTATTATACTCCTGCGGCACAATTGATAGTCCCCCGCAATAACAATCAACTTTTTTTTTCTTTCTATCGACGACTCCTCCTTCTTTCTTTTGTGTCTTCTTTATTTCTTTTTATAGTATCCACTAGTGGGTTATTGGGTATTAGGCCCAAAAATTATTGTTATTTATTTATTTTTTTTTCTTTTATTCTTTTGGCATATAATAATTTTGGCCCAATAAAAAAAATAACCCAACATTAATAATTGCTCGAACGAACCCGGACAAATAAAAGATGACCGAAAATATTGCGACGCGCTCAAATCTTTTTCTTCAATATTTTTTTCATTTATCGGCGCTCACAATGTCTTTTCTCCAAAAAATTAATTAAGCGTCCATTTTTATTCCACTTCGCTCGTAACCTATATTATCACAAAACACACTCAAAGTACATATATAACGACAAATAAATATACAATTATGCTAAATTAACATGTTATGAGGTGAATGCAAAATACACCGATTAACTCCTCTCAACTTAACTTTTACCGTCTCGAGTAAAAATAAATAAAAATATACAAACATGTTAATTTCATAATTTTTAATCATACTATTGAAATTTCATCAAAAAGATCACATTCAACCTAATACACTAATAACCATCCTACATGACAAATAATCCAAAATGATTACCAATATTTTTGTCCTTCTTAAACACGTAGCATAACCATTCCCATTTATTCCATTTACTTTTATGTTTCATATAATTAATCATGTGTCCAACGTACCTAATGCATACCTATAATCAATATAAACATTAATCTAAAACAAGAGGTGAAAATATCGTACACCTTTTATAACATTGGAGTTTTTATAGCATAAGAGCACATCATAAGCCATCATACTTTAGCTTATATACTTCTACTTCCTTTCTTTTCTTTTCTTTTTTTTCTTTCACAAATTTTTTTTCATTTTTTTTTTCTTTCATTTTTTTTCACTTTTTTTTTCACATCACACATAAGCTCTTTTTTTAGCCGTTCAGGACCGTTTCTTATACAAGTCATCCCGAACGCTTTATACACTCCTTTTAAGGTTGATATAAAGACCAATTATTCAGAAAAATGAATATCTATCCTATAGGTGCATACTAAGACACACTGGCACATGGGAATCGGTTAATTTAGTATGTTTTAATTAAATGAGAACAATTATACTTCGTGCCTACTGGTACATCACATGATGGAGTTATCTACCACATAGTATAATTATACAATGCACTAAATTAAAGTAATCTTTCTAATTTCATTACAAAAATACAAGGATTGGGTTATTTCACATAAAATTGTCTCAGCTAAGTGCAATGCTATCCATTATAAAAATTGGCGTCTGACCCATGCTAACAACTAAAATATCACCTTGCGCGGGTGACGAATCATATAGGCAAGCCCAGCATATGACTACCACTAGGGCTGAGCAAATGAACCCGAAAACCGAACCGAACCGAGCCGATCCGAACCGAACCGAGCAAATTCGGTTCGGTTTTCGGTTTTGTATATTTGTGTCGGTTTTGCTCGGATCGGTTCGGTTCGGTTCGGTTTCGGGTTAAAAACATGAAAAATACGCCTAAAATATATATTCAGTTCGGTTTTACTCGGTTCGGTTCGGTTTCGGTTCGGTTTCGGTTTTACTCAATATAATTCAGTTCGGTTTTCGGTCGGATATTTATTCAAAATCGGTTTTCGGTTCGGTTCGGTTTTATTCGGTTCGGTTCGGTTTTGAACCGATGCTCAGCCCTAACTACCACCAATAATTATGACAGTTCTCCAACTCTTTTCTAAGGCCACCGTACACGGGTGGCGAGCCGAATAAGATCAATTTCAAGTGTCCTAACCCAACTATTACATTACTATATTTCATATTATTTATTTAAACTTTCTACTCGATCTAAGCATAGGTAAGTAGAGGGAATTCAACCGGCGTGGTTTGATCATCTAAATTATACATATTCCTAGCTACATGCAAACAATCAAATCAATTTAATAACCAAATTATACAATGGAATCGGGTGCACCTGATAATTATGGCCAAATCCTCTAGCTTGCTCCAATAAATAATCCACAAGCTAATATTCAGAATCTGCAAATACTCAACAAACATATATGTAGAAGAAACTTCCACATCTAATTAGCACAAGACTCTTATAATGTGATTTAAAATTTTTTAAAAATTTTCAATTTTCTCAAAAATCACATTTTAACCCATTTTGACCAAAATTTCACACAAAAACATGTAACACGTGTGCCACCCCCCTCAACTTAGAGCATTGCATTGCCCCTAATACAAAAACTTTAAATTGAAATTTTGGTTAAAAATCATTTGACAAACTCACACAAAAAACAAAAACCTAACTCACTTTCGTAGGAATCACGGTTGCATTTAGTGTATGCAACAAGCCTTTAAACCACTCGGTAGCCCGACTGGACGAGTTTTGTCTCGTGAGGGTTTGTAGTGAACACGCCCACAAAGTTCCACAAACCACGGGTTGCCTCCCGCGAAGCGCTAAGTTTACCGTCTTCAGCCAGACATAACTCATATGAGCTATTGAGACGGTTGGAGTGGTTCCAAGTAAACCACATCCACCGTTTCCATCTGATCACTCTCCAACTCAACATACGGCTTTAAACGGTGTCCATTAACTTTAAAAGGCTCTCCACCCACCATAATTTTTATTTCAATGGCTCCGAGTGGAGAGACTTGAGTCACAATATATGGACCCGTCCATTTACTTCTCAACTTCCCAGGAAAAATCTTAAGTCTAGCATTGAATAACCAAACTTTTTGACCAACCAAGAACGATTTCTTGGTGATGTGTCGATCATGAAAAACTTTGGTTTTCTCCTTATAAATCCTAGAACTTTCATAAGCATCACATCTAATCTCATCTAGTTCAGATAATTGAAGTTTCCTAGAACTACCCGTTTTCTCTAAATCCAGATTAACAGTCTTAATCGCCCATTCAGCCCTAAGCTCTATCTCAACAGGTAAATGACACGCCTTGCCATATACCAACTTATATGGTGACATACCAATAGGAGTCTTAAAAGCCGTCCTATATGCCCACAATGCATCATCTAACCTCAAGGACCAATCTTTCCTATCACTACGGACGGTCTTTCTAAGATTCGCTTAATCTCCCTATTAGATACTTCAACCTGTCCACTAGTCTGTGGGTGATAAGGGGTAGCTATCCTATGATTAACTTCATAGTGTTTCAATAATTTCCCAAATCTAAAGTTCTTAAAGTGAGAACCCCCATCACTAATGATAGCCTTAGGAATTCCATGCCTAGCAAAGATATTCTTCTTAACAAACTTAAGAACTACACTATGGTCATTGGTTCTAGTAGCCTCAGCCTCTACCCACTTAGACACATAATCAACTGCCATTAAAATGTACACATTGCCATGGGAAGTGGGGAATGGTCCCATAAAATCAATACTCCACACATCAAAGATCTCAACAACAAGTATGGGTGTAGAGTCGTGTTTTTCTAAGGATTAGGCATTGTTGTGGATTAACCTATTGAGATGGATGGAGAATGGAGAAACTTAGAGAGAGAAAGAAGAGAGACAAAGGAGAGAGATGAAAGAAAATGGTTGATTATGTCAAATGTAAGTGTTCAACAACCCCTCCTAACATGCTAGGAGGGGGGTTTATATAGCCCACCCTACATGTGGGCTATATGGGCTATACCTTAATACATTAGATCACGAGCCCAATACTTGTATCTATATTTGGAGTGACCGATCCTTTCTAAATACGTAAAAACGTATTTCTAACAATCTCCCCCAAAGGGAGGTCACTCCAAGTTACAATGTCCTAAATAGTCTATAGCTCGTGATTTATGCTAATAATGATGTGACCGAGACTTTCCTTGGAAAAACGTATTTCCAACAATCTCCCCCAAAGGGAGGTCACACCATTTTACAAAATCTTAAACCTAGCATACTATGCTTGAGTCTTCGATCTTGTTCTTGTGAATATGCTGATGAGATCTTTGACTTTAGTCTTGAGCATGTTCTCTTGCCTTGACCTTGTTCATTCATCACTTGTGATATTTGCCTCCTTGTGACTTCATGTTCCACATACTTATACCTTCGTAATTCTTGAAAGCTTCAGAGTTTGATACAGCGGAAGACTTGACTTTTAGACTTTCTAGAATTTGATGAAGTATTAAGTGCATATAGTATTAGCATGTGGTGACGACTTCTTCTGGATTGTACACCCCAATGCCACCTTCTTGTTACGCTGCATAAGACAGTTAGCAACAAAACATATACACGGATGAAATGGCTTTGAACATTTCATTCTAAATCGGTAGCATTTTACCTCCGGTCGGTGAAGACCGTTGGACGATATTAACTATCGTACTTGTGGCAGGTAGTTTCAATTAAGAACCTCCTTGACAAGATTTTGCGGGTAAACCCGTTCTCTTTATTCGACCGTCCAAAGCTGACTGCGAACATAAAGAGTGAATCATTTGGATAATAATATCCGCATGATTTGAAGCCGTCAATTCATGTTCCTGGAACAAGTGAAGTTCAATTAAGAACCGCACCATCGTTACTTTCCAGTTGTCACGAGCTTGATTCATATAGAATCTTGCAAGTTACCTACCAAGTGCTGTTTGAGGTTAACACTAGAAGGATTTCCAGTCATCAGTGTGAACACTAAGGTATCACTCTGAGTGTTCTGGCAAGATCACTAAGATATTGCGTAGAGGCCTGGAACGTGTTTAAATTCATTTAAGAATTAAACCACTGTTGCTTTCCAGTTATCACAAGTTTGATTCATAAAGAATCGCACAAGTCACCTACCATGAGCTTTTTGATATTCGCTCAAGAAGGATTTCCATCTTCATTGTAAATACTTTCGTATTACTCGGATGTTCAGGCAAGATCATGAAGATTATGCGTAGGACTCTTAAGATCTTTCTTACTTTTTCACAGTGTGTGAAGAAGCAAGGAAATATGAAAGTGTGTCCTAATGAGATATTTGATGATCTTAAATGGCTCTTGACTCGATCGTGCACTTTGGATTTTAGTGATCGGAGGCTAGAGAGGAGTGCCACTGATAGGTGTGTAAACACCCATCCTTTTTACCACTTAATTACAATAATAACCGGACCAAAACGTGTATTTTATGTCTTTTATGTCGGAATTATGCGTGGTTTGTGTTTTTGTTGTGATTTAGGACGAAATTGTGAAAAGTGGGGAAAACACGTCATTTACGGGCTTTGATTGAAGAAAAAGATGAAAAGACGAAGTCAAGAAGTCATGAGTGTAAAAAGAACGGAAGTCCAAGACCAATTCTGAAGATTTATCGAAGAAAAAGTCAAAAGGCGGAAGTTTACTAAAAGCCGAGGAACTCAAGTCTATTTTATTGAAGAATTAAAAGACGAGTTCAAAAGAAATCCCGAGCCACAAGTCATTAGAGTCCAAGTTTAAAGAGATTAACAAAAGATTAAAAAGATCAAGGACTTAAGTGTGTAATTAAGAGAAAGAAGAAAGAGGGAGGAAGCTTTCTAAGTTCCTCCCTAATCTCCCTATAAATAGAATAGGCTAGATTCATTTGTAGTTGTTGGAGGCCTGACAAGCCTCTCTTCCCCATTTTCATTTTTCTTGTTCCTTAATTTTATGCACTTTAATTCTCATGTAACGCACCTTTAATTCTCTTTTAATTCCAAGTAAGTTTACCTTTAATTGTTGTTAATCTTTATCTTATTGCTAATCTCCTTCTACCTTTCTTGTTTGATTTGTTCTTTATCTTCATTGTTCATGTTCTTGAGTTTTTATGATTTTGATCAAGTGGGTTTTGATTAATTTGGTTATGTTTGTTGATTTAGATTGTTTGTTTATGATTATTGAATGATTTGTTATTAATTTGGTTAAATCTTTTGTTTAGATTTTGATTAATCTGTTTCAGATTTGATGATTACTGTGATCCCATGTTCTTCGGGAGTGTTTTGTTTCTGTTTCTGTGTTCCAGATAAGTTCCGAGCCAAAGAGGAGAAAGTTGTTCATTCGGAACATTAAAAGTTCCGAATCAAGCTTCATTCGGAAAAGTTCCGGATCAAGAAGTTCCGGATCAAGGGCAACTTCCGGATCAAGATTGTTTCATTCGGAACATTAAAAGTTCCGAGTCAAGGAAGCTTCATTCGGAAGAAGTTCCGGATCAAGGGCAACTTCCGGATCAAACTTGTTCATTCGAAACTTTAAAAGTTCCGGATCAAGGAAGCTTCATTCGGAAGAAGTTCCGGATCAAGAAGTTCCGGATCAAGGGCAACTTCCGGATCAAGATTGTTTCATTCGGAACTTTGAAAGTTCCGGATCAAGCCTGTTCATTCGGAAGTTTTTAACTTCCGAATCAAGGTTTCTGTCAGGCTCTTTTTGGTTTTTCTTTTTAAGTTTTGTCTTTTATTTTCAAGCTTTATTTTTCCCGCCTTTTATTTAGTTGCTCTTTTAAATTTTGCCTTATTTATTTTAGACTTGCCTTAGTTTAAGTTTTAGTCGCGTTTTAAGATTGCCTTAGATAGATTTAAGTTTACATTATTTACGTTTAGTGCCTTTTAATTTCAGTCACGTTTTAAATACTTGCCGGTTATTTTAATTAGACTAGATTTACTTTAAAGTTTCACACTTTTATTTTAAAACAACCAAACTATTCTTTTTCACCAAAAACAACAGAGTCATACTTTAAACCAGAAATCAATTCGAAGAGATACCGAGAACAATAATTGAACCTAGTAAAAATCCTGTTATTAAAATGGCGCCGCTGCCGGCTCTTTTCGTGAAGATTAACGGTTTTTTGTGAGAGACGCGTTGGATTTTGGGATCCGTTCACTCGTGAACGTTATTTTTCGTGTCCAAAAATTTTCAAAAATCCCAAAAACATTTGAAAAATCATAAAAAGCATTTCTTTTTCAAAGTTTTGCACCAAAAATATACTTCTTGCTTATCTATCTTTCTTTATGGATTTTTATGTCCATTGTGTCCGGTGTGGGAAACAATTATCTGGGAACAACTCTTGTCAATGGTGTACATGTGAGTGGTGTGGAAACGATATCGACAACACACAATTCGGATTTTGTCCTTTGTGCAACTCGACTAATTCATTCTTTTTGAACCCACCTCCTGTTCCCCCGTGCATCTATTGTGGAAGCGATTCTCATTGGCATGTTTCGTGCCCGGTTCGATACCCGTATGGTCACGGGCAAGAACTGGGGTACAATTATGACAATGATAATAGCTATCCACAAGACGCACCTGATTTTTCTCCACACCCGGTTTGCAACAACTGTGGGGGTCCTCACGATACTTATTATTGTCAACCAATGAATTATTATGAGTAAACTCCGGGTCCTCAGTTTTCTTCACCCATGGATTATTATGAACCAAACCCGGTTTCTAATTATTCTCAACCGATGAATAATTATGAGCCACAACCTTGCTATAATTCAGGTTTTCAACACTTTGAGCCCCCACATCACACCCTCAATCATCAATCCTTTCAGCAAATTAATCTTGACCCACAACGCACTACTTTGAATGACGAACTACACTCCATCATTCTGCAACTTCAAGAAGCCGTTGTTCTTACAAAAGAAGCATGGGCGGAGGAAAAGCGACTGCAACAAGAGCAAGTATCTAATCTTAGTGATTATACCCCTCCGCTTGTGCGTCAATACTATTATGATGATGATGACGATGATGCTGTATGCACTTTCAACACATCTTCTGAAGTTACTGCTCCTACTGTCGATGTTCCTACTTCATCTAAGGATCTAGATTCGTTGAATGAGCTTAGTGATGTTGGTCTCGACAAAGTATTGGATGATGAGGTTTGTGACTTACCTGCTATGGAGCCTGAGGACGACATTGCTCTTACGGACGAGGTCGATCCTAGTGATGACGATTCTTCTCTCTGCTATGAGAATTTCACTTTTGAAATTTCTCAATCTCCACCGGGAGATGCAGACGATGACGATTTATTCTCTCCGGTTTACGAGAAGTTCACCGATGAACATGATCTTGTGGATAAGGTGGAAGACGTGCTTCTTCGCGATAGATTACGGAAAGTTCATCTTCTTATTGCTAAAATCGAAGAGTTGACTTATCCTTCTCTTTCCAAGTTTTTACCTCCATCTATCCCTCCCATTGAAGATAATGACCCATTGCTGGAAGAAATCGATATCCAATCCATCCCTCCAGGTATTGATGATTCTGACACGGAGGGGGACATTATTTTTGATAATTTTCTGCAGGAAGATATTGTCCCAAGTCCCCCTCCCGAGCACCTTTCATCCTCCTCTTTAGCCACTATCACGGAGGATGAGTGCTTTGACCCGGGAGGTGACATTGATTATGCTATGACGGATAACAATACGGCTTTGCCGCTTGCTCAGCATCTATTGTCTTTGGGGGAGGACAATGTGCTTACTTTACCCACCCCACCTCCCGTGGACCTCGATTTCACATACTTCCCGTATGTTGAAAGGACCTTTCTGCCATTCAAGACTTATCCCCCCGCCTCTCCTTTGTTGATGTCAACCAGGAACGAGGACAAGGTCTTTGATCCCGGTATCACATTCGAGGCTTCCCCATGGACAATTTAATTCGGGGACGAGTCAGGCTCGTGACTCGGTTAATATAAACAAGCGCTTTTTGGGAGGCAACCCAATTATCTATCTATTTTCACCATAAGTGTAGGGGGAGCCCCGTGGTGTTTCTTGCTTTCTTTCTTATCATGTGCAGGGATTAGAGCTTCAAAGACACACTCTTGATGACTTTTGACGAACCGTGACTCCGTGTTCCATTTTCCCGGTTCTATCCTAAACTCTTTTCGATTCATTATTTTATATTTCTCAATATTAAAATAGGAATCTCTTTAGTTGTCTCTTCCTTAGCAAGATTTAAACAAAGTGCACAATGTCCTAAGTGTAGGGGAGTTTACTCCCACATGCTTAAACATTGAGGACAATGTTTATATTAAGTGTAGGGGGGACTTCTATCGAAGTTAAGTGGCCTTTTCCTTGTATTTGTCCTCATTTTAACCGGAAAATCAATTTTTCGACATTTTTCAAAATTTTTGATCTATTTTGGCCTATTAGTTTTTCCTTTTATATAGTTATTTTCTTGCCTTATTAGAATAAAAGTTTAATAAAGTGGTTTTAATTTTCAAACGTTGTGAATCTTTTGACTCAACCCGAGTTTACTCTAGCTAGTATCCTTAACGTGTTTAAGTCAAGTTTTGCTAGGCTTTTATCTAGGGAGCTATAAAACGCGAAAGTCTTAACTCTCACGGGTTAAGAACAAGAACTTTTCGCAAGTTCCTATAATTGATCCTAGAGAGTCGTTTATCAAGGGAACTTTAAAATGCGATTTCTAAACTCGAAAAAGTCTAAGAATTTGCAAGATCCTATAGGCGACTCGAAAACCCAAAACTTTGATTTAATAGGCTAAGTATCCACGAGTCTCATTCCTTGAGATTTTAAACTGTGGAGAACGAGAGATGATAGCGCCAATTATAAGTTTGGTATTCTTTCGCGAATTTATGTGAGTTAATTATAAGCCTATTCTCCCATCGCTGCTAATAAATTTATCTGCTAATAAATAAGGTTATACAATTTGAAAAGTCACTTAGCTTCTAGCCCAAGATCGTTTAAAAGTTGCTCCTTACGGATTAGAGTTCATAGCCAAGGCATAACTTATTGAAGCGGGATGCGAAGATTGGCGAGTCCGAAAAGGCCCTAACAAGGCATGAGGGCTATATTTTGTTGCTAAAGATCCAAAGTGATGTGAAGAATCATTTATCAAAAATCAATATGAAGGATCGAGACACACGACGAAAAGCAAAAACTCCCAAAAGTCATGGAGAAGTCTATCCGAAAAGACCCTAGCAAGGTATGAGGATAAATAGATCCAAGTCCTAAAAGGAGGCGGATCGTTGTATATCAAAGTCCAAAATAAAGATTGGAGAAAAATGAAGAAGTCATGGTCCAAGTATGAATCTCTCAAAACTGCAAGTGAAGAAATTCCATTATGAAGAGAAGACCATAATTTCATGAACGTCTCTCAAGGTTTGAAGTATGAAGTCACTGCCAATTATCGGTCCGAGAAAGGTCTCGAATCGCGAAGCGAGTTATGCCAAGATATGAACTTTATGAGGTCCCGAGAAGCAGTTTTAAAAGATTTTGTCCTTTAGCTAACTATTGATTAAATCGTTCATTTTATTTTCGGACTAAATAACTATCGAAATAAGTCAAACAATGCATCCTCGTGATCATTCAAGACAACAATAAAATATAAGAGATACACCTAGGAATAAGGGAGTCTAAGTGAGTAATTGGCCCACATGAGTTCGTGTTAGTTTACTAACTTATAATAACAATGATCTCGTTTTTGAGCTTGGTTTGGAGAAAGTGAAAACTTGAGGATGATGATTATTCATGACATTTTCAAAACCCAAGGTATGTCTTTGATTTCTTTACTTTATATGTTTTTAATTTTCTATCTCTTTAATAAAGGCCATTATGGATTGATTGTGATGAAAAATGTAAACGTGCTTTGTGACTAATGCATTGCATGAGGACATTGCAATGGTCAAGTGTAGGGGATTTGATAGGTGTGTAAACACCCATCCTTTTTACCACTTAATTACAATAATAACTGGACCAAACGTGTATTTTATGTCTTTTATGTCGGAATTATGCGTGGTTTGTGTTTTTGTTGTGATTTAGGACGAAATTGTGAAAAGTGGGAAAAACACGGCATTTACGGGCTTTGATTGAAGAAAAAGATGAAAAGACGAAGTCAAGAAGTCAAGAGTGTAAAAAGAACGAAAGTCCAAGACCAATTCTGAAGATTTATCGAAGAAAAAGTCAAAAGGCGAAAGTTTACTAAAAGCCGAGGAACTCAAGTCTATTTAATTGAAGAATTAAAAGACGAGTTCAAAAGAAATCCCGAGCCACAAGTCATTAGAGTCCAAGTTTAAAGAGATTAACAAAAGATTAAAAAGATCAAGGACTTAAGTGTGCAATTAAGAGAAAGAAGAAAGAGGGAGGAAGCTTCCTAAGTTCCTCCCCAATCTCCCTATAAATAGAATAGGCTAGATTCATTTGTAGTTGTTGGAGGCCTGACAAGCCTCTCTTCCCTATTTTCATTTTTCTTGTTCCTTAATTTTATGCACTTTAATTCTCATGTAACGCACCTTTAATTCTCTTTTAATTCCAAGTAAGTTTACCTTTAATTGTTGTTAATCTTTATTTTATTGCTAATCTCCTTCTACCTTTCTTGTTTGATTTGTTCTTTATCTTCATTGTTCATGTTCTTGAGTTTTTATGATTTTGATCAAGTAGGGTTTGATTAATTTGGTTATGTTTGTTGATTTAGATTGTTTGTTTATGATTATTGAATGATTTGTTATTAATTTGGTTAAATCTTTTGTTTAGATTTTGATTAATCTGTTTCAGATTTGATGAGTACTGTGATCCCATGTTCTTCGGGAGTGTTTTGTTTCTGTTTCTGTGTTCCAGATAAGTTCCGAGCCAAAGAGGAGAAAGTTGTTCATTCGGAACTTTAAAAGTTCCGAATCAAGCTTCATTCGGAAGAAGTTCCGGATCAAGAAGTTCCGGATCAAGGGCAACTTCCGGATCAAGATTGTTTCATTCAGAACATTAAAAGTTCCGAGTCAAGGAAGCTTCATTCGGAAGAAGTTCCGGATCAAGGGCAACTTCCGGATCAAACTTGTTCATTCGGAACTTTAAAAGTTCCGGATCAAGGAAGCTTCATTCGGAAGAAGTTCCGGATCAAGAAGTTCCGGATCAAGGGAAACTTCCGGATCAAGATTGTTTCATTCGGAACTTTGAAAGTTCCGGATCAAGCCTGTTCATTCGGAAGTTTTTAACTTCCGAATCAAGGTTTCTGTCAGGCTCTTTTTGGTTTTTCTTTTTAAGTTTTGTCTTTTATTTTCAAGCTTTATTTTTCTCGCCTTTTATTTAGTTGCTCTTTTAAATTTTGCCTTATTTATTTTAGACTTGCCTTAGTTTAAGTTTTAGTCGCGTTTTAAGATTGCCTTAGATAGATTTAAGTTTACATTATTTACATTTAGTGCCTTTTAATTTCAGTCACGTTTTAAATACTTGCCCGTTATTTTAATTAGACTAGATTTACTTTAAAGTTTCACACTTTTATTTTAAAACAACCAAAATATTCTTTTTTACCAAAAACAACAGAGTCATACTTTAAGCCGGAAATCAATTCGAAGAGATACCGAGAACAATAATTGAACCTAGTAAAAATCCTGTTATTAGCCACCATTTCAATACCAATTTATTCGGAGTGAATAAATCAATAGATAATGCGTTGTCTCCGTGTGATTACAAATATCTTTTGAGAGATATATGAGTTAGCTGGGATGGGTTGTGCATTGCATCACTGGGTCCATGATGTCTATCTTCAATATCAAGAATCATTAAAAATGATCTCAATAGCATATGTATTGACCCGGTTTCTGCCTAAGTTGTAAGGAGGGCTTCTTTATTTACACCCTTTATCTTTACAATTCTTTTTCATTCTTCAACCCCTTCAATGCTTACCAATACGTCATCACTAGCACCTTGTTGTGATTGTTCCAGTGCTAACTTAAGAACTTGGTCGGCATTCAGCTACATTCACAATCTTTCTCCATCTTTCCTAAGGACTACTATTTCTAGCTATGGAATGTCCTTGGGAAGATTTCTCCGGTTCTAGAGGAATCATTGGACTTTAACCTATCCTACCATCCTTATGTCACCAGAATCTTCACCGTCGTGAATAAATATGTTTTGGGTAAGTGTATGTCACCATGAAATCCATTTTGAAGTGCAAATCTATTTTGCTCCCCCTTAACATATGCCACGATATTCGAAAACATTTCGCACATGTAGGGATGAGCTAGCACGTTAAGTCAACCCATTTGTGATTAATCATTTCCCATATTAAATCACATTTTCTCCCCCATATTTAAAATATTAACCCAATCGATGTTTTTAACATCAATTGATTTAATAGCATTGTAAGAAAATTTGGGAAGAAAAATGCAAAGCCATATATCTTCATGAATTACACAAGCTCCCCCTCAAATTAATGAGGGACTACTTGAGACGTAAATTAAATACCTTTTAAACACAAGTGTAAGGTATTTATCACGTGCAAAGATCATATATGATAATGAATTCACAAGATTAGCAATTTACGAGGTAGGACCTGAATGATGGAGAACATCATATGAAAGATTCACATGGTTCTTGTTCACGAATGTTGGTCACCTCGTCACGTCTGAAGTTATCTCTTGAGTCCATGTGTATGGTTGATATCGTTGTCTTGACACCAACATGTGAACTTGGCACTTTCGGCGTCAAAGATTCTGAATGCTGGACAATTGCTCCCCCTCAATTGTTGACCCGTGTTCTATTGAAAGAGCTGTAGTCGCCGTTTGAGTAGTCGCATCGTCGAGTATGTAGATATCAATTGTAAATTGCTACGATTGGTGGAGATGATAACTTCATAAAAACAAGACTTCTCTTGTTTTAACAAATAAATGCACTGAATCGTACATATATTCGTGCTAGATTGTGTTATTACGTAAACACAATCCCTTACATGGTTATAAAGTAAACCATGCCCGAGAAAATTTATTCCCGTTGTTGAGTCAAAGCTTTCCGGTGAAATGCTTGACTTGAATAAGAAAATCGGGTTACTATCTGAAATAATAGCAAACCATTTTGAGCATGTTTTAAAACATTTGAACTTCTGCTCGAACTTTATTTACAACCCCGTGTCATTATTGAATGACATTTCTAGTATCGTAAATATTATCGATTCTAGAAGACATGCTCTTTTTATCAAAACATTTTTGAACACACAATTTTGAAAGATTTAGAAAAAACCTTTTTGAGAAATTCTCGAAAAAATTGTGTTCAACGTTTTGAAAACCAATTACTTGAGCTTAAGATGTTGAATATCTTGCAAAACGAGCTCAAGTCCGAGAAGTTGTAAACTTCCCGTTGTTAAGGATAAGTTTATCATCGGCGATAAAATTTCCTTTATTTGAAGATTGGGTCATCATCTGATATTTAATGATGAGCCTTATACACGAGCTTAAAACCTTTGAATGGTTTTAGGATAAGCTCGTGTCCAAGAAAACTTAATTTCTTGTTAAGAGGGTAAGTTATCGTTACGTAGATAAACTTCCCTGTCTTTGAAGTCCGGGTCATCGTCTGTCATTTAACGAGGAGCCAATTACACGAGCTTAAAACCTTTGAATAGTTTAAATGTAAGCTCGTGTCCGAGAAAATTTAATTTCTCGTTTTGAGGGTAAGTTATCGTTGACGAGATAAACTTCCCTTTCTCTGAAGTTTGGGTCACATACTGTGATTTGAATGTGAGCCATTGTGCATGAGCTTAAAAACTTGGAATGTTTTAATATAAGCTCATGCCCGAGAAAAATTAATTTCTCGTTGTTAGGATAAGTTTATCATCGGCGATAAACTTTCCTTTCTTTGATGAACGTGTTACAGTCTGTGATGTGACTGTAAGTCCTTTTGGTAAGCTTATCCATGAATCCCCTGAGACACTTGTTTCTCCGATATCTGCTTCTTCAGCAACCAAACTCTAAGAGTATCCTTAGTTGAACGATATACAACGATTGGGCCGCTTCGTTCTTTTGGAACATCAACTTTGGTACCTACATTCTCATTAGGAATTTGCATGCTCTGACATGGATTAGCGATATCAATTTTAGAAGCGCGTGGGGGTTCACAGGTAGCTTTACTTGTGTCAGAGGCGACCTGAGTAGATGATTCACTTGTCTTAGCTGACAAACGTTTTCTTTTATAGAAAACCTTAAGTTTAGGCTTAAGTGAAATATCATCTTTATCAATTTCCTCCCTAGTAGTCTTAGTAGAATCAGAGACTATCCTAGTTTGTTGGAAATACGTTTTACGTATTAAGAAGGATCGGTCACTCCAACGATAGTCTATGTTAAAGCTCGTAGTTTAGTTATTTACATTTATTAAACAAAGCCCAAAACCGAGCCCATGGATTGTATGGGTCGGCGGCCTAATGTAAACCCAAGCCCATCTCATGGGCTTGGGTATATAAACCCTCTCCTTTGATGGAGAGGGTGGTGTGGTTATTCACTTTTCACATAGTAAAACATTGGTTTCTCTCTCTAAGTGTGTGTGTAATCCACCATCTCTCTATCTCTTTCTCTCTCTAAAATCATAAGTATAGATTTACAAATCTACAAATGGTATCAAGAGCTTGGGATGAAATAAAGGTTTGTTTTTAGTGTTGCATATGTTCTTATAAACATTTCGTAGATTGTTGGTTTGTTTTTTTTTTGCTGAAATCTTCAAAAAAATTTGGCTTGATCGTAGTATTAAGGAGTGTAACATAGGGATTTGTGCTTAAAAGTGTTCTTGGTATCTTGGTTTTCATTAAAACATCATCTTCCTTGGATCAAAAGTGCAAAAAAGTTGGTGTTCTTCATTCCGAAATTCTAGCAGAAACCTTCATCGGAAAGTACAAGTTGTACGTGGGCTTCCATCGCAATTCGGAAAGGGTTTGGTTCTACATTGCGATAGTTGGGTTTTATTACTTATTCCGATCTGGCATTCCGATCGTACTTTGCGATCTGAGATTCCGACGGGAATAAGGAAGGTTTTTAAGTCGTTACTCTGCTTAAATTTTGTCCGCATTCCGATCTGAAACATTCCGATAGGCTTTGCGATCTGAGCATTCCAATAGACTTTGCATTTCGATCTAGGCATTCCGATACCACCATCATTCCGACCAAGTTACATTACGATCTGGACTTTGCGATCTAAACATTTCGACAACCTTGCTTTGCGATCTGGACTTTCCGATCTGACATTCCGATCTGACATTCCGATCTGGCATTCCGATCTAGACATTCCGACAATCCAACAATTATTCCATAAAAAATTTCGAACCGTGTGTAATTTTGTCTTGGAATTTTTGGTTTATCGAGAACATATTTTAAGGGACTTTAACATTGTTTCTCGACTTCAACACAAAAACACTTAACCTTATTTCATTGTTCGATCAACTTTGTAAATCTTAACTTATTGCAATAGAGTACACATCTCTTACGGATAAGTCCATCCTCTCGGGTACGGATAATCGTCCACCAATGTTGGTGAAGACTATGTATGAGGAATGGGCTTCCCGAATGAAACTTTATATGTTGAACAAGGAGAATGGACATCTAATTTGGGCATCGGTGCTCAATGGACCATTAGATTATGGTACAGTGACGAAAGGTACGACTACTCGTCCTCGCACAACGGGTGAGTTGACTGGAGATATGAAGATTCAAGATAAATGTGATAAGTATGCTACAAACATCATTCTCCAAGCCCTTCCTCCAGATGTCTACAAACTCGTCAGCAAACATAAAGTTGCCAAAGAGTTATGGGATAGAATTCGTGTTCTAATGCAAGGCACCTCGTTAACTAAACAAGAACGAGAGTGTAAGCTTTATGATACTTTTGATAAGTTTGCCTATGTGCCAGGGGAGACTCTCAATGATTACTATCTGAGATTTACCCTATTGTTGAATGAGCTTAATATCTATGGCATGGCAATCCCTACCTTTCAATTGAACACCAAGTATTTGAACACTCTTCCTCCAGAATGGAAAAAACACGTGACGGATGTTAAATTGGCTAAGGACTTGCATAACACCAATGTGGATCAACTTCAAGCTTTTCTTCAACAACACGAATGCCATGTGATCGAGGCTCGGTTGTCTACACCTCAAGTTCATGATCCACTTGCAATGTATGCTTCTCAACAAAACATGGCGTATACTTATCAACAACCATCATACTTGCAGCAGCCACCACCACACATCTATCAGCAACCACAGCAACCATCTTATCAACCACCAATGATGCCACAGCAAGAATATCAACAAAGTGTTCATCAACAATCTTTTCAACAGCAACCACCATATCAAACATCACCATCACAAGCCAACACTTCTCCATTGGGCTATACTCCTCAGCAAGGATATTTTCCAATAGAAGCACAACCAGCACAAGCTTTCTACTCTAATGAACTTCCACACATCCAAGCACCGGTCTTTACCCCAAATGATACGCCAGCTGATGTTCTAAACCATCTCACCGCCTACTTGTCAAAACTTGTTGCAACTAGAGGATTTCCACCAACAAACAATCAGCTCCGCACCTCATCAAATCCTCGACAACAAGCCACTGTTCAAGATGGTCAAGTGACGGTGCAACCTTTTCAGGGAAGGCAAAATTCATATGGACCTCCAACAAGGACTGGGAACAATCAAGCTGTGAATTCTCAAGCTAGTGGAAATGGGAGTCCTATTGGTCCTAAGAAGGTTGTGACTTGCTACAATTGCCGAGGACAAGGTCATATGGCTAGGGAATGCACTCAGCCGAAAAGGAGAAGGGATGATGCATGGTTTCGTGAGAAGATGTATTTGGTTGATGCTCAGTCTAAGGGGAAGATTTTGGATTCAGAGGAGTTAGCATTTCTTGCAGACCCAGGGGCAGCAGATACTGACGGCATTGCAGTTGTTTCCACTTCTAATGCAGCATATCAAGCGGATGATCTTGATGCATACGATTCGGATTGTGATGACATTCACTCTGCCCAAGCTGCTCTCGTTGCTAATCTCTCTCACTACGGTTCTAATGTCATCGGTGAGGTACCAACCACATCTAATAATATTGATGATAACCAACATCAAGTTGGGCATGAAAATGACAACCTCGAACAGCATTCGGGGACTAGTAACTCAAATGATGTGGTACCCAATCCAACACATTTGAGTGAACCTCAACCAAATGCTACGACAGACATGGAATCTTATGCTCAACATGATTTGGTCATGATGCCTAAACATATTACTGATCAAATGCATATGGCCCTCAGACAATCCGTAGATACGAATTCCACCCTAACTGCTGAGCTTGCGTTGCATAAAGAAAAGGTCAAGGCTTTTGAAATGGTCCCTCAAGCAGAGAAAATAACATGTTCTGAATTTGACCAATTTCGTTTTGAAAAGATTGAACACTTAAAAGAAATAGAATCATTAAAAGCTAATCTTTCTAATGAATTAAAAGAAAAGGAGTCGGTTGTCAATGATTTTCAGAAACTTAAAATGGATTTCGAAACTCTCGAGTCTAAAAAGGTTGAATCAGAAATTAATGCTACCAAACTTCTTAAATTCAAAGAACAACAGCTTTTAAAACAATACGCTTCCACAGAAAAGGTTCATCTTTTAACTAAATCATTTAAAGAATTCGAACTTAAGCGTCTTCAAGATTTACCACCTAATCCCGGTTATGCAAAACAAGCTCAGGAATATATTCTCGGTCTTTATGACATGACCATAATTGGAAAATCGAAAGAAGCACCTTTTGTTCGTAGTACTGAGGAGACACAATCACTTGGGGATGAAACTCATTCTAAAATGCTTTCAAAATTCCATACAATTGATTATGATCAACATAACAAAGATCAATTTTCGAAAAAGACACGCATTCGCTTACAAAAGGAATTAGCAGAATTAACAGTTCTTGTGCCCCAAAGTTTGTCAAGTGAAAACCTTCCTAGTACGTCTCCTACACTCGTCAAAAAGGATTTAACGAAGTTAATTCCACCGGTAAGTAAGGCGTCCGTTAACTTAAATACGGTTCACCAACACTTAGCCGATTTTGACAAGGTCATTTTGGAACGTACGACGGCCACGGCCATAACGGAAGGTGAATGGAACTTTGAGCACACTAGAGTTTCGTTTCGAGATGAAATTGTTCCGTTTGTAAACAATGTTAAAGCTTGTCTTCGTAATATTGATCAAGATTTGTTTTTGGAAATAGAAGAAGTTAGACGTGTTTTCAATGAAATGGAAGATGCTTATGAAAACAGTTTACTTGAAATAGAACGGGTTTCACGCCATAATGATCTGCTTATGAATCAAGTGATGTCTCATGATATAGTTTCTGTCTGTGTGAATACAAGTGTTGATAATGATTCTATTGTGCATAATGTTGAATCTGTGGATAATGTGGTAGATAGTACTTGTCACGAATCTGACGCTGAATTTTTAAAGCTTCAAGATTCATATTCTTCGCTTTCAAAACGTTTTGATGAGATTCAAACACATTGTATTTCGCTTGAATGCAAGCAACAATTTATTCAAGAAATCTTTGAAACGTCATTCGAAGGTGTTAATATCGATGATGCAAATTTTGAAAAGAATTTTCGATTGAATTTACAATCAAAACAGCGTCAGCCAAGTGACAAAGTTGCTAACTCTTTGCCAATAGAAATAGAGAAATCTAAGGAGCTTAACTGTGTGAACGTACTTGAGGCCGCTGAGAATCTTAAACTTGATCTAGATAATCGAGTTTCCAAGATTTTGTCCAAAGTTGATAACTTAAAACAGAAAAATACACGACTCTTTGATTCAGTAAAGCCCGCGTGTGCTGATACCACTGCACAGAATCAATCATTGATTGAACAATTTAATCGAAAGTCGGTGGAAATATCTGATTTGAGGGAACAAATTTGTGATAAAAATCTGGTCATGACTGAGTTAAAGGAAACACTCCGAACTCTAAAAGGTAAGAATGTTGTGGATAACGCAGCCACTATCTCAGCATCGTCCTCTAGTGCAATCAAAAGAACCCTTATTGCCGTCACACCACTTAACAAGGGCCCTAGGACTAAACCATCTCAAACTTTGGTCACTAAAGATAAGGCGGAATCAAAACCAGCTTCTAATATTCCTGTGTTGCCTTCTACAGGAGTAAGCACCACTACTAAGGCTCAAAGATCTAAGCTTAAGAGAAACAAGAAGAATGATAGGATCTTGCCCCCATCTAGTAGTCACGTGAAGAAGAAAGTAGAAGCCCATCCTAGGAATGTTATTTCTGTTTTGAATAAAAAGAATCATGTAGCTAAACCTAAAGGCTCTGCGGTTGTGCAGCGTTCTAAGCCTACTATGAATTCTAATTTGAAATGTTGGAATTGCAATGAATGTATGTTTTCTAGTCGTCATGATTCTTGCCTTATTGACCATGTGAAGGAGATGTATGCCCGGAAAAATGGATTAGAATGGAAACCGACTGGGAAAGTGTTAACCCAAGTTGGTTGGATGTGGCGCCCACTGGTAGAACTTTCACTATAGTAGGAAATACGTGCCCTTTGACTAGGATCACTCCCTCTGAAGTGAAGAAAGCGTGCCCTTTAACTAGGAGTACCAAGGCTACCAAAACACAAGCGTGTCCTTTAACTAGGAACACCGACACTACTGTAGGAACCAAGTGCCCTTTAAATAGGTCTACTCCCACTGTAGTGCCCGTGATTAATCCAAAACCTAAGAAAGTTGGAACAGTAAAACCTGTTAGTGCTAAAACTCACATTAGAAAACGCAGGAAATCTAAGGGTCTAAAAAATGTTAGCAATTCTGATAATTCTATATCTGTATCTGCTAACACTCCGGAACCAATAGTTTCCAATGCATTGTCTACTGTTGTTATTGAAAACAGGTGGTCCAAATTGTTCTCTGGTATTTGGACTCTGGTTGCTCCAAGCATATGACCGGAGATCGCTCTCAGCTCAGAAATTTCGTCAGCAAGTTTCTTGGTACGGTTCGATTTGGAGATGATCATATTGCAAAGATAATGGGTTATGGTGAATATCATATTGGGAATGTTATAATTTCAAGAGTGTATTACGTGGAAGGTCTCGGTCACAACTTATTTTCTGTGGGACAATTTTGTGATGCAAACCTAGAAGTTGCTTTTCGAGAGCATACCTGCTTCATTCGTAATTTGGAAGGGGTTGATTTATTTAAAGGTACTCGAGGGAATAATTTGTATACTTTGTCTCTACAAGACATGATGGCCGCTTCTCCCGTATGTCTTCTCTCCAAAGCATCGAAGACTAAGTCATGGTTATGGCATCGACGGTTATCTCATCTCAACTTTGACGCTATTAATCACTTGGCGAAAAACGAACTTGTTCGTGGTCTTCCTAAACTATCATTTCACAAGGATCATTTGTGTTCCGCGTGTACAATGGGGAAAAGCACTAAGAAGTCTTACAAACCCAAGACTGAAGACACCAACCAAGAGAAACTTTATCTGTTGCATATGGATCTTTGTGGGCCAATGCGTGTTGAAAGTCTTAGTGGCAAAAAGTACATCCTCGTCATTGTCGATGATTTCTCTCGGTTTACATGGGTGAAATTTCTTAAAGCAAAAAATGAGGCACCTAAATTCATCATCAGATTTCTCAAGATGATTCAAGTGCGTCTCAACACTACTGTCCGACGCATTCGTACATATAATGGAACCGAATTTGTGAATCAAATTTTGCGTGATTATTATGAAGAAGTTGGCATATCTCATGAAACATCCGTTGCACGCACTCCACAACAAAACGGTGTCGTTGAAAGGCGAAATCGCACACTTATGGAAGCTGCTCGAACGATGTTAATTTACGCAAAGGCTCCATTGTTTTTATGGGCAGAAGCAGTATCTACAACAGTGTACACCCAAAACCGGTCACTAATTCGTAAACGCCATGGTAAAACACCTTATGAGCTTCTCCATGGAAAAGTACCAGATTTATCATATCTTCATGTATTTGGTTCTCTTTGCTAACCAAACAATGTTGGTGACAATTTGGGAAAACTTCAACCAAAGGCTGATATTGGTATTTTCATTGGTTACGCACCCGCAAAGAAGGCATTCCGAATCTACAACCGTAACACTCGCAAGATCCTCGAAACTATGAATGTTGATTTTGATGAGCTGACAGCAATGGCTTCTGAGCAAAGCAGCTCTGAACCCGCACTTCATGAAATGGGACCCAGTAATATTAGTTCTGGTCTTGTCCCAAACAACCCTACTTCATCATTTATACCACCTACTAGGAATGAATGGGATACGTTGTTTCAACCGTTCTTTGATGAATTCTTTACTCCTCCAACTATTGGTGCTCCAGAACCTGAGGTAATAGCTCCGGTAACCGAAGTTATCGCTCCAGTGACCGAAGCACAATCAGATACATCTGCACCTACAATTGGTCAAGATATACCATCCACAAGTAATTCTCAACCAACACATGTAACAACTACCCACGTCATGCCTATTGATGATGAAGAGGATGATGATGATCACGATTTGGAATTCGCTCAAATGCGTGAACTTCCATTCTTTGGTGTACCTATTCCCGACCCTAATCAAGCCGGGTCGTCCACCACAGAGGAAGCTCCTTCTACAGTTTACTCTAATCCACGGATTCGTGAACATGACAGCAAGTGGACAAAGGATCATCCTATAGATTCTATTATTGGTGACCCTAATCGTCCGGTATCCACACGAAGTCAGTTACAAGAAAGTGCAATGTTTTGTCACTTTGATGCTTTTCTCACTGAAGTTGAACCTAAGACATGGAAAGAAGCTTTTACTCAATCCTGTTGGATAGAAGCTATGCAAGAAGAACTTAATGAGTTTATACGTCTTGAAGTATGGGAACTTGTCCCATGCCCGGATCAAGTGCAGTTACTCACTTTGAAATGGGTTTACAAGGTGAAACTCGATGAGTTAGGCGGAATATTGAAAAACAAAGCTCGACTAGTAGCTCGTGGATACAAGCAATTATTGGGCGTCGACTTTATGGAATCCTTTGCACCTGTTGCCCGTTTGGAAGCTATTAGACTATTCCTCGCCTATGCAGCCCATATGAATATGATCGTCTATCAGATGGATGTGAAGACGGCATTTCTTAATGGTGAAATCAAGGAAGAAGTCTATGTTCAACAGCCGGATGGTTTTGTGAATCCTAATTATCCTAATCATGTGTACAAGCTTAAGAAGGCTCTCTATGGGTTGAAGCAAGCTCCACGCGCATGGTATGATCTATTGTCACAATTCCTCATTACTCAAGGCTTCGCAAAAGGCAAGGTGGATCCCACGCTGTTCATTCAGAAACGAGGTAAAGATATGATTATGGTACAAATATATGTTGATGATATTATATTTGCAGCCTCGACCCGAACCTTATCGGATGAGTTTGGGACACTCATGTCTTCCAAGTTTAAGATGTCAATGATGGGCAAGGTATCATTCTTCTTAGGTCTTCAGATATCTCAGAGTCCCAGAGGCATCTTTATTAATCAATCCAAATATGCCCTTGAATCGCTTAAGAAGTATAAGATGGAATCTTGCGACCCCGTGGACACTCCAATGGTGGAGAAATCTAAGCTTGATGCAGATCCACATGGAGTTGCCGTTGATCCGACACTTTATCGTGGAATGATCGGTACTCTTCTGTATATCACAGCCAATCGACCTGATCTTCAGTTTGCTATATGTATGTGTGCCAGGTATCAAACTAGGCCTACTGAGTTACATTTAGCTACTGTTAAAAGGATCTTTCGATATCTTAAAGGAACCATTAATCGGGGACTTTGGTATTCGAAGGACTCTTCTATTGCACTAATGGCATATGCAGATGCGGATCACGCGGGTTGTCAAGATACAAGGCGTAGTACGAGTGGAACTTTGCAACTATTAGGAGATCGACTAATCAGTTGGGCATCGAAAAGGCAGAAAAGCGCTGCAATTTCAAGTACGGAAGCAGAATACATAGCTATGTCCGGTTGCTGTGCTCAAATTCTTTGGATGAGATCGCAATTAACCGACTATGGTCTAGGTTTCAACAAGATTCCGATGTACTGTGACAACAAGAGTGCAATTGCCTTATGCTGCAACAACGTTCAATTCTCCCGGTCGAAGCATATTGACATTCGCTACCACTTCATCAAGGAGCAAGTGGAAAATGGAGTAATCGAGCTTTACTTTGTCCGATCTGAGTATCAATTGGCGGATATTTTCACGAAGGCTTTAGATCGCGCTCGAATTGAATTTTTAGCCGACAAGCTAGGAATGAGAACCTTCTTGCCTGAGACTCTTAAGGAACTAGCAGATGAAGCGAAAGAATAGTGGTGGTAAAACTATTCTCCGTATCCTTGGTGATCATTTGTATATATTGTTTATATTTTTATCCTCAAAAGCAAAATACAAAAATATAAAACCATATAACAACCATAAAAATTGAAAAATTCATAAAAATCCAAAAATATTTTTACTTTATTTTTCAAAGGCATGTCTTTTGGTACGATAATATTTACGGCCTTAGAAATGTTGATTAATATCGACACGGCGCCATAAATAGAGTTCGTACAAAAGTTGTAAATATTTCATAAAACATGCCTAAATGGCTTGTAGTTATTTCAGACTGCAACCCGGTTTAAACATTAAAGTCAAGTATTTCTTATGAAAGCTTTGGCTAACAACGGGAATTAATTTTCTCGGGCAAGGTTTACTTTAAAACCTTGTAAGAGATGACTTCAGATATGACGAGGCGACCAACATATGCTGACAAGAACCATTTGATCTTATCATATGATGTTCTCATCTATCAGGTCCAACCTTGTCAATTTTTTTTAATATGGTGAATATGTGATCATGTTACAAATCGGTATCATATCTCATACGTTTGATATCATGAAGATAAAATGGACTTGCATTTTTCTTCCCAAAACCTTTGTTAAAACTTCATTAAATCAATTGATATTAAAAACATCGATTGTTAATATTTTTAATATGGGGGAGAAAATGTGATTTAATATGGGATATTATCACAAATGGTTTGACTTAACGAGCTGGCTCATCCCGACATGTGCGAAATGTTTTCGAATATCGTGGCATATGTTAAGGGGGAGCAAAATGGATTTGCTATATTAAAATGGATTTTCATGGTGACATACACTTACCCAAAACATCTCTATTCACGACGGTGAAGATTGTGGTGACATAAGGATGGTAGGATAGGTTAAAGTCCAATGATTCTTCTAGAACCGGAGGAATCTTCCCAAGGACATTCCATAGCTAGAAATAGTAGTCCTTAGGAAAGATGGAGAAAGATTGTGAATGTAGCTGAATGCCGACCAAGTACTTAAGTTAGCACTAGAACAATCACAACAAGGTGCTAGTGATGACGTATTGGTAAGCATTGAAGGGGTTGAAGAATGAAAAAGAATTGTAAAGATAAAGGGTGTAAAGAAAGAAGCCCTCCTTACAACTTAGGCAGAAATCGGGTCAATACATATGCTATTAAGATCATTGTTTAATGATTCTTGATATTGAAGACAGACATCATGGACCCAGTGATGCAATGCACAACCCATCCCAGCTAACTCGGATATCTCTTAAAAGATATTTGTTTTAATCACACGGAGACAACACGTTATCTATTGATTTATTCACTCCGAATAAATTGGTATTGAAAAGGTGGCACTCCTCTCCAGCCTCCGATCACTAAAATCCAAAGTGCACGATCGAGTCTAGAGCCATTTGAGATCATTAAATATCTCATTAGGACACACTTTCATAATTCCTTGCTTCTTCATACATTGTGAAATGTAAGAAAGATCTTAAGAGTCCTACGCAAAATCTTCATGATCTTGCCTGAACATCCGAGTAATACGAAAGTATTTACAATGAAGATGGAAATCCTTCTTGAGCGAATATCAAAAAGCTCATGGTAGGTGACTTGTGCAATTCTTTATGAATCAAACTTGTGATAACTGGAAAGCAACGGCTGTTTAATTCTTAACTGAATTTAAACACGTTCCAGGCCTCTACGCAATATCTTAGTGATCTTGCCAGAACACTCAGAGTGATACCTTTGTGTTCACGGTGATGAGTGGAAATCCTTCTAGTGTTAACCTCAAACAGCACTTGGTAGGTAACTTGCAAGATTCTATACGAATCAAGCTCGTGACAACTGGAAAGCAACGATGGTGCGGTTCTTAATTGAATTTCACTTGTTCCAGGAACATGAATTGACGGCTTCAAATCATGCGGATAATTTTATCCAAATGATTCACTCTTTACGTTCGCAGTCAGCTTTGGACGGTCGAGTAAAGATAACGGGTTTACCCGCGAAATCCTGTCAGGAAGTTACTTAATTGAAACTATCCGTCACGGGTACGATATCTAATATCGTCCAACGGTCTTCACCGACCGGAGGTAAAATGCTACCGAATTAGAATGAAATGTTCAAAGCCATTTCGTTCGTGTCTACTTATGTTGCGGCATTTGAAGACGGTGGCGTTGCGGGATCCAAGAAGAAGTCGTCCCCGCATGCTTATACTTTATGCACTTAATATCTCATCTAATTCAAGAAAGCCTAAAAGTTAAGTCTTCCGCTGTATCGAACTATGAAGCTTTCAAGAATTACTAAGGTATAAGTATGTGGGACGTGAGGTCACGAAGAGGCGAAGATCACAAGTGATGGATGCACGAGATCAAGGCAAGAGATTAATGCTCAAGATTGATATCAAAGATCACATCAGCATGTTCACCAGAAAAGAAAAAGAAAAGAAAGACGAAGACTACGAGCTCAAGACAAGCATAGTATGCTAGGTTTATTTCATTATTGTAACTCGGGTAACGCCCTTGTTTGGAGTGACCTCCCTTAGGGGGAGATTGTTGGAAATACGTTTTACGTATTAAGAAGGATCGGTCACTCCAACAATAGTCTATGTTAAAGCTCGTAGTTTAGTTATTTACATTTATTAAACAAAGCCCAAAACCGAGCCCATGGATTGTATGGGCCGGCGGCCTAATGTAAACCCAAGCCCATCTCATGGGCTTGGGTATATAAACCCTCTCCTTTGATGGAGAGGGTGGTGTGGTTATTCACTTTTCACATAGTAAAACATTGGTTTCTCTCTCTAAGTGTGTGTGTAATCCACCATCTCTCTATCTCTTTCTCTCTCTAAAATCATAAGTATAGATTTACATTTCAACATAATTAAAGGGCACTCGTTTCCTACAAGAGTGAAAGTTCTACCAGTGGGGCGCCAAACTTTACCCATGGGTTTGATTTTAGCTATCCACTGGGTTTTAAGTCTAGCACGGGAGTTCACCTCATCAAGTAATTTCTTGACACAAGCATCATGATTTGCCGTAAAGACACATTTTCTACATGTTTTACATGTAGCATATTTAATGTCCGAGTAAGATCTAGAATCTCTAGATGATTGATTGATGCTCCTAGGATTGGACATGCTACGGTTAGCAGTGTTGGGTAAACTAGAAGGCATCTGACTAGGTTTGAAATTCCTATCTCTTACTTGTGTCTTTTGAGTAGCTTCCCTTTGACCAAAATCATGGTGCACATCATTTGAACTAGTTCTAGATGTGTTCTTTGGACTATGTCTAGGAAAATTAGAGGCAATCATGTGATTAGGTCTTGCAAAAGCTGTTTTAGTCACATTGGGCCTAGCTGGTGGAGTGACTGGTCTAGGAAAATGAACCAAATCAACTTTGGAGGCAAACCGCGGTCTCGAGGATTGTGGTCGCTCGGATCTAAATGCAGTAGGTTGTCTGACGAACTGATTTGTAGGCGGTTTCCCCAAGATTGATGGTTTTTCAAGCTTAGTGTCCACACTAGGTCCTCTATTTTTCCTTAATTTGTTTTTCAACGCAGCTATAGCAAAAACCTTTTCCTGAACTTGAGCTTTTAAGGTCTCATTTTCTTTGAGCAATTCATCTTGGGATGCCAATTTAGACTCTAGTAACTGAATTTGTTTCAAAAGATTATCATCCTTTTCAGCTTTAGAATCTAAAACTTTTTGATCCAATTTTCTTTCAAGAACAACGCTAGACTTTTCAAGTTTTTCAAAATATGCTTCAAATTTGTCCGTTTTCTTAGAAAATTCAAGTTTGGCATCCTCAAGATCTATTGATTGCTGAGCTACGATCGTTTCGAGCTCTTTAATCTTGGAATCAGAATCAGTTAACGAGGCAGTCATAAAGCATATATCATGATTGTTAGCATTTTGAACACTTTCTCCCCATTATGACACACATCGGATGAATCAGAAGTAGTATTGCTATCACTCTTTTCCATCCCATGTGTGGCTTAATTAGGTTCAGAATGCTCAACATGCTGTATATCGTTGAAACTTGGCACCTCAACAGTTGGTGCTTGTGACTTGCTGCTTTGGTCGTGCTTTCCTCCTGGTTCCTTGCCATTGCTTACCGTGACGACCAAATTGGCACCCATTACTTGCACTGGGCAGATCTGATCATCTGTTGACGATAACGTGAAGCGTGTCTCTCTCTCATGTTCATGAGGTATTGATGCATGCAATGATTTAGACGACTCCTTGATTCTTTGAATCTGACCTTTTTTCAACCGTATCTCGTTGTAATTAACTAACCTGACCTCAATACACTTGTAAGAATATTGATGTGATTGAGTAAACCACTTCTAAAGGTTTCAGTCTGGCAACCCGTATGTAAGTTGAAAAGCTGGTGAAGGAGTGGAGTCGAATAATCAAAAGGGGTTTCCATTGTTGAGGCAACGAATTCCTTAAACTGTGTGCGAATGACTTCTCGACACATCTTCGCCTTGACCTCATGAAGATTCCCCCTTTCAAACTTAACCTTAACTGATCCAAATTGTTGAAAATCTTATCTTTGAAATTATCCACTTTGTCAAAGAACATTTGAACTGAGGTTGGAAGTTCAGCCAAGTTGTTCGGATAGAGAAGTGCAAGATGTGTTTTGAGCTCGTGAAAGATTTCCAATGTTTTTTGACGCAATTTGATCTCTTTAAGTTGCATGTGTTGCAGTTCTGCCTCGTGAACTGTCGAACTCAACGATTCCATTGACGTTTGATGAAAGGTAAGTGGCAACGGGAAAGTATAATTCAACGAGAAATTGATGTCTCGGGTTTTGACAAACCAACGAAAAATCCGTAAATGACTCTTTAAAAAATCCTCGATAGATGATAAAACTCTCTTCTCGGCCCAAAGATATTGACGGCTCAAACTATGATACAACAAACCGGAGTCCAAATCAAACTCAACTCACTCTAAAAATAAAGCCCGTCAACGAATAAATCCAAGCTACGGTAAATATAATGATCGGCCCGACAAATATTTTACCAATGTGGTTCTCTCGAAATACCCGCCTCAACACGATGTACCAAAAATAAATACACAAAATTAACTTAATTAAAGAAATTTTACTTAACTAAAGTTAATTTAAAAATAAATCACTGATGTGTGTATCCCACCCACGTGTATCCCACCCATACCCTAAAAAAAACGTGGCTTACTAAAAAAAATACGTGGCCTCAAGAGCTTTGACTATTCGATGCTTCCTATGGAAGATTGTATCTATAAAACACAGATCTCAAAAAAAAGGATTTCTCTTCTCTCAATCCTCAAGAAAAAACCCTACGCCTCTCTATTATGTAACCTTCCTTTGCACTCTTTTCTTTAAACTAAAGCATCACAAAAACCTGTGATCATAGATATCTCCGTCCCAACATCATTCTGTTTTCTCTCAGACAAAAACGCAGCCACCTCCAAACCAGTCAACCTTTTTAGACTTGATTATATTGATATGCACATCAAACGAACCAAGTTTGATTGCTTCCACAATACTCCTTTAATATATGAACTCAGAAAAGATTCGAAGCCTAGATGAAGTGAAGAACCAAGATTAATTCTGCTTCTAGATCTCTATAATGAGGTCTCGGGTAGGTTTATGTAGTGTGTTTTTGTTTGAGTCGAGTCTTGGTTATCGAGTCTAAATTTGATTTCTTGTTTTGAGTTGTGGTTTAGTCAAGTCTGTGGGTGTGGTGTCGTAGGCTTGAGTCGAGGGTGAGGGTGAGTCAAGGTTGAGGGTGAGGGTGATTCAATGAGTCAGTTTGTGTAATCTGTTTTGGAGTCGGTTTTTGTGTGCCGAGAGGGTTTGAGTTCGTGTGGTGTGAGAGGACCTAGTGTGGAGTCTGTGGAGTCTAGGTTGAGTGTGTTAGTTTGGGTCGATGAGAGTTGAGGGTGTGTCGGGGTTGGTTTGGCTGTTGTGATGAGTTCGTTTGGGGTTGGTTTGGCTGTTGTGATGAGAGTTGAGTATGTTAGTTTGGGTTTGTGGGTCTGATGAGACAAGGTTTGTTTTTGTTTGACCGAGAGATATTGGACTGAGAGTGTGAGTCTGTCTAGTCGATGTTGATTTGTGTTTGAGTCGAGTCTAAAACTTTTAGTCTAAAATTGTGAGTCTAAAACCTTCTATCAAAATTTGAAGAAAAATTTCATACACTGCCATCGCATAACAAAATTTCTATCGCAATATTTTCATTCCATCGCAATGCTTACTCACTCCATCGCAATATCTAACATTTTCATCGCAATACTCAAATTATTTTCCATCGCAATATTTGTCAAACCATCGCAATATAGCGGAAAAAAATTTGGCAGAGTTTCGTCTCAATGGTCCTTAAATCCGTCGGAATCACGATCGCAAAAGACTATCGCAATCACGTCGGAATAAGGGAATCTGAAAAAAAAAGTGATCGCAAAGTAGAACCCTCGGGTTATTGCGATCGATGTACAAACCACTAAATTAATAGATAAAACGTGCTAATCCGAAGAATCAACCAAGCTCTTGATACCAATTGTAGAATCGTGTTTTTCTAAGGATTAGGCATTGTTGTGGATTAACCTATTGAGATGGATGGAGAATGGAGAAACTTAGAGAGAGAAAGAAGAGAGATAAAGGAGAGAGATGAAAGAAAATGGTTGATTATGTCAAATGTAAGTGTTCAACAACCCCTCCTAACATGCTAGGAGGGGGTTTATATAGCCCACCCTACATGTGGGCTATATGGGCTATACCTTAATACATTAGATCGCGAGCCCAATACTTGTATCTATATTTGGAGTGACCGATCCTTTCTAAATATGTAAAAACGTATTTCTAACAATCTCCCCCAAAGGGAGGTCACTCCAAGTTACAATGTCCTAAATAGTCTATAGCTCGTGATCTATGCTAATAATGATGTGACCGAGACTTTCCTTGGAAAAACGTATTTCCAACAATGGGATTCATAGGCATTTGATCACGCCTTGAAATCCTCCAACTTGTTGGCAACGAATACACGCTTTCACAAAAGACTGGGCATCCTTGAATATAGTCGGCCAAAAGAAACCGCTTTGCAGTACTTTATGCCCAGTTTTCGTAGCAAAGTGACCACCACATGCATAAGAATGGCAATGAGCCAATATGTCCGTATTCTCATGGTCGGGAACACATCTCCTAACAACTTGGTCAGCACACACCTTATAGAGCTCCGGATCCTCCCAAAAATAATGCTTCAACTAAGAGAAAAAGTATTTTCTTTGTTGCTTGGACCAAAAATCCGGAAGTTTTTCAACAGCTAGGTAATTAACTATATTGGCGTACCAAGGAACCTTATAAACCTCAAATAGGCTTTCATCCGGAAAGCTTTCCTTAATCACATCCGAAGGGTTGAATGGCGGAGGGATAATTCTAGACAAATGGTCGGCAACTACGTTTTCTGACCCCTTTTTATCCCAAATTTCTAGATTAAATTTCTGTAAAAGCAAAATCCACCTAAGCAACCTTGGTTTTGTCTCTTTCTTAGTCAACAAATGTCTTAAGGCACTATGATCTAAGAATACTATCACCTTAGAATGCCCCCAAATATATGACCTAAACTTATCAAGAGCAAAAACCACGGCTAACAACTCTTTTTCAGTAGTAGCGTAATTTATTTGAGCTTCTGAAAAAGTCTTACTAGCATAAAAGATTACAACGGGTTTCTTATCGACCCGCTATCCTAGAACCGCCCTAGCGGCAAAATCACTCGCATCACACATGATCTCGAAAGGCTTCGACCAATCAGGTGATTGCAGAATAGGGGCTTCGATAAGCTTTTGCTTAAGCATATTGAATGCTTTAAGACATGATTCATTAAAGTCAAAGCGTGCATCTTTTAATAGTAAATTACAAAGAGGCTTTGATATTGAACTAAAATCTTTAATAAATCGCCTATAGAACCCGGCATGACCAAGAAAAGAACGCACACCTTTGATGGTAGTGGGAGGAGGAAGGGTTGAAATTACTTTAACTTTGGCACGATCAACCTCAAATCCTTTTTCAGACACAACATGCCCTAATACAATTCCCTCTCGAACCATGAAATGGCTCTTCTCCCAACTAAGCACCAAATTAGTTTCGGTGCATCTTTTTAACACGCTTTTAAGCTGATCAAGGCAGCTTTCAAAAGATTGACCAAAGATGGAGAAATCATCCATAAATATCTCTACAGATTCTCCAACCATGTCAGAAAAGATACTCATCATGCACCGCTGAAAGGTAGCGGATGCATTACACAGGCCAAAAGGCATTCTTCGAAATGCAAACGTCCCATATGGACACGTAAACGTAGTTTTGGCCTGGTCATCAGGATGGATGGGTATTTGATTATAACCGGAGTACCCATCCAAGAAGCAATAGAATTTCTTACCAGTAAGCTTCTCAACTATTTGATCAATGAAGGATAGTGGGAAGTGATCTTTAGATGTGGCATTATTCATCTCACGATAATCTATACAAACTCTCCACCCAGTGACTGGTCGGGTTGTGAGCTTTTCCCCATTCTCGGTTTCAACAACGGTGATTCCGGCCTTTTTAGGCACCGTTTGAGTGGGACTTACCAATTTACTATCCGAGATGGGATAGATGATACCGGCATCTAACCATTTAAGAACTTCCGCCTTGACTACCTCTTTCACATTAGGATTCAGACGCCTTTGCGCATCTCTTGCTGGCTTAATATCTAGGTCCGTAACAATTCGATGCATACATAATGAAGGGCTGGTCCCTTTCAAGTCTGCAATTGTCCATCCCAGTGCTGCTTTGTACTTGGAAAGCACTTTTAAAAGTGCTTCCTCTTGTGATTCAGAAAGATCAGAAGCAACAATGACGGGTAACGTATCATTAGGACCTAGAAAAGCATATTTGAGATTGGATGGCAAAGGTTTTAGTTCAAGAGTTGGAGGCGCCTCTAGAGACGGCTTCGTGGCCGTGTCAAAAGTAGAAGGCAATGGCTCCACTTTATAAGACCAAGGTGGTTTTTGATGATCCAAAGAACTAACCAAACACTCTTGAATCTCTAGAACTTCAGCAACATCAAAAATCTCCTCATTATCACCAGTTAGATATAATTCCAAAGGATCATCCTTAAGCATACGGGATGCATGCTTTTGGACTTCCTCATCAATCACATCTACTTGGTAACATTCATTCATCGTAGGAGAATTCATAGAATTAAACACATTCAATCTTATCTTTTTATTACCGAATGCAATATCCATGGCGCCAGTTCGACAATTAATCCTAGCATCTATCGTGGCTAAGAATGGGCGCCCAAGTATAATAGTTGGTTGAACATCTTTGTGTTGTGACTCGGTGTCCATAACAAAGAAGTCAACTGGGTAATAGAAATCATCAACTTTCACAATAACATCCTCTAAGATACCTCTAGGAATTTTAGTAGATCGATCGGCTAAGGAAATAATAGTGTCTGTCTTACGAAGAGTTCCTAAGTCATACTTATCAACCAAACTAGCAAGAAGGATGTTAATACTGGCACCAAGATCAAGGAGCGCCTACTTAATGGCAATATTTCCGACCACAACTGAAATCAACAGTGCTCCAGGATCTTTGAATTTAGGAGGAAGGGATCTAGATAAGACAACACTAACATGCTCCGTTAGGTCAATCTTTTTAGACAACGACGCCTTCAGCTTCCTCTTCTGAGTACACAAGTCCTTTAAAAACTTGGCATATGCAGGAATTTGCTTGATAGCATCAATAAGGGGGAGATTGATTTTAACTTGCTTGAAAGTCTCCCACATATCCTCAGCATGAGGACCCTTTTTAGCTAACCTTGCAGATGTCGATTTCTCCAAAGCCGTGGGGTAAGGTGTGCTGGACACACCACCCTCCCCAACTTCAGGAGATTCAGTAGCTTTAGGATTCGGTGTTGTTGGTTTAGGAAAATCATTTAACAAATCATTTACCAACTCAGAACCGGACTTAACATTATCAGAATTTTTACCTTAAACAATAATTTCGTCATCAGTAACGAAATCCTCGACATCAGGAGAATTTGGAATTCCCTTGTCATTGTTGTAGAGTTTACCGTTTTGAAGAGACGTCACCATATTCACATGCTCATTTCCATTTTTCTTGTGTGCGGGATTCATGGTGGGGTAGCTCGGTAGCCTTCCCTCATCTCTTTTGCTTAATTGATCCGCTAATTGACCAACTTGTCTCTGAAGAGCTACAATAGATTTAGTAGTGGTCTCGTGTCTTTGATTAGTGACCTCGAATTTTCTATTAATCTCTTGATTGTTGGTAGACAATGAATCCATAAGCCTATCAAACTTTCGGTCAAGGTTCAAGAGACGGTTATCATCTTGGCCTTGGACCTGATTTGGATATTGTTGTTGTGGCCTATGATTGTAAGAATTTTGTTGGAAATTAGATGAATCGCCACCCTCGTACCTTGGTTTGTAACCATAGTGTTGTTGTTGGGCATTATTAGGGCGACTGTCTTCATCTTTCCAACGGAAATTGGGGTGATTGCGCCATCCAGGATTGTAACTTTCGGAGAATGGGTCATTTCGTGGACGACCACCATAGACTCCATTTACCTCCTCATTTGGTGGCGCCCCCCAACTTTGACAATTATCGACAGAGTGACTTGGATCACCACACATTGAACACCCACTATGCGACACATTAGACACATTTGGCACACCTTTTCCTAGATTTTTCAACAAAAGATCAACTTTCTTACTTAACTCGCTAATTTCAGAATTTGTGCCACGTTGGTTAGACACAAAATTGGCGGAAGATGGGTGGTTGTTTCGATCCACTGAAGTTTGGGTCTTGGACCCTTTGCTTAGTTTTTCAAAAAACTCCCATTCTTCCTCCATAGGTCGCGAGAAAAACATACCCCCACTAGTGGCCATGACAAATTGTTGGTTGTTATAATCCAACCCATCATAGAAGACTTTGACAAGCTCCCATTTTGGAACATCGTGATGAGGGCATGTTCTTAATAACTCCTTAAGTCTACTAAATGCTTCATTAAACTGCTCGCCTGGGATTTGACGAAAGGATTTAATCTTATTTCTAATGGCAGCAGTTTTACTTATAGAATAAAATTCCTCAAGAAAAGCAGATTGCATTTCAGACCATGAGTTAATACTACCTAGCTCAAGAGATGAGAACCAGTCCTTAGCTTGATCTTTAAGAGAAAAAGGAAAAAGGCGAAGTCTTACCTCGTCCTTGGTAATGTTATTAACCTGATGTGTGTCAGCAATTGAGAAGAATTCTCGCAGATGTGCGTATGGCTCCTCACGACCTCTAAACACTGGCAAGATTGCTATGAGGTTCAACTGGATCTTGAAGTTACTTGTAACCCCTTTAACCGGATCCGAATAAACGATAGGCGAGGGATCCTCGAAGATCCCCGGCCTGTAATAAGAATCAACACCCCGTGGTGGAGATTCTTCTCCGCTACTACTTCTGCTAGCACCTCCGCCAACATCTTCGTCACCTGGCATTTCAACGAAAAGCTCTGCTAAACCTGAAAAATCAAGATTAGTAGAAAATTGTCGAAACGTCTTCCTTCTTAACCTTGCACTTTTCTCAACCTCAGGATCGTAAGCTAACGGTGATGTACGTCTCGATCTGCGTGTGCGCTTACACTAACCTACACACTTCACAAGAAACAAAACAGACAAACAAAACAAAACAAGAAAAATAAAAATCTTTTTGTATTTTTGTATTTTATTAAAGGAAAATATTAACAAAAACTTAAACAAAAAGCTCACTGAGTCCCCGGCAGTGGCGCCAAATTTTGATCGACGTCGAAGTGCCGGTCAAAAATAACCTAATTACCTTATACTAGATAGGGTAAGCGGGTATCGATCCACGAGGACTATGTGGTTTTAGTTTAAGTTTTGGGGTGATCACTGATCAATAAAAGTTTTGGTTTTAAAATCTAACAACTTAAATACTTTTGATAATAAAAATGCTGATTAAAAATTAAAATACTTATTAAACTAATAATAAAGCTATAAAAATGAAATAAAGATGTAAATAATTAAAAGAAAAATGCAATCCCTTCCAGCTCCTAATATTTATGGTTGGTCACACTTATGGATTATCGAAACTTTTCAATTCGTTTACAAAGATTATTTTGACTTAATATGAATGAATTAATGTTGGCATTTATTATGTTTATCAACGACTCGCGATAATAAATCTTATATTAATTCAACCAATAATTATGTTTTAACAATTTATTTAGGTATAATTTATATCGATTATACGACCATCTTTTTTTAACTAAATAAAATAAGTATGAATCGTTAACTAATAATAAATTGTCTAGCACAAATAATTTAACATAACATTAAGTCAATAAAAATAATTTATAAATAAATTATAAATCAATGTAAAATAAATATGATAATCCAAAAGTAATGATCAAACCATAAATAAAGTTACCGGAAAGAATTACAACAAAATTAGCCGGACATCGCGATGTACCCGACCCACTGTGTATCAACCATCATCTTAAATCCCAAAAAATTGGAATCTTTTATTTATATGTCTTGCAATATGTGGCTACAATTGATATCCAAAAAAAATGACCTCTCCAAAGTCGGCTGTGTTTCTGTGCCCACCCCAATTGATCGACAATTAATGACCTCCCACTCTCTTTAATATTCGACTCTTCTATTTGCTATATCCAACTAGTTGCATTTTTTTGCTTGTCAGAGAATTTATCAATGGTTGACTTCAATGTTTTTTTTATTATACTCCTGCGGCACAATTGATAGTCCCCCGCAATAACAATCAACTTTTTTTTCTTTATATCGACGACTCCTCCTTCTTTCTTTTGTGTCTTCGTTTTTTCTTTTTATAGTATCCACCAGTGGGTTATTGGGTATTGGGCCCAAAAATTATTATTTTTTATTTTTTTAATTTTTTTTTCTTTTATTCTTTTGGCATATAATAATTTTGGCCCAATAAAAAAAAATAACCCAACATTAATAATTGCTCGAACGAACCCGGAAAAATAAAAGATACCGAAAATATTGCGACGGGCTCAAATCTTTTTCTTCAATATTTTTCTTCATTTATCGGCGCTCACAATGTCTTTTCTCCAAAAAATTAATTAAGCGTCCATTTTTATTCCACTTCGCTCGTAACCTATATAATCACAAAACACACTCAAAGTACATATATAACGACAAATAAATATACAATTATGCTAAATTAACATGCTATGAGGTGAATGCAAAATACACCGATTAGTTTTGCGCTTACTGTAAGTCCTGTTGTCTCCATTCCTATTGTTACACAATTTTGGAAAACTGCTATCTTAGGTACTCGTCATAATCAACCTTGCATTAGGCATAGGGTAAATAATAGAAATATTTATGTGACTGAGGTACTGTTAAGCGCTAGTTTAAGGCTTAATGATGATAATGGACTTAGTATGTTGAATAACACAGAGATACATGATGACCTTGCAGCCATGGGTTATGAGGGTGGTAGGGAAAGTCTTACTTTCTTTAAAGGTTTATTTTCACCTCAATAGAAATTTCTTTTTCATGCCATTATTCACTGTTTAAGCTCAAAAAGTACATCTTTTGATCAAATCCCTGCTGCTTTGGTATCAGCTGGTATTTGTTTAGCAAATAACAGAGTTTTTAATTTTTCAAAATTAATTTTTGAAGGCATGACTAGGAATTTTGAAGGAATTGAAAAGTTTTTAATGTATCCTAGATTCATTCAAGCTTTAGTAAATGACCAAATCCCTAACCTACCAGAATTGACAAATATATGGGATGTTCCTACTTTTATAAAGAGAACTTTCTCTTTCTTAACCAAACCAGGAAGTGCCTTTACAGGAACTGTTACACCCTTATTTGCAAATATGTTAGCCCAACCAGCCAATTAAGAAGGTGAGGAACCTAAATCAGCTAGTGCTTCTCAGCAAACTCCTTCTCACTAGAGTCCCTAATCTTCTAAAGATACTCAATCTTCTTCTTATAATGTTGGAGGTCAACCACATTCTGATGAAATGATCCACACACCTGATGCTTCAATTGCTGCTAGTGGTTCACCACATGCAACAACAACACAGGTGGTGGATGTTGAAAATTTAACTGCTTTGTGCACTAGCTTGTCAAACAGGTACATGTATTGCAAAAAGAGAAGCTTGCTCAAGACAAAAGAATTGCTGATTTGGAAGCCAATTTAATCAAGCTAAGGAATAAAGTAACTCCTTGGATGAGGCAAAACAGAGTAATTCAGAGAGCTGCTCTTAAGAAGCAAAGGTTCAGGAACTTCAAGAAGAAGCAACTGAATGCAACCAAACAGGGGAAGAATGATGAAGAACAAGAACCTTCTTCTTATATTCATACAAGGATCTCTGGCAATGACATCAATTTTGAAGCTGATGATGCCATTGGAAACTTTGAAGATGTTGATGGCATAGAGACTAATGTGGTAAAGAAAGTTTGGAGCCTACAAATATGGAGCTTCAACATGAGGAACCACAATCTGCTCATGAGGAACCACAAGATGAAGAAATGTTGGTAACTCAACCACAACCTCAATCACCACAACTACAATGGAGTAGTTTTTATGAGAAGCTAGAGGAAATCACTATCAAATTTCCTGTTCTTCAACTCCACCTCAAAGACAATTTTGGTTTCACAAGAAACAGTCTTTCCAAGTACTGTCAAGATCAAGAATGAGTGTTGAATCAGACAAAACTAAGGAGTTATAAATTGAGAAGACAACTTCAAAAGAAGAAAAAGTATCTGGAGATACTTTGGTGATTCAAGAAACAAGTGTGTCTTTTACTGGTGAAGTAAATACTGTTGATGAGCCAATTACAACTAGGCCAACTGCAAGTACCGCTGATGAAAAACCTTCACTACCTTCTTCTGCAGAAAGTCAAACTCCATCTTTTGGAGAAGATGAGACTTTAGCACAAGTACTACTTGATCTTAGGGAAAAGAGCTCAGCTGAAAAAGCAAGACAAGCAGAAGCAGAAATGAAGACATGACAAGAAATTCTTGCTAAGAAAGAGAAAGATAAAGGTAAGAAAATTCAAGCTTCACAGCCCACTAAAGGTATTATCATTTAACAGCATTCAAATGAAGATGTAGAAAGAAGATCTTCAAGGCTATTGAAGAAACTACCAAAGATAAATCCAAAGGATAAGGGGAAAAAGGTACTACAATCTGAATCTGGAGAAGAAAGTGATTCAGATGATGACATAAGCGAAGTCATGAACAGATTTCATCAACTAGAGCATGATGAAGAAGTAGCTTTCAGATTGCAAGCACAAATGCGTGAAGAAGAGCTATAAGAAGAACTTACAGCAAAGCAACAATTGGTTGAAGCTCAAAGAGTGCAGCAAGAATGGAACATAGCAGAATATGATAGGATTCAGGATGAACTTAAGGCAAGTGAGCTTCTTGTAGAATCATTGCTAGCTGAAGAAAGGGATGCTTATGATGAAGAGGAAAAAGACAAGTTGATTGATGATTTGGTGGGGGAGCAACAAAGATTATTTGCAGAAAAGAGAATAAGAGAAAGGGTTAAGCCTCCAACCACTATGCAAATCACAAATCAGATGATGTCATATCTCAAGAAAGTTAAGTGTTTTACCCATGCTCGATTGGTCAGAAAAACTTTTGATGAAGTAAAGGCTTTGTATGAACAACACAAGAGGACCAAGTTGAATTTTGTTGAGATTGGATCTGAAAAGGACAAGAAATATATTGAAGATGTAAAGAAGCATCTCCAACAACAAAAACAATTTGGAAGTACCCCAAGACTTGAAACAAGTACTGCTGGACAAAAAGAAGCATCTCCACCAATCAAGACTACATATGTTAGAAATAAGAAAAGGGTGACAAAAGTTTCATAAAGAAGCAGAGATTAATCAAGAAATGGATGAGGGAAAACTACTCATGGTGTTGACAAAGAGACTGGAAATGTACAAACAGTACATACACAGTCAACAATACTTGAGGAAATGGTACATACTGATTTGGAGGAGGGATCAATAGAGTTTGAAGGAACCTCTAAAGGTATTAAAAGGAAAAGATCAACCAAGAAAAATCTAGAAGCTAAGAAAAAAGTAAAGTCTACAAATCAAGATAGTGATGATGATGAAAGCTGCAGAAAGCACTTAAAGATAGTGAACTTTGAAGATCAATGTATTGACACAGAAATCTTTGGAAAGAAATCAGATATCATAAGATGGACAAGTGCTATGAAACAAGGATTAGAGATTCATGGAATCACTAGATCAGATGAAACATTTAGGATGTTCAGATTACTAGAAGATATTCTACATATCCTTGACAGACAAGACATACAAGACCTTAACAGATTTGTTGAAGGTGGAAATGAAGGTCAAGCAGAAGTCACACTATTGAGAAATGAATTAAAGTTTATGTATGAACCATACAACAGTGATCAAAGAATATTAAAGGACTTAGAGAATCAGGTTCCTACTTACTGGAGATACTATAGATCATGTGGAATACATACTTTGGATATAGATGATATAACCTACTACATGATTCAAGAGAAGAGATACCCTTTTGGAAGAAGATTGTTGGAAAGGATGTTAGAGCAACAATTGGAAGTTTCAGATGAGTCTGCTAGTGCTTTGGAGTTGATCAGAATGGTTAAACAGCAAATCAAGGATTTGGAGCAAGAAGAAGAAGCTGAGAAAGAGCCTTAAGTGTTTGACTTTCAGTCACACTTCACAAATGGTTCTCAGTTCACCATGTCTAACACACATAAGAACTGGCTAGTCCATAAGTAAACGGTTTGTGGTAAAGACTTCTCAAATCCGTTGATATCCGGTAGTTTTCTAAAAACTATATGGTTCTAACTCACCATGTTTCGAGACAAAGAGTTGGCTAGTCCTAGACAAACGGTACTAGGTAAATACATTATCAAATCCGTTGATGGTTGATAGTTTACCAAAAATTATAAGGGTATCCGTAAACCTTATTCTTTATGAATAAATTATTGGCTATTCCAGAGTGTACGGCTAACTGGTAAAGAATAAATCAAATCCGTTGATAGCTGATGATTCGCTAAAAATCATGATGCCAATACAAATTGGTTTTTGTTGTTAACTGTTTTGTTTCAGGAATGAAGATGCAAGCACATTAGTTTCAGAGATAGATTGAAGAAAGAATACTCAAAAGGCTTTGTCTCATCAAATCAAGAAAAGAATTTCATGATCCATAGTTCACAAATTTAACTAAAGAAGACAAATACTGTTGCTGTAGAACAAAATCAATGTTCACAAGACACAAGAAGATGATATTCATGAGATTTGAAGATTATATTATCAGAAGAAGATATGCATAAAAGTGTTTGGCTACATTCAGTTGGATACAAATACAAGATTACCAAGCTCAATCCAAGTTTGAAGAGAAGACTGGAGACATGTATTTTAATACATTAAGTACAAAGAGGAACAAGAAGAAAACAAGTTGTCATTCTTGTTTAGGGGATGATTGTTAGGAATTATTTGTAATGTGTCAAGTACCGTTAGTGTAAGTGTAAGTACTGTTAGTGTTGGCGAATACCGTTAGTGTTAACGTGGTACATAGCAAGTACTGTTAGTGTAAGTACAAGTACTGCTATATTGATTAAGACGAATATATCTTTGTAAAAGATATTCATAGTTATAGTTAGAGTATATCTTATGTGATATACTTAATAGTTTAGAATATTGATAAGATATCGTGTGTGATATACTTATCTTTATATAATATTCTGAAGGTTATAGGATTCCTTACTCTATAAAAGGAACATAGGTATGATGAGTCTATTGTACCTCATTCAAGTCGATTAATAAGAGAATCGAATAGTTAAAAATATTTATGTTCTTCTTTGCTTTATAAGTTAGATTCCGCATAACTTATTTGGTTGAGTAAGAGTTCTCAAAGTGTTGTAGTTTGATTACAAACTATTATACTAATTCTTAGTAGAATATAAATCCATTCAAAGGGATCAACACACCCATAGGTCCCTAAAGACCTTGACTCAGGAAGTGGTTAAGTGATGTTCCGCGGTACTAAAGTCTTTTCAATACTGAAGCTTCAGCTTGAATACCCTTCAAGGGTTAACTGAACCTTCCGTGGCGACTAAACGCTAGAGCTGAACATGTATACTTGTAACAGGTTTGATCTATTCAAATGAAAATTAATACTGTATTGATGACCACATTTATTTTGTCATGTAATCACTGTTTATGGTATTACTAGCTTAAAGACCCGTCTAACACCGGGACTACTTTAAAGAGTGATTTTCGTAAAATAAAATGAAAGGATGTTTATATTTAAAAACATGAAACGTGTTCTCGTAATAGATGAGATCAATAAAAGAAAGAACATGTAGCATTCGTGGCCATATTAAAGTTTGTGACAATAAAAAAAAGCCTTCAATCCGCTATGGTCTTCACGTATGACGTATGTTAGTCCCAATTTGATTGAAAAGAAACTGTCCATGTCGTTAACACCTGAAAGTTTAAAATTAAAATGATTACAAATGGATACGTGAACTTTAAATAAGACTTAAAATTTATGTAAAAAATAGATTACGTACCATTATAAACTTTGTCAAAGACCATGTAAGACTTCCTTGTATACAACATTTGTAGTTGTTTTACATACATTTCCGTCTGTGTCACATACAACAACCTTCAACCCTTTCTTGCTTTTTACTCGAGAGACAGCTACATATAGTTGACCGTGAGTAAAAAATGGACGTGGTAAGTAGAGACCGACTTTAAAAAGTGATTGTCCTTGATGTTTATTAATGGTCATTACAAATGGGAGTGAAATAGGGAACTATTTTCTGACAATTTTTAGCGGTAAACGCTTGTCAGATGGAGTTATTCTTAACCTGGGAAGGATAACTACCTTTCCGAAATGTGTTCCATTGATAATCCTGGCACTAATACCAGTTCTCGTTAGATTAAGCACCTGCAACCTTGTTCCATTACACAATCCGTTTGGTTGATCGATATTTCTCAAAAGCCTTATAGGCACACCCACCTTTAATGCTAACCTGTGATTCGGGACACCTGAGAACTTCAATCCATTTATAAACTCAGATGAGAAAACAGATTCATTGACGGAAGCACCACGATCAGCTTTGTCTATGCTGTCGCAACTCAAACAGACAGTCTCTTCGCCAGGAAATCTTTCCAATAACTTCTCATTTATAGAGTCAACAATTTCATTAGTTGGCGCCATAATTGCCTTTTCTTGGAAGTAGGAAGCATCATTTATGTTGTCAAGAAGATTCGGGTACGTGAAATCCACAATAGACGTAACTGGATCGTCAGTCGCGTCTATCAGAATATCTTTAGGCACATCTATTTCAACCTTTCCGTCATTATCTTCCCCAAGTTCACCGTCTCCTAACTTTAGTATCCATTCGGCAAAATCTCATATCTCGTCAACATCCTATGGTCTTGAACCAACCGTAAATCTCATATTCGCTGTCAACTTAAGCACTCTACAATTATCCCACAAGTAGGACTGCTTTAGTGAGGCACTTACAATGTCTTGACGCGAGCCTTTTGGAACAATGGGAAGAACCTGCCTAAAATCTCCTCCAAAAACAACTGTCATGCCTCCAAATGGCTCTTGATTCATTTCATGCCTGTTTGTCCTCAGTACGTCCTTTAACGTGCGATCGAGAGCCTCAAAACAAAGTTTGTTAGCCATCGGAGCCTCGTCCCAAATAATAAGCTTACAAATCTTTAGCAACTGGCCAAGATCACTTTGAGGACATATGGAGCAGGTAGACGTTTCATCTACAATTACCAGAATACGAAACCGGGAATGTGCAGTCCTACCTCCAAGCATCAACAAAGACGCAATACCCCAAGATGCAACGTTTAACACGATGTCTCCTCGTCTCCTAATACCAGCGGCTAGTGTCTTCCATAGGAAAGTCTTTCATGTACCTCCATATCCGTAAACAAAATACACTCCTCCGCTCACCTCCTCAACAGAACCCATGATAGTGTCATAAACGCCTTTTTGTTCTACGGTTAAAGAAGCGTACAGGCGTTCATACTCGTTCTGCATCTCAACGGGATCATAATCAGTCTCATCATATATAAGACGATTTTCAAATGCAGTCATGTATCTGTCGTCTGGATAAGGCATCTCAGGCTAACTACGTAGGGAATAACCTCTGGATCGCATAAGTTCTTCTATATAAAACAAACATACATTCTTCTTTTCTTCATCGCCGACAATCAAATCTGCAAAATAATAAAGTTTATCAAACAAAAATAAGCATATGGGAATCATTGCTTCAAATTTTAAATTACATGTTGTGTACTAAATACAGGAACATAAAGGTTTACATGGATCGTTCAAAAGCTCTCTCTTCTTGCGTTGCACATCCTTTGCCATCAAGTGCCATGTTTCTAACCAAACTTCCAAAGGTTTGGTGAGTTCCTTTAGCGTCAGCAATGTAACAAACAACTAACGGATTTGATCAGGAGGTGCCCAATGTCCAGCATCTTTAATACTCTCGACATACTCCTTGTCGTCCTCAAAAAGTCCAGCCGCATAGCAAGCTTCTTTGTATGTAGGATAAACAATCTTGTTAACTGTTTTTATCCCGTCATGGTCTATACAACCTTTCACACTATTTAACAGCATCCTACAATAGTAGGCGTCTCTCGTAGATATAGGCACATTATGAATTCTATCAATCGCTCTTCCTTTCTTCCTAAAGGTCCATATTCTTTTAGATGTGTTCCATACAAATTTTGTTGGAAACTCAGCATACGTAAGCTCTCGTGCAACCGGATAGAGTTCATTCATTTTTAACCAACCTTCAAACATACTATGTCCAACAGTAGGCTTGTGAATGACCGTTTCAAGGTCTGAGTTCTCGTCGTAGACTATTTACTGGTCCCCTGGTAAGTGAAACGACAACCGCTCAACAGCAGGTGTTCGGTAATGAACCTCAAAACCAATATTCTCCACGCCGCCTCACACGCGGATAGATATCTACAATCTAAGTAAGCCTTGATTTCGTCTAAAGGTTTTTCAACTTGTTCACCGTCTTTCGTTGTACCCGGTTTATACAACTATGCCGAGACCCTATCTAGTCCTTTGTTAATGTACTTAAACAAATACTTTATAGATCCGGTCTGATTGCACCACTATACATTAATGTGACACTGATATCGATTTAGAAGAGTGGCATTATACGGCATAACATAACCATTATGGAGCTGAACTCCTTTAGCAACTTCCACATACCTACCGTTATCACGTCTTTTATATACAGGGTACCCATCAGTGTCAACGGAGCTGCGTTCACGGAACTTAAATGGGAAAAGTTCGCCACATTTACCGTCGACCATACAAACCTGTTTAGGCTCGTCCGCACCGCAAGGACCGTGCATCATAAAATCAGAAACCAATTTGTATAATTCTGGATCTTCGTTTTTATCCGGTATCTCCGCGGAAATGTATTTGTCAATTTGCTCAGCATTTGGCACCTTGTCGTCCCTATGCAAGAACAAACACAGATGCGTGTGAGGGAGACCTCTCTTTTGGAATTATACCGTGTACACAACTGTTAAAAGAAGAACAATACTCGTATTTTAATACAAATTACGCTAATAACCAAAGAAATGTTTCGTTATTAATAAATAGATTTAAGCTGATAGTTTGTTGTATTTACCTGCTTGGGTACGCCCAAACAATCGCATATCTTTCACGTCCTTCACCAGAAGGTCAAGTTTTTGTTTGAAAACTCTTGTTAGCATGTCCGGTCTGTCGGAAGATGTAAGGTTATTATCATGCATGAATCGTGCAACCTCTGGCCAGTTTGGATTACATGTTATGGTTATGAACAAATCCGGGCATCCGTACCATCTACATAATGCCATGGCGTCCATATAGTTCTGCTTCATGAACCTTAGACCACCGGTAAACGTAGAAGGCAAGGCTATCGGTTTCCCAAGAACTGTCGGTTCGGTATTCCCAGATGCAATGCTTTTACGGATGTTCGAGTATGTATCACACCTTAGTTTAGACTGATTAGACCGGTGGAAATACAAACGTTCAGTCTCCACCATTGTATAGCCATCCACAAGAAACTTCTGAAACAAACGACCCCCACGAACAAATAAATTTTCTTGATTCGGTATGTCTTGTATTTGAAAAGCAAACCACTCACGCATACTAACATATTTTCGTTTTTCCTCTTCGTCTTTGTTCTCCTCTTCAGTCGGGTCTGGTATTCTTTGGACAAACTTTTTCATGAGGCATTTCAAGATAATGACCATCTTGTCCATGCGACATCAACAAAGGGTACTGCAAAGGAAGATACATCGGATGGAAAATGTTGATACGTTGGAAACCTTCTTTATGTTTTTCGATGACAATATCTCTTTGATTTACGCAAGCATCAAAGTCACCTACAATCAGTCCATCGACCTCGTTGGCAGTTGGTAGATTTTAGTTCCGTCCATCTTTACCACGTTTGGCTACGAACTTTATTTTAATATTTTGCTCGGTGTCTTGATTGTAACTGTCACGCGCCCTTTTAAATGTTTTAACCAAATTACTCGAGGTGTCCAAAACATCTTTAACTTCACGAATTATGTTTCTGTCAATAGGATGCTTAGCGTTAGCAGGAGCGGACAATGTGTTAGAGCCGCTGCAATTTATACATAACATGTCAATAATATAAACTCTGTGGCAACTTTAGATTAAAACAATATGAAGAACTTGCAAACAGTGAAACGAATAAATTACCTTAACACGTTTACTCTGTTATCTACCTCGTTCTCAGTATCATAGATACATAGTTGTGCGAACTTGGGCGTCTCACCATTCTCGGGAAGCAAGCTCCAAATTTTATGATTTGTTTGTCCGTGCAAGCGAAACACATAAGGTCCTCGTCCGTTCTTATTTATTGAATCGTCAATCTTCCCTCCCATGGAAGTAAAAGCAAACATACTGTTGTATGATCTGATGTTGTTTTTAAAATTTTGACTCTTTGCATCATTGTTATTAAACAAATCAACCAACTTTTTTGGAGCCGGCGGGGGTTGTTTAATAAAAACTTTTCCCTTTTGACAACATATACTATAAGGTTTGTTGTTTGGATTATAGTTACCTATGCTTGCTTCTTTCTCCCATACCAAAGCATGACATTCTGTGCACTCATATATAGGGTCGCCATGGCCGTAGTATTTTGGGCATGAACACAAATAATAAGCAAAATGTGAATAACAAAAAGTATTTTCAGTGTGACATTAAGTAGTAACGCTATGTTAATACCTTTAGATATTCCAACGTATTTATCATAGACTTTTTTGACATTTTCATCGTCACCACCAAGATTAAATCGTACCGGAGTTTGAGGTATTCGCGACATCCGCTTATTTTTTGTTGGCAACCTTGATGATTCACCGACTTCGTATGTTGAGTTATTTGCTGATAGAGATTGCATGTTTTTTGTAACACCGGAATTAGAGTTACTTCTAACTGGTTGCCTAACACTTTGAGCGACATGTGTTTAAAAAATAACTGAAAGTTATTGTAAAACCCGCATGCTTTTACCATGAATAGTGCCCTTAAGATCGTACGTCCTAGATTAAAACTTACCTCATTTGGTATTGATCACATTCATGTGCTAATAATCAAGCAAGTGCATACGTGTATGACATGACAAGTATCGATTACGTACGAACTCATGATAAACAGTTAATAAATATGTCACGTGAACATAATTAAATCATGATCACCATTTAAAATACGAACTAGAATAATTACGTAAATACTTATAATATAATTACGATCGTTAAGTTTACGATAAACGACACGATAGAATAAACAGAAACACTTTAAACACGAGCACGTTTAACCACGAACGAACACGAAACATCGGGACACGAGAAAGGTACGGGTACCCCATGTGGGGCCCCCATACCCACGGCACAACCACAAGAAATGGGCTAAGCCCATGGACTTTTACAAGTAAAGGGGGGTTATGTAACTTTTCATTTCATTTCACTTTTACAAGAAAATAAACAAAAACCCTAAAAAGAGTTTTTCTCCTCCTCCTTTTCTCCTCTTTGTGCCGCCACCTTAACATCACCATAGGAGGGTGATTGGTTGATTTTGATCTCAAAAACTATTGTTATAATCAGTGTTTGTTCATCCTTTTTCCAAGCTACATAGTGGTATACCTTTCTAACCCTTCTTTTTAATTCTTTTGAATTCTTTTAATCTTTGATTATTTTCATGAACATGTTATTAATTTTTTTATTTAAACATGATAATTAATCATTGATCTAACATGTTTTGGTATTAATTAAAATCAAAGAATGATTTAAAAGGGGTGTTTGTTTTGGCCGCCTAGCAAACAAACCCGAGGGGGGTTTGGTTTGCTATTGCCGCCACCACCAAGACCATTTTTGGTCTTGGTTGGCTCATGTGGGACCCACGGAAGCAAGGAGGCACACGTGCCCCGAGTTTGGCTCGGGGTACGGTGTCGAATTCATGCCCGATTCATGGTTCGTTGGTTAAATCATGATTCATGCTACATGTTAATTTTTATGAATTATGAACTTAGGATATAATTAATTAATAACATGAAATATTAATTAAATCATGACTTAGGTTATTTTATTATTAGTTTAACATGACATTAATTTAACCTAAGTATTTTATGTTATAAGTTATAATTAATTAATTATTTAAAACATGCCTATAATTAATTAATTTAGACATGACTTAGGTTATGTTATTAATACATAATAATACACATTTTAACCTAAGTATTTTATTCCATTTTAATTAATACATGTTATACCTTAATTAAAATGCTTAACCTATAGTTTAATTAAAATACATGAAATAATAATTAAACTATACACTATATCATATGACTTAAGAAATAAGCTTATAACACTTAGACTTATATGTTAGCTTATGTAACCAGCTTAATTCTAATTATGGAAACTTCTATTTATAGAAACTTAATTAAATAAGGCAACTAATCTAATTATGGAAACCTTCTATATATGGAAATCTATCTATTTCAGGCAGCTAATCTAATTATGGAAACCTTCTATATATGGAAACTTATTTAATTAAGGCAGCTGATCTATTTTTGGAAACTTTCTATTTTTAGAAACTAATCTATTTTAAGCAGTAAATTCTATTTTTGGAAACTTTCTATTTTTGGAAACTTTTTATTTTTGGAAACTTTCTATTTTTGGAAACTTTCTATTTTTGGAAACTTTCTATTTTTGGAAACTTTCTATTTTTGGAAACTTTCTATTTTTGGTAACTTTCTATTTTTGGAAACTTTCTATTTTTGGAAACCTGCTATTTTTGGAAAGTTACTTATTATTACACAGTAAGTATATTAATACACGAAACACCAGTAATACTTAATCAGATAAATCAGAATACAAGATAAACACCGTTTAAGGCTTTAAACAGTGAACCATGACCTAAAACATACCAAATCAGCTAAAATGAGACATAAAACTCAGTACGTAATCAGTGAATCGATACTTATACACGTGTGTATTCATGTAGCGTTAGTGATCCAGAAGTAGGATTCTTTCTTCCGTTCATTCACTGGACTTGAGGTACGGATTCCCGTCCTTTCAGTATGGACATTCTTTCCTTATTAGGATTTCCCCGTATGCAGCCAACTGTTTTTCCCCAGCATTTGTTTTATTGTTTTGAACTGCTTATGTTAATTTAGCATAATCTATAGCCATATACAAGCATGACCAGTTTCACCTAGTTATGGAGGTACCATAACCATAGCATTGGAGGCACCGATGTTATGACTTCCCCACGGCGGAGTGATTGCTCGTGGTGTCCCTTTTCAGTTTTGGCCATATTATTATATCAGGTGGGGCGTATGGGTGCATCCTAGTTACATGTTTTATTCAGTTTATCATGGTGAATGTGGTGTGTGCCTTGCACCCTTCACAAGGAGTTGATCCCTCCTACCCAAACCAGTATATTGATTAGAGGCATCCCCTCTAATCAGCATGATGAGGTCACCCCTCCAAGTATTCATGCACGTGACCTTTTCATGACCTATATGGGCTATGGTATATATATGTTAAAATAGTTTTCACAAGATAAACATAAGGCTTTTCAAACTATAAAACCAGTTTTCCTAATACTTAACCAGTTTACTCAGAACTTAGTCTTCCGCTGTTATATGTTACATGCTTATCCTATTTCATGCTTTATTGTACATCCGTGCACTGAGCGTCTTGCTCAGCCGTTTTCCTTTTCATGTTCCCAAAACGGCAGGTACTCAGGGACGCTCGTAGATCTCAAACGTAGGTGCATATGGACTGGAAGCTTTACTGTCTTTCTTTACTTTATGCATTTCCTTTACTTTAATACAGTTGCTATGGACATTGTTTCGTCCTTTCCTTTTACAGTATTTATGTTTGTGTGTGATGAGCTTTACTTTGGGGTACCGATGTTTGATTCCGGTATTTCCCTTTATGGTTGAATAATGCTTAGACATTTATCCTTGTATGCTTTGATGACACGCCATGATTATGCGTAATATTCCATTTCCAAAATGGGGTGTTACAATTATGGTATCAGAGACCAAGGTTTCGACTTGTAGGCTCTCAAATATGACCTGTGATTAGTGGGTAGTCACTACGGTCTTCCTAGAACTGACAGTTGTTTTCATGCATTCATCATTTTTAAGCATACATATACATGTCATTGTTACAGGGTTTTTGACTAAGTAATGGTTGCTACAGGACTGGCCCTATTTAGTCGCATGTGTTTTATCGAAACTTTTAGATTTGGGACCAACCCATAGGCGTCCCCTCGATATGTCTTTATTTTGAGTGAACTGACTGGAGGCGTTCACTCTCGAGCATCAAAAGTTTTCATAAAACTGCATCATGCATTCATACAAAGATTTTCTTGCATAAAATTTTTCTCGTGAAATTTTGGCATAAAATTTTTTTTATATATATTTTATGTTTGAACTGTTAATCATATGTTTTATGTTATACTGTCAGATGGTTCTCACACGCGAGCAAGAGCAGCTCAATGCTGCAATTCAGGCTGCCATGCAAGCCTTACTTCCTCAACTGAGGAATGACATTCGTGCTGAAGTCCAAGCTGCCAACAATCAGCAGCAGCAGAATCAGGCACCTCCTCCTCCTCCTCCCCCAGTGACACTAGCGGTATGGTTGGAAAGATTTAACAAGCTCCGTCCTAGAGCTTTCGAAAAGACTTATAGCCCCAGCGATGCTGAAAGCTGGCTGACTCACATTGAGAAAATCTTCAATGCTATGGGATGTGACCCCGCCTTCAAGGCAAGATTGGCATGCTACCGGTTTGAAGGCGATGTACTCAACTGGTGGCTAGCTTTGACGCAGTCAGAAGGAGGTGATGAATGGGTCGCTGGTTTGACATGGGCCCAATTCAAGGAAAGAGTGATGGAGCAGTTCTTTCCTAAGGCAGAGCAGGACAAACTCAAGCGAGAATACCATGGGATACGTCAGAGAGCGGGCGAGAATAGCAACGAATTCATGCAGCGCTTTCTTCGCTTGGCTGGTTTTCTGGGAGCAGCAGCTGGTACTCCTGAGGAGCAGGCACACCATTTTAGGTGGGCACTTCGCACCTCGGTCGCGAACAATCTGGTATGTGCTACGTTCAATACAGTAGCACAAGTGGCCGACGCAGCAAGGAAGCTTGAGATGTTGTAGGAACGTGATGAGTTCGGGGAAGCTGAAAGACCCGACAAGAGGTAAAACATTTCGTGTTCTAGCGTTAACCAGATCGCATCCTATCATTTTATGTTCTATAATCATCTCTTAAACTGTATCTTCCAGGCAGAAAACTGGGGACCGGTCTCAGCCGGCTACTCAGCAGCAGCCTAATCAGCCCAAAGGAAATGGTCACTCTAACGACCGTTCTGTTGTGGAAAGGCGCAACGGTAATGATAATTACCGTAACAATGCGGGACACTCCAACAACAGCAGGTCCTACTATTTACGCGTCTTATTATGATTTCATGTTATATCTCTCATGCTGACACTATATTAACCTCTACCAGGAACCACGGTAACGGGAAGGACCAGAACCACAGGGGTTCTCAGCCTAACCGTTCAGCTAACACTGGTAAACATCTTATGACGCTTACGTCCTATACTCGTGCATATACTTTATTCTTAACACGTTTTGTCATCAGCAGGCCCTCAGCAAGCAAGGACTCCTGCTGGAGGATTCACTCATCCTCTTTGCAGTACTTGCCATCGCAGACACCCTGGCCCATGTCGTCGTGATTCCGACGCGTGCTACAAGTGCGGCCTCCCTGGCCATCGTATGAGAGATTGCCGTAAGGGTGAAATGGATGGTACTTCGGGTCATGCTGATACTAAACCGCCTCCTACCACTGGTCGTGTCTACACGACATCGCGCGATCAGGCAAACAAATCTACAGGTACCATTACTGGAATTTTGTATATGTACGGCCAAGCTGCATGTGTTCTTTTCGACACGGGTGCCACTCATTCAGTTATTTCCACTACTTATGCTAAGAACATCAGGACACTTCCCTTGCCATTAGAAAATAAGCTTACCATTTCCACGCCTCTGAGGGACTCTGTATTAATAACTCATGTATACAAGAGTCTTCCTCTAGAGTTTGACGATAAAGTTCGTGCAGTAGATGCACTTCCCCTAGACATGATTGAATTCGATATGATTCTCGGCATGGACTGGCTATCCAAGCACCATGCTACCATAGACTGCCACTCATATCGGGTGATCTTCGGCGACATTAATGCACCAGAGTACATTCATAACGGGTTCATACCCGGGCGGTCTGTACAAGTCATATCTACCTTGCAAGCACGTGCATTACTGTCACATGGCTGCGAAGGTTATCTAGCTACGGTTCATGACATGGATGCTGAATCCCCATCGATTCAGGATCAACCAGTAGTTTCGGAATTTCAAGACGTCTTCCCAGATGAACTTCCAGGCATACCACCTGCAAGAGAAGTGGAGTTCAACATCGACCTTGTTCTAGGAGCCGAGCCAATCTCGAAGGCTCCGTATCGTATGGCTCCCACAGAGCTAAAAGAACTGAAGGACCAACTGCAGGAACTTCTTGAACGAGGGTTCATTAGACCAAGCGCATCTCCATGGGGCGCACCGGTCTTGTTCGTTAAGAAGAAGGACGGCAGCATGCGACTTTGCATTGACTACCGTGAACTTAATAAGATTACCATCCGCAATAGATATCCACTGCCACGTATAGACGACCTGTTTGACCAACTTCAAGGAGCCAAACACTTCTCAAAGATCGATCTAAGGTCAGGCTACCATCAGCTAAGGGTTAAAGAGCAGGATATTGCCAAGACTGCTTTTCGTACCCGCTATGGCCATTATGAGTTTGTGGTCATGCCATTCGGCCTGACTAACGCTCCAGCAGTATTCATGGATCCGATGAACAGAATCTTTCATGAATTCCTTGATAAATTTGTCATTGTATTCATCGATGACATCTTGATCTTCTCAAAGTCCACGGAGGAACACGAAGATCATCTCCGTACTGTACTACAGATTCTTCGTCAGAAGCAGCTGTATGTGAAATTCTCCAAGTGTGAGTTCTGGTTAAACAAGGTGGCATTCTTAGGTCACATTGTATCAGCAGAAGGGATCACTATGGACCCAGCGAAGGTTGAGGCTATCACTAAATGGCCAAGACCAACATCAGCGACAGAAGTCCGCAGTTTCTTAGGCTTAGCTGGATATTATCGAAGATTCGTGGAGAACTTTTCCCGCTTGGCATTACCTCTCACCAAACTGATGCGAAAAGGAGAGAAATTCGTCTGGACGGAAGATCGAGAGAAGAGCTTCGAAGACCTAAAGCAGAAGTTAGTATCTGCACCTATTCTTACTCTCCCATCTGGTACAGGTGGATTTCAGATCTATAGCGATGCATCGGGGAAGGGACTGGGCTGTGTTCTCATGCAACATGGGAAAGTGATCGCGTATGCTTCACGACAGCTTAAGCCCTATGAAGAAAACTACCCTACGCATGACCTGGAACTTGCTGCAGTGGTGTTCGCATTGAAGATATGGAGGCATTACTTATACGGAGAATCATGCGACATTTTCACGGATCACAAGAGCTTGAAGTATATCTTCACACAGCGAGAATTGAACATGAGACAAAGGAGATGGTTGGAACTGTTGAAGGATTATGATATTAACCTACAGTATCATCCCGAGAAGGCTAATGTAGTAGCAGATGCACTCAGCAGAAAGTCCGGAATGATAAATGGCATTGAGATCGAGGAACAAAACATAAGAGACTTGGAGCGAATAGACATCGAAATCATGGTACGTGGGCAGCACGGATACTGGGCGAATCTTAGAGTAGAACCTGAGTTACTGACTAGGATTAAGGAAGCGCAGAAGGATGATGGAGAGATTTGGGCGATAATTCAGAATTTGGAGAAGCAGACAGAATTCCGAATGGACGCAGACGGTATCGTTTGGCAGGGCACGAGACTTTGTGTTCCTGACAATCCAGAACTCCGGGAAGCATTGTTAGCTGAAGCTCACAGCTCCCCATTTTCTATACATCCTGGGTCGACAAAAATGTACCATGACATCAGACAGCACTTTTGGTGGAGTGGTATGAAACAGGATGTAGCCACGTATGTCTCCAAATGTCTTACCTGCCAGCAGGTTAAGATTGAACATCAGCGATCGGGCGGTCTCCTTCAACCGTTGGATATTCCAGAGTGGAAGTGGGACAAAATCACCATGGATTTTGTTACCGGTCTTCCGCCTACCAAGAAGAAGCACGATGCTATTTGGGTCATTGTTGATCGACTCACCAAATCAGCTCATTTCTTACCGATACGCAAGGAAGATCCGGTAAGTAAACTCGCAGATACTTACAGAAGGGAGATCATGAGACTCCACGGCACTCCCTCCAGCATCGTCTCAGACAGAGATCCTCGTTTCACGTCGCGATTCTGGAAAGGTCTGCAAAAAGCTTGGGGTACACAACTTAAGCTGAGTACGGCCTTTCATCCTCAAACGGACGGACAGTCGGAGCGAACAATTCAGACATTGGAAGATATGTTAAGGTCGTGTGCGTTGGAATGGACAGGTGATTGGGACGATTACATCTGTTTAGTCGAGTTTGCATACAACAACAGCTGGCACGCAAGTATCAAATGTGCTCCTTTCGAGATGTTGTATGGCAGAAAGTGTCGCGCTCCAACTTGCTGGGATCAAGTGGGAGAGCGAACACTCGAAGGACCAGAGATTATAGAAATGACCAATGAGAAGATTGAGGTAGCTAAACAGAAATTGCAAGAAGCACGGTCACGTCAGAAGAGTTACGCCGATAAGCATCGTAGGGACATACATTTTAATGTGGGAGATCACGTCTTCCTCAAGGTTTCGCCGGCACGTGGTGTTAAACGCTTCGGGATCAAAGGGAAACTCAGTCCTCGGTTCATCGGACCATTTGATATCGTTGAACGAATCGGCGAAGTATCTTACCGATTGGCGTTACCTCCTCAGCTTTCGCACGTGCATAACGTGTTCCATGTGTCCTTACTCAGAGGGTACAATTATCATCCCCTTCACATGGTTCAGTATCCACTGGAACAGATACGTGAAGATCTCACTTTTATAGAAGAACCCGAACGAGTACTCGACAGGCAAGAACGAGTCATGAGAAGGAAGACGATTCCATTCGTCAAAATCCTTTGGAGGGACCATACCGAGCGGGAAGCCACTTGGGAAACAGAGGAGTCTATCCGGGCTTCTTACCCTCACTTCATATTTTGAGTTCGGGTATGTCACTTCTTTTCAGCTTACTTTATCTATAATTCGGGGACGAATTATTCTTTTTAGGGGGGAAGAATTGTAAAACCCGCATGCTTTTACCATGAATAGTGCCCTTAAGATTGTACGTCCTAGATTAAAACTTACCTCATTTGGTATTGATCACATTCATGTGCTAATAATCAAGCAAGTGCATACGTGTATGACATGACAAGTATCGATTACGTACGAACTCATGATAAACAGTTAATAAATATGTCACGTGAACATAATTAAATCATGATCACCATTTAAAATACGAACTAGAATAATTACGTAAATACTTATAATATAATTACGAGCGTTAAGTTTACGATAAACGACACGATAGAATAAACAGAAACACTTTAAACACGAGCACGTTTAACCACGAACGAACACGAAACATCAGGACACGAGAAAGGTACGGGTACCCCATGTGGGGCCCCCATACCCACGGCACAACCACAAGAAATAGGCTAAGCCCATGGACTTTTACAAGTAAAGGGGGGTTATGTAACTTTTCATTTCATTTCACTTTTACAAGAAAATAAACAAAAACCCTAAAAAGAGTTTTTCTCCTCCTCCTTTTCTCCTCTTTGTGCCGCCACCTTAACATCACCATAGGAGGGTGATTGGTTGATTTTGATCTCAAAAACTATTGTTATAATCAGTGTTTGTTCATCCTTTTTCCAAGCTACATAGTGGTATACCTTTCTAACCCTTCTTTTTAATTCTTTTGAATTCTTTTAATCTTTGATTATTTTCATGAACATGTTATTAATTTTTTTTATTTAAACATGATAATTAATCATTGATCTAACATGTTTTGGTATTAATTAAAATCAAAGAATGATTTAAAAGGGGTGTTTGTTTTGGCCGCCTAGCAAACAAACCCGAGGGGGGTTTGGTTTGCTATTGCCGCCACCACCAAGACCATTTTTGGTCTTGGTTGGCTCATGTGGGACCCACGGCAGCAAGGAGGCACACGTGCCCCGAGTTTGGCTCGGGGTACGGTGTCGAATTCATGCCCGATTCATGGTTCGTTGGTTAAATCATGATTCATGCTACATGTTAATTTTTATGAATTATGAACTTAGGATATCATTAATTAATAACATGAAATATTAATTAAATCATGACTTAGGTTATTTTATTATTAGTTTAACATGACATTAATTTAACCTAAGTATTTTATGTTATAAGTTATAATTAATTAATTATTTAAAACATGCCTATAATTAATTAATTTAGACATGACTTAGGTTATGTTATTAATACATAATAATACACATTTTAACCTAAGTATTTTATTCCATTTTAATTAATACATGTTATACCTTAATTAAAATGCTTAACCTATAGTTTAATTAAAATACATGAAATAATAATTAAACTATACACTATATCATATGACTTAAGAAATAAGCTTATAACACTTAGACTTATATGTTAGCTTATGTAACCAGCTTAATTCTAATTATGGAAACTTCTATTTATAGAAACTTAATTAAATAAGGCAACTAATCTAATTATGGAAACCTTCTATATATGGAAATCTATCTATTTCAGGCAGCTAATCTAATTATGAAAACCTTCTATATATGGAAACTTATTTAATTAAGGCAGCTGATCTATTTTTGGAAACTTTCTATTTTTAGAAACTAATCTATTTTAAGCAGTAAATTCTATTTTTGGAAACTTTCTATTTTTGGAAACTTTCTATTTTTGGAAACTTTCTATTTTTGGAAACTTTCTATTTTTGGAAACTTTCTATTTTTGGAAACTTTCTATTTTTGGAAACTTTCTATTTTTGGTAACTTTCTATTTTTGGAAACTTTCTATTTTTGGAAACCTGCTATTTTTGGAAAGTTACTTATTATTACACAGTAAGTATATTAATACACGAAACACCAGTAATACTTAATCAGATAAATCAGAATACAAGATAAACACCGTTTAAGGCTTTAAACAGTGAACCATGACCTAAAACATACCAAATCAGCTAAAATGAGACATAAAACTCAGTACGTAATCAGTGAATCGATACTTATACACGTGTGTATTCATGTAGCGTTAGTGATCCAGAAGTAGGAGTCTTTCTTCCGTTCATTCACTGGACTTGAGGTACGGATTCCCGTCCTTTCAGTATGGACATTCTTTCCTTATTAGGATTTCCCCGTATGCAGCCAACTGTTTTTCCCCAGCATTTGTTTTATTGTTTTGAACTGCTTATGTTAATTTAGCATAATCTATAGCCATATACAAGCATGACCAGTTTCACCTAGTTATGGAGGTACCATAACCATAGCATTGAAGGCACCGATGTTATGACTTCCCCACGGCGGAGTGATTGCTCGTGGCGTCCCTTTTCAGTTTTGGCCATATTATTATATCAGGTGGGGCGTATGAGTGCATCCTAGTTACATGTTTTATTCAGTTTATCATGGTGAATGTGGTGTGTGCCTTGCACCCTTCACAAGGAGTTGATCCCTCCTACCCAAACCAGTATATTGATTAGAGGCATCCCCTCTAATCAGCATGATGAGGTCACCCCTCCAAGTATTCATGCACGTGACCTTTTCATGACCTATATGGGCTATGGTATATATATGTTAAAACAGTTTTCACAAGATAAACATAAGGCTTTTCAAACTATAAAACCAGTTTTCCTAATACTTAACCAGTTTACTCAGAACTTAGTCTTCCGCTGTTATATGTTACATGCTTATCCTATTTCATGCTTTATTGTACATCCGTGCACTGAGCGTCTTGCTCAGCCGTTTTCCTTTTCATGTTCCCAAAACGGCAGGTACTCAGGGACGCTCGTAGATCTCAAACGTAGGTGCGTATGGACTGGAAGCTTTACTGTCTTTCTTTACTTTATGCATTTCCTTTACTTTAATACAGTTGCTATGGACATTGTTTCGTCCTTTCCTTTTACAGTATTTATGTTTGTGTGTGATGAGCTTTACATTGGGGTACCGATGTTTGATTCCGGTATTTCCCTTTATGGTTGAATAATGCTTAGACATTTATCCTTGTATGCTTTGATGACACGCCATGATTATGCGTAATATTCCATTTCCAAAATGGGGTGTTACAGTTATTATATGTGACAGTGAATCAGTTAATTGATAGTAAATAATAATTGAATAAACATATGGTAAGATTGAAATGTATAAAGTTGTTATCGTTTGTTACATCACTCAAGGGGGATTGTCGGACACGCGTTGATGAACATGCACCTGATGGATCCTTGGTAATACCATACGCAGCACGAGACGTAGTAGCATTCGCTGTCTTTCTTGGTCTACCTCGACCAATTTTGGGTTGTTGCATCGTTACTGAAACAAATATTCAATATGTTTATAAATGTATTTTTCTTTAAACGATGTTTTAACTAATTTATACATGAAATGTATAAAGTTCTTACCGTTCGTAACATCACTCAACTGAGATTGTGGGACACGTGTTGATGAACCTATTAAAACTTGTGTACCGCGTGACACCGGACTGTTTGCAGGGCTTATAAAACGATTAAAATTGATGTTGGTGCTGGTAAGTATTGGACTTTGGGACACTGCATACATATGATTCAGAGATTAACTTTCCAAATATATTGTATATATTTTACAAACATATCAATAGTGTAATGAAATATATGTGACATTACCGGTTGAGTTTCCAGATGCTGGATTAGTAATAATATCATGCGACAAAGGAGACGTAGTAACCTTTGGTGTTTTCCTTAGTCTATCTCTACCAACCACTGGTGTCACCATGTTTGTTTGTTTATCTTGCACAGACGCAACACGTTTTTTTGGTGTCTTACCATTTTCATTAACAATATTTTTGCCATTATTTGTAACAGATTGCTGATTTAAACCTAACATAATATAACATGATTTATAATGAATCAAATATAAAACATACTACATAGTCATGTTGACCTCCAAAAATTGTTACTAAGGTAAGTAAATAACACACCTGATTGTGATTGATTAGTTTGAAGTAATGTTTGTCTAAACCGTGTAGGGTCATTCTGAATTAATGGTGATAGACTTGGCATGGAGGTTATATTTTGTGAGAAATCTGAAACATGATAAATAAACAGAGATGTTATGTTTACCTTAAAAATACCAATGTGCTAATAAAACTATATATGCCTTTTTAAGGTTACATACTTACAATTACCAAAGCCAGAAAATAGTTGTCGATTATTGCTTGCTTGTTAGGACATTGTATGATGTGTCGAAGAACCTACTCATGAACAGATAATAAGTTTAGTCTAACCAATGGTCATGTTAGGAAACCTAAAGACAAATACACGACTAACAACAGTATGAACTAACCTGTATGTGATTCAGAAATTGTCAACCCTGTTTGCCTAACTTGAGGAACATTCCCCAATGATGGTGATAATTGAGTTACAAATGTGTTCCTATTTATTCCTAAACCTGTTACTTCATTTAATTGCAAGAGGTTTGTATGTAATTCTTTGGTTAAACAAACGTCACTCGTGTATTAACATAACTAAAAGTTAAATACTTTACACAACAGACAGCTTAACTTACAGTTACTAACGTTTGATAAAGGAAGCCTTGTTTGTTTCCCAGTATGCGTAGAAGAACCTATTACCGTTCAAACCAAATAATTAGAATGTATATTTTTCATACATCTGTAAATCATTCTAACTATAATGATAACTACTTAGCATAAAGTATTTTAAAGGACAGTTTCATAAACCTGTGATATTGATTTGTCTTGTGAGAGCAGTGTTGTATTTTGGAACACCTCCATCAAGTGGATCATCTAATAACATAAGAACAAACAAATCAATATCTTGATTAACATGCAAAAAACGAATAAATTATTCCGTGTGAACAACCAACTTACAATTGAGTATTTCAGCAAGTGATACTCTTCTTTTTAGAGCCGGTGTACTTTTCTCTGATGTAGGAACAGCTTGATTTGAATGTTGACGGCTCATGTTGACATTGAAATAAGATTTTTCATTTGAATTCGGCGTGTTTTGATTCACAACAACTTTCTTTTTACGCTTTCTTGATTTGATTTGATTGTTATCGTCCATGTTAATGGATTAGTACAGACGTGGAGAACTTTTTTGTGTTTATGAATCTGTGTACTTGCATACAACATTGAACAAACAATATTTATAAATGTTACATTTTAAAATGCATGATTTTAGGGATTCTTATTTAATACTCATAAATCAGATGATTTATTTGTAGAAGTCACATTTATGGTAATTAGTAAAAATAATGTAACTGAAAATGGCATAATTAATAACAGATCAACATCAATTTTAATTCAAATCAAATACAATTAATGAGAGATTTCATTAACAAATCTTAAAACATTAATTTTATTACTCAAAAACATAAGACAAACATTTTTTTTATAACCATAGTTCCACCATGTATGTTTAATCATCACTGAAGCAGTTGATGTCAACATAGCAGTCATCGTCTAACTTAAGTCCCATTGCACGAAATTCCTGAATCATGGCATCGACCTTAAGAAACCTCGCACTCACGCGGTTCAAGACCTCTTGGAAATCATTATGATCCCCAACATTCAGTTTTAGCCACTCAACCATAATAGAGGTGTCCAAATCAGCTGTAAACAAAATTTTTTTGTGACGATCAACATACACACTGGTTATACAAAACTATAACAAAACTATTTAGAATTGTAACTATACCAATTTTGGTGGATTCAACTTTTTCTAAGAGAGAAAAAAGGAATGAAATCGCATCATCAACCTTTTGTTTTATTTTATGTGTATGTTGTTCAGCCACACCAATGTTTGTACTGCCATTGACATCTCCTTGCTCATCCTTCTAATTCTTTTGTGGTTTTTCATTTGGTTCGTCAGTTATTTGTTTGGACGAATCTTGAATGATTTCAGGTTTCAAATTAGCCATGATTATTATATGTTATAATTTAGAGGTTTATGAAATTAGTGAATGAATATAGAATGAGATTTAGGGTTTCATAGACGAATAGGTTTTTTTTTGTGTGTTATATGGGATTAACAAAGGTTCTATATATAAGAGTGTTTAGGCCCTTTATTTACACTTTTAGTCATGCAAAAAATACAAATGTCATGAATGAGTCAATTATAATGACTCTTTAAGCTAAACAAATGTTACACAACATATAATTAAACGATTAACAAAAATGATAATTAAAACAATATTTATTTATAGCTTAATAGGTTAAAAATATAAAGGGAAAAAAATGAGCACCGAAACATAAAAATAAAACATACACTTATTTAATGAAAAACTGTACTAAACCTGTTTTTGCAATATTTCAATTATAATCATCTTCATCGTCCGTACTATCATTATCGGGATTATACTCATCATCACTTGCATCGTTACCCGCAGGTTTGTAATCTTCGTCATCCGAAACATCGTTGTTTGGATCATATTCTTCATCAGTGTAAAACCCGCATGCTTTTACCATGAATAGTGTCCTTAAGATCGTACGTTCTAGATTAAAACTTACCTCATGTAGTATTGATCACATTCATGTGCTAATAATCAAGCAAGTGCATACGTGTATGACATGACAAGTATCGATTACGTACGAACTCATGATAAACAGTTAATAATATATCACGTGAACATAATTAAATCATGATCACCATTTAAAATACTAACTAAAATAATTACGTAAATACTTATAATATATTTACGAGCGTTAAGTTTACGATAAACGACACGTTAAAAGAAACAGAAACACGTTAAACACGAGCACGTTTAACCACGAACGAACACGAAACATCGGGACACGAGAAAGGTACGGGTACCCCATGTGGGGCCCCCATACCCACGGCACACATGCATGAAATGGGCTTAGCCCATGGACTTTACAAGTTAAGGGGGGTAAAAGTAAAAACATGTTTTCATTTTCCATTTTCAAGAAATAAACATCAAAACCCTAAAAAGAGTTTTCTCCTCTCCTTTTTGCCTCCTTTGTGCCGCCACCTAAACACCACCACTAGAGGGTGTTTGTTTGATTTTGATCTTAAAAACAAGTGTTAGAATACGTGTTTGTTCATCCTTTTTCCAAGCTACATAGTGGTATACCTTTCTAACCCTTCTTTTTAATTCTTTTTAATTCTTTTTAATTCTTTTAATCTTTGATTATTTTCATGAACATGGTATTATTTTTCTTATGAAAACAAGATAATTAATCATTGATCTAACATGTTTTGGTATTAAATAAAATCAAGGAATGATTTAAAGGGGTGTTTGTTTCTAGCCGCCTAGCAAAACAAACCCGAGGGGGGTTTGGTTTGCTATTGCCGCCACCACCAAGACCACAATTGGTCTTGGTTGGCTCATGTGGGACCCACGGCAGCAAGGGGACACGTGTGCCCCGGGTTTGGCCCGGGGTACGGTGTCGAATTCATACCCGATTCATGGGTCGTTGGTTAAAATCATGATCTATGTTACATGTAATTTTTTATGAATCATGAACTTAGGATATAATTAATTAGTAACATGAAATATTAATTAAATCATGACTTAGGTTATTTTAATTATTAGTTTATCATGACATTAATTTAACCTAAGTATTTTTATGTTATAAGTTATAATTAATTAATTATTAAAACATGCCTATAATTAATTAATTTAGACATGACTTAGGTTATATTATTATTAATAATAATACACGTTTTAACCTAAGTATTTTCATTTCATTTTAATTAATACATGTTACACTTTAATTAAAATGCTTAACCTATAGTTTAATTAAAATACATGAAATAATAATTAAACTATACACTATATCATATGACTTAAGAAATAAGCTTAAACACTTAGACTTATATGTTAGCTTATGTAATCAGCTTAATTCTAATTATGGAAACTTCTATTTATAGAAACTTAATTAAATAAGGCAACTAATCTAATTATGGAAACCTTCTATATATGGAAATCAATCTATTTCAGGCAGCTAATCTAATCATGGAAACTTTCTATATATGGAAACTTATTTAATTAAGGCAGCTGATCTATTTTTGGAAACTTTTTATTTTTAGAAACTAATCTATTTTAGGCAGTAAATTCTATTTTTGGAAACTTTCTATTTTTGGAAACTTTCTATTTTTGGAAACTTTCTATTTTTGGAAACTTTCTATTTTTGGTAACTTTCTATTTTTGGAAACTTTCTATTTTTGGAAACTTTCTATTTTTGGAAACTTTCTATTTTGGAAAGTTACTTATTATTACACAGTAAGTATAATAATACATGAATCACCAGTAATACTTAACCAGATTAATCAGAATACAAGATAAACACAGTTTAAGGCTTTAAACAGTGAACCATGACCTAAAACATACCAAATCAGCTATAACAAGACACAGAACCCAGTACGTAATCAGTGAATCGATACTTATACACGTATGTATTCATGTAGCATTAGTGATCCAGAAGTAGGAGTCTTTCTTCTGTTCATTTCACTGGACTTGAGGTACGGATTCCCGTCCTTTCAGTATGGACATTCCTTCCTTATTAGGATTTCCCGTATGCAGCCAACTGTTTTCCCCAGCATTTGTTTTATTGTTTTGAACTGCTTATGTTAATTTAGCATAAACTATAGCCATATACAAGCATGACCAGTTTCACCTAGTTATGGAGGTACCATAACCATAGCATTGGAGGCACCGATGTTATGACTTCCCCACGGCGGAGTGATTGCTCGTGGCGTCCCTTTTCAGTTTGGCCATATTATTATATCAGGTGGGGCGTATGGGTGCATCCTAGTTACATGTTTTATTCAGTTTATCATGGTGAATGTGGTGTGTGCCTTGCACCCTTCACAAGGAGCTGATCCCTCCTACCCAAATCAGTATATTGATTAGAGGCATCCCCTCTAATCAGCATGATGAGGTCACCCCTCCAAGTATTCATGCACGTGACCTTTTCATGACCTATATGGGCTATGGTATATATATGTTAAAACAGTTTTCACAGGTTAAACATAAGGCTTTTCAAACTATAAAACCAGTTTTCATGATACTTAACCAGTTTACTCAGTACTTAGTCTTCCGCTGTTATATGTTACATGCTTATCCTATATCATGCTTTATTGTACATCCGTGCACTGAGCGTCTTGCTCAGCCGTTTTCCTTTTCATGTTCCCAAAACGGCAGGTACTCAGGGACGCTCGTAGATCTGAAACGTAGGTGCATATGGACTGGAAGCTTTACTGTCTTTCTTTACTTTATGCATTTCCTTTACTTTGATACAGTTGCTTTGGACATTGTTTCGTCCTTCCTTTTACAGTATTTATGTTTGTGTGTGATGAGCTTTACTTTGGGATACCGATGTTGTTTCCGGTATTTCCTTTTATGGTTGAATAATGCTTAGACATTTATCCTTGTATGCTTTGATGACACGCCATGATATGCGTAACATTCCATTTCCAAAATGGGGTGTTACAATTATGGTATCAGAGCCAAGGCTTCGACCTGTAGGCTCTCAAATATGACCTGTGATTAGTGGGTAGTCACTACGGTCTTCCTAGAACTGACAGTTGTTTTCATGCATTCATCATTTTTAAGCATACATATACATGTCATTGTTACAGGGTTTTTGACTAAGTAATGGTTGGTACAGGACTGGCCCTATTTAGTCGCATGTGTTTTATCGAAACTTTTAGATTTGGGACCGACCCATAGGCGTCCCCTCGATATGTCTTTTATTTTGAGTGAACTGACCGGAGGCGTTCACTCTCGAGCATCAAAAGTTTTCATAAAACTGCATCATGCATTCATACAAAGATTTTCTTGCATAAAATTTTTCTCGTGAAATTTTGGCATAAAATTTTTCTTTTATATATTTTATGTTTGAACTGTTAATCATATGTTTTATGTTATACTGTCAGATGGTTCTCACACGCGAGCAAGAGCAGCTCAATGCTGCGATTCAGGCTGCCATGCAAGCCTTACTTCCTCAACTGAGGAATGACATTCGTGCTGAAGTCCAAGCTGCCAATAATCAGCAGCCGCAGAATCAGGCACCTCCTCCTCCTCCTCCCCCAGTGACTCTAGCAGTATGGTTGGAAAGATTTAACAAGCTCCGTCCGAGAGCTTTTGAAAAGACTGATAGCCCCAGCGATGCGGAAAGCTGGCTGACTCACATTGAGAAAATCTTCAATGCTATGGGATGTGACCCCGCCTTCAAGGCAAGATTGGCATGCTACAGGTTTGAAGGCGATGTACTCAACTGGTGGCTAGCTTTGACGCAGTCAGAAGGAGGTGATGAATGGGTCGCTGGTTTGACATGGGCCCAATTCAAGGAGAGAGTGATGGAACAGTTCTTTCCTAAAGCAGAGCAGGACAAACTCAAGCGTGAATACCACGGGATACGTCAGAGACAGGGCGAGAATAGCAATGAATTCATGCAGCGCTTTCTTCGCCTAGCTGGTTTTCTAGGAGCAGCGGCTGGTACTCCTGAGGAGCAGGCACACCATTTTAGGTGGGCACTTCGCACCTCGGTTGCGAACAATCTAGTATGTGCTACGTTCAATACGGTAGCACAAGTGGCTGACGCAGCAAGAAAGCTTGAGATGTTGCAGGAACGTGATGAGTTCGGGGAAGCAGAAAGACCCGACAAGAGGTAAAACATTTCATGTTCTAGCGTTAACCAGACCGCATCCTATCGTTATATGTTCTATAATCATCTCTTAAACTGTATCTTCCAGGCAGAAAACTGGGGACCGGTCTCAGCCGGCTACTCAGCAGCAGCCCAGTCAGCCCAAAGGAAACGGTCACTCTAGCGACCGTTCTGTTGTGGAAAGGCGCAGCGGTAATGACAATTACCGTAACAATGCGGGACAGTCCAACAACAGCAGGTCCTACTATTTATGCATCTTCTTATGATTTCATGTTATATCTCTCATGCTGACACTATGTTAATCTCTACCAGGAACCACGGTAACGGAAGGGACCAGAACCACAGGGGTTCTCAGCCCAACCGTTCAGCTAACACTGGTAAGCATCTTACGACGTTTACGTCCTATACTCGTGCATATACCTTATTCTTAACACGTTCTGTCATCAGCAGGCCCTCAGCAAGCAAGGACTCCTGCTGGAGGATTCACTCATCCTCTTTGCAGCACCTGCCATCGCAGACACCCTGGCCCATGTCGTCGTGACTCCGACGCGTGCTACAAGTGCGGCCTCCCTGGCCATCGTATGAGAGATTGCCGTAAGGGTGAAATGGAGGGTACTTCGGGTCATGCTGATACTAAACCGCCTCCTACCGCTGGGCGTGTCTACACGACATCGCGCGATCAGGCAAACAAATCTACAGGTACCATTACTGGAATTTTGTATATGTACGGCCAGGCTGCATGTGTTCTTTTCGACACGGGTGCCACTCATTCAGTTGTTTCCACTACTTATGCTAAGAACATCAGGACACTTCCCTCGCCACTAGAAAATAAGCTTACCATTTCCACGCCTCTGAGGGACTCTGTATTAATAACTCATGTATACAAGAGTCTTCCTCTAGAGTTTGACGATAAAGTTCGTGCAGTAGATGCACTTCCTCTAGACATGATGGAGTTCGATATGATTCTCGGCATGGATTGGCTATCCAAGCACCATGCTACCATAGACTGCCACTCTTATCGAGTGATCTTCGGCGACATTAATGCACCAGAGTACATCCATAACGGGTTCATACCCGGACGGTCCGTACAAGTCATATCTACCTTGCAAGCACGTGCATTACTGTCACATGGCTGCGAAGGTTATCTCGCTACAGTTCATGACATGGATGCTGAATCCCCATCGATTCAGGATCAACCAGTAGTTTCAGAATTTCAAGACGTCTTCCCAGATGAACTTCCAGGCATACCACCTGCAAGAGAAGTGGAGTTCAACATCGACCTTGTTCCAGGAGCTGAGCCAATCTCTAAGGCTCCGTATCGTATGGCTCCCATAGAGTTAAAAGAACTGAAGGACCAATTGCAGGAACTTCTTGAACGAGGGTTCATTAGACCGAGCGCATCTCCATGGGGCGCACCGGTCTTGTTCGTTAAGAAGAAGGACGGCAGCATGCGACTTTGCATTGACTACCGTGAACTTAATAAGATTACCATCCGCAACAGATATCCACTGCCACGTATAGACGATCTGTTTGACCAACTTCAAGGAGCCAAACACTTCTCAAAGATCGATCTAAGGTCAGGCTACCATCAGCTAAGGGTTAAAGAGCAGGATATTGCCAAGACTGCTTTTCGTACCCGCTATGGCCATTATGAGTTTGTAGTCATGCCATTCGGCCTGACTAACGCTCCAGCAGTATTCATGGATCTAATGAACAGAATCTTTCATGAATTCCTTGATAAATTTGTCATTGTATTCATCGATGACATCTTGATATTCTCAAAGTCCACGGAGGAACACGAAGATCATCTCCGTACTGTACTACAGATTCTTCGTCAGAAGCAGCTGTATGCGAAATTCTCCAAGTGTGAGTTCTGGTTAAACAAAGTGGCATTCTTAGGTCACATTGTATCAGCAGAAGGGATCACTATGGACCCAGCGAAGGTTGAGGCTATCACTAAATGGCCAAGACCAACATCAGCGACAGAAGTCCGCAGTTTCTTAGGCTTAGCTGGATATTATCGAAGATTCGTGGAGAACTTTTCTCGGCTGGCATTGCCTCTCACCAAACTGATGCGAAAAGGAGAGAAATTCGTCTGGACGGAAGAACGAGAGAAGAGCTTCGAAGACCTAAAGCAGAAGTTAGTATCTGCACCTATTCTTACTCTCCCATCTGGTACAGGTGGATTTCAGATCTATAGCGATGCATCGGGGAAGGGACTGGGCTGTGTTCTCATGCAACATGGAAAGTGATCGCGTATGCTTCACGGCAGCTTAAGCCCTATGAAGAAAACTACCCTACGCATGACCTGGAACTTGCTGCAGTGGTGTTCGCGTTGAAGATATGGAGGCATTACTTATACGGAGAATCATGCGACATTTTCACGGATCACAAGAGCTTGAAGTATATCTTCACACAGCGAGAATTGAACATGAGACAAAGGAGATGGTTGGAACTGTTGAAGGATTATGATATTAACCTACAGTATCATCCCGGGAAAGCTAATGTAGTAGCAGATGCACTCAGCAGAAAGTACGGAATGATAAACGGCATTGAGATCAAGGAACAAAACATAAGAGACTTGGAGCGGCTAGACATCGAAATCATGGTACGTGGGCAGCACGGATACTGGACGAATCTTACAGTAGAACCTGAGTTACTGACTAGGATCAAGGAAGCGCAGAAGGATGATGGAGAGATTTGGGCGATAATACAGAATTTGGAGAAGCAGACAGAATTCAGAATGGACGCAGACGGTATCATTTGGCAGGGCACGAGACTTTGTGTTCCTGACAATCAAGAACTCCGGGAAGCATTGTTAGCTGAAGCTCACAGCTCCCCATTTTCTATACATCCTGGGTCGACAAAAATGTACCATGACATCAGACAGCACTTTTGGTGGAGTGGTATGAAACAGGATGTAGCCACGTATGTCTCCAAATGTCTTACCTGTCAGCAGGTTAAGATTGAACATCAGCGATCTGGCGGTCTCCTTCAACCGTTGGATATTCCAGAGTGGAAGTGGGACAAAATCACCATGGATTTTGTTACCGGTCTTCCGCCTACCAAGAAGAAGCACGATGCTATTTGGGTCATCGTTGATCGACTCACCAAATCAGCTCATTTCTTACCGATACGCAAGGAAGATCCGGTAAGTAAACTCGCAGATACGTACAGAAGGGAGATCATGAGACTCCACGGCACTCCCTCCAGCATCGTCTCAGACAGAGATCCTCGTTTCACGTCGCGATTCTGGAAAGGTCTGCAAAAAGCTTGGGGTACACAACTTAAGCTGAGCACAGCCTTTCATCCTCAAACGGACGGTCAGTCGGAGCGAACAATTCAGACATTGGAAGATATGTTAAGGTCGTGTGCGTTGGAATGGACAGGTGATTGGGACGATTACATTTGTTTAGTCGAGTTTGCATACAACAACAGCTGGCACGCAAGTATCAAATGTGCTCCTTTCGAAATGTTGTATGGCAGAAAGTGTCGCGCTCCAACCTGCTGGGATCAAGTGGGAGAGCGAACACTTGAAGGACCAGAGATTATAGAAATGACCAACGAGAAGATTGAGGTAGCTAAACAGAAACTGCAGGAAGCGCGTTCACGCCAGAAGAGTTACGCCGATAAGCATCGTAGGGACATACATTTTAATGTGGGAGATCACGTCTTCCTCAAGGTTTCGCCGGCACGTGGTGTTAAACGCTTCGGGATCAAAGGAAAACTCAGTCCTCGGTTCATCGGACCATTTGATATCGTTGAACGAATCGGCGAAGTATCTTACCGATTGGCGTTACCTCCTCAGCTTTCGCACGTGCATAACGTGTTCCATGTGTCCTTACTCAGAGGGTACAATTATCATCCCCTTCACATGGTTCAGTATCCACTGGAACAGATACGTGAAGATCTCACGTTTATAGAAGAACCCGAACGAGTACTCGACAGACAAGAACGAGTCATGAGAAGGAAGACTATTCCTTTCGTCAAAATCCTTTGGAGGGACCATACCGAGCGGGAAGCCACTTGGGAAACAGAGGAGTCTATCCGGGCTTCTTACCCTCACTTCATATTTTGAGTTCGGGTATGTCACTTCTTTTCAGCTTACTTTATCTATAATTCGGGGACGAATTATTCTTTTTAGGGGGGAAGAATTGTAAAACCCGCATGCTTTTACCATGAATAGTGTCCTTAAGATCGTACGTTCTAGATTAAAACTTACCTCATGTAGTATTGATCACATTCATGTGCTAATAATCAAGCAAGTGCATACGTGTATGACATGACAAGTATCGATTACGTACGAACTCATGATAAACAGTTAATAATATATCACGTGAACATAATTAAATCATGATCACCATTTAAAATACTAACTAAAATAATTACGTAAATACTTATAATATATTTACGAGCGTTAAGTTTACGATAAACGACACGTTAAAAGAAACAGAAACACGTTAAACACGAGCACGTTTAACCACGAACGAACACGAAACATCGGGACACGAGAAAGGTACGGGTACCCCATGTGGGGCCCCCATACCCACGGCACACATGCATGAAATGGGCTTAGCCCATGGACTTTACAAGTTAAGGGGGGTAAAAGTAAAAACATGTTTTCATTTTCCATTTTCAAGAAATAAACATCAAAACCCTAAAAAGAGTTTTCTCCTCTCCTTTTTGCCTCCTTTGTGCCGCCACCTAAACACCACCACTAGAGGGTGTTTGTTTGATTTTGATCTTAAAAACAAGTGTTAGAATACGTGTTTGTTCATCCTTTTTCCAAGCTACATAGTGGTATACCTTTCTAACCCTTCTTTTTAATTCTTTTTAATTCTTTTTAATTCTTTTAATCTTTGATTATTTTCATGAACATGGTATTATTTTTCTTATGAAAACAAGATAATTAATCATTGATCTAACATGTTTTGGTTTTAAATAAAATCAAGGAATGATTTAAAGGGGTGTTTGTTTCTAGCCGCCTAGCAAAACAAACCCGAGGGGGGTTTGGTTTGCTATTGCCGCCACCACCAAGACCACAATTGGTCTTGGTTGGCTCATGTGGGACCCACGGCAGCAAGGGGACACGTGTGCCCCGGGTTTGGCCCGGGGTACGGTGTCGAATTCATACCCGATTCATGGTTCGTTGGTTAAAATCATGATCTATGTTACATGTAATTTTTTATGAATCATGAACTTAGGATATAATTAATTAGTAACATGAAATATTAATTAAATCATGACTTAGGTTATTTTAATTATTAGTTTATCATGACTTTAATTTAACCTAAGTATTTTTATGTTATAAGTTATAATTAATTAATTATTAAAACATGCCTATAATTAATTAATTTAGACATGACTTAGGTTATATTATTATTAATAATAATACACGTTTTAACTTAAGTATTTTCATTTCATTTTAATTAATACATGTTACACTTTAATTAAAATGCTTAACCTATAGTTTAATTCAAATACATGAAATAATAATTAAACTATACACTATATCATATGACTTAAGAAATAAGCTTAAACACTTAGACTTATATGTTAGCTTATGTAATCAGCTTAATTCTAATTATGGAAACTTCTATTTATAGAAACTTAATTAAATAAGGCAACTAATCTAATTATGGAAACCTTCTATATATGGAAATCAATCTATTTCAGGCAGCTAATCTAATCATGGAAACTTTCTATATATGGAAACTTATTTAATTAAGGCAGCTGATCTATTTTTGGAAACTTTTTATTTTTAGAAACTAATCTATTTTAGGCAGTAAATTCTATTTTTGGAAACTTTCTATTTTTGGAAACTTTCTATTTTTGGAAACTTTCTATTTTTGGAAACTTTCTATTTTTGGTAACTTTCTATTTTTGGAAACTTTCTATTTTTGGAAACTTTCTATTTTTGGAAACTTTCTATTTTTGGAAACCTGCTATTTTTGGAAAGTTACTTATTATTACACAGTAAGTATAATAATACATGAATCACCAGTAATACTTAACCAAATTAATCAGAATACAAGATAAACACAGTTTAAGGCTTTAAACAGTGAACCATGACCTAAAACATACCAAATCAGCTATAACAAGACACAGAACCCAGTACGTAATCAGTGAATCGATACTTATACACGTGTGTATTCATGTAGCATTAGTGATCCAGAAGTAGGAGTCTTTCTTCCGTTCATTTCACTGGACTTGAGGTACGGATTCCCGTCCTTTCAGTATGGACATTCCTTCCTTATTAGGATTTCCCGTATGCAGCCAACTGTTTTCCCCAGCATTTGTTTTATTGTTTTGAACTGCTTATGTTAATTTAGCATAAACTATAGCCATATACAAGCATGACCAGTTTCACCTAGTTATGGAGGTACCATAACCATAGCATTGGAGGCACCGATGTTATGACTTCCCCACGGCGGAGTGATTGCTCGTGGCGTCCCTTTTCAGTTTGGCCATATTATTATATCAGGTGGGGCGTATGGGTGCATCCTAGTTACATGTTTTATTCAGTTTATCATGGTGAATGTGGTGTGTGCCTTGCACCCTTCACAAGGAGCTGATCCCTCCTACCCAAATCAGTATATTGATTAGAGGCATCCCCTCTAATCAGCATGATGAGGTCACCCCTCCAAGTATTCATGCACGTGACCTTTTCATGACCTATATGGGCTATGGTATATATATGTTAAAACAGTTTTCACAGGTTAAACATAAGGCTTTTCAAACTATAAAACCAGTTTTCATGATACTTAACCAGTTTACTCAGTACTTAGTCTTCCGCTGTTATATGTTACATGCTTATCCTATATCATGCTTTATTGTACATCCGTGCACTGAGCGTCTTGCTCAGCCGTTTTCCTTTTCATGTTCCCAAAACGGCAGGTACTCAGGGACGCTCGTAGATCTGAAACGTAGGTGCATATGGACTGGAAGCTTTACTGTCTTTCTTTACTTTATGCATTTCCTTTACTTTGATACAGTTGCTTTGGACATTGTTTCGTCCTTCCTTTTACAGTATTTATGTTTGTGTGTGATGAGCTTTACTTTGGGATACCGATGTTGTTTCCGGTATTTCCTTTTATGGTTGAATAATGCTTAGACATTTATCCTTGTATGATTTGATGACACGCCATGATATGCGTAACATTCCATTTCCAAAATGGGGTGTTACAATCAGTATCATACTTTGTTGCACCATCGTCATCAATACAATCTACATCATCAGTAGTCTTCTCTGGAGACTCTTCAGTAACATCATCTGAATCTTCTAAATCAATGCCATTTTCTTCATCAGTTGCTTCATAAAGGGCATCGTTAACAACACCTTGTGTCATGTTAATACCGGTGTCACTATTAGGAATTTCCTCATCCGTGGTTTCGTCAATAAGATGTAAAGGTTCCAATTGTGTCATGTTAATAACGGTGTCACTGTTAGGAATGTCCTCATTCGTGGTTTCTTCAATAAGATGTAAAGGTTCCGATGTAGAGGGTAAAGTCCTTGCTTTTTTTGTTGAACGGGAAAACGAAAAATATTTGTCCTCATCATTAACCTAAAAATGCAACATGAACAAAAGTATAAATAAAATAAAATTATGTATACATAATCAATGAAAGAAATGAGTTGTTACTTTTTTGTCATTTTTTCGTTATCAACGTTTTTGTTCTCTTTATCTAGTGGAACAAAATCTTCATCGTCAGAATCAGCAAGATGAACAACTTCTTCATCATCAACGGTTTGACCAACGACATTTTCACTCAGGTCTTTGTAGGGCTGCAAAATTGTATTCTCAACAAATAATAAATTAGACATCTAACTTTAAATATATGTATAAAATTTTTGTTTAAATGATATGTTATGGATGATCTTAAAACTAACATCATCACTGATATCATTGAAGGGCTAAAAAAACAAAATAGTTAAAAAAAATTGCTATGTATAAAGGTATATAATATGTATAATTATTTAATCTAAATGATATGATAATTATAGTGTAAAACTAAGATCATCATCATTATCATCGGATAGATCAATTACAACTTTATGTTGGCGTTTGACGACTTGTTTTCTCCCGAATCCTTCATATTCAGAGTATATAAAATCCTACAACAAATAAAATTAACAAACATAATATCAAAATACTGATTGATAAAACATACATGAAAAATATAATAAGGACTTATGAAAGACACATTACTACCTTAGATGATGTGGTATAAGGTTTTTGATTGTAAGAAATAGTTTTTTGCATGTGTTTTTTAAAATGAAAACCATTAGGTCTTATAGGAATGAGAAAATTTTACTTAACATGTAACTGATCTTTAAAATAAAAGTATTTTAATAAAAATAATACATGTTGTTGAATGTAATAAACATGTTTTTTTACAAATAATGCTTTTAGATGACAACAAAATCAACTAAATAATTGAAGATTATGAAAAAAAAACATACACATTCTATAATGCATGCAAAAAACTATACAAAATATATAAAGTACATAATGCATGCAACAAACATATGCATCTTGTTAAACTTCTCATTAAACATTGATAATATTTACCAAATAAATGATCTATTTTATTAATTATCCAATTTAATTAAATAAAAAAAATATAGGCTATAGGTGGGAAACGTATAACCATAATAATTATGGTATCTCACTTACCAAAACACTCCATCCATATCAAAATTATCAAAAACATAAAAAGCCTAAAACAGATGATCATTAACACACACAGTTATTAAGACTCGATTGTTCTTCAGACTTATCTACAACTCAAGGTAAACTCATTACCTTTTTCGATTAATTTTCATAGTCAATTGATCATTTAGATGTCGCATGCATCATCTTATAAAAATGAACAGTGTAATAAATTGAATTTTTATGTTCTGCGATGTTTGTAAAGAGATTGAATGTTATTTATTTTATGATCTGTTAATAGTGATTGAAATCATACTATTATCAGTTGATAGTACCCAAAGATATAGGTCATCCCTTTTGATTAAGATTAGCAGATAATATGATTCATGTACATATTAATGCAACAGTTATTGGAACGAATCATTGATTTGACTAATGTTTATGTCACTTTTAATCAAGATGTTAATAGTTTGATTATCAAGTTTCCTAATTAGTTTTCCATTTTTTATGATCTGCATGTCTTTTTTATCCGTACAGTAAGTTCAATTTAAAGTGGATAATGATGAACCGAAAGTTATATTAATCATAGTAGATGATATTCAGGTTGCAAACCTGAAAAATGGATTATGGTATTTTATTGATTACAACATGGATCATAGCTTGTCTATTTAAATATTTTCCATTGTGTTTTAAACCTTTAAAAAGTGAACTGATATAATGATGTATAAAAAATACCATATCGGGCCATATGGTATGCCCTTCAAAGATTGGTAAATCACCATTATTAGCCATTTCCATTTAGAAAGTACATAAAACTAACTAAGATTATATTCGGGTTGCAAACTTGAAAAACTTTTTGAATGGATTATGGCATTTTATGGATTACAACATGGATCATAGCTTGCCTGTTTAAATATTTGCCATTGTGTTTTTAAACTTTAAAAAGTGAACTGATATAATGATGCATAGAAAATACCATATCAGGCCATATGGTATGTCCTTCAAAGTTTGGTAAATCACCATTATTAGCCAATTTCCATTTAGAAAGTAAATAAAAGTAACTAAAAGTATTCCATTTGATTTAGTGAGAAAAAGTGTTTAACGTGTTTATACTACATGCCTTATAAAAATTGTAGCTTCTATATTCAGCTATTTAATTTTTTTCAGGCTATCATGGATGATGAATTTATTTTCCCAATGTACACTGAAGAATACAAAACCTTTTTGGTGCGTATTGTCCCGTGTTAGTTATTTACTAACAACAGATTGTTTTACATAGTAGTAACATGAGACATCTATGTTGTAGGTAATACCAAAAGTATTCAAAATCATGTTCTTCAATGGTCAGCCATACATTTTTGTTAACGGACCCAACAGGTATCGTTACGTATGCTTAATAAGAAGAGATGGAACAAAGCTGCATTTGTATGGGGGAGAATGGGAAGCATTTGCAAAAGATAATTTGGATGATAATGTGCGTATGCTTCACTTTGTTAAAGAAGGGGATGACATGTTTTACACAATAGGATATGTAAATGGCGGATGTGAAGCCAAAGGTTATGATCAGCGTGCTGTGGGGAACCGAGTTGTGAGATGTATTGTAAGGTTTACGCGCGGAGGGAAGGTACACATTATATAAAATGTATATTTTGTTTACGATGATGGTTGAACTGAAAACCTTTAGTGGAAAGAATCAAACAAATGCTTCTTTTTTTATGACAGGTTCTTCCGGGAGATTTTTTGCAAGACATTTGGAAGACCAGATTTAAGGTGTACGTCAACCACACAAGGTACAAACTCAACCATGAGAGGATTCAAACAGACCCAAATAGTGTTGTACGATCAAACTCCCTATTCGGGACCATGTAGGATAGGCTCGGTGCTGACCTAAAAATTCAGGAAGGACAGAATCTGGTTTTTACAAACATGGGTAACTATAGGCTACATCTGTCTGTCTTTAAGCACAATGGGATAGCAAAGTTTAATGCTCATATCTACCCAACAATGTTGAGCCTTCCGGCTCGTGAGATACCACTTTATGCTTCTAAAGGTATGTACATTGTATTTTTACTAAAGTTTTTAGAAATATAGTTGGCTACTTGTGGTAATTGCTACACGACATATCATGACATATAAAAGAGCAAGGCATTTCTGTGGATGGGAAGGACATACTACTCACAACAATGAAGTGAACGTTGTCTACATTGAGCTCAATGCACCTGTGTATGACCTTTCTCAATTGGTGAGTATCAAAGTTCAGCTTTAGTAAATTGAATGTAGGCAGTAGTGTAAGAAGATATATAGAGGTTTAATTCTTTTTAAATCGAATGTATGTAGTAGTAAATTGAATGTAGGCAGTAGTGTTAACTAATACTGTGTATTTAATATATGTCTTAATCAAGCATTGCCGGCTGATTTCTTCGTAACACATATGATGCATACATACACCAGAGCGCTTCTTGTTCATGATGATGTAAGGTTCCTTATGAAACTGAGAATGATTCCGGACCGCCTTCGTCCAGAAATATTGTGTCACGTCAAAATGGATGGGAAGTGGAGGGTATTTGGAGAAACTTGCGGTTTTAAGACACCCAAATGATGCGGATGAAGCTAATGGATGTTGTTCAAGAGGCGGTGGAAGGTGAAAACATGCAGGTTCCCTTATTCCAAGTATGTTAAATGACACTTGTGATTGCTGATCATATTTGTATGTCTTTTGCTACTAAACATTTTTACGGATTACTTGTTCTGTTTACTTGTCTATGATGCTTGTGTTTAGACTTTGTTTAAATGTCTGTTCTTAGGTTTAGGTCAAAACTTTGGTTGTTATGTTCACTGTTAGCATGGTTCTTTTAGTAACTTTGAATATTTTTTATAGGTGTGTAAACACCCATTTTTTCTACCACTTAATTACAATAATAACCGAGCCAAAACGTGTATTTTATGTCTTTTATGTCGGAATTATGCGTGGTTTGTGTTTTAGTTGTGATTTAGGACGAAATTGTGAAAAGTGGAGAAAACACGGGCATTCACGGGCATTTACGGGCTTTTATTGAAGAAAACGATGAAAGACGAAGTCAAGAAGTCAAGAGTGCAAAAAGAACGGAAGTCCAAGACCAATTCTGAAGATTTATCGAAGAAAAAGTCATAAGACGGAAGTTTATCAAAAGCCGAGAAACTCAAGTCTAATTTATTGAAGAATTTAAAGACGAGTTCAAAAGAAATCCCGAGCCAAAAGTCATTTAAGTCCGAGTTTAAAGAAGATTAGAAGAAAAGGACTAAGCATGCAATTAATAAAGATTAAAGAAGGAAGGACTTAAGCTTGTAATTAAGAGAAAAGGAAGGAGGGGAGGAAGCTTCCTAATCCTCCCCTATATATAGTTAGGACTAGTTAATTTTCTTTCTTGTTGGCTAAGTGTGACAATTAGTCTTCCACCATTTACTTACCTTGCACTTTTAATTTTCTTGTCATTTAAATACTTGTCAATTTAATTACCTTGTCTTGCACATTAAATTCCTTTAATTTCTACTAAGTTTCCATTTAATTCTTGTCAATCTTTATTTTATCTTGTTAATCTCCTATCTACCTTTCTTGATCTTTGATTTTTATGTTTATGTTTGTGTTCATGTTCTTGTTTTTATTTTGATCAAGTGGGTTTTTGATGATTGTGGTTAAATTTGTTTGTTTTGTTGATTTAAATTGTTAGTTTATGATTATTGATGTTTTGTTATTAGTTTGATTAAATCGTTTGTTTGATTTTGGTTAAATTTGTTGTTAGATTCGTGTATTTGTGATCCCTTGTTCTTCGGGGTTGTTTGTTTCTGTATCTGATATTCCCAGGGAAGTTCCGGAACAAGAAAAGAAAGGCTGCTCATTCGGAACTCTCAAAGTTCCGAACCAGTGGGTTTCATCCGGAACATTCAAAGTTCCGGATCAAGAGTGTTCATTCGGAACTTAAAACTTCCGAGTCAATACTTCCGAACGAAAGTTCCGACTCAAGCTGGCTTCATCCGGAAGTCTAAAAGTTCCGGATCAGCAAGGTTTCATTCGGAAGTCTCAAAAGTTCCGGATCAACTTAAAAGTTCCGAACCAAGGGCAAAGTTCCGGATCAGCAAGGCTTCATTCGGAAGTCTAAAAGTTCCGGATCAAGAAGGCTTCATCCGGAAGTCTTCCGAATCAAGAACTTCCGGATCAAGGAGGCTTCATCCGGAAGTCTTCCGAGTCAAGGAGTTCAGGATCAAGATAGGTTCATTCGGAACTCAAAAAGTTCCGGATCAACTCAGAACTTCCGAATCAAGGTTTCTTTCAGGTTTTTGTTATTATCTGTTTTTAAATTTCTGTCCTTTATTTTCAAGCTTTATTTTTTCCGCCTTTTAATTTAATTGCACTTTAAAATTATTTGTCTTAGTTTTATTTTATCCTTGCCTTAGTTTAGGTTTTAGTTGCGTTTTAAGATTGCCTTAGTTAGTTTTAAATTTGCGTCATTTACTTTAGTGCCCTTTAATTTCAGTCACGTTTTTAAATACTTGCCCTTTAACTTTAATTAGACTTAGATTTAAATTAACGCACTTTTACTTTAATTGTTTTGCACCTTTATTTAAAAACAACCAAAAATATTTGTTTCACCACGATCAACTGAGTCACATAGAGAACCTAGATCAATTCGTTAAGATACCGAGAAAACAACAATTGAACCTAGCAAAATCTCTTCATTAAAATGGCGCCGCTGCCGGCTCTTTTCGTAAAGATTAACGGTTTTCTGTGAGAGACGCGTTGCTTTTTGGGATCCGTTCACTTGTGAGCATTATTTTCTTGCATAAAAAATTCAAAAAAATCATAAAAATTAAAAATTGATAAAAATCCATAAAAAATTAGAAATTTCAAAAATCCAAAAAGATTTTATTTTTATTGTGTATATATATTGTCTTTGTGTTTGGTTTCTTTTTCTTTTGCATTTTCAGGTGTATGCGTACTAGATCTTCTAATTATCAAGAGCCCGAGACTCAAGAAGATTTAGATATGTCAGGTGTTAACAACAATAATATTCCACCGTACCTTAATAATAACAACAATGTTCTTCCACCGCCCGATCTTCGGACCATGGAGGAGCTTTGTCAACCTACAATGTTTGGACGAGGAGGACCGATTGCGTCGATGCTTATCAACGCTCCTGAGTTTTCGTTGAAGCACCACATGATTTAGCAAGTGCAAACAAACCCATTCCGTGGATTGCCTGATGATGATGCCAACAAACACCTCGACAAGTTCATTACAATCACCCAAAGCATGAAGTTGGCTGGTGCCACTATGGATGAACTTCGCCTACAACTCTTTCCACACACCTTATTACATCATGCCGAGAAATGGTTTGATCGTCTCCCGAAGAATTCTATTCACACTTGGGATGACATGACTCAACGCTTTTTGTCGCGCTACTTTCCACTATCCATGGTCACAAGCCTTCGCAATCAAATCAGCGGTTTCATGCAAGACCCTGATGAATCTCTTTTTGATGCTTGGGAGAGATATAATGTCTTGATCGATAGATGTCCAAACCACAATATGCTCCCTGTGACCTTAATCGATACTTTCTACAACGGATTGACTTTTCGAGATCGTGATACGATTAATGCAGCCGCCGGTGGCACATTCATGAAAAGGAGACCCGAGGAGTGTAGAGAGCTTATTGAGAACATGACTACTCATCATAAAAACTGGGATTCCTCTGCTTCTTCAAGGAACAACCCGAGAGTCAATGTTTCTTCCACCTCAGCAAACCCTGATATGACCGAACTCACCCGCATGATGACTGAAATGAGCAAAAGTATTACGCTTCTCGCTTCAAACCAACAACAACATCAAGTTAAAGCGGTTGCTAATCCTTGTGAAACATGCGGCGGTCCTCACTCATACACCGATTGTCTTTCGACACAAGGAAATCCGGAAAATATGTATGCTGCTTATGGTAATTATTCACCGAAAAATTACCAAGCTAGACAACAAGGGGATAGAAATCTGCTGAGTTACCGGTCCAACAATTAACTTTCACCCGGTTTTTCTCCTCAAAACCAAAACCCCGCCAACAACTACAATAGAAGCAACCAAATCCCACCAAGAGCTTCTAATCCTTATAACCCACCCGCCCAACAAACCCCACCCATTAACCCCGATGTTGAAGCCATCATGAGAACCCAAGGTGAGCAAATCAAGAATCTACAGAGCCAAATAATCAATTTGAAAGGAGATATCACGAAGCAAGGAAATGAGATAAGGTTTGAGGTTCGCGATAATATTCAATCCTCCTTCAGCACTCAAACGAATGAATTAAAGAATATGTTGGCTAGTTTATTGCCCTCCACTCAACCTTCTACTTCGAGTTCTCTACCTTCAAACACCGTCACCAATCCGCGAGCCAATGTGAGTGCTATTACTACTCGTAGTGGAGTCACCATCGTAGGACCACCAATCCCACCCCCATCATCTACACCTCCTCCACCACCATGTATCCCTACTCCTCCTACACCTAGTATTAGTGCACCATTACCGTCTCCGCCTCGTTATGACGATGTCTCTAGGAAGGACACTTCAACATCCCAACCTTTACCTACTACACCTTCACCTTCCACCTATAAACCCAACATCCCATATCCTTCTCGCTTAGGCAAGACCAACGAGCTAACCAAGAATGACTGTCAAGTATCGAAATATGTGAAGATGCTATCTCAAATGAACATCAACATTAGCCTTGTTGAAGCACTTGTCCACATGCCGAAATTTGTCAAAGCATTCAAGGAATTGCTTAGCAAGAAGGAGAAGCTTATTGAACTCGCCAACACACGCTTAAATGAAAACTGCTCTGCAGTTATTCTTAAAGAACTTCCGGAAAAGCTTGGAGATCCCGGTCGTTTTGTGTTGCCTTGCGTGTTCAACAAAACTGAAGAATTTACTGCCCTTGCTGATCTCGGGGCCAGTATTAATTTGATGCCACTGAGTGTTTGGAAAACACTATAATTACCCGACCTCACTCCAACAAAGATGACTCTTGAACTTGCAAATCGCACTCTCGCTTACCCCGTTGGTATAGCCGAAGATGTGTTCATCAAAGTTGGCACATTTACTTTCCTGGTCGATTTTGTCGTAGTTGATTATGAAATGGACCCTCGTATTCCTTTAATACTTGGTCGACCATTCTTGAGAACCGGACGAGCTTTAGTGGATGTGGCCAAAGGCGAGTTAATCTTAAGAGTCGGGGATGATTCACAAATTTTCAAAATGGGGAAGCTTACAGGCAAATACTATGGACGAGAATCAGTGAATATGATTAATGTGCTCGATGATTTTGTCGTCTACAACAATCCTCTATTCGAGTCTTGCATTGATAATCCACTCTTTCAAGATGATATGGATGATTCTCGCTCCACTTTGGAAGCTTCTCCCATTTATGATTCTCCACCGGTCTTTGATGCTTATGATGATGATTCTAGCTCAGATTCGGATGATTTTGATTGTACTTGTGAGTATCCCGAGCTGCCCATGTATGATGATTTCGATGAGGCTGATACTCTTTCGAGCGATTCTTCACATGATGAAGATCCTCCGCCATCACTCGATCCTACTTTGGACGATTACTCATTTGAGGAAGATTTCTCTGAATTTCTCAACACTTACTTCCCTCATGAGAGTGATGCTCCTCCTTATGACTTTGAAGATTATCGTCTTGATCCTACTTTGGATTTGAAGAACATTCTGTCAAAGGAGAAGAAACCGGTCGACACAAATATCCGTTGCACATATGACTTGACACCTCTTTGTCCCCCTTCTGAGGACGAGGTTGTGCTTTTTTGCGGATCTTCTTCACACTCTGCTGAGCCTGAGTGCTATTTTCCCCTAAAGGAAAAGGTGTTCGACCCCGGTATTGAAATCTTTCAGCCATCTCAGTATCCACCTGATGAAATAAAAGGAAAAATCTTTGGAAAGTTTGAAGACATGCTCGCACCTCACCATACTTGCTTCAACCGTGCTCCATCGCTGCTTAAGGGAACCTTGCCTCTTCTTCTTTGGCTTGCCTTGTTCGCCTTAAGCTTGTGCTATTTGATGGACGAAAACTATGTCTTTGATCCCGGTGGATATGTTTCATGCTTCTTCCTATGATGATCAAGGTCGAGTCAGGCTAACGACTCGGTTAACAAAAATCAAGCGCTTCTTGGGAGGCAACCAATGCATCTATCTTTTCGCTTTCTTTATCATAAGTGTAGGGGGAGACCCGTTGGTTTGCTATTTCCTCTCCTCTCCTCTCTTAATCAGGGATTCGAGCTTCAATGATCCACTCTTGATGATTCTTGACGACCCGTGATTCCGTGTTCCATTATCCCGGTTCTATCCTAAACTCTTTTCGATTCACTATTTTATATTTTCTCAATATTTAAATAGGAATCTCTTTAGTTGTCTTCTCCTTAGCGCGATTTAAACAAAGTTTTCAATGTCCTAAGTGTAGGGGAGTTTACTCCCACATGCTTAAACATTGAGGACAATGTTTATCTTAAGTGTAGGGGGGACTTCTATCGAAGTTAAGTGGTCTTTTCCTTGTATTTGTCCTCATTTTAACCGGAAAATCAAATTTTCGACATTTTTTAAATTTTTGATCTATTTTGGCCTATTAGTTTTTCCCTTTGTATAGTTATTTTCTTTCCTTATTAGAATAAATGTTTAAATAAGTGGTTTTAATTTTCAAACGTTGTGAATCTTTTGACTCAACCCGAGTTTACTTATCTAAGTTACTTTAGTTAGTATCCTTAACGTGTTTAAGTCAAGTTTTGCTAGGCTTTTATATAGGGAGCTATAAAACGCGAAAGTCTTAACTCTCACGGGTTAAGAACAAGAACTTTTCGCAAGTTCCTATAATTGATCCTAGAGAGTCGTTTATCAAGGGAACTTTAAAACGCGATTTCAAAACTTGAAAGAGTCTAAGAATTTGCAAGATCCTATAGGCGACTCGAAAACCCAAAACTTTGATTTAATAGGCTAAGTATCCACGAGTCTCATTACTTGAGATTTTAAACTGTGGAGAACGAGAGATGATAGAGCCAATTATAAGTTCGGTATTCTTTCGTGAATTTATGTGAGTTAATTATGAGCCTTTTCTCCCATCGCTTGCTAATAATTTATCTGCTAATAAATAAGGTTGTACGATTTGAAAAGTTACTTAGCTTCTAGCCCAAGATCGTTTAAAAGTTGCTCGGTATGGATTAGAGTTCATAGCCAAGGCATAACTTATTGAAGCGGGAAGCGAAGATTGGCGAGTCCGAAAAGGCCCTAACAAGGCATGAGGGCTATATTTTGTTGCTAAAGATCCAAAGTGATGTGAAGAATCATTTATCAAAAATCAATATGAAGGATCGAGACACACGACGAAAAGCACAAACTCCCAAAAGTCATGGAGAAGTGTATCCGAAAAGACCCTAACAAGGTATGAGGATAAATAGATCCAAGTCATAAAAGGAGGCGGATCGTTGTATATCAAAGTGCAAACTAAAGATTGGAGAAAAATGAAGAAGTCGTGGTCCAAGTATGAATATCTCAAAATTTCAAGTGAAGAAATTCCTATATGAAGAGAAGGCCATTATTTCATGAACGTCTCTCAAGGTTTGAAGTATGAAGTCGCTGCCAAATATCGGTCCGAGAAAGGTCTCAAATCGTGAAGCGAGTTATGCCAAGATATGAACTTTATGAGGTCCCGAGAAGCAGTTTTAAAAGATTTTGTCCTTTAGCTAACTCTTGATTAAATCGTTCACTTTATTTTCGGACTAAATAACTATCGAAATAAGTCAACAATGCATCCTCGTGATCATTCAAGACAATAATAAAATATAATAGATACCCTAGGAATAAGGGAGTCTAAGTGAGTAATTGGCCCATATGAGTTCGTGTTAGTTTACTAACTTATAATAACAATGATCTCGTTTTTAAGCTTGGTTTGGAGAAAGTGAAAATTTGAGGATGATGATTATTCATGACATTTCCAAAACCCGAGGTATGCTTTTGATTTCTTTACTTTAAATGTTTATAATTTTCTATCTCTTTAATAAAGGCCAACGTGGATTAATTATGATGAAAAATGTAAACTTGCTTTGTAACTAATGTATTGCATGAGGACATTGCAATGGTCAAGTGTAGGGGATTTGATAGGTGTGTAAACACCCATTTTTCCTACCACTTAATTACAATAATAACCGAGCCAAAACGTGTATTTTATGTCTTTTATGTCGGAATTATGCGTGGTTTGTGTTTTTGTTGTGATTTAGGACGAAATTGTGAAAAGTGGAGAAAAGACGGGCATTCACGGGCATTTATGGGCTTTTATTGAAGAAAACGATGAAAGACGAAGTCAAAAAGTCAAGAGTGCAAAAAGAACGGAAGTCCAAGACCAATTCTGAAGATTTATCGAAGAAAAAGTCATAAGACGGAAGTTTATCAAAAGCCGAGAAACTCAAGTCTAATTTATTGAAGAATTTAAAGACGAGTTCAAAAGAAATCCCGAGCCAAAAGTCATTTAAGTCCAAGTTTAAAGAAGATTAGAAGAAAAGGACTAAGCATGCAATTAATGAAGATTAAAGAAGGAAGGACTTAAGCTTGTAATTAAGAGAAAAGGAAGGAGGGGAGGAAGCTTCCTAATCCTCCCCTATATATAGTTAGGACTAGTTAATTTTCTTTCTTGTTGGCTAAGTGTGACAATTAGTCTTCCACCATTTACTTACCTTGGACCTTTAATTTCCTTGTCATTTAAATACTTGTCAATTTAATTACCTTGTCTTGCACATTAAATTCCTTTAATTTCAAGTAAGTTTCCATTTAATTCTTTTCAATCTTTATTTTATCTTGTTAATCTCCTATCTACCTTTCTTGATCTTTGATTTTTATGTTTATGTTTGTGTTCATGTTCTTGTTTTTATTTTGATCAAGTGGGTTTTTGATTATTGTGGTTAAATTTGTTTGTTTTGTTGATTTAAATTGTTAGTTTATGATTCTTGATGTTTTGTTATTAGTTTGATTAAATCGTTTGTTTGATTTTGGTTAAATTTGTTGTTAGATTCGTGTATTTGTGATCCCTTGTTCTTCGGGGTTGTTTGTTTCTGTATCTGATATTTTCAGGGAAGTTCCGGATCAAGAAAAGAAAGGCTGCTCATTCGGAACTCTCAAAGTTCCGAACCAGTGGGTTTCATCTGGAACATTCAAAGTTCCGGATCAAGATTGTTCATTCGGAACTCAAAAGTTCCGAGTCAATACTTCCGAACGAAAGTTCCGACTCAAGCTGGCTTCATCCGGAAGTCTAAAAGTTCCGGATCAGCAAGGTTTCATTCGGAAGTCTCAAAAGTTCCGGATCAACTTAAAAGTTCTGAACCAAGGGCAAAGTTCCGGATCAGCAAGGCTTCATTCGGAAGTCTAAAAGTTCCGGATCAAGAAGGCTTCATCCGGAAGTCTTCCGAATCAAGAACTTCCGGATCAAGGAGGCTTCATCCGGAAGTCTTCCGAGTCAAGGAGTTCAGGATCAAGATAGGTTCATTCGGAACTCAAAAAGTTCCGGATCAACTCAGAACTTCCGAATCAAGGTTTCTTTCAGGTTTTTGTTATTATCTGTTTTTAAATTTCTGTCCTTTATTTTCAAGCTTTATTTTTTCCGCCTTTTAATTTAGTTGCACTTTAAGATTATTTGTCTTAGTTTTATTTTATCCTTGCCTTAGTTTAGGTTTTAGTTGCGTTTTAAGATTGCCTTAGTTAGTTTTAAATTTGCGTCATTTACTTTAGTGCCCTTTAATTTCAGTCACGTTTTTAAATACTTGCCCTTTAACTTTAATTAGACTTAGATTTAAATTAACGCACTTTTACTTTAATTGTTTTGCACCTTTATTTAAAAACAACCAAAAATATTTGTTTCACCACGATCAACTGAGTCACATAGAGAACCTAGATCAATTCGTTAAGATACCGAGAAAACAACAATTGAACCTAGCAAAATCTCTTCATTAATTTATCATGTGGATGTTTGTGTTTTAATGTATGGAATGGTCAAATTTTGTCTTAATGTGTTAGCAGATTGTATGCATTATGTAATTACCTAATTTGTGTCTAAATGCATGCAATTATCAAAGTTGGGTCGTATACAAATATATCATTAGTCTTGAGTAAGTCATAATGAATAATATTGGGCTTTCAATTATTAAACTTCTACATAAATTTGGGCTTCACATTATTGGCTTTAAAACTGGGCTTTCATATATATGTAATCGGGGTTTTAATATACATAACATTTGGGCTTTCATCTAAAATATATATCTTTCAAAAACTTTAAAGAAAAATTAAAATGTTTTGATTTGACTGGATTCATATGTTTGTATACATTTTTTTGTAATCGGTAACATATTGAAATAACATTTAAACTTAACAAAATAATGAAATTTTGCTGATTTATCGCCATCATATGCCAAATAAAGCTCATCGTAATCATAAACATCTATTTAACCATCATCATCAACATCACTTTCATGTTGTAATTCGTACGAAGAAACAATTGTTCAACAAAACTTAGTTATACTTACTTAAGGAATACAAACCCTGTGAAAAGTGTTTTATTAAATTTGTGTTTGAAATAGTATAACGACATTTTATTAAACCAATGTTTACAAACAAACAATATAGAACACTGGTACATGTATTTACATGATTATTTGAATGATAAAAACGCGTCATTGTCTTGATCAAATAAGTTATAATGAACCTATATAAAAAAGCATTGTCTTGAACAACCTCTGGTTAAAAACTGTTGTTCCAGTCCAAGCTGTAGAATAATCTGATGACTTATATTCTTGAAAATGCCTGACTATAAGTTATTAGTCTAAACACATAACTTATAAAACAAATGCAATCAAAGATGAGAAAATTATAAAAAACTTCTATGTTTGGACTCCCCAACAAATATTTTAAAGGAAATATTATGTTGTGTTCATAAAAAATTAAGATTGGGACTCCCCAATCAAAAAGAAAACAAACATATTCATACTACAAAAACACTCGAAAAGTGTCAAAATATCATCTTTATATAGTATGACATTATTCATAATAGCCATTCGTTGTTGAAGGTTGCAAATCATAGAGAACTTCAAGGATTCTTTTCCATCTTAATTTCAAAAACCTTCTTTTTTGCATTTGAATTTGCACTTACCAAGTTGTCTTCACCAGCACGTTTGTCACCAGGACTTGGATCACCATCTTTTTTAGAAGACAATGGAGTGTGATTCTCATATGTTTGAGACTCAAGATCCTATGACATATGATTAAATAAAATATTAAATTATAAAATTTTATATGACAAAGAATATACGTAACCAATAATTTAGATGTTTTCATTACCAACGGAATGGCCACAATTGTGGCAGAACTTGTGGCTTCAGACTCCGGTTTACATACAACACAATTTAACAATTACATTGACTATCAAAATTAATACATATGGCCAATGTTTTTAAAAAAACATTACCTTTATAGGTGTTGCAGTTGGACGAATACTTTCTATAATGTCCACATCTCTGGTAAGTCGCAAAACAGTAAAGACAGGGAGCATCTTCTTAGCATTGTATTCGTCTCTGCTAACCTTGAAGGCAAATTTCTTTCTCACCAACCCAGTAATGACCGGGGGGAAAACATCCAGCTACATTACACAGAAATGTAGCATTATTTTATGGTTACCATTAAACTATGTGGAAGGTAAGTTGTATTACATAAATTAATAAATAACTTGCCAAATTTTTCACACAAAAGGAAGGCTGATACTCTAACCAACGATTGTACCTCATCGTTCAACAACATCAATGACATTGTGCCATTCTCGTCTTGGACTCTGATTTGAAGCTTGAAACTACACAACAAAATAATAGTCAAAATAAATAATTGACAAAAATTCTTTAATCTATTTATTTATGTATTACTTACAATGTTTTAATCACCGGAACGATGTTGCACTTTTGACAACGCCATTCACCTTTTCCATCCAATGACATTGTAGGTTTTACATCCGTATCTAGATCAATAATATCCGACGACTTGATAGACTTCTTCTTACATGCTTTGCATCCGAGATACCACCAGCCTTCCTCTTCGTGAATGGCTATTATAGTTCCAATTATGTTGCTGGAAACACCCTAAGAAAAAAATGAAGACATGGTTATAATCTGTTGCACTTATTTATGATAAACAAATTTTTTAAATAACTTTATAATTTATTACATGTTCAACATCCAAAATCTCAGTGATATTTCTAGGAGGGAATCAAGTGACGAAAACATCCTTTGTGGAATTCTTTGAAGCAGTGGAGATATGGGTAACCGTATTTTCAGATTCCTCTTTGTTGTCATTAGAAAACAACGTGTAATAGGATCCCAAAATATATGAATACATGAAACTGCAACACGGACACATATAAATACAAAACAAAGACTTTTAAAAAACTTTAAAAATACCTTCCACAGTATTATTTAACGTCAACAAAGTTCTCATCAGTAATTGGTTCAGAACAATTGAACATGAACAACTTAGTTGCATGGTATCCATTCTGAACGCACATATGTCCTATAATTTGAGTACAAAATCACAATAAGTATATTTTTTCAACTAAAAACCATACAACGTATTATTTAATACTAAATGTTAACTTTTATGTTACTTACCATCCCATGTTTTCATCATGGCCAATTGAACGACCATCACAATCTTAACATGGCTAGATAATTTGTTCAAGAAGTCACCCAGTTGTTGAGCATATTCTCCCCACATGGTAGCACGCAGTTCATTACCTCTAAATCATAGAAGAAGTGCAAAAAATTAAACCTCTAATAAAAATACGTTTTATTCAGCCTAAATATGTTATTATTACTTACTCTGCATCGACTAACATGGATGTTTTCTTCTTCCCTTGTTTACCATTTTTATCATATGCATCTAAATCCTCACAGGAACGTATATGGCCTATGATATCTGGTAAACAGTTTGTAAAAACATAATTACCAAATGACTTAACGAATTAAATAGACAACAATACAAAAACTGTTTTGAAGTGTGATATTACATACCAAATTGTCCAGGCTCTTCTTGAGTTAGAGTAGTAATGGATTGAAAATCCCTAAATGCAAATCTAATACAGGAGATTTTGAATGAATATTTATCAGCCAAGGGATTAAACAGTCTTAATCTCCATTATAACAGATTGAAATTAGATCAAATGTTGTTACATGAATGGACCTAAATCCATTCAATTCTTGGCAGCATTGTAATGATCAGCAAAACATATTATATGTGCAAACAATTAGATCAATGTTGTTGCATGAATGGACCTAAATCCATTCAATTCTTGGCAGCATTGTAATGATCAGCAATCCATATTATATGTGCAAACAATTAGATCAAATGTTGTTTCATGAATGGACCTAAATCCATTCAATTCTTGGCAGCATTGTAATGATCAGCAATCCATATCATATGTGCAAACAATTAGATCAATGATGTTGCATGAATGGACCTAAATCCATTCAATTCTTGGCAGCATTGTAATGATCAGCAATCCATATCATATGTGCAAACAATTAGATCAATTCTATTGCATTAATGGACCTAAATCCATTCAATTCTTGGCAGCATTGTAATGATCAGCAATCTATATTATTGTGCAAACATCTAGATCAATACTGTTGCATGAATGGACCTAAATCCATTCAATTCTTGGTAGCATTACAAAAGAAGGAGATTAAGAATAAAGTTTTAGGGATCTAAAATATTGCACGAACATGGATGGCGCACATTGTGAAGTTTGTGCTGCAGATATGGTGTGGGAGGGCTTTATATAGGTTTTAGGTTAGAGTTATTTTAGGATAGGAGCATCATGGGCTTTATATAGGTTTTAGGTTTAGAGTTATTTTAGGATTGGTTTTTGTTGTTAACTATTTTGTTTCAGGAATGAAGATGCAAGCACATTAATTTCAGAGATAGATTGAAGAAAGAATACTCAAAAGGCTTTGTCTCATCAAATCAAGAAAAGAAGTTCATGATCCAGAGTTCACAGATTTAACTAAAGAAGACAAATACTGTTGCTGCGGAACAAAATGAATGTTCACAAGATACAAGAAGATCATAATTTGAAGACAAAGATGATATTCACGAGATTTGAAGATTATCTTATCAGAAGAAGATCTGCATAAAAGTGTTTGGCTACATTCAGTTGGATACAAATACAAGATTACCAAGCTCAATCCAAGTTTGAAGAGAAGACTGAAGACATGTATTTTAATACATTAAGTACAAAGAGAAACAAGAAGAAAACAAGTTGTCATTCTTGTTTAGAGGAAGATTGTTGGGAATTATTTATAATATGTCAAGTACCGTTAGTGTAAGTGTAAGTACTGTTAGTGTTGGCGAATACCGTTAGTGTTAACGTGGTACATAGCAAGTACTGTTAGTGTAAGTACAAGTACTGCTATATTGATTAAGACGAATATATCTTTGTAAAAGATATCTCATAGTTATAGTTAGAGTATATCTTATGTGATATACTTAATTGTTTAGAATATTGATAAGATATCGTGTGTGATATACTTATCTTTATAGAATATTCTGAAGGTTCTAGGGTTCCTTACTCTATAAAAGGAACATAGGTATGATGAGTCTATTGTACCTCATTCAAGTCGATTAATAAGAGAATCGAATAGTTAAAAAGTAATTATGTTCTTCTTTGCTTTATAAGTTAGATTTCGCATAACTTATTTGGTTGAGTAAGAGTTCTCAAAGTGTTCTAGTTTGATTACAAACTATTATACTAATTCTTAGCAGAATATATATCCATTCAAAGGGATCAACACACCCATAGGTCCCTAAAGACCTTAACTCAGGAAGTGGTTAAGTGATGTTCCGCGGTACTAAAGTCTTTTCAATACTGAAGCTTCAGCTTGAATACCCTTCAAGGGTTAGCTGAACCTTCAGTGGCGACTAAACGCTAGAGCTGAACATGTATACTTGTAACAGGTTTGATCTATTCAAATGAAAATTAATATTGCATTGATGACCACATTTATTTGATCATGTAATCACTGTTTATGGTATTATAGAAGCATTTTAAGAGGAGATTAATGGGCCCTTAGTTCCTCTTAATACCATTGACTAAGGAGATAACATATGCATGGAAAGAGATATGGAAATATAAACACCCTAAGGCAAAAGGTTAAAGATTTGAGCTAAAATCACTAACATACATTTGGTCTTATCTCAATAACTATTCGTGATATCCAAACATTATGGTCGAATAGTTTACTTTGGAAAGTGCTAACACGATTCCAAATGATATCCGGTGACCATTGTTTGATATAAGGGTGTTTAAAAAAATCGAGGAACCACAAGAACCAAGGAACCATACCGAAACCATTCTGAAACCGAACCGTTTGTTGAAACCATGGTCCGGTTCTTGGTTCCTAAAATTACAAATTTTTTGTTCTCGGGACGGTCCGGGAAAGAACCGGCCGGTTCTGAATCTTTCCCCAACAACCATCTTTCGAAATTATGAATTTTTGTAGAGTTTGTTTATTATACTATGTAAAACATGTAAGCTTTTTAAGATATTATAAAATAAAAACTACTCATTAAAGCTGTAAAAAAATTAAAACTTAAAAATCATAATGACTTTAAATATTAACCTTTAATCTACATTATTTATTCATCATTAACATCATCACCAAAGTCATTCTTGAACATGAAGTAAGTTTTATTTGATCTATTTAATAAAATATTCAATATATGTGTTTTAATGTCACGTAAACCATTTATTCATAAGTCGGTAATTGTATGCATATGCATAGCTTTATAAACATATAAGCGTATACCACTAGTTCTAAATCTACAATTATGATGTTTTTATATACAAAATTATTGGTCCATTAATCACAACACATTTTCTTGAGGCTTTATGAATCACATGTTTAATTTTTTAGATACTTTTTAATAATTATAGACTTACTTTTTTAATTTTTTTTGTGTTTTTGCTTATGTTATTTTGAATTATTAGAATTATTGATATGATTTTCATTGTTAATTTTTTTTTGTGTGAGTATATATTTATTATATTTTAATCCTTTATAAAAGATTGAAAAATGAAAAATAAACTTTTTAAACAAAATGGTTCTTGTCAGGAATTCCCGAAAATTTTCGTCCTGAAGTAAATTGAGTATGTTTTAAAAATGTCACTTTGGCAGCGAATATAGGGCATCAACAGGGTCGGCTCATTGATTTGAGTGGCCCGGTGTGAAACTGAAAAAGAGGCCCCCTAAATTACGAAAAACATAACTATCGGCCGAAATAAAAAGTTTATTAAGACTAGATCTGAAAATTTGTTGGCACCGTACTGAAACCGAATATTATAAATAATCACAGACATATATACACACAAACATAATGAACATGTGGAAATCCTTTATTATTAAATAGACGGTACTCCATATAACCTTTAATGATCATTAGTCGAACTTTATGTTATTAGTGACATTGACGTTTAAATGAGGGGATGGGATTAAAATTGTGTTTAATTTCTTAGGTATTGGGTTACATGCTTTTCTATTAAAGTTCGGCGATGTGGATATTTTAAGAAGTCGCTTTTTCCTCATTAACGATGGTAAACACATTGTAAACGTTTATATAGTTGTCGCCAATGTATTACAGACATGTCTGGTTAGGAGACATTTAGAAACGAGAGGTGATACAACGATACATACATCTCTTTTTTAACGCATGTACCAAAAAGTTTAATGTATCATCGTTAGAGTCGGAGAGGGGTGGCAGACCACTTGACTGATAAGTTTTTGGCGTCACTTTGTGGTTGGCGCATCGCTCCATGCCTGATGTCAACATTTCTCGCGTAAAAACGATCAGCCGACTGTTAGATTTTTGTTTTTTGCTTTTGTAACATAAAAGTGGGTATATATTGGCCCAATTATACCTCTTTAACACTACTTTTTATTGTGTCAACTACTCTCCATAAATATAATGCCAAATAATTTTTAATATTAAATCTCTAAAATCTTACGTAACGTCTTTTACACCACCTTTAAACTTTAACCACTCCCCGCTCCCTTAAAAGTTAGAAACGATATAATATAACTTGGTCCTTCTAGGAAAAAACAGTCACGTATAATATACAACGTATGATCGTTTTCTTGTTAGATATTAAATGACAACTTTTTTGTAAGTATGTATTAGCAACGATAAATGACGAGCCACTTGATCATTCCACATGTCGCATAAGGATTACACGGGCCAACAACCGGTAACATGACTACCAATAAATCACATGTCGTCAGTCTCAAAGTTTGTACAAAGTGTATTTTATTTTATTTTAATTTAATTTTCTCCCTTTCGAAAAGATGATAAATTTAAACCTTTTGTATCAACTCATAGAAGTAATGACTTTGTTTTAGGTCCATAGTTTCTAAATGTCCCCCAACCAGACATGTTTACAATGTGCTTACCATCGTCAGCGAGCAAAAGGCAACTTCTCAAAAAATGTATATCGCCAAACTTTGATAGACAGAATTAATTATTTATATCTTCTAAGAGATGATACATAATGTTCAAATATTTGTGTAAGAGCCGGATACAATCGCGTCAAAGCTGACTGTTAAGTTTTCGACGTATCGTATGAGGCCTCATGTTAAGAGATGTTGTGTCAAACTTAACAGTTCGGCTGTTATGATTTTTATTTTTTCTAAATAAAGTATGGTATATATAGAGATACCACTATTTTATTTGGCACTAGTTTTTTTTTTACTCACTGCCTCTTAAAATGTGGTGTACTCAAATAATTTTTGTGTTAAACATGACACTAATTTTTTATTAGGTTAACCTAATGACATCTCTTAGAATTGTGTTTAAAAAAGTTCTTTTTATTACAAATGAATGTAAGAAATGAAATCAACCAATTTGAATTAAATATTTTTTTTATCTTGATTTTTATGGATTGTGTCCATGTTTTTCGAAATTAACATACAATCATAATTCATTGATAACATTGTAATAAATTCCTTATTTAAGGACAATTTTAAGGGCTGTTATTAGCAAAACCCTTTTTTATTTGATACTAAATTTGAGCACGATCATACCCGGTGCTTTAACGAGGGGTTTTATTTAATTTTGTTTGGTCTTGTACTTTCCGTGAAAGGGATATGGCTTTAAACTAACTGCAATTAACAATCATGATTAAGTATAAGCATATGGGGATTATATAAACCACAACTAGGAATAGAAAAATAACAAAATGAAGTCATTATGCAGGTAATAGTGGGTTCTTGACTTCTTGTCTCTACTCTTATCCATAATTTTAAAAGATTTTTATGCAATTATTTGACGTAAAATAAATATTTGTTTAATACTTCCAAGTTTCCAACATAGATCCAAAATATCGGGAAGATTAACAAACTTAAAAGAGTATCTACTGTACAATTTAAGTGGATACAGATCTTAAGTACGAATTTGCTATTCTTTTTTCAAGCTGCAAGTATTTCATCTCTAGCTACATGCATGCACCTTAACCATCATATTGTCTAGATAGTTACAAACTTACAATGGTCAACTAACTTAAACTTGCAATGGAGTTTGATCAGTTTAGACTTTAAAAAGTGATCACAGGATATGTGGTGTTTCTCAGTCTTGGGCCGATCTGGTAGTTTGGGAGCTTTTTTAGCGCATCTTCTTCGGGTGCTTGTTCTTCACAAAGACACACTACAGTCTACACATACAATCATATTGAATCGGATCATGAACATCATCACAATGTTGTTTTCTTGATTGCTTGTTCTGCCATTGCCATTTAGTAAACCTTAATTTACTGCTTTCACCCATCTCTTCTTCTTTATTTGTTGAGAGTGATAGCAACTGCATCTTGATCAAGTTTAGAGTTCTATCAATCATTCAAAGCTTGACGTCTGACCACATATGTAAACATTTTAATCCGACCTCACTCGCATACCCAATTTGTGCTCTAAAAAAGTAATAAGTGGATATATGAGAAAAGGTCTTGATCAAAGTCCTTTCATGTATAGTTTATCTTTTTATAAAAAACGTTAATATATAAAATCATCCCTTATAGATGCAAATAGGACGCTATTTGTTCAATCACAGCTAATAGACGCGTTGTCTCGTCTTTGCTGGCAACCTAGGATTGTCTTCGCTTGTTACACTCACCTGACCAAAACTTGGAGAACTCGGTTTTGGGGAAGATCATTGAGTGTTTTTGTTTTCTGTGTTTGTGCTAGTTAGTTTTTGTGGAACATATTTAAGTTCACGTGAGTACGTGACGTATGTTTTGGTGGTGAATTTGGTTGACTTATTATGTGAAAAGAGAAGACTAATGACGTTGAAGTGACGGTAACAAATTTGGTTGAGGTAATCTCTTATAATTACCAGTCTAATATGTAAATCACTGCTTAAAAATATACGATACACATGAAGTTACGGTGGCTTTCAAGTCAGTTATTTGTAAATATGTACACCCAACCAAAATAAATAAATAAACGAATAAAAATAGTCATTAAATGTGAGAACCCGTACTTTCCCAACATTATTTTATTCTTTTTATTCGTGCTTCTTGAATTTTTCTAACGTATTACGTTTTCTTGTATTGCTATATGTAAATCCTGAGATTTTTAAATTATATCTTTTTTAAGTATTTTTCTGATCATCGATAAATACTTTGCATGGAATTATAAAATTTTTATTTTATTTTTCCATATTTAATTTAAATCAAAGTTTTTTTTATTTAAAATCACCCGCGTGCGTTTTACAACGATTTTATTCAAAATCAATGTACAACGAGAATTCCTAGTGATCGCGATACCGACGGATGCCCAAAATATTACGTTTATTTATCGATTGTTTCGATAATTAATATTTTCGACGATTTCGTTTTAATTACGTATTAAGTCGTGTCGAGAAATCGTATAATCATTTTTATGATGCATTATAACTTTTGAAAAATATTTTTACGAAACCCGAGCCCCGTAAATATTTTCAATATTTACCAATAACCATTTTCTACCCTTTAAAACTATTAATTGTTTTTAAGTCCACAAGTTTCAAAGTTGGCAAAACTAACCCTCCACTTAACTAGCACTATATAAATCATTTTTTTTACTTCCATTACAACATACACTTTCATTTTTAACAAAAAAAAACACATCCTCCCTCCCCTTCATTTCTCTCCGCCACCACCACCACATAAACACCCCTAAAACCTTGATTTTTAACATGAATCTCTTAAAACAAATTAAAGACCCATGTTCTAAATCTTGTGGTGATTCTATTGATAACAAAATCACCCACATGCATCAAGATTTCAAGAACTTTTGATTTCATGATTGTATGATGTTGTAATCATCTTGCATATGTTATATTTGGTAAGATTATCATGTTTTGATCCTTAAAAGTCTTGTTTTTAATCTTTGATTTTTGTTAGATTTTTCATACAAGTGTTTTTAGGAGTGTTTGGTTGATGGATATGATAGTATAGTGATCCTAGGGTATGAGAATGATTGGTTTTGAGTGAAAAATAGATTTGTCATGTTTTCTAAAAAGCTAATTTGGGACAGTAGCTTTAAACAGATTTTTTCGTGGGTTTAAGGTCTGTGAAAGACTGATATTTTTTGAAATTGTTGTAGAGTTTTCCGAGACGGTCGTTTTGGTATAAGATAGAGCTTATAACTCATTACGAGTCAAAAGTTATGCTAGTTTTAGTTTTCGTGTACCGGGAGACGCAAGTGGCACAATCCGAAATTGTGGCTGATTTTGGGTTGACTCTCGGGGACTTTAGGCTTGGTTAGATAGTTGATACTACTGATTTTCAAAGTTTACAAACTGAGTTTCATGAGTCTAGTAGTGGTTTCAAAAGACGGATTGTCGGGTTAGTACTTTTAAAGTGGTCCAAACGGTTTTACAAAACAAGTGTACAAATCTGTCCTAAAATTTGGAGTCGAGTAAAGCGTCGAGCTGATGGATTTTAAAGTGTGAACTTTGGCTCACATTTTGGTGAGGTCTTATACAGGTTATAAGTGACATTGACACCAATTTTCATGTAAAACGGACAAGTCTAGATAGGGTAGATCGGTGTGTACATTCGGGGTGTACTTGCTGATTTTTATTTTGGACACGTAGTTCAATGCTTGTGTTGCGTGAGTTTGAGTGTTCACCATCGGACATGGTGACTTACTCAAGTGCTTAGTCATTATATAAATGACTTAGCTACTAGTCCAAATAAGGGTAAAGGATAGTTTGACTTGCGTTGACTTGGCGTCGTATGACGAGTCATTTTCAAGTGTTCAAGTGTTTTAACGAGTAACGTTGGATAAATGGGTAGTATGAATTCATTTGATTCGTGTCAATGGTTTTGAAACGTGTATACTTTGAAAACATTTGAGTCATGTTATATTTGGTATATATATCGATATTGAGTTCGAGTCTTAACGCGCGCCTTATTGTGATAGGTTGCGGTTTTCGTGTTTTCCCCGGGCATCCATATCGTCGGTGATCGTCTCACTACATTGTTTCTACTCAGTTGCTGAGTACCGTGATTGAATTAACACGTGGCTAAGGGCCACGAAATTTCTAAGGATCAAGGAGGAGGAATTATTTAATTTGCGTGTTTGGATTAATTCCTACTTGTTATGAAGGTATTGTCACTCCTAGCATTTTAGTTTTGATGTTACTAGTACTTTGATTCTTTTTATTCATGAATTTTGAATTCCTTGGGTGAAACCCACTGAGATTATAGATACTTAGGGCATATTAGGACTTAGGACACTTGCGTGGCGATTTGGTATAGCCTAAGTGTTGCTTGATTGAGGTTAGGTAGCTAAACGGAGTTGTTTTTGTAGTATGGAAATCACCACAGAAACAAACAGGTCATGGCAAAATTTTCTTAAACATATGACCTTGTTTTTATTTGAAAAATGGATACCCACTGATGTGATTAGTATGTGTTGAGTTGGATGGAAACGGGAAGTGTCCGGATGAGTCCGAAACGGTCGTTTTACTAAACTAGGTCAAATCTGAATGTTATGCTTAAAACGTGGGTAAATTGACTTGGGTAAAAAGGATTAATTTATGATTTTATGACTTTTTACAGTAACTACAAATATAATAAAACTTCTCTTTTTGGTTTCGTGTCAAAATCTTTTACCGATTGGGATTTATGCTTAATCTACCGTAAGGTACGAAAGACGTTTACAACTTTCTGTCTTGATAGTCTGTCACTAAAAGTGCATTTCCCGTTGATTGAAAATAGTTCTAGGGCTGTTATTTCCCAACTTTTAAAGGTAAGAGAAATACCTATACATGTCAAGAAATTTCACCTCCTGTACAATTATAGATTTTTAGATATGACCAAATCTTCACAGCCTTTTTCAGAAAACTGAATGCAGTCCCTTGTTTTGGTTTTTCAAACCGAGTCTTAAACGTGTTCGGAACCCACACATAAATGCTTGGACCATCATACAAGGTTGATATTAGGTTATTACAGTAGGTTCAAGGTGTTGGGTCAAAATTTTAACTTAAGCTTAGGTCTCGCCATCGCACGCAAGTTACCTAGTCATACTATGTCCCACCACTTCTAAAACGTTATTGCTTCATTGAACGCATTCTTATTACGCGTCACCATTGCATAGGTCCGTGAAGACTTCTTTTTGCTCAGCCCATTTTACCTTGTGATTACTTACTAAAGGTGAGTTCATAGCCCCTTTTTACTTGAACAATGTTTCTAAATGCGGGGTGAGATTTTACATGGTGGAACACATCCATTTAAAACTGTATACTATCCAGAACTTGTATGCTATTCAGACTTGTATGCTTTCCAACAGTTTTCATTGATATTATTGCTTATAGTTAATAGCCTTAAGTTTCCTCTCTTGATCATGAACCGTTCATTGTCCCGTATGCTTTGCGCTAAGCGCAAATGTTGTGGGTGGATCCATCGGGATTGACAATCCCCGTCCCGATTACCTTGACGCACTTACATTTGTTTATACTTGAGTATTTAGGCTGAATACTCCCTAGAGGAACTTACTTTGAGTTAAGCTTCGGTTCATGAACTAAACAGCAATAATATTGGTTTCAGACTATGGTTAATGATCATAACCATTTTCTCTATTTACTTGTTTTACAAATGAATGCTTGTGTTCCACACCTTTATTGCTAAACCTATGAATTTCACTCAACTTTGTGTTGGCGATTTTACATGTTTAATCTCAGGTATTATTACTTAGCTCTGCTTGGATGGGAGCCCGCAGGATATTATCGCAACTTGGAGATTTCTGTGATGCTTTTAAAAGACTGGTTTTAGTACAAACTGTCAGAAATTTATTATATCTTTTGGGCAATGTATGTTATAAATCATGATGAAATAATATATCTTTCCGCATATAAAACTCTGGGACCTATGTTTAAAACTCTGATCATTTATGATGTGATATATATGCTTTTATTACGTCAGCTTTGTGTCAACTGTAATTCATTGTTTCTTGTACTATGACGTGTTACCCCTCGTTGCCTAGTTGTTCCATGTCAGATTTTGGGGGTCTCACAGATTGGTATCAGAGCGATGGTTATAGGGAACTGAGTCGTTTTTCAAAACTTAGTCTATAACCGAAAGTTCAAATATTTTATTGTTTCTAAGTGTCAAACACAGAATTTGCCATTGCTGCTCGATATCTTCGCGGGTAACTCTCTAATCCTTATTATTTACTTTTAATTATCGTTGTAGTATTTCATCTCTTGATTACATTTTGAAATATTACTTTACGCTAATGACGATAATTACTATATCTTTTCAAAGCCTATGTGCTTCATGAATTATCATTGAATGTTACTGTGATTACATTTGCCTATACTGTATTTCTTGAATTCTTGTTCTTGTGAATTGATCTTATTGCAATGATATTATATCGTTATGACGTTACATACTTGTATTCAGAGCGCGTATGCTGCCGACTTTTCATACTCATTTTTCTGAGTACTATTGCTATTTCATTTATGCTTGATACGACTGACTTTATATGCTCGTTCGGTTTGAACCATCTGTTTTTCTTGACTCGTTGATACGTGTTGTGCATACTATCGCGATACCATTGTTCGGGATTGAATAAGTGTTGTTTTCGATGAACTTCTGATTTTCATTCTACTACCGTGTGTGTTGCTTTCATTGTTTATTTCCCTTAAAATATCTACTTAGATACGCAGATTTTCTTTCTGACCATTCATAATTGAATGTCTAGTCTATAGACCATTGTGTAGCTCTATGTGTCTCCCAGAAAGACTAAAGGACATCGTGTGAGTCTCACATCTCGAAGAATTCGTTGAATCAGTGCTGAATAATATTGTTGGTTTTCATAATCTTGATTTACCCTTACGCCACCGTTTTACGCGACACTTGTACATGGATTACATCTTACTTCATTGACCATTCTACGTTTCGATTTCAACTTAGAACATCCGTTGTACCTTGAAAACATTATCGTCATTTATTATGTGATGATCGTTTGGAATACGATCCTACTTGTATCCTCCCTTTTCATTGAACCTCTTTGCTCCAGGAATGGCACTTGTTATTGTCCCGTTTCTTTCTCGATATATCTTGTGATTTTTGGAAACCATGCCACCAAGAGACCTTTCTGCATTGCAATCTTGCAGCCGAAGACACGGATGATATGCATCGTTTTTTTTATGTCTCCGATTATCGTTGGCATTCTTGAACCATTTCTATACTGTGTTTTCTTTACATGACTAATTATACAGTTTACCTTCTTTCGTCTTTATGGAATCCACAAGTCCTATGTGTACATTAATTTTGAGTTATCATGAAATTTGGATTTAATTTCAAGCTGTGTCGAAAAATATACTTTGTACAGAAACTTTACAGGAAGTTTAACAGTGTCGAGAAAATATTTTTATAACTTTAGACATAAAAATATATATATTTCTACATGTTGAGACGTCCGTTTAGGACATAAAATTTGACCAGTAAACTTTAAAATCGAGCAAGTTACGCTCATTTGAGATTGTAAAATCTAAGAAGTTATTTTCTGAATAATGCTAAAATATCATTTTGTTAACAGATTTAATGCTAGGGCATTTTCGTCCATTTTTTATTCCGTTTCAAGTCTCGGGTAAAACTAGAAAGTTGTTCAAAACATTGTTTTACATCGAAATGCATTAGACTTTGAGTCTTAGAATATCGTTTAGTGAGTTAATTGGTCTAGTCAAACCCAAAGGTCAAAACTAATAAAAGTTAAAAACATGGATTCAAGCGTTTTTGAGTTCGTTGGGCTCGTAAAACTTTAACTAATGATATTTTGCAAACTAAAAACAATGATTGCGTTTGAAAAGAATAGAATAGCAACTTTGAGTTCGGTCATACATGTACCTAGATCTTGAACTTTTGAAATTCGGTAACTTCCTAATATAGAAGCTTTTCGAAGTGATTGTACTATTTGTTAACTGATACCCTACTTTCTTAAAAGTATATTTTTGTCAAATAAATTACGATGTGCACATACGGATTCCTTATTCCTTCTTTTATTTATGACTTATTTGTCATTCCATTGTCTTTCTTTGCTTCTATCGTACCACTGATTTGGACCGAGATTTGAAGATCTTTCTTTCATATCGTTTGTTATCATCTTGACACGTGTCTCCTGACGATTTCGGCTAAACCTCTTGAAACCTAATCACCTTGTAACCATTTTATTGGTTGTCTTGAACTACTCCTTATTTCCCTCTTGTAACCCACTCGCTACTTTATAAACTATTGTCATGTTACCATACAACTCAAACTGGTCTTGTTTGCGAATAATTTTACAAAAGGTTTCATTTGGGCTTTCTTAAATAGTTGACTGCTATCTTATAAAATTAACTTATATTAATTTTACAATATGTTTTCACAAATTGTTCTAATACGGTCTTATAAAGAACCCTTGTAACTATACGAATTGTCGATTTAAAACAGTTAGCCAGTAACTTATTAGCAAATAGTTTCATAAACTATTTTGATTTCTGTTTTTACAAATGGCATTATATACATATTTTAAATAATACTAGTAGGGTACCCGCGCGATGCTGTGACGGGTACCTTGGGATTAACTGGACAATAAAGAATGATATCGGCCAGGCTCGTGTCATTCGTTTTAATAGGTTTGAGTTGGTTCTTTTTCGGACGGATTATATTTGCTAGCCGAATCGGTGTTCATTCATGTTCTTGGTTAAATTTGTTTTCGGAAGGTTTTCGTAAATATTTAATTTTAATTGTTGTATAATGTGAATATATAATTGTATTTTCAAGTAATTAAGCGTATTGGTCTTATATAAATCAATACTACTTCTTTTTACATTTAGTATATATTAATTAATTTGTATTAATTAGTTTTTAATATTAGTGTTAAATTCAGATTAAGTATTTAATTATTTAAGCTTGGTATTCAAACTAAGTTATCTGATTAGTTTAATTCATTTTATTAATCAATAATGTTTGTTATTCAATTTTATAAAAAAAAAGGCTAAACTATATCATAAAATAGCATTTTTCGTTTAAATTTGTATCACAAATGTAAGCAATTGAATAAAGGTTTATATACACATATATCTATAAAATTATTTAAAATAAAGTGTAAGGTAACAAATTTTGTTTTGTTAAAAAAGAACGAAAAACTTTTGTTTTGTTCATATGTATAGCTAAACCAATAAAACATGATATTTTAAATAACTAAGCATATATAAGTATACATAAATATAAATGAATCTGTAAAAATACGACCTTTATTTACACATGTATTAAAAAATAAAAATTTAATGATCTTAGATATATAAGAAAAAAAATAACGAAACTATAAGTTTAGTAACCAAATGAACAAATGGAAAGTTCTTTACATAAACGTAAGTTTATAAAAAAAATTTATTGACATACATATTAACTTAGAGAAAACATTTGATTTTATTATTTTTCATTCATGTATTTATTTAGCAATTAGCATAATTAATAAATTTTATTTAAATAGAAATTGTTAGTTAAGAAATTTAAATGGGTTTATTTAAAAAAAAAATAGATAATAGGTACATTTTACAATAGAGATTGTACGTTAAAATTAAGGGTCCTGTGACTTTTTAATTCAATGCATTTACTTCCTTTCTTTTTTAGGTAAACAACAAATTATCTTTTTCACCCTCTTGACTCTACTTCCTTTCTATTATCCCACAACCTACCAAATTCTTATCATCACTTGCCATCTCCGTTTACAAAAAAAACAATTGAAATAGGTAATTGTGATAGTGATTTTGAGAGATGGCGGTGGGTTTGTTAGACTTAATGATTGTTGTAGCAGATCGGTGGTCGACTTACCCAATTGTGATGTGATTAGGTGCTTCTTTAGTGGTGGTGGCAGACATGATGGTTGTGGTTGTAACGACATTCCGATGATTCCGCCGGTAATGATAATTACACAGTCTCAGTTTCAGACTGTTTACTGGTGGAGGCTGTGACAGTTCCTCTATGGTGGAGGTTGCGGCAGTTCTTGGTGTTAGTGGCGCTGGTTACGATAGCACATTAAATTTCTATAACAAGTAAGTCTAAATGTCTGAAAATTCAGACTTTCTAATTACGGAATAGTCCCAAATGCTTTATTATATAGTAAGATAAGATGACCTGTAATACTGGTTTGACGAAGATGAGCATCGCATTGCTAGTCCTAAATTATGCATGGCCTGATCACCTATGCTTAATTTAGAAGGAGCCATGCAAGGCCAAATAGTAGTCGCCTTAAATATTTAACCTAGAATCAACTTTTTAGTTATGTTGCTTAAAATGTTTGATAAAATAAAGTTTTGAAAACTTTTACATTTTATGCGAGTAGCAATAGTTTGCAACATACACATATGAACCATTATCTTTTCTTGAACTAAGTACATGCCTCGAGCACATATTTCCTTACTCAACGACCTTTGTTTTACCTGTTACCTCATCATCCTCATGATACGATTTTCGTTACCATTTGCCTAAATTCTTACCATTGATACCCGACTTGAAAGTTTCAACGTTGCTATGCTCCTACATCGATTGACCATCTCTATCTATTTTGGTAGACCTTCGGAACGTCTCTGGATGCGATTAGTGATTTATGACTGGACGTGAACGATGATTACGTGTAATTGCCATGATATGTGTTAAGATACTATCGTCTTGAAATTTCATTCGTGTGAATCATGTGTTGATTTCGCCTTTCATTGCTAATGTTGTTCATCTTACTGGAACTTCTCTCAATTGACTTCTTAAGAATTTTCTTTGATTCGAAAATTCGTTGTGTGGCTTTTCCCTTTCGATCGTATTTCGACCACCGAGAACTTAATAAGCCGTTATTGGTGACGCCAACCGCACTCGTGAATTAATCTTGCTATAATCATTGTTTCTTATTATTTTTATTATTGACGTGACTATTCTACCACGTTTGTTAAGAATTGATACGATTTCCATCTTATTCCTTTGTATATTGCTCGCATACAGATTGTTGACCTTTATATGTTTCACATTCGTTGCTGTCTTGTCACCTTTTGAAAACCAGAAACTGTTACGTGTTTATCGTTTGATATCTTAAACACTTTCTTAAGTTTCTAAAAAAAATTATTATTAATTTTTAAGAACATTTTATACATTTTATCAAATGTTTAAATTACCAAAATAACTGTTTCAAGTTAAGTATCGGATCTATATATCCTCTTTGGTAAATTTACCTAATGTTTCAAAAGATATCAAGCTGTATCTTTTAAAGTATTTGATTATATCATACTTTATTGTCAACCTAATGAAATTATTTAAATTAATTTATAATTTCTAACAATGATTCAAAATAACTTGGAAAACAAAAATCTGAATTTTCTCTAATGGTGACGATAAACCCGAGTTTTAACGATAATTTAATACAGTCATCCAAAAGTTCTTAAGCCGATCAGGATAACTATCTTGAACTGTTCTACTTTTGCTTTGAAAATCCTGATCAAGAAAAAGATATAGCAACAGCTTACTCCCTAAATATAGATAGTTTGATTTTAAATCACTACACCTTGTGAAATTTTCTTTTAATCAAGGAAATACATAAACTGAGTTTTAAAGTAATACCAAAATCCTAGACAACTGATTGTGACAACTTGTATTTTAAACGATCATATGTTATTCATTTTTCCCTTCTATTTGTCTTGTAAATAAATTCTTACGTTTTAAGATTTTCACGTTTTACAGTTGCACGATTTGCGACCCCTTGTTGATTTACAATCTTGGTTCATTTTATCGCACTTTGCCTGTTTAAGCGATTCTTGTGTTCATTCTTGTTAAGTTTATCGCACGTATTTCCAACAACTCTATCTCTCAATGTATCTCCGTATTGAAAGATCGTTATCCTAATCCAAGACTGAAAAGTTATACGAAAAGGAGTTAAGAAACTGAAGCATAGTGAATTCTAACCGTTAAGATTCGTCATGGTACGGAAGTTTACCTGGGAAGCAATGAATTTTGTTCTACATTTTGTACCTCCTCTTGTTTGCATCTTCTACTGTTTTCAGGAGAACTCTGGGGACCAGAGTTCCTTTAGGGGGGAAGACTGTGAGAACCCGTACTTTCCCAACATTATTTTATTCTTTTTATTCGTGCTTCTTGAATTTTTCCAACGTATTACGTTTTCTTGTATTGCTATATGTAAATCCTGAGATTTTTAAATTATATCTTTTTTAAGTATTTTTCTGATCATTGATAAATACTTTGCATGGAATTATAAAATTTTTATTTTATTTTTCCATATTTAATTTAAATCAAAGTTTTTTTTATTTAAAATCACCCGCGTGCGTTTTACAACGATTTTATTCAAAATCAATGTACAACGAGAATTCCTAGTGATCGCGATACCGACGGATGCCCAAAATATTACGTTTATTTATCGATTGTTTCGATAATTAATATTTTCGACGATTTCGTTTTAATTACGTATTAAGTCGTGTCGAGAAATCGTATAATCATTTTTATGATGCATTATAACTTTTGAAAAGTATTTTTACGAAACCCGAGCCCCGTAAATATTTTCAATATTTACCAATAACCATTTTCTACCCTTTAAAACTATTAATTGTTTTTAAGTCCACAAGTTTCAAAGTTGGCAAAACTAACCCTCCACTTAACTAGCACTATATAAATCATTTTTTTTACTTCCATTACAACATACACTTTCATTTTTAACAAAAAAAAAAACACATCCTCCCTCCCCTTCATTTCTCTCCGCCACCACCACCACATAAACACCCCTAAAACCTTGATTTTTAACATGAATCTCATAAAAAAAATTAAAGACCCATGTTCTAAATCTTGTGGTGATTCTATTGATAACAAAATCACCCACATGCATCAAGATTTCAAGAACTTTTGATTTCATGATTGTATGATGTTGTAATCATCTTGCATATGTTATATTTGGTAAGATTATCATGTTTTGATCCTTAAAAGTCTTGTTTTTAATCTTTGATTTTTGTTAGATTTTTCATACAAGTGTTTTTAGGAGTGTTTGGTTGATGGGTATGATAGTATAGTGATCCTAGTGGTATGGGAATGATTGGTTTTGAGAGAAAAATAGATTTGTCATGTTTTCTAAAAAGCTAATTTGGGACAGCAGCTTTAAACAGATTTTTTCGTGGGTTTAAGGTCTGAGAAAGACTGAGATTATTTGAAATTGTTGTAGAGTTTTCCGAGACGGTCGTTTTGGTATAAGATAGAGCTTATAACTCATTACGAGTCAAAAGTTATGCTAGTTTTAGTTTTCGTGTACCGGGAGACGCAAGTCGGCACAATCCGAAATTGTGGCTGATTTTGGGTCGACTCTCGGGGACTTTAGGCTTGGTTAGATAGTTGATACTACTGATTTTCAAAGTTTACAAACTGAGTTTCATGAGTCTAGTAGTGGTTTCAAAAGACGGATTGTCGGGTTAGTACTTTTAAAGTGGTCCAAACGGTTTTACAAAACAAGTGTACAAATCTGTCCTAAAATTTGGAGTCGAGTAAAGCGTCGAGCTGATGGATTTTAAAGTGTGAACTTTGGCTCAAATTTTGGTGAGGTCTTATACAGGTTATAAGTGACATTGACACCAATTTTCATGTAAAACGGACAAGTCTAGATAGGGTAGATCGGTGTGTACATTCGGGGTGTACTTGCTGATTTTTATTTTGGACACGTAGTTCAATGCTTGTGTTGCGTGAGTTTGAGTGTTCACCATCGGACATGGTGACTTACTCAAGTGCTTAGTCATTATATAAATGACTTAGCTACTGGTCCAAATAAGGGTAAAGGATAGTTTGACTTGCGTTGACTTGGCGTCGTATGACGAGTCATTTTCAAGTGTTCAAGTGTTTTAACGAGTAACGTTGGATAAATGGGTAGTATGAATTCATTTGATTCGTGTCAATGATTTTGAAACGTGTATACTTTGAAAACATTTGAGTCATGTTATATTTGGTATATATATCGATATTGAGTTCGAGTCTTAACGCGTGCCTTATTGTGATAGGTTGCGGTTTTCGTGTTTTCCCCGGGCATCCATATCGTCGGTGATCGTCTCACTACATTGTTTCTACTCAGTTGCTGAGTACCGTGATTGACTTAACACGTGGCTAAGGGCCACGAAATTTCTAAGGATCAAGGAGGAGGAATTATTTAATTTGCGTGTTTGGATTAATTCCTACTTGTTATGAAGGTATAGTCACTCCTAGCATTTTAGTTTTGATGTTACTAGTACTTTGATTCTTTTTATTCATGAATTTTGAATTCCTTGGGTGAAACCCACTGAGATTATAGATACTTAGGGCATATTAGGACTTAGGACACTTGCGTGGTGATTTGGTATAGCCTAAGTGTTGCTTGATTGAGGTTAGGTAGCTAAATGGAGTTGTTTTTGTAGTATGGAAATCACCACAGAAACAAACAGGCCATGGCAAAATTTTCTTGAACATATGACCTTGTTTTTATTTGAAAAATGGATACCCACTGATGTGATTAGTATGTGATGAGTTGGATGGAAACGGGAAGTGTCCGGATAAGTCCGAAACGGTCGTTTTACTAAACTAGGTCAAATCTGAATGTTATGCTTAAAACGTGGGTAAATTGACTTGGGTAAAAAGGATTAATTTATGATTTTATGACTTTTTACAGTAACTACAAATATAATAAAACTTCTCTTTTTGGTTTCGTGTCAAAATCTTTTACCGATTGGGATTTATGCTTAATCTACCGTAAGGTACGAAAGACGTTTACAACTTTCTGTCTTGATAGTCTGTCACTAAAAGTGCATTTCCCGTTGATTGAAAATAGTTTTAGGGCTGTTCTTTCCCAACTTTTAAAGGTAAGAGAAATACCTATACATGTCAAGAAATTTCACCTCCTGTACAATTATAGATTTTTAGATATGACCAAATCTTCACAGCCTTTTTCAGAAAACTCAATGCAGTCCCTTGTTTTGGTTTTTCAAACCGAGTCTTAAACGTGTTCGGAACCCACACATAAATGCTTGGACCATCATACAAGGTTGATATTAGGTTATTACAGTAGGTTCAAGGTGTTGGTTCAAAATTTTAACTTAAGCTTAGGTCTCGCCATCGCACGCAAGTTACCTAGTCATACTATGTCCCACCACTTCTAAAACGTTATTGCTTCATTGTACGCATTCTTATTACGCGTCACCATTGCATAGGTCCGTGAAGACTTCTTTTTGCTCAGCCCCTTTTACCTTGTGATTACTTACTAAAGGTGAGTTCATAGCCCCTTTTTACTTGAACAATGTTTCTAAATGCGGGGTGAGATTTTACATGGTGGAACACATCCATTTAAAACTGTATACTATCCAGAACTTGTATGCTATTCAGACTTGTATGCTTTCCATCAGTTTTCATTGATATTATTGCTTATAGTTAATAGCCTTAAGTTTCCTCTCTTGATCATGAACCGTTAATTGTCCCGTATGCTTTGCGCTAAGCGCAAATGTTGTGGGTGGATCCATCGGGATTGACAATCCCCGTCCCGATTACCTTGACGCACTTACATTTGTTTATACTTGAGTATTTAGGCTGAATACTCCCTAGAGGAACTTACTTTGAGTTAAGCTTCGGTTCATGAACTAAACAGCAATAATATTGGTTTCAGACTATGGTTAATGATCATAACCATTTTCTCTATTTACTTGTTTTACAAATGAATGCTTGTGTTCCACACCTTTATTGCTAAACCTATGAATTTCACTCAACTTTGTGTTGACGATTTTACATGTTTAATCTCAGGTATTATTACTTAGCTCTGCTTGGATGGGAGCCCGCAAGATATTATCGCAGCTTGGAGATTTCTGTGATGCTTTTAAAAGACTGGTTTTAGTACAAACTGTCAGAAATTTATTATATCTTTTGGGCAATGTATGTTATAAATCATGATGAAATAATATATCTTTCCGCATATAAAACTCTGGGACCTATGTTTAAAACTCTGATTATTTATGATGTGATATATATGCTTTTATTACGTCAGCTTTGTGTCAACTGTAATTCATTGTTTCTTGTACTATGACGTGTTACCCCCTCGTTGCCTAGTTGTTCCATGTCAGATTTTGGGGGTCTCACATTAAATCTGTATCTGTAATAAGGATTAATAAGTTAATTTCTACTTTAATTTACAGTGAAAGAATGAAATAATCGTAACATGTTGCATATACATGTTTAAGAATCTTGACAATCTCCATTAAGGGAGCTAGCCACATTTTCTAGAGCAATATTGCAATACGATACTATATCACCCCGAAGCTTAAACATGAAGGCGTTGAACCGCAAATTAACAGGCCTTTGAACATGAATCCGACAGTATGGGCATGTGGAATGGTCTTTTAACCAGGACTCAATGCACCCAAGGTGGAATTGAACTCCATGATTGCAACCCCATAGCAATTTGAACCCATTGTTTTCAGGTTTAACTTCACATAACCCCTAATGAATTTTCATTAAACATAATCATATTCTAGCTTCTATAGAGACACTTGACCGTTGATACACACCATTAGGGATCACTTAAGCTCCTTTAAGGGATTCAAACGTGTAGGATAATCAAGAGAAGTTATAGAGCGTCAAAGAATTCACTTAATGTGTTTGTAACAAGAATTACAACTGAAACATTAAGGGTGTGCTTGGTAGGGAGATATAAGATCAAAGAAATGGAATCCGAAGTATTTCCTTCGTTTGGTACGTTAGGGAATTAAAAAAACGGAGATTTTAAATTCTCAAAAATTGTCATCTTTGTATTTTTATTTCCACCCATTTGGTGATGGAAACTCAAAATTCTCCAATGTCTTATTATTTAAATAATAAAGAGTGAAATGCACATATCGTACATGTGGTATGTTTAGATTGCAGATTTAGTAACTGGTCTTCTAAAAGTGCAGGCGGCCTACCTGGTCTTTAGATAAGTGTTCAGTTTCATACTTTGACCCTAACCTTCGTTATCCTTTGACCGTTACTTAAGGGACTCTGTTGTCTTTTCTTTTTTTTTGTCATTCTTCTCCAACACACCACTCATCACCACACCATCACCACAACACCATCACTCCTCCCACTCAACTACCATTGCTTAACATAACCCACATCATAATTCAACGCAATAAAGTGGAATGATCATTTCCCTCAATTTAATATATCATATATAAAAGCGTGTACAATTGGGATAACCCAAAACATTCCCTCAAAATCTGAAAAACCAATCAAATTAGGGTCATTAAACACTCAAAATGGGACGAATTTTAATGGAGTCAGTAAAAACAATATTAGAAATGGTGGTTGGCTTTCAAAATTGTCCACTTCTAGCATAACTATCACTTGCCCATGATAAAAAAGATAATGATGAAAAAAACGTTTATGGGGAAAGCTTGGTCCAACTTCGAAGCCAGCATTCAAAATGACATTAACAGGATGTCAAACACATTAAATTACGTAGATATCTAAAACATTTGTCAAACTAATGGCCTTTGGGTTAGTAGTATCCGAATGGGATTAAGAGAGAACAAATGAATAGTAATTTACTTATAGTAATTGATTTTTTTTTGACAAAAACTTATAGTAACTGATTAAAAACATACTTATGGATACTTTTGGATAGTTAACCACAGTAAGTAGAAGATCATCAATGATAGGCCAGCAATCACTATTACCAGCCGCGACACTTTCAATTTGTACCAGCAAGCAATATTACGAGTCCACTTCCCTTTGTCGTTCTTCGGAATAACTGGTCTTATGTTGAGTAGTGGTAGTTGAGTGGAAGGAGTGATGGTGGTGTGGTGATGAAGTGGTGTGTTGGAGAAGAAAGACAAAGAAAAGAAAAAGACAACACTGCCCCTTAAGAAACGGTCAGAGGATAACGAGGGTTAGGGTCAAAGTATGAAACTGAAGACTTACCTAAAGACCATGTAGGCCGCCTGCACTTTCAGAAGACCAGTTACTAAATCTACAATCTGGACATACCATAGGTACAATATATGCATTTCACTTAAATAATAAAAAAAGTCACTTACTTCTCACAATTATCCCTCTTTTTTTAAAAGCATTCACCCCTAGCCCCGATATCAGTCATCTCAGAACCTTCTCCAGTTCTAATTTTCGGTCGATCGTTGATACATATTAATGGAGTTGATTAAAAGTTATTATATAAAAAGCAACAATTTACTTTGAAAAGGTACTACACATGTTGCAGATTTGTTTCTTAATCTTCATATTTTGCGTTGATTACATTATCAATGGTAAACTAGATATGTGATAAAACAGGAACTGATAATTAGGGGTGTAAACGATTCGAGTCGAGTACTGAGCTCGAGCTCGACTCGAATACAAAAAATCAAGCTCAAAACTCGGTTCGAGCTCGACCGAGCTTTATATTTTAAGCTCGAGCTCGACTCGTCATCTAAACTTGAGCTCGAAACTCGACTCGAGCTCGATTATTTTCACATGTCATGCTCGAACTCGATAAATACTCGGCATATCAAGCTCGACTCGACTCGAGATAGTATATACTACCAACCCCACATTATCAAATTTCTACTATGTATCGACTCGTACAAACACAAGATACCTTATCAAACAAAGTTAGCCCCTTGATGCATCCGTAAGCTATCTTGTGTTTGTTATGGTTCTTGATAGTATTTTTTTTAATGTAATTGTCAAAGATTATCATGTGTATTGAAAAATTATTTGTTATAAAATTGATTTAACACTGTTTTGATTTTTATTTCTTGGTTAATTTCTCTGCAGCACCAAACAATAAAATTAATTTGTAAATCCTTTATCAATTCCAATTCTCTACATTCTATTCTCTCCTTCATTTTTAATCTATATAATTCTCTTTACCAAACATGTCCTAAGAGGGAAAAGAAAAACAATCCAATAATAGCTAAACGAAAATGATTGTAATCTACTTATGTGGTAACATTTTATAATATACTGCGGATTACTTTTAATGACAATCTGTTTAATTAATCGAAAATCAAATATAGTAAAATTGTATAATATGCGAATCATTTTCAATTTTTCATGCAATTTTTCATGCAGGATAAATTTGAGTTTCAACTATGGTCAAAGGTCATCATTTTGAAACGAATTTAATTAGAGCTTTGAACTAAATTCACTATCATGATCATGATCAACGGTTAAATAACCCATATTTTGTCTCACTTTAATTCATAACACTACACACATACGGAGTATATATACGCAAACAGCTTTTACCCACGACATTTTTCCCACGAAACAAAAAGTGGGAAATTAAACACGGTATTCTCACGGATTTCTCACCGATATGACAAAAAGAGCAGGGCCAGCCCAAAGGGGTGCAGCCTGTGCGGGTGCACAGGGCCTCCAAATATAGAGGGCCACATTTTTTGTGCTACTGGTGTTGATATATTAATTACAGAGTAAGATATATTGAAGGCTCCTATATTGAAGGCCCATATAATAATGTATTTGCTATATTATTTTGCTGTAATTATAGACAATCCTTTGCTCCGTATAACTATAATAAATACAAGGCAATTAATACGGCAATCAGTTATGTCCAAAAAAAGAAATTAGCTATCTGATTAATCATTGAAATTTTCACAAATCAAGTTTCTTGTAGATCAATAAGTAATCAGGTATCAATCAAGGTAACTACTTGCGCATTGCTAATGAATATCTTTAACAACTATTGAAAGTTTTCGTGATTGATGAGGCCTCTATTAAGTTGCGGCACAAGGCCACCGAAATCTACGGGAAGGCCCTGGAAAAGAGTATCTGTGGGAAATCCATGGAAAATTTCCAACATATGCGTTGACCAAGTTTTCAGTGGGAAAGTTGTGGGAAAGTCATGATAAATTACCCACGGATTTTCCACGAAAAACACATTAGTTTTGTTATTTATACATCAGTGGGAAAGTCGTGGAAATTTCTCACGGATTTCCCATTATATATACATCCGTAGGAAAATCGTGGCAAATTTGCCACGGATTTCCCCACTGTTTATACGTTTTATTTGTTTAGTTATCATTCATGGGAAAATCGTGGGAAATTTACCCACTGATTTCCCACAGTTTTAATTATTAAAACATCCGTGGGAAAGTCGTGGGAAATTTACCCATGAATTTCCCATAGTTTTAATTATTTAAACATCTGCGGAAAAGCTGTGGGAAATTTAACCACGGATTTCCCACAGTTGTAGTTATTTAGACATCCGTGTGGAAGTCATTGGAAATTTACCCACAGATTTCCCACAACATTAATTATTTAGACACCCGTGGGAAAGTCGTGGCAAATTTTCCCACAGATTTCCCATAATTGTTGTTATTTAGACATCCGTGGAAAAGTCGTGGCAAAGTTCCCGTGGGAAAGGCGTGGGTTGTTTCCCACATATTACCCACTAATATGATAAATTCGTGAGAAACCCATGGATAAGTTCCCACAAATTTCCCACAAAAATATGTGTAGGAAAGTCGTGGGTAGTTTCTCACAGATTACCCACCAATATGATAAATCCGTGAGAAAGTTGTGGTAGTTTCCCACGGATTTCTCACAAAAATTTCGTTTTTATGTTTTTGTGTACTTACATAGTGTAAAAGCCGCATAAAATACTCATGAACACTTAATGCATGAAAACCCGATTAATTAAAATTTCACATTTAATGATATACGACACGTGTCATGAATATTAATTACAAGCATTACGTATATTATTAATACACGCTAAGTAATTACGTAGAATAATAAAATGTAGCAAGAAATAAAACACGAGAACTAAAACACGGACACGTATGATAAATATTAAAACACGAAATCAAAACGAAATCTTATGTGTGTGTAGTGAGGCGGCAAAGAGAAAAAGGAAAACAAGGGCTTTAGGTTCGAACCATTTAGCAAAATTAAACAAACCAGGGAATGACCATTGTGCATTCTTTTCATTTTCATGAAAAATAAACAAACCCTAGCCTCCACCTCCATTTGGCCGCCGGCTTCACAAGAGGAAAAAGAGGAGGAATGATGTGTCGAGATATGTATAGTGATAATTTAGATATGTTATAGGATAAATTAGAAAATTACCTTTAGGAAAAAGTAATAGACTAATATTACCAATGACGAATTCAATTAAACACGTGATGAACCAAGTTCGTTACAAGAAATCAGGCGAATAGCCACGAGCAAAATTCATGGGTAAAAGACTCAAATTTGTGGGTAATTGGTTAATACCCACAGATTACCCATAACTATATGATGATGGGTAAAACCTTAGAGGCTAATTTTTTGCCCATGACATTTTCACTTTGTGGGTAAGTTCACCCACGTAATATAGCTGGGTAATTTATGTAATGTATGTGGGTAATATTTCATGGGATTTTCCATCTCACCATAAAAATACCCACCGAAGAGTTCTGGGTAATGTTTTGGGTAAATTTAACCATGGTTTAAACATAATTAAGTGGGTAATATCAAGTAAAGTTTAGGTTCATCAATTATGATTTGCCAAGAGACAACATTGGGTAAACCTAGCGAAAATTAGCAGCCAATATACTTCAATATACTCTAATGCATTTCAATAGGTATATTTCTATAAACAAAATGTGAAACATAGATACCCAATAAAAACTGTAACTTACCAAAATATCGTATTCAAGTATAAGTACAGACATGGTCATTCACTAAGATTAGAAAAAACAAATCTAGCCATTATTCAAAAAATACATACACCGATACACGAGTAGCTCTTGTAGTTTGCACGATTATGTATATTTGCAAGGAATAAATCCAAATCCATTGTAGTGGTTTTCTTGTTAAGCGAGGTATGAAAAATGATGCCATCTCTCCCCTTGATCTTTTTTGTATGTTGGTCTTTAATTGGAATCAACACTTCTCGCCATACCTTACATCTAGAACACATAAAATCAGTTTTTGCAAATGAGATCTAACATTGCTTTCAAACATAACAATCCTCATTCAAATTTTGTAAATACCATATGTGGCCACTCTTAGTGGTGGAACCAGGAAGTTGAAGTGGGGGCAAAAAATTTTTTTAGACAAAAGTCGTTGTATACATCAAAATAAAGATACAAATATAAAGTTTTTATATTTTTTTTAGTTCTCGGAGAAAATTTAAAAGTTTTTACATTGTTTTATTTCTGAGTGGGGGCAATTTGATTTTATAACGGGGTGCACTTTAATAAAATGGTCCTAAAAAAATTTTTTTACACTTAAATTTGATTTTTTTTTACGAGCCATGGGGGCGCTGCCCCGTACCTTCCACATAGTCCCCCGCCCCTTGCCACTCTGGCATGTTTAAAAAGCCGAAAATTCATCAAGACATCGAATATATATCCCTAAGTTTTTACATGACATATAGGTTTGAGATCATGAGAGTCTACCTTAAATATCCGTCCTTTCAAGAGATTGAAAACCCAAAGAAACCCATTTGCTTGTTGCTTTATGTCCACAAAAGATAAGATCTGCTAAACTGAAAAAGTAACAGCTAAGTTATTATGACATGTTGCACATATATAATAATTAATGCACAAAAACATAAAATATATTCCTTTACGTGATTCGTGTATCCATACATCCTTATTTGTGTACTCGTTTTAGTTTTCGCATTTTGCTTTAGCCTGTTTATCAATAATTCCTATTATAAAAGAAGCAATACGATCTACAACATATATTACATTCTTAGCCATCAAAGAGATTGCAAAGGAACAAAGGATACACATTAGAACAAAATAAAAATATGAAATCACTTACGTGAGGAATTACCAAAATTAAATTAATAGGATTTTGATCTATGCATTTCCAGTTTATAATCACTTTACACCATCGATGATTGATGTATGCTAAACATTTAAACAATATAACTAGAAATCTTAATCGTTTCATGTACCGTTGAATGCACATTTCATCGAGTAGCTTTCTGGCACTCACCAAATCCGCCTATTCACTAGCCTACTGCACATAAGTTTAAACAAATCAACACATGAAAATATGTTAGGAAATTGAAAACTAAAACAACTATATATTTTTCGTGCAACGGAAATACTATAAATCTTTTAACCTTGATTATGGTGAAACTATATATGCGAACTAGGAGGAAACTGGTGGAGTTGTGGATAACAAATTCAATATTTTGTTCGTGATTTAGAAGATGGAAATAAGTTAATTTGAAACCACCCATCACTTTGAGAGGCGCTCAACTGTTTAAAAAAATTAGAATTTCGGACGTGCCGCTACTTTGTCAAATTATTAAAAAACTAAGCCTTAAAAAACGGTTGTGTTTGGAAACCAATTTAGAAAGGCTTGAGCTTTAAATATTAATGTACAATGCTTATATAATAATTTTTTTTACACTAATTTATACAACCTTTTGTTAACTATAAGCAATGTTTACAGACCCGGGACGATTCGATCGAGTCAACCTATTGACCCGATTCAGGTGGAAAAACGGGTAATATTGAACCGGGTTCACATTTTCAAAACCTGGCTAGATCCATTGAGTTTGGTGTGACCGGAGTCAACCTGGATCTCGTACCCGATCGTGTTTCGATTTTTTCGGGGTTTTTAAAAACAATATTTAAATTTTACGTATTTTTTGAAAGTCTTATTTTTACATATTATATTGATTGATAAATTTTTTATATGTTCAATATACGGAAGTTTGCATGGTTTTTATATATAATTTTTCTTAATTTTTAAAAATATGAAAAAAACACAAATTTAAAAAATTGCGTTTATCCGGTCCCAATAACTCGACCCGATCGATTTAAAAATCAATTTTCAAAACACTGACTATAAAAGCACAAGCCAACTAAATCGAGTTTTATGATACAAAAGAAAAAAGGTTGGTAAAATTGTGTGTATATATATATATACCCGCGAATTACCCATAGAAAAATTACCCACAACCAAAAAGATAATTATAATTTGTGGGTAACACAAATTTACCCACAACATTACTCCCATATTTACCCATGGTAGCCAGATTGGTGAGTAATTCGTGTGCGATTTTTTAAGGATACTACATTTCCCACAAAATATAATTATGTGGGAAATTGGTGGCAAAACACGTGTGAAATTTGCGGGTAAGTTTTGTCAAATTTCAATTTCCTATTCATGGGTAATACGTGGGTAAGTTGTGGGTAAATACCCATAAATTATATGTCATGGGTGATTTTTGTGGGTAATTGACAGGATTTTTGTAGTGCGTTGTACACGAAGATCGAGTGAATTTGAGACGTTTCGTTTTGTTTTGGACAATTGATTTGAATTAGTTTTCGGATTTTATTCTAGAAATTAATTCTACCAATTTTTAACTATTTAAAATTATCCTAAAGTGCATGAACCGTTTCCAAAAATAAATCTAAGAGACGAAATTTAAAACTTTATATTTTTTAATTGAACTCTTAATTATAACAAAATATTTTAACAAAATTAATTCTAAAAGTAATTAAAAATTTATTTATTAATTTTTTTTATTCTAATAAATTTTTGCCAAATTTTAAACAAGCAATATATTTTAAAAATCTATTTATCTCTTTATTTTTACTTTTATGTTCTATTTAAAAAGGGAAAATCACCTAAAAATACATTAAACTTATCACTTTTTATGGTTGTGTGTAACCAACTTTTTTTTTTCTCATTCTACTAACGAACTTTTGAATTTCGACCTTTGTGTATATCGGGTGACCTGCTAAACCCTTAACCGGTTGGTCATCCACGGACTCTTGCACCATTAGTCCAACTTCAATAACACTGTTAATTTTGACCAATTTGACCGTTAAATAATAGAATAATATTGTCATTCCGTATTTATTCTTTTTACCTTTTTCTTTTTAAATTTCAAATAGAATATTGTTTTATTTAATTTATTTATCACATCAACAACACAGATTGACAAAAAAAAATACTTCGAGACAGAAACAAAAGCATAGATCGAAAATCTTTATACTCATTTTCTTCTAAACATAAACACATTCTTTACCAATCATACAAACTAACAAAAATCATTACTCAAATTTAAATATAATATAAAAAACACTTGATCCCCAAATCATTTAATTGGAATATTCAAAACCCCTAAATCCAGTGTGTAAAACAACAATGAAAACCAAAGATCTAGTTGTTTAACAACAATTAAACTACGAATCTGGTTGTTGGTGACGGGTGGTGACGGACGATGACGAGTAGTGACCGGGTATTATGATGGTGTGGCGTCAGCCCTGACAAATCACTAACGGATCTCAAAATGGATGGTCACAGGTGCTATGATGGTGGCGGCGGCGTTATTTCTCTAGCAAGATCCGGCGACGACGAAGGTGGAAATGAGGATGTGTTAAAGTGGGTTCTTTAAATTAGGTGATGAGGATGAATGTATATGTAAATTTGTAATTGTTATGAATATGATCCTTGAATTGTTTGTTGGGAGAAGATGTGGAAATGTGGATTTGTTGAAAAGTGGGAAGAACATGATGAAGATGGACTGATGGAGGTTTATTATGTTTTTGATGTGTTGTGGTAAAAAATAAAAAATCTGGTAAAAAAGAAGTTTTATTTTTGAGATGGGATATAGTGATTTACGTTGTGTGGTAATACACTTATATTAAAAATATTATTATTTTTATTATTTTATTATTATTATTATTATTTAATAATAATAAAAAATTATTATTATTAATATTATTAATAATAAAAATAAATAATAATAATAATAATAATAATAATAATAATAATAATAAATTTTAATTTTTTCAGTTAACTTGGTTAGTAAAAAGGACTACCATTGTAATAAAAATAAACGATCGTTAGTGTAACCTGCTATATGTAGGATTAACAGGTTTAGCAGGTCACCCGATATACATAAAGGTCGAAATTAAAAAGTTCGTTAGTAGAATGAGAAAAAAAAAGTTGGTTACACATAACCATAAAAAGTGGTAAGTTTAATGTATTTTTAAATGATTTTCCCATTTAAAAACTAAGTTAAACAAAATGTAAAAGAAACTACACATTTAATTTAGGAAAATAAACATTTCAAATGTAAATTAATAAAAAGAAAGTCAATTGTATGAAAAACGTTTGGAAAATAGAACTGACAGTCAAAGCTATTATTAATAATAACTAAAAGCAACATTTAAACAAACTGATCTCATAGCTCAGTTGGTAAGCGTGTTGGTATTCAACCGACAGGTCTCAGGTTCAAAACCTGCTGTGAGCAGGTTTCGTGATTTATTTTTGTTTTTTAGCAGATTTGGAATAATTATTTGGAGAAAATATTATAAGTAAAACTGCAAACCAACCAACCCAAAACGAGGGCTGCAGGCTAAATTTCACAAACAGCAATCCAAACTGAATCAATTCAGATAAGAATGAAAGCAATATATGTTAACACAAAGAAATCTAAAAGTAACAGCCCTCAATAATCTTAAATACATACAGTTAAAACAATGACAGCAATGATTTATCAGCAAATTCTCGAATACATCTCAAATAAAACAGCAGGAAGTTGTAGATTAACAAAAAGTAAGTTACACAGAATCAGCAAAACTTAAATTCTACACAAATCAACTAAACCGAAAATAAGGAAAGTCTTCTAAATAACAGTAACTTAAAATGATGATGAAACAACACAGTATATCAAATTCCTTTATTCAAAATATACTCTAATGATTTCAAATTAACTTGAACATCATCACAGGCAACAATCATAGAGACAGCATAAAAAAAATACAATAATATTATACCGCAAGTACCCAAAATACCAACATCATGCAAAATTCAGATTAAGCAAAATAAGCAAAAATAGAATCTCAACAATCAATTCAATAAATCATAATCAACAACTTTATAATCAAACTCAACAGACTAAAAAAACCAGATCTTAGTAGCAGATTAAAGTGAAAGCTCAGTCATCTAGAAACTCAGACCTATACTCCTATTTATTATGTTCCCTGGAAGCAATCAAACTTAACACCATAATCTCAAATAGCTAGCACATTAGCTATTCAATCTCACGACAACAGTATTAAGAGTTACCTATCTAATAAAATTAATCACAACAAACTATCACTTCGGTTCCTAAGACCCACTCATAAACATGATAGAATAAAAAGTTCCAATAAGCACTGAAACAATCTTCAAGAATCATTTACTAGCTTTCAAACTTGAATCCATTCAAATATTTCTAGCACTGAACTATTATCCATATAAGCAGATCTAAAAAACTCAATCTCAAATGAAAGTTCTAAAACATACAGATAACAACCATTCAATAATACAGAAACATCTAGTAATTAAATTAAAAAAAACTAAGCATCAACAAACAAATTCATCATTTATGCAAATATATAAGAGCAGAATGTCAAGCCAATAACAGATTTATAAAATCATAAAATAAACAGATTAAACTAAACATTTATAAATATAAATCAAAACGAGCTTAACCATTTTACGAAGAACCGTTGAGCAGAATTACGGTGTTGAACCGACTTAGATCAAAACTACACCGTTAAAATAGAATCACGATCCAAAACTCAAACCACGATTCACCATCGAACAACAACAAACTTATCTAACCATCAGCTGACTTGAATAATTCATTTATTGGAATGAATATTTTATTCTTTTAAGATTTATCAGTAGATAAATCGAACTTTATCCCAGATTTACCTAAATCAATCTTGATAAGCTATTACACAGCTTATAAAATCGATCATATGTTATAATCAATAAAAAATAGACAATTAGGATTATCCTTTTTAAAATAGATTCGAGTAGAAAGTAAAACAACCAAAATATTAATTGCTCAACTGAAAATAAATTGTATTAATCTCAACTAAAATTCATTACAAAATTATAAAATTAGATTCTATTTCTACATTATAACACTAAGAACTAAAAAAGGTATGCCTCACATCGAAAATAAAAGGGGTTTATATATGAGAGGTAGAGGGTGAGGGTGATTGCTGATGACGATTTTTGACCGTATGATCAATATCTTTCTTTCTCTTTCCTGTTTGTTAAGATCCAAGGGCTGAAAAACACTCACTTTCTCTTGGATTGCCAGGGTGGCATTTTTTGTGCTACTTTGGAGCCTATGTGGCTTGATATGATTGGTTAAATGATTGGTTGACAGTGAATCAACCAATCACAGTTGAGGAGTGACGCATCAAACAGCCACGTGGAGCATTGTTCTTGGAATCCAATGATACACACGCGCTTATCTTGCCTTGAATATTCTAAAAAATTGCGTGAATTTAACTCGCGATTTGATTGGAGAAAACCCCTAAAAATTAGGGTTCTAAACCTGGTGGTGTTTTTCCCCTGCGTCTTCTCTTTTCTTTCTTTTCTTCTTTCTTTGTTTTTATCTTTTGACCGTATGTCAAAGTTTAAATAAAACTTCTTTTCACCATCTCTATATTACGTGTGATGGGCTTTCAACCCAATTGACCAATATTCTGCACGTCAATTCTTCCTTTCTTGGACCCAAGATAACTTTCTTTTCATGGGCTTAAAACCCAAAATAATGAAACTTCATCCGTCCATATTTATAAATGGGCTTTTACTTGAAAATTAAACCAAGTAAATACTTGATTTCTTTAAATGGGCTTTTAGGCCCATTTACCAAAAGTAGGTCCCACAAAGCTTCAAAGTTTTACAAATCCGCGACTAAAACGAACTCGACTTTTGGCATTTGAACTTTCTTCAATCTCGCGTCGATATTTGCCGGTTTTTCGCGAATTTCGGTATCTACACACATGAAACGAAAAACAACCATATACAAGGCATTTTCCATACATTAATTGCATATATTGATCATTTTTAGATACAAATGATATGAGTAATTACACTCATATCAAACTCCTCATTGCTAAGCAATTGCCGTGTCCTCACGCAATGATAAAATAAAACACTAGCTACACCACTTTTGACTTTTTTATTTTGCAAAGACATAATGTATTGCTTTCATTATTTGAAAAATAACTTTAAGGATCATAAAACTCAAATAGATTCAGCGTCCCCGACTTTTCACTTTTCCATGCCAAGTGCAAAAACAAGATCATTGTCAATCATAAACCCCAAAATTAAACCAACTCATACAAGTAATTTGTGTTAAACTCAATCTCCTATTATTCCTAATTGTATCTCTAAATTTTATTTGTCATTCACCCAAAGGCTCATTTGACTTTATTTTGATATTTATTAGTCCAAAAATGAAGGCAAGAACGGTGTAACTCAATACTCAAAACCTAACCTCGACTTCAAAAACCGTTGTCACTAAAGAAAGCCCACATCAAGGATAACTTAACACAATTTGAGGGATAAATCCCCAGACCCGAAATTTGGCTAATATGGCTACTTAAAAGCAACAAATAAAACCTCCAAAGTCAATTATGACCTTATTAATGGAGTTAGCAACAACTACATCATAACACCTTGTGTCTCTTTAAGATGCAATTGTGCTCCTTATTTAAAATCCACACCCTAAGGCTCCTTGGACAAAAATAAGGGAATTGACTTCACCATCCCACCTTACGGATCATGATGATGAAGCAATTTTTATTCAACACGCCCCTTGACATACACCCTAAGGCTCTAATGACAAGGTTAGTGCTACATGACTCCCACCCGAAGGCTCCTAGAGAACATGTTTTTATTTATTCTTCTTATTAATAAGATATTTATAGTAAGCCAAATTTCCGCAATCCCATGATCAAAATTCCATGACGCTGACACCCTTAATGTGTTCTCACTTTAATTACAAGGGAAGAAAAAGAAGGAGTTACGAGTTAAGATATCAAGCCTAAACTGCTAAAAACATCATTTATTAAGCAATAATTATTCAAGCGTGGAAAGTAAATACGAGGAGATTAAATCAAACACAAAAATACTTGCACAAAGAAGAATTAATTTTAGAAACTTATGATTGAACTCTATCATCTCTTGTTCTCCATATTATAAAATTTGAAAAATGTGAAATCAATGGATACTTAGCCTATTAAATTAAAGTTTTGGGTTTTCAAGTCATCTATAGGATCTTGCATCTTCCTAGACTTTTTCAAGTTTTAGAATTTGCGTTTTAAAGTTCCTTGATAAACGACTTTCTAGGATCAATTAGGAACTTGCGAAAAGTTCTTGTTCTTAACTCGTATGAATTAAGACCTTCGCGTTTTAAAGCTCCCTATATAAAAGCCTAGCAAAACTTAATTCAAATACGTTAAGGAAAAGCTAAGGTTAAAAACCGAGTTGAGTCAAAAACTATTTTAATTTTCACCAACGGAAAGCCTACATTTGTGTCAAAAGCACTTATTTTATTTATTAAAACTTTAAAATAACACTAAAAATTTAAAATTTTATTGAAAAATGAGAAAAAATTACGTTTAGACACGACAAAAGCAATAGCAAGCGATTATATCGATTGACTCCCCCATGCTAAAACCAAACATTGTCCTCAATGTTTCTGAGCTCAACAGTAACACCCCCTTGCTAAAACACGAAGAGTCTAATGCAAAATCCTAGCATGGAAAGAGCACGCAAATCTATAAGCCGTTTATTAATTATGCCTCAAGATAAAACGTTAGTCAATAAAAATCAAGGGATAGAAAGTGTGCCCCTTTTTAGCATTCAAAGAAAGGAAGATCAAGTGGACCGGCAAAAACCGAACACGAGAGTCTTCAAATATTAGGGTCATACCTAAGATTCACAACACAACAAAACACGAGCACGAGCTTGAAAGATCAAGCCTTATTAGTGTAAGAAAATAGAAATAAGATAGAAAGTATGGGACTCCCCCACAAGGCACCTCGTTTTTGTTCACCGAGTCATGAGCTCGACCCGATCCCCGCATTCATTTGTCCTTAGGGAAAATGGTGAAAACCGGCATAATGGAATAAAATCCATAGTAAAGCACGATGCCGGGGTCAAAGATCTCATCCTCGTTGTCGGATGACAAACGAAAGGATAAAACTCCAACACGAATCTCTAACAAGAGATGGTAGTCACAAATCACTAAATGGATGTAGCATACTCCCCGAGATAAAATCGCACCAAGATGATCGAAAAATCTTTCAATTATTACATCGGTGAAAGGCCGAGATTTCCCTAAATCAATGATTCCGGGATCGAACACCTCGTCCTCGGGAGAGAAAGGAATCGACAACATGGTGTCGTCCCCCCATGCTAATCCAATATCATATAAAGCACATGGTAAAGGTGTGGTAAAAGTTTCATCCATAGTAGAATCAACATTCTTAGCTTTAACGACCATTTCACCCTTAGAAATGTGATCGATGGGATCATGGTACTCAATATGAGACACATGAAAAACCCGCACATTAAGGTCAAAGTGGGTGGGAGGAGGACTTGGGGAGAAATCATCATCAAGTAGATTCTCTAAAAAGAGAGCGTCCCCTTCGGGTCGATATCATCAACACCCGGTGGTATCGAATCATTAGAAGCAAGAAAAGTGTCAATCTCCTCCATAAGCGGATCACTATCCTCAACGGGAATAGGAGATGGAGAAAAAGACTTGTCAATAGGCTTAGAATTCAAGGTCTCGATCTTACATATGAGAAGATAGACGTTTGATACCTTCTCACAAAGAATCACGTCTTCCACATATAAATGAGTAAGTTAATCGGTGAACTTCTCAAGGATCAGAATAGTTAAATCAACCTCATTTCCCGGTGGAAATGGGTCTAAAGGAGCAAGTCAAAAGTGAACCTCTCAAAAATCGGATCACTATCATCCTCATTTCCCGGTGGAAATGGGTGAAGAAGAGTAGGTTCATCGGTAAACCCCTCAAAATTCGAGTCGTGAATATCTTCTTTGTAAGAAAGTTCATCGGAGAATTCACTAGAATCATTCTCAAAATCTTCCTTTCCATCACAATTTTCATCATTAGAATTGGAGAAAATATCAAAGTGAATGGAAGAAGTAGAGTCATCACAATGTGGCAAATCACACGTGTCATTGGAAATACCGTCAAACTCTCTTGGGTTTTGGACAAGAATCTCAACACTAGACTTTATTAATTCGTCCGATTCCGTGTCCGGAATAGTGCTAATAAGCTCATCCCCCTTGCTTAGAGAATTTTCGGGTTCCACGATGGAAGAATCATGAATAGGAGTGGTGATGTCATGAGAGATTTCCTCATCATCTAGGATGGGAGAATCATCGGGCTCAATAGCCGGCAAGATACGAAAAGGAAATAGATAGCACTAGACGAAGGATGAAGAGCAATAAGATCTCGCAAAGAAATAGCACTATCCTCGTCATCATCCAAAAGAAGAGAACGCTCGAGTTCACGATTAGCAAGAGATTTTGCTTTCGCTTGAGCTCGTTCTTTCTCTCGAATTATTTGTTGGGAAATTGTTTCAAGTCGTTCAATATCGAAAGAATATTGTGGAGATTGGTCAAAAACGGAAGGAATCGAATTATAGCAAGGATTAGGCTCATAAAATTTTTTATCTCTCGGTTGACAACAAAAACTCTCGTGAGGACCTCCACAATACTCACAACAAAGATATTGTTGTGATAAACTCGGTAAATCTTGTGGATAACAATTATCATTAAAGTTTTGATTGTAGCTCGGTTCTTGCTCGTAATTAAGCGAGAATCGATGCGAACAATCATCACCAAAATGAGAATCGTTTCCACAAAACTCACACGAGGGTGTCTCGTATGTAGGGTGTGGAGGTGGATTGAAATCGAGAGGATTATTCGAAAAATTTGGATTTCCACATGAAGTAATATCATCACAAGAAGGACAAAATCCAACTCGTATATCGTGACGTAAGTCATTTCCACAACACTCACGCGTGCACCACCGACATGGTAAAAAACCATATAACGGTTCTCCACACCCAACACAATCGATGAAGGAATTCATGGAAGAATTAAAAATTGGAGGGTGAGGAGAAAAAGAATTAAACATGATAGAGGATTAAGAAGATTATTTTTGGTATTTTTCATAAATCAATCAAAGATTGACAAAAAAAACGATACATACTATATAATAGAAAAATAACAAAACTTTCCGAGGACGGAAAGGGTCTTCAAATCAACGATCAACAAATCTCAACGAAAACGAATCGTACACAAGATCCCCGGCAACAGCGCCAAAATTTTTGATGTGTCGAGATATGTATAGTGATAATTTAGATACGTTATAGGGTAAATTAAAAAATTACCTTTAGGAAAAAGTAATAGACTAATATTAACAATGACGAATTCAATTAAACACGTGATGAACCAAGTTCGTTGTACACGAAGATCGAGTGAATTTGAGACGTTTCGTTTCGTTTTGGACAATTGATTTGAATTAGTTTTCGGATTTTATTCTAGAAATTAATTCTACCAATTTTAAACTATTTAAAATTATCCTAAAGTGCATGAACAGTTCCCAAAAATAGATCTAAGAGACGAAATTTAAAACTTTATATTTTTTAATTGAACTCTTAATTATAACAAAATATTTTAACAAAATTAATTCTAAAAGTAATTAAAAATTTATTTATTAACTTTTTTTATTCTAATAAATTTTTGCCAAATTTTAAACAAGCAATATATTTTAAAAATCTATTTATCTCTTTATTTTTACTTTTATATTCTATTTAAAAACTAAGTTAAACAAAATGTAAAAGAAACTACACATTTAATTTAGGAAAATAAACATTTCAAATGTAAATTAATAAAAAGAAAGTCAATTGTATGAAAAACGTTTGGAAAATAGAACTGACAGTCAAAGCTACTATTAATAATAACTAAAAGCAACATTTAAACAAACTGATCTCATAGCTCAGTTGGTAAGCGTGTTGGTATTCAACCGAGAGGTCTCAGGTTCGAAACCTGCTGTGAGCAGGTTTTGTGATTTATTTTTGTTTTTGAGCAGATTTGGAATAATTATTTGGAGAAAATATTATAAGTAAAACTGCAAACCAAACAACCCAAAACGAGGGATGCAGGCTAAATTTCACAAACAGCAATCCAAATGGAATCAATTCAGATAAGAATGACAACAATATATGTTAACACAAAGAAATCCAAAAGTAACAGCCCTCAATAATCTTAAATACATACAGTTAAAACAATGACAGCAATGATTTATCAGCAAATTCTCGAATACATCTCAAATAAAACAGCAAGAAGTTGTAGATTAAAAAAAAGTAAGTTACACAGAATCAAAAAAAATTAAATTCTACACAAATCAACTAAACCGAAAATAAGGAAAGTCTTCTAAATAACAGTAACTTAAAATGATGATGAAACAACACAGTATATCAAATTCCTTTATTCAAAATATACTCTAATGATTTCAAATTAACTTGAACATCATCACAGGCAACAATCATAGAGACAGCATAAAAAAATACAATAATATTATACCGCAAGTACCCAAAATACCAGCATCATGCAAAATTCAGATTAAGCAAAATAAGCAAAAATAGAATCTCAACAATCAATTCAATAAATCATAATCAGCAACTTTATAATCAAACTCAACAGACTAAAAAAAACCAGATCTTAGTAGCAGATTAAAGCAAAAGCTCAGTCAGCTAGAAACTCAGACCTATACTCCTATTTATTATGTTCCCTGGAAGCAATCAAACTTAACACCAAAATCTCAAATAGCTAGCACATTAGCTATTCAATCTCACGACAACAGTATTAAGAGTTACCTATCTAATAAAATTAATCACAACAAACTATCACTTCGGTTCCTAAGACCCACTCATAAACATGATAGAATAAAAAGTTCCAATAAGCACTAAAACAATCTTCATGAATCATTTACTAGCTTTCAAACTTGAATCCATTCAAATATTTCTAGCACTGAACTATTATCCATATAAGCAGATCTAAAAAACTCAATCTCAAATGAAAGTTCCAAAACATACAGATAACAACCATTCAATAATACAGAAACATCTAGTAATTAAATTAAGAAAAACTAAGCATCAACAAACAAATTCATCATTTATGCAAATATATAAGAGCAGAATGTCAAGCCAATAACAGATTTATAAAATCATTAAATAAACAGATTAAACTAAACATTTATAAATATAAATCAAAACGAGCTTAACCATTTTACGAAGAACCGTTGAGTAGAAGTACGGTCCTGAACCGACTTAGATCAAAACTACACCGTTAGAATAGAATCACGATCCAAAACTCAAACCACGATTCACCATCGAACAACAACAAACTTATCTAACCATCAGCTGACTTGAATAATTCATTCATTGGAATGAATATTTTATTCTTTTAAGATTTATCAGTAGATAAATCGAACTTTATCCTAGATTTACCTAAATCAATCTTGATAAGCTATTACACAGCTTATAAAATCGATCATATGTTATAATCAATAAAAAATAGACAATTAGGATTATCCTTTTTAAAATAGATTCGAGTAGAAAGTAAAACAAGCAAAATATTAATTGCTCAACTGAAAATAAATTGTATTAATCTCAACTGAAATTCATTACAAAATTATAAAATTAAATCTAAAGCTATTTCTACATTATAACACTAAGAACTAAAAAAGGGATGCATCACATCAAAAATAAAAGGGGTTTATATAGGAGAGGTAGAGGGTGAGGGTGATTGCTGATGACGATTTTTGACCGTATGATCAATATCTTTCTTTCTCTTTCCTGTTTGTTAAGATCCAAGGGCTGAAAAACACTCACCTTCTCTTGGATTGCCAGGGTGGCAATTTTTGTGCTACTTTGGAGCCTATGTGGCTTGATATGATTGGTTAAATGGTTGGTTGACAGTGAATCAACCAATCACAGTTGAGGAGTGACGCATCAAACAGCCACGTGGAGCATTGTTCTTGGAATCCAATGATACACACGCGCTTATCTTGCCTTGAATATTCTGAAAAACTGCGTGAATTTAACTCGCGATTTGATTGGAGAAAACCCCTAAAAATTAGGGTTCTAAACCTGGTGGTGTTTTTCCCCTGCGTCTTCTCTTTTCTTTCTTTTCTTCTTTCTTTGTTTTTATCTTTTGACCGTATGTGTTGACCCTCAAAGAAAGTTTAAATAAAACTTCTTTTCACCATCTCTATATTACGTGTGATGGGCTTTCAACCCAATTGACCAATATTCTGCACGTAAATTCTTCCTTTCTTGGACCCAAGATAACTTTATTTTCATGGGCTTAAAACCCAAAATAATGAAACTTCATCCGTCCATATTTATAAATGGGCTTTTACTTGAAAATTAAACCAAGTAAATACTTGATTTCTTTAAATGGGCTTTTAGGCCCATTTACCAAAAGTAGGACCCACAAAGCTTCAAACTTTTACAAATCCGCGACTAAAACGAACTCGACTTTTGGCATTTGAACTTTCTTCAATCTCGCGTCGATATTTGCCGGTTTGTCGCGAATTTCAGTATCTACGTACATGAAACGAAAAACAACCATATACAAGGCATTTTCCATACATTAATTCCATATATTGATCGTTTTTAGATACAAATGATATGAGTAATTACACTCGTATCAAGGAACATTGGTTTTGATCTTGGTTAATTTACGGGTTCGTGTTCGGGTCAAATACCTTAATCACTACGCATTTGTAAGCTTTTAAATCCTTTGTCTTTTAATTATTTCTTTATACATGAATCATAGTAATAAAAAGAAGAACACATGAATTAAGTGATGTAACATGGATGGTAATCAAGATCTAATGGGTTTCGGGCTTGGTTTTGTCACAGAATCTCGGTGTGTTATTGTCTCGGCCAGTCGCATCCTTCTATGGGCAGTGGCTTTTGTTTCGGACACTGGCAACACCAAACGCCCCAGAGGGGTTGTTTTTGGTGAGATGAGTGGCAAACCGACGGCAGGGGGCCGACGGAAGGGGAAAACAACAAACAACCAGTGGCTGTTTTGTACCGCCAGTGGCAACCGGCAGCAGTCCAGAACTGTTGGCCTTCGGTTGTGGGGTGTTTTAGTGGTTGTTTGGTATTTGGTTTGATGTTTGGTTGTTTTGCTAAGTGCGACCGAGACGGGTGTCTCGGTAGGCTCGGGTTAAGGACTCGGTACACAAGGGTTTATTTGGCTAAACCAGTTTAGTAAATTAATTAAGTTAATTACATGACATTATAATCAATTAACCATGAACACTTAGGTTATAATTATTAAAAGTAATAATGCATGGATTTAGCCTAAGTAATTATTTATGACTTAATTAAATTAAAACCATACCTTAATTTAATTATACAAGTATAAACTTATAGTAAAGTTTTATTAATTTTGACCAAGCTTTATTATTAATTAATAATCCTTAATAAATCATGCCTTATATTATTAATTAATAAATATCATGTATAGACTAAAGTATTTTATTATTATTAAACTTTACTATAATGACATTTAAACCATCATGACTTATAATTATGCTTAATGAGCTCTAGCTTATATTTTTGGACTTATCAAACAAGCTAATTATTATTGATGAAAAATTTCTAATTTTGGAAACTTATTAATTATGGAAACTTTCTATTTTTGGAAACTTACTATTTTTAGAAAATTTCTATTTATGGAAACCTGCTATTTTTAAAAAGTTACTTACTACGATATAACAAGTATATTAACACAAGAATACATGAGATACATAATCAGAATACATGAAAAACATGAATAAGTACAAGATAATACTTGAAACAGTAAGAGATGATAAGAACAGATCAAATAAGCTAAGAACATACAGAACCAGTAAAACATACAGTAATCAGACAAATCATTCACGTCCCTTATTTATGTAGTATCCGTGAAGTCGGAGTAGATCGTTCAGCTTCCATTCTAGCTTCACTACTGGACATAAGGTACGGATATTCCATCCTTCAGTATGGACACTTCTTACCTATATTAGGATTCCCCGTTTGCAGCCATCTGTTTTCCTTAGTTATTTTATATGTTTTGAATGCTTATGTTATATTTTAAATTCTTGAAATATATACATGCATGCCAGTTCATCTAGTTATGGAGGTACCATAACCATAACACTGGAGGCACCAGTGTTATGACTTCCCCACGACGGAGTGATTGCTCATGGCGTCCCTTCAGTTTGGCAATTTATTTATATTATCATGTGGGGCGTATGGGTGCATCCTAGTTACATGTTTTCAGTCAGGATTTTCATGGTGAATGTGGTGTGTGCCTTGCATCCATTACATTGGAGTTGATCTCTCCTACCCAGACCAGTATAATTAGAAGCAACCCTTTAATTGCATGATGAGGTCACCCCTCTATGTATTCATGCCAGTTGATACCTTCATGACCTATATGGGCTTCTGGCTAATTAAAATACAATTTTTCATATAAAAACATAAGTCTTGTCAGAATATAAACCAGTTTATAAACATGTTCTAGGTTTTCCAGGACTTACATTATTTCCGCTGCTTTTCAGTCTTTACTTATTTTTCAGTCATTCATACCATGTATATATCCGTTCACTAAGCGTATTGCACAGCCGTATATTTCCTTTCCATGTCCCAAAACGGCAGGTACCTAAGGACAGATTTGAGCATTTGGAGGACGCGCATAGGATAGAAGCTGCCTTAGACTTCTTCTCCTTTTTGCCCTCTTGTACTTATGCTTGTTTGGACACTTGTTTTGTCCTTCTCATTTCATTTACTTTATTATGTTTTGGGCTTATGTTGGGAACCGATGTTTGATTCCGGTTTTTCCTTTTTGGTCATGTATATTTTAGTACATATTACCTTGCATGCTTTGATGACACGCCATAATTACACGTAACGGTCCACTTATCAAAGTGGGGTTGTAAAACCCGCATGCTTTTACCATGAACAATACACTTAGTAAACAACGAACAAACTAAAACTTTCCTTTTATAGCACGAACACGTGTCACGAATATAAATTACAAAAATTTCGTACGTGTTATTACACGATAAGTATTAAGTACGTGATAATACGCGATAATTATTAACAATAATTATTATAATCACGAACATGAAATCATGAACGTATAATCACGGACATGTAATTACGTACTTACGTATATTAATGCGATAAATATTGTTATGTACAAGTATTTAACTATAACACGAATAATTAATAATGACGTATCACGAAAACGTTAACATACGAACACGTATAATATTAGACACGGGAAAAACTCCGGGTTTCCCTTTGTGGGCCCCATATGCCGCAGACACCAAAGAAGGGAGGGCTCAGCCCAACTTGATTTTGTTTACCAAATTAACAAAAGGAAAAACACAGACTTTCATTTACAGACTTGTTACAAAAAAATAAAAACCCTAGCCCCTCTTTGCCTCTCCTTTTGCCGCCGGCTACAAGAACGGTGTTTGATTGATTTGATTATTGATATTCGGGTAGATCGTGTTCATGTTCTTTATCCCTTTCAATCACGTATTCGGTAAAACATCAAAACCTTCATCTTTAATTTATGTTCTTGTTTTTATGCTCATATGACATTGATAATTAAAAACATAAAAACGCATGTTGGGTTTAATCAAGAAAAACAAGTAATGAAACACGGGTTTTGGGTGGGGTTTTGTTTGGCCGAAACACACGAACCGAGAGCTTAATGCTCTCGGCTTGGTTCGAATGGCACCAGCAGCCGAGACCAAGGGGTCTTAGCGTGGTTGTGTTTGGTTCGGTAGCAGGAACAAGGAACCCCGATGCAAGTCGGGGTGTCCTTGTGGTTTGTTTGGGTCACGGCAGCCAGCAGCCACCACCACCGGCACACAGCCGGTGGCAGTCGTGGGTCAAGCAGGGGGAACGCAGCACAACAATGGCAACCACCGACACACAACCGGTGGGAACCCGCTGTTGGGCAGCGGTTAGCCGAGACAAGACCACCGGCTTAAGCCGGTGGCAGATTAACAAAAATAGTGGTAACCGGCCAAGCCGGTTTGCCACTGTTAAAGGGGTTTTGGTTCGTACCGGTTCAAGGGGTTCCGGGTTCTGTTCACGACATGTTTAAATTAAATACATGGGTCCGATTCATGACTAAAAATGTGCAAGTATTTTATTTTTACAAGTATTTAGTATTAACAAGATATAAAATTAATTAAACATGACATGTAATTAATTTAATTAATCATGGACTTAGGTTAATTATTATTTAGTAAATAATACATGTTTTAACTACACCATAATTTAATTAAATCATGCCTATATTTAATTAAATCGTATAACTTATAATTTATTTAATTAACATGTTATTATTAATACACTATACTATAATTACATGACTTATGATATTTAACCAGTAAACTTAAACTTATATATTTAGCTTATTAATTCAGCTTAATTCTAAATATGGAAACTTTCTAATTTAGGAAACTTGCTATATTTGGAAACTTTCTATTTTTAGAAACGGATCTATTACGAAGTTTATCTATTTTTGGAAACTTTCTATTTTTGAAAACTTTCTATTTTAGGGAACCTGGTATTTTTAGAAAGTTACTTATTATTACACAACAAGTATAATTATACAAGAAATACAAGTAATACTTAATCAGAATATATACATAATACATGATGTTAGAAATACGTTTTAACGTATATTAGAAGTATCGGTCACTCCACAATATGATTTATGTTGTAATAGCTCGTAGTTAACAAATAGTTATTAGTTACTTATTAAGTTAAGTAAGAACCGGTCCATGGGCTTGTCATGGACCGGCCCAAGCCCATATTGCTTGGAAGTATAAATACCCCTTTCCACCATGGAAAGGGGTTGGTTGTTGTTCATTTGAAACTTTCATATTAATAAAATCACACATAGTTTTCTCTCTCTTTCTCTCTCTAGTTTCTCTCACTAGAAAACATCAACCCACTTCATAGATTCATAGGTTATCAATATTCTACATTTGGTATCAAGAGCTATGGGGTGATTTAAGGTAAGGATTGTGTTGCTTTTTTAGTTTTTGAATCAATTAGTGATCTATAGAAAAAATCAATCTTGAATCTTGTTGTTTTTGGTGTTTTTGTTTTTGGCAGCAAATATTATATCTTCAATCTTGAATCAATTAGTGCCCTCGTCTAGTGTTCTAACTAATCCCGAATATGATCATTTTAGAAACAAACAAATGGGTCACTTGCAAGAAATTGAAAACTTAAGAGCAAATCTTTCTAATGAACTTAAAGAAAAAGAGTTAGTGGTCACTAATTTTCAAAAACTTCAAACGGATTTTGAATTACTCGAGTCTAAGAAGAATGAAATGGAGATTAATGCTGCTAATAAGATTAGAAGTCTAGATTATTTGCTTTTAAGACAATACGCTGCTTCTCAACTAGTGCACTTATTTGATGCTTCGTTTAGAGAATTTAACTTATCACGTCAAAAAGGCCTTCCCCCTAACCCAAGGTATGCAAAACAAGCTTTAAGACATAGTCCAAGACTTTATAATGCAACCCAATTCGGATTGGTCTTAGACCCGATTGTTATTTTCGATGATCGAACAAGTAAGGATCTAGTTGATGAGGATCGGTCATACAATTCTGCAAAATATCCCGAGTGTGATTATTTTAAAATAAATAAGGAGCTTGCTAAAACGGATTTTAGAATTCGCTTCCATATGGACAAAGATCTCATTACAGCACCAACCTACATGTTGAATGAAGAAAACCCTAGTACATTTCCTACACTTGTCAACATGGAAGGTCCTAAGGAAATTCCAAAGGATCTTCCACCTGTTAGCACTGTATGGTTAAACTTGAAAGAGATTAATCAATACTTTACTAATTTTGACAAGGTCATTTTGGAATGTACGACTTCAAATGGCCTAAACACCGGAGAATGGGCTTTCGAACACATGAACGAGGTGTTTAAAACTGAGATCAATCCATTTGTCGAAAGTCTAAAAGGAAGTGTTGCATCTCTTAAGGAAAATCTTGTGTTTGAAATTGGTGAAGTTCAAAAAGTGTTTTATGAAATGGACACCGCTTACGAACTACAACTAATTGAAAAAGAAAAGATTTTAACCGAATATGACCGATTCTTGTCTGCAGTAATCTCGTGTGATGTGCTTACTACTGTCAATGTTAATTATTCGAATGAGCTTACATCCGCTATGATTAATTGTGATGCTGTGAATATTTGTGATGATATTTGTGATGATGTTTGTGATCTCTCTGTAAATGTTGCTGATACTGTAAATGAGGTAGATAATCATTCTTGTCACGAATCTAACGCTGAGTTTTTAAAGCTACAAGATTCTTACAATTTACTTTCAAAACGCTTTAATCAACTAGAACAACATTGTATATCTTTAGAATTAAAACAACAAACTCAAAATGAGAATCTTTTGATATCAAATGGTTGTGAAAACGGTGTTGAGACGAGTGACAAGATGATTGCAATTGTTAAGGCATTAGAGGAAGAGATTATGAGATTGAAGAGAGACGTGTCATCAAATGAAACACTCAAATTGGAACTAGAGGCTGCAGAGTCTAAAAACCAGGTCTTAGAAATTAGACTTTCGTCTGTTCTAGGGGAGATGGATCGGACAAGACAGGGACTATCCGCTCTTTATGGTTCACTAGAAGAACGCTTCGCTTTTAATGCGGCACAGCAACAATCTTATGTTGAACAACTGAACCAAAAGTGCGAGGAAATCTCTGACTTGAACATCCTGCTCATTGACAAAAATATGGTTTTGGCCGAGTTAAAGGAGACACTTCTTCTCACCCGACAAGAAGTTGTTGATAACTTAGCTACCGACTCTGCACCGTCCACTAGTGCTCCAACAACCAAGTCAGTAGTGCTTTATAAGAACCCGCTTCATAAGAGAAACCCAGTTACCTACGATGATTATATGAGGAATGCCATTAAGCATGTAGATCTTGTTAGGGATATTTTAGACGATCTTTATGCCTTAGATCCCTCAAGTAGCTACTATTATTCGGCTCATGAATATATTAAGCGAGTTCAATATTGCTTAGCATATTTGCAATACATAGGTAAACCAGGCTCTGCACTACTTACTAATAGGCCCATTGCTGTAACTCCATTCAATAAGACTCCAGGAGCAAAACCGTCATTGACACAATCAAGTAAGGCACCTTTAAAATCTGTTGCTAATATTCCCACTTTGCCTTCTACAGGATTAAAAGAGACTACTATGGCTAAAGGATCGCCACTCAAGAAAGATAAGATCAAGCCCTCCACTAGTAGTGCCAAAAAGAAGAAAGTAGAAGATCACCATAGGAATGTTAGTTGAGTTTTAAATAAGAAGAATCATGTTAAGACTAAAAGCTCTGCGCTTGTGCAGAAGCCTAAACCATTTGTGAATTCTGATTTAAAATGTTGGAATTGTAATGAATGTATGTTTTCCCAACGTCATGATTTGTGTCTTATTGATCATGTGAATGAAATAAATGCAATTAAGAATGGTCTTGAATGGAAGCCAACGGGTAGAACCCGTGCCCAAGTTGGCTGGCAATGGCGTCCCACTGGTAGGACCTTTACATTAGATGGAAAAATGTGCCCTTTAACTAGGAATGCATCCATTGAGGTTAGGTCTGAGCGTCCTTTAGTTAGGAACACTCGCACTCAAGTATGGAAACAACGCCCTTTAATTAGGTCAGCCCCCACTATAGTGCCTATCAGTGAAGAAATACCACAGGATTTAAGCCAACTAGAATCTACACCACCAATTAGGAAGAAGAAGGCTAGGAAATCTAAGAAACCTAGAGTTAGCAAATCTAAGATTATTAAATCTGTACCTGCTAATAACAAGGAACACTCAGATTCCAATACCTCTACATTGTCTTTGTGTGGTGATATTTTCAGGTGGTCCAAATCATCCTCTGGTATTTGGACTCCGGTTGTTCGAAACATATGACCGGAAATCGCTCGATGCTCCGAAATTTCGTCAGCAAGTTTCTTGGTACGGTTAAATTCGGGAATGATCATATTGCAAAGATAATGGGGTATGGTGAATATCAGATTGGAAACGTTACGATTTCAAGGGTATACTATGTAGAAGGTCTTGGTCATAATTTATTCTCAGTAGGACAGTTTTGTGATTCCAACCTAGAGGTTGCTTTTCGACAACACACTTGCTTCATCCGCAACTTGAAAGGAAAAGATTTGTTGAAGGGATCTCGTGGTGCAAATCTTTATACGTTGTCTCTACAAGATTATGTTGATGATATAATATTTGCTGCCACTAACATAGAATTGTCAAATCGCTATGAGAAGATTATGTCCACACGCTTTCAGATGTCGATGATGGGAAAATTTTCATTTTTCTTAGGATTACAGATTTCTCAGAATCCCAGAGGCATCTTTATTAATCAATCCAAATATGCTCTAGAATCTCTTAAGAAATATAACTTTGAAAATTGTGACCCCGTGGACACTCCAATGGTGGAGAAATCCAAGTTAGATGAAGATAGGAATGGGACTATTGTCGATCCAAAACTTTACCGTGGGATGATCGACACCCTTCTATATCTGACTGCTAGCAGGCCTGATTTGCAATTTGCTGTATGCATGTGTGCCCGGTATCAGGCTCGGCCTACCGAAAAGCACCTACATGTTGTGAAAAGGATCTTTCGGTATCTAAAAGGAACACTTCATCGTGGTCTATGGTATCCGAAAGATTCCTCCATTGCTTTAATATCATACGCAGATGCCGATCATGCTGGATGTCAAGACACGAGGCGTAGCACTTCTGGATCTGTGCAACTCCTTGGAGATAGATTGATCAGTTGGTCTTCAAAAAGGCAGAAAAGCGCTGCAATTTCTAGCACGGAGGCTGAATACATCACCATGTCCGGTTGTTGTGCTCAAGTCCTTTGGATGAGATCACAATTAACTGACTACGGTTTGGGATTTAACAAAATCCCGATGTATTGTGACAACAAGAGCGCCATTGCCCTTTGCTGCAACTATGTTCAACACTCCCGGGCCAAGCACATAGACATTCGCTACCATTTCATTAAGGAGCAGGTGGAGAACGGAGTGATCGAGCTGTATTTTGTCACTACTGAGTACCAGCTGGCGGATATGTTCACCAAAGCCTTAGATCGAGGACGAATCGAGTTTTTGATCGACAAGCTTGGCATGAAATCATTCACTCCAGCGACTCTCAAAGAGTTGGCAGAAGAATCAGCTGAATAGTCGTGGTAAACTATTCAGAGTATCCTTTATTCGTGATCATGTATATTATAGTAAATATATAAACCACAAAAGAAAAATACAAAAATATAAAACCAAGAAAAACCATAAAAAAATATAAAACCAAGAAAAACCATAAAAAATATAAAACCTACAAAAACCATAAAAATTATAAAATCAAGAAAAACCAAAAATATTTTTCGTTTGTAAAACGGGCATGTCTTTTAGTACGGTAATATTTACGGCCTTAGAAATGTCAATTAATATTGACACGGTGCCATAAATAGAGTCCGTATAAAAGTTGTACATTTTTAAAACATGCCCATTATGGCTTGTAGTTATTTCTGACTGCAACCCGGTTTTCATATTAAAGTCACGTATTTCCTTGGAAAACGTTGGCTCACAATGGGAATTAATTTTCTCGGGCATGATTTACAAGCCAAATCATGCAAAGGGATCAAGTTTACTTTACAACTTGATCTAACACGAGTTAGTGTACGTCTCAGTGCATTAATTTGTAAAAATAAGAGAAATCTTATTGCCACCACGAATCAAACTTTTCAAAACATCAATTGGAGATTGTTTTTCATCATCATGTGCCTCGTTAAACAATGACTACAGCTCTTTAAATAGAAAACGGGTCATCGTTTAAGGGGGAAAATGTTTCATCACCTTTCACATCAAAAAGATCTTCAAAAGTTTTCAAGGAAACTCAAAAAGCTCAATGGTTAATGGTTGGATTGCTTTGGCATTTGTCTTGTTGTTGCTTATAAGTTTGTCATGAATAGATTTGTGCTTGTGTTAAGATAGGTTAATCACTAAGGCTCGGGAATAGAACATAAGATAGGGTCAAAATGACAAGAATTAAAACTTGGAAAAACATAAGATTTTTGATTGAAGAAAGAAGAAAATTTGAGGGGGTAAATTTGACAATATGCCAAACTTGTGAAAACTTGACCTAGTCAAATCTCACCCACCCCGTCTCTTCTCTTCTTTCCCTATCTGCTTGTTTTCTCTTTGCCGCCATTAACATACAAGAACACAAAACTCACGAAATCAAACACAAACAATTTCTTTCAGATCAAGATCTTCAAAAGGTATCAAAACGGTTTAATCATTCCTGCAATACAAGTTAATTCTCTCTTTTTAATCGGAATCAATCAATTTAAGTTTCTGCTTAATTAGGGTTTAAATTAATTGGGGGTTTTGCCTGGGGTTGATTCGGAATGGCACGAATTGATCTAATATGGTCCTTAGAACACTTGAATCAAACGAATAAGTGCCTAATTAGAATAATCGTAACTGTTTTGAACATTCCGAATAGGAAGACTTTCCGAATAAGGCTTTTATTCAGAATAGAATGATCTTTCCGCATAAGAGCATTTTTTTCCGAATAGAAAGAACTTTCCGCATAGAAGATGTTTGATTTATTCCGCATAGGCCTAATGTTCCGAATAGACTTTTTATTCCGAATTAGGATCTTTTTCCGCATAAATTGATCTTTCCGCATAGAAGATGCTTGATTTATTCCGCATAGGCCTAATGTTCCGAATAGACTTTTTATTCCGAATAAGAAATTTTTCCGCATAGACCAAATCTTTCCGAATAAGGAATTTATTCCGCATAAGAGAAATCTTTCCGAATAGGATTTTTATTCCGCATAGCCTGATCTTTCCGAATAGAAATTTATTCCGTATAAGACCAATCTTTCCGAATAGAACTTTATTCCGCATAGACAGATTTTTTCCGAATAGAATGTTTATTCCGCATAAACAGATCTTTCCGAATAGTAGTTCTATTCCGCATAGGCTGTATATTCCGTATAGGACGATTATTCCGTGTAGGCATGGCATTCCGCATAGGAAAATTATTCCGCATAGTATGTTTACCATGTCATGTTTATTCCGGATAATGGTTTATGCTCAATTAAATGCTTATTCTGAATGAAGGATGTTTGAGTGATTCTTGCAAGCTTAAGGGATTAGGTCATATGTTCAATGCTTAGGTTTAAAGTCATAATGATATTCATATTTGTATGTTTCAACCTTTGTGTTTTATCTTAAGCAGCGACGATGACTAACCCTACAGTACAACAAATACAAGACACCAGAGCCACCGCCATTGCCGAAGCCAAGACTCTAAAGTTTCTTCCAAACAACTTCCGTTTGAAGGAGTGCCCTATGACTACCTTTACGAGTTCTGGGCTACCAAAGAGAGGACTGGCATAAGGGTTATCGGCAGATGGCGAATTATGTGATCAAGAAGATTGATCAAAAGCTCCGTGAACGTAGATTGATGAGGAGCTTGGAAAGATTCGTTGGTGGTAGACCATATTTAGTGCACCACAAGCTGCTGCAACGATCCATCTAATGGGTCGTACATTTCAGGTCCACTTTATATTGGTTTTTCAATTGTGAATATGTATATTTGTGAATATTGTGCTTTAATGGCTTGATGTAGTGTTAAGGTATGATAATTTTTCAAGAATTTCTCACGAGATTCTAAATCTTTCAAAATATATCATACTAAAGTACTACAACTATCCCTTATTAACTTAAGGAGGAGCATGAACATGTTCTATGGCCAAACATCGATTTCATTTTTACCCAAAGACCGGTTAATCCATTCAATATCCCAAATATTAATGGTTAACATTTTGGATAAGGGGAGAAAATGGGATTAAGGAGATTTAAATGATACTTGGCTAAAAGATGAAAAAGACTTAACGATTATCCAACTTAATATGTGTAAAGCACGTGTTAAGGGGGAGCGTTTTTTATGAACAAAACACCTAAGGTACAAAACTTTTGATTTCAATATCACAAGTACCTTAAGTGATTTTCAATGAGTTTTCATGGTGGCAATTCCTTCCCAAAACACACTTAATTCACGACGAATGTGGTGACAAAAAGGTGGTAGGAATAGGTTTAGTCCAAATGATTCATCAGAGCCGATGAAATCTTCCCAAGGACAATTCCCTAGATAGAATTAGAAGTCCTAGGAAAGATGGAGAAAGAATGTGAACGTAGCTGAATGCCGACCAAGTACTTAAGCTAGCACTGGAACAATCACAACAAGGTGCTAGTGATGACGTATTGGTAAGCATTGAAGGGGTTGAAGAATGAAAAAGAATTGTAAAGATAAAGGGTGTAAAGAAAGAATCCCTCCTTACAACTTTAGGCAGAAACCGGGTCAATACATATGCTATTGAGGTCATTTTTGCTAATGATTCTCGGTATTGAAGAAAGACATCATGGACCCAGTGATGCAATGCACAACCCTTCCCAGCTAACTCAAATATCTCTCAAAAGGTATTTGTTTTAATCACACGGAGATCAACACGTTATCTATTAGTTTATTCACTCCGAATAGACTGGTATTGAAAAGGTGGCACTCCTCTCCAGCCATCGCTCACTAAATCAAAACGCACAATCGAGTCTAGAGCCAAGAGATCATCAAAAGTCTCATTAGGACACTTTCCATTTATTCCTTGCTTTCTCACACACTGTGAAAAGTAAGAGACTTTCATGAGTCCTACGCAGTATTCCTGTAATATTGCCAGAACATCCGAGTAATACGCAAGTATTACAATGAAGATGGAAATCCTGCTTGAGCCAACATCAAACAAGCTCATGGTAGGTTACACGTGCGGCTCTTTTAGAACCAATCTTGTGAAAAAATGGAAAGAAACAGTGGTTTAATTCTTAATTGAACTTAAACTCGTTCCAGGCCTCTACGCATTATCATATGATCTTGCCAGAACACTCAGAGTGACTCTTTATTGATCACAGTGACGAGTGGAAATCCTTCTAGTGTTAACATCAAACAGCACTTGGTAGGTGACGTGCAAGATTCTTTATGAATTGAGCTCGTGACAACTGGAAAGCAACGATGGTGAAAATCTTAATTGAAATTCACTTGTTCCAGGTTTCATGAATTGACGGCTTCAAATCACAAGGATAATTTATCCAAGTGATTCACTCTTTATGTTCGCAGTCAGCTTTGGACGGTCGAATAAAGAGAACGGGTTTACCCGTGAAATCCTGTCAGGAAGTTACTTAATTGAAACTATCCGTCACGGGTACGATATCTAATATCGTCCAACGGTCTTCACCGACCGGAGGTAAAATGCTACCGAATTAGAATAAAATGTTCAAAGCCATTTTATTCGTGTCGTTGCTGTGTACCTGTTAAAGACGGTGGCGTTGCTGTGTACCTGTTAAAGACGGTGGCGTTGCTGTGTACCAGTGAAGACGGTGGTGTTGCGGTGTACCTGATGAAGTCATTTTCACATGCTTATGTTTTTCTGCAACAAAGTTCAGCAAAAATTCAAGAAAGTACAAGATGAAGTCTTCCGCTATACCAAACTCTGAAGCTTTCGAGAATTCAACAAAAAGACATAAGCGTGTGGAACATGAAGTCACGAGGAGGCAAATTCACAAGAAAGGCAAAGATCGCACGTGAAAGGCCAAAGAACAATGCTCACAAGCCAAAGCCTAAAAGATCAAACCAACATATTCACAACAAAAAGAAAAAGAAGAAAAGACTACGAGCTAAAGAACGAAGACTTAGTATAGTATGCTAGGTTTAGAACTTTGTAACGTGGAGTGACCTTCCTTAGGGGGAGATTGTTAGAAATACGTTTTAACGTATATTAGAAGTATCGGTCACTCCACAATATGATTTATGTTGTAATAGCTCGTAGTTAACAAATAGTTATTAGTTACTTATTAAGTTAAGTAAGAACCGGTCCATGGGCTTGTCATGGACCGGCCCAAGCCCAATATTGCTTAGAAGTATAAATACCCCTTTCCACCATGGAAAGGGGTTGGTTGTTGTTCATTTGAAACTTTCATATTAATAAAATCACACATAGTTTTCTCTCTCTTTCTCTCTCTAGTTTCTCTCACTAGAAAACATCAACCCACTTCATAGATTCATAGGTTATCAATATTCTACACATGATAAACACAACATAACCTTAAAATCAGTAAAGCAAGGCATGATCATATAAAACAAGCTAAGACACGATATAAAATCAGTTATATATGCAGTAATCAGAATACTTATACATGTCCCCTATGTATGTAGCATTAGTGAGATCGGAGGAGGACTTCCTTTCGTTCGTCTATTCCGTTCACTGGACATAAGGTACGAATTTCCCGTCCTTTCAGTATGGACGTTCTTCCTTATTAGGATTCCCCGTTTGCAGCCAACTATTTTCCCAGTATTTGTTTTTATGTTTGGTACTTATGTTAGTTAAGAGCCTAAGCCATATACATGCATGACCAATGTCACCTAGTTATGGAGGTACCATAACCATAATACTAGAGGCACTAGTGTTATGACTTCCCCACGGCGAAGTGATTGCTCGTGGCGTCCCTTTTCAGCTTTGGCCATTATATTATATTATCATGTGGGGTGTATGAGTGCATCCTAATTTCATGTTTACCAGTATTATCAGAGTGAATGCGATGTGTGCCTTGCATCCTTCACTAGGAGTTGATCCCTCTTACCCAGACTATTTAATTAGAGGCAACCCCTCTAATTGTATGACGAGGTCTCCCATCCAAGTATTCATGCACGGTGGAACCTCATGACCTATATGGGCTATTTGGCTAATTATAACAGATTTTCATAGAAACATAAGTCTTTTCAAACTATAAAACCAGTTTTATGAACATGAATCCAAATTTATTAGAAGTTATATTATTCCGCTGCTAGTAGTCTTATTTATGTTTCAGCCATTCATATTATGTCGTATATCCGTGCACTGAGCGTTATGCTCAGCCGTTATTTCCTTTCCATGTCCCAAAACGGCAGGTACCCAAGGACGGACTCGAGCTTTTGGAGGAAGTGCATAGGATGGAAGCTGCCATAGACTTCTTCTCATTTTGCCATATACTTATGCTTGTATAGTCTTTCCTAGTTCATTTACTTTATTTATGTTTTGGGCTTATGTTTGGGAACCGGTGTTTGATTCCGGTCTTCCCTATGGTCATGTATGTTTTAGTACATATTACCTTGCATGCTTTAATGACACGCCATAATTACGCGTAACGGTCCACTTATCAAAGTGGGGTGTTACAATTATGGTATCAGAGCCAAGGCTTCGACCTGTAGGCTCTAAAACTCGACCTGCGACTAGCGGGTAGTCACCAGAAGCTTCCTAAGTCGACGCTTGATATTCCACGTATTGATGTTTTCAGCACTTTGTTGTTTTAACCATGATGTTTTAATCGGTATTGTTTTACTAATATGGATGAACAACTGTCATCCATACTTAGTTATGTGTCATTGTTTCATGCATGATGTTCCTTGTGAACTGTGGCTAATGTGGACTGAACCTCGGTAGTTCATAATTGGTCACATAAATTTTTTTTTGTTAAGTTTTGACAGCTGAGTTTCACTCATTTATTCCATGTATTAATGTTGCAGGTATTTTTACTAAGTAACGGTTGGTACAGGACTGGCTCTATTTAGTCGCATGTGCTTTTATCGAAACTTTTAACTTTGGGACCGACCCATAGGCGTCCCCTCGCCATGTCTTTTGTTTTGGGTAAACTAACCATAGGCGTTTACCCTCGCGCATATAAAAGTTTTGATAAACTGAATCATACATTCACGCACTGTTTTCATGCATAAAATTTTTCTCATGATTTATTGGCATAATTTTTTTATGCCCCCTCATAAGTTACTATGTCTTTATGTCAAGTATGTTTTCATACTATCATGGTTAACTTCATTTTCATGCTGATTATGTTGTATACTCCTTCACGTTAAGTTGTTTCATGTTTCTTCATGATGATTTCGTCTTCATGTTGATTACGTCTTACGTTTCTTTTGTTGTTTATGCTTTCATGCAAGACATTGTTGGATTTCATTTAATCCTGTTTTCATGATAATCGTGGTTGGTTTTCATTAATCATGCTTTAAGGAAAATCATCGTTGAATTTCGTTTAACCACACTTTTAGCGTTTCTCTATGCAACCAGAATGATGTCTAGGCTGGCATTGCCAGGTTATCATGATGGTCTCATAACTGTTTAACCAATTATTTTCCTCTCAAATCATGTCAGATGATCGACCGCATACCGATCATTTCATGTGCATTCCATGTGTATTATACATACGGTAATCCATGTGTATCTCACTTGCAATACTTTACGAGTATTCGCTAGTCGATTCTAAATTATCTCAGGCGTATTCCACTTGCTGATATTCTACAAGATTGCTGATGCCGCTCATAACTGGGAGACGTTACTAAAAGTTGATGCTGCTGACTATTTGGAGACGCTACGAGATGCGGATGCTGTTCACAACCTGGAGATTTTACCAGACGAAGACAAAGGCGTTAGATCAAAGCGATCGGACGAGGAAATGATTCACAATCAAACGATTTCCATCACAATCCATGTTCCTAATTCTTAGTTACATGTCATACGTCATCCAGTTGTCTTTTTAGTCATATGAGTATGAACTGGCACCAGCCAGCCACTCAATTGAATAGTTACATAAATCACCGTCAAAAGAATGACCATCATGAAACTGAAAGATAAGATGATAGTAACTACTACTGTGACAGCAACTATCCTAGCAATCACAACAAAACGCCGGTCACGGATGTGATCAGATATTACAAAGGTCAGCAGTCCAACCGATCCGCCAATTCTGGCATGATAACCTAAGATTTAAAGCTTTATTTGTTTCATACCTCGAGGCACATGTCAAGACATCAATCAAGACACGTAGCTCATGTATATTTTCTGAAGACACATGTCAAGACACTAGTCAAGGCACATGTCATACGTATATTTCCCAAGACACGAGTCAGGACACATGACTCACGTCTATTTGCTAAAACAACTCTAAGAAATTCAGGGTATCCTCCAAGGGGTATATCCATTTTGTTGTGCCATGTATTAATCAGGCCACAAGAATTCCAGTACCTTCACCGGCGTATTAGTCGCGTTTGGTCACGCAGACAGGCAAAACACACCTAGTGAGATCTGTCACGTTTGCTTCATGACACTTTTAATTCTTGATTTCATAATCCATATACCCATGACCATAAAGTAAACTACTCGTATTACCCATGTATACGGAGGCTTTTCCTTCATTCTAATGATAAGATCCAAGCTGCTACGCATTACCTCAGACAGATGCGAGTTAAATTTAATCCTAATTATGGACTACGAACAGCACACCATGCTACGATTCATGATTATGTACAGTAAGGTTCAGGCTCCTGAATACATTTAGCATGGTTTTCCATCCGGAAAATCTGTACAAATTATCTATGCTTTACAAGCACGTGTTTTGTTAGCCATGGTTGCTAAAATTTTCAAGCTGTCAGTTAAGACACGACCACTGAAGTTCCTTTTACGCATAATAATGACTTGGTTTTACTCAGTTAAAAAATTAAAATTTAAGTTCTTTGTCGTGGTCTCTTCGAATTGAAAAATGGATTAACTATGCGACTCAGTCGTTCTTTGGTGAAACAAATAGTTGTGTCGTTGTAGTAATTAAAAGTGCAAGACGTAAATGAAAATGACGTTAAAGTAAATCTAACTCTAAGGCAAAGTAAATGGCAAGTATTTAAAAGCGTGACGGAAAATTAAAAGGGCAATTAAAGTAAATAACGCAAAACTATCTAACTAAGGCAAACTTAAAACGCAACTAAAACTTAAAACTAAGGCAAGGCTAAAATAAATCTAAGGCAAATAAACTTAAAGTGCAACTAAGGAAAAAGGCGGGAAAAATAAAGCTTGAAGATTAAAAACAGAAAGTTAAAAACTGAAACTAAAAAGAACCTGAAAACAGCTCATCTGGAATAATTCTTTGTTTGGAATAATCACTCATCTGGAATGTCACCTTCGTTCGGAATGATTCTTCTTCACTCGGAATATTTACCAAAAACCTTGATCCGGAATAAATCCTTTATCCGGAATATGTCACTTATCCGGAATAAAGTCTTGATTCGGAATACTTAAGCTTGATCCGGAATGTTGCTGATCCGGAATATTTTCCGAATGAATCCCCTTGATCCGGAATGTTTAAGATTCCGGATGAAGACCTTGATCCGGAATAATTAATTATTCCGAATAAAACTACTTGATCCGGAATATTTGGTATTCCGAATGAAAGGTTTGATCCGGAATGTTAAATTATTCCGAATAAACAAGACTGATCCGGAATGTTTAATTATTCCGAATAAACAAGACTGATACGGAATGTTTAATATTCCGGATGAACAACCCTTGATCCGGAACAACTTTCAACAAAACCTTGATCCGGAATGTGCTGTTGATTCGGAATACCTGGGGAAGAACAGTAACAGAAAAACGAAGAATAAGGAAGCACAAAATAATACGAATCTAATCAAAACTAATCAAAATCAACCAAAAGATTAAATCAAACTAATCAATAAATATCTACTAATCATAAATAAACAATCCAAATCAACAAAACTAACAATAATGATCAAAATAATCAAAACCCACTTAATCAATTTAACAAAAACTCAAGAACATAAACATAAACAATAAAGCATAAAAATTAAGATCAAACAAGAAAGGTAGATAGGAGATCAAACAATAAAAATAAAGATTGACAATAGTTAAAAGGAAACTTACTTGAAATTAAATGTATTTAAGGTGCAAGACAATTAAGTAAATGACATGTAATTAAATGTGCAAAAATTAACGTGGAAGAGCATAGTTTGTCAAACTAGCCAACAAGAAAAAAATGAATGAAATCCTAATCTATTTATAGGGGAGATTAGGGAGGTGCTTAGGAAGTTTCCTCCCCTCTTTCTTCTTTCCTTAATTGCGTCAATAAGTCCTTGCTCTTCTTAATTCTTTGTTAATCTTCTTAATTCTTTGACTTTAACGACTTTGTCTCGGGATTTCTTTGAACTCGTCTTGTAATTCTTCAATAAATTAGACTTGAGTTCTTCGGCTTTTAGTAAACTTCCGTCTTTTGACTTTTTCTTCGATAAATCTTCAGAATTGGTCTTGGACTTCCGTTCTTTTTGGACTCTTGACTTCTCGACTTCGTCTTTCGTCTTTTTCTTTGATAAAAGCCCATGGATGCCCGTGTTTTCTCCACTTTTCACCTTTTCGTCCTAAAACACAACAAAAACACAAACCACGCATAATTCTGACATAAATGACATAAAATACACGTTTTGGCTCGGTTATTATTGTAATTAAGTGGTAAAAAGGATGGGTGTTTACACACCTATCAAATCCCCTACACTTGACCATTGCAATGTCCTCATGCAATGCATTAGTTACAAAGCAAGAATACATTTCCCATCATAATCAATCCATATTGGCCTTTATTAAAGAGATAGAAAATTATAAACATTAAAAGTAAAGAAATCAAAAACATACCTTGGGTTTTGAAAATGTCATGAATAATCATCATCCTCAAGTTTTCACTTTCTCCAAACCAAGCTTAAAAACGAGATCATTGTTATTATAAGTTAGCAAACTAACACGAACTCATGTGGGCCAATTATTCACTTAGACTCCCTTATTCCTAGGTGTATCTCTTATATTTTATTGTTGTCTTGAATGATCACGAGGATGCATTGTTTGACTTATTTCGATAGTTATTTAGGCCGAAAATAAAGTGAACGATTTAATCAATAGTTAGCTAAAGGACAAAATCTTTTAAAACTGCTTCTCGGGACCTCATAAAGTTCATATCTTGGCATAACTCGCTTCGCGATTTGAGACCTTTCTCGGACCAATATTTGGTAGCGACTTCATACTTCAAATCTTGAGAGACGTTCATGAAATTATGGTCTTCTCTTCATAATAGGAATTTCTTCACTTGAAGTTTTGAGAGATTCTTCATATTTGGACCACGACTTCTTCATTTTTCTCCAATCTTTATTTGGGATTTTGATATTCAACGATCCGCCTCCTTTTAGGACTTGGATCTATTTATCCTCATACCTTGTTAGGGCCTTTTTGGATAGACTTCTCCATGACTTTTGGGGAGTTTTTGCTTTTCGTCGTGTGTCTCGATCCTTCATATTGATCTTTGATAAATGATTCTTCACATCACTTTGGATCTTTAGCAACAAAATATAGCCCTCATGCCTTGTTAGGGCCTTTTCGGACTCGCCAATATTCGCATCCCGCTTCAATAAGTTATGCCTTGGCTATGAACTCTAATCCATACCGAGTAACTTTTAAACGATCTTAGGCTAGAAGCTAAGTAACTTTTCAAATCGTACAACCTTATTTATTGCAGATAAATTTATTAACAAGCGATGGGAGAATAGGCTTATAATTAACTCACATAAATTCACGAAAGAATACCAAACTTATAATTGACTCTATCATCTCTCCTTCTCCACAATTTAAAATCTCAAAGAATGAGACTCGTGGATGCTTAGCCTATTAAATCAAAGTTTTGGGTTTTCGAGTCATCTATAGGATCTTGCAATCTCTTAGACTTTTTCAAGTTTAGAAATCGCATTTTAAAGTTCCCTTGATAAACAACTCTCTAGGATCAATTATAGGAACTTGCGAAAAGTTCTTGTTCTTAACCCGTGAGAGTTAAGACTTTCGCGTTTTATAGCTCCCTATATAAAAGCCTAGCAAAACTTGACTTAAACACGTTAAGGATACTAGCTAGAGTAAACTTAGATAAGTAAACTCGGTTGAGTCAAAAGATTCACAACGTTTTAAAATTAAAACCACTTTATTAAAATTTATTCTGGTAATGAAAGAAAATAACTATACAAAGGTAAAAACTAATAGGCCAAAATAGATCAAAAATTTTGAAAAATGTCGAAAAATTGATTTTCCGGTTAAAATGAGGACAAATACAAGGAAAAGGCCAGTTAACTTCGATAGAAGTCCCCCTACACTTAATATAAACATTGTCCTCAATGTTTAAGCATGTGGGAGTAAACTCCCCTACACTTAGGACATTGTGCACTTTGTTTAAATCTCGCTAAGGAAAAGACAACTAAAGAGATTCCTATTTTAATATTGAGAAAATATAAAATAGTGAATCGAAAAGAGATTAGGATAAAACTAGGAAAATGGGAACACGGAATCACGGTCGTAAAAAATCATCAAGAGTGGATCATTGAGCGCTCGAATCCCTGAATAGTAGAAGAGAGGAAATAGCAAACACCAACGGGTCTCCCCCTACACTTATGGTAAAAACAAAGAAAAAGATAGATAGATAGTCGGGTTGCCTCCCGAGAAGCGCTTGTTTTTGTTAACCGAGTCACGAGCCTGACTCGTCCCCGAATTAAATGGTCCATGGGGAAGCCTCGAATGTAATACCGGGATCAAAGACCTTTTCCTCGTTCCCGGTTGACATCAACAAAAGGGAGGCGGGAGGATAAGTCTTAAACGGTAGAAAGGTCCATTCAACATACGAGAAGTATGTGAAGTCTTGATCCACGGGAGGTGGGGTGGGTAAAGTAATCACATTATCATCCTCCAAAGACAATGTATGCTGACCAATTGGCAAAGCCGTAAGGTTATCAATCATAGAATGGTCATTTTCACCTCCCGGGTCAAAGCACTCATCCTCATTTCCTGGAGAGTGAAATCGATACATCACCCGCTTGGGCGTGCATTCAGTGGGATGAGGGGGCAATATAGTAGGAGAAGTAAGAAAAGAATTACCTTCCACCTACGGTACCTTTCCAGTAGAGTCAGAACTCTCCACCTCTGCGATAGAAGGGGGCATGGCTAACAAAGTATGTTCAGTAATAGAAGGAGAATAAGAGCTATCAATGTCCTCAATCCCTTCGTCAAAGAGAGGATTCACCTCACTAGATATGTAAGCGTCATCAAAATCAAATAAAGGGTTCGAATAAATCTTGAAAGTTTCCTTCGGAACGTCTTCAGCAGATAGTGACTCGTCATCACTAGAAGTAAAATCATCATCTTGATCAAAAAGAGGATTAGAGAAAGCCAAAGAATCCTCTCCCAAAGTGTTGGTGGAAGGAACATCATCAGAAGAAAGTGCATCATACTCATCGTCACTGTCGGATGTCAACTCAGATTCACTTGGGATTGGGACAAGGTTATCAGCACTAGACTTTATGAATTCGTCGGATTCCTTTGCAGGAATTGTGCTAAGATCCTCATCCCCTAGGATGGGTGAATCCTTAGGCTCCAGAGCCGGCAAGTCAGGCAAAGGAATAGAATTCTCATCGTTCCAAGAAATAGGACTCTCATCGTCATCACTATCATAATAATATGGAGGCACAAGAGGAGGAGTATAAGCATTAAGGTTAGATACTTGCTCTTGTTGCTGATCCGTTTGACATTTCTCCATGATCTTGTTGCAAGCTTCTTGAACTTTTTGAAAGTTGTCAAAAAGTGTGGCCATTTGCTTAGGAGGAAGTGCACAAAAGGGTTGATGATTGACGGTGTGACGTGGGGGCTCAAAGTTATACACACTGGGATGATAGCACGGAACTTTCTCAAAGACCTTCGATGGATCACAAGAAGAAGCATCGTGAGGGCCCCCACAAATATAGCACCACGGGTATGGAGAAAAACCCGGTGCATCTTGAGGATAAGGATTTTCATAGACGGGAGAAGGTGAGAAAGTATTGTAAGAGGAGAAGTATGAATTTGTTGAATTGCAAAATGGACAAAATCCAAATTGTGTATCGTCGATATCAAAACCACACCGCTCACAAGTACACCATTGACATGTTTGAAAACCATGCCATGGTCTCCCACACCGTACGCAAGACGAATCCATGAAAAATTATAAATAAGAAGGGTAAAGAAAAGAATTAAACATAATAGAGGATAAAGAGGAATATTTTTTGGTGCAAAACTTTGAAAAAGAAATGCTTTTTATGATTTTTTTCAAATGTTTTTGGGATTTTTTTGAAAATTTTTGACACGAAAAATAACGTTCACGAGTGAACGGATCCCAAAAAGCAACGCGTCTCTCACAGAAAACCGTTAATCTTTACGAAAAGAGCCGGCAGCGGCGCCATTTTAATGACTTGGTTTTACTCAGTTAAAAAATTAAAAATTAAGTTCTTTGTCGTGGTCTCTTCGAATTGAAAAATGGATTAACTATGCGACTCAGTCGTTCTTTGGTGAAACAAATAGTTGTGTCGTTGTAGTAATTAAAAGTGCAAGACGTAAATGAAAATGACGTTAAAGTAAATCTAACTCTAAGGCAAAGTAAATGGCAAGTATTTAAAAGCTTGACGGAAAAAATTAAAAGGGCAATTAAAGTAAATAACGCAAAACTATCTGACTAAGGCAAACTTAAAACGCAACTAAAACTTAAAACTAAGGCAAGGCTAAAAGAAATCTAAGGCAAATAAACTTAAAGTGCAACTAAGGAAAAAGGCGGGAAAAATAAAGCTTGAAGATTAAAAACAGAAAGTTAAAAACTGAAACTAAAAAGAACCTGAAAACAGCTCATCCGGAATAATTCTTTGTCTGGAATAATCACTCATCCGGAATGTCACCTTCATTCGGAATTATTCTTCTTCACTCGGAATATTTACCAAAAACCTTGATCCGGAATAAATCCTTTATCCGGAATATGTCACTTATCCGGAATAAAGTCTTGATTCGGAATACTTAAGCTTGATCCGGAATGTTGCTGATCCGGAATATTTTCCGAATGAATCCCCTTGATCCGGAATGTTGAAGATTCCGGATGAAGACCTTGATCCGGAATAATTAATTATTCCGAATAAAACTCCTCGATCCGGAATATTTGGTATTCCGAATGAAAGGTTTGATCCGGAATGTTAAATTATTCCGAATAAACAAGACTGATCCGGAATGTTTAATTATTCCGAATAAACAAGACTGATCTGGAATGTTTAATATTCCGGATGAACAACCCTTGATCCGGAACAACTTTCAACAAAACCTTGATCCGGAATGTGCTGTTGATTCGGAATACCTGGGGAAGAACAGTAACAGAAAAACGAAGAACAAGGAAGCACAAAATAATACGAATCTAATCAAAACTAATCAAAATCAACCAAAAGATTAAATCAAACTAATCAATAAACATTTGCTAATCATAAACAAACAATCCAAATCAAAAAAACTAACAATAATGATCAAAATAATCAAAACCCACTTAATCAATTTAACAAAAACTCAAGAACATAAACATAAACAATAAAGCATAAAAATTAAGATCAAACAAGAAAGGTAGATAGGAGATCAAACAATAAAAATAAAGATTGACAATAATTAAAGGGAAACTTACTTGAAATTAAATGTATTTAAGGTGCAAGACAATTAAGTAAATGACATGTAATTAAATGTGCAAAAATTAAAGTGGAAGAGCATAGTTTGTCAAACTAGCCAACAAGAGAAAAATGAATGAAATCCTAATCTATTTATAGGGGAGATTAGGGAGGTGCTTAGGAAGCTTCCTCCCCTCTTTCTTTTTTCCTTAATTGCGTCATTAAGTCCTTGCTCTTCTTAATTCTTTGTTAATCTTCTTAATTCTTTGACTTTAACGACTTTGTCTCGGGATTTCTTTGAACTCGTCTTGTAATTCTTCAATAAATTAGACTTGAGTTCTTCGGCTTTTAGTAAACTTCCGTCTTTTGACTTTTCTTCGATAAATCTTCAGAATTGGTCTTGGACTTCCGTTCTTTTTGCACTCTTGACTTCTCGACTTCGTCTTTCGTCTTTTTCTTCGATAAAAGCCCGTGAATGCCCGTGTTTTCTCCACTTTTCACCTTTTCGTCCTAAAACACAACAAAAACACAAACCACGCATAATTCCGACATAAATGACATAAAATACACGTTTTGGCTGTGTTATTATTGTAATTAAGTGGTAAAAAGGATGGGTGTTTACACACCTATCACATAACCAGCCGATTACCCCAAAATCTTCTCATACATTCCAGAAGAACCTTCAAGGAGAAGGACGGTAACATGAGATTATGTGTCGACTAACGTCGATTTAAACAAATCATCCTTCATAACTGTTATCCTCCTCCATGTATTGAAAATGTGTGTGAGCGACTATAGAGTGCTAAACCCTTTTCCAAGATTGACTCATGATCATGCTGCAAGCCTTGGCAAGTGAAAGAGCAGGACATTTCCATGACTGCTACTCGTACACGACTTGGTCATGCTAAATTCATGATTTTCTATTAGTCTCATAAATGCTCCAACAGCATTATGGACTTAATAAATTCATTAGTGTTTTCCTCGAGGACAACCTGAGTTTCTCTAAGTCTAGAGAAGAGCAGGAAGACCATATTTGCACTATGCTGCAAATTCTACGACAGGAGAAATTTCACCCGAAAATTTTCTGATATAAATTCTGGTTGATTTCAGTGACACTCTGAATCACATGGATTCTCACGGTTAGTTTTACCATGACTCAACTTATGCGTAAAGGTGAGAACCCTACACTACGTTTAGGAGTTCCAGAAAATCATACGCTAAGAGAAGTCTAATTTCACAGACTCATAGTCTCGCAAACTCCTATGTATCAAGTTTCTATGAAGCAAGATACAGTTACGTTCATATCTAAGTACATGTCATACCAACAGGCTAAGATAGAACACCAACAGACTAGGATGTTTTTCCATCATCAGAAATTGTGAACAGAAATGGGACAAGATTTCCATGGATTTCGGTTACCAGATTAACGCAAACTCAGAAGAAGCATGATGCTATCTGGGTTATTGTCAACAGTTGACCAAGTCTGCAGAATCCTTACATCCGCAAGGATTTCAGACCAGTAGATTGATCGGACATGTTCCAGCCAAGGCTCATCCGATCACTTGATAATCCCTCAGCTATCGGGCCAGACGAAGGTTCACATTTGTGCTCCTTATTTACGTTCACGTCTTTGTTCAAATTTTACGACTTGCTTTCACACTCACGTTCATGACACTATTCACGTTCATGATTGTATCATGGCTTACAATTTTACGTTTATTTTCGTTCTGGGAAGTTGTGAAAAAGCTTGAGAGACCAGACTCAAGTTTAGTATAACTCTCTATCCTCAGACAGACGTTTCACGTCACATTCAACGTCTCACCTTATAGCGTTTGACGTTACTGCCGCCGTTATTCCATGTTCACGATATGTTTCACATGTCATGTTCATTCCACGTTTCTCATATCACGTTCACGATATGTTACACGTATCATTGATCACCATACGTTTTTTCATGTTACACTCACCATATCTCCACGTATCACGTTCACAAATGTTCACGCATCACGTTCACAAATGTTCACGTACTACGTTTCAGTATGTCTCGCACATCATTGCTAAGAAGTTACTAATGTCAGTTGGTCTAGGTTATTTTGCATCGTAATGTTTCAGTTACCCTTGCATGTTAATTCTAATCCACTCGATCATATTCATGCAAATCGATCTTACGTTGATAACCTTGAACTTTTACGTATTTTCAAGTCAAGGTCGGGAGGACCAAGATTTATAAATGGTGTCAAGATCTTGTGGAGGAACCGTTCCGAGAGGGTAGCCACTTGGAAACTGACGAGTCCATCCAGATTTTATCCTCTCATCATTCCATAATTCAGTTATGTCTTTTCAGGCACGTCACGTTCCATGTCCTTGTCAATCATGTCGCGTTCATGTTCTTTTCAGTTTACTTGATCTATAATTCGAGGACGAATTATTCTTTTTAGGGAGGAAGAGTTGTAAAACCCGCATTCTTTTACCATGAACAGTACACTTAGTAAACATACTAACAAACTAAAACTTTCCTTTTATAGCACGAACACGTGTCACGAATATTAATTACAGAAATTTCGTACGTGTTATTACACGATAAGTATTAAGTACGTGATAGTACACGATAATTATTAACAATAATTATTATTATCACGAACATGAAATCATGAACGTCTAATCACGTACATGTAATTACGTACTTACGTATATTAATACGATAAATATTGTTACGTACAAGTATTTAACTATAACACAAATAATTAATAATGACGTAACACGAAAACATTAACATACGAAAACGTATAATATTAGACACGGGAAAAAGTCTGGGTTTCCTTTTGTGGGCTCCATATGCCGCGGACACTAAAGAAGGGAGGGCCTAACCCAACTTGATTTTTTTTACCAAATTGACAAAAGGAAAAACACAGACTTTCATTTACAGAATTTTTACAAAAAAATAAAAACCCTAGCCCCTCTTTGCCTCTCCCTTTGCCGCCGGCTACAAGAACACCAAGAGTGGTGTTTGATTGATTTGATTATTGATATTCGGGTAGATCGTGTTCATGTTCTTTATCCCTTTTAATCACGTATTCGGTAAAATATCAAAACCTTCATCTTTAATTTATGTTCTTGTTTTTATGCTCATATGACATTGATAATTAAAAACATAAAAACGCATGTTGGATTTAATCAAGAAAAACATGTAATGAAACACAGGTTTTGGTGGGGTTTTGTTCGGCCGAAACACACGAACCGAGAGCTTAATGCTCTTGGCTTGGTTCGAATGGCACCAGCAGCCGAGACCAAGGGGTCTTGGCGTGGTTGTGTTTGGTTTGGCAGCAGGAACAAGGAACCCCGACGCAAGTCGGGGTGTCCTTGTGGTTTGTTTGGGTCACGGCAGCCAGCAGCCACCACCACCGGCACACAGCCGGTGGTAGTCGTGCGTCAAGCAGGGGGAACGCAGCGCAACAGTGGCAACCACCGGCACACAGCCGGTGGGAACCCGCTGTTGGGCAGCGGTTAGCCGAGACAAGACCACCGGCTTAAGCCGGTGGCAGATTAACAAAATTAGTGGCAACCGGCCAAGCCGGTTTGCCACTGTTAAAGGGGATTTGGTTCAGACCGGTTCAAGGGGTTCCGGGTCCGGTTCACGACACGTTTAAATTAAATACATGGGTCCGGTTCATGACTAAAAATGTGCAAGTATTTTATTTTTACAATTATTTAGTATTAACAAGATATTAAATTAATTAAGCATGACATGTAATTAATGTAATTAATCATGGACTTAGGTTAATTATTATTTAGTAAATAATACATGTTTTAACCTAAGTATTTATTTATTTAATTTAGATTATAATATTAATTAATTATTAAAACATGGAATATAATTAAATAATAATCATGACTTAGGTTATAATTAATATAATATTAATACATGTTTTAACCTAAGTATTTTATACACCTTAATTTAATTAAATCATGCCTATATTTAATTAAATCGTATAACCTATAGTTTATTTAATTAACACGTTATTATTAATAAAATATACTATAATTACATGACTTATGATATTTAACCAGTAAACTTAAACTTATATATTTAGCTTATTAATTTAGCTTAATTATAAATATGGAAATTTTTTAATTTAGGAAACTTGCTATTTTTGGAAACTTTTTATTTTTAGAAACGGATCTATTTTAAGAAGTTGAACTATTTTTGGAAACTTTCTATTTTTGGAAACTTTATGTTTTTGGAAACTTTCTATTTTAGGAACCTGCTATTTTTAGAAAGTTACTTATTATTACACAAAAAGTATAATAATACAAGAAATACAAGTAATACTTAATCAGAATATACAGAATACATGATAAACAAAGCATAACCTTAAAATCAGTAAAGCAAGGCATGAAGATATAAAACCAGCTAAGACACGATATAAAATCAGTTTCATACGCAGCAATCAGAATACTTAACATGTCCCCTATTTATGTAGCATTAGTGAGATCGGAGCAGGACTTCCTTTCGTTCGTATTTTCCGTTCACTGGACATAAGGTACGGATTTGCCGTCCTTTCAGTATGGACATTCTTTTCTTATTAGGATTCCTCGTTTGCAGCCAACTGTTTTCCCAGTATTTGTTTTATATGTTTGATACTTATTTTAGTTAAGAGCCTAAGCCATATACATGCATGACCAGTGTCACCTAGTTATGGAGGTACCATAACCATAACACTGGAGGCACCAATGTTATGACTTCCCCACGGCGAAGTGATTGCTCGTGGCGTCCCTTTTCAGCTTTGGCCATTATATTATATTATCATGTGGGGTGTATGGGTGCATCCTAGTTACATGTTTACTAGTATTATCATAGTGAATGCGATGTGTGCCTTGCATCCTTCACTAGGAGTTGATCCCTCCTATCCAGACTATTTAATTAGAGGCAACCCCTCTAATTGCATGACGAGGTCTCCTTTCCAAGTATTCATGCACGGTGGAACCTCATGACCTATATGGGCTATTTGGCTAATTATAATAGATTTTCATAGAAACATAAGTCTTTTCAAACTATAAAACCAGTTTTATGAACATGAATCCAGATTGCTTAGAACTTATATTATTCCACTGCTAGTAGTCTTATTTATGTTTCAGCCATTCATACTATGTCGTATATCCGTGCACTAAGCGTTATGCTCAGCCGTTACTTTCCTTTCCATGTCCCAAAACGGCAAGTACCCAAGGACGGACTCGAGCATTTGGAGGAAGTGCATAGGATGGAAGCTGCCATAGACTTCTTCTCCTTTTTCCATATACTTATGCTTGTCCAGTCTTTCCTAGTTCAGTTACTTTATTTAAGTTTTGGGCTTATGTTTAGGAACCGATGTTTGATTCTGGTCTTCCCTATGGTCATGTATGTTTTAGTACATATTACCTTGCATGCTTTGATGACACGCCATAATTACGCGTAACGGTCCACTTATCAAAGTGGGGTGTTACAGGGGTGTTACACATGGTCTCACATTTCGTGTACGACGGTACCTTACTGAATACTCTGTTGAACATATCATGTACTACGATACACTCTCAACTCATATGTTGAACATATCGTGTACAACGATTCCCCTATCGACTACTCCGTTGAATATCTCATGTACAACGATATTATATCGACTCAACATGTCGTGTACAACGATATTGAATCGACACATCCGTTTGACATCTCATGTACAAAGATACCCTATCAACGAACATATCACGAACGACGATACACTACCGACTATTCCGTTGAACATCTCGTGTACGACGATACCCTACCAACTATTCCGTTGAAAATCTCATGTATGACGATACATTCTCGACTAATCCGTTGAACATATCGTGTACAACAACATCTCTTGTACAACGAGAACATCTCTTGTACAACGAGAACATCTCGTGTACAACGATACACTCTCGACTCATCAATTGAACATATCGTGTAAAACGATACCCCTATTGACTACTCCATTAAACATCTCGTGTACAACGATATTATATCGACTCAATATGTCGTGTACAATGATATTGTATCGACTCATCCGTTTGGCATCTCATTTACAACGATATCCTATCGACGAACAACTCGTGTACGACGATACCCTACCGAATACTCCGTTTAACATCTCGTGTATGACGATACCCTACCGACTACTCCTTAAAAATCTCATGTACCGGTACACTCTCGACGACTCTGTTGAACATCTCGTGTATAAAGAGAACATCTCGTGTTCACCGATACGCTCTCGACTCATCCGTTGAACATATCATGTACAACGATACCCTATCGGCTACTCCGTTGAACATCTCGTGTACAATGGTATTATATCGACTCAACATGTCGTGTACAACGGCATTGTATCGATTCATCCGTTTGACATCTCAGGTACAACGATACCCTATCGATGAACATCTCGTGTACGATGATACCCTACAGACAACTCTGTTGAACATCTCGTGTACGAAGATACCCTAACAACTACTCCGATGAAAATCTCGTGTACGACTATACGTTCTCGACTACTCCGTTGAACATCTCATGTATAACGATACACTCTCGACTCATCCATTTAACATATCGTATACAACGATACCCCTATTCGACTACTCCGTTTAATATCTCGTGTACAACGATATTATTGACTCAACAAGTCGTGTATAACGATATTGTATAGACTCGTTTGTTTGACATCTCATGTACAACGATACCCTATCGACGAACATCTCGTGTACGACGATACCCTACCGACTACTCCGTTAAACATCTCGTGTACCACGATACACTCTCGACTTTTGAACATCACGTTTATGAAAATCAATATGTCTATTGATATCTTTTATGTACGTATGCGGACATAGTCGATAAAAGTTTAACGAGTTGACCTCGCCCACCACTGGTCATGACGATTTGAACTTGTCCCGATTTCTAGTTCATATATTCACAAATCAGGTTAGTTTCAATTTATTCTTCAATATAAATATCGATCTGAGGCTATGTATTAATTAAAGAAAATCAAAATAAGTTTTGTTACTTATAGATCTTGATCTATGATTAGTCTATATTAATTTGTGTTTTTGCTTTATTAGATAATATTTGATTGATATACATAACTTATATTGTCTCTTAAAAGGAGTTTCGGAGATGATGGAGTTGTGGTGGATGAGGCAAGATCAGAACTTATGAAGTGAAGAGTCGTCTCCTGATTCCAAGGAAAAGGTTGATGCTTAGCTATATTACGATGTGTTATGCTTATAATGATAGAAATTCGGTGTTTTTGAAAATTATTATATTGAGCTTTTATGATATGATTAAAGAAATATTATGTTTCTACCTGACTTGAGAGGTTTTTAGCAGTGCGTCCTATAGGTGATAATGTGTTCAGATAATCAGTAAATGTGCTTGCAATTGCTTCTTATAAACATATCCTTATTAGCTCTTTATTAATAACTTATTCTTTTGGAGTATATATATATTCTTTCAGCTAATTCTCTTCCTGATTCATCTGTTGCAGTATTAGGGGTGTTATCGTGTTAATCGAGTCAGGTTGAATCGGATTTTGACTTTTTGAAATACGACCTGCAACCTGATCCGATAAGAATATGGTTATCGGGTCTAATTGGGTTCGGGTTATATCGGGTCAGGTTGATCCAATAATGATGTATGTACAGTCTTAAAACTAAATATGTAATCTAATTTTACACATATAATATTACGTTGAAAGTAAATGATGTATGTAAAAGCAAAATAAACTACACCGGTATTCAAATCTATTATACCTAAATTTTAGGTCCTTAAGTTTGAAATGCATGAGTACATTTAATGTGAGTATAATTATGGTAAACTATGTTAATTAAGGTACTACTAAAGCATGTATAAAGATCTGGCTGAACTAATGTATCAACATTTCATTCATTCCGAGACAGAATCACTCATCCGAGTGCATATCGAAAGTTGCAGGAGTTACACCATCATGAATCTATCATGTGAACATATAAACAGTTGGAGTAACAACACAGAAAATTAAACTTAGTTGTCCTTTCATTTCCAGTTATTTTTAATGTACAAATTTGTAACATATGATCCTTTGAATCTATAAATAACACATCACCAGTTATTTTCACACTTCTTTTTTTTAACAGAAGGTGGCTGATGACAAAATGGCAGCCGAGAAGATTATTTAAAGTTTTGTATAATCAGCTTCAACTAAACAATCACTAATTCATATACTATTATGATTTCACATATTTGTTCATATTTCTTCTTTTGACATGCCACCCTTGGTTGTTGACGAAAAAATGGCAGCCGATTATCCTCTTCCTAAAGTAGAAACGAGTTAAAGAGTGATTTAATAGCCTATATGAGGTTGTATTGGTGTAATTTTTTCTCTAGCTTCTTGCTATTTTATTTTGTTGAATACATGCCTTTAATGTTAATTTACAAAGTATTCCATTAAGACTGAAATATGCCCAAAATATCTCAGCTTTTTATTCTATAAGAAATCTAACAATTTTACAAATGTGATGTATTTTCATAAGTAGTAGCATCTGACCTGTTATGTTTTTCACGTTTGTTGGTTTGTAGGCTGGAACACATTAATGTGAAGCTGAAATCATCAGTGTCCGGAAAATAACCCTCTTATATGCACCAACTGATACCACCATATGCTTTTGTTGTATTCCAACATCAAGATTTTCCCACCACGATTGATGGAGGAAGTTGTGTGTTCTTGATACATAAAAAACAATAGCGTAAACATCAGTGATTACTCTTGCAAACAAGGATGACAAGAAAGTCCCAAAGTGCAACAATATTCAATGCCTCAAACAACTGCCCTTAATTCATCGCCCCATCCCCATACATAGCAAAAGTCATTCTACTAAAAAAGACTCGCTGGCGAGCAAACCATAAAATGTCTTTTTATTTTTCTTATATATAGGGATACTAATTCATTATTTCATAAGTGGACAAAAGTATTTGCAAACATGTGCATCAAAGAATTGGGATTTACGTTCCAGAACTTTAGAGGTAGAAGAATTCTCAAGGATGTGGTTGGATCTTGAATAAAGATCAAAATCAAACATGTAGAAACTAGAAGGGGGGGGGGGGTTGAATAGTTTCTCTTCGATTGGAAACCTAATTAAAATTACTTTCAATTAGGTATGTGTCAAAACTATCTTTTATTTGAAGCTAAGTTGCATAATGATTAAGTTCAATTCAAATGCACTAGCAATGATAATAGGTAAGTGTAATGATAATGAAATAAGTAAAGAGTAAGGAAAGAGACAACCTAGTGGGAAGACACCAAGATTTATAGTGGTTCGACAACGAGGCTCTATCCTCGTTTCTACTTCACTCCTCGAGTACACCTACTCGAGATTTCAACTATATCCACAAGCTCCCTTCTTGGCGGAGAAAACCTTACATCTTCGCTTACATTATTTCCGACACTAAGCTAAATGTCGAGATCTAATCTTTAGCTAGGACCAATCTACACAACGTTGCCTACTTCAGAATTTAACGACAGAAGGCTAGATGTCGAGTTCTAATCTCAAGGTAGAACCAATCTTCACGACGTTGCCTACTTCACCATTTTACGACACAAGGCTAGATGTCGAGTTCTAATCCAAAGCTAGAACCAATCTTCACGACTCTTTACTTTGAAGCTAAGTGAGAACTTCACACAACACAACTACTAATCACTTTCAAGTTTAGTGAGAACTCACAAGACACAACCACATCACTTTATAGTTTAGTGAGAACTACTACACAAATCTATTACAACTCAACTAGACATATCCAAGTACACACATGTAGCTTGGATCTACACAACACAAATCCAAGCAAACACATATGCGATGGATGTACACAACAAATCCAAGTATTTACAAATAGCTTAGATGAACACAACTAGTCCAAGTATTTCATAAATACAAATGGATTAACAAAAATAAAAAGGCTAACATGATGAACATGACTAATTCATGTTTTCATCTTTATCACAACACTAGTGAGTGAGTGATCTTCTCATTGGACAAGGTAAAGGAGGGGATCAAGAGGATAATCATATGTAAACATCCTTAAACACTTTATGTGATCATTTACTAATGATTATGCTATAGAAAAGAGAAAGGGGGCTGAGAAAAACGTCCAAGAGGCTTATTGGAAAATGAGATTTGATCCACTATTTAAAGAAGACAATGTACAACGGCTATCTGGGCGCGGTACCTTTTCTAGCCCGGCGGTTCCTTATCGCTAGGGAACCGCCTAGCTACTTAAGGTTCCGCCCGTAGACTACGCTCCGTTTTGTGTCTGTTAGTGGGGTAGGAATATCTGAGGTATTTTAACCCTTCAAAGGATATTCTAATAGCATATGGAATATGCTATTTTCAAATTTACATTTTCCATTTTAATAAAACATTTTCTTAAAAAGAAAGTTTATTAAAAAATCTTTTGTCTTATTAACAAAAGTGAGTTTTAAGGATAATCACTTTGATGATCACTAAGTATGATTAATAAAGGTTAGTGATATGATTATTACCTTGATGATAGTGTTAGTTAAATAATTTGTTTTATGTTTTTCACTAAATGTGTTGTATAGTTTGTTGTGATCAAAACTAAGAAAGATTAGTTAACACTAATAATGTTTTTAGGCATCACTTGCATTAACAATCTCCCCCTTTTTGATTACGACAAACTATAAACTCATTTACGTAGAAACACAAAATATCGAATTATTAACGAGTTTATCACTATCATTTCTCCCCCTTTGTCGTAGCAAAAAGGTTAGCACAAGTCTTTGAAGAAAACCGGACTTTGCTAGTAGCTCCCCCTTGGTGGTTGCTCCCCCTTGTTTGGGACACCAAGTAAATGAGCTAAGGTGACATGCTACACAAAGGTTCGTAGAAAGAAAAGAAACACCAATGTATATATGATCACTACCTACTAAGTAACTTGAGAGGGAGAGAGAGAAGAAATCCCAAATTAGAAGCAAGTATTTTGCTAAGTATGTCCAAAGAGGTAATTGACAAAATCAAACTCCAATACAAGGAAGATGATAAGTTTATCAAGGGGTTAAAATTTAGAATTGATGGAATCACCCATAAGCAATTGTAAAAATTAACCATGATCAACTCAAAAGAGAACTAAATAAGTAAAACACAAACAACACAAAGGTTACATAAAATAAAAGACACAACAAGGTAGATAGTCATACACACAATATGAGTATCTAAAGCAAAAGATATGGAAAATAAACCACAAAGCATAAGCTATTCTAATAGTGATAATTTTCCAAGATTTCTTAAAATGCAAAAGACTCTAAAACAACTAAAGTATTAAAGACTCCAAGAGTGCTTAGTCCTTTAGTTGTAAAAATAAGACGATGATGCATCATTCGAAGTTTTGTTCATCGGAACGAAAACTTGGAGAGGAGGTCGGTTGAGGAGGAATTCAAGGAATTTTAACTTCTCATACACATGAGAAAGTTCAATTTGTTGAAATCGACAACAAGCATACGAGGATCCATGATGCAACACAAAATCGGTTGATGGGGGAAGGGCATCACACCTAGGGTTTGGTGGTGGTGGGGTGATAGGGTAGGAAATATTTTCACAATTCCTTGTGAGGTTTTGGGAAGGTTGAAAGGTCATTGAGTTGAGGGGTGTCAAAGGGTTTTGGTGGTGGTGGGAGATTCTCCTTTTCTCTGGTGATTGGGTTAATGGAGTAGGTCTCATTCCAATACTTGATTGGGAGAAGGTGGGATTCTTGGGTGGTTTGGATGAAGAGGGTTCATTTTTCTTGATCCAAATAGGTTTAACCGAGATTTTCGGTTTCTTGGAAAGCTTGGATGAGGAAGCTTTGGGTGAGGAGGTTTGTGACAAAGAAATGTCAAGGTTATGAAAGGGAGAGTTAGGCATTGTGGATGTGTGAGAATGGATCTCAAGGTTGGGGAGGTGTGAGAATGAAATCTCAAGGTTGAGGAGGTGTGAGAATGAAATCTCAAGGTTGGGGTATAAGTAGAATGTAGACAAGGTAAGAATTTGAATACAAAGAGTGAAGTGTCAAGGAATGTTTAGTCAAATTGAGTAAACAAGGAATCTTGAGAGGGTATAGAGTTTAAATTTTTTTTGACCAAAAACGAGTCAAAAGGGGGTTTCTGTCCGCGGTACCTTATAGGGACCGGCGGTTCCTTATTACTTAAGGAACCGCGCGACTTTAGAGAGCCGCATGCAGTAGACTTTAAACCAAGTTTTTCCAGGATTTTGAGAAAAAACTAAGACTTTTTTAAAAAGTTGCAAATCTTGGAATTTTACCTCTATTAGCACTAAATTATGCTAGGGTTGCATAAAAGCAACACATTCACAAAGAATGTCTTTACAAAGGGTGACAAAATATTTGGATAACATTTTGAACCAATTTTAGTCAAGTTTTAGAGGTTGTGATAGATTTAGGTTCAATTTTAATTTCAAATTAAAGTTGATTAATGTGCACATAAGAATAGAAACACATAAAGCTAAATCCATTAACCAACTTCATGAAAACTCATAAAGAAAGAAAGTACAATGACAAATGAAAGAGAAAAACAACTAACTAATACAAAGTTAGCTTAATACTAGATCTAGATGAGTAGTCTTCTTTGGCTTAGTTTTGTTGAAAAAACACTTTTTAAGAAAACTCATCATTCATCTCCTAGGAGGAGGCATGGAGAACAAGGCAAGCAAGAACTCTTGCAACCTCATGTGTAGTCCAAACATCTCCATCCTAAGGTTATGAATGATGTAGTGGTTGTAGAGGCAACATGGACAATTAGGACCATGAGTCTCTTGAAACCCATAGTAAGGATCACCCAAGAGGAGGGAAAGTGGGACACCCAAAATTGGAATGCTTGAGTGAGGTGGAGGTGGAGGAGGCATGTTCTCCAAGGGTGATGTGGGTGAGTGTGGAGGCAAGTTCTCCAAAGGATAAATGGGTGAGTGTGGAGGTATGTTCTCCAAGGTTGGTGATGTGGGTGAGTTTGGAGAGGTAAATGGTGAAGTCACCAAGGTATCATCAAAGTCATTCATAAAAGGAATGCTTTGGATTGGTTGTGGTTGAGTATCACATCCAAGGGTGCACTTGGAGTGAAGGGTGAAGGAAGCTCATTCATTCTTGAGTGGAATGAAGAGGAGGTAGAACCAATAGAATGGTTAGTACCATGGGTGGAGGTTGTCTTGCATGGTGCAAGAGGTGGTGAAGGTGATGAAGAAATGAGGATTGGAACCATCTCATTTTTGGGTGTGTGAAAGGGTGAGGAGCTAAGCTTGGGTACCTTAATTCTAATCTTAAAGGTTTTCTTTGGGGTGGAGGTCTTGGAGGTGTTTGAGGTTTTTCTAGAAACCATGGTTGACAAAGGTGGTTTAAGGGTTAGGGAAGGATGTTTTGATGTGTGAAGAACATGACTAACAAGGTGGGTTTAAATGGGTGAAGGGATGATCCAAACTAGTAATGGGTTAAAATCATTTTAGGTGAATAATGAATTTAGGAAACCTAGTTTAGGAAATGTGCAGGTTTTTGCAAAGAATCATGCAAGGTTTACACAGAATGAAGAAAACAGTGTAAAGCAAAAGATTAAGTCAGACACAGTAGCCGGCGGTTCCTTATCTAGGACCGGCGGTTCCTTATCGATAAGGAGCCGCTGGTCGATAAAGAACCGCGACCAGTGATGTTCAAAAATTGTATTTCCTCAAATTTTGGTTAGCCCAGATTTTTATCAAAGGATTTTCAAGCCAAAGTTAACTACTGACCAAAATCTAGGAAGCTAACTAACACATAGGATGCACAAAGCTATGCAAAACATAATCACAATGGCATAGCATAATCATTAGGATAATAAAGAAATAATCCACACAAGTAGAATTTTGTTAATACACATCCAAGAAAAAAAAATTGTTAGTGCAAACATTATGATGCTTTGTCGATATAATCTCTTTGTGTTTTGTTGATGACAAACGTATAATTCGCAATACATTATGTAAAATGTTAAGGTACTCGTAATCACTCAAGAATACATTTGTATACTTCTCTCGACACCTCTAAGACCGCATTCAGCATGAATCACTCAAGGTATGTACAAACATGTCATTAACCTAACTAAGTGATCAAGGATTAATATTTTCTTAAAACTCACATTTTAATCAAATGTAACAAATGATTTTAATTAACTTTATTTTTAAGAAAATGTTTTATTAAAAAGAAAATGGAAATTTGAATTTGGCATATTCCATATGCCAAATGAATATCCTTTGAGGGTATAAACTACCCCAGATAGCATATCCCCACTAAAGGACAAATTTGCACGGACTCCAACGCGGAGGTTCCTTAAAGGGAACCCACGGTTCCTTATTGATAAGGTACCGCGGGTAGAGATAAGGAACCGCGGGTGTTTTTTACCGTTGCAATGTTGTCCTATAAATAGTGGATCATTTCCAGGTTTTCTTTCAACCCTTTTTGCACAGTTTCTTTCAAAAACCATCTTAGATCCTTGATTAGTTAGTTTTGATTAATCTTGTTTAAGATGTGATTCAATCTTCAATCTCCTCATCCTCTCAAGTGCAAAGAGAAGAACACTATCATTATCATGATGTGTTGGGTTCACTACATGATGAAGATATTTCCTTCTATAGATCTAATTTATGTTTTTAGTCTTCCTACTATGTATATGTAGAAGATCCAAGTGTTGGGTACACTTGGATGTGTTTGTAAGGGTAGAATATCCAAGTGATGGGTATCCTTGGATTAGGTGTTAGTTGTGTAGATCCAAGTCTTGTTAGTACTTGGATATAGTGTTAGAGTTATAGATATAAGTGATGTGTGCTTAGATCTATATGGTTTATGTGTTTAGGCCATAAAACACAAGGTTTGTTATGTTGGGCCATAAAATATAACTAGTGGGTAGATTAGGTTGTGTCTTGGTAGTTCTCACTAAACTCTAAAGTGATGTGGTTGTGTCTTGTGAGTTCTCACTTAGCTTTAAAGTGATTAGTAGTTGTGTTGTGTGAAGTTCTCACTTAGCTTCAAAGTGAAGAGTCGTGAAGATTGGTTCTAGCTTTCGATTAGAACTCGACATCTAGCCTTGTGTCGTTAAATGGTGAAGTGTGCGACGTTGTGTAGATTGGTCCTACCTAAGATTAGGACTCGACTTTTAGCTTAGAGTCGGAAATTGGATAAGCGACGTTGTGTATGGTTTCTCCACCTTAAGGAGTTTGTTGACTAGTGAAGTAACTCTCGAGTAAGGTGTACTCGAGGAGTGGAGTAGGGCGAAGAGGAGCTTCGTGACCGAACCACTATAAATCATCGTGTCGGTACTTTCCTTTACATTTATGTCTTTACTATTATAGATGTATTTATATGTCGTGTGTTGTGTGCGACTCATAATCTAAACATCTAAGTTGCGGAAAAGCTAAGGCTTAGTACGTGTGTGCTTCGTGTTTAGATTATGGTCAAGTGTACATCACTTAGTCTAAACATCCTAGTTACGGAAAAGCTTATGCTTAGTACGTGTGTGCTTAGTGTTTAGACTATTGCTTGATGTACTCTTGATTTGATGTGTTTGTGTGTTTACTTACTTGTAGTATTTATCTTTCAATGAAACACATCTCATATCTAGTCAAGCTTGATCGAGAATTTGATACAAAGGATTGTCAAAGTTTAACATGCAACAAAAGGTTAGGTTCACTGTCGGCGGTTCCCTAAATGGACCGGCGGTTCTTTATTGATAAAGAACCGCGGGTACACATAAGGAACCGCGCACAGTGGATTAAGCCGAAATGTTTTGAAAACTAACTAGAAACTATTCAACCCCCCCCCCTTCTAGTTTCTACAATTGGTATCAGAGCGAGGTTACTCAAGATCTTTGAAGTATATTGTACTTTAAAGCTTGGATCGATCTTTGCTCTCTTTTTCAAAACAAATGGTTTTTAAAAATGAAAACGGTTTTTAAAAATAGAGACGATCTTTGTATCAAATTGTTCATAAAGAGTGATTACTTATGAAATGTGTTTTGTTGTTCTATTCATACAAGTTTTGATGTTAAATAAACTTTGTATAATAGCTTGAATTAAATCTTTTCATGTTTGGAAGTATAAAAATCTTTTGTGTCATAATTAACTATAAAATACGATTTCTATGTGTCTAAAATGATTTTTTAGAGTCCTAAGTCCTTCCAAAAAGTTACCAAATGATTTTGGCCAAAAACCCCATTTTTGCCCTCTGGACGCGGTTCTTTATCTCTTCCCCGAGGTTCCTTATCAATAAGGAACCGCGGCCAGTCTGACTCAGATTTTTGCAAACTTTGAAAAATCATATAAAATCAACCGTAAGTCCGTAGAAGTCGTGCCACCCGGCGTTTCGAACGTAATTGAGTTTTATTTCAATTAAAAATGCTTCCAAACCTTTATTCAAACTTTAAAATTTAAATGTTTTATAAGTTCTATACTTTGTCCAAAGTATTGAGTCTCGGTTTGTCGTAAAACTTGTGTTTTACTCTTTTATATTAAGTTGGACATCTCTTGTTGATATATCTTTGTAAATTGATATATTTATAAAGTGTTGAACTTAATTAAATTTTGAAATGTGTCGAAAACTATTTTCAAATAAGATCAAGCTATGTATACGTTGGTATATCTAACACTCAAAACATGGACGAATGCTTTTATGTGTTAAGCTAACTGTTTGTGTGTGTTTCTTTGTGTGTTATTATTATATGTAGACATTATTAAGTGTTCCTTGCTATTTGTAGTAGTATTGCTTATATGTCTAGTCTCTTGTGCCTTGCTTGGTATTTGTTAGTATCTAGTTCTTCCTAATTAGGATGTATGCTAGATTTCTTGCATTTTGGTTGCAACATTATTTGTGCATTGCATATAGGATCAACATCTCTAGGTTTATATATGTTATTTAAACATCATATACACCTCGTTATGTTTATTAACACTCTTAGGTTTGAAAGCTTTGGGAGCATATCAAATCTATTGATTTGGGTCGTCTTACTCGATCATTGTGTTGTTAGTTCAAGTAGATAAATGTCTCACTATAAAACATGAAACACCCTTTAAAAATCTTAGATATTTTCTCTTAAAAGAGTGTTTGTGGGAATCAAGAAAGATTTCGATCAAATATCAATGCATTATTCAAACTATGATTGGTATCATTATCGAATCTAATTGACATGTTTCTTTTAGTGTAGACATGAATGTTGTTTATTAATAATATACATCGGATCATAACTCACACTTGTGTTGATGGTGTTATATTGAATCTACTTGTTCAAATTGTTAGACATATTTTGTTTAATAATTACTTATAATGCACAATAGAGTCGGTTTGATAACTTGGATGTTTCATCCGAAATACTCAAGTAATTTACATTGCTATGCAATTTATAATGTGTCATTTCCGAAAGACCAATCAAGAGTGTTCCTTTGGTTTGTGTAAACTTTGTTTATACACTTCAAAGTTATTGGCCTCAAGTTCTATTAAGGTAAATAACCTTAACTAGACTTGTTTGACAAGATATGCAATGGTGCATTCTTAACCCTCATTAGGCCATGCATTGTGTCGCCATGCAAGTTTCATCCTTGCTAAACTTTATTAGGCAAATGTTGGAATTACATTTTGTCTAACTTGAGAATGACTACTAGAGAATTTATGCACTAGGATCTTAATTTGACCTAACGGTTGAATTACTTCCATGTGGGAAGTTGAGTTGGTGTATAACTCGTAAAAATGGTCGTGTTTAGCCTTAATTGAGCACCTCTAGTGATAGTCTCATACTCATTCTCTAATTTGGCTAAATGGCTCTTCCTATATATGACTAATGATAGTTTACTTTGATGAACTTTGTACGTCATTAGGAGTGTTTTTCTTTTGTAGCCATTAGGTTTTTCTTAGCTTTCCTCTTACGTGCTAATTGAACCTATGTGTCTTTCCTTTGTGTGTGCTCTAGTTTTTATTGCTCTTAAGCATAACTTTATGATAAGTTAGACTAGAACATTAGGATTTACTGAATTGGGAAATCCTCCTTCACCACCTAAACCTAGCCTCTGTAGGCGGTTCTTTAAATAGACCGCGGCTCCATATCAATATGGAACCGCCGGCGGAGATAAAAAATCGCGGGCGGAAGCTCTCAAATTCGGGTTTTCTGAAACTTGTTAATTTTTCCAACACCCTTTGGAATCTTTGTTTCAAACCTTTGATCACTCCCAAAATATCTTGGGCTTTCCCTTTTTAACCCATTACTAGTTTGGATCATCCCCTCACCCTTTTAAACCCACCTTGTTAGCAATGTTCTTCACACCTGAAACCATTCATCCTTACCCCTTAAACCACCCATTACTACCATGGTTTCTACAAGAACCTTCAATTCATCCAAAACCTCATCTTCAAAGAGGCACCTCAAAATTAAGATTGAGTTACCCAAACTTAACTCTTCACCCTTTCACACACCCAAGAATGAGATTGTTCTAATTCTCATCTCTTCATCACCCTCACCACCTCTTGCTCCATGCAAGACTACCTCAACCCATGGTACCAACCATTCACATGGTTCTACCTCCTCTTCATTCCAATCTAGAATGAATGAGCTAACCTCACCCTTCACTCCAAGTACTCTCTTGGATGTGACTACCCAACCTCAACCCATCCAAAGCATTCCCATTGTGAATGACTTTGTTGATACCTTGGTGACTTCACCTTTTACCCCTTCAAACTCACCCACATCACCCATCCAAAGCATTCCCATTGTGAATGACTTTGTTGAACCCTTGGTGACTTCACCTTTCACCCCACCAAATTCCGCCACCACCCTTGTCTTTCATTTAAGCATGTGGATTGCTTATTGCTAAGGCATCTAATTTAAGCAAATCTTAGGATTCTAGTGTAACTAAGATTAAAATTATGATTAAGTTTTAGGCTTGTTTTTTTCATCTTTGTATGATCTTTATTCTCTTAGATGTGTCTAACTCATGCATGTCCTTAAATGCTATGTGCTAACATGTTTTACTTAGTCTTCTCTTTTTAAGTAATCATGTTTCATGACATATGTGTTAATTGCGCACCTTCTCTACATTGGTTTATTGTATACTTAATTAGGCATTGCATGAATTATCCTATGTGCTTACTTGATTATGTGTCAGATTTTGTACTAACTCTTTCATGTCTTCTTGAGCTTCTTTTGAGTTTCTTTTCTCATTTTCTTTCGAGATTTCACTATCACCTTCTAAGGTATAGTATTCATGAATCAATTTGTGAAGTTATCCTTAACTTCTTTGTTGAGTCTCTCTCAATTCATTTTAATCATGCTCTTCTTAGTCGATTCTCTTTCTTCTAGTCTTTCTAAACTAAGTTGAGTCGAGCCTTACCATTTCCTCATCATGTAATTGTTCTTTGAACATCCATAATGATTGAGAAGAGCTACGAAACTTTAAGCATGTAGTTTATCGTATGCTAAACACCATTTGGTGTCGACATTCATACGCATTTTTGCCTATAATGTCCTATATCCCGAATATTTTTTTAAGCGTCGATTTATCCGCTTTTGGTTTACCTTTATTTTTTTTTGGTCAAAAATGTCTCTAGGTTGAGATAATTTTGTTCCTCTTTTTGAGAGTTGATTGTGATTAAAATTTACAATTGGTATGGGTGATTCCATCAATTCTAAGTTTTTAACCCCTTGAGATGAAATCTTCAAATTCTTGGATGTTTCTTTTCTACCTCTATTCCAACAATTTTGAATTGATTTCTCAAAATCCTCTCCTTGTTTTTTTGAGCTTTGATGGTTAAATCTTGAATTTTCTTGGGTGATTCCAAAAATTCTAAGCTTTTTACCCTTTGACATATTATCATTACAATTGGTATGGATGTTTCTTTTCTATCTCTATTCCAACAATTGTGAATTGATCTTGTCACGATCCTCTACTTTATTTATTTATTTTTGGTTGATAGCATCGCGTGCACACTTCTTTCTTCAATGCTTGTCATTGTTTGTGCAAACGACTTGTTTATCATCCTCTTTTTATATATGCTCTTGTCTACTAACCTTGTTTTGTAGGACTCTTCTAACCCATTTTTGTAGCTCGTCACTATTCTTGCTTTGTTGGTGTCTCAAGCAAGGGGGAGCTCATATCAAGGGGGAGCATTTGCAAGAGTTCAAGTCATTACATTTGCGATCGTTGACTCACTCAAATTGCATTCATCAAACATCTTGCAAGTAATGCATTTTGGACACTCGTAGATAAGCATATTATTATGCTTGGAATTGGTTAACCTATGGTGATTGAAGACTTCACTAGGATGACGCAAGCTCAATATTTTTGTATGATGGGTTTATGGTTTGGATTCTCGCCTCTCAAACGACAACCACTATGGATGATTAGATTTTTGGATGCATGTTCTCTCGAAGTCAATCCTCCTCTTCTACAAATGAAGACTACCTTTTTGATTCGACAAAAGGGGGAGAAGTAAGTGTAAACGAGTAACTTATGCATTTTAGTATGTGTTGCGGTTTACTTGTTTGTCATCATCAAAAAGGGGGAGATTGTTAGTGCAAACATTATGATGCTTTGTCGATATAATCTCTTTGTGTTTTGTTGATGACAAACGTATAATTCGCAATACATTATGTAAAATGTTAAGGTGCTCGTAATCACTCAAGAATACATTTGTATACTTCTCTCGACACCTCCAAGACTGCATTCAGCATGAATCACTCAAGGTATGTACAAACATGTCATTAACCTAACTAAGTGATCAAGGATTAATATTTTCTTAAAACTCACATTTTAATCAAATGTGACAAAAGATTTTAATTAACTTTATTTTTAAGAAAATGTTTTATTAAAAAGAAAATGGAAATTTGAATTTGGCATATTCCATATGCCAAAGGAATATCCTTTAAGGGTATAAACTACCCCAGATAGCATATCCCCACTAAAGGACAAATTTGCACGGACTTCGACGCGAAGGTTCCTTAAAGGAACCCGTGGTTCCTTATTGATAAGGTACCGCGGGTAGAGATAAGGAACCGCGGGTGTTTTTTACCGTTGCAATGTTGTCCTATAAATAGTGGATCATTTCCAGGTTTTCTTTCAACCCTTTTTGCACAGTTTCTTTCAAAAACCATCTTAGATCCTTGATTAGTTAGTTTTGATTAATCTTGTTTAAGATGTGATTCAATCTTCAATCTCCTCATCTTCTCAAGTGCAAAGAGAAGAACACTATCATTACCATGATGTGTTGGGTTCACTACATGATGAAGATCTTTCCTTCTATAGATCTAAGTTATGTTTTTAGTCTTCCTACTATGTATATGTAGAAGATCCAAGTGTTGGGTACACTTGGATGTGTTTGTAAGGGTAGAATATCCAAGTGATGGGTATCCTTGGATTAGGTGTTAGTTGTGTAGATCCAAGTCTTGTTAGTACTTGGATATAGTGTTAGAGTTATAGATCTAAGTGATGTGTGCTTAGATCTATATGGTTGATGTGTTTAGGCCATAAAACACAAGGTTTGTTATGTTGGGCCATAAAACATAACTAGTGGGTAGATTAGGTTGTGTCTTGGTAGTTCTCACTAAACTCTAAAGTGATGTGGTTGTGTCTAGGTAGTTCTCACTAAACTCTAAAGTGATGTGGTTGTATCTTGTGAGTTCTCACTTAGCTTTAAAGTGATTAGTAGTTGTGTTGTGTGAAGTTCTCACTTAGCTTCAAAGTGAAGAGTCGTGAAGATTGGTTCTAGCTTTCGATTAGAACTCGACATCTAGCCTTGTGTCGTTAAATGGTGAAGTGGGCGACGTTGTGTAGATTGGTCCTACCTAAGATTAGGACTCGACTTTTAGCTTAGAGTCGGAAATTGGATAAACGATGTTGTGTATGGTTTCTCCACCTTAAGGAGTTTGTTGACTAGTGAAGTAACTCTCGAGTAAGGTGTACTCGAGGAGTGGAGTAGGGCGAAGAGGAGCTTCGTGACCGAACCACTATAAATCATCGTGTCGGTACTTTCCTTTACATTTATGTCTTTACTATTATAGATGTATTTATATGTTGTGTGTTGTGTGCATCTCATAATCTAAACATCTAAGTTGTGGAAAAGCTAAGGCTTAGTACGTGTGTGCTTCGTGTTTAGATTATGGTCAAGTGTACATCACTTAGTCTAAACATCCTAGTTGCGAAAAAGCTTATGCTTAGTACGTGTGTGCTTAGTGTTTAGACTATTGCTTGATGTACTCTTGATTTGATGTATTTGTGTGTTTACTTACTTGTAGTATTTATCTTTCAATGAAACACATCTCATATCTAGTCAAGCTTGATCGAGAATTTGATACAAAGGATTGTCAAAGTTTAACATGCAACAAAAGGTTAAGTTCACTGTCGGCGGTTCCCTAAATGGACCGGCAGTTCTTTATTGATAAAGAACCGCGGGTACACATAAGGAACCGCGCACAGTGGATTAAGCCGAAATGTTTTGAAAACTAACTAGAAACTATTCAACCCCCCTTCTAGTTTCTACAAAAATGTTCAACATTACATGTTTACCAACATGTATTCTTTGAAATACTTCAAAGTCTTCACCTTTTCTTCTTGCCCAATCCCTTGATCATATTCCCCAAATACTTGAATCCCTTCCTTGACTCAACCCGATGATCATGCAATTCACCTCTAGTCCTAAGATTTTCACAGTAGAGATGCTCCATGTTGAGATCTTCCGATACTTCACTAGAGGAGTAATGAGGTGGGGAAGCTAAGTCTTCAAGTCCATCCACGAATGAGTTTGAGGATGGGTGGAAATTACTCGAAGAGTTGAAGTGAGAACTAGTACCTATGCCATCACCATCACTTGTTGGCATATAGGTGTCCTCATCATCCGTCTCTTGATGATCGGATTTTCACGAATGAAAGTCATGAGCAACCCTTTTTAAAAGGCGAGTAAGAAGCATAGCATAAGGAAGGTTTGTTTTGGGCTTAGAAAGGGCATAATTTATTCGTCGAGCGATATAGAATGCCAAATTGTACTCGGTTGATGTAAAGATGCAAAATAACATATGCACCATACAAGTCGGGATATGATCTCGATTTACACCAAGACAAAATACATTCTCCCTAAGGATATTTTCCCACTGGACCATAAAATCCTTAAGGTCGCTTGAGAGCACTTCATAGCGATTCACATTTCGCACATTAGTATGAAGGCTTCTCACAACGTTTCCATCACGCTCTTCCGAAATGATATCAAGGATGAAATTTAGATCAACTTCGGTGATGTCATTTGGAGGTTTATCGTTGGATTCCAAGAGAGCATCAAGTCTCCATTTGTCTGTAAAACGACAAGTGCCTCTATATGGCACACCAAGAATATCACCAAAATCATCGAGGGAATATTGAATGATTTGATCATTCAACATGAATCGAATAAAGATTTCGCCATTGAATTCAAGCATGGAGTAAGAGCTAAAGAATTTAAGAAGAAACAAGGGGTATATATCTTCGTCTATAAAGAGCAAGCAATCAAACCCAATATGCTTAAACATAGATTGGATATATCTATGCCCCGTTATTCCTCTATCTACAACTCTACCCTCATGGAAATTTCGAGTTGAAAGAGATGGAAAAGAGTTTTAAAGTTGAGTGGAAGCAAAGGTTTGAGAAATGTTTGGCATATATTGTCTAGTGAGTTGATGATCCTTTTGTTATTGTGAAGGCATGATTAGTACCTAAATACAAACAAGAAAATATATTTCCAATCACTCATATGAAAAATTAGAATCAAAAATCGAAAATATGAGAATGTGTTATATCAATTTCTTGACAAACAAAGGATTGAATCCATATCATTCTCATGTTCACAATGTAGCTATTCCATTATTTACCAAGAACATATGAACTATGTTGGATCAACAATGGACTTAGAACATTGGTTTTTCAAAACAATGTTTTTAGGTAAGCATTAACAATGACATTACCTATTTGTTCATGGGTTCATCTCAAATCCATCTTTTAACCAAAATTATTTAATCAAAATTCGGATTTGTTCTACAAGTGGGTTTTAGTGAAATCTCAATGAATATGAACCTAAGGAATCATAGTAAAATAACCATGTTAACCCATATTCCTATTAAGGTTTTAATTTAATTTCAATTTTAAAAATCCCCAATTATGAAAGGATGAACCCTAGAATAAAATAGATGAAATCTAAAGAAAATACTTACAATTAGTTGATGTTAGATGAAGGATGAGTGAAACCCACAACTTGGAATCAATTAATTTGAGTGATTGAAGGTTTTGGAAGCTTCAACAATGGTGGAAAGAGGATAAACCGTCGGCTGTGTGTTTTTGGGAGAGAGAAGGTTTGGTTTGAAAAAGGGTATTTTATTAAAACTGGTGCTCTGACAAACTTTACTGCCCGCGGTTCCTTATCGATAGAGAACCGTGGGTTTGAACCGCCAGAGATAAAGAACCGCGTACAGAGGCTGGTTTTTATCAATGAAATTCGCCAAATTTTTAAAAACCAAGTTTTTCTAAGATACTTAAAAATATATCATAAACCTTTTAGAATAACATTGGATCATCATAACACTAGGCAATATGCTTTAATGAAGGATTACGAGTTGAATCAAGATCGAAAAGAACCGAAACGGACAAACGACTACTCGTAGCAAAACAGAAAAGTGGAGAGAAGTCAGGGGAAGTGAATCAAGACTAAGATCAATGATCAAGGGATTAATGACAATCTTCAAATCATGAAGACGAAGAGCTCGTGTCATATATAGTGGTTTAAGACGTGCCTTTCCGGCGAAACGTTAAACGGCTTTGGTAATGAATAAACACAAAGCAATTATTCATGTATAGACTAAGATCACTTTCAATAATAGTCTTAGTCTAAACCAAAATATGAGCAAGGTATTAATTCACTTTCTCTCCCACAAAGGGCCTACTAACCGTATGGGTGCAAACCATGGAAATCATGCTTGATACTTTAAGCTACTACTAACTCACTCTACATCACCATAGTGAGTCAAGTATCCAAGCAATGAAGGTTTGAGAGGATAAAAGAAAAGAATCACAAACCACAAACAAATGTCAAGGCAAGGATGCCAAGAACAAGCACATAGTCAAGTAATGATCAAAAGAATGATCAAAGGGCGTGTGGAAGAACGAAAGCGTACCTTGGCCACAAAGAGTAATCCATCAAGGAATCAAAGCTATGCCCAACAATGACTATGATGAGTACTAAGTCTTCAAGGACTAGTATCATTCCTAATCATCTTGGTATCATCATTCAAGGATGTTGAAGATCAATGAAGATGAGTCTTCTACAAGTGCAAGTAACTCAATCCACAACCAATTAAGTGATTGATCTTCATGAGTATCTACACAAAGCAAGATGCAAACTAGTAGATACATTTCCAGAGTAGATCTAAAATGCATAAAGACTACTAATCCAAGAGGGATGAAATATTACCAATTAAAAGACCTATTTTTCAAAAAATAATAGTTTTGACCAAAGAGAAACTTTAGTACAACTTTGACCTTCTAATTTGAGGAGACAATGGATCGATCCAAGTTTCAAAGTACAATATACTTCAAAGATCTTGAGTGACCATCGCTCTGATACCAATTGTAGAAACTAGAAGGGGGGGGGGGGGGGGGGGGGGGTTTGAATAGTTTCTCTTCGATTGGCAACCTAATTAAAATTACTTTCAATTAGGTATGTGTCAAAACTATCTTTTATTTGAAGCTAAGTTGCATAATGATTAAGTTCAATTCAAATACACTAGCAATGATAATAGGTAAGTGTAATGATAATGAAATAAGTAAAGAGTAAGGAAAGAGACAACCTAGTGGGAAGACACCAAGATTTATAGTGGTTCGACAATGAGGCTCTATCCTCGTTTCTACTCCACTCCTCGAGTACACCTACTCGAGATTTCCACTATATCCACAAGCCCCCTTCTTGGCGGAGAAAACCTTACATCGCCGCTTATATTATTTTCCGACACTAGATAAATGTCGAGACCTAAACTTTAGCTAGGACCAATCTACACAACGTTGCCTACTTCACAATTTAACGACACAAGGCTAGATGTCGAGTTCTAATCTCAAGGTAGAACCAATCTTCACGATGTTGCCTACTTCACCATTTTACGACACAAGGCTAGATGTCGAGTTCTAATACAAAGCTGGAACCAATCTTCACGACTCTTCACTTTAAAGCTAAGTGTGAACTTCACACAACACAACTACTAATCACTTTCAAGTTTAGTGAGAACTCACAAGACACAACCACGTCACATTATAGTTTAGTGAGAACTACTACACAAATCTATTACAACTCAACTAGACATATCCAAGTACACACATGTAGCTTGGATCTACACAACACAAATCCAAGCAAACACATATGCAATTGATGTACACAACAAATCCAAGTATTTACAAATAGCTTGGATGAACACAACTAGTCCAAGTATTTCATAAATACAAATGGATTAACAAAAATAAAAAGGCTAACATGATGAACATGACTAATTCATGTTTTCATCTTTATCACAACACTAGTGAGTGAGTGATCTTCTCATCGGACAAGGTAAAGGAGGGGATCAAGAGGATAATCATATGTAAACATCCTTAACACTTTAAGTGATCATTTACTAATGATTATGCTATAGAAAAGAGAAAGGGGGATGAGAAAAACGTCCAAGAGGCTTATTGGAAAATGAGATTTGATCCACTATTTAAAGGAGACAATGTACAACGACTATTTGGGCGCGGTACCTTTTCTAGCCCGACGGTTCCTTATCGCTAGGGAACCGCCTAGCTACTTAAGGTTCCGCCCGTAGACTACGCTCCGTTTTTTGTCTGTTAGTGGGGTAGGAATATCTGAGGTATTTTAACCCTTCAAGGGATATTCTAATAGCATATGGAATATGCTATTTTCAAATTTACATTTTCCATTTTAATAATACATTTTCTTAAAAAGAAAGTTTATTAAAAAATCTTTTGTCTTATTAACAAAAGTGAGTTTTAAGGAAAATCACTTTGATGATCACTAAGTATGATTAAGAAAGGTTAGTGATATGATTATTACCTTGATGATAGTGTTAGTTTAATAATTCGTTTTATGTTTTTCATTAAATGTGTTGTATAGTTTGTTGTGATCAAAACTAAGAAAGATTAGTTAACACTAATAATGTTTTTAGGCATCACTTGCATTAACAAAACAAAAAGGATGTAGGCTCAATAAGAACCTTAAAAAAGATTTATAACACATATGTTACAATCTCTTCTAAGTTTCACTTCAAGAAAACACATGACCAATCAAAACAGAACCTACCCACGATCTTTGTTAATGATCCTGAAGCAAAAAATGTTGTTTTCTTCGTGGATCTATTATTCACGGCTTTTAATCAGAAGATACATATAGCTTTGGTTTGGTTGTTAAGAATCAGATGGTAAGAGATTCATTTGAGTTTCTTTATTTGTGGGTTATCAGATTGTTTATGTAGCTGAGACATGACATCAAGATTGGTTTGTTTCAAATGGAAGTATTCTTGAGATGAAGTGATGGAGAGAGATGGATGGAGGCGCATGTTTGTCAAAGTATTATTAGGTAGGAAGTGGGCTGATTTTTGGTTAATTAGTTTCGATGTGCTATGGGCTTTATAAAACATTTACCGAAATTATGGGTTGCATTTTATGTAATTGGGCTTATGATTTGTATGGTCATTCGTAAAGATCAAGCGCTACTAATATAAGGGTACATTTTTACACATATTGGAGAATTTCATGGATGCGAGCTTAAGATTTGTATGTTTTTAATAAGTGTGAAAACACTTATCCTTTTACCACTTATTTCCAATAACAAAACCAAAACGTGTATTTTACGTCGTAAAAGTCAGAATTATGCGTGGTTTGTGTTTTTATTGTGTTTTAGGACCAAAACATGCAAAAGGAAGAAAACATGGGCTATCACGGGCTTTAATCGAAGAAAAAGACTAAAGACGAAGTCAAAAGATCGAGAATGCAAAAAGAACGGAAGTCCAAGGCCTATTCTGAAGATTTATCGAAGAAAAAGTCTGAAGACGGAAGTTTAATGAAGTCAAAGAACTCAAGTCTAATTATAGAAGAAAATTATAAGACAAGTTTAATTTATATCGACTAATCCCGAGACGACGTCGATAAAGACAAAGAAATTAAGTCGAGTCGAGACGAGAAGAAAGAAATAAGATAGCTTAAGCATGTAATCTCCCCACCTCCTATAAATACCCTCCTAATGTGTCATTAGGAGGGTGGTTAGGTGGTTAATTTTTAGTAGTAGTTTAATTTTAGTTTTCAAGTTTTTCTTAAGTTTTCTTCTCTCTAGTTTTTCAAGTTTATCAACTTTAATCTTGTAATCATTTGATATTAATCTTTAATCAATCAAGCTTATTTCCTTAATTCTCATTCTACCTTTCTTAATCTTTTACTTAATCTTGATAATCATGTAGTTTTATCTTAATCTTGTTGATGGTTTGATTATGTAGATTATTTGATTGTGCTTATAAAATTGGTGATTGATCTTAAAAAGTTTTGATAAATGTGCTTATTTTTCTTAATCTTTATGCTTAATAGTTTTTAGAATTAAGTTGTTTTTAATAAGTTTAAGTTTTAATAAAAAGTGTTCTTTTTGATTTCTAGCTTATTTAATGTTTTAAAAGTTTTTAAATTTTAGCTTATTCACCTTTTTCTAAAATCTTTTTGGCTTAAGTTTTGGTATGTGCTTATTTTTGGAATTGCTTATTTGCTAAGTTGTTTGATCTCCGGGTTCTCTAAACCCCTTTATTCCGATTAGTGGTCATAACAGAACATTCCGGATAAGCTTCATTATAGCTTATTCCGGATAAGTCCTATATCCCCGTTATTCCGGATAGTCAAGTATTCAGGATAAGCATATCTTCACGTTTTTCCGGATAAGCAGCACTTCAAGGTTATTCCGAATAGTAGCTTCTTCATTTTTATTCCGGATAAGTGATATTACGGATAACTATCCGGAATATATTCAGGATAAGCCGCACCTTCATTTTTATTCCGGATAAGCCACCATTGGTTTATTCCGGATTAGCAGCAGAAGAATTATTCCGAATAGTCAAACGAACAGTGGATTCCGGATAAGCAGCATTTCATTATTCCGGATTGTCACTTCATTTTTTTATTCAGGATAAGCTCTCGGTCACTATATTTCGGATAAGCAGTCGAGGAATATTCCGGATAAGACACTAGTGAAGATTCCGGATAAGCACCATTTCTGTATTCCGGATAAGTCGTTCCGGATAAGCACCACAACTCCATTTCCCCGGATAAGCTCTCGGTCTCATTATTCCGGATAAGCATCGTTTCTTCATTATTCCGGATAAGTCTCCCAACTTATTCCGGATAACCCTTCTGATCACAATCCGGATATTATTCCGGATAAGGTTCTTTACTTCCAGTTTTTGAATTTTATTTTTCCCGCCTTTTTACTTAGAATTATTCCAACTTGCCTTATTTTAGTTTAAAGATTTAAAGTTTACATTTTTATAAGTTTTAATCAATTACTTTTCAATTTTTAAAGTCTTCATTTTTAGTTTTAAATTTTAAAGCTTTAATCTTTATTTACTCAACGACATTTTCATTTTTAGTTTAAAATAGATAACCAAACCTTTTTATTTTCCACCAAGAACAATTGAGTCTCACTTTCTACCAATAATCAATTCGAAAAGAATCGAGACGAACAAATTTCATACTTGGCTAAAAACCCGTGTATTAAATGGCGCCGCTGCCGGCTCTTTTCGTTAATATTAACGGTTTTAAGTGAGAGACGCGTTGGATTTTGGGATCCGTTCATCTTTGAACGTTATTTTCCTTGCTTTAAAATTTTTAAAAATCCATAAAAATTAAAATTTTTTCAAAAATACAAAAAAATAGAAAAACATATAAAAACCAAAAATATTTCTTGTCTATTTTGTTTTTCCTTTTGTAGGTGTGCATGCGTACTCGTGCTCGTAAGTAGAAAGTAGCTCAAGCCGAAGTCATTACTCCACCTATAGTCATCATGGACAATCAACCAATGATCGAGCTTTTGCAATCGCACGTAGAAGGAAACACTGATGCTATTGTAATACCCGAGATTGGAGCCAACAACTTTGAGCTTAAATCCAGATTCATTCAAATGGTCTCTGCTCAACCCTTCTTGGGGCGTTCAATTGATGATCCTCATGACCATATTAAAAGGTTTCTTCAACTCACTAATACGGTTAAGTATAATGGGGTTTCACAAGAGGTAATTCGCTTGCAACTTTTTCCTTTCTCCTTAGAGGGACAAGCCCGACATTGGCTTGATAAGGAACCGCCACAAAATATTCTTACGTGGACGGATTTAGAGACCAAATTCATCAACTACTTTTTCCCACCCTCACGTACTACCGCTTTGCGGAATGAAATCATTACTTTTGAACAAAAGTACGGTGAGACATTTAGTGAATCTTGGGACCGTTTTAAGGAACTTTTAAGAAAGTGTCCACAACATGGTTTAACAAAAGTACATCAAATTAATACTTTTTACAATGTTTTAAGCATGAATGACCAAGATTCACTAAATAGTGCCTCGGGGGGTAACATTTTGGTTAAGTCTGCTAATGCCGCTTGGGATATTATTAAGAACAAGTCTAGAGTGCAAACCAAGAGTGTTCGGACTAATGTGGCTAGTGCTAGCACTAATGAGAGCGACAAGAGACTTGACAAGCTTACTTCGCTTGTTGAATCCCTTGCTCTCCAAGCCGCCAACAATACCAAAGCTATCACTGCCCAAGCTAGTGCTTTGAGTCAATCTTGTGAAATATGCGGGGGATCTCACTCATACACTGATTGTCCTTCGACTCATGACAATCCGGAAAATGCGTATGCCGCCAACGGTACCTATTCTACAGGAGGCTATCAAGAACGTCCTCAAGGTGACCGCAACTTGCTCAGCTATCGCTCAAACAACTTTCTTTCACCACCCGGTTTCCCACTACAAAACCCAAACAACCTCAATCGCAACAATCAAAACCAACCTCGTGCTCCAACTCCATATCAAAACCAAAGAACCTCATATCCACCTCAAAGAAACAACCAAGTTTACTAAAAACCTGCTTATAAACCACCCACCTATCATGCTCCCCCTCCCAACCAACCCACCGCATTACATCAAGACGTTGAAACTTACATGAGGACTAATGATGCGATAGTGCAAAATCTTCAGCGAGAAATGCTCAACTTGAAAGCAGATATGGTGAAACAAGGAAACGATCTTCGAGCCGATATGCGAAACACTTTGGCAAGTCAAACGAATGACTTAAGGAACATGATGGCTAGTTTCTTCCCAAGTAATGAAGCCTCTGGATCGGGTTCTCTTCCGAGTAACACCGTTGCTAATCCAAGAGGGAAGATGAAAGCAATCACCACTCGCAGTGGAAAAGGTTTAAAGGAACCCGAGCTTCCTACACCTACACCGGTGATTGTGACAAAGGAAAACGAGTCTCCTTTTCCAATTCCTCTAACTTCTACTCCTCCACCTTCTATTTCTCCAATTTCTTCACCTTCTACTTCCACTCCTCCACCATCCAAGGATGTGAGTGAGAATTATATCCTAAAGCCTTCATCTCAACCCAATATACCTTATCCTTCAAGGTTGAGGAAAGAGAAATTGAAGAACAAGGATGATATTCAGGTTTCTAACTTTCTCAAAATGTTTAAACAACTGAATTTAAATATCTCCTTTGCTGAGGCTCTCGCTCACATGCCAAAATACGCTAAAATGTTTAAAGATCTTCTCAGTGATAAGGAGAAACTTCTCGATATTGCTCAGACCCAACTTAATGAGAATTTCTCCGCAGTGCTCTTAAGGAAATTACCAACCAAACTTGGTGATCCGGGTTGTTTCTTGATTCCTTGCAATTTCCCTGGGGTAGAGAATTGTATGGCCCTAGCCGATCTAGGTTCTAGTATAAACTTAATGCCTTTAAGCGTTTGGAAACAATTGTCTCTACCCGAGCTAGTCCCCACACGAATGAATTTGGAATTAGCTAACCGTACGGTTGCTTATCCAGTGGGGATAGCCGAAGATGTCTTCGTTGGTGTCGACAAATTCACCTTTATGGCGGATTTTGTTGTCGTTGACTACGAGATGGACCCCGTGTTCCATTAATCGTTGGACGTCCATTCCTGAGGACCGGTCGCACTCTCATTGATGTAGCCGCGAGCGAATTAATCATGAGAGTTGGTGACGATAAAATCGTCTTCAACATGGGTAAACTTTCTAAGCAGCCTTCTGAAAACGAGATTGTTAATTTTATTGACGTTCTTGAGGAGGCTTGTGAAGAACATTTCAAAGACGCTTGTAAAAGTGGTTCTTCTTCTCTACCCACTGTTGAGACCGTTGCCTCTATTGCTCCATCACTAACTCCATTTGGAGAAAGTGATTTCATCTTGAAAGAATTTGAAGCAACTTTGGGAGATGTGGACTTAAAATATGACGATTCTCCCTCTAATTGGGATGAATACATTCGTACCATTGAGAAACTTCTCAACGAGGACCATATTTCTCCACCATCTCCTAAGGATATCTCTATCGATGAACCGAGTTTGACTACGCCTTCCATCGAAAATCCTCCGGATTTAGAACTTAAGGACCTACCGTCTCATCTCGAGTACGTTTTCCTTGAAGACAACAAGAAGTCGCCCGTCATCATCGCTAAGGACTTGAAAAAGGAAGAAAAATCCCGACTTATCGCCGCGCTAAAGAATCACAAGAAAGCGATTGCTTGGAAAATCTCTGATATTCGTGGAATTGATCCTCACTTTTGCACACATAAAATTCTCATGGAGGACGACTTTAAACCCACTATTCAAAGCCAAAGAAGGGTGAATCCTAAGATCCATGACGTTATCAAAAAGGAGGTTATCAAACTTCTTGATGCGGGAATGATCTACCCTATCTCGGATTCACCATGGGTTAGTCCCGTCCATTGTGTGCCTAAGAAAGGCGGAATCACCGTTGTGCCCAATGAAAACAACGAGTTGATTCCTACTCGTCTCGTTACAGGGTGGAGAGTTTGTATAGACTATCGCAAACTCAATGATGCTACGAGAAAGGATCATTTCCCCCTTCCTTTCATGGACCAAATGCTTGAACGTCTAGCGGGTAATGACTATTACTGCTTCTTAGACGGTTTCTCCGGGTATTTTCAAATTCCCATCGATCCCAAAGACCAAGAGAAAACCACATTCACTTGTCCTTATGGAACATTTGCCTACAAAAGAATGCCTTTCGGCTTATGCAATGCTCCTGGGACATTCCAAAGGTGTATGATGGTTATCTTCCATGACATGGTTGAAGAAACTATGGAAGTCTTCATGGATGATTTCTCGGTCTATGGTGATTCTTTCTCTCATTGCCTTGCCAATTTGGAACGCATGCTTAAGCGGTGCGAAGACACTCGCCTTGTTCTAAATTGGGAAAAATGTCATTTCATGGTAAAAGAAGGCATTGTGCTTGGACATAAAATCTCTAAAGCCGGTCTTTAAGTGGACGGTGCTAAAGTGGATGTCATAGCCAAATTACCTCCACCTTCAACCGTGAAGGGTGTGAGAAGTTTCCTTGGTCATGCGGGCTTCTATCGTCGATTCATTCAAGATTTTTCTAAAATCGCTCGCCCGATGACCCACCTCTTGGAAAAAGATACTCCTTTCATCTTTTCCAAAGAGTGTCTTGAATCCTTCAATCTTCTTAAGGATAAGCTAACTAAGGCACCGGTCTTGGTTACCCCTAATTGGGAGCTACCTTTTGAATTGATGTGTGATGCTAGCGACTTTGCTATTGGAGCGGTTTTGGGCCAAAGAGTGAACAAACACTTCCAACCAATCCACTATGCTAGCAAGACAATGACGGGGGCTCAATTGCATTATACCACTACCGAAAAAGAGCTTTTAACTGTAGTGTATGCTTTTGAAAAATTCCGCCCCTATCTTTTCCTTTCTACCACCATCGTGTATACCGATCATTCCGCGTTGAAGTACTTGTTGACTAAGCAAGATTCTAAGCCAAGACTTCTTCGTTGGTTTTTGCTCCTTCAAGAATTTAAAATCGAAATCCGTGACAAGAAGGGTGCCGAAAACCTAGCCGCGGATCATCTAAGTAGACTTGAGGATCCGTATCAAGGGGATCATCTGAATCAAGAGATCAATGACTCTTTTCCCCTTGAAGCCTTAATGTCTATCAATCAAAATCTTGATGACACCCCGTGGTTTGCGGACATTGCAAACTACTTAGCGGGTGGAATTCTCAAGGAAGGGTTAACGTCCCAACAAAAGAAAAAGTTCTTTAAAGATATTGAACATTATTTCTGGGACGACCCTTACCTCTTCAAACAATGTGCGGATCTTGTCATTCGTCGATGTGTTGATGGGCCGGCAGCGGTACAAATCCTTGACGCTTGCCATAAAGGACCCACCGGTGGTCACTTTGGTCCCAATTACACCGCGAAGAAAGTATTCGACTCTGGATTATATTGGCCCACCATTTATCGTGACGCTCACGACATGGTTAAACATTGTGATGCTTGCCAAAGACAAGGCAAGATCACACATAAATATGAGATGCCTCAAAATTTCATACAAGAATGTGAAATCTTTGATGTATGGGGCATCGACTTTATGGGGCCATTTCCATCATCTAAAAGGAACAAGTACATCCTCGTTGCCGTTGAATACGTTTCTAAATGGGTTGAAGCTAAGGCTCTCCCCACGAACGATGCGAGGGTGGTTGTGAACTTTTTGAAGCAGCTCTTTGCTCGATTCGGCGTTCCTCGTGCTATAATCAGTGACCGCGGGACTCATTTTTGCAATGATCAATTTGCTAGAGTCATGGCTAAGTACGGTGTCAATCACCGTCTATCCACCGCTTATCATCCCCAAACTAATGAGCAAGCCGAGATATCTAACCGTGGATTGAAGCGAATTCTGGAGCGTACTGTGGAGAGCATCGTGCCTCGTGGGCCGATAAGTTACATGATGCTTTGTGGGCTTTCCGTACCGCCTATAAGACACCGATTGGTTGTACACCTTATCGTCTTGTGTACGGGAAAGCATGACACCTCCCTATTGAGCTGGAACATAAGGCATACTGGGCCTTGAAGTGGGCTAACTTCGACATCAACAAAGCCGGTGATCTTCGGAAGATTCAACTCAACGAGCTAAATGAAATGAGGAATGAAGCTTATGAGAACTCATTGATCTACAAAGAGAAGACCAAGATCATCCATGATGCAAGGATTAAGAACCGAGAATTCCACGTTGGTGATCAAGTCTTACTTTTTAGCTCTCGATTGAAGATCTTCTCAGGCAAGTTGAAGAGCCGCTGGTCTGGTCCATTCACCATCGCCAAAGTCTTTCCCTATGGCACCATTGAGCTTTCTCAACCAAATGGGCCCAATTTTAAGGTGAATGGCCAGCGTGTGAAGTTGTACTTTGGTGAGGACATCTCTCATGAGATGATTCCATCCCTCACCACGTTTCCCAGGAACTAATTTTGGGTCGAGTCAGGCTCGTGACTCAGTTATAAAAAACAAGCGCTTCTCGGGAGGCAACCCGTGATCTATCCTTTACCGTTTTCATAATAAGTATATGGGGGAGCCCCGTATGTGTTTTGTTGTCTTGTTTCTTCTTCCGTGCAGGGATTAAAGCTTCAAAGATCCATTCTCGATGACTGTTCACGAACCGTGATCCCGTGTTCCTATCTTCCCGGTTCTATCCTAAACTGTCGTGATTCAATATTTCATATCTTATATGTTCACATTGAAATCACTATAGTTGTCCTTTCCTTAGCAAAATTTAAATAAAGCGCACAATGTCATAAGTGTAGGGGAGTTTACTCCCACATGCTTAAACATTGAGGACAATGTTTATATCAAGTGTAGGGGGGACTTCTATCGAAGTAAGTGGTCTTTTCCATGAATTTGTCCTCATTTTAACCGGAAAATTTGATTTTTCGACATTTTTAATCTATTTTGGCCTAGTTGTATAGTTGTATTTTCCTTTGTTATGGTTATTTTCTTTCCTTGCTAGAATAAATTTTCAATAAAGTGGTTTTAAAATTTTTCAAAGTCGTGAATATTTTGACTCAACCCGAGTTTACTTATCTAAGTTTACTCTAGCTAGTATCCTTAACGTGTTTAAGTCAAGTTTTGCTAGGCTTTTATATAGGGAACTTTAAAACGCGAAAGTCTTAACTCTCACGGGTTAAGAACAAGAACTTTTCGCAAGTTCCTATAATTGATCCTAGAGAGTTGTTTATCAAGGGAACTTTAAAATGCGATTTCTAAACTTGAAAAAGTCTAAGAGTTTGCAAGATCCTATAGATGACTCGAAAACCCAAAACTTTGATTTAATTGGCTAAGCATCCACGAGTCTCATTCCTTGAGATTTTAAATTGTGGAGAACGAGAGATGATAGAGTCAATTACAAGTTTGGTATTCTTTCGTGAATTTATGTGAGTTGATTATAAGCCTATTCTCCCATCGCTTGCTAATAAATTTATCTGCAATAAATAAGGTTGTACGATTTGAAAAGTTACTTAGCTTCTAGCACAAGATCGTTTAAAAGTTGCTCGGTATTAATTAGAGTTCATAGCCAAGGCATAACTTATTGAAGCGGGATGCGAAGATTGGCGAGTCCGAAAAGGCCCTAACAAGGCATGAGGGCTACATTTTGTTGCTAAAGATCCAAAAGTGATGTGAAGAATCATTTATCAAAGATCAATATGAAGGATCGAGACACACGACGAAAAGCAAATACTCCCCTAAAGATCATGGAGAAGTCTATCCGAAAAGACCCTAGCAAGGTATGAGGATAAATAGATCCAAGTCCTAAAAGGAGGCGGATCGTTGTATATCGAAGTCCAAAGTAAAGATTGGAGAAAAATGAAGAAGTCGTGGTCCAAATATGAAGAATCTCTCAAAACTTCAAGTGAAGAAATTCCTATTATGAAGAGAAGACCATAATTTCAAGAACGTCTCTCAAAGATTTGAAGTATGAAGTCCCTGCCAAATATCGGTCCGAGAAAGGTCTCAAATCGTGAAACGAGTTATGCCAAGATATGAACTTTGAAAGGTCCCGAGAAGCAGTTTTAAAAGATTTTGTCCTTTAGCTAACTATTGATTAAATCGTCCCACTTTATTTTCAGCCTAAATAACTATCGAAATAAGTCAAACAATGCATCTTCGTGATCATTCAAGACATTATTAAAATATAAGAGATACACCTAGGAATAAGGGAGTCTAAGTGAATAATTGGGCCACATGAGTTCGTGTTAGTTTGCTAACTTATAATAACAATGATCTCGTTTTTAAGCTTGGTATGGGGAACGTGAAACTTGAGAATGATGAATATTCATGACAACCAAAAACCCCAATGTAAGTCTTTGATTTCTTATTATTTTGTTCTTTTAGTTTTATTAGTATTTAGCATTTAATAAAGGCCAAGGTGGGTTATTTATGATGAGAAATGTAAACCGTGCTTTGAAATTAGTGCATTACATGAGGACATTGCAATGGTCAAGTGTAGGGGATTTAATAAGTGTGAAAACACTTATCCTTTTACCACTTATTTCCAATAACAACAAGACCAAAACGTGTATTTTATGTCGTAAAAGTCGGAATTATGCGTGGTTTGTGTTTTTATTGTGTTTTAGGACCAAAACATGTAAAAGGAAGAAAACATGGGCTATCACGGGCTTTTATCGAAGAAAAAGACTAAAGACGAAGTCGAAAGATCGAGAATGCAAAAAGAACGGAAGTCCAAGGCCTATTCTGAAGATTTATCGAAGAAAAAGTCTGAAGACGGAAGTTTAATGAAGTCGAAGAACTCAAGTCTAATTATAGAAGAAAATTATAAGACAAGTTCAATTTATATCGACTAATCCCGAGACGACGTCGAGAAAGACAACGAAATTAAGTCGAGTCGAGACGAGAAGAAAAAAATAAGATAGCTTAAGCATGTAATCTCCCCACCTCCTATAAATACCCTCCTAATGTGTCATTAAGAGGGTGGTTAGGTGGTTAATTTTTAGTAGTAGTTTAATTTTAGTTTTCAAGTTTTTCTTAAGTTTTCTTCTCTCTAGTTTTTCAAGTTTATCAACTTTAATCTTGTAATCATTTGATATTAATCTATAATCAGTCAAGCTTATTTTCTTAATTCTTATTCTACCTTTCTTAATCTTTTACTTAATCTTGATAATCATGTAGTTTTATCTTAATCTTGTTGATGGTTTGATTATGTAGCTTATATGATTGTGCTTATAAAATTGGTGATTGATCTTAAAAATTTTTGATAAAAGTGCTTATTTTTCTTAATCTTTATGCTTAATAGTTTTTAGAATTAAGTTGTTTTTAATAAGTTTAAGTTTAATAAAAAGTGTTCTTTTTGATTTCTAGCTTATTTAATGTTTTAAAAGTTTTTAAATTTTAGCTTATTCACCTTTTTCTAAAATCTTTTTGGCTTAAGTTTTGGTATGTACTTATTTTTGGAATTGCTTATTTGCTAAGTTGTTTGATCTCCGGGTTCTAAACCCCTTTATTCCGATTAGTGGTCATAACAGAACATTCCGGATAAGCTTCATTATAGCTTATTCCGGATAAGTCCTATATCCCCGTTATTCCGGATAGTCAAGTATTCAGGATAAGCATATCTTCACGTTTTTTCGGATAAGCAGCACTTCAAGGTTATTCCGAATAGTAGCTTCTTCATTTTTATTCCGGATAACTATCCGGAATATATTCAGAATAAGCCGCACCTTCATTTTTATTCCGAATAAGCCACCATTGGTTTATTCCGGATTAGCAGCAGAAGAATTATTCCGAATAGTCAAACGAACAGTGGATTCTGGATAAGCAGCACTTCATTATTCCGGATTGTCACTTCATTTTTTTATTCAGGATAAGCTCTCGGTCACTATATTCCGGATAAGCAGTCGAGAAATATTCCGGATAAGACATTAGTGAAGATTCCGGATAAGACACTAGTGAAGATTCCGGATAAGCACCATTTCTGTATTCCGGATAAGTCGTTCCGGATAAGCACCACAACTCCATTTCCCCGGATAAACTCTCGGTCTCATTATTCCGGATAAGCATCGTTTCTTCATTATTCCGGATAAGTCTCCCAACTTATTCCGGATAACCCTTCTGATCACAATCCGGATATTATTCCGGATAAGGTTCTTTACTTCCAGTTTTTGAAATTTATTTTTCTCGCCTTTTTACTTAGAATTATTCCAACTTGTCTTTTTTAGTTTAAAGATTTAAAGTTTACATTTTTATAAGTTTTAATCAATTACTTTTTAATTTTGAAAGTCTTCATTTTTAGTTTTAAATTTTAAAGCTTTAATCTTTATTTACTCAACGACATTTTCATTTTTAGTTTAAAATAGATAACCAAACCTTTTTATTTTCCACCAAGAACAATTGAGTCGCACTTTCTACGAATAATCAATTCGAAAAGAATCGAGACGAACAAATTTCATACTTGGCTAAAAACCCGTGTATTAGTTTTACATCTTATGCAACATTTCTAAGAAAATGCACCTTATGTTATATTAACATGTTTCCTTCGATCATACATTCATACCTGTTACTTATTTAAAAAAATGCTTCCTCTTCTAGCCTAATAACGTTTGCGACGCAAAAAGATGTGCGTAAAGACAGCACCGTGGCTATGTTAATGGTCTAGACTTGAGAGATTCACGACAGAGCAATACACCCTCAACACTCCTTTTAATTAAATGAAACTCCATAATTTAAATTCCCGATAGAACTGAGCAATACCCCCTCAAAACATACAAACCCGCGTGCAACGCGTGGGAAGTTTCATAAATAAAACTTCAATTATAACAAATAACGTTCGATAAACACAGCCATCTCACCAACACGCCATCAACATACATGCTCTAAGACACTATGCACATAATTCTAAATACTCGATAAGTGGAACATTCAGCAATCAAACTATGTCACCAACCCGCGTGCATCGCGCGAGTCTGCATGCCTCGTTAAATATTATAGTAGTAGTTAGTTTTTATATGTTCATTTCTAGTTTGAGAAAATATCGGATCAATATATTTACGTACATATGCATGAATGTCACCCTTTAAAATGTTACTCTTATTATTGCATTTGTAGATAAAAAAAAAGTGTTACTACATGTTAATAATACAACAATGAACATAGCATTGCCTACCAGTAAGAAAAGTAAACTTTTTTTTGTTAATATTCAAAAATTAAAGATTTGCAAATATGCATCTTATCAGTTTTATCTGTTGACCCGATAACCCGATAAGAAACTAACTAAGACCCTAATCCGACCCTTTTAATTTATAGGGTCTAGCAGGTTGACTCGATAAGCAAAGTTGGACCATAATCAACCCGACCCAATGAGGTCTTATCGGGTTCGGTTCGGATCAACCCATTTGACACCCCTAGATGCAGCTTCTCTGACTTTTGAAATGAATGGCAACAAGCATGATCAGACCGGTAGAGAAGATCTGATGACCCTTTCTCGTTTCCTCTCCAAAAGCGTTCAGTAAGGCCAGATTGTATCTATCTATTGAATCAGACTCTGAAGTGAAGAGATAAATCTAAGAGAAGTTTCTTTCAAATTGTTACTTGTTACAATTTTTCCCTCTAGACGAACATTAGGGACTAGGTAGATCTTGGCCCAGAAACTCTATTAACCCTCGTTAAAGTGGTGAGTTTGTGGATTTTTTGGTAGCTTAAGCTTATTTATATAATATCCATTGCTAATGTTATGATGCTTTTGTAAAACAAGAGGGGTATAGATTCTTTATGTCCGATCTTGTACAAGAGATCTTTATTTGGTCGTATATCATTCTAGTAATAGTAAATTGTAAATGTCAAATGGATGAGATTTAACTTTTACTTCATTAGATACTTAATAATAGAGGGGAATCACGTTCCCCTAAGAACAGTTCCCCTCTCACATACCTAATATTATAATTCATTTCTCACACAAGCACTCACATCTCCACTCTTACTTCCCCAAAAGTGACCATTTTCTCTCTCTCTCTGGATTTTTCTTGATTTAATCTTTGGGATCACTAGATCATCTGCTTTGGATCATATGCTTTCTGTTATTAACTTTATAATGATCTTTGGATCGTCTGCTCGCTTTTCGATGGTGTTTGATGTTCTTGATATGCTCTATTTGGGACGATTTTCGGGAAGATATTTGATGTTTGTTGATCTGCTCTATTTGGGACGATTTGTGGGATGATCTTTTGATTTTGGGGAAGATCTTCCATGTTAACAGAAACAAAGGTAACAATTTTTTTTGTCTAAGAGTTAGTTGCATATAAAAGAATTTTAATTATTAAGTAAGGGTTTTGTTATAAACATTGTTAGGCGTTTTTTTAAACCTTTAGGTTTTTAGTAGTTCTTTTGGTCTTATGTGTTGATGAAATAACAGGTAATGTGGATTCGTGTTATTGGTTGAATTGGTTGCGTGTTGGTATGCTATGTTAGTCAGGCTGAATCATTCGTATCTTCGCGGGGCATCCAGTTTGTGGTTGCAGCCATGGCGTTATGATGCCTGTTTAACACTCACGTACATCTATTGATGCGATTTGTTAATGTCCATAGCAAAACCGTTGTTTACTTTGGTGCCTGACGGGTTCTGATTATTGGGGTATATATGCTTATTGTTATAATATCTATTCGTCAAAATTAAAGATCCACTGTCTTTATGATAATTGTTTGTTGTGGTATGCGTTGTCACAGGTTTATGGACCTTCATTTGCCTTTATTCTTATAATTGGTTAGAATCGCGGAAAACAATACAGATTATATAATCGTGAGTAGAACACGTTTCGGTCATGTGTTTCGTTGCCACTGTTAATGTCGGGTGATGATAGTCACATGGCTTATCCATTGCAGGCGACCAGACTATTGAATGATGCTTGCCTTTATGGTAATACGGATGCGTCTGTTTCTTTCGTTGCCGCTATCCATTGCAGGCGACGATAGTACAAATGCGTCCCGATAGTGGTAGGTTCATCCGTATCTTGCCTGCATAGAAATACTTAGTGGCCTAATAAGCTCATGAAGTGATCAAGGCAAGTGCTTTATAATTTATGCTTCGTGCTTGCTAATACATGTTTCAACACAAGTTGCGTGTTATCACGGTTTACCTGCAGCCGTATCTTGGCAGGGCAGTCGCTTCATTAATGCGATTGCAGCCATGCCGGTTGCTTTCTTATCCTTCTAATTCTTCAGCCCTGAGCCTAATATTGGTTATGGTTAAGATGCGATTGCAGCCATGGCTCGAGCCTGAGAAAAGCAAGTGAAAAATTAAGTGAACTGAATTTGCATCGTGTCGTGGTCGTCGTTCTAATTTCATAGCCATGATGTTAGGCCGTTGTAGGGTGATGTTGTTTGCATGTATGCAGCCTCTTTAACGGATGGCCTTTTTATAAATTGAAACTCAAAATGATCTCATATTTATGCGATCACTCGGGCTATGATGAGTTTTAACGGCACGGGATAAATATGAGATTACACGGATCTTGGCGGGGCAACCTCTCGAGGTTGCAGCCATGCCGTGGCTATCCGTTTTTTCTTTAACTGTGTCCTATCTGAGCCTATAATTTTCCTACACCTAGAAGGTTTTGGGTTCCTACTTCACATACCAGCAATCGGAAGAGGCAAGACCCGCCTGTTGTAACATCATTTGGCAACCAAACACCCCCTAGAAGTCCTTAAATATGCGTATTTTTGGATTATTTGCGAATGTAATACGTGTGTCGAGAACCAAATGCTAGCCTATCTACTAAGAGACGAAGCAGTTCAAAAGATAACTGATGTCGAAGAAGCAAAAGGGCAAATCAGCAAAATAACACTTTCCAATCAGCCTGCAGGCTAAAAGAAATAAAAAAACGATTAAGGTGACCTTGCTGTGAATTACGTCAATCCAAAACTACAACTCTGGACCTTGATTAATCATTGTCGTAATTAATGCTCTGTATAACATTATAAATAGTAAATTGATAGTTGTTCTAACTTGAGCAGATTCTTAACTTTAACGTTTGCAGGGTTGTGATACTTTTAGTGCTGTTACTTTGCCGGATGAAGACAACGATGTACCTAACTGTGAATTTCCAGTAGCTTCAGCGAATTCAATGGATGTTTATGTGCACCTTAAAATCCAGTCTTCATTGGATGATCAGATGATGATGGTGGAAAATGCAACTGCATATTCTGAATGCACTGAAAAAGATGCCGATATTGAGAAGGGGAAGTCTGAGAGTATTAATGAAACAACACTTGGTGATTCGAAAAATGAGGAAGAGCAAATGGTGAGTTTTCATAGCTGAACTGCGTGCTTAGACATATAGTTTCTGTTTGTGCGAATTGTATTTATCACTGAACTTCAGTTTGGCCTATTTACCACTTTACAGAAATGGTTGCACAAACAAATTAGCTTTGAAATGGGAAACAAATGTATGTATGCAGACTTATTAACTAGGGGTGAGCAACAGGTCAAAACCGAACCGACTAACCAGACTCGAAAACCAATTTTGAGAAAAGGGTGAACCGAAACTGAACCAAAGTTAACTTAGCAAAACCGAAAGCGAACCAAAGTTAACCTAGCGAAACATTATTTAGATATTTAGGTTTATTTTCCTTGGTTAGACCCAACCGAGCAAAACTGAAACCGGAAGCCATAAATATATAATACCGAAAACCGAACCAAATAAGGTCGGTTCGGTTCGGCCAGGTTTATTGGTTCGGTTCAGTTTGCGGTTGATTTTGCTCAGCCCTACGTGTAACTGTTTAATCGTACTGTCGTGTGTGTTATTCGATTGATGTGAATGATGATTTTTGTTGAACAAACAAAACTGCAGCTGATAAAGTTCTTGACGCCCCAAGAATGAGGAAATACAAGCGTACAACCTCATTTAGTTCAAGAAAAGGTGCTCTTCTGTTTTCAGTATTGTAAGTATACAATCTCTTTTGCATTATTCATCATTCACCTTCTTATCCATTTGTTTCATACAGCGAGCTCGCATTGCGTGCGCCCTACCGTGATCAACAGAACAAAATCATCTACCGGCCCTTGATAGGTAATGGTAACATCTGTATTCAGGCATCTAACAAATAAACGCTTACAAAATCCTTTTTTTCCTTGGCAGACTACTTTGGCTGTATTCGGTTTGTTGGAGATTTGCCACCCGCAGGAAGCCAAAGTGTTAGCAGGAAAATTGATATTCAAAATTTAGAGTAGCAACGCACATTAAAGTTGACATGCCTGCTAATACGCGTTAGCAGAAATGTAACACGCCTTCTATTATGCAGAGGAAACGTAGTCGAGGTAACTCTCCCCTGGGATGCACTTGCCACCCATTTTAACAAGACAGAAATTGAGAAACAGCCGCCTCCCGTTATGATTTCTGTAACAGCGTGCAGAGTGTCGCAATACAGAGGTATTCTTGAGCTTTCAGCCACACCAGTTTTATTATAGCGAAAGAACAAAACATCCTGCACCACAACGCACGATCTTTCACTCAAACCCATCACCAGAAATCCTTATGCACAGGTATGTTTTCACACCTCTCCATACTTCCAAAATTACTGAAATAAAGAGGTTCCTGAAAAAAACTGTTGAATAATACAAGTTGCATTTGCCTTTATGATTTCTCAAATTCAACACATGAATGCAAACAAATGAAAATCAAGCATTCTTAAGAAATCGACTAACCTTTACCTCATTTTTGGATCTTAGGATACATGAATTTGACTAAATTTGGTCAAATTCTTAGTTTAGAATTTAGATTAACCAGTGTAATACTCCTGCGGCAAAGTTTATTATCTACAAGTGCACCTAAATCATCAGGTTACACATTTTAGGCCAATATCTACACTTGTATGCAATATTTAGCTAATTCGTGAGCCGAATAAAGATCAGAGGAAGAAGGATCATGCCATTCTGTTTTCTCCATGTCTCAGCATGTGCATGAACTCAAGCTCCTGATGATAACATCTCTTGACATATTAGTATTAAAAAAATTATATATTGATTTTCATACAAGAATTTGTGTTTACTTTTTTCGTATTGGCTGTTATCTTTATTTCACGAATAGGTTTATATTTCTGACATTTTTTATCAATGTCGAAACGGATTGCCTATTGCTCTAGAAAACTACATATTATTGTTTGGTCATTGGTTATTGTATAATGTGTCTGTCTATTTTTATGGCTCTATGTTATGTAGTTCTCATCATGCTCTATGGTAACACTTTTAATTGGATTAGTATGTGTCCTTAGCTGTGGATATCCAGTGATCCAGAATGTGAGGCAGTGCTTGAGATGGTTGGCTCAGTAGAAGAGTTGATGTTGATTTCATGTGAAGGATTGGCAGTAAAAAAGTTAAGATTACAAGAGTTGTTATTCAGAATGAGATTTTGTTATTCGGATGATCCAAATGTGCTAACCGACAAACAAAGTTCAAACGTACAATAAAACCTTGCAACAACGGTCTCCCCTGCGCCGCGGCGAAGCGCGGGCAAAGTACCTAGTATAAATAATTAAAAGCTTATGTTCTCAGATTAGTTACTTGTAGCCTTGTAGGCATATCATTTTTGTCATTTGATATAATTTACAACATTAATTTTTTCAAGTTTCCATATGTTATTCTTCAGATCAGTTTATGTTAGGCGCTTGCGTAGCCAATGATTGCGAGTATACGTGTCTTTCTTGTTACTTTGTTGACGTTACTAACATGAACTCTAAAAGAAATATTAATTCAGTTTAAGCATTGAACCGCGCGTGATTTTGTTTTAGTTAGTGTATGTGAGGTTAGCTGATGGTGTATAAGGTCATCTACAAGAATTCAAAGCCAATTTTTTTTAGGATGGCGGAAAGTCAGGATAGTACTATGTAACTGGTAATCTGTAATATTAAGTTTTTTTAAGTTTGAGCTCCATTTACATGTATTCCAACCGGTTGAGATAAGGGGAAGTTATTATGATGTGATTGTAATTTTTAATAAATTTCTAAAGTTAAATTGAGAACTTATCATCAATTGTTCCAGGGAAGAAGAAGGCGCAATGCTAGTCACTCTGCTCTTTCGTGGCTCAGGCTTCACTTTGTGTGCGAGAGAAGCGAGCCCGAAGCAAGTGAATCAGATTCCTAACTTCTTATTACATATAAGATGTTGGTTGGACTGTCGTTGCCGATGGATTTGAAGAACTTTAGAAACTGAGCCTAATATGATGTTCCAAAGCAACAAGTGCTAGCCTGCGATCTGTAGCTGAGAAGTGTAGATTCTTGAAATCTTTGGACTTACAAGTATGCATCACTTCGGTTAAGCACTTTACGGTTACCGGATAGATAGACGTCACCTACTTTTATGTGCTGAACTCCTTATAGAGAATTGTAAACTTTTGACTGTAAAACGGCATGCAGTCTGCGCATTGCAATCGTAAGAACCAGTGATATATTTCTGTAAGCCGTCTAGTAGTTTTAACATTGGAATGAAGGGAATTTGGTGAGAAAATTATGGATGATTATTGGCATAATACATTATAATTTATAAATTTGCTATGCCTCGCCACATCAACAACTCATAAACCTTTTTAATGTGTAAGGCTAACGTTAGTGTCTTTTGTTTGGCGTTAGAGTCTCTAGCACTATATAGTTTCCAGAGATTTACCAATATGTTAGTTTCTCCATATCTTTATCTTGTTCTTTTAATCTATTAAATGCAGTGTATTTATCCTTGGAGATTATTAAAGAATTTATTTGTCTTTATAATGTTTTAACTATGTGTACCTTTTGGCGTACCAGGAGTCTTTGCGCCATTGGCAAGGGATGTAAAAAGCTAAAAGAGTCTAACGTTAAGCGATTGCTATTTTCTGAGTGACATGAGATTAGAAGTAGTTGCAGCCAGTTGCTCTGAACCCGCACATCTTGAAGTTAATGGCTGCCACAATATTAGTGCATATGGGATTGAAAGTATATGAATCCGTAGTAGTTAGAATGATTGGGTTGTAGTATGTCGATAATTTATGTCCAACGTGCGACACACATTTATGTATCCCAGGAACTAGATTTGTATATTTCGGTATTTTATTAATGGTTATTATTGTTTCAAACATTAGTTTTTCATATTTATGGATTCTGGAATTCGGATAATGTCGAATTCTATTGTAAGAAATCCGTGAGAATATGTTCGTGGGAAATATGTGGGAAATCTCAGTGGGAAATCCGTGGTAATCACATGAAATATGGTTGTTAAAAATTGTGGGAAATCGAGAAAATGTTTGTGGGAAATCAGTGGGAATATATTTGTGAAAAATCCGTGGTAAACACATAAAAAATGGTTGTTAAAAATTGTGGGAAATCGGTGGGAAAATACTCGTGGAAAATATGTGGGAAAATGTCCGTGGGAGATGTGTGGCAAAAAAATTACTTCTTTGGTGTGAAATTTGGTTGATAAAATCCGTGGAAAAATAGTTTACGTTCTGTGAGAAAATTCGTAGAAAAATATTTACCCATAGGATTTTTAGCAACACAATAATTCCGTGAAAATCCGTGAAAATCGATATGCGCGATGAAGTTAATGAAGATTATGGTCGATCTTTCGATAGTTGTTAGGTAGAAAGAGGCATCTAGTTTTCGTGTTTGTTCACATACCACATATGGTGTCTATGCAAGTTATAGAGTTTAAGGAGTACTTTTCTGAACTCTAACACGAAAGGATTACTTTGTAGTCGAATTTTTTGTGGCTTAAGTCAATGTCAAAGTTGGTGCCATTGTATTTGAGCTTCATTTTGGATCTCTAATTCGTATTGGACTTCCATTCCTTTGCTCAACTTTTGGCTTACTTCATGTTGTTTAATTTGGTTCTCAAATAATTATTAGTCACTTTATGACATTCGTGGTATTAAAAGCGGTAATCATCGATCGCCACTTATATACTTAACCTTCATGTATAGAGTGAACGGCCTCAAAATGTCTCGAGTACACAAATCTCGTAAAGTCACAACTAGTTTGTGGTATACCATAATCGCCCAGTTATGGTTTTAAGTTTGGTATTGAAAGACAATTTTTAGTTAAAGTTGGTGACATTATGTCTTTTTGGTATACTAGGTCCGTTTGTTTTATAGAGCTGTTAGTTTTTTTGTTAAAAAAAATAATCTAATAGCTCTGTTGGTACAACATTTCTTAGAGTTGTTAGCTTTTTATTTTAACCAAATAGCTCTTAAATAAAAAGCTGTTCCATACAGCTTTTTAGATTGTCAAGAGCTGTTAAATCTGTAAATTATTGATATAACGTCCAACCATATTATAATTTATTAAAAGATGTCATTTTAAGTCATTTTACATCTTATCTTTACAGTTAACAACTAATATACCAAACACTTTTATTAAAATTAACAGCTTTTTAACAAACAGCTTACAACTAACAGTTAACAGCTTAACAGCTTAAAGCTTATCAGATATCATGGCTTGGTGTGGTTTTCGTTTGCTTTTGATTTGTGCCCACAAATTTGTTGAATGTTCCGTTAAAATCATCTCCTTAATAAGAGATCGATATATGAACATTCTTTACTACTTTTTGATAGACTTTTTTCGTTATAAAATAATGTAAAAAAAAGTAAATAATAAAAAAGGCGATAAAAGTATTTTTTATTAATTTTTATTAAAAAATTTATAAAAAAATTATTTTTATTAAAAAGAAAAAAATTAAATAATAAAAATATCACTAAAAGTCTAAAGAGTACTTAATAAATAGAAGAGATCACATACATATTTAGAAATATTGAAATTAAAAATCAAAAAATTGTTGTATAATAAAATTAGTGTACTAATATAATTAATACATGTATTATTGTTTGAATATAAATTAAAAAAATGCATGTATAGTATGCGCGATTCGATTCGATTAACCGCAAATATTTAAAAATAAAAATCGAAACTGAACTGTGACAAGCAGGTTTTTTTGGTTCGGTTTCTTTCGGTTTTGGCTTCTTCAATTTCTGTTTTTTTGTTTTTTGGATTGAACGGTTCGTCTCGGTTTGTGATAATGACTTTGTTATGTGCTGATTTAACTTTGAAATGGTAAGATTCATCTATACTATCTATAAAGGGTGCATATACACATCCTAACTCCAAACCTAACTCCAAACCAAAAATTAAGATAAACATATTAACAACTTAACCATTAGATCATTTTTAATCCAAACCTAACTTCAAATCTTGACCATCAATTTCTTTTATAACAAACTTTTGTAACAAATTCTTAACAACTTATTAAAAACCATTTTTATTTTTAAATTGAAATATCTTTTAACTCATTTATTTTTTTCATAATCTAATTTCACCATATTTTTTAAAATTTTGTTCTCTTTAATTTAACATCCATTTTGATATATTTATAATTTTTTTGTTTTTTTTTTTTCCATTTTTAGTGATTTTATTTATTTTATCAACTTTTTACATTTTAACGTTTAATCTATTGCTAAAAGATCATCACTTATTACCCGTCGCTGCATTGCGCGGGTACGATGCTAGTAGTTATTTAATTCAAAACGTCAAGCATGTCATTTTAATATCTCATTATTATTACAAGCTACTAGAAATCTAATATTGTCAAAATACCTTGCATAAAAAATGATCCTAATTCGCCAACAACTTCCTTTTTTTACGATCATGCAAATATTAGTCCCATTTTCGCCGGCCGGTTTGATGTCTAGTTAAAATATTCTCAAAATTAATTTACTACACTAGCAATTGGAGTATTAAATTATATTAATTTTTTATCAATGACTTTGCGATTCCTATATATGTATATGTTCGATTCATGTTAAGATTGTTACTGAACGTAACATGATAATGGATTGTAAAATTTCCTGATATACATTAGAAACTTGTGAATTTGTGATTATGGGTTTGTGTTCTGTATATATATATTTCATTCAAACTGGATGTTGAGTATATGACATGCTGATATAACGAGAATACTACTACATATGTGCTTAGAGGATATATTTTAGTTGCAACTATGGTCAAAGGTCATCACTTTGAAACGAATTTAATTAGAGCTTTTGAACTAGTCACTATCATGCATGATCAAATAATCAACGGATGAATAACCTATATTTTGTCCTACTCGATCTAATTCATAACCGTACACACTTGACACTCCATATATCCTTTATCTTTTAAACACGCCCAAAGAAAAAGTATCTAGCTAATTACTAAGATATTACAATTTTAATGGCAGGATTGTTAGTATCATCACAACAAGAACTCAAAATGAGCAACCATAATTATGAAGTGTGTATTAGGAGTCATAAAACCCTAAACCTAATGACCTCAAGCCTACATGGAGTCCAATTCCACCTTGGGTGCATCGAGTCCTGGATAAAAGACCATTCAACATGCCCACTGTGTCGGACTCATGTTCAAAGGCCTGTTTATCTGCGGCTCAACGCCTATATGTTTAAGCTTTGGGATGATATAGTCTCGTATTGCAATATTGCTCTAGAAAATGTGGCTAGCTCTTAATGGAGATTGTCAGGATACTTAAACATGTTTATGCCATGTTATGATTATTTCATTCTTTCACTGTAAATTGAAGCAGAAGTTAACTTATTAATCCGCATTAGACAAATACAAATTCTATGATTATTTCATTCGTTTTTCTGATATCTAGAATTTACAGTCCCGTCTAATCGAGTTAGTCAAGTTAGTAATCTAAATTATACAAATGGATTGTTTCTGAGCTATAGTAATACCCATGTAGCCATGTTTGTTTACTTGAGTAAAACTTAACAAAAACGATATTTTACATGAATATATAGATGTTGGTGTCAACTGAAGTAAAAATCAATAAAGAGATCGAGGTGAATCGATAGGCACCAAGAAGTTTATGAGCATTATGGTCGGTCTTTCTATAGTTGCTAGGTAGAAAGAGGCATCTAGTTTTCATGTTTGTTCACATATCAAGATATGGAGTTTAAGGAGTACTTAGATCTAACAGGAAATGATCCTCAACCATTATTCCTTTGTAGTAGAATTTTCTGTAGCTTAAGTCAATGTCAAAGTTGGTGCCATTGCATTTGAGCATCATTTTGGATCTCTAATTCGTCTTGGACATTCATTTCTTTGCTCAACTTTTGGCTTACTTCTTGTTGTTTATTTTGGTTCTCAAATAATTATTAGTCACTTTACGACATTAGTGGTATTATAAGTGGTAATGATCGATTGCCAGTTATATACTTAACTTTCGTTTATTGAGTGTACGGCCTCAACAATGTCTCAAGTACGCAAATCTCGAAAAGGCGCAACTAGTTTGTGGCATACCATAATGGCCAGTTATGATTTTAAGTTTGGCATTGAAAGTTAACTTTTAGTTAAAGATCATGGCTTGGTGTGATTCTCGTTTACATTTGATTTGAGTTCACAAATTTGTTGAATGTCCCGTTTAAATCATCTCCTTAATTAACACATTAACACACACATATATATGCACTTTTTTTTACTTCTTTCTGATAGACTCCGTTGTGTTCATAATACTATACATAAGTTTCGTTCGGAATGTATAAAATCAACCGAGAATTGTATCATACACCCACATTGAAGTTACAGTGGCTTTCATGTCAGTTATTTTTAACACGTACACTCTGCCAAAACAATAAATAAACGAATAAAAATTATCATAGAATTTGTATTTGTCCAATGCGGATTAATAAGTTGATTTCTGCTTTAATTTACAGTGAAAGAATGAAATAATCACAACATGTTGTATAAACATGCTTAAGAATCCTGACAATCTCCATTAAGAGAGCTAGCCACATTTTCTAGAGCAATATTGCAATACGAGACTATATCATCCCGAAGCTTCAACATATAGGCGTTGAACTGCTGATGAACAGGCCTTTGAACATGAGTCCGACACAATGGGCATGTGGAATGGTCTTTTAACCAGGACTCGATGCACCCAAGATGAAATTGGACTCCGTGATTGCAACCTGGTAGCAATTTGAACCCATTGGTTTCAGGTTCAACTTCACATAGACACACAACACAATCATGCATAGTCGAACTACACACTTCATAATTCTCGTTGTTCATTTTGAGTTCTTGTTGTGATGATACTAACAATCCTGCCATTAAAATTGTAGTTTCTTAGTAATTAGTTAGATGCTTTTTCTTTGGGCGTGTTTAAAAGATAAAGGATATATGGAGTATATATATATGTGTGCAGGGTTATGAATTATAGTGGGACAAAATATGGGTTATTCATCCGTTGATCCGGCATGATAGCGACTTTAGTTCAAAGCTCTAATTAAATTCGTTTCAAAGTGGTGACCTTTGACCAAAGTTGCAACTCAAATATATCCTCCATGAAAATGATTGGCATTTAAAAACTTACTATATTTGATTTTCGATTAGTCTAGCAGATAGTCATTCAAAAATATATTTTAAAATGTTACCACATAACTAGGTTACGATCATTTAGCAAATATGTTGTAATTTTCTCGTTATATAAAACACAAACCATAATCACAAATTCACAAGTTTCTAATGTATTTTTTTTCAATGCATATCAGGAAATTTTACTATCTATTATCATGTTACGTTCAGTAACAATCTTAACATGAATTGAACATATGTACGTACATATATAGGAATTGTGAAGTCCCAAATAGCTAGCTACCAATAATTAATAAAATTACAATAATTAAAAATATATTTCAACGTCGACATCAAACCCGCCAGCGAAAGAGAGACTAATATTTGTATGATCGTAAAAAAGGAAGCCGTTGATGACCAATTAGAGATATCAAAATGGCATGCTCGACGGTTTGAATGGAATTACTATGAATCTAATTACCATTTCAGAGTTTATTCAGCACAAAACAAGCAGTTATCACAAAGCATTGTTTGATCTTATTTCCCAGCATTGGCAATCAATCCCAGTCATGTTAGTGGAGCCTGTTGCAGTACTTGAAAGGTTGAACTGTTGAAGGTTGGATAAGGAAGGAAATGCAGCCACACTCTTTGTGTTGGTGCAGTGGGCAAATGGATCAAAATTAAGAGCATGCTACTTGGGAACAAATTGAAGACAATAAAAGGCGTCTTCCTACGTTTGAGGACAAGATTGTTTTGAGATGCATCGGAGTGTTATAAAGGGAGAATAGTCGCTGGCACGTCAAGGGCACATCGTGTTTTCCCACAGCTTTCTCTCCCAACCATTTTTACCGCTCAAAACCTGTTTAAATAATTCCTTTGTAGTAATTCATTTTCATTTAGCTACTAATCAGTTGTATTTCTTTTCCCTCTTAATGCTTGAGTTTTAATTTTTATAACAAACACATTCTGTAATCAAATGAATGCTTTGACGTTCTATTTCTCGCTCTATTTCATACTCTTGATTGTCCTACTCATTTTAATCCCTTAGCGGATCTTAACTGATCCCCAGTGGTGTGTATCAACGGGTCAAGTGTCTCTATAGAAGCTAGATCGAATATGATTATGTCAAATGAACATTCATTAGGTGTTATGTATTACGAACAGAAAGGAGCCTACAGAAAGAAGTTAAAAATGCTAAAATATGTGTGTTTATATGTTGTTTAGGAGATGCTTTCAACGGAACATTCAACAAATTTGTGAACACAAATTAAAAGAAACGAGAACCAGACCTAGCCATGATATCTGATATTGCCCTACCAAATAGACATAATGTCACAAACTTTAACTAAAAGTTAACTTTCATTGCCAAACTTAAAATCATAACTGGCCATTATGGTGGCCACAAACTTGTTGCGACTTTACGAGATTTGTGCACTTGAGACATTGTTGAGGCCGTACATTCTATACATGAAGGTTAAGTATATAAGTGGCGATCGATCATTACCACTTTTGATACCACTAATTTCATAAAGTGAGTAATAATAATTTGAGAACCAAATTAAACAACAAGAACTAAGCCAAAAGTTTAGCAAAGGAACGAAAGTCCAAGACGAATTAGGGATCCAAAATGAAGCTCAAATTCAATGGTACCAACTTTGACATTGACTTAAGCAACATAAAATTCGACTACAAAGGAATAATGGTTGAGGATCCTTTCGTGTTAGACTTAAAAAAATTACTCCTTAAACTCTATAACTTGCATAGATAGACACCATATGCCATATATATGAACAAGCACGAAAACTAGATGCCTCTTTCTACGTAACCACTATCGAAAATCGACCATAATGTTCATAAACTTCATGGTGCATATCGATTCATTTCTCTTTATTGATTTTTTACTTCAGTTGACATCACCATCTGTATATCATTTGAAGTATCGTTTCTGTTTAGTTGTACTCAAATAGTTATTTTATTTGATTGAAAATGCAATTATATACCGTAACAATTACACAACAAACGGGTCTAATTAGGCCTAGCAGTAAAAAAAAGTTTATTTTTTGTTTCTACCCTATTCATCTTTTACTAATTTTGTATTTATATTGGAAACAGGCTTGTTTACGCGATCATAACCCATCTAGACCCAGACTCAACCCATTTAACTAACATGTTGTTTAGATTTCATACTGATTAAATTTAATTATAGTACTTAAATAGTGGGAAAACTATGACGTAAATCATCAAACTTGCAAGTCTGCTAGCTGAGACTAGTATATACATATATTGATCTTAATAATTAAGTTATTCATGGCTAAATGGATATGCAATGACGCCTAAAAATCAATGAGTTCAAGTAACTTAGGTGGCTAATAACAAAGTCTTATTGCCTTTCTAAAAAAAATAACTAAGTCTTATTAGGTACATGCTTGAGAGTATACTGCTATTCATAAGTTTCGTTCGCAATGCATAAAATGAACCCAGACTTGTATTCTACACACGAATTTCATGTTGGTTATTTTTAAATACTTAGTAAAAAAAATAAACGAATAAAATTGATCATAGTAATTGTATTTTTCCAATGCGGATTAATAAGATATTTTCTACTTTAATTTACAGTGAAAGAATGAACTAAGAGCACAGGGTACGGTGAGCCATGGCTCAAGTCATAGCCATGGCTCAAGTAATAGCCATGGCGCGAGATATAATGCTGAGCCAACCATACCCTCACTCGAGTTATGGGGAGAAAACTGGAGATAGCTAACCAGCGTTATGGCCCATAACGCGAGCCCATGGCTCAGCCAACTGTACCGTGGCTCGTGTTATAGGCTCGAGCCGTGGTTTTTTTTTTTATTTTTTTTATTAGTTTTTATTCAAAGTGGGGCCATTATAACACCAGAATTTTGGTGTTAACCAGGGAGTGGGTTTGGTGGGTTATGGGGTGTTTCTGAGTTATGAGAGAAAAAGCTGACGTGGCAACACTTTTTGCCCACAGCTCGAGTTTGACGGCTCGACTGTACCCAGCCCTCTAATCACAACATGTTATATGAACATGTTTAAGAATCCTGACAATCTCCATTAAGGGAGCTAGCCACATTTTCTAGAGCAATATTGCAATACGAGACTATATCATCCCGAAGCTTAAACATATAGGTGTTGAACCGCATATGAACAGGCTTTTGAACATGAGTCCGACACAATGGGCATGTGGAATGGTCTTTTAACCAGGACTCGATGCACCCAAGATGAAATTGGACTCCGTGATTGCAACCTGGTAGCAATTTGAACCCATTGTTTTCAGGTTCAACTTCACATAGACACACAACACAATCATGCAGAGTCGAACTACACACTTCATAATTATCGATGCTCATTTTGAGTTCTTGTTGTGATGATACTAATGATCCTGCCATTAAAACTGTGTTTCTTAGTTAGTTAGATAATTTTTCTTTGGATGTCTTTAAGAGATAGTAAAGGACATATGGAGTATATATATGTGTGTGCAGGGTTATGAATTAAAGTGGGACAAAATATGGGTTATTCACCCGTTGATCATTTGATCATCATGATAGTGACTTTAGTTCAAAGCTCTATTTTTTTTTTTTTTTTTTTTTTTTTCTTTTTTTTTTTAACAAAAGTTCAAAGCTCTATTAGATTCGTTTCAAAGTGATGACTTTTGACCAAAGTTGAAACTCAATATAGCCTACATGAAATTGATTGGTTTACATATAAATTTTATTATATTTGATTTTCGATCAGGGTTTATAGTGTAATATATTTTAAAATGTTGCCACAAAACTAGATTACGATCATCTGGCAAATATGTTGTAGTTTTCTCGTATCAGCATGTCATATACTCAAAATCCATTTTTCTTCAATGCACATCAGGAAATTTTTTACAATCCATTATCATGTTATGTTCAGTAACAATCTTTGCATGAGTGGGACTATTATTTGCATGATCGATCGTAAAAAAGGAAGTTGTTGATGGCAAATAAGATACCAAGTTGGGATTAGTTTTTAAGCAAGGCATTTTGGCAATACTAACGTTCTAGCTTGTAACCATAATGAGATATTAAAATGGCATGCTCGACGTTTTGAATGGAATAACTATGAAACTTAGGCCGGGGGAATGGGAGTCAATCACACATGTGGAGTCTATGTGGCAAAAGCTACTCCATAAACCTTACCATAACCCACGCGTGCGTTTTACTTTAAAAACTCACTACTTGTCAGTTTCTCACCACTGGGCATGTTTGTCAGCTTTTTCTTTTTTATATATTTTAATAAACTGTGAGTGTATTAGAGTATTTAGTTGAGTATATTTTATACAAAGTTGGGTGAGATGGAGGTGAGTTTTTTGCTCCTTGTTCCCATGCTAAGGTGAGTTTTTGTGAGTTGTGAAAAATCTCCTTACCATTTCAAAGTCAAATCAACACAAACCAAAGCCATTATCACAAAGCATTGTTTGATCTTATTTCCCAACATTGGAAGTCACGTTAGTGGAGTCTGTTGCGGTACTTGAACGAAGGTCGAAGGTTGGCTAAGAAAGGAAATGCAGCCACTCTTTTTGTGTTGGTGCAGTGGTCAATGGGTCAAAAGAACATGCTACTTGGGAACAAATTGACGACAATAAAAGGCTTTTCCTACTTTTGATTGCTAATCTTGAGGACAAGATTGTTTTGGGGCATGGATTCATAGATACATAAGAGAGAATAGCTGTTTTCCCACAGCTTTCACCCCCAACCGTTTTTACCGCCCAAAACCTGTTTAAATACTTCCTTTGTAATTCATTTTCGTTTAGCTATTAATGAGTTGTATTTCTTTTCCCTCTTAATGCTTCAGTTACAATTCTGGTAACAAACACATTTTGTAATCAAATGAATGCTTTGTCGCTCTATTTCTTGCTCTATTTCATTCTCTTGAGTGTCCTACTCGTTTGAATCCCATAACAGATCTTAAGTGATCCCCAGTGGTGTATCAACGGTCAAGTGTCTCTATAGAAGCTAGAATATGATTATGTCAAATGAACATTTATTAATTAGGTGGTATGTATTATGAACAGAACGGAGCCTACAGAAAGAAGTTAAAAATGCTAAAATATGTGTGTTTATATGTTGTTTAGGAGATGCTTTCAACGGGACATTCAACAAATTTGTGAACACTAATTAGAAGAAACGGGAACCACACCTAGCCATGATATCTGATATTGTTTTCTTTTTTTTTGCTAACCGTGATTTCCGACTCATTGGCCGACTAATCCACGGGGTTTGAGCCCGCCGCCACACAGACTCAAACTAGGTAAAGCCCTCCCTTTTCAGGAGGTTGGCGTGGCCACTTCAAGGTTGTTTGCACCTAATGGACATAATGTCACCAACTTTAACTAAAAGTTAACTTTCATTGCCAAACTTAAAACCATAATTGACCATTATGGTATACCACAAACTAGTTGCGACTTTACGATATTTGTGAATATAACTAGCGATTGATCATAACCACTTATAAACCACTAATGTCGTAAAGTGACTAATAATTATTTGAGAACCAAATTAAACAACAAAAACTAAGCCAAAAGTTGAGCAAAAGAACGAAAGTCCAAGACGAATTAGGGATCCTAAATGAAGCTTAAATACAATGGCACCAACTTTGACATCGACTAAGCTACATAAAATTCGACTACAAAGGAATAATGGTTGAGGATCCTTTCGTGTTAGAGTTCAACAAAGTACGCCTTAAACTCTATAACTTGCATAGACACCATATGCCGTATGTGAACAAACACGAAAACCAGATGCCTCTTTCGATTTCTACCTAACAACTATCAAAAGATCGACCATCATCTTCATAGACTTTATGGTGCATATCGATTCACCTCTCTTGATTGATTTTAAATAAATTATGTTTCTAGTAACTAATAGTAACTAATCTTATTTGGGATACATGCTTGAGAATATATTGCTATACATAAGTTTCGTTCGGAATGTATAAAATCAACCGAGAATTGTATCATACACCCAAATTGAAGTTACAGTGGCTTTCATGTCAGTTATTTTTAACACGTACACTTGCCAAAACAATAAATAAACGAATAAAAATTATCATAGAATTTGTATTTGTCCAATGCGAATTAATAAATTTATTTCTGCTTTAATTTACTGTGAAAGAATGAAATAATCACAAGATGTTGTATAAACATGTTTAAGAATCCTGACAATCTCCATTAAGAGAGCTAGCCACATTTTCTAGAGCAATATTGCAATACGAGACTATATCATCCCGAAGCTTCAACATATAGGCGTTGAACCGCAGACGAACAGGCCTTTGAACATGACCCCGACACAATGGGCATGTGGAATGGTCTTTTAACCAGGACTCGATGCACCCAAGATGAAATTGGACTCCGTGATTGCAACCCGGTAGCAATTTGAACCCATTTTTTTCAGGTTCAACTTCACATAGGCACACAACACAATCATGCAGAGTCGAACTACACACTTCATAATTATCGTTGCTCATTTTGAGTTCTGGTTGTGATGATACTAACAATCCTGCCAGTAAAATTGTAGCAGTTTCTTAATTAATTAGATACCATTTCTTTGGTTGTGTTTGAGAGATAAAGGATATATGGAGTATATATATGTGTGCAGGGTTATGAATTATAGTGGGACAAAATATGTGTAGAAAAACATGATCAGAATAACCTCAAACATCAAAACCTTTTATTTAACAAAGATTCAAAGGACAAAATAAGATAAAATCAAAAAGTTACCAGTGCTAATCACGTGTAACTCTATTATCTATTTGATAATAGTTTTACAATCAAGCATAAATAAAAAACGAGATCAAACTAGGGTTTACAAGATCATGATGAATGAGAGAGAGAGAGAACTGTGTGTAACTCGCACACAGTTACATAATGAGGCGATACAAACAAGAGACGCTCCCATCTCAATATAAAACCCTAAACGGGTTGATAACCGTTGGGTTAAAGACAAAAAAGGCCACAAATGGGCTTGAGCCCAATATAACTTCAGCAATACCAATCTTCACACTTTAAGCCCTTCAAGTCCATGATCCCATCCTTCCAAGTCCTTAAGTATAACTGAAAGTTTAAAACATGGCCAAATAAGTCCTTATCGTTATCAATGGTTATCAGATTAGGTATTAAATTTAATATCCCCCCTTAATCTGATAACCCATATAGGTTAATCATACCAAGTTTTATGACAAACTTGTTATGCAAATCTGTTTCCAACCCCTTTGTAAGGATGTCTGCAATTTGATTTGCAGAATCCACCTTTTCAGTTTTAACAACACCACTCAAGATTTTTTCTCTCACAAAATGAAGATCAATTTCTAAGTGTTTTGTTCTCTCATGAAAAACAGGGTTGGCAGCTATCTTGATAGCTGAATTGCTATCACAGTGAAGTGTAACTGGGAGCAAGTTATCACATTGCAAGTCATTTAAGACTTTTAGCACCCAGATTACTTCACTGGTTACTGAGGCAAGAGCCCTATACTCTGCCTCAGTAGAAGATTTAGAGAGAGTGTTTTGTTTTTTGCTTTTCCAGGAGACTAAGTTTCCATTAATAAACACACAATACCCAGTCACAGACCTTCTAGTGACAACACATTTAGCCCAGTCAGCATCTGAATAAGCATCAAGAGTCATACCTGAGTTCCTTGTGAAATGAATACCCAAACCTGGAGAGCTTTTGAGGTATCTTAAAACCTTAAAAGCAATTTTAAGATGAGAGTTCAAAGGACAATGCATGAATTGACTCAAACAGTGCACAGCATAAGAAATATCAGGCCTGGTGTTAGTCAGATAAATGAGCTTACCCATAAGCTTTTGATAGTCAACAATGTTGTCAAGAAGGGGGTCCTCACTAGTGGGTTGATTAGTAATGACAAGTTTAGAGGGTAAAGGAGTTTTAGCAGGTTTACAAGCAAGCATACCATACTCAGATAACAAGTCCAACACATACTTTCTTTGGTTTAAGCAAACACCATTCTTAGTGTCAACAACTTCAATACCCAAAAAATACTTGAGCTTACCCAAGTCTTTGATCATAAACTTGGTTCTTAAAAAGTTCTTAAACTTTTCAATTTCAGCAATGTTGTTCCCTGTTATGATAATATCATCAACATACACAAGTAACACAAGGAATAAATTACCATGAGACTTGGTGTATAAAGAATAATCAGACTTGCTTTGAGTGAAGCCATTTTCACTAAGGACAGAAGTAAGCTTGGCATTCCACTGCCTAGGAGCCTGTTTTAACCCATACAAGGATTTTTTGAGTTTGCAAACCAAGTTATCACCCCCAGGAAGATATCCTTGGGGTGGTTTCATGTAAACAGTTTCATCAAGATCACCATAAAGAAAGGCATTATTGACATCAAGTTGAAAAATAGGCCAAGATTGAATGATAGCAAGATTAATTAAGCATCTAATGGTAACCATTTTAACAACAGGGGCAAAGGTTTCATCATAGTCAATACCCTCCTTTTGCCCAAATCCTTGGGCAACAACCCTAGCTTTATACCTTTCAACCTCACCACTAGATTTAAGTTTTAATTTCCAAATCCACTTACATCCTAAGGCCTTTCTACCTTTTGGAAGTTCAACAATATCCCAAGTGTCATTTTCAAGCAAGGCAGCAAGTTCAGTGTTCATAGCATCAAGCCAGTGATGATTCTGAGATGCTTCAAAAAAACTTTTTGGTTCATTCATTTTGTTAAGTTGAGTGACAAAACAAAAATTCTCTTTATCCAATTTTGAATATCCAACAAATTTTTCAAGTCCATATTTGACTTTGGACTGCACAACAAAATCATTATAATTTCTGGGAAAAACAGAGGGTCTTGAAGACCTCCTTAAACCTTGATTTTCCTGAACATTGTTAGTTGAATCAACCCTAATGTTTCCTTCCATGTTTTGAACATGAATGGAAGGAATGGGATTGATATCAACATTTCCCTCAGAGTTTGCATTTTCATCAAGTGTGGCAGCCTCTTCCCTATTCAAGCTGGCATCACTGGTATCATTGCCTGAGGCAATGTATCCAGTGTCACCTAGACTTGAAGGTGGGCTGCTATCACTTGGTGACAGATTGTCACCATTGTGATTAGCTGCTCTCTCTTCATCATTGGGAAGTTCAGGGTCATCAAGGTCAAAAAAATTCAACAGATTTAAGTCTTGAGAAACATTTTCTTTATTAAAATTGTTTTTATTGAAATTGAAAGCAGAATCTTTAAAAGGGAAAATAGTTTCAAAAAACTTAACATCTCTAGAAACAAAAAACTGATGCCTATCAAGACTGTAAATCCTATATCCTTTCTGAGAACTAGAATAACCCATCATAACACATTTTTCAGATCTGCTGGAAAACTTATCTGAGCTATTAAGAATAGTAGCAAAACATAAACATCCAAACATTCTAATGTGAGAGAGCCTAGGACAAGAATTATAAATCATTTCAAAAGGGGTTTTTCCATTCAGCACAGAAGAGGGCAGTCTGTTAATAAGATAAGTAGCACTTAGCACACATTCAGTCCAAAATTTAAGAGGAATACCCCCCTGAAACATAAGGCATCTAGCAACATTCAAAAGATGTCTATGTTTCCTTTCAGCAATTCCATTTTGTTGTGGTGTGTATGCACAAGAAGTTTGGTGTATGATGCCATTTTTTTCACAAAAAACTTTGAAGTTTTGATTGATAAACTCAGTACCATTATCACTTCTAAAAATCTTAACATTACTTTTAAATTGATTTTTAATCAGATTATAAAAGTTTTGAATGTTAGAAAAAACCTCATCTTTGGTTTTTATGAGAAATAACCAAACAGCTCTAGTATAATCATCCACAACAGTCAAGAAATACCTATGGCCAGAGTGACTAGTCACTCTATAAGGGCCCCATAAGTCAAGATGAACAATATCACCAAGACTTTTAGTGATGTGATCACTTAAGGGAAAAGGGTTTCTGGTCTGCTTAGCTCTTTGACAAATTTCACAAAAGAAGGTTTTCTCACTTTTATCAATATTCAAGGACCTTTTAAGAGCATTAAGAGCTGGGTCAGCAGGGTGGCCAAGTCTACAGTGCCAATCATAATGAGACAGAGAACAAGTAACAAGATGGTTTTGATTTCTACAACTAATACCTTCAGTATCTAAATAGTATAAACCTCCACATTGTTTACCAATCCCCATCACCTTTTTCAGATTCAAATCCTGATTAACAAAGAAACACTTGGACTCATCAAACACAACAAATATCTTATTGTCTTTAGCAAGTTTATGCACAGATATCAAAGTAACACAATACTCAGGGATCACCAACACATCAAACAGAGTTAGACCATTAGGAAGTTTAAGGTTACCAATTTTAGTTATAATTGCCTCAGTCCCATTTGGGTGAGTGACTTTAATCTTAAGGTGAGAGATATCAAACACATTATCAAGCTCCTTATCATTATCAGTCATGTGTTGGTTAGCCCCAGAGTCAACAACCTTCCCATTATGAGTCATCCCAAGTTTAGAACTGGTGTTGGAGCAATAAAACTTATCAAAATTTTCATTAAAAACTTTGCTAGAGTTAAAAAAAGTACCTGCCATATTGGCTTGTACATTTTGCCCAGTTCCACTGTTACCTTTAAAAAGAGAGAGAAGTGTAGCCATTTGCTCATCAGAAAAACCAGTAGAACTAGCAGAACCAACAGAGTTATTAGCCATATTTTTTCCTTTAGGATTTTGATTTCCTCTTTTTTTATGAACAAAGTCACTGGGGTACCCAATAATCTTGAAACACCTATCAATGGTGTGACCATTGTACCCACAGTTTTCACAAATCAATTCAGCATTAGAGGTAGCATTGGGTCTCACAACATTCTGATAATTAGGTCTAAAACCTGTATTAGCATTGTTAGGTCTAAAATTGTTTTGATTACCAGTCTGATTATAGTTGTTGGTTATGGGTCTCAATATGTTAGTATTAGGGTTCTGATTTCTTTGAGCATTGTTTCTGGTGGGCCCATTAGACAGGAAGGCAGTGGTCTGAGTCCTTTGAGAGTGCCCAGAACCACCACTAGAAGCCATTCTGTGAGATTCCTCAGCAGAAATGATGGCATAAGCTCCCTTAACATCAGGGAGGCTTTCTCTAGACAATATAGAACTCCTAATACTCATATAAGAATCATCCAAACCCATTAAGAACTGCATAAGTTTCAAAAGCTGATTATGTTTTTTAAACTCACTAGAAGCAGAACAAACACAAGCAGGCAACTCAATCATAGCATCATATTGTTTCCAGAGAGCATTCAGTTTATGATAATAATCAGACAAGTTACAACCATTTTGTTTCAAAGTATTTATCTTATGATGCAAGTTAAACATAACAGAACCATCAACCTTATGATAAGTTTCTTTAAGCTCTTTCCAAACATGTTTTGCCTTTTTAGAAAAAATTTGTCCAAGAAAAAGTTCCTCAGAAATAGAGTTAAGAATCCAACCCAACACAACAGCATTGACCCTGTCCCATTGCCTTGCTAAAATTTCATCAGTAACAGACCTTTTACAAGTACCATCAATAAACCCAATTTTATTTTTCCCTTCCAAAGCAAGTAACATGGCATTAGCCCAAACTTGATAGTTTTCAGTTCCCTTAAGTTTAACAGTGACAACAGTTAAAACAGCAGAGTCATTAGGGTGCAAGTGCAATGGGTCACTCAAGTCAAGCTTACTAATAAGTGTAACTGGGTCAGTTACACTTATAGCATCATCATCACCATGTTCAGACATGGTGAAGGGTCAAGGGTTCAAAAAGAACTCACAATACTGCCAACTAAGTTCCCAGGAATCCAAAACCACTCAAGGGTGGCAGGTCAAGGGCAAGCAGCAAGTGAGGATCCAGATAAAGGGTATGAAGAAACAAAAAACAACTACCAAACCCCCAAATAATCAAGTAATAAAAAACAGATAAAAGCAAATAACAATTAAAGAGAGGGAAGCAGAGGTGTTACAAAGCAATAAACCAAAGCACAATCGAACTGCCACTCTTAGATTCACTTAGTCTAAGAAGTGACAGAACCTCCAAATCACAATCCCCAATAATTTTCTTCAAGGAAAAAATTGGGGAAAATGAAAGAACCAGCCACCAATCGAACAAGTAACCAAGGAGAGTCACCACCAATCGAACAAGCCACCAATAAAGATGAAACCCTAATTTTTTTTTTTAAGAAAAATTAGGGAAAATCACTTTAATCAATGGACAATACCACCAAACAACCCAATCGAAGGTAATAATGAATAAGAGAGCAGATCTCAGAAACCCTAATTTTTTCTCAAAAAAATTAAAGCTTCAAAACTTTGATTCAACCAGTAATATTAACAGATCTAGCTATTTTAATAGCAGATCTTATCAAAAAAGTATGAATAACCAAAAACCCCCAATTTTAAACAAACCCTAAAAAAATTTTCATCAAAAAATTAGTAACCTGGCTCTGATACCATGTAGAAAAACATGATCAGAATAACCTCAAACATCAAAACCTTTTATTTAACAAAGATTCAAAGGACAAAATAAGATAAAATCAAAAAGTTACCAGTGCTAATCACGTGTAACTCTATTATCTATTTGATAATAGTTTTACAATCAAGCATAAATAAAAAACGAGATCAAACTAGGGTTTACAAGATCATGATGAATGAGAGAGAGAGAGAACTGTGTGTAACTCGCACACAGTTACATAATGAGGCGATACAAACAAGAGACGCTCCCATCTCAATATAAAACCCTAAACGGGTTGATAACCGTTGGGTTAAAGACAAAAAAGGCCACAAATGGGCTTGAGCCCAATATAACTTCAGCAATACCAATCTTCACACTTTAAGCCCTTCAAGTCCATGATCCCATCCTTCCAAGTCCTTAAGTATAACTGAAAGTTTAAAACATGGCCAAATAAGTCCTTATCGTTATCAATGGTTATCAGATTAGGTATTAAATTTAATAATATGGGTTATTTAACCGTTGATCATGATCATGATTGTGACTTTAGTTCAAAGTTCTAATTAAATTTGTTTCAAAGTGGTAACCTTTGACCAAATTTGAAACTCAAATATTTCCTGCATGAAATTGATTCGCATATACAATTTTGTTATAGTCATTGAAAGTAATATATTATAGAGGTTATCACACAACTAGATTACGATCATTTGGCGGACATGTTGTATATCAGCATGTCATCCAGTTTTTAATGCAATTTTAATCACAAGTTTCTGATGTGTTTTTTTTTTCATTGTATTATTGCATATCAGGAAATTTTACAATCCATTATCATGTTAAGTTCAGTAACACATAGGATTGTATAAGTCACAACTAGCTAGGAATAATGAATATAATTACAATACTTAATACACCAATTGATAGTGTAATAAACTAATTGTGAGAATATTTTATCTTAGACATCATATGGCCGGCAACTGTACGTGGGACTAAATATTTGCATGATCTTAAAAAGGAACTTGTTGATCGCCAATGAGATACCAAGTTAGGATATTCTTATCCAAGGTATTTTGGCAATATTGACGTTCTAGCTTGTAATAACCATAATGAGATATTAAAAAGGCATGCTCGACGTTTTGAATGGAATAACTATGAATCTTACCGTTTCAAAGCTAAGCCAAATCAGCACAAAACAAAGGCATTATCACAAAGCAATGTTTGATTTGATTTGCCAGCATTGGCAGTCACTCTCTTACTGTTGGTGCAGTGGGTAAATGAATCAAAAGAACACGCTACTTGGGAACATATTGAAGACAATAAAAGGCGTTTTCCTACTTTTGATTGCTAATCTTGCGGATAAGATTGTTTTGAGGGGGTGGATTGATATACAAATAAGTGAGAATAGCCGTTGGCACGTGAGGGGCAGATGGTGTATTCTCATAGCTTTCTCTCCCAGTCGTTTTTTCCTTTGTAATTCATTTTCATTTAGCTATTAATCAGTGGGTAAAAACTATACAATATCATCATACTTATCAAAATGTATCGACTTTAAACTCTTACAATCTAATTGCTACACAATACCTTTGAACTTTCAAAATGATTGTAAACTTTACCAATATGACTCTGAAAGGACCGTATTACTCTTGTCTTCTTTAACATAATTACATATATGACAACATTCACTCTTTCTCCTACCTTCACTATTATATAAAATATCTCAGACGTAAATCAAAATTCAATACTAGTACCACTTTGAGCAAATTGGAGAGTTCTTTCACTGTGCCATTGAAATCACTTTGAACAATGTTAAAAAAAATATCATCAGCTATATCTTACGGTGAGAATGGGGGCAGAATGTGATAAGGGGATGTGTTATTCATATAAAACAAATTCTAGATCTGGATACATATTTTATAGACACGGGCGTGCCCAAATTACTGAAATTATAATACAAGCGAAAATAAACACGCCGGACTTACATCACCATTTATCAAAGGAACTCACACACGAAAAATGAACACGGTTAATTATGCCAAGTTTAAATTCAGTACAGACAAAGAAATCAAAAGGATGTCTGGTTCCACATGTAACTTCTTAACTTGACACTTGATGTGAAGATGGATTTGAAGGAAAAAGAATTACTATAAAATAGATAAAGATAAAGAATACCAAGAATAAAAGAACTGGTAAATATGTAGATGTTGCAACATAAGGCTCAGTTAAAGAAGCAACAAAAACGTGGTGTTGACTTCAAAGTAACTCATCCTCTTCCGAGTTTTTTTGTTTTAAGAAAATTCTAATTGAATTAGGAGTTTGCAAGTGCTTATTGATTTTGTGTTTTTTGTTGCAGAAATTAAGCGAAAAATTGGCAGGAAATTACCCACCAAAGAATACTACCAATACACAGGTCAAATCTAAAGGTATCTTACTTTACGATAGTTGATACGCTTGCTCATCTTATGGTAACAAGGTGGTCGATACAAAATCTAATACTCCGTAATGGTTTATTATTTTGCAGCAACTGTATTACCCAAACAAAGTTTGGCCTTTGATGGTGTGATCAAATAATGTCTCACGTATTAAAAAAAAGTTGGATATGTAATATAAAATGTTAAAGAATACAAGGTAATACGGTCATTTCAGGGTCATATTGGTAAAATCTACAATCATTTTGAAAGTTCAATGGTATTGACTAGCGATTAAATTGTACGTGTTTAAAGTCGGTACAGTTTGATAAGTATAATGGTATTGTATAGCTTTTACCCTTAATCAGTTGTATTTCTTTTCCCTCTCAACGGTTCAGTTGTAATTCTTGTTACAATTACAAACACGTTTGGTAATCAAATTAATGCTTCGGCGGTCTCACTACAACAATTCTGAGTTTAGGGTCGCCCTTTTTCTAGGTCAACTAAGTCGTCCATAGATTAAGGGGGAGGGGGGACACCAGTTTTACAAGAAAAACAAAGTCAAGATGGTTGTGGGGACAAAGTAGGGTCCACGCAACCTAGGGACGACTAAGTCGTCCCTAGGCGAAGAAAGTATATTTTTTATCTCTTTTAATTATTTAAAATTATTTAAAATTAATAAAAATATTTTTTAAAAAAGTTTAAAATTAAAGTGAGACCCACGTAACCTAGGGACGACTAAGTCGTCCCTAGGTTAAGAAAATTTATTTTTCACAATTTTTTATCTATTTTAATTATTTAAAATTATTTAAAATTAATATAAATATTTTTTTAAAAAAATTTAAAACAAAGGTGGGGCCCGTGCAACCTAGGGATGACTAAGTCGTCCCTAGGTGAAGGCAACTTTGTTTTTCCTAGTTTTTTTATCTCTTTTAATTAATTAAAATTATTTAAAATTAATATAAATATTTTTTTTAACAAAATTTAAAATTAACATGGGGCCCATGTAACCTAGGGACAACTAAGTCGTCCCTAGGTGAAGGCAAATTTATTTTTCCCTTTTTTTATCACTTGTAATTATTTAAAATTATTTAAAATTAATTTAATTATTTTATTTAAAAAAAACTTTATTATAGTTAAAAATAATTTTATACATATTAAAAAAACTTTATACATATTTAAAAAAAAACTTTATACATGTTTAAAATTAACTTTATACATATTACAAAAACTTTATACATATTTAAAAAAAACTTTATACATATTTAGAAAAAACTTTATACATATTTAAAATAACTTTATACATATTTAAAAAAAACTTTATACATATTTAAAAAAAACTTTATATATATTTAGAAAAAACTTTATATTTATTTAAAAAAACTTATACGTATTTAAAAAAACTTTAGATATATATTTAACACTTAAGCACGCGCTTAATTAAACATATATATTACAACGATAATAGATTCATAAATAAGAAAAAAAACACATCACAAACTAGTTAAAACTAAATGTACATATTAACACATAATAATAAAATACAAATTAACACATTAAAATAAAAAATAGATTACTACTCAAAGCTAAGATTTTCCATTTCATTTAAAAGCTCATGAAGTATTGCAGCCGATTGACATGTGTGGTCTTCAGGATGCCTTTCCATTTGTAGTCTTGCCTCTAGCATCTTTATCTTTAGATCTTTGATCTTGCAATTAGAGCACTAAGTGGGTGCAGATTAAGAAGGACCTGTAGAAGAACTTGGATGTGAACCTTGAGGTGTTGAAGATCCAGAAGAAGATCTTATACGGAGTTCGAGATCAAAATCATCCTTCCATTTAAAATATTTACATCCATAATCATCTGTTTTTGGCTGTTACAAAGTAAACAAATAACATGACATGTCATTTTAATAATCACACGTATTACATAAACAAAACATTAAATTGTTTACCTTCGAAAGAGGACATGCATAGTAAAGTTTACCAAAGCTATGAGGTTGATGTGACTGTCTCAACACAATATATCCCTTTCTACATGTATACTTATAAGCTTCAAGCGGATCCATCTTTTGCAAAATCGGCTGGTGGTGGTGGTGAGTTTGGTATGAGAGGATAAGAGTTTGTGAGGATAAGAGCAACCATAAATAAAGATAAAAATTTAGGGTCGACACATTTAGGGACGACTTAGTCGAACCTAGCTTTCCCGCCAACATTTTCCCGCCAAGGTTTTCCCGCCAAGGTTTCCCCGCCAACAGTTTCCCGCCAACATTTTCCCGCCAACATTTTCGACTCATCAGTTGAACCTCAAACGTATAACCCTACCATATCGACTCATCGGTTGAACCTCTAACGTATAACCGTAACATATCGACTCATCAGTTGAACCTCTAACGTATAACCGTAACATATCGAATCATCAGTTGAACCTATAACGTATAACCCTAGCATATTGACTCATCGGTTGAACCTCTAACGTATAACCGTAACGTATCGACTCATCGGTTGAACTTATAACGTATAACCGTAACATATCGACTCATCGGTTGAACCTCTAACGTATAACCGTAACATATCGACTCATCGGTTGAACCTATAACGTATAACCCTAGCATATCGACTCATCAGTTGAACCTATAACGTATAACCGTAACATATCGACTCATCGGTTGAACCTCTAACGTATAACCGTAACATATCGACTCATCGATTGAACCTATAACGTATAACCCTAGCATATCGACTCATCGGTTGAACCTCTAACGTATAACCCCAGCATATCGACTCATCGGTTGAACCCCTAACGTATAACCTTAACATATCGACTCATCCATTGAACCTATAACGTACAACCCTATCATATCGACTCATCGGTTGAACCTCTAACGTATAACCGTAACATATGGACTCATCAGTTGAACCTCTAACGTATAACTGTAACATATCGACTCATCGGTTGAACCTCTAACGTATAACCGTAACATATGGACTCATCGGTTGAACCTCTAACGTATAACCGTAACATATCGACTCATCAGTTGAACCTATAACGTATAACCCTAGCATATTGACTCATCGGTTGAACCTCTAACGTATAACCGTAACATATCGACTCATCCGTTGAACTTATAACGTATAACTGTAACATATCGACTCATCGGTTGAACCTCTAACGTATAACCGTAACATATGGACTCATCAGTTGAACCTCTAACGTATAACCGTAACATATCGACTCATCAGTTGAACCTATAACGTATAACCCTAGCATATCGACTCATCGGTTGAACCTATAACGTATAACCCTAACATATTGACTCATCGGTTGAACCTCTAACGTATAACCCTAGCATATCGACTCATCGGTTAAACCTATAACGTATAACCGTAATATATTGACTCATCGGTTGAACCTATAACGTATAACCCTAGCATATCGACTCATCCGTTGAACCTATAAGGTACAACCCTAGCATATCGACTCATCGGTTGAACCTATAACGTATAACCATAACATATCGACTCATCTGTTGAACTTATAACGTATAACTGTAACATATCGACTCATCAGTTGAACCTATAACGTATAACCCTAGCATATCGACTCATCGGTTGAACCTATAACGTATAACCGTAACATATTGACTCATCGGTTGAACCTCTAACGTATAACCATAACATATCGACTCATCGGTTATTAATTATTTCAAACTAAGTATAACGTATATTTTATTATTAATTATAATAATTTATTTTGATTTTTATTATTAATTTATATTATCAATTTTATTACATAGAAGGTATAATGTAAAAATGTATGAAAAACACCTAGGGACGACTTTTTCGTCCCTAAATATAAAGGTAAAGTCGTCCCTAAAATACCCTCCAAAACACTTAGCAAAATTTTAGAAAACTTGAAAATTTTCGTGAAAATTTAAATAACCCGCTTTGGGTTTGAGTTTTCCCGGTATACACCTAGGGACGACTTAGTCGTCTCTAAGTTACACAAAAATGTAGGGACGACTTAGTCGTCCCTAAGTTTCACACTACATGTCGTCCCAAGGTTTTATTATGCGAAAAAATTAATAAATTTATTATTAATCTAGGGACGACATAGTCGTCCCTAAATTACAAAAGCATGTCGTCTCTAAGCATTAATATAGATCAGACCTTATCTCTTCTTCTTTCTCTCATTCACTGTGAAAAAATATATATATATACGGGACGAGCTAAATTAAACCATCTTCATCAATCCGACCACCAGTTCATCTTCATCAATCCACCACACCAATCCATCCCACGACACCAATCCAACCCACCACACCACACTCGCACACGAGCACCAATCCGAACACCAGTCAACCACCAATCCGAGCACCATATTTTCATAAAGGTAATTGATTTTGCAATAATGTTTAGTTTTGTTATAATGTTTCATGTTTATAATCTTTAATTCGACCACCGAGCACCATATCTTCATAAAATTAAAATTGGGTAATGTTCAATTAAAATTGATATTGGGTTTGTTTTGGGATTGTTTTGGCTAGTTTAATTCGACAGTAGCAACCCATCCCGCACCACCATTGCGGCATTCACAACCACCACCGCCGCGGTATGTTTTTTTTGCTAGTTTAATTGATTTAGCTTATATGTTTTCGGCATATATGTTTTTAGGTTATATATAGTTTAATTTTGTTTTTTTTGGCTAGTTTATTTCGTCACCATCATTGCGGCAGTCGCAACCACCACCGTCGCGGCAGCAGTAGCCACCACCGCTGCCGGCATAGTAGTAGCCACCACCACCGTCGTGAAAGCAACAGCACCACCACAAGTGGGTGTTTGTTTGTGAGCTTATTTGATTTCGGGAATTATGAGCTTATTTGATTTCAACTTATACATAAGAAAGCAATTTATTTTCTTTATGTAAGGCACAAGTTTAATTTCTTTTTTGATATGTTTGTCGTAGCCGAGACCCGAGTCACAGCCGAGGTAGAGGAAAACCGAGTCGCAACCGAGAACCGAGACCCGAGTCACCTGTTTGAAAGGTGTGTTTGAAAAGTGTGTTTGTTTCGATAAGCTTATCATGATACGCGCTTATTAGTTGATTTCGGATTATATTTAAGCTTATGATTTCGGATTATATTTAGGGATTAATTGATTTAGGCTTAATAGATTTCAGCTTATATAGGCACGAGTTTAATTTTTTTTATATGTTTGTCGTAGCCGAGACCCGAGTCACAGTCGAAGGGAACCGAGTCACAGCCAAGAACCGAGACCCGTGTCACAGCCGAAAAAAAGGTATTGTTTTTTTTTTAAATCGTTGTGGTGGTGTTTGTTTCAAACTAGAAAAAATTTTGGAAACCAACTAATTTATGTTTTTTATTTTATGTTTGTGTTTGATATATTACTGTTAGACTTTTGTAGTAAATAATTTTAGGAATATTTTAGTATTTTATCAATTAATTTCGGAAAATTCCCGTCCGAAGTTAATCAACCTATAGAAAACCCGTCCGAAATTAATTTATTAGGAATTAATTTCGGAAAGTCCCCTGTTTGGGACTGCTTTTTGATGTTTTGTCTCATTTAGGATATGAATGCGTATAACTGGTTTATTATTTGAGATGATTTCGACAGTGTTTCTCCTTTACTCCTACGAATATGTCTTTAAACACATATTTGGGGAGTAGAGGGAAAATGCTGCCGAAATTTTCTCAAATAGTAAACCGGTTATACGCATTCATATATGGGACGAAACATTCAAAAGGTGGGTTAGGATTGCCTTCCATAGTTGCACTAGGAAGAAAAAAAGAGTTCATATTCATTTTGTTAGTATGACATTTTACGTATAAAAAAAATAATTTATCTGAGTATTTTATTTGCAACGCAGTTATGACAATTGATAAGAGTTGGACCACTGTAAACAATCGTAATTCCAATGAGTTTTTAGATGGTCTTTTTGGATTCATCCAGGATTGTGAGAAATTTTTGCACCCCATCTCACAAAAGCTCCGTTGCCCATGTAGTCGTTGTTTTAACCGTGAAACGTTGGTTACCCTCGGCCAACTTGAGGCACACATATCCCAATTCGGGTTTGACAAATGTTACACCACTTGGATATATCACGGTGAACCAATTCTTCCGTTACCTCCACTATTACCACATTCACCTGATCGAATTCACATGGATGCGTTCTTCAAAGATATTTCTGCAAATAATATTCCAAATCCACCATCTGAAACTCCACCCTCTCAAACTCCACCAACTCAAACAACCGGTCCTCAACCAACCCAAACATCGGGTCCTAGTAACGAGTTTGAAGAGTTACTCGCTAGGTCTGCCCAAAAGTTGTACCCGGGTTGTGATATGACCACATTGGAATTTACATCAGAGATTTCGCACATCAAGGTTTTACACAAAATAACTGATGCCTGGTTTAACAAAATTCTAGCTCTTCTCCAAAAGGCATGTTCCCCTAGTAAAGGATACAATTTCCCGTCTTCATACTCTGAAATAAAAAAGACATACAAAAAGATCAGGTTAGGATACGAATCGATCCATCCTTGTATAAATGATCGTTTTTTATATGGGGATCACCGGAAAACAAGGCGAGGCACACTTGTCCAATATGTAACGCGAGTAGATGGAAAAACCCAAAGAAAAAAGGGGACGCAATTAGTTGCCAACAAGGTGGTGCGTTACTTTCCGATAACACCTAGACTACAACGTATATTCAACACAAAAGACATAGCAAAGTGGATGACTTGGCATGCGACCGGACAGTCTAAGGAAGACGGTAAAATGAATCACCCCTGTGACTGCAAAGCATGGAAATATTTTGACATGATGAAACCTGAGTTTTCTTGTGACCCTAGAAACGTTCGATTAGGGTTGGCTGCTGATGGTTTTAATCCTTATGGCATGATGAGTCAAACTTACAGCATGTGGCCGGTTATATTGACAACATACAACACACCACCGTGGATGTGTTTGAAAGAAACTTCTTTAATGTTGACGATGTTAATTCCCGGCCCTAAATCAGCTGCAAAGGACATTGATGTTTACTTGCAGCCTCTAATTAAAGAACTCAAAGATTTATGGGAGGGAGTCTGGACGAAAGACGCTGCTACGGGTACTCATTTCAAAATGAAAGCGGCGGTTTTATGGACCATCAATGATTTTCTAGCTCGAAGTAGTTTGTCTGGGTGGACTGGGCAAGGGTACCTCGCATGCCCTACTTGTAATGTTGACACTCCATCGATGCGTATCAACAGCAAAATCATTTATGTTGGTTACAGAAGATGGTTAAGAACAAATCATCCAGAAAGGAAAAAATCCAAGGAATTCTACTATTTTCCTGAAAATAAGCCTAAACCAAGAAAGTTTTCAGAACTTGATATCCAATTGCAGATTAGTAAAGTCTTTAAATGTAAACCGGGGATACATAAACCAATTCTCAAAGAGAATCGCCCCCATAATCGAGATGTTGAATTGAATTGGAGTAAGCGTTCTATCTTTTGGGATCTTGAGTATTGGCCCTTTCTTCTACTAAAACACTGTTACTATGTCATGCACATCGAAAATAATTTCCTTGAGGCTTTACTGAATACCATGTTACAGAACGACAAATCCAAAGACACGCCAAAGGCAAGGCTAGACTTGGAAAAAATGGGAGTTCGAAAGGAGTTGTGGTTAGTTAAAAAAGATAACGGGAAGTTCGATAAGCCTCATCCAAAGTTCTCTTTCACTCCAGAAAAAAGAAAACTTTTTTGTAAATTCATTAAAGGAGTCAGACTACCTGATGGCTTTGGATCCAACTTCAAAAAAAAGTGACCGCTGATGATGACAATATAACGAACTTGAAATCTCATGACTGTCATATAATGATGCATCGGTTACTTCCTTATGGAGTACAACAATACTTGCCAAAGACGTTGCAAAACCTATAATCGAGATTTGCTTATTCTTTAAGCAGCTTTGTGCTCGAAGTTTGACTGTGCTTGACATGAAAGAAGCTAAAAACAAATTGATCATTATGATGGTTAATTTAGAGCAAATCTTTCCTCCTGCTTTTTTCGACATAATGACTCATTTGGTTATACATCTACCCGATGAGGCTATTCTAGGTTCCGTTACTCGCGGCAGGTGGATATATCAATTTGAAAGATTCATGAAAAAGCTAAAGAATTATGTACGAAATAAAGCAAAGCCTGAAGGTTCTATTGCTGAGGGTTATGTTGCAGAAGAGGCATTAACTTTTTGTTCGCGTTACCTTAAGGATGTCGAGACGTGTTTTAACCGCCTTGGCAGAAATGAAGACGATTTGCCTGCACAACCAGATAAATTTGAGGTGTTCCGGACCGTATGCACACCGACAGGTGGAATCAAACCAACTCGTATGACTAATGACGAGATGCAAGCAGTTACGTGGTTTATACTTAACAACAGTCCTGAAGTCGAAGCAGAAATCTCGGCTTACAGCGAGTATGTTTCTTCCTTTTTTTTATTTTATAATTTTGAAAATTCTTCTTTCTCGATGACTTATGCTAATATCATGAACCTTTGTAGAGAGGCGCCTGATAATGTGGAAACGAGTTTTCCTGCGTGGTTTAATAACAAGGTAAATACATTAGATATATTACCTTGGAGTTATTCCCCATCTAATAAACCTTTTTGTATCTCTTTTTTGTAGACTCGTGAAAAAAAAGTGAGTGTGGGCTGTAGTGACGAGTTATTCTCTTTGGCATGTGGACCTATTAGTTCATGTACATACCCCTCTTGCATAGTGAACGGTGTGAAGTTTGTGGTACGTGAACGCGATATACTTTGTAGCACTCAATGCAGCGGAGTTTCAACACTCGGGGTTGATGGAGAGATGTATTATGGTCAACTCGAAGAAATTCTGGAGCTCACTTATATCGGCAACCGCAAGGTTGTGTTGTTTCGATGTAAATGGTTTGACACAATTAACCCGACCAATTGCACCAAACGCAACAGACGTTCTTACACTGAGCAAGGCATACATCATATTTTGACCGATAGGCTATTTCACCAAAATAACCCATACATTTTCCCGACACAAGTAACACAAGTATTCTACCTTGAAGACCTTGGTAGACGACCGCTTCATTGGAAGGTCGTCGAACAGGTTTATCATCGAGATGTGGCAGACTCCGATGAAGATGTTATACATGGTAGCAGTTCATCAGATGTTACACTGTCTGTTGTTTTGCCTAATTTGGGTATTACGGATTTGAGTGTAAATACTCAACCAACGGAAGTGGACGCCCCACCAGTTGATGATGATATTATTAATATTGAAGATTAGGTAGTTGCACACGTCATTGGTGATGTTGATGATGACGATTTAGTGTCAGATGATGATGAAGTGAACCCTAATAATGATGTTCAAGAAGTTTTATCTAGCGACGATTCTGAAGATGACAATTGATATTAAGTTGTATTTTGAATGAAACAGTTGTTATATGCTTTAATGTGTAATTTTTGATTTGTAAACGATTGTTATATGCTTAAGTTGTAGTTTGAATGAAACAATTGTTATACGCTTAAATGATGATGAGTTGTTTTTATTTGTTTAAATGTGTAATTTTGTATTTTAATGAAAATCTTTTTATATGTTAAAATATGTATATTGATATGAATTTGTGTATTACTATTAACTGGTTAGTTAAATTGTGTGTAATTTTGTTTTTTAATGAAAATATTTTTATATGTTAAAATGTGTATATTGATAAAATGTGTATACTGATATGAACTTGTTATTTTACAGATGGCGTGTATAGCTCCTAGATCACACGGCGGGGATGCTGGTGGTAGTCCACCCAGACGGCCCACACGTCCTGTACCGGCCCAGTGTCAACGTAAGAAATCGTTATATTTTTTATAACACTGATATTTATAATTTATGTCACTTGAATTTTTACGAGTAAATAACATATCTTTTGTAGGTTCAAATCAACGCTTTGAGACCAACCTAGGAAAATTAAGGAAGACGTACAGAGATAATCACGAAAAACCTTTGGCAATTGGCTTTGAATTTAAGGATCTGCAAACCTTCCATCTTCTGGGCGATTATGCATCCCTGTTGTCTCATCTTATGGGGGAATTAGTCCGGACACTTCCCCTGAACTACGAATGGGACGAAATTCCAGACTCTGATAAAGCTCATATCCTACACTTGAGGTCAAAATTGTTTATTTTACTTATATTGTTATTGTTATCGACATTTAGATATGTGTGTTATGTTTAATTTGTTTGTTTATTAAATTCATATGTTTTTATGTAGACGTATTTCGACCTCCAGCCATGGTACAATGATCGTACTCAGGTGGTGTGTGGCAGTGGTGTGTATGATGTGTCGACTCGTGTTAGGCTTGCGTTAGAACTCCAACTGAGGTTGCTGTATAGAAAATACAAGAACAGGATCAAGAAAAATTATTATTCGAAATATCAGACGCCCGCACTGGCACAAGAACATGTACCGCCGAAGAGTGTGTGGGACAATAGAACCGAAGGTGAGTGGGCTGACTTGGTTGAGTGGTGGTCAGAGCCAAAGAGGGTGGCAAGAAGTTAGGTTAATACTGTTAATCGTTCCAAAAACACGGTACCGACCACTCAAGGCAAAAAACCATTCGCCCGAGGAAGGAATGAATACGTAAGACTCTTTATAATTTTTGTGATTTTATTTAAAAGCGTTTATGTTGTTTATCTATTATAGCTCGTTATTAATTAATTTGATATTTTACAGAAAGTCAAGGAAGGGGTCTACGAGGACCTGGTTGAAACATGGAGGAAGGGGCACTCAAGTAATGACACGTTTAAAAGTAAAGAAAACGGAGAAAGATATGTAAGTAATATATATAACTCTTTACATGCCTTAGTAACTAATTTCATTTGTTTTAAACCGTTTTTTTTTCTTTCCCAGCTGAAGATGAAAGCCCTCCGTGACCAAGTGAAAGCCAAGATCGTCCCACACATGTCTGATAAAGAAATAGTGTCTGAAATCATGCCAAGTCAAAATACGCAAAATGTGTCGGGACAAGGCAGGAAGTTACCGGGTGGTGCCAATAACACTTCTCGCAGGTTATATATCCTCAATAAAACAAAATGTAAATCAATTGTTCATATTTATGTCTTGTTGTATATAATGAAAAATTGTTGTTGTAACTTATCGTATGCGCGGTGCTCCAGCTCGACCGGATTTTCCCTCTCGTGGTGAATTTCAGGAAATGATGGAATGACATGATCAACAGATGGAGCTGATGAGGAAAGAGAATCAGGAGGCGCAGCAACGGGCTTACTTGGCAGCGTTAAAGGCAGATGCGGTGCAACAATATACTCAGACGCCGTACCAGCATATGGCGCAATATCAAAGTCAATTGGGTGAGTTTTTCCAGAACTACAACTCATCAAATACTGATCATCCAATTAACCGTCCTACTTTTGTACCCCCGCCCCGACCCTTTGTTATGCCCACCCTAGCTCCTGATTGGGCTCATTTAGTCCAACCCCCTATCCTTGGGCACAACCATTGCAACCTCCTTCCATCGACCCATACCGACCATCTTTGCCCGACCATCTCCAACCACTCCAACCTCCCTATATCGGCACTTATCTTATTACTCCCGTCACCAACAACACATTTAACCATTGTTATCGTCCCACCAGACACTCGACTCATGAGATCGGCTCTACTTCACAATCCATATCCGGAGGTTCTCGTGTAATCATAAATTCCTATCAGCACGATTACCGGTCCGTTGACGAGTTGGGTCGAGATAGGAATGTACAAAACAGTGGTGACGACTTATCAGGCGATGACAAGGGTTATGTCGAGGGGGATGACGAGGGGAGTGACGAGGGGGGTGACGAGGAGGAAGGTGACTTTTCACCTAACGAGGATGCGGAGTAGAGGTTGTGGTAGTATTATTTCTTATTATGCATATTTAATAAAGTTTGAGACTTGTAGCGTGTGAAACATTTGATTTAGGATGAATAAGTGTATTTGATGAATATTGTATCGTGATGTTGGATAATTTATCTTAATATGGTATTGTAACGCTTATTGATTTGTTATTATTCTTTATTTGTCGAATTCTGCCATTTTGAATTGTGGATTTTGTCCGGAAAAATTTCCGGAAAAATTTGAAAACTGCAAAACAGCCCAATTTTCTTTTAGCCCCAGGTACACCTAGGGACGACTTAGTCGTCCCTAGGTTAGCCAAATTCCACCAAATTTTAACCCTAGGGACGACTTAGTCGTCCCTAGGTTTCAAAATTGTCCAGGTATCAAAACCTAGGGACGACTAAGTCGTCCCCAGGTGTAATACCTGAATAACTTTGAAAAGCCTAGGGATGACTATGTCGTCCCTAGGATTATATTTAACTTTTTTTTTTTCTGAAATTTTTTTTATTAATTTGTATAAAATAGATTTTATTAAAAATAATAAAAAAAAGAATTTTTATTAAAAATTAAAAAAAGGTTATTTTTATTAAAAACCTAGGGACGACTTTGTCGACCCTAAGTTGCAAAGGCAAGTCGTCCCTAGGGTAGTCAATATATTCAACGTAGTGGGTACTGGGACCCACAAAGTCGTCCCTAGGTTTCAAAGAGAGGGTCGTACCTAGAATTCTAGAGACGATTTTTTAGGCACAAAAGCCTAAGGTTGACTTAGTCGTCTCTAGGTGTTTAGGGTCGAAAAATGGCCTACTTAGGGACGAATAAGTCGTCCCTATGCTTCAAAATTGTTGTAGTGATTTTCTGATGTATTTCTTTCTCTTGATTGTCCTACTCGTTTGAATCCCCTAACGGAACTTAAGTGATCCCTAGTGGTGTTTAAATTATCAACGGTGAAAGCTAGAATATGATTTTGTCAAATGAACATTCATTAGGGGTTAAGTATTATGAACACAATGGATCGGAGTCTATCAGAAAGAAGTAAAAAATGTGCTATTCTAGTATACTCCGTATTAAAGAGATGATTTCAAAGAAACGTTCAACAAATTTGTGAACACAAATCAAAAGCAAACGAGAACCACATCAAGCCATGATATCTGATAGACATAATGTCACCAACTTTAATTAAAAGTTAACTTTCAATGCCAAACTTAAAACATAACTGGCATTCGTGTACCACAAATTAGTTGCGACTTTACGAGATTTGTGTACTTGAGACATTGTTAAGGCCGTACACTCAATGCATGAAGGTTAAGTAAATAACTGGAAATCGATCATTACCACTTATAAAACCACTAATGTCGTAAAGTGACTAATAATTATTTGAGAACCAAATTAAACAACAAGAAGTAAGCCAAAAGTTGAGCAAAGGAATGAAAGTCCAAGAAGAATTAGAGATCCAAAATGAAGCGCAAATGCAATGGCACCAACTTTGACATTGACTTAAGCTACAGAAAATTTGACTACAAAGAAATAATGGTCGAGGATCCTTTCGTGTTAGAGTTCAAAAAAGTACTCCTTAAACTCTATAACTTGCATAGACACCATATGTGGTATGCGAACAAACACGAAAACCAGATGCCTCTTTCTACCTAACAACTATCGAAAAATCGACCATAATCTTCATTAAATTCATGGTGCATATCGATTCACCTCTCTTCATTGATTTTAAATAACTTATGTTTCTAGTAACTAATCTTATTTGGGATACATGCTATACATAAGTTTCGTTTGGAATGTATAAAACCAGCCGAGAATTGTCAGCTATTTTTAACACGTACACTCTGCCAAAACAATAAATAAACGAATAAAAATTATAATAGAATTTGTATTTGTCCAATGCGGATTAATAAGTTGATTTCTACTTTAATTTACAGTGAAAGAAAAAACTAAACATGTTTAAGAATCTTGACAATCTCCATTAAGGGAGCTAGCCACATTTTCTAGAGCAATACTGCAATACGAGACTATATCATCCCGAAGCTTCAACATATATATAGGCATTGAACCGCAAATGAACAGGCCTTTGAACATGACTCCGACACAATGGGCATGTAGAATGGTCTTTTAACCAGGACTCGATGCACCCAAGATGGAATTGGACTCCGTGATTGCAACCTGATAGCAATGTGAACCCATTGTTTTCAGGTTCAACTTCACATAGACACACAATACAATCATGCAGAGTCGGACTACACGCTTCATAATTATCGTTGCTCATTTTAAGTTCCTGGTGTGATGACACTAATAATTCTGCCATTAGAACTGTAGTTTCTTAATTAGTTAGATACTATTTCTTTGGGCGTGTTTCAGAAATAAATGATATATAGCGTGTATATATATGTACGTAGGGTTATGAATTAGGGTGGGACAAAATATGGGTTATTCTCCCGTTGATCATTTGATCATCATGATAGTGACTTTAGTTCAAAGCTCTAATTAAATTCGTTTCAAAGTAATGACCTTTGACCAAAGTTGCAACGTAACTCAAATATGTCCTACATGAAAATGATTGGCCTAATGGCATACATATAAATTCACTAGATTACGATCATTTGGCAAAGATGTTTTAGTATTCTGACTTTCTAGTTATATCAGCATGTCAATCTATAAACACAAACCATAATCACACATTCACAAGTTTCTAACGTATTTTTTTTTTCATTATCTCGGGAAATTTTACAATCCATTATCTATTAATGGACCATATATTGCTAGCTGTACAAATCATTAGCTGGTCATTAGTCATACGTTTAATGTATTAGCTGTACCATGCATAATCACATGCTTAGCCCATGCTCTCATACCTTGTATATATGGATGTTCAGTGATAATGAGAAGACAGACAATTCACAGCATCTCTAACATCTTTTATGATAATCAGAGCCATTTGATATATATCTGAAATTCTCCTCTCCAAATCTCTCACGATACCCACATTGTATCTTCCACCATATCTCAAATCCTTTGTTATTTTCTTCCCTCCTCTCACCTAAATATATAGCCTTTTTTTTTCCTCGGCTGCTGTCTTTGTTGATTCCTTGTTAATTGATGTTTTTTTTTTCTTTAATTGATTGGATAAATTAAAAGAGAAAAAAAAAGAAAAAAAAAAAGAGGAACAGGAAGGCGAAGGAGTTGGAAAGTGATTTTTTTACCGCAACAAACATTCTTGACTTTTTTGTTTGGTATCAATTGTTTAAATTGGTCAAGAAACTACTGTTCTTCGAAAGGGCTTTATTTATCATTATTAAAAAAAAAAGTAAAAGTTATTGTTATGGCATCTTGTGATCAACAGTGGTATATGGATACTGGAGCTACTTCTCACCTTTCATCTCATATCGGTAACCTTCAAACCCCCTTTCTTAATTCTAATTTTCATTCTGTTATTGTTGGGAACGGATCATCTATATCTGTCACCCACTCTGGCCATGTACAAATTCCTAACCCATATCGGCCCCTCCACCTTCGAAATGTTCTTGTCACACCTAATATAATTAAAAACCTTGTTTCGGTACGTAAATTCACCACCGATAATAAATGATCTATTGATTTTAATCCATATGGTTTCACTATTCGAGATTATCATACTCGTCAAACCCTTCTTCGTTGTGACAGCGCGGGTGACCTATACCCGCTACAAGTTGTCGCCTCAGCCTTTGCTCTACTTACTAATAACCATTCTCTTTGGCATCAACGACTTGGTCACCCCGGTGACTCTATTATCCAAACACTGTCATCCCGTGGCCTTGTGTCTTATAATAAACAAAATACTCAACACTTGTGCCGTGCATGCCAGTTAGGAAAACAAACAAAACTCCCTTTTCAACGATCTACCTCAACTGTTACATCTCCTTTTGACATTATTCACTCAGACCTTTGGACATCTCCCGTCTCTAGCATGAGTGGATACAAATATTATGTTCTTTTCTTAGATCATTATTCACATTTTTTATGGGTCTACCCACTTCACAGAAAATCTGATGCGCAATCAAAACTCCTTCATTTTCGCGCATTTGTAAAAACCCAATTCAATTGTGAAATCAAAGCTTTCCAATGTAATCATGGTGGGGAATTTGACAACAACTCCCTTCATGAATTATTTGCCACCAATGGCATTCAATTTCGTTTCTCATGCCCACGTACATCTCAACAAAACGGCAAGTCTGAACGCATGATTCGTACCATCAATAATGTTGTACGCTCTCTTCTCTTTCAAGCCCGTCTTCCTCCTGGATACTGGGTCGAAGCACTACTCACTGCAACTTACTTACTCAATATCCTCCCTTCCACCTCCATAAAAAATGACATCCCTTACACAAAATTATTTAATAAAGCAACCTCATACACTCACCTTCGTACATTTGGATGCCTTTGTTACCCTTACACTTTCCCCTCACACAAACTTGCTGCTCGTACCACACCATCTATCTTTCTTGGATACCCTTACAATCATCGTGGGTATCGCTGCCTTGACCTAAACACCAACAAAATCATCATCTCGCGTCATGTCACATTTGATGAATCTGTCTTTTCCTTCGGATCCATGACTCCAGCTCAACCCCCCTCATACCAATTCTTAGATGATAATATCGACACCTCCACTATTTCACTTCGCCTACTTACCACACCTACCCCCTCTCAACAAACACTACCACAAGCCACACCACAAACAACACCAATATCAACACCACAAACAAATTCATCACCACCATCACCACAAACAACACCACCAACAACCTCATCGACCCCACCACCCCCACCACTACCACTTACCTCGCAACACACTATGGTCACACGTTCTAAAGTTGGAATTGTGAAAGCTAACCCAAAATACAACTTACATGTTACCACCTCCTCCCTTATCCCTAAGTCTCCTTTTTATGCCCTACGAGACCCCAACTGGAAAGATGTTATGTGTGACGAATATAAAGCTCTCATTGACAATGACACGTGGGTTCTTGTTCCTCGCCCACCAAATGTCAACATTGTCCGCTCCATGTGATTATACAAACACAAATATAATGCAGACGGGTCCTTAAGTCGGTACAAAGCCCGACTAGTTGCAAACGGTCGTAGTCAACAACAAGGCATCGATTGCGATGAGACATTCAGCCCTGTTGTCAAACCTACTACCATACGGACTGTTCTTAGCCTTTCAGTTTCAAGAGAGTGGCCTATTCATCAGTTAGACGTGAAGAACGCATTTCTTCACGGTCATCTTACAGAGACTGTTTACATGCATCAGCCACCCGGATTTACTGGTTCGACTCACCCTGATTATGTCTGCCTTCTACAGAAGTCTCTTTACGGCCTTAAGCAGCCCCCCCCCCCCCCCCCCCCCCCCCCCCGAGCTTGGTTTCAGCGATTTTCTAGCTATGCCACTCGAGCCGGTTTCCATCACAGCAAAACCGACTCGTCTCTTTTCATATTTCACAAAGGTCAAGACACAGCTTACTTACTACTTTATGTGGATGATATCATTCTTACAGCTTCTTCTACTTTGCTCATGCAACATATTATCTCTTCGCTACATCAGGAATTTGCTATGACAGACCTTGGCCGGCTCAATTATTTTCTTGGTATATCAGCCACACGTACTACCTCTGGCATTTTCTTGTCTCAAAAGAAATATGCTACCGAGATTCTCGAGCGAGCACATATGCTCAATTGTAACCCTTGCAGAACTCCGGTTGACACAGAGAAAAAGCTTGGGCCTGAAGGATCACCAGTTATTGATCCTAATTTATATCGCAGCCTTGCTGGATCTCTTCAGTACCTCACATTTACACGACCAGATTTGTCATATGCAGTTCAACAGTTATGTCTTTACATGCATGATCCTCGAGAGCCACACCTTAATGCTATGAAGCGCGTTCTCCGTTATCTTCGAGGAACCACTGATCTTGGATTACAGCTATTTCGGTCTACTACATCACAACTTATTGCTTACTCTGATGCTGACTGGGCAGGTTGTCATGCTACGCGCCGGTCTACCTCTGGATACTGTGTTTTTCTCGGTGACAACCTCCTGACGTGTTCTTCCAAACGTCATGACACGTTGTCTCGATCTAGTGCTGAGGCTGAGTACCGAGGGGTTGCGAATGGGGTAGCCGAGACATCTTGGATTCGCAACCTCCTTCGTGAGCTTCATACTCCACTGGTTACAGCGACCTTAGTCTACTGTGATAATGTCAGTGCCGTATACATGTCTGCAAACCCGGTGCAACATCAGCGCACCAAACATATAGAGATTGACATTCATTTAGTTCGCGACAAAGTAGCCGCAGGTCATGTTCGGGTTCTTCATGTCCCTTCTTGATTTCAGTATGCAGATATTTTCACAAAAGGTCTCCCATATCCGTTGTTTGTTGATTTCAGATCCAGTTTGAGCGTCCGCAAAAATCCCGCTCCAACTGCGGGGGTGTATTAATGGACCATATATTGCTAGCTGTACAAATCATTAGCTGGTCATTAGTCATACGTTTAATGTATTAGCTGTAACATGCATAATCACAGGCTTAGCCCATGCTCTCATACCTTGTATATATGGATGTTCAGTGATAATGAGAAGACAGACAATTCACAGCATCTCTAACATCTTTTATTATCATGTAACGTTCAGTAACAATCTTAGTATGAATTGAGCATATGTAAGTACATATCTAGGAATTGTATAAGTCACAATTGATGGTGTAAACTACTGTGAGAATATATTTTAGCGTAGACATCAAACTGAACGGCGAAAGTGGGACTAATATTTGCATGATTGTTAAAGAGGAAGTTGTTTTGAATTGAAAAACTATGAATCTTAACATTTCAAAGTTAAATCAGCACAAATAGTCATGTTAGTGGAGGCTGTTGCAGAACTTGAAAAAGGTTGAAGGTTGGCTAAGAAAGGAATGCAGCCACTCTCTTTGTGTTAGTGCAGTAGCTAGTGGGATAATAATGGATGGTCAAGAGAACAAGCTACTTGCGAACATATTGAATACTTTTGATTGCTAATCGATCTTGAGGACAAGATTGTTTTGAGGGGATGATGGATCGGATTGATATATACAGAAAATAGTCGTTGGCACGTGAAGGGCACATGGTGTTTTCCCACAGATTTCTCTCCCAACTGTTTTTATCGCCGTAAAGTTAACCTGTTTAAATACTACTTCCTTTCTACTTCATTTTCGTGTAGCTATTAATACTTCAGTTGTACGTAGAATTTCTTTTCTCTCTTTTTCTTTTTAACGGGATAGATATTATCACAAGTGGGATTTGAACCCACGCCCTCTCTCGAAGATATTTCTTTTTTCTCTTAATGCTTTTATTGTAATTCTTGTGACAAACACATTAAATGAATGCTTTGACCACTAGACCACCTCTGACCACCGCACCACCCCGACCACTACCTCCCACCACACACGACCACCACCTCCGGTCACAGAAATCAATGCACCACCACCTCCACTACCAACATCAAATACAGATCTGATTCAACAAAATATCAAATGGGTGTTTAGAAATTATTGGTTTTGATCACATGAATGATTGTAGAAGATGGTTATGTTGAAAGGAATATTGAAAAATTCTGATAAAGGTTAAAAAAATTGATATGTTTATAATATTGAATTAGAAAAAGATGATGTTATGAAAAAACTTGAAGGTGGAGATGTAAATCACATGTGATTATTTTGAATCACATGTGATTTTGCTGGGTTTTTGTTCAGTTATTAATAGACGAAAATCACATGTGATTTTGACAGAATCATGTGTAATTTGTATGAAAGCACAGAGAAAGAAGGAGAAAGAAGATTGGGACACTAAAAACATTTGAATTCTATGTATTATCCAATAGTTACTGGATCAGTTTTTAATTCTATGTACTATCGAATAGTTACTTGATCAGATTGATTTTATTATATAAAATGCATTTGTTTGTTACTTGAATAAAAATCATATATTCTTATGTTAATTGGTCAGACGATAAATAAAAAATACTATATGAAATTTAAACATAATTACATGAATCACATGAATTTCAAGCAAAATTACATGTAATTACCATTGAATCACATGTAATTCAAGTAAAATTACATGTGATTCTTACAAATCACATGTAATTCAAATAGCCAAATCTGTTTTATATATTTTACATGAATGACAATAGTCATCTTACTATATTGACAGAATTACATGTGATTCAAAACAGAATCACATGTAATTATCACCGAATCACATGTAATTCAAGCAAAATTACATGTGATTCAAACAAAATCACATGTAATTCAGAAGCCAATTTGTTTCTATATTTTACATGAATGACAACAAGCAAAATCACATGTAATTATCAGCGAATCACATGTAATTCAAGCAAAATTACACGTGATTCAAACAAAACACATGTAATTCAAAAGCCAATTTATTTTATATATTTTACATGAATGACAACAAAACATTTAATATATTGAAAGAATTACATGTGATTCAGATAAAATCACATGTGATTTATCGAAAGTGGTTTTGTTAGAAGAAGTTAAGGTTCTCGAATGCTTGAATCACATGTAATGCACGCAAAATCACATGTTATTATCAGTGAATCACATGTAATTCAAGCAAAATTACATGTGATTCAAGTAAAATCACATGTGATTCATCTAAAGTGGGTTTGTTAGAAGAAGTTAAGGTTCTGAAATGCTTGAATCACATGTAATGCAAGCAGAATTACATGTGATTCTGCTTGAATCAATAGCTAATTCTGCGATCATTAGCAGTTCTAGATGAAGCTATAGAAGTTATTCAAAAAAACACATTTCTTGGTACAATTTGATAAATAATACATAGTAATAAATAACATTACAACAGTGCTTGCGTATTACTAGTAACAACTAATATAATTATGCTTGAAAGAACCATTTTTTGGTTATTCAAAAGCATCTAAATTGAAAGAACCAATTGTGAAGACACTCTCTTTTTCAGTTATTTAGTTCCTCTTCTCACATCAAGCCTTCATAACCAAAACCAAAGTATCGATCAAGCCATGCCACTTCTCCACAAAGTACATCACTCATCACAAAAATCAAACACCTCCACACCCTAGACGAGACCACTACCCTTCTTACTTTTACTTTATCTAAAAACTAACTCGTACCCATCACTTCAGTGTTGTTGAACACCTTCTAAACCACCTTGCATACTACAACATTAAACCCAAGAACCCCTTTTCATACGACTCATCCACCATTACAGAAAACATGATTTCGTCGAAAAAGCCCTCGAATTGTTTCAAAAGATATCAAATTTCGAGTATCTGAGGTCTTTGCTTTGTTCTATCTTTTAAAATATCCGGTGATGGTTTAGCAGATCTAACGTGATATGATGATGGTGGTTGGTGGTTGGAAACGATGGTGGTGTAGTAGGGTGCTATGATGGTGGTGGTTGGTGGTTGGCTGGTGTTGTAGAACTAGTGCCGCCTCCACAGCTGATGGTGGTGGGTTTTACAAAGACGTCGGAAGGTGGATGTGTGACCGATGGTGGTGGATAGTAGTGAGGTGCGGCGGTATGATGTGACGGCGGGAGTGGGCGGTTGTGTGAGTTTGAGTGTGTTGGTGTGTGGTGTGATGAAATGAATGAATGAGATGGTGGGTGTTTTTAAACTATAAGATTAGTTTCTAAATGTATGGCTCATATGAGTTCTCTGGTGTCAATATGTTGTTAAGGAGATGATTATTTCAACGGAACATTCAACAAATTTGTGAACACAAATTAAAAGAAACGAGAACCAGACCTACCCATGATATCTATATTGCCCTACCGAAACATAATGTCACCAACTTTAACTAAAAGTTAACTTTCATTGCCAAACTTAAAATCATAACTGGTCATTATGGTGGCCACAAACTAGTGGCGACTTTACGAGATTTGTGCACTTGAGACATTGTCGATCATTACCACTTATAATACCAATAATGTCATAAAGTGACTAATAATTATTTGAGAACCAAAGTAAACAACATGAAGTAAGCCAAAAGTTGAGCAAAGGAAAGAATGTACAAGACGAATTAGGGATCAAAATGAAGCTCAAATGCAATGGCACCAACTTTGACATTGACTTAAGCTACATAAAATTCTACTACAAAGTAATAATAGTCGAGGATCCTTTCGTGTTAGAGTTGAAAAAAGTACTCCTTAAACTCTATAACTTAGCATAGACAACATATGTGGTATATGAACAAACATGAAAACCAGATGCCTCTTTCTACCTAACAACTATGCATTCGACCATAATCTTCATAAACTTCATGGTGTATATCGATTTACCTCTCTTGATTGATTTTAAACAACTTAGGTTTCTAGTAACTAATCTTATTTGGGATACATGCTTGAGAATATATTGCTATACATAAGTTTCGCTCGGAATGTATAAAATCAACCGAGAATTGTCAGTTATTTGAACACGTACACTCTGCCAAAACAATACATAAACGAATAAAAATTATCACAGAATTTATATTTGTCCAATGCGGATTAATAAGTTGATTTCTACTTTAATTTACAGTGAAAGAAAAAACTAATCACAACATGTTCTATAAACATGTTTAAGAATTTTGACAATCTCCATTAAGGGAGCTAGCCACATTTTCTAGAGCAATACTGCAATACGAGAATTAGAGGTGGCAATTTTTGACCTATGGTTAATTTTTGGGTCAATATGATTAAATTGAAAAAAGAAAAGGGTTTAGTTGGGTTTCCCTTAATATTTTAGATGAGTCTAAATGGTTCAAACAAGCTCCTTCTTAAAATTATAAATGGGTCTACTTGGGTCACCTAATATGTCACAAGGGTCTAGATGGGTTTCCTTTAATATTACAAATGGGTCTAGATGGGTCACCCAATAGGTTTAATAATATCAAAAGAGTTTTTTTTCCATTTTTTTCACAATCTTGTCAAATTTTCACACACTTGTTAGTTTTTTTACGTCTTCACCGTATTATTACGTTTTCATCATAAATTTTACGTTTTAATCAGAAATTTTACGTTTTCATCAAAAATTCTACGTTTTCATCAGTAAATTTACATTTTCGTCAGGAATTTTACCTTTTCATCAAAAAAATTACGTTTTCGTCAGTAAATTTACGTTTTCGTCAGAAATTTTATGTTTTCGTTAGAAATTTTACGTTTTTGTCAGAAATTTTACGTTTTCATCAGAAATTCTACGTTTTCTTCAGTAAATTTTACGTTTTCGTCATAAATTTTACATTTTCATTAGTAATTTTACGTTTTCGTCAGTAATTTTACGTTTTCTTCAGAAATTTTACGTTTTCTTCAGTAAATTTACTTTTTCGTCAGAAATTTTACGTTTTCCTCATAAATTTTATGTTTTCGTCAGTAAATTTACGTTTTCGTCAGAAAATTTATGTTTTCGTCAGAAATTTTACGTTTCCATCAGAAAATTTACGTTTTCGTGAGTAAATTTACGTTTTTGTCAGAAAATTTATAATTTCCTCATAAATTTCACGCTTTCGTCAGAAATTTTACGTTTTCGTCAGAAGTTCTACGTTTTTATCAGTATATTTTACGTTTTCGTCAGAAATTTTACGTTTTCCTCACAAATTTTACGTTTTCGTCAGTAAATTTACGTTTTCGTCAGTAAATTTAAGTTTCCGTCAGAAATTTTACGTTTTCATCAGTAATTTTACTTTTTCGTCAGAAATTTTACGTTTTCGTCAGTAAATTTACGTTTTCGTCAGAAATTTACGTTTTCGTCAGAAATTTTACGTTTTCATCATAAATTTTACGTTTTCATCAGAAAATTTACGTTTTTGTCAGTAAATTTATGTTTTTGCCTGTAAATTTACATTTTCCTCATAAATTTTAGGTTTTCGTCAGAAATTTTACGTTTTTGTCAGAAGTTCTACGTTTTTATCAGTATATTTTACGTTTTCGTCAGAAATTTTAAATTTTCGTCAGTAAATTTGCGTTTTCGTCAGAAATTTTACGTTTTCGTTAGAAGTTATAGGTTTTCATCAGAAAATTTACGTTTTCGTCAATAAATTTATGTTTTCATCCGTAATTTTACGTTTTCGTCAGAAATTTTAAGTTTTCGTTCAAAATTTTACATTTTCATCCGTATTTTTATGTTTACGTCAGACATTTTACGTTTTCGTCAGAAATTTTACGTTTTCGTCAGTTAATTAATATTTTCTTTCGTCAGAAATTTTACGTTTTCGTTAGTAAATTTACGTTTTCGTCAAAAATTTAAAGTTTTCATCCGTATTTTTACGTTTTAATCAGAAATTTTACGTTCTCATCACAAATTTTGCGTTTCTTTCAGAAGTTTTACGTTTTCATCAGTAAATTACATGAAAACATAAAATTTCTGATGAAAACGTAAAATTTCTGACGAAAACGTAAAATTACAGACGAAAACGTAAATTTACTGACGAAAACGTAAAATTTCTGACGAAAACGTAAATTTACTCACGAAAACGTAAATTTACTGACGAAAACGTAAATTTATGAAGAGAATGTAAAATTTTAACGAAAACATAAAATTACTGATGAAAACGTAAAATTTCTGACGGAAACATAAAATTTACTGACGAAAATGTAGAATTTCTGACGAAAACGTAAAATTCTGACGAAAACGTAAATTTACTTACGAAAACGTAAAATTTCTGACTAAATTATTAATTTACTGACGAAAACGTAAAATTTCTGACGAAAACGTAAAATGTCTACCGGAAACGTAAAATTTCTGACGGAAACGTAAATTTACTGACGAAAACGTAAATTTACTGACGAAAACGTAAAATTTGTGAGGAAAACGTAAAATTTCTGACGAAAACGTAAAATATACTGATATAAACGTAGAACTTCTGACGAAAACGTAAAATTTCTGACGAAAACGTAAAATTTATGAGGAAAATGTAAATTTACTGGCAAAAACATAAATTTACTGACGAAAACGTAAATTTTCTGATGAAAACGTAAAATTTCTGATGAAAATGTAAAATTTTTGACGAAAACGTAAATTTTATGACGAAAACGTAAATTTACTGACGAAAAAGTAAATTTACTGACGAAAATGTAAAATTTCTGACAAAAATGTAAAATTTCTGACAAAAATGTAGAATTTCTGAGGAAAATGTAAATTTTCTGACAAAAACGTAAATTTACAGACGAAAACGTAAATTTTATGACAAAAAAGTAAAATTACTGACGAAAACGTAAATTTTCTGACGAAAACGTAAAATTTCTGACGAAAACCTAAAATTTCTGACGAAAACGTAAAATTTCTGACGAAATCGTAAATTTACTGACGAAAACGTAAAATTTCTGACGAAAACGTAAATTTACTGACGAAAACGTAAAATTTCAGACGAAAACGTAAATTTTCTGACGAAAACGTAAATTTTCTGACGAACGCGTAAAATTTCTGACGAAAGCGTAAAATTTGTGATGAAAACGTAAATTTTCTGACGAAACGTAAATTTAGTGAAGAAAACGTAAATTTATTGACGAAAAGTAAAAATACTGACGAAAACGTAAATTAACTGCCGAAAACGTAAAATACTGATAAAAAAATAAATTAAAAAAAATAATGTTAAAAAACCGTTTATAAAATGTTTAATCAAAAATTGTTAAAAATATAATTTACAATTAAAAATATAAAAAAAGTGATTAAAAAACTTAACATTCTCCTAGACACATATTTAAACCCAAAAAACCCAAAAACCCATCACTTTTTCTAAAGACCCATTTATAACTAAACTCATCTAGACCCAAACCCATCTAAACCCAAACCCATATAGACCCATCCTCCTAAAAACCCATCTAAACTCAAACCCATATAAACCCAAACCCATCTAAGACCCATGACCCATGACCCAACCCAACCCAACCCAACCCAACCATTTTGCCACCTCTAACGAGAATATATCATCCCGAAGCTTCAACATATAGGCGTTGAACCGCAAATGAACAGGCCTTTGAACATGACTCCGACACAATGGGCATGTGGAATGGTCTTTTATCCAGGACTCGATGCACCCAAGATGAAATTGGACTCCATGATTGCAACCCGGTAGCAATTTGAACCCATTGGTTTCGGGTTCAACTTCACATAGGCACACAACACAATCATGCACAGTCGGACTACACGCTTCATAACTATCGTTGCTCATTTTGAGTTCTTGTTGTGATGACACTAATAATTCTGCCATTAATTAAAATTTAGTTTCTTAATAAGTTAGATAACTTTTCTTTGGGTGTCTCTAAGAGATAAAGGATATATGGAGTATATATATGTGTGTACGGTTATGAATTAGATCGAGTAGGACAAAATATAGGTTATTCATCCGTTGATTATTTGATCATGCATGATAGTGACTTTAGTTCAAAGTTCTATTATATTTATTCCAAAGTGATGACTTTTGACCAAAGTTGCAACTGATCAATATATCCTGCATGAAAATTGAAAATGATTGGCATAGATGACGACTGTACGTATTTGATTTTCGATGAGTTTAGTAGATAGTCATTGACATTTGAAAGGAAATATATTTAAAAAGTTACCACATGCTACATTACGAATTTTTTTTATCAAAGTATATTTGTAAAAGATGTCGTAGTTTTCTTGTTATATCAACAGCTTAACATCAATTTGAATGGGGTATATTTGAAGCTCACCATTTGAAATCTGTAAAACACATACCATAATCACACATTTATATATTTTACCATCCATTATCATGTAACCTTCAGTAACAATCTTAACATCATTTTAATTAATTAAGAACTTCAAAATTGTACTCGGTATAAGTCATAAACTAGCTAGCAATACTTGATAAAATTACAATAATTAATCACTCCACTTGATAGTACTAGACAAGTACTCGCGCATAGGAACGGAAATTTCTAGCGGCAAATAATTAACAGTATGTAATATTGTAATACGTTTTTCATGTGACATTCAAAATATAACGTAAAATATCAAAATAAAATTGCAAATGTTGGTAATATATGAGAAATTAATACTGTATCAACTATATTAAAAATAACTAATATAGAGATTAACAACAAATTAAGCAGCTTACACCTTCAACCTGTATTAAAACTTCATAAATGACATGATATTGTCTCAAAAAACCATTAATTCAGTGTAAAAAAGAATAATATATTACGTAGTAAATCCCAAAAAAACATTATTCATAGAAATGTGGCAATTTCTACCCATTAATAAACTTTATATAATTATTATGTATTCTTCATTCATATTCAGGTAATAACACTCGCAGTAATAAAAAAAAATTCTTTCACTTTTCTTTATATAGCAGTATGTAATTAAATTTGTACTAATGTAGTTATTACAGCCCTCAGCTGTAATAGAAATTTTGGGAGTAACTTGATTAGTCATTAGTGTCATACTTCAACCATGCGACCAAAATGAATCAATTAACACACAAAGAATGAATATTAGTTTCTAGTGAATAACGAAAGACCTATTTCTTACACTCTTATGGATTAAAACTACAAATTAATATTTTCTAGTACTCAAGTAAGATGGAACTTTTATCGAAAAAAAAGTAAGATAAATTTGTTAATACTTAATATGTAATGAGTAACCACAGTAGTCATCTATGATGTAAGAACCAATAGATAAATATTCACCAAAGTAAGAAAGATTACCTTTATGCTCCAACACAACAATGATATCATGTTGATTCGTTCATGTTTTTATGGTTGGTGTTCTCATATCCTTTTTACGTCAAACTATTGCTGTCATAGTGGGTTAACCTTCACACTACTGGAAGTTTTTTTAGGACTCAAATAAAAGACCAAGAAGGTTATTAGCATATGAGCCAAACACCCTTTAAACTTGCACATTTGCAGTACACATAACACCCTTTAGTTGGTTTATACATTGGACCATTTTAAAACCCACTTAATTTTAAAGCTCTGGAAATTTTTCTTTGGTTCAGTCATAAAAGAAAAGTAGAAATGCACTTAAAAGTTACTTTCAGACTCATGTTCCTTATCATTGTGTCAAAATCCTCATATATGTCCTTCTCGTCGTCGTCTATCATTCTTTTGTAACCATTTGGTCCTTATAGGAATCCAAACTAACCCGCGATTTCGATTTCCCTGTATTCCCTGCACCATGAAGAAACATCATAATAAGTATCCAAAAGACTAGAAGTATGTGTCTTGTAATAAGAACTTTTTATTGCAAGAATTGAAAAAAATGATCTTTTATTTTTGGAAATAGTAATAAGCCAATAAGTAATTAAAAATATGGTATCTCAAACAACCAGAAGTCCCAAAACCAAATTCAATCATATTCGCAATAATTAAAAAAACAATTCATAATAACACAAACATATATTCATATATTTGTCAAAATGGTTTTGAGTACAAACCTCACCTATTAAAATCCTTCTCTTCATCGTCTAAATAAACGCACTCCCGTGCAATTCGTGTAACTGACGAAAAGATAAAATTCATATACGTGTCAATATAATAGGAAACGAAAGCAATTAAAAAATGACTAAATGATAACTCTACCAAGATGTGGAAAAGTCCGAGTGCACTTGATCTCGCCGCAGCTTATGGAATGAATTTCCTATTGAGTTTGTCATGGTCTTCATCTTGCATATGCTGCAAAAACAATAATACCAGGAAGTCATTTTGAAAAAACATATCCAATCACCTCTAATGAAGAAAATAAATGGATGAAAACATATATGGCTAAAGATATTATTACATCATCAAGGATCTTAAAACTACAAAAAGAAACTAAACCAGAAAATATTATGTAGATCTTAACAAATATGGAACATGTCGAACACACTGAAACCATTAAACGATAATATATGCAAAACACACTCGAAACAAGCAAACACAAAAAGGACTAAAAACTTATAGATCTTAACATATATCGATCTAAACAACAAAGCACACCAAAGAAACTCAAAACCACCAAGCACACCGAAAACCTCAAAATTACCAAAAGCGCCTAAACAAACCAAAACCACCAACACATGGCGGAAAGGCACAAGGCGGCAGTCATTAAGGTTATGGTGGTGGCAGTAATTAGGGTTCTTTATGTGATTTTGTTGTATGTTTTAGGAGATTATGGAAGTTGTTATAGGCGGCAGTCATGAGGGCTGAAAACATGTTGTAGTAGAATGGAAACCTATATAGGCACTGATTTCTTAATTGTCAACTCAAAATTGTAACTCACGTCTGCCAAATCAAAACAGAAATCATATTGTATAGTTTCCTTATTTTGTATAAAAACCCACTGGCGAATCAAAATATATACGTAATTTCCTTTTGTTTTTCATTTTCAGTTCCAGGGGTTTGTATTTCCAATTTTAGAGTTTCTTACCATATTTGTTGATTTTTTAACTTTTCAATTTTTCAACTTTTCAACAAATTGGATACACCATTTATAGGGTATATAGATAGTAAATTAATTTGTATATTACTTACCGGGTAATTCCCATTGCCAAAAAAATTAATTTGAATAAAGTTATACATTAAAGCGGCCGGTAAGTTTGGCACTAATATATGCATGATTGTAAGAAAGGAAGGCGTTGATAGCCGACCAGTTAGATGCTTAGGCCCCGTTTGGTTCGTTGAATGTTTGTGATGTAATTGTAATTTATAAAATGGATTGTAATGTGAATGAATTGTAATTTAAATTTTTTAAAGTATGTTATGTGTTTGGTTGACAAAATGTAATGTAATTATTAATTGTAATGTAAATTAATTGTAATTTAAATTAAAAAAATATGACAAGTGTATGATTTTAAGTGGGTTATTTATTTAATATTAGGAATTCTTTTGTAATTCTAAACATTCCTTCCTTATATCTATGTAATTGACATTACATAAATAAAGTGGGCCCATTGTAATATATGAAATTACAATTACACTTATTATGTAACCAAACACTTAATAGAATTGAAATTTATATTACATTACATCAAATTACAACAAAGTGAACCAAACGGGGCCTTAGACTTAGGATTAGTTTTTATGCAAGGTATTTTGGCAACATTATCGTTCTAGCTTGTAATAATAAGATATTAAAATGGCGTGCTCAATGTATTGAATGGAATAACTATGAATCTTACCGTTTCAATGTTGACTTTGTTATAGAAGGAGTAGCCCATCAAGAATATATGTTGACTTTGAGATTATGTTTGAACCGATGTGGGATATTGGGTTTACACATCTAACAATGTAAGAATCATGAAACCCCATGAATATGTATTGTATTATTGATGTGTATTTATACTCATACACAGAACATTCTAGAAACCCTAATCCCACAAGTCGAGCTTGGGCTATTTTATTGTCTAATACTCCCCCGTAGCCCGAGCGGCAAAATCGCGAAAGCTCGGACTGGATAAGTAAACTAGAAAAGTAAAACAAAACACAATAAAAACGTATCTTAGAAGCGGATCTTTAGAAGCAGTGGATCTTGAGAAGGATTTTAGGAGTTGATCTTTGGAAAATCTGTGAAGAAAAGTAGTAACAACAGAAAAAACAACAAACAAACAAAAGACTAATCTCGGGACTTGATACCCTAAATTCGACATGTGCAAAAGTTGTATCGAGACTTGATACCCTTGATTGGACACCAATAAAATTTGTCTCGGGACTTATACCCTAGATTCGACACCAACACAAGGCGTCTTCTGGTATTGATACCCTAGATTTGACACCAACACAAGTCGTATTCGAGAACTGATACCCTAGATTCGACAGTAACAAAAATCGTCTTCGAGAATTAATACCCTAGATTCAACATTAAAAAAACTAAACAACTATAAAAAATAAAAAATTAACTAAAGTTAACCTATAGAAACAAAATTCCTTTTTTATGTTCAAATCTTTAGCCCATCTACCCAGCTGCTACTATAATTTTTCTTTTTTTTATAAACCCAACAAGACGAATGGATGAGTAGACGATGAGCAACAATACCATCGGTATGTTGCATGAAGTATCCATTCAGTTGGCAAGGGTAAAAAAAATATCACCGTCCCACATGAGAAATCCTTTCATGCATATAACAGTAGATCATAGATTTAAAGGAGGGTATATCTTGTACTCGGTATAATATGGAATCTTCCTTATTGAGATTTGACATAACATACAAGATCAGATAATGAAACGAGAGTTGTAGAGATATTATTTATGGTTTGGTGTTTTTAGGATCTGTGGGTTTTGGGGGTTATAGAATCGGGGTATGCTTTGATACCATGTTAGAATGATTAAACCCCATGAATAGATATTGTATTATTGAAGTGTATTTATACTCATACACAGAACATTCTAGAAACCCTAATCACACAAGTCAAGCTTGGGCCATTTTATTGTCTAATAAACAATACCTCCCTCAAACGCAAATCCATGGGCTTCCCCTTCGACTATAGCCACAACTCAACTTTTTCATACCGCCGACCTTTCCCATCGGAACAACCCGCCTTTTACCGACATCCACTAATACCGTCGAACCGGGGTTTAACCGAGGGAACACTATTCACATCTCACCAAGTCCAACATACAAACCCACTGAGATTCATTCTAAAACCAGTTGGTGATAAAAGGAGTAGCTCAACAAGCTTATATGTTGACTTTGAGATTATGTTTCACCCGATGTGAGATATTAGGTTTGCATACCCAACAATAAGTTTTGCTCTGAATGTATAAAATAAACTAAGACGTTTTACACATAAACTGAAGTTATAGTGGCTTTCACGTTGTTTATTTAAACACGTAGGTTGTGTTTGGTAATAGTTTTTTTAAGAGCGTTTTTACCAATTAGCATTAGCATTTAGCATAATTGTTAAAAAAAATTGTTTGGTAAAAGCAATGAGGATTAGCTTTCTCATAAAAATGCTCTTTTCTCATATGCTCTTTCAAAGAGCATTTTTAGATGAGCATTATTAATGAAGAATTTTAGACTTAATAAATTACTTAAATACCCTCATTAATATAACACATTTAATTTTAAAGAGTATCCTATTTATATAATTATGTCCTTTTATGTCTTTTCACACATTTAAATTACAGCTACTCCTAATCTACCAAACACTTTTATAAATTATATGCTATTGCTAACTGTTACTACTTACTGCTACTGCTAACTATTACCGCTTGCTAATGTAACCAAACACAACCTTACACATGGCAAAAACAATAAATAAATGAACAAAAATTATCATAGAATTTTTGTTTTTTGCAATGCGGATTAATAAGTTGATTTATACTTAAATTTATCGTGAAAGAAAGAACTAATCACAACATGTTGTATAAACATGTTTAAGAATCTAGATAATCTCCATTAAGGGAACTAGCCACATTTTCTAGAGCAATATTGCAATACGAGACTATTTCATCCCGGAGCTTAAACATATAGGGGTTGAACCGCATATGAACATGCCTTTGAACATGAGTCCGACACAATGGGCATGTGGAATGGTCTTTTAACCTGGAAGCAATTTAAACCCAATGTTTTCATGTTCAACTTCACATAGACACACAACACAATCATGCAAAGTCGGACTACACGCTACATACAATTTAAGTTCTTGTGTTTATGACACTGATAATTTTGCCATTAAAATGTACTAGTTTCTTAATTAGTTAGATAATTTTTCTTTAGGTGTCTTTAAGAGACTAGACGAGTACCCATACATAGCGGCGGATAGCGACAAATTAAGAATGATATGCGTCGCAACGTGAAAGCGATACATTAAGTAAGGTTATTCAACTTTAAGAATAGGAAATATAATTTTTCAATGCATAATAAGAAAATATGATATCTAAAAAGTTAAGTTAAGGGAAATCATTGTTAAACACAACAAATAATAAACTAAATGCATTAATAATAAAAAAATGAATGTCCATATGTTTAGTCATTCCCAAATGCGAAATAAAGTTTCTTTGTTTATGTAACACCCCAAAAATTGGTCAACTGAAGCGGTAAAGCTCGGGGGTTGTTACATCATAATAGCAAAGTCCAAGGTGCAAGAGAACGACTCTAAATGAGACGTTTTAAAATAATTTACCTCGTTGCATTAGATTTAGAATTACAAGGTTAAAATCATAAATATGTTTAAGCAAGTGCAACGGAAATCAGAGTTTAAATAGCAACAATGAGGTAAAAAGTTTATTAAGCATGAGCAAGTCTTCAAATCCAAGTACAGTATGCATGAGACTCCAAAGCAAGCAACAAGCAAGTAGTTCAACACCTGAGATAAACGCTTAAAAGTGTCAACACTAGCCTGGTGAGTTCATAGGTTTAAGTTAAAAGTATAGCATTTAATATTGGATCGCAAACAAACTGTTTAAAGTATATGAGACAATATGGGCGATATAATGTCATGCATATGGAATCAGATGTGATAATTATAGTTATGATAGCACTAAGCTCAGGACACCGAGGCTGATGACAAGCACGTACAACTGATGCATGTGTAATATATAAGATTGCCCCAAATAGGTGCCTAACACATGGTCACCTAGCAACAACCATATGATATACGTCCGTTTGGAATGGCGATGTATTTGAACACCCGGACGGGGTTATCAAACCCCAATAGATCTATCCATAACATAAGCGCCTACTTATCCAGAGTAACTAACGGTTCATGATAAACGGGGACTAGTAGGCTATCGCTACTTAGGCATATCAAACATAACTTTTAGCAAGGCGACTGTATAAACAGATTTTGCGTCCATCAGGCAGGCAATAAAGTATTTATCTCACCCAGATGATTAAACATAAAAGACAGTTTAATAAGGTCTATGACTCACCTCAGTACGCAAAGATTTCACAGCAAGAAATATGAAAATCACAGAAGCAGCAAACGCAAGACGCAACCTAATAATATAATGCTAGATTAGGTCAAAATCAAATAATGCGAAAATGCATTCATGTCACACGCACATGCCACCCTTTACCACGGCTTAAGTTATAAATATTATGATCAAAATATTTGTTGGTGTAATACTTGACCAAACTTTTAAGTAAAAATATCGACTTAACTCATAAAAACTTCGGCAGCCTTTCAACGTTATATTTATATTTACTATTTAAACTTAGTTAAATATCTTTAAATTTTTCTAAAAGGAATTCGACAGCCTTTCGGCGTCTCCTTTAAATTAACCATTTTAGTCAATACCCAACTCTCGTTATATTAGCTCGGCTAGACGCTCTCAAACCTGAAGCCTCAACCCTATTTAATACAAGTCTGTTCCAATTTATCATTTGTACACAACAATTTAAAAAAAATCATTACTCTTGGCAAAATATCAAATATCACTAGAAATTGACAATAAACATAACCAAACCCCACGTGATCCCTCCCCTTTGAAAAGACATTTGGATTATTGGTTAAAACCAGCACATAACATTGTCTGATTATACAAGCAAGTTCCATTTCCATCTCTCATCTCACTTACTCTCTCGTTAAAACGCAGCAAACTCACCATAAATGAAAACATCCCTATTTTTAATAGGAAGCACAAGTTTAATGTTTGTAACTCACTCTCTCTGTATTATATATTACTCCCATTTCTCTCTCGTCTACAACAGTAGCAGAAACAACAATTTTGAAAACAATGTTTAAATCTCACAAAAACTCAACAAAACCTATTTGTAATTATCTCTTCTCTCTCGGGTAAAAACAGTAGCAAAAACACAGTTTAGAAAACCCATTTATAAAACCTTACTAAACTCAAAACATTTTGTTAATGCAAAGCAATGCCAAAAAACATTGTTAGTGCTAATTAATCTTTCTTAGTTTTGATCACGATAAATTACAAAGACATTTATTGTCAAACACAATCATAAAATGAATTATCTAACAAACACTATCATCAACGTAATAATCATTACTCTAACATATCCTAGTCATGCTTAGTGATCATAAAAGTGATTAGCCTTAAAACTCACTTTTGTCAAATGTGACAAAGATTTTTAATAAACTTTATTTTTAAGAAAATGTTTTATTAAAATGAAAATGTAAATTTGAATATGGCATATTTCAAATGCTATAAGAATATCATTTGAAGGTTTAAACAGCCTCGGATATTTTAAATCCACTAAAAGACAAAAAGGAGCGGAGTCTACCTCCGCGGTTCTCTATCGATAAGGAACCGCCTAGGTAGATAAGGAACCGCCCTCAGCAAGCCATTGGGTTTTTGTCTTCTATAAATAGTGGATCAAATCTGCATTTTCAACAACCCTTTTTGGACATCTCTTTTAGCCTTCTTTCTCCTTTCTAATCCTAATCATTTGTAAATGATTACTTAATGTGTTAAGTATATTTACTTATGATTATCCTCTTGATCTCCTTCTTTACCTTGTCCAAAGAGAAGATCACTCACACACTTGTGATGTGATTAAAGATGAAGCCTTGATGAATATCATCCTCTTCTAAAGATCTAGTCATGTTCATCATTTGTTTATTTGTGTCTTGTGTAGATCCAATGTATTTGTGAATACTTGGACTAGTTGTGTTCATCCAAAATATTTGTGAATACTTGGATTAGAGTTGTGTAAATTATTTTCATATGTGTGTGCTTGGATTTGTGTTGTGTAGATCCAAGTTACATGTGTGTACTTGGATATGCTTAGTTGAGTTGTAATAAGTTGTGTAAGTTCTCACTAAACTATAAAGTGATGTGGTTGTGTCTTGTGAGTTCTCGCTAAACTATAAAGTGATGTGTAGTTGTGTTGCGTGAAGTTCTCACTTAGCTTCAAAGTGAAGAGTCATGAAGAGTAGTTCTAGCTTTAGATTAGAACTCGACATCTAGCCTTGTGTCGGAAAATGGTGAAGTGGGCAATGTTGTGAAGATTGGTTCTATCTTTAGATTAGAGCTCGACATCTAGCCTTATGTCGTAAAATGGTGAAGTGTGCGACGTTGTGTAGATTGGTCCTGGCTAAGATTAGGTCTCGACATTTAGCTTAGTGTCGGAAAATAATGTAAATGACGTTGTAAGGTTTTCTCCGCCAAGAAGGGAGCTTGAGGATATAGTGGAAATCTCGAGTAGGTGTACTCGAGAAGTGGAGTAGGAACGAGGATAGATCCTCGTTGCCAAACCACTATAAATCTTGGTGTCTTCCTACTAGGTTGTTTCTTTCCTTGCTCTTTACTTACCTTCGTCATCATTACACTTACTACTTGTCATTGTTAATGCATTAAAATTGAACCAAATCATTATGCAACTAGCTTTCAAGTAAAAAATGGTTTTGACACTCACCTAATTGAAAGTAATTTTAATTAGGAGATAAACCGAATAGAAACTATTCACCCCCCCTCCCCTAATTCTAGTTTCTACAATTGTATCAGAGCGATGGTGACACAAGATCTTTAACGTATATTGTACTTTAAAACTTGGATCGATCCATTGTCTCCTCAAATTAGAAGGTCAAGTTGTACTAAAGTTTTCCTTTGGTCAAAACTATCTTTTATTGAAAATAGGCCTTTTAATTGGTAATATTACATCTCATTTAGATTAGTAGTATTTATGCATTTTAGATTTACTCTTGAAATGTATCTACTAGTTTGCATCTTGTTATGTGTAGGTACTCATGAAGATCAATCATTCAATTGATTGTGGATTGAGTTACTTACACTTGTAGAAGACTCATCTTCTATGATTTCCAACATCACTGAATGATGACATCAAGATGGATGGGAGTGATACTAGTTTTTGAAGACTTAGTAGTCACTTTAGTCATGGTTGGGCTTTGCATTGGTTCCTTGAAAGCTTGGAATACAATTTGTGGCTAAGGTACGTATTCGTTCTTCCACACGCCCTATTGATCATTCTTTTGATCATTAATTGACTATATGCTTGTTCTTGGCATCCTTTCCTTGACATTTGTTTGTGGTTTGTGATTCTTTCCTTTTTCCTCTCAAACCTTCATTACTTGGATACTTGACTCACTATGGAGATGTAGAGTGAGTTAGTAGAAGCTTAAAGTATCAAGCATGATTTCCATGGTTTGCACCCTTACGGTTAGTAGGCCCAATATCATGTGTAACTTGTGCAACTAAGCTCATCTATAGGATGATTGATGAATCCCTTGAGATACCAAACTACTTCACTAAGTTGTAGTTGGATTTTACACATTTGGAATTGAAATATTCCAAGGATATTGTTATTGTAAATCCTAGCAATAATTATCCGATCATGTGGTATAGTTCATTACCAAAGCCGTTTAAACTTTCGCCGAAAGGCACGCCTTAAACCACTATATATGACACAAGCTCTTTGTCTCCTCGATTTGAAGAATGTCATTTGTCTCTTGAGCAATGTTCTTGGTCTTGATTCACTTCTCTTGACTTCTCTCTTCTTTGGTTCTTTGCTACGAGTAGTCGTTTGTCCGCTTCGGTCTTTTCATATCTCGATTCAACTCGTAATCCTTTAATAAGGCATTATTACCTAGTGGTGTGCTGGTCCAATGATTTCCTAAAGGCTTAAGACATATCTTAAGGATTTTAAAAAAATTTGGTTTTGAAAAATTCTTTGATTTCCTTGATAAAAACTCGCCACTGTAGGCGGTTCTTTATCGTCGCGGCTCAAATGCGCGGTTCCGTATCGATAAGGAATCGCGGCCAGTGTTTGCGATTAAAGTGCCAGTTTTATTAAAAATCAATTTTTAGACATATCTCACTCTTCTCCAACATAGCGACGGGTTTCCCCATTTTCCCACCATTGTTGATCTTCCAAAACCTTTAATTACTCAAGATTAATTGATTTCAATTTGTGGGTTTCACTCATCCTTCATTCAAGATTAATTAATTGTAACTTATTTCTTCTAATTTCATCTAATTTGTTCTAGGGTTCATACATTCATAATTGGGGATTTTTAAAATTGACATTGAATTAGAACCTTACTAGGAATAAGAATTGACATAGTAATCTTGCTATGATTCCTTAGGTTCATATTTATTGAGATTTCACTAAAACCCACTTGTAGAACAATCCGAATTTTGACTAAATAATTTTGGTTAATTGATGGAATTGATATGAACCCGTGAACAAATTGATAATGGCATTGTTAAATCCTTACCTAAAAACTTTGTTCTGAAAAACCAATGTTCAAGTTCATTGTTGATTTTACATAGTTAATATGTTATTGTCAATGATGAATTGGGTACATTGTGAACATGTGAATGATAAGGATTAATCCTTTGTTTGTCAAGAGATTGATGAAACACATTCTCATCTTTTTGATTTTTTGATTTATATATAACATATGAGTAATTGGAGAAATATGTTTGTATGTTATTTTAGGTACTATCATGACTTCGGGATATCAAAATGACCACCAACGTACTAGAGAATACATGCCTAATCTTTCTTCTTTAAGTCAAACTCGTTCTACTCGAAAAACTTATCGTTGTCTTGAATCTCGTTGTTTTCATGAAAGACGCATTGTTCCTTCTAACTTTCTTGGACTTGACTTCATTCGATTCATGTTCAATATCATTGGCTTTGATTGCTTGCTTGATATAAATGAGCCAATCTTTCCTTCCTTCCTCGTGGAGTTCTTTAACTCGTACACATTAATGTGCATCAATAATGGTTTATCTATAAAATTTTCCATCAAGGAGAAAACCTTTGTATATACTCTTGAAGAATTTGGTAAGATTCTCAAAGTTCCATACGAAGGTCAATGTAGGTTCACCCATGCTTGGAGTTTAAACTTTTTAGAATCAACCCCTATTGATGTGAATTATGTGATCGAGATACCCTCGGTTACGGCCATCTCTTGTGCCATTTCTGAACCTCGTGCACAGCCTATTCTAGGTAATTTTGAGGGAGAATTTCGTACTCTCATCCTTGGGAATTACTAACTAGCGATCTTAATGATTTTATGATCCCTTGGGCCAAAATCATTAGGGAAAGTGCAATGTGCTTGGATGGTAATCACAACCATGTGCCTGCTTGTCTTGCACATATGTTGTATTGTGTTGCTACCTCCACTCCATACAACCTTGCATTTTTCATAGCTATAAGAATAAGATTTGTTCTCAGCGGGTCTCGTTGTAGTATTCCATATGCCATGATTCTCTCACGGCTTCTTAGAAAACTTCTTTGACTTTCCACCTTTAAATGCTTCATCATTTCACTCCGTGGATCGAGTCATGCTTCCTATTGAAGGAAATATCTCTTCTGAACCCACGCATGATTCAAATGAAGATGGAAATGTCTCTCAAGACGACTCTCTCAACCCTTGTTATGATTTGTCATCCTCTATCTCTCAATTGTCTTCTCTAGACATTGACACAGACTATCAATATTGTTTTAATCTTCGTCTTCAAGAACGCATAAGAAGTGAATCAAGGCAATGAGGAAATGCTCTTGGATGAATGATATATCCCACCCTTGAATGGTTGACATGTTTGCGAACATGTTTGAATTGTTGAACATTATTTCCGTATTCTCTTTTTATTTCTAGGATGTTATGTTTGTTAACTAATACTTTGTGTTTGGATTACTTAGTATTTTTATCCTAATTGCCTATGTAATCGATCTTTTGATTTACATAGCTTTGTGCATATTATGTGTTAGTTAGCTTCCTAGATTTTGATTTATAGTTCTCCTTGGCTTGATAAACCTTGGTATAAAATCTGGGCTAGCACATGTTTCAGGAAGTGCACTTTTTCGAACCCCCTGGTGGCGGTTCTTTATCTTCCCCTCGGTTCTTTATCGATATCGAACCGTGGCCCTACATAAGGAACCGCCAGCAACTATTTCGCCAGAATCTTTACTTTACACTGTTTTCCTTAATCTGTGTAAACTTTGATAATTTTTTGCAAAAACCTACACTTTCCTAAACAAGGCTACCTAATTTCATTATTCACCTAAAATGATTTTAACCCATTACTAGTTTGGATCATTCCCTTCTCTTCTTAACCCCTCTCATGTTGATTGTGTTCTACATCCCTTCAACTTTTCTCTAAACCTAAACATACAACCATGGTGTCCACTAGAACATCCAACTCTTCCAAAACTTACTCTTCCAAAACTTACTCTTCCAAAAGAAACCTTAAGATCAAGATTAAGTTACCTAAACTTGGTTCTTCATCTTTTCACACTCCCAAAAATAAGATTTCTCCTATTCTCATTTCCTCATCACCTTCACCACCCCTTGCTCCATGCAAGTCCAACTCAACTCATGGTACTAACCGTTCACATGGTTATATCTCCTCCTCATTTCAATCAAGCATGAATGATTTGTCCTCACCCTTCACTCATAGTCCTCCCTTGAATGGCAATACTCAACCTCAACCTCTACAAAGCATTCCCTTTGTCCTTGAGCCTTTGGTTACCTCTCCTTTCACTCCACCAAATTTACCCATCTTAACCATATCACCCTTGGACACAATGCCTGTAACACCCCATTTTGGTAAATGGAATGTCACGCGTGATTATGGCGTGTCATCAAAGCATACAAGGTAAATATCTTACAAACATTAAATGACCATGAAAGGAAATACCGGAAACAAACATCGGTACCCCAAGTATAAGCTCATCACACACAAAAATAAGTATTGTAAAGGAGAAGGACTAAACAATGTCCAAAGAAATAAGTACCAAAATGTATGATGAAATGCATAAAGTAGAGAAGGCTAGATAGCTTCCAATCCATATGCACGTACGCTTAAAGTCTACGTGCGCCCTTGAGTACCTTCCGTTTGGGAACATGAAAGGAAAACGGCTGAGCATAATGCTCAGTGCACGGATATACAAGTATAGCATGGAATAACATAAGCATAAAGACTAATAGCAGCGGAAAAGTGTAAGTCCTAAGTAACCTATAATCATGTTCATAAAACTGGTTTTATAGTTTGGAAAGACTTATGTTTTTATGCAAAATCTGTATTAATTAGCCAATAGCCCATATAGGTCATGAGGTTCCACCGTGCATGAATACTTGGAGGGGAGACCTCGTCATGCAATTAGAGGGGTCACCTCTAACTAAATAGTCTGGGTAGGAGGGATCAACTCCTAGTGAAGGATGCAAGGCACACATCGCATTCACTCTGGTATTAGTGGTAAACATCTAACTAGGATGCACCCATACGCCCCACATGATAATATAATATAATGGCCAAAACTGTAAAGGGACGCCACAAGCAATCACTTCGCCGTGGGGAAGTCGTAACACTGGTGCCTCCAGTGTTATGGTTATGGTACCTCCATAACTAGGTGACACTGGTCATGCATGTATATGGATTAGGCTCTTAAACTAACATAAGTAATCAGACATATAAAACAATACTGGAAAAACAGTTGGCTACAAACGGGGAATCCTAATAAGGAAAGAATGTACATACTGAAGGGACGGGAAATCCGTACCTTATGTCCAGTGAACGAAGAAGACGAGAGAATGAAAGACCTACTTCGATATCACTAATGCTACATAAAATAGTGTACATGTATAAGTATTCTGTTTACTGAGTACTGAACTGATTATATCGTTTCTTAGCTTGTTTTATATGTTCTTGTCTTGTTTTACTGATTTTAAGGTTACGTTGTGTTTATCATGTATTCTATGTATTCTGATAAGGTATTATTTGTATTTCTTGTATTATTATACTTGTTGCGTAATAATAAGTAACTTTCTAAAAATATCAGGTTTCCTAAAATAGAAAGATTCCAAAAATAGAAAGTTTCCAAAAAATAGAAAGTTTCCAAAAATAGATTAACTTCTTAAAATAGATCAGTTTCTAAAAACAGAAAGTTTCCAAAAATAGTAAGTTTCCTGAATTAGAAAGTTTCCATATTTAGAATTAAGTTGGATTAATAAGCTAATAATATAAGCTTAAGTTTACTGGTTAAATAACATAAGTCATGTAATTATAGTATAGTTTATTAATAATATCATGTTAATTAAATAAACTATAGGTATGATTTAATTAAATATAAGCATGATTTAATTAAATTAAGGTGTATAAAATACTTAGGCTAAACATGTATTTATATTAGTTATAACCTAAGTCATGTTTATTAATAAATTATATTCCATGTCCTAATAATTAATTAATACTATAGTCTAAATTAAATAATAAATACTTAGGTTAAAACATGTATTGTTTCGTACATAATATTAACCTGAGTTCATGATTAATTAAATTAATTATCAACCATGTTATTAATTAATTTAATTCTCTTGTTAAAAATGATATACTTGTAAAAATAAATACTTGTAAAAGTTTAGTCATGAACCGGACCCGTGAATTTAATTTAGACATGTCGTGAACCGGACCGAATTCACCCTTGAACCGGACCAAACAAACAACCCCTTAACAGTGGCGAACCGACTCGACCGGTTGCCACTTCTTGTGTAAAATCGCCACCGGCTTAAGTCGGTAGTTCCCTCTCGGCTGGTCGCTGACCACAATAAAGTTCCCACCGGCTGTGTGCCGGTGGTTCCCCTTATTGCGCCTGCGGTTCCCCCTGCTTGACCAAAACCGCCACCGACTTGAGCCGGTGGTGGTGGTTGCTGCTGCCGAGACCCCAAACAAACCAAACGGTACCTCGACATAATTCGGGGTCCCTTGGTTCTTGCTGCCGAACAAAACCAACCACACCGAGACTCGAAGTCTCGGTTGGTGGTGCGTGAAAAAGAGATTTTGTTACCCTTTTTATATTACTTTTCGTTCCTCGACTCACCCGAATTGAAATCCAATTTAACGTTTTGACTTAACTTGTTTTTGGTAAAATCTATTTTTGATAATTTTTAACTAATTAAAACTATTTAATATTAAAATCTAATCTAAATAAATCTATTTTAAAACTAATTGAAAATATAAAACTTTAAAACTAATAATGACTTTTAAATAAAATCTATTTTGAAAATAAAACTAAAACCTAATTAATTTTAAACTAAAAACTTTTTAATTTAAATCTAAAGAAATTCTAAACTAAATTTAATGACATCAAAATAAAACTCAATTAAAACTTTTATCTAAATTTTAAATAAACTAAAAACTTTAATTAAACTAAATTTAAAACTAATAAAATTTAAACTAATTTTAAAAGTAATTAAAAATTAAAATGTATTTTTTTTTATCTTTTTATTTTATTTTTTTTTATAAGAAACTGAATTTAATAAAACTTTTTAATTAAATAAAACTAACTTAAATTTAGAATTAAACTCCTAAATAAAACTGCCAGTAAACAAAAGCCTATATTAATCTAAAGCTGGAAAGATAAACACAAATAAGTGGCTAGAGCAAGTGGTTGAAGCGTTGGGTTGTTATGCAAGAGGTCCTGGGTTCGATTCCCAGCAGACCCAATATTTTGCTTATTTTTTTTTATTTATTTTTTTTTTATTTTTTTACTTTTTGGAACTTTTAATGTTCAGATATCCAACCAAACAACCCCAACAGCAAAAATCAAGAATAAGGAGACAGTCATACGCTATTAAACTGATATTAATAAACAGTAAAAGCTGAAACAAATAAGCTGAAAACAAACACAACCAAAAAAGCAGTAAATAAGCAGTTCGAAACATTAAACTAAAACCTAAAGCAGATAAAAACTAAACTAAATCCAAACCAACTAGCTACCTTAACCGAAAATAAACAAAAACTCTTAATAAGCAAACTGGCTAAACCAAAAAAGCAACTAAAACAGATCTAAATAAGATAAAAATAACACGACGAGCTAAATAAGACAGATCTTAAACGGATAATCTAAATACGCAAACTGGCTAAACCAAAAAGCATCAACGAGAAAACTAATAAGCAAACAGCAGACAATGAACTTACCAAACCAATCTGAACGAAAACCAATAAGCATATTAAGCAACTCAATAAATACATTTTATCCACTTCAGCAGAAATTATAACCTAATAAGCAGACTAAAGTAAGCTGTAGATCCTATAAGACAAATCAAATAAGCCATAAACAAATAAGCAATAGCAGATATGTAAAACCCGCGTGCTTTTACCATGAATAGTGCCCTTAAGATCGTACGTCCTAGATTAAAACTTACCTTATTCAGTATTGATCACATTCATGTGCTAATAATCAAGCAAGTGCATACGTGTATGACATGACAAGTATCGTTTACGTACGAACCCATGATAAACAATTAATAAATATGTCACGTGAACGTAATTAAATCAAGATCACCATTTAAAATACGAACTAGAATAATTACGTAAATACATATAATATAATTACGAGCGTTAAGATTACGGTAAACTACATGATAAAATAAACAGAAACGCTTCAGACACGAACACGTTTAACCACGAACGAACACGAAACATCAGGACACGAGAAAACATTTGGGCTACCCCTTGTGGGCCCTATATCCACGAATTAAGGAAGAGAAATGGGCCTAGCCCATCATTTTTACTAAACAAGGGGGTAAGGGAAAATTAGCTAGTCATTTTTCACTTTTCAAAAGAATTAACCAAAAACCTAATTTTGTTCTTCCTCCTCCCCTTTTCTTTCATTTGTGCCGCCACCTATAACACCACCATAGGTGGTTGTTTGTTGATTTTGATCATAAATTCAAGAGTTAGAAACCGTGTTTGTTCATCCTCTTTCAAGATACGTAGTGGTATACCTTTCTAACCCTTCTTTTTAATTCTTTTTAATTCTTTTAATCTTTGATTATTTTCATGAACATGTTATTATTTTTCTTATTAAAACAAGGTAATTAATCATTGATCTAATATGTTTTGGTATTAATTAAAATCAAGGAATGATTTAAAGGGGTGTTTGTTTCTAGCCGCCTAGCAAAACAAACCCGAAGGGGGTTTGGTTTGCTATTGCCGCCACCACCAAGACCACTTGTGGTCTTGGTTGGCTCATGTGGGACCCACGGCAGCAAGGAGACACATGTGCCCCGGGTTTGGCTCGGGGTACGGTGTCGAATTCATACCCGATTCATGGTTCGTTGGTTAAATCATGATCTATGTTACATGTTAATTTTTTTGAATCATGAACTTAGGATATAATTAATTAATAACATGAAATATTAATTAAATCATGACTTAGGTTATTTTAATTATTAATTTAGCATGATATCAATTTAACCTAAGTATTTTATGTTATAAGTTATAATTAATTAATTATTTAAAACATGCCTATAATTAATTAATTTAGACATGACTTAGGTTATATTATTAATAATAATAATACACATTTTAACCTAAGTATTTCATTTCATTTTAATTAAAACATGTTATACTTTAATTAAAATGCTTAACCTATAGTTTAATTAAAATACATGAAATAATAATTAAACTATATACTATATCATATGACTTAAGAAACAAGCTTATAAACACTTAGACTTATATGTTAGCTTATGTAACCAGCTTAATTCTAAATATGGAAACTTCTATTTATAGAAACTTAATTAAATAAGGCAACTAATCTATTAATGGAAACCTTCTATATATGGAAATCTATCTAATTCAGGCAGCTAATCTAATCATGGAAACCTTCTATATATGGAAACTTATTTAATTAAGGCAGCTGATCTATTTTTGGAAACTTTCTATTTTTAGAAACTAATCTATTTTAAGCAGTAAATTCTATTTTAGGAAACTTTCTATTTTTGGTAACTTTCTATTTTTGGAAACTTTCTATTTTTGGAAACTTTCTATTTTTGGAAACTTTCTATTTTTGGAAACTTTCTATTTTTGGAAACTTTCTATTTTTGGAAACCTGCTATTTTTGGAAAGTTACTTATTATTACACAGTAAGTATATTAATACATGAAACACCAGTAATACTTAATCGGATAAATCAGAATACAAGATAAACACAGTTTAAGGCTTTAAACAGTGAACCATGACCTAAAACATACCAAATCAGCTATAATGAGACATAAAACCCAGTACGTAATCAGTGAATCGATACTTATACACGTGTGTATTCATGTAGCGTTAGTGATCCAGAAGTAGGAGTCTTTCTTCCGTTCATTCACTGGACTTGAGGTACGGATTCCCGTCCTTTCAGTATGGACATTCTTTCCTTATTAGGATTTCCCCGTATGCAGCCAACTGTTTTCCCCAGCATTTGTTTTATTGTTTTGAACTGCTTATGTTAATTTAGCATAATCTATAGCCATATACAAGCATGACCAGTTTCACCTAGTTATGGAGGTACCATAACCATAGCATTGGAGGCACCGATGTTATGACTTCCCCACGGCGGAGTGATTGCTCGTGGCGTCCCTTTTCAGTTTGGCCATATTATTATATCAGGTGGGGCGTATGGGTGCATCCTAGTTACATGTTTTATTCAGTTTATCATGGTGAATGTGGTGTGTGCCTTGCACCCTTCACAAGGAGTTGATCCCTCCTACCCAAATCAGTATATTGATTAGAGGCATCCCCTCTAATCAGCATGATGAGGTCACCCCTCCAAGTATTCATGCACGTGACCTTTTCATGACCTATATGGGCTATAGTATATATATATGTTAAAACAGTTTTCACAAGATAAACATAAGGCTTTTCAAACTATAAAACCAGTTTTCTTGTTACTTAACCAGTTTACTCAGTACTTAGTCTTCCGCTGTTATATGTTACATGCTTATCCTATTTCATGCTTTATTGTACATCCGTGCACTGAGCGTCTTGCTCAGCCGTTACTTTCCTTTCTATGTCCCAAAACGGCAGGTACCCAAGACTCGAGCATTTGGAGGACGCACATAGGATGGAAGCTGCCAGAGACTTCTTTTCCTTTTTGCCTTCATATAGTTATGCTTGTTTAGTCTTTATTCAGTTCATTTCCTTTATTTATGTTTTGGGCTTATGTTTGGGAACCGATGTTTGATTCCGGTTTTCCCTATGGTCATGTATGTTTTACTACATATTACCTTGCATGCTTTGATGACACGCCATAATTACGCGTGACATTCCATTTATCAAAATGGGGTGTTACAATTATGGTATCAGAGCCAAGGCTTCGACCTGTAGGCTCTAAAACTCGACCTGTGACTAGTGGGTAGTCACCAGGAGCTTCCTAAGCCAACGATTGTTATTCCACGTATTGATGTTTCAGCGCGTTGTTGTTTTAACCATTATGTTTTCAACACCTTTTTGTTTTAGCCATGACGTTTTCAGCACCTTGTTGTTTTCACCATGATGTTTTCACCAGTATCGTCTTACTAATATGGAATGAACAACCGTCATCCATACTTAGTTATGTGTCAGTGTCTATGCATGATGTTCCTAGTGAACTGTGATTATGTGAACTGAACCCCAGTAGTTCATAATTTTCACATAAAATTTTTTTCTGTTAAGTTTTGACAATGACTTTTAATTATTATGTTCCATGCATTCATGCATTTATATCATATGTCATCTGTTGCAGGAATTTTGACTAAGTAATGGTTGGTACAGGACTGGCCCTATTTAGTCGCATGTGCTTTTATCGAAACTTTTAACTTTGGGACCGACCCATAGGCGTCCCCTCGCCATGTCTTTTGTTTTGGAACCGACCCATAGGCGTTCCCTCGCACATATAAAGGTTTTATAAACTACATTACGCATTCATGCACTGTTTTCTTGCATAAATGTTTTCTCATGATTTAAATTGGCATAAAAATTTTTTTCATGTCCCATCATAAGTTATTATGTCTTTATGTCAAGTATGCCTTCATACTGTCATGGTTAACTTCAGTTTCATGCTGATTATGTTATACACTTCTTCGTAATAGATGGTTTCATGTTTCCTCGTGATAATTCCGTCTTCATGTTGATTATGTTTCACGCCTCTTTTGTTATTTACGTTGTCCTGCAAGACATTGTTAGATTTCTTGAATCATGCTTTCATGATAGTCATGGTTGGTTTCCATTGATCATGCTGTCAGGCAAATCATCGTTGAATTTTGTGTAACCACACTTTAGCGTTTCTCTATGCAACCAGAATGATGTCTATGCTAATACTGTCAGGTTATCATGATGGTTTTCTTAACCGTTTAACCGGTTTACTTTCCTTAAATCATGACAAATGAACGAGCCCATACCGATCATTTCATGTGCATTCCATGTGTACTCCACGTACCGTATTTCATGTGTATTACATGTACCTTAATCCATGTGTATTCCACTTGCAATACTTCACGAGTATTCGCTAGTCGATTCTAAATCATCTCAGGCGTATGTTTACTTGCTGATATTCTACAAGGTTGTCGATGCCGCTCATAGCTTGGAGATGTTACTGAAGGTTGATGCTGCTGATGTTGGGAGACGCTACGAGATGCTGATGCTGATGCTGATGCTCTTCACAACCTGGAGATCCTAAAAGACGAAGACAAAGGCGTCGGAGCAAAGCAATTGGACGAGAAGATGCTTCACCATCAGACAATTCCCATCAATCATTGTCCCAAATTCATAGTTACATGTCACACGTCGTTCGGCTGTCATTTCAGCCATATGAGTGCAAACCAGTACCAGTCGGCCACTAAGCTAAATAGTTACATGAGTCACTGTCATGAGAATGACCGTCATGGAACCGATAGACAAGATGATAGTAACCACTACTATGACAGCAACTATCCTAGAAATCACAACCGAGGCTCCGGCCACGGACGTGATCAGACATACAAATGATCAGTAACCCAACCGATCCGCCAATTATGGCATTTTAACCTAATATTTGTAGTTCTAATTGTTTCACATCTCGAGACACATGTCAAGACATCAGTCAAGACACATGCCTCACGTATACTTTCTGAGGACACATGTCAAGATACCAGTCAAGACATATGTCACGCTTACATTTCTCAGGACACGAGTCAAGACACATGACTCACGTCTAATTATGGAACATTTCTAAGAAATTCAGGGTACCCTCCAAGGGTATATCTATGTTGTTGTGCCATGTATTAATCAGGCCACAAGAATTTCTATACCATTATCGGCGCATCAGTGACAACTGTCACGTTGCCGATGTCACTTTCATTTCTTTCACCATAGTTCATATATTCATAACCATGAAGGATGCCTTTCGTATTCCCACGCATACGAAGGTTTCCCTTCAACTTAATGATAAGATCCGAGCTGTTAACGCATTTCCTCGGACAGACACGAGATGAATTTTATCCTAATTAGGTACTATGAACACCACACCATGCTATGATTCATAATTATGTACAGTAACGTTCAGGCTCCTGAATACATTCAGCTTGATTTTCCATCGGAAAATCTTTACAAATTATCTATGCTTTTCAAGCACGTGCTTGGTTAGCCATATGCTAAAATTTTCTACCTGTCAGTAACACACGACTACTAAGGTCTTTTAATGCATAACCAACGGATTATTCCAAAATTGTTCCTTACACTCCAGAAGAACCTTCAAGGAGAAGGATGGTACCATGAGATTATGTGTCGACTACCGTCGACTTAAACAAATCACCATTCATGACCATTATTCTCCTCCACATATTGACAACATGTCCAATCAACCGTTTGGTGTTAATCATTTTTTTTTAAGATCGAACTCACGATCATGCTGCCAACAGTGACGAGTGGAAAAGCAGGATATGTCCATGACTGCTATTCGTACACGACTCGGTCATGCTAAATGTATGATTTTGAATTAGTCTCATCAATGCTCCAACCGCATTATGGACTTAATAAATTGAGTTCCATGAACTCCTAAACAAATTCATCAACGTTTTCATTGAGGATAACCTGATTTCCTCTAAGCCTAGAGAAGAACAGGAAGACCATATCTGCACTATGTTGCAAATTCTATGACAAGAGAAATTCTACCCTGGAAAATTTTCCAATATCAATTCTGTTTGATTACAGTGACACACGGAATCACATGGGTTTCTATGGTTAATCTTACCATGACTCAGCTTATGCGTAAAGGAGAGAACCCTACACTACATTAGGTGTTCTAGGAAATCCTACGCTAGGAGAAGTCTGATTCAAAGACTCAGAGTTTCGCAACCTTCTATGTATCAAGTTTCTACGAAGCAGGATACAGCTACGTCCATATCTGTGTACCTGACATACCAACAGGCTAAGATAGGACACCAACAAACTGGGATGTTTCATCATCTGAAATTGTGAACTAAATGGGACAAGATCTACACGGATTTTGGTTACCAGACTTCAGCAAACTCAGAAGAAGCAGGATGCTATCGGGGTTATTATCAACAGTTTGATCAAGTCTGCAGAATCCTTACATCCGTACGGATTTCAGAACCAACAGATTGAACAAACATGTTCCAGCCAAGGCTCATCCGATCACTTGGCAATCCCTCAGCTATCGGGTCAGACAAAGATTCGTAATTGTACTCCTAAATTACTTCACGTCTTCATTCTAATTCCACGACTTGCTTTCGCGCTCACGTTCATGACACTATTCACGTTCATTATCGTATTTTGACTTACGAGTTTACGTTCATTTCTTTTCTCATTCTGGGAAGTTTGCAAGAACTTGTGAGACCAGACCCAAGTTTAGTATAACTCTCCATCATCAGATAGACGTTTCACGTCATATTCCACGTCTCACCCTGTAGCGTTTGGCGTCACCGCCATTATATTATATGATCACGATATGTCTCACATGTCATGTTCATTCCACGTTCCTTATATCATGATCAAAATAGGTTACACGTATCATGGATCACGATATATTTACTTATACTACACTCGTCATTTCTCCACGTAGCACGTTCAAAATTTTTCACGTATCACGTTCAAAAATTTTCACGTACTACGTTTATTTATGTCTCGCTCATCGTTTCTAATTATCAGTTAAGTCAGATGGTCTTGCATCGTAACGTTTCAGTTACCCTTGCACGTTAACTCTTATTTTTCTCGATCGAATTTATGGGATCTACCTTCCGTTGATAACCAAGAATTTCTTCGTATTCCAAGTCAAGGTCAGGAGGACCAAGATTTATCATTAGTGTCAGGATCTTCTGAAGGAACCGTTCCAAGAGGGAGGCCACTTGGAAACGGACAAGTTCATCCGGACTTTTATCCGTTTTTCTCATCAATTAGATATGTCCTTTCAGTCACGTCACGTTCCATGTCTTTTCAAGACATGTCATGTTCCACGTTCCCTTCTACCATGTCACCTTCATTTCCGTTATTTTGCATACCTTTCCAGTTTGATTCGGGTATGTTTTGCTTTCAGTTACTTTATCTATAATTCGGGGACGAATTATTCTTTTTAGGGGGGAAGAATTGTAAAACCCGCGTGCTTTTACCATGAATAGTGCCCTTAAGATCGTACGTCCTAGATTAAAACTTACCTTATTCAGTATTGATCACATTCATGTGCTAATAATCAAGCAAGTGCATACGTGTATGACATGACAAGTATCGTTTACGTACGAACCCATGATAAACAATTAATAAATATGTCACGTGAACGTAATTAAATCAAGATCACCATTTAAAATACGAACTAGAATAATTACGTAAATACATATAATATAATTACGAGCGTTAAGATTACGGTAAACTACATGATAAAATAAACAGAAACGCTTCAGACACGAACACGTTTAACCACGAACGAACACGAAACATCGGGACACGAGAAAACATTTGGGCTACCCCTTGTGGGCCCCATATCCACGAATTAAGGAAGAGAAATGGGCCTAGCCCATCATTTTTACTAAACAAGGGGGGTAAGGGAAAATTAGCTAGTCATTTTTCACTTTTCAAAAGAATTAACCAAAAACCTAATTTTGTTCTTCCTCCTCCCCTTTTCTTTCATTTGTGCCGCCACCTATAACACCACCATAGGTGGTTGTTTGTTGATTTTGATCATAAATTCAAGAGTTAGAAACCGTGTTTGTTCATCCTCTTTCAAGATACGTAGTGGTATACCTTTCTAACCCTTCTTTTTAATTCTTTTTAATTCTTTTAATCTTTGATTATTTTCATGAACATGTTATTATTTTTCTTATTAAAACAAGGTAATTAATCATTGATCTAACATGTTTTGGTATTAATTAAAATCAAGGAATGATTTAAAGGGGTGTTTGTTTCTAGCCGCCTAGCAAAACAAACCCGAAGGGGGTTTGGTTTGCTATTGCCGCCACCACCAAGACCACTTGTGGTCTTGGTTGGCTCATGTGGGACCCACGGCAGCAAGGAGACACATGTGCCCCGGGTTTGGCTCGGGGTACGGTGTCGAATTCATACCCGATTCATGGTTCGTTGGTTAAATCATGATCTATGTTACATGTTAATTTTTTTGAATCATGAACTTAGGATATAATTAATTAATAACATGAAATATTAATTAAATCATGACTTAGGTTATTTTAATTATTAATTTAGCATGATATCAATTTAACCTAAGTATTTTATGTTATAAGTTATAATTAATTAATTATTTAAAACATGCCTATAATTAATTAATTTAGACATGACTTAGGTTATATTATTAATAATAATAATACACATTTTAACCTAAGTATTTCATTTCATTTTAATTAAAACATGTTATACTTTAATTAAAATGCTTAACCTATAGTTTAATTAAAATACATGAAATAATAATTAAACTATATACTATATCATATGACTTAAGAAACAAGCTTATAAACACTTAGACTTATATGTTAGCTTATGTAACCAGCTTAATTCTAAATATGGAAACTTCTATTTATAGAAACTTAATTAAATAAGGCAACTAATCTATTAATGGAAACCTTCTATATATGGAAATCTATCTAATTCAGGCAGCTAATCTAATCATGGAAACCTTCTATATATGGAAACTTATTTAATTAAGGCAGCTGATCTATTTTTGGAAACTTTCTATTTTTAGAAACTAATCTATTTTAAGCAGTAAATTCTATTTTAGGAAACTTTCTATTTTTGGTAACTTTCTATTTTTGGAAACTTTCTATTTTTGGAAACTTTCTATTTTTGGAAACTTTCTATTTTTGGAAACTTTCTATTTTTGGAAACTTTCTATTTTTGGAAACCTGCTATTTTTGGAAAGTTACTTATTATTACACAGTAAGTATATTAATACATGAAACACCAGTAATACTTAATCGGATAAATCAGAATACAAGATAAACACAGTTTAAGGCTTTAAACAGTGAACCATGACCTAAAACATACCAAATCAGCTATAATGAGACATAAAACCCAGTACGTAATCAGTGAATCGATACTTATACACGTGTGTATTCATGTAGCGTTAGTGATCCAGAAGTAGGAGTCTTTCTTCCGTTCATTCACTGGACTTGAGGTACGGATTCCCGTCCTTTCAGTATGGACATTCTTTCCTTATTAGGATTTCCCCGTATGCAGCCAACTGTTTTCCCCAGCATTTGTTTTATTGTTTTGAACTGCTTATGTTAATTTAGCATAATCTATAGCCATATACAAGCATGACCAGTTTCACCTAGTTATGGAGGTACCATAACCATAGCATTGGAGGCACCGATGTTATGACTTCCCCACGGCGGAGTGATTGCTCGTGGCGTCCCTTTTCAGTTTGGCCATATTATTATATCAGGCGGGGCGTATGGGTGCATCCTAGTTACATGTTTTATTCAGTTTATCATGGTGAATGTGGTGTGTGCCTTGCACCCTTCACAAGGAGTTGATCCCTCCTACCCAAATCAGTATATTGATTAGAGGCATCCCCTCTAATCAGCATGATGAGGTCACCCCTCCAAGTATTCATGCACGTGACCTTTTCATGACCTATATGGGCTATAGTATATATATATGTTAAAACAGTTTTCACAAGATAAACATAAGGCTTTTCAAACTATAAAACCAGTTTTCTTGTTACTTAACCAGTTTACTCAGTACTTAGTCTTCCGCTGTTATATGTTACATGCTTATCCTATTTCATGCTTTATTGTACATCCGTGCACTGAGCGTCTTGCTCAGCCGTTACTTTCCTTTCCGTGTCCCAAAACGGCAGGTACCCAAGACTCGAGCATTTGGAGGACGCACATAGGATGGAAGCTGCCAGAGACTTCTTTTCCTTTTTGCCTTCATATAGTTATGCTTGTTTAGTCTTTATTCAGTTCATTTCCTTTATTTATGTTTTGGGCTTATGTTTGGGAACCGATGTTTGATTCCGGTTTTCCCTATGGTCATGTATGTTTTACTACATATTACCTTGCATGCTTTGATGACACGCCATAATTACGCGTGACATTCCATTTATCAAAATGGGGTGTTACAAGATAAGTCAAAAGCAAATAACCAAACAGAAACTTAAACAATAATGATCCAAAACTGACAAATAAAACTACTGAGAATTAAACAATATATAATTTAAATAAACAGTGCAAAGATCCTAAACTCATTAAGCAAAACCAAATCAACTAAAGCAAATAAATTCAAATATTAATCTAAATAAAAAGAAAAGGGAAAGAGGAGGAACACCTGGTGACGAAACCTTTGAGCCGTAGGTTGGCGCTGAGCCACCTCACTGAACCGAAACAACGCCAAACACCACCCTCGAATCACAACAGTACTCGATCCAGTACCCCTCGAGCCAAATGAATCCGAGCAGTATATAAATTTATATTTTTTTTAATTTTTTTATTTTTATTTATTATTTTTTTTTATCCGAATGATAATAATACAGAATAACAGTGATATAAAAAAAAAGCAGATTAAAAAAAATTAAAATTGCGAGAAATTAAAAACGAGACAGAATTTAAATGAAATTAACTTTTCATTAATTCAAAAATCAAATTACAAAACTGGAAATCGAAATTACAATATTAAATCTATAACTAATTTACTGAAAATTAAATCTAATTTAATACTACTCCTAATTAATTTTTAAAAACAGAAAATAAAAAATAATGAAAAGCTTCATAAAAATGGATTACAATGAAGGGGGTTTTTATAAGGATCCCCCGATCCTTCTAGTCTATCTTGGTGACCAAGCAAAATGATCTTGGCCCTTCAATCTCTTCTCTTCTTCTCTCTCTTGAATCAACGGTGGAGAGGACTCTATGTAACCACGGATTGCCCTCGTGGCTCTTCTTGTGCTAGTTTGTGCTTCTTCTTAGGATTTTGATTGGTGGATATGGATGAATGAGGTGTAAACACCAATCAAATTAAGCCACGTAGGGAGAGAGAGAGGACCACAGTTGGGTGGATGAAGCGAAAATTGGGGGGATTTAATCCCAATCCGTGTGAATCACACGAATTGGGTAAAACCCCCAATTTTTTACCATTTGATTTTCACTGGATGTGGGATTAGGGTTTGTGTTTGTGCGTTTTTTATGGAGGAGATGAAGTGGGAGAGAAAAAGTGTTTTCTTTGTTTGTATCGGATGTGGGGATGTGAGGGTAAAAAAAATTGGTTTTATTAAATGGTGAATGGCACGTGTGTGGATTGAATTGTGAGGTTGACTGGGATATGGAAGGTTGACCCAGCAAAGTAAATAACAATTTACTTTATTCTCTTGACTGCCTGACCATCCAAAACGAATTGCAATATTCGTTCCATGTGTTTTGTTTGTGATGTGGGCTTGAGGCCCATTTGTATTCTCATCCGTCCCTTTCTTTTGAGCGACTTTGGTCTTTAAAGGCCCAAATCTTCCATCCGTGTGCTATTGTTTCCAAACATGGGCTTGAAATGGGGTTAATCTTCCAAAAGCTAATAATATATCCTCACAAATGGGCTTTTGGGCCCATTAATCAAAAGTGGGGCCCACAAGCCCGATAAACTTCATTTAAGATTAATTCCGCTAAAACGAGCTCGATTTTTGGCTTTATCGCTCTTTTCTTCAATTCCGTGCTGACAAAGCCGGTTTTCGTGATTTTTGGTACACTTTTGGTCTTTTGATCTTGTCTTTGACTCTATCTTGACTTTTCTTCGACATTTGACCGTGAAATCCCGTGTTTTCTCTTCTTTTGCTCAATTGTACCTATTTATCACACAAAACACAAAACCACGCGTAATTCCGACATTATTGATATAAAACACATGATTAGGTCTTGTTTTTACTTGATTTTAGTGGCAAAAGGATAAGTGTTTACACACTTATTAAATCCCCTACACTTGACCATTGCAATGACCCCATGCAATGCATTATTTTAAAGCACAAAGTTACATTTTTCTCATAATCAATCCATCTCGGCCTTTATTAAGATATACTATTACTATGACGAAAAGATAAAAACTTAAAAGGAGACAAAAGTTATAACAATTTTATTAGCTTGAAATTATTCGATGGAAGAAACTCGTAAAGAAATCTAAGACTTAGATTAGGGCTTTGGTGTCATGAATATTAATCACCCTCAAGTTTCACGTTCCCCAAACCAAGCTTAAAAACGAGATCATTGTAACTATAAGTTAGCACAACTAACACTTACTCATGTGGTTTAGTTAATCACTTAGACTCCCTTATTCCTACGGTGTATCTCTTGTATTTTATTTTTGTCTTGAATGATCATGAGGATGCATTTTTGACTTATTTCGATAATTTATTAAGGCCGAAAATAAAGTGGGACGATTTAATCGATAGTTAGCTAAAGGACAAAATCTTTTAAAACGGCTTCTCGAAACCTCATAAAGTTCATATCTTGGCATAACTTGTTTCACGATTTGAGACCTCTCTCGGACCGATATTTGGCTTGTACTTCAAACTTCAAATCTTGAGAGACGATCTTGAAATTATGGTCTTCTCTTCATTTTGGTATACATCTTCATAAGGAGTGAAAGATGCTTCAAACGTTGACCACGACTTCTTCATTTATCCTCTTCTTTATTTAGGACTTTGATATACAACGATCCGCCTCCTTTTCGGACTTGGATCTATTTATCCTCATACCTTGTTAGGGTCTTTTTGGATAGACTTCTCCATGATCTTTAGGGGAGTAATTGCTTCTCGTCGTGTGTCTTGATCCTTCATATTGATTTGGATTAATGATCTTCACATCATCTTAGGATCTTTAGCAAAAAGTGAATCCTCATGCCTTGTGAGGGCCTTTTTGGACTCGGGTATCCTCATGCCTTGTTAGGGCCTTTTTGGATAAGCCAATCTTCGCGTCCCGTTTCAATAAGTTATGCCTTGGCTATGAACTCTAATTAATACCGAGCAACTTTTAAACGATCTTGCGCTAGAAGCTAAGTAACCTTTTAAATCGTACAACCTTATTTATTGCAAATATATTTATTAACAAGTGATGGGAGAAAAAACTCATAACTAACTCACATAAGTTAATGAAATAATACCGAACTTATAATCAACTCTATCATTTCTCGTTCTCCACAATTTAAAATCTCAAGGAATGAGACTCGTGGATGCTTAGCCTAATAAACCAATTAAGGTCCATATGGTTAAGGATACTAGCTAGAGTAAACTTGGATAAGTAAACTCGGGTTGAGTCAAAATATTCACGACGGGCCTAATATATCAAAGACATCTAAACTTATTAAAACCATTTTATTTATTTATTTATTTTTTAACTTTATTTTTGAAATGGAAATTAAAAATAAGATGCGATAAAATAAAAGAAAAATACTACAAGGCCAAAATAGATCAAAAATTTGAAAAACGTTGAAAATTTTAAAAATTTTCCGGTAAAAATGGGGTCAAATTCATGGAAAAGGCCACTAAAATTTCGATAGAAATCCCCCCTACACTTAATATAAACATTATCCTCAATGTTTAAGCATGTGGGAGAACAAACTCCCCTACACTTAGGACATTGAGTACGTTGTTTAAAATCGAGCTAAGGAAAGGACAACTAAAGTGATTACATTTATTTGTTTTAAGATAGAATCACAATAGCAAAACTTATCGAAGGAACCGGGTACACGGGAAACACGGGAACATGGGTCACGTCAAAAGCACCAAAAGTGGATCATCAAAGCACATGTACCTACACAATCACAACACACAAAACAAACAACCTACACGACTCCCCCTACACTTATTGTAGAAAATAGATAGAAAAATAGATAATAGATAGATCATCGGGTTGCCTCCCGAGAAGCGCTTGTTTTTGTTAACCAAGTCACGAGCCTGACTCGACCCCGAATTAAATGGTCCATGGGGAAGCCTCGAATGAAATACCGGGATCAAAAATCTTATCCTCGGTCCCGGGGGAACATAACAAATGAGAGGCAGGAGGATAAGTCATGAAAGGGAGAAAAGTCCGCTCAACATACGAGAAGTATGTGAGGTCGTGATCCACGGGAGGTGGGGTGGGTAAAGCCGTAAATGTATTAATCAAAGAATGGTCAATGTCACCTCCCGGGTCAAAGCATTCATCCTCATGAACGTGAATCTCTTCGATTTCTTCATCATAGATAGGCTCGTCAAACAAAGGTTTGTCGTTCCCCTCATTGAGGATTTTAGAAATTCTCTCGAAGAGATCACGATCAAGTACGAAACCATCATTCATTTGTGGGATTCGTTGATAAGTTAAATCCTCACGAATGTGGTAAACGTAATTCTCATTAGAGGAGTGTTGATTAGGTAACTCCTCGAGAATTGGATGAGAATCGATGGTAGAATCAAAAGTAATTGGCGAAGAGGCAAATGTGAATTTGTCAAAATCCGAGTTCTCAAAATCAATATCAATATCAAGTTTTAAAACACCATTTGCCTTCTCATCAATACCATGATCACAATTAAGCTCATGCGAGAAATCCAATAACACGGGATCATAAAAAGCATCCTCGTGATGGAATTTCTCGATACTTGGGGTATAAAAGTCATCACTAAGGAGTAAAGAATCCGATAAATCATTATCATGGTTTTCAAAAGTCGGTCTTGGTAAAATAGGCGAATCATCCTCATCCGATCCCGAGGAATAATTAAAAATGTAGTCGGAATCACAAGATAACTCATCCCTATCTACAAACTCCTTAGGTGTAGGACAACTTATGGGTTCTTCTTCTATGCACTCACACTCCTCAAAAATTGGTTTCTCAAAACATGTCTCGCTAAGAGGATTTGAAGAAAGCATAAAGTCATTTGAAGGGGTAGGTGAAGGAGGCATAAAAGAAATGGGGTCATCAACGGGTAATGAAGGCTCAAGTGTAATCTCGGGAATTTCCTCAATAGGAGAGCTAATTGTATCCGTGGGTGTCAACACCGGAGGGTGAGTAAAACTCATGATAGTCTCCGGGCCTTGTCTCTCCTTTATTGGCGGAGAGATGGAAGGATCCACAGTGGGAACATCACTACTAGTAGTGGTGTTAGCCTCAATATCATCACTCAAAGACGGCTCAATATCAAATTGATCTTGATAGGTTTCTAAAATGAGCATGAATTTCCTATCGGTGGACTCTTGCATTTGTCTAGTAGATTCTAGCATTTCTTCCATGATTTTCTCATGTTCGGTCAATTTTTGTAGAATCAAGTCCATTTGAGGGTCGTACATGTCCATTTGATTAAAATTTTGAAAATTGCCGTTATTTGGAAAACCTTCATTATTTGAAAACCCTTGATTTTGAAATTCCCCATAAAACCTTTGATCATATTGTGGTGGGTCACTAGTCGTAGGAAAACTAGGGGAGCCAAAATAAGTATTAGTATCATAACACATACTTGCCTCATTAGTATAAACCTCCTCATAAGTTTTGTCACAATTAAAATAAGCATGAGGCCCACCACAAGTCGAACACTCCTCGGCCATAATCTTATAACGCTCTTCTTACAAGATTTCCCAAATCGGACGATTATCCATGGTAGTGTCGAAAGAAATCGAAAATAACAATAATTATTAAGCTACGTAATATATTATAATAAAAGAAAAATCTTTTTGTATTTTTTAGAAAAATATATTCACAAGAAAAATCGAAAGAAATCGAACTAAAAATTAACACTAATACGTAATATTTTTGGTGTAATACTTTTAGGAAAAAGTATTACTTTTGATATTTTTAATTTTTTTGGTGCAATTCTTAGGAAAGAAATTGCTTTTGTGGTTTTTTAATTTTTTTTGTATTTTTAAGTTTTTGATTTTTTTGGATTTTTGATTTTTGTTGCAAGAAACGTAACGTTCGAAGAGAACGGATCCCAAAATCCAAACGTCTTCACGAAAAATCGTCAATCGTACGAGCGAAGCGGCAGCGGCGCCATTTTGAAAAAGAGATTTTGTTACCCTTTTTATATTACTTTTCGTTCCTCGACTCACCCGAATTGAAATCCAATTTAACGTTTTGACTTAACTTGTTTTTGGTAAAATCTATTTTTGATAATTTTTAACTAATTAAAACTATTTAATATTAAAATCTAATCTGAATAAATCTATTTTAAAACTAATTGAAAATATAAAACTTTAAAACTAATAATGACTTTTAAATAAAATCTATTTTGAAAATAAAACTAAAACCTAATTAATTTTAAACTAAAAACTTTTTAATTTAAATCTAAAGAAATTCTAAACTAAATTTAATGACATCAAAATAAAACTCAATTAAAACTTTTATCTAAATTTTAAATAAACTAAAAACTTTAATTAAACTAAATTTAAAACTAATAAAATTTAAACTAATTTTAAAAGTAATTAAAAATTAAAATGTATTTTTTTTATCTTTTTATTTTTTTTTTATTTTATAAGAAACTGAATTTAATAAAACTTTTTAATTAAATAAAACTAACTTAAATTTAGAATTAAACTCCTAAATAAAACTGCCAGTAAACAAAAGCCTATATTAATCTAAAGCTAGAAAGATAAACACAAATAAGTGGCTAGAGCAAGTGGTTGAAGCGTTGGGTTGTTATGCAAGAGGTCCTGGGTTCGATTCCCAGCAGACCCATATTTTGCTTTTTTTTTTTTTTTTTTTTTTTTTTTTTTATACTTTTTGGAACTTTTAATGTTCAGATATCCAACCAAACAACCCCAACAGCAAAAATCAAGAATAAGGAGACAGTCATACGCTATTAAACTGATATTAATAAACAGTAAAAGCTGAAACAAATAAGCTGAAAACAAACACAACCAAAAAAGCAGTAAATAAGCAGTTCGAAACATTAAACTAAAACCTAAAGCAGATAAAAACTAAACTAAATCCAAACCAACTAGCTACCTTAACCGAAAATAAACAAAAACTCTTAATAAGCAAACTGGCTAAACCAAAAAAGCAACTAAAACAGATCTAAATAAGATAAAAATAACACGACGAGCTAAATAAGACAGATCTTAAACGGATAATCTAAATACGCAAACTGGCTAAACCAAAAAGCATCAACGAGAAAACTAATAAGCAAACAGCAGACAATGAACTTACCAAACCAATCTGAACGAAAACCAATAAGCATATTAAGCAACTAAATAAATACATTTTATCTACTTCAGCAGAAATTATAACCTAATAAGCAGACTAAAGTAAGCTGTAGATCCTATAAGACAAATCAAATAAGCCATAAACAAATAAGCAATAGCAGATAAGTCAAAAGCAAATAACCAAACAGAAACTTAAACAATAATGATCCAAAACTGACAAATAAAACTACTGAGAATTAAACAATATATAATTTAAATAAACAGTGCAAAGATCCTAAACTCATTAAGCAAAACCAAATCAACTAAAGCAAATAAATTCAAATATTAATCTAAATAAAAAGAAAAGGGAAAGAGGAGGAACACCTGGTGACGAAACCTTTGAGCCGTAGGTTGGCGCTGAGCCACCTCACTGAACCGAAACAACGCCAAACACCACCCTCGAATCACAACAGTACTCGATCCAGTACCCCTCGAGCCAAATGAATCCGAGCAGTATATAAATTTATATTTTTTTTTAATTTTTTTATTTTTATTTTTTTATTTTTTTTTTATCCGAATGATAATAATACAGAATAACAGTGATATAAAAAAAAAGCAGATTAAAAAAAATTAAAATTGCGAGAAATTAAAAACGAGACATAATTTAAATGAAATTAACTTTTCATTAATTTAAAAATCAAATTACAAAACTGGAAATCGAAATTACAATATTAAATCTATAACTAATTTACTGAAAATTAAATCTAATTTAATACTACTCCTAATTAATTTTTAAAAACAGAAAATAAAAAATAATGAAAAGCTTCATAAAAATGGATTACAATGAAGGGGGTTTTTATAAGGATCCCCCGATCCTTCTAGTCTATCTTGGTGACCAAGCAAAATGATCTTGGCCCTTCAATCTCTTCTCTTCTTCTCTCTCTTGAATCAACGGTGGAGAGGACTCTATGTAACCACGGATTGCCCTCGTGGCTCTTCTTGTGCTAGTTTGTGCTTCTTCTTAGGATTTTGATTGGTGGATATGGATGAATGAGGTGTAAACACCAATCAAATTAAGCCACGTAGGGAGAGAGAGAGGACCACAGTTGGGTGGATGAAGCGAAAATTGGGGGGATTTAATCCCAATCCGTGTGAATCACACGAATTGGGTAAAACCCCCAATTTTTTACCATTTGATTTTCACTGGATGTGGGATTAGGGTTTGTGTTTGTGCGTTTTTTATGGAGGAGATGAAGTGGGAGAGAAAAAGTGTTTTCTTTGTTTGTATCGGATGTGGGGATGTGAGGGTAAAAAAAATTGGTTTTATTAAATGGTAAATGACACGTGTGTGGATTGAATTGTGAGGTTGACTGGGATATGGAAGGTTGACCCAGCAAAGTAAATAACAATTTACTTTATTCTCTTGACTGCCTGACCATCCAAAACGAATTGCAATATTCGTTCCATGTGTTTTGTTTGTGATGTGGGCTTGAGGCCCATTTGTATTCTCATCCGTCCCTTTCTTTTGAGCGACTTTGGTCTTTAAAGGCCCAAATCTTCCATCCGTGTGCTATTGTTTCCAAACATGGGCTTGAAATGGGCTTAATCTTCCAAAAGCTAATAATATATCCTCACAAATGGGCTTTTGGGCCCATTAATCAAAAGTGGGGCCCACAAGCCCGATAAACTTCATTTAAGATTAATTCCGCTAAAACGAGCTCGATTTTTGGCTTTATCGCTCTTTTCTTCAATTCCGTGCTGACAAAGCCGGTTTTCGTGATTTTTGGTACACTTTTGGTCTTTTGATCTTGTCTTTGACTCTATCTTGACTTTTCTTCGACATTTGACCGTGAAATCCCGTGTTTTCTCTTCTTTTGCTCAATTGTACCTATTTATCACACAAAACACAAAACCACGCGTAATTCCGACATTATTGATATAAAACACATGATTAGGTCTTGTTTTTACTTGATTTTAGTGGCAAAAGGATAAGTGTTTACACACTTATTAGTGCGAACCAAAACAAGCCGAGAGCCATGGGGCTCTCGGCTGGGTCTCGGCCAAACAAAACCAACCTGAAACACCTTTTAACTTTTACCCCAATGATTAATCTAACATGTTTTAATACTTGTTTTATTTAATCTCATGTTTACATGTTCTTATTTAATTAAAGAATTAAAAGAAAAAAGGGATAACAGATTACCGAATGCGTGAAACAAATGGAGGTTAATAACACGAACACAATCACTAGTTTTCAATCGCCAAGATCAAATGATCACATCCTTGTGGAGCTCCTTAGGCCGGCGGCTATAGAGAGAAAAAGAGGCTAGGGTTTTTGATTTTTATGAAAACTTTGTAAAGTGAAAAACATGTTTCCCTTTTTGTTATCTTAATAAAACCAAAAGTGGGCTTGGCCCTCTTGTCTTTGGTGTCCGCGGTATGTGGGGCCCACAAGGGGAAACCCGAAGTTTTCTCTTGTCTAATATTTTATGTGTTCATGTATTCGTGTTTTCGTGTTATGTTATACTTAGTTATTCGTGTTATACATAAATACTTGTTCGTAACGATATTAATCGTATTATATTAATTAAGTACGTAATTACGTGTTCGTGATTTTTACGTTCATGATTTCATGTTCATGATTATAATTATTATTGTTAATAATTATCGTGTACTTTCACGTACTTAATACTTATCGTGTAATAATACGTACATAACTTCTGTAATTAATAATCGTTACACGTGTTCATGCTATAAAAGGAAGGTTTTTATATGTACGTACGTTTACTAAGTGTACTGTTCATGGTAAAAGTATGCGGGTTTTACAATGCCTCCACCACCTCCTCCTCCCTCAAACACTAATGCTCCTATTATGGGCATTCCTATTTCTCACTTCATGGGTGATCCTTACTTCTTTGGTTTTCTAGAAGCTCATGGTGTTAATTGCCCATGTTGTCTGTATAACAATTACATCATTCAAAACCTAAGGTTGGAGATGCTTGGTTTTCATAGGAGGTTGCATGATTTTTTGCTTACCTTGTTCTCCATGCCTCCTCCTCATAGGAGATGAATGATGATTTTCAAAATTATATGTCTTTAAAGAAAGTCAAGCAAAACAAGACTATGCTATCAAGACCTAGTTTAAGCTAACTTTGTATTAGTTAGTTGTTATTTCTTTTCTTGTATTTCCTTCCCTTCATGAGTTTTTCATGAAGATGTTCTATGGATTTAGTTTTATGTGTTTTAACCTATGTGGTCACATTAATCAACTTTAATTTAATTAAACTTGAACCTAAATCTATCACAACCTCTAAAAACTTGACTTAAAATTGGATCAAAATGTTATCTAAATATTTTTTCACCCTTTGTCAAGACACTCTTTGTGAGTGTGTTGCTTTTATGCAACCCTGGCATACTCTAGTGCTAAAAGAGGCAAAAATCCAAGATTCACAAAATTTTGCAAGAGTCATATTTTTCTTCAAAACCTTTGAAAATCATGGTTTAACGTCCACTGTACGCGAATCCTTAGCTAGTCGGCGGCTCCATATCGATATGGAGCCGCGGGTTCCTTTAAGGAACCGCGGACAGCAAAGCCACTTTTGGCTTACTTTTGGTCTTTCTTCTTTGACCACTCTCTTGGTTAAGATTTACCCAATTTGGCTAAACATTCCCTAAAACCTTTTGTTTTCATTTCAAATCTTTGTCTTGTCTACTTTCTTTAAATTCTTCTCTTTTAGGAGTTCTTCTCTTCATCCCTCATAATGCCTAACTCTTCCATTCCTAACCTTGACATATCTTTGTCACAATCTTCTCAACCTAAAGCTTCTTCTTCTAGGCATTCAAAGAAACCGAAAATATCGGTTCGAACCGTTCGGATCAAGAAGAACAAGAATCCTCATGATTCCTCTTCTCCAAAATCCTCTAAGAATTCTTCTTTCTCTCCGATTAAATATTAGAATGAGACTTACTCTATAAATCCAATTACCGGAGAAAAGGAAATTCTTCCACCACCACCTAAACCTTTCAACTCTCCACAACTCAATGACCTATCTTCTTCCCCAAATATCACTAGGCATTGTGAAAACATCTCTTATCCATTATCTCCCTCTCCACCGAACTCTCATTTTGATGGACCTCCCCCATCTAACGACTTTGTTTTGCATCATGGTTCCTCGTGTGCTTGTTGTCGATTTCAACAAATTGAACTTGCTCATGTTTATGACAAGCTAAATTTCCTTGAATTCCTCCTCACTCGACCTCTTCTCAAAGTTTTCGTTCCCGCGAACAAAACTTCAAATGATGCCTCGTCATCTTTCTTTTCCAACTAAGGCACATTTTGTACTTTAGTTATTTGAGTCAATAAAACATAAGCAATCTTGGAAGATTATCACTATTAGAATAGTTTATGCTTTGTGGTTCATTTTCCATATTTTTTGCTTTAAATATTCATATTGTACGTATGAATATTTCTCTTGTATGTTCTTTCATATTTGTGTAATATGAATGTTATGTGTGTTATCTTTCTCGCTAATTCTTTTTCACACATTTGTCAAAGAGTTGATCATGGTTAAAATTTACAATTGAGTATGGGTGATTCCATAAATTCTAAATTTTTAACCCCTTGACATTTTAATCATTTTTTATTGGTTTGGATGTTTCTTTTCTTCCTTTATTCCACCAATTGAACTTTGATGTTGTCAACACACACTCTTTGGACATACTTAGCAAATACTTACTTCTAATTTGAGATTTCTTTTCCTCCTCCCTCTCAAGTTAGTTAGTAGGTAGTGCACATATATACATTGGTGTTTCTTTTCTATCTTCTAACCTTTATGTAGCATGTCACCTTAGCTCATTCACTTGGTGCCCCAAGTAAGGAGGAGTAAGCACCAAGGGTGAGCTACTAGCAAAGTCCGGTTCTTTTCTTCTTCAAAGACTTGTGCTAACCTTTTTGCTTCGACAAAGGGGGAGAAATGATAGTGATAAACTCATTAATAATTCGAATAATCTTGTATTTTACGTAAATGAGTTTATAGTTTGTCGTAATAAAAAAGGGGGAGATTGTTATTGCACAGCAATGCCTAAAAACATTGTTAGTGCTAACTAATCTTTCTTAGTTTTGATCACGACAAATTACAAAGACATTTATTGTCAAGCACAATCATAAAACAAATTATCTAACAAACACTATCATCAAGGTAATAATCATTACACTAACATATCTTAATCATGCTTAGTGATCATAAAAGTGATTAGCCTTAAAACTCACTTTTGTCAAATGTGACAAAAGATTTTTAATAAACTTTATTTTTAAGAAAATGTTTTATAAAATGAAAATGTAAATTTGAATATGGCATATTCCAAATACCATAAGAATATCCTTTGAAGGTTTAAACAGCCTCAGATATTTCAAATCCACAAAAAGATAAAAAGGAGCGGAGTCTACCTTCACGGTTCTCTATCGATAAGGAACCGCCTAGGTAGATAAGGAACCGCCGTCAGCTAGCCGTTGGGTTTTTGTCTTCTATAAATAGTAGATCAAATCTGCATTTTCAACAACCCTTTTGGACATCTCTTTCAGCCTTCTTTCTCCTTTCTAATCCTAATCATTTGTAAATGATCACTTAATGTGTTAAGTATGTTTACTTATGATTATCCTCTTGATCTCCTTCTTTACCTTGTCCAAAGAGAAGATCACTCATACACTTGTGATGTGATTAAAGATGAAGCCTTGATGAAGATCATCCTCTTCTAAAGATCTAGTCATGTTCATCATTTATTTATTTGTGTCTTGTGTAGATCCAATGTATTTGTGAATACTTGGACTAGTTGTGGTCATCCTAGCTATTTGGGAATACTTGGATTAGAGTTGTGTAGATCCTTTGCTTGGATTTGTGTTGTGTAGATCTAAGTTACATGTGTGTACTTGGATATGTTTAGTTGAGTTGTAATAAGTTGTGTAAGTTCTCACTAAACTATAAAGTGATGTGGTTGTGTCCTGTGAGTTCTCACTAAACTATAAAGTGATGTGTAGTTGTGTTGTCTGAAGTTCTCACTTAGCTTCAAAGTGAAGAGTCGTGAAGATTGGTTCTAGCTTTAGATTAGAACTCGACATCTAGCCTTGTGTCGGAAAATGGTGAAGTGGGCAACGTTGTGAAGATTGGTTCTATCTTTAGATTAGAACTCGACATCTAGCCTTGTGTCGTAAAATGGTGAAGTGGGCGACGTTGTGTAGATTAGTCCTAGCTAAGATTAGGTCTCGACTGTTAGCTTAGTGTCGGAAATTAATGTAAGTGACGTTGTAAGGTTTCCTCCGCCAAGAAGGGAGCTTGTGGATATAGTGAAAATCTCGAGTAGGTGTACTCGAGGAGTGGAGTAGGAACGAGGATAGATCCTCGTTGCCGAACCACTATAAATCTTGGTGTCTTCCTACTAGGTTGTTTCTTTCCTTAATCTTTACTTACCTTCATCATCATTACACTTACTACTTGTCATTGTTAATGCATTAGAATTGAACCTAATCATTATGCAACTAGCTTTCAAGTAAAAGATGGTTTTGACACTCACCTAATTGAAATGAATTTTAATTAGGAGATAAACCGAAGAGAAACTATTCAACCCCCCTTCTAGTTTCTACACATTTGTATTACTCTCCTTCTCATATAAACCAACAGAAAACAATACTTTAGGCTACCCACAACGCAAATGGGTCACGACCTAGTTTCTTCAGCTTTCTCTCTCCTGCGACCCAATGCGACGTATTTGCCACAACAAGGCGACCTAGTTCAAAAAAAAAAATTTTAACACAACAAATTTCATAAAAAAGATTACATTTATTTAAAAAAAAACAATACATAAAGATTCAAATATGATTCCTAGTTCAGGTGCTCTCCCCGATTTGATCATTGGAAATAAGAGATTGACGTAAAACATTCATCGCGTAATTCATACCGACTACACCAAAGAAAGCATGCCAAATCCATAAGTCTTGAGATGCGACCGCTTCCAATAAAATAAACGGAGTTGACCCTTAATCACGCCTACTAAATTGAGCTTTGTAGGCAACGGGACAATTCTCCCACTACCAATGTGTACAATCGATACTTCTTATCATCCCGGGAAACCCATGTTTTGCCTCGTGATGAGCATAGAGTTTCTCCAAGTCAGTATAAGTCGGCTTTCGCAAGTACTTTGTACCATATAATTCCATGATGCCGGTACAAAACTTTTGAAGACATTCTCGGGCTGTTGTCACACCCATTTGCAAATATTCGTCAAGAGAATCAGGCACGGCTCCGTACGCCAATTGACGAATAGCGGAAGTGCATTTCAACAATGGCGAAAGACATTCTCGATGTGTAGCATCCGTTGAGTTTCGAAAATAAGAATAGTTATTTTTCAAGTCGTTAACAATTTGTAAGAATAAAGTTCGATCCATTCGGAATCGTTCACGAAATGTCTCAGCAACATATTGCGGCTCATCAGTAAAATAAGCAGCCACTAGACGATTATGTGCACCCTTGTAATGTCTATGTACATGCGCCCATTTTTTATGATTCTTAAGCCGCTTCACAAGCTTGCGTAAAAACCTCAAACTCACTTATAACTTCATCCTCGTCGTCGGAAGAGTCGGAAAAAAAATAATCCATAAGACATTGTATTTTGGAGAATTGTGTGTTTAATTTGTGTGGAAAAATGTTGATTTAATGGGTATTTATAAGGTAGTAGTTTGAATTTTTTTTTACAAAATGTACAAACCAAATCCAAACAGTCATATTTTTCAAACGGTTGTAAATTTCAAAAGGGTCGTGGGTAAGACCTATTTGAGCCCGACCGAACTGCGCGACCGATTAGCCACAACGACGCGACTAGGTTGCGACCGTGTGGCAATCGACCGAACGAGGCACCGTTGTGGGTAGCCTCACAAAGCATTTTCCTATCACTCTAACACTCTCTCTCGTTAAGTCTTATAACCATTTTCCCTCCAAATACATTTGCTTTCATCGTCACCCTGTTAATCCATATGACTCGCAACAAGCTCACAACATCAACAATCTCCCGATAAAAAGCTCACATAAAAAAGCTCTCACAACCCTCGCACAACTCTCGTAACTCACATATGCAATAACTTTCACGACACAAAACCTGGGTTCGACACGTACCTATTTAACTCAACTCACCAAAAGACACACCAACGAGTGTTAAAACAAAGCATGTGAATCTTAACCGTAAAACCCATTTCAAACGCATGCGTAAAAGTCTTTTTTATGAACTGTGATGTTATGTTTCGAGATTAGCAACTCATATATTTGAAAGTTGGTTTCCGAAAATAGTGGTAAGGTGACATGCGACTATGCGAGTATTGGAAAAGGAACGTAGCAAATGAATGAAGATAAAAGTACACGAGGTAACCTTATTGAGCTCGTAGGTATAGTAGCGATATGCACAACAAAACGGTAACCCAAATACTTTCGAATCTAGAAAACCCACGACCAAAATGTAGGTTTAAAACCTTCGAACTAGAACGACTCTCGTCACAAAGACGTACCCACTTCGCGTCCAGAAGTTAGAACTCTAAACAAAACTTGTACTCGCTTCGCTACGGCAGCTAGAAAGCTGCAAACACCTTCGAACAAGGAAACCACGTCGACTTGTACCGCAACAACGAACCTTTGAACCAATGTTTCCTAGAACGAATTCCAAGCGTGTGTTTTGGTGTAACAGGGAGATGTATTGATTGTTTGAAATACACTTTTTTAAGAGATGGATAGGTAGCCATTTATTTTTGTGGAATAAGGTTTAGTAAAAATGGAGTTTGGAAGCTTTATTTTTTTGTTCCTTTGTTCGAACAATGAAAGGAAACAGTGAGGGGAGCACTGTGTGTTTGATATAATAATTGTTGTTATGAAAACATGAGGTAAAAGGGAGTATATGGGTGAGGTTGTTAGGGGTTTGTGAGGGGACCAAAAATGATCATCCAACGGGAAAATGGTAAGGACGGGTACTAGTCTTAGGTATAGGAGAGTAGTTAAAATTTTTGAAATTAAAAAGTGAGCCATTTGTGTGTCTTTGTGGGGAGAGGAAAGAAAAAGAAAAAGGAAACCTATGTTGGTTTTTTTTTTGGTTTTTTTGTTTTTTCATGTGTTGATATAAGCTAATGTATGGTAGGTGCCAACATCATAGTGAAGCATTGGGTTGATTAGTTGTTTCGTGTTGACTGTTGGTGATTTCGTCGAGTGGTCGATTATTCTGTAGTCGTATCGTGAGGACGATTAATGATGATATAATTAACGAAAATAATATTCGAATTTAGACACACGCGTCGTAAAAATATAAATTACGATATTATAGTTTACGTGTATCGCGTGACACGTAAACAAATTAGCTATAGCAAGAATTGTTCAACATAATTATTCACAAAATTAAGCAAACAACAGTTAAATCGCAGACCGCTCGCGCAACGCGACACAAATAAATCCTACATAGATTATGTACATGTATTAGAATCAAATAAAATATTGATCGTAAATCATTACGCAACCAATAGTGACACACTAGCTGTGTTCACGGCAATGCAAACTGAGCACAGTCAAGAGATAATACACGTCAGCAAACGTTATTTCACAAAATAAGGGAACGCTTCCCAGTTATATAGCAAATTAGCACATAGTTGACTAATTAAAAAGTATAGGGGGCAAAACTCTAATATTAGAAAGTCTAAAAATTACTGTGTGTTACAGTACACTACATTGATCGTTGATTTTATATATCCATAATTTTTATTACAATAATCTTCAATCTCTTCTTGCTCTTGACTTCTTTTCAAACAAGCACATATGCCTATGAGTACCTCCAAGATGCATGAATACAATAAGCCCAAAATTAATGATCATAACCAAAAAGTGTGATTATTTTTCCTAAACATAAAAATTATGTTTGCATTTATACATCTATTTTGCAAAAAGAATTTCACATCTTCCGTGAAATAATATAAAGTTGTATGATAAAAGTAACCTTGGTTAAGTTAGTTTTTTTTTATATTTTATTAAGTCTAATGCTCATTTAAAAATGTTTTTTCAAAGAGCATATAAAAAAGTAGCATTTTTATGATAAATTTTAATGCCCATTTATACAAACTTTTTTAACAATTATGCTAGTAAATGATAATGCTAATTGATAAAAATGCTAAAAAGTTGTTACGAAACACAGCCAAAATCAAGTTGGTCAAAGGTCGAAAATGGTCAACGTGTATTTTGAGTACATACAACCTTCAAATAATTATTTTAACAGAAATGTCGTAAAATAGAAAAGTAAATGACCCAACGGTAGTGTCATACTTTATTTTCGCACCATTCAAGAACTAACTTTTTACTATTAACATAGTAATTGAGGTTTAGTTTCTCTAGGGGTCAAATACTAATCATTAGGTTCCTAAGTTTATATATGTTGCAACGAAACCATCTATCCAAGTAAAAGAAACATACTTTATTTTTTGACCTACCTGAACTTACTTTAATCCCATTTATCCGAAAGGCCTGCTTCACATACCATCATTTTTGGCCTTTTTTATCAATCAATTCGTCAAGTAATACCTTTACTTACAGACTGAAACTATAGCATACCTTACGTTTTGAAATAACGTTGTTGGTTATATTCAGGCGTGAAGGCTAGTAAAGGGTCAGTGTATCCAACAACCAATAGTAGGAAATTCAGCGTATCTCAACTCAAGTGTGCATAACTACAAAATACAGTACATAGTAAACACTAACTACATAAAGGAAAAAAGGTCTTGTAGAAACTAGAAGAGGGTTGAATAGTTTCTTAAATTTGCTTGTTAAAGTTTGGTTTTAAAAATCGTTTTTCAAAAACTTAAGCTTGAGTATTTATGTGAAACCTTCTTATACATAATATGAACAAGGTATAGTGCAACTAACTAATAATCACAAGTATAAAGAATAATGAATGTAACTAAACTAATAATCACAAGTACAAAGAATAAAGAATGTAAAGAGATAAGGGAAGGAAAGATCAAACCAAACACCAAGGATTTATAGTGGTTCGGCAACGAAGCTCACTCCTCGTTCCTACTCCACTCCTCGAGTACTCCTTACTCGAGAGTTCACTAATTAACAAGCTCCTTAAGGTGGAGAAACCGTACACAACGTCGCTTAACCAATTTCCGACTCTAAGCTAAAAGTCGAGCCCTATCTTAGCTAGGACCAATCTACACCAATATACTTTGAGGACTAAGTATTAACCCTAATACATACACAACTTCCAAATAGACACAACTACTTAAATCTTCACAACAATGACACAGCAATGAATAAATAAGTTTTGATCTTCAATGGATCTTTGAGGTAGACACAATACTTCAACAATGATAGTGTTCTTCTCTTTGCACTTTGAGAGAAAAAGATGAGAGGAGAAAGATTCACTTCTAAACAAGTAGTAATCAAACAAATGATCAAGGATTTGAGTGATTTAAGAAGTATGTAAGAATCTAAAAGTTTATGTGCAAAAGAGGTGGATTGAAAGTCTGAGAATGGTCCACTATTTATACGACAAATGTCCAACGGCTATATCTGCCCGCGGTTCTTTATTGCAGCCTGCGGTTCCTTATAGATAAGGAATCGCCGTAGGCGCTAAGGAACCGTCAACGTAGAATCTGCTCCCTTTTGTCTTTTAGTGGGTTGGATCGAATCTGGGGATTAAAATATCCTGAAAGGATATTCCAAACCAAGATAGAATATGCCATTTTTCTATTTCAAATTTTTAAATAATTAATTTAATAAAACATTTTCTTAAAAAGAAAGTTTAATAATAAAACTTTGTCACACTTAGTAAAAAGTGAGTTTTAAGAAAAGATTAAATCCTTGATCACTTAATTAGTATAATTACTTGTTTGTTCATACCTTAAGTGATAATGGTTGAAATGAAAAATACTTGAACTCAAGAATTCGTTTTTCATTGTTTTCGTTAATGCTTGTTTTTACATATTGTCGTAATCAAAACAAAGCGAGACCAAAAAATGCAAGTAACTTTTTAGGCATGATTGCATTAACAATCTCCCCCTTTTTTATTCCGACAATCCATACACTCAACCATCTAATAAAACAAGATTTTCGAAGATGAGTTTATCATTTCTCCCCCTTTGTCGAAGCAAAAAGGTTGCAAAAGTCTTTGAAAAAGAAAAGAACCGGACTTTGCAAATGCTCCCTCTTGGTGCTTACTCCCCATTGCTTGGGGCACCAAGGAATCGAAATATGGTGACAAGCTACATAGAAGGGTTAGTAGAAGAGAAGAGACACCCAACAAGATATAGCAAAGATCACACAAAAAATAAGAAACAAAAGATCCAAGATAGGTCATGTTAAAAGAAAACATGATAAAAGATACAAGAAAATAAATCATGCAAAGATATATGAGACACAACCACAAGCCAAAAATAAAAATCATAAATCTAATCAAAGTTAAGCTAGAACTCTAAGATTTGCTTGAACTAGATGTCTTGAAGATAAGAAACCAATGCTTAGATAAAAGACAAGGTAGTGGCGAAAGGAGGTGGTGGTGGCTTGGTAGAGATCTCATAGTTGTAGAAAAGAGGAGGTTTAACTAAGAGACTCTTGATGTAATTCAACTCCTCATAGATGTGAGCCATAGCAAGATGTTGATATTGACAACATTGACAATATATTCCATGATGCATGACATTATCATGTGAAGGAGGTAGAACACTAAAGGCTAGAGGTGGAAGATAAGAAGTTCCACAATCACCATTCTTAGAAGGAGAAGAGATGGGAATTTGAATGTTCTTGGGTGAATTGGGGTTGAAAGCAATTGGAGAGAATGGAAGAGAATCAAAGCTTTCAATTAGAGAATAAGACATTTTGATTTGAGAAAGAATGCAAAATGCTTAGGGTTATATAGAGAAAGTCCAAGATAATTTAGGGGTGGTCAAAGGGTTGAAACAAAGATTCCAAAAAGTGTTGGAACAAATTTGGAGTTTCAAGAATACCCGAAAATTGAGGTACTAGGCGCGTTTCTTTAGCTCACCCGGCGGTTCCTTATCACTGGGGAACCACGGTTTCAATAAAGAACCGCCCACAATGGGTTGATTTTGGTGATGAGAGGATTTTCCAATTCAACAAATCCTATTTTTCTAGTCTAACTAATCATGCGGATATGCTAAGAAGCAAAGATAGACAAAGAAAACACATAAGAACTCACCAAACAAGGTTTTGACCAAAATACATAGATTTTTCAATAAAATCAATGTAGGAGGTGTGTAGAACTAGACACAAGGTCATGACACAATGATCCTCCATAGTTCTTTTTTGTTCTTGCTATATTTGAGAGACCCATACATATGAACTATGTAAGCTCATTATGAATAGCAAGAATCTTTGAAAAACGTTTTTAGATTGAATTAACAATGCAATACATTTCTCGACCATTTTTACAAAAGCTTTGAGAATTTTGAAAAAGAAGAGAAGTTTTCCAAAAAAGTTTATTAAACTTAAAAACTCAAAGAAAGAAAATACTCAAAAGATAAAAGATAATAAGAATGCACAATTAAGGAATATGTTCCATTAAGCCTAGACCAAGATGCAAGTAACTAAAAGGTTCCCTCTTAAGTGGCTTAGTGAAGATATCGGCTAAGTTTTCTATCGAGGGTACCTTCTCTATTAAAATGTTCCCCTTTTGAACATTATCCCTAAGAAAATGGTGGCGAATCTCTATGTGCTTAGTTCGCAAATGTTGCACGGGGTTCTTGCTAAGGTCTATTGCACCCTTGTTGTCGCACATGGTGGGAACATCATCAAGAGAAATCCCGTAATCAACAAGTGCTTGCTTCATCCATAGAGCTTGTTGACAAGCTTTACCGGCACTCACATACTCGGCTTCCGTGGTGGATATAGAAAGAGCGGTTTGTTTCTTGGAGAACCAAGAAGTTAAACAACAACCCATGAAGGTACAAACTCCACTAGTGCTTTTCTGTCCACATAGTCTCCCGCATGATCCGAGTCCGCGTAGACAATGGTTTCTACGACGGCCCCTTTAGGATACCATAATCCTAAATGTATAGTGCCCTTAATGTATCGGAAGATACGCTTAACCGCTTCAAGGTGAGAGGTTTTGGGAGCCTCTTGGAAGCGAGCACAAAGGTAAACACTAAACATGATATCCGGTCGACTTGCCGTTAGGTACAACAAACTACCAATCATCATCTACGGTGAGTTTAGTATCCGAGGCCATAGGGGTCTTCATAGGTTTAGAGTATTCTAATCCAAATTTCTTTAGCATTTCCTTAACATACTTGGATTGATTAAAGAAAATACCATCGCCCATTTGTTTAATTTGCAGTCCTGAAAAGAAGTTAAGTTCTCCCATCATACTCATTTCAAACTCGTCATGCATGATTTTGGCAAAGTCATCACACAATGATTGCCAAGTTGAACCAAATATAATGTCATCAACATATATTTGTACGATAATGAGGTGAGAACCTTTCTTCTTTGTAAAGAGTGTATTGTCTACCATCCCCATGGTATACTCATGTTTTACAAGAAACGCTTTAAGTCTATCATACCAAGCTTTGGGTGCTTGTTTAAGACCATAAAGAGCTTTCTTAAGCTTGTAGACATGATCCGGTTTCTCAAAATCAATGAAGCCGGGAGGTTGAGCCACATATACCTCCTCATTGATCAAACCGTTAAGAAATGCACTCTTCGCATCCATTTGTTGAAGCTTAAAGTCTAAAGCACAAGCGTAAGCTAAGAGGATTCTAATGGATTCTAATCTAGCTACGGGTGCGTATGACTCGTCATAATCAATACCTTCTTGTTGATTATAGCCTTGAGCTACAAGTCTAGCCTTGTTACGAGACACAGCACCATTCTCATCTAACTTATTCCTATATACCCATTTGGTTCCTATGATGGTCGAACTTTTAGGCGGAGGAACAAGTTCCCAAACGTCATTAACAATGAATTGATTCATTTCTTCTTGCATAGCGATCACCCAACTCTCATCCATCAAAGCTTCTTTAACATTATTTGGTTCAATCAAGGAGACTAAACAAAAGAAGTTACTTTGATTTTGGACTTGAGATCTTAGGGTCCTTTGATTTAATTCGCCTATGACGTTATCAAGAGCATGATCCTTAGACTCCTTAATGTTTACTCCCTTTTCAACACTAAGGTCTTCAACTCCTATGTTTCTAACATCTTTGGCATTAACGATGTTTATTTCATCTAAGTCATCATCTACCAAAGGTGGTGTCTTAGATGAAGGTGGGTTTTCATCAAATGTCACGTTAAGTGATTCTTCAATTACACCCGAGGTTCTATTGAGGACTATGTAGGCTTTGCTAGTTTGTGAATAACCTAAAAAGATACCTTCGTAAGACTTTGGGTCAAACTTTGTAAGGTAGTTTTGGTGTTGAGAATCAAGCACTTGCTTCCAAACACCCTAAAGTATTTCAATGAGGGCTTCTTACCTTTAAGAATCTCATAGGGGGTCAATCCTAGAAAAGGTCGAATAAGAATTCGGTTGAGAATGTAAGTCGATGTGTCCACGGCATTGCACCAAAAATATTGAGGCAAGGATTGCTCATTTAACATCGTCCTACTCATCTCTTGGATGGTCCTATTATTCCTTTCAACTACCCCATTTGACTGTGGAGTGCGAGGAGCCGAGAAGTTATGGGTAATACCATGAGCTTCACAAAAGGCACCAAATTGCACTACATTATCAAATTCCCTACCATGACCCGTCCTAATAGAGACAATTGAACATCCTAGTTGATTTTGAATTCTTCGACTAAAGGTTTTGAAGTGATCGAAAGCTTCATTCTTAGATGCCAAAAATCTAGTCCAAGTGAACCTAGAGTAGTCGTCAACTATAACTAGGGTATAAAGGTTACCTCCATAACTCCGTATGGCGGAAGGTCCAAAGAGATCCATATGTAGGAGCTCTAAACACCGAGAGGTCGAAACCAAATTCTTGGCTTTGTGACTTGAGTGAACTTGCTTCCCAATTTTGCAAGCATCACAAAAGTGACTATCAAACTTCATTCTGGGTAGGTGTCTTACCAACTCCTTAGAAACTAAAGATTGAATTAAACGCATATTAGCGTGACCTAATCTCCTATGCCAAAGAGTAGAACTATCATCTAAAGTCGCTAGACATAAGATGTCCTTTGACTTCCTATTAACCTTCATGACATAAAGCCCATGCTTTCTAACACCTTTTCCAATGACTTTTCCATCTTTTACGATTTCACTGGCATATTCCAAAAAGATGACCTTACACTTATTGTCACAAATTTGACCTATACTAAGAAGGTTAAAACCTAAGTTATCTACATGCTCTACGTTATCTATATTCATAGAGTCAAGAGAGACCGTACATTTGCCAATGATATTACCACGTCTATTACTAGCGAATGTAACGTTGCCTCCATCATATACTTTGTAGTGTGAGAACAAACTTTGATTACCCGTCATGTGTTTAGAACAACCACTATCCTTAATCCACTCGTCGGGCTCTAGATCGATTCCCAAGCATATCTAGGTAACAACACACAAGATCAAACATTTGGTCCCCAATATCTCATGGGTCCAAAATTGTTAGTTCCAAACATCCCTTGCATTTGGTTGGGATGCATGAATGAAGGAGACATTCCCCATGGGGAAAAGTATTGTTGTTGAAAATTATTCCAATTCATATGGCCATTTTGTTGACCATAGTTTCTCCTAGGTGTCTTTGATCTTGATTTAGTGTTATTATTATTCTTCCTAGGTGTTGGGGTTGTACTCCTAGGTCGTGGTTTAGCATGATCATTTCTTTTTGGCGTAGGTGTTCTACTTCTAGGTTTAGATTCATTTCGTACTCTTGGAGGAGTAGATGTTTGTCTAGATAATTTTCTAGTTCCCATTAGAGGTTTACTCAAGGGCTTGTAAAATTTATCTAGAGTAGGCTTTTGCATTGTAGGTACTTTGACCTTGTTAATAAGAATATGTTTTGGTCCTTCACCTAAAATTGACTTTTCAGAAAGTTCAGGATTTTCACAAAAATCATCTTCTGGTCGCGGTTCATATCTCCATCGGCGGTTGCATAGCGATAAGGAACCGCCCCATATATTGGAGCACCGTGTGCAAGGGACTATTTTACTGAAAACCTAACTTGTTTTGGTTCACTAGTTGATGCTTCATTAGTGTTATATCCTAAACCCAAGTTTTTCCTTAGAATGAATTTGTTTGTTTAACATATCATAAAGAGCATTAGTACCTCTCATGAACTTTTCAAGTCTAATGGAGGTGCTCTTAAGGTTTTCATTTTCTTGCCTAAGGTTTTCACATTTTAAGCATCCTAGGTCTATTTCTTTATTTTTCTCAAGCTTAGCTAATTTTTATTTTAGCTCATTAATCTCGTTTTCAAGCCTAGTTCTAGTTGGTTTTAGCACTTTGTTCTTTTCTATAAATTTTAGACTAAGCTTATGCAAGTTATTGTATTGGCCTTCTAATTCACTATCATCTTGAAAAGAACTATTATTGCTATAATACTCGGTTTCAGAATGTACCTCTTTAGAAGTGTGAGCCATGAGACACTTCTCATCTTTGGGGTTGTCATCAACATCTTCACCGCTATCGCTTCATGAACCTCCAACGAACGTCGTGTGGTTCTTGTCGCGTGAAGGCTTAGGACAATCACCAATGAAATGATTTGGATCACCACATATAAAGCATTTCCTATCACCTTTATCGTCTTTGGCAAATCGGTTTTTGGATAAGGGTTTCTTGTCGTTGTTTGGTTGCCTCACGTATTGACCTCGTCTTTTGAAGAACTTCTTAAAGTCTCTAACCGCCAAGGCATATTCCTCATCATCACTATCCGAGGAACTTTCATGATCACTTTGTGCCTTCTTGACTTTAAGTGCAAGAGACTTTCTTTCACTCTTAGTTTTCACCATTTCCGAGTCCTTCAAAATTATCATCTCATGAACCTTCAAGTTACCAATTAGTTCATCGAGTGATAATTTGGCGAGATCCTTTGATTCTTCTATCGCCATGACTTTAGCTCTCTATGTTGGATGCAACGCCCTAAGAAACTTCCTAACATTGTTCTTGCTAGAAAAACCTTCATCAAGTGCTTTTAGACTAGTAATAATAGTATTAAATCTAGCAAAAGCACAATATATGGTTTCATCTTCTAAGATGACAAATTGTTCATATTGTTGAACAAGAAGATCGATTTTACTTTCTTTGACTTGGCTATTACCTTGGTGGGTTACTAAAAGAGTATTCCAAATGTCTTTAGCGGTTTCACACATAAAAATCCTTTCGTACTCTTTCTTTGGTAAAGCATTATAAATCACCATTTTAGCATCATTATTTTTAGCAAGTTTTCTTTTAGTATCATCATTAGCTTTATCAAAAGTAACTATCTCCTTACTTTTAGAAACTTCATTATATTGAAATGGTAAAAAGTCACCATTGGTAATAACATGCCAAAGATCTAAATCTTTTGATTCACATAAGTCTCAAACCTATTTTTCCAATAAATAAAACTATCGGTTTCAAAAAGAGGTGGTCTTTGCATGGATTGCCCTTCTATATACTTGTTGGAATCCATAGATCGATTCAAGTTTTAAAATACAATATATTTTAAAAAGCCTTGAGCAACCACGCTCTGGTACCAATTGTAGAAACTAGAAGGGGGGTTGAATAGTTTCTTAAATTTGCTTGTTAAAGTTTGGTTTTAAAAATCCTTTTTCAAAAACTTAAACTTGAGTATTTACGTGAAACCTTCTTATACATAATATGAACAAGGTGCCGGTGAACACAGAGATAGGAAAGCTGACTACCAAAGTCAAATAGTGCAACTAACTAATAATCACAAGTATAAAGAATAACAAATGTAATTAAACTAATAATCACAAGTATAAAGAATAAAGAATGTAAAGAGATAAGGGAAGGAAAGATCAAACCAAACACCAAGGATTTATAGTGGTTCGGCAACGAAGCTCACTCCTCGTTCCTACTCCACTCCTCGAGTACTCCTTACTCGAGAGTTCACTAATTAACAAGCTCCTTAAGGTGGAGAAACCGTACACAACGTCGCTTAACCAATTTCCGACTCTAAGCTAATAGTCGAGCCCTAATCTTAGCAAGGACCAATCTGCACCAATATACTTTGAGGATTAAGTATTAACCCTAATACATACACAACTTCCAAATAGACACAACTACTTGGATCTTCACAACAATGACACAACAATGAATAAATAAGTTTTGATCTTCAATGGATCTTTGAGGTAGACACAACACTTCAACAATGATAGTGTTCTTCTCTTTGCACTTTGAGAGGAAAAGATGGGAGGAGAAAGATTCACTTCTAAACAAGTAGTAATCAAACAAATGATCAAGTATTTGAGTGATTTAAGAAGTATGTAAGAATCTAAAAGTTTATGTGCAAAAGAGGTGGATTGAAAGTCTGAAAATGGTCCACTATTTATAAGACAAATGTCCAACGGCTATATCTGCCTGCGGTTCTTTATTACAACCCGCGGTTCCTTATTGATAAGGAACCGTCGTAGGCGCTAAGGAACCGCCGGCGTAGAGTCCGCTTCCTTTTGTCTTTTAGTGGGTTGGATCGAATCTGGAGATTAAAATATCCTGAAAAGATATTCCAAACCAAGATAGAATATGCCATTTTCAAATTTCAAATTTTCAAATAATTAATTTAATAAAACATTTTCTTAAAAAGAAAGTTTAATAATAAAACTTTGTCACACTTAGTAAAAAGTGAGTTTTAAGAAAAGATTAAATCCTTGATCACTTAATTAGTATAATTACTTGTTTGTTCATACCTTAAGTGATAATGGTTGGAATGAAAAATACTTGAACTCAAGAATTCGTTTTTCATTGTTTTCGTAAATGCTTGTTTTTACATATTGTCGTAACCAAAACAAAGTGAGACCGAAAAATGCAAGTAACGTTTTTAGGCATCATTGCATTAACAGGTCTTATCAATAATAAAAATGATCCCGCATTGAAACTTAGAACATATCCTACTCTTGCTAGTTTTTAGTATATATAAACAAACGAGGTTTTCAACCCACGCTCCGTTGCGGAGTGCAGGGTTTTATGTTAGACGGAGTTAAGAGTTGTAAAACCATTGTTTTCCCTATGATAAATGGCTAGTGTGTAAAACTATGATGTAAAAAAAGTGGATGGAATGGATAATGTTAGATGCTCTAGTTACTAAAAAACCCATAGATATGTATACGTAACATTACAACTCTACACAGTGGACATGTAATATATAGTTTCAGTTACAGACACCACGAAGTAACATTCATTAACGCGAACATCAATGGCCAATTGGCTTCATTGATAAATTGATGAAAAATAGAATGTAGTAAGTTTTTAACCTTTAGATCATCAGGCGTTCCTTGCAGCTACTATGAAACTTATTGCCTAAAGCAAGATCGGCATGTGTGAATTTAATTGAGCATTTTATATCAGGTTTTTTTATCCTTGAGTCGATAAGTTGACCTTTGAGAACGTCAAACATTTTTAGAGTCAACTTGTTCAGGATACAGAAAGCCTAAAAGGAAATTACTTTCAAGTTTTCAGTTTTTTATGCTATATTCCTAACTAAATGTATCAGTTATTGTTTACATCCTGAGACAGAACTTGTTTACTCGCGATTGGTCGACTTCCTTTCAAACATGTCCAAAAAATAATCCACAAAATGTACTTTAACTACATACAACTTCACAAACCTTTTTACAAAAAAGAAGTACAGTTTCATATAATGCAATAGTTTTTGTACTTTAACGACATAAAACTTTACAAACCTTTTTCATTACCTTGGTTTATTATGTCCTTTTGCTTGGCCTACGGATTGAGCTTACCGCACCCATAGTTTCACCCTTTAACTATAAAACACACACACAAACATACGGTTTATATAAATAACTTGATAGATGAAAATAATGAACATCAGAGGTTGCAAAGTAGCACAATGACCCAACATGTTACTTATAAAAGACACCATAGTTTTTTCCTAACCAAACGCATCTAACATGCGCTTGCCTATCTAGTTTGTAGCTAATAAATGTTCCATGTCTTTAGAGTACCTAGACGAAATACATGGTAAGCTAAAAATTGAGCAAACCTGTTTAAGATTAACATTCGGCATGTGGTCGTGTGCCAAAAACGTCTTTAATTCTTAATAGTGGTAGTGGCATCAAACCGTCAACGGGAGACTTATGCCTGTTATGAAAATACGTATGGCCTTATTTACATATTCTATCAAAATGTATTTTCAAGTAGAAGGTTTTGTGCCTAGACCCGCAATGACGTATCACTTGACACTGAGAAACTGTGGAAAACTATTTCAATTCTAGGTTTCACGTGCAGGGGCATCTGTCATTACGAAAGCATGTGATGAGTTCTATTAGAGACAACGAGACACGATGACCAACCAGCTTTGCCTAATCAATAAATCTAATACCACACATTCATCTATAGATCGATAATCATTATCAAACTACTTCAAACATTCCAATAAACAAACAAAACTATTTTAAACATATGTTTTCAGAACATATGTTTTAAGAACATTCCAATAAACAATCGGAGTACCTGTTAACTAAATTGTTTAGAAATTATGTTTTTCTACATGTTCAAAAATGATTCTATGCAATTGTACCTCGTAAATGTTTTCTCTAATTTCTTACTACATTTGTATCATCATGCAAACTTGATTAAATTAAACATTATTGATTCAACTGAAACCATGGGAAAGAAACTCAAGTATTTAACATTACTAAGCCATGATATCTTGAAATTTTTATAGTCTTACAAAACAACAAAATAATTCATTCAACATTGCACAATGTAAATTTAACTCTAGAGGTTTTGATTTAATTTTTGCATTTGTAATAAGATCATTAACTAATAAAAAAGCACATAGTAGGTAGTACATTAACAAACGAAATTGTGTAAATATACACCTTTGCCTACATAGGTCATCAACATCTGCATTACCTTTTCTATTCAAATAATCTACTGTATTTTAAAAATATGTGAAACTAATTATTTGGAATCTAAAAATCATGATAATAGCCGAAACCACATTTATCCAAGCACTAAAACTTGAGATGGTAATAATCGGTCATACAACTCACATCCAACATCGTCTAATTTCCATTAACATTTAATGTGTACCTATACATGGGCTTAAACTGGTAAGAAGAAACTGCTTATCCCTTTTTATAATACACTATGACTTTTTTTTATTAGAAACTCTTGATCCTATTTGACTAACATACTCACTTTAGGTGGATCCATTTTTGCCCGTTCTCTAATTAGTAATACAATTTAAATTGATTTATAGCATGGGGCACAAAGATTAAAAAAAATAAAAGATATCATAACACTTCGAAATAATGGCAAATAGAAAGAGGCCACTTTCAATTGACCAATAGCCATTAGCACGACCAAATTTGGAGAACTTTATGCATAAATCCCTAAGTTTTTTTTTTCTTAAATTAGCTTATACACAAATGTAAATGTACATATTTGAGTGTTACATCCTTATCGCCATTCCATATTATTTTTATTCATAGTTTGATTGATATTCATAATTGATTGATATTGTTTCCTTAATCTTCACACGGTTGTACCATATATAATTTGTTAGTAAACTTTTTGATGAATACAGTTCAACATTGCCATTATGGCATTATCTATACAACTAGGGGTGTCAAATAGTTTGACCCAAACCCGATAAGACCTTATAGGGTCGGGTTTTATCGGGTCCAACTTAGCTTATCGGGTTTATCGAGTCAACTTGATAGACCCGATAAGCTAATAGGGTCGGGTTAAGGTCTTAGTTAATATTTAATCGGGTTATCGAGTCAACCCGATAACATACGAACTGTTGATAAAAAAAAATCATATAATAATGTTTATTTTTCTACTCCTCGTAGGTCAGATGAGTAGATGACGTTATAAAATGATGTGTGGTTTTCTAACCACTGTTTCTTTACATCAAACTGCATACAAAAGTTTAAAATGAGACCGATTTCAATCAACTTACATTTATGCAACATTAGCTCAAAAAATTAAGGCTCGAGAATCATAAAGCTTATGAAAAAATGCAATGAAAGCTCATAAATTTTTTATATCGACTTGCTGATTCAAGAGTTGAACATATGTACAGTATAACGAAGAAAAAGAATTCCAACATTAATACTAGAAAATTAATACATAAAATTACAGTTCATAATGAATATATATAATCATAGTATAGATTGATTCATTTTTTATGTCTCTTAACAACCAACCCGCTAACGTGATAAACCGATAAACCCAATACCTTATAAGGTCGAGTTATGGGTTAGTTTTTATTTTTTTTAAACCCTATAAGACCGGATCCGATAAGCCCCAAACCCGACCTGATAACCCGTTTGACACCCTATATACAACATTGCCATAATAAAAAAGATGATTTGGCAACCATAGACAAGTGTTTTAGTTTCCATATTTATATGGTTTTTCAAGTTTCAACATTCAATAATTGGGATAAACCCTTTATAGGATATTAGATGAGTACTTGCGCATAGCAACGGAAATTTCTAGCGAGAAATGACTAATGATACATGATATATAGTGCGTGTTTTGTGTACTGTTCTAATAAACGTGAAAAGATAAAAATGTAATTGAACGTTACACGAAACATTTACCACGATATCGTGTATCGTTAGACATCTGTCGCTATTTTTCGTCGCTATGCGCGGGCTGTCTAGTAGTAATTGAACACGCTAGAAATGCATCCATTACAACAGACGTATGCAGTGATGAAGAACAATGAAAGAGTTATTGCATTGTGACTAATGATACAAAGCTAGTTCCGTGTGCTACCTTGATTCCAAGTTAAGAATTAATCATTAAAAACAAGTGGCGAAAAACATAACCACATTTCAAACTATACAACTCCAAGTTACATAACACGTTCTCAAAGTAAAAGAACTAAGCCAGTAATTGCGTGTTGTACGCATAATATTATTGGCAGTTTGGCACACAAGATCTAGCTAATCATTTAACATATCCACTTTGAAATCAAAAGAAACATCCTCTAGTTTGAGCTTGGGAATATCTAGCTGCAATAATCCAGTATTGTTGATCATATGTGCCTTGATATCACTGACTTTGTACAACTTATCAGATACATCAATGGAACCAACATACTTACAAACCCTTTTTTTTTTATAGAATACCTCGTCCCCTTGACCTCCAACGATGAAGGTATTGTTATCAACTGATACCTCGATTCGCTCCTCCCTCACTCCAACCAATGTTATGCCCAAGTTTAGGGTTTCGGGTCCTTCCTCGGTAGTCTATGGCTTAATCAACTTCGTACTCGAAGGAGGGGCCTTTGTTGCTGAAAATCTATCCAACAAAACATTTGAAAAAAAAATATTATCATATTAAATTCAATCATAAATTTACATTACAAAAAATAAATACAATACTCAAATACTGTAAACAGACAAGGGCATGTATCAAAATGCCAATTAAGGCTCTCATATCATTGTGTAATTTGCTAACATATAATGCAAGAAGCATAAGTAAAAAGAATTAAAGAGTATAAATAGGTCATATTGTATTGTTACCATATGATTTGATGTTATTCCTGCCGCCATAGGTGGCAATGATTGCCTCCTTGATTGGTGGCTTTTTGCCCATACGATTGAAAATATTTACAAAAGGTTGTTCGTGTTCTGTTGATAGGAAATCACAATGCTGGGTAAATAAGGTCATGGATGATCTAACGCACTGAGAGTCAAGTGTACCACCATAAGACAAACTGAGGACACAGCAACCTTTTCCAAGTCCAAAAAGAATGGACCTAACCATTTCAATCTGATTGTTTACATACTCCTTATCTTTTAAGGCCTCGTTTATAAAATTTACATCCATGGACCCATCAAGTAGCACATACATACATAGATACATATCTCATCTAAACCCTCTGCATCCGTCCTCAAGAAAGTCCACCAATACTCTACAAAAAAGAGTCATCTGATTAGACAGGTAGTGTAAGGCATTATGGTGTTAATATAGATATAAGGAGCATATTATGCTATTGAAGGTACATCTGATCCTAAAATGACAGTCCATATAAATTAGATGGAAATGAGTGATTATCTGAGACGCGTTGCGCCAAATGGTCATTTATGTCAGAGTGGGGTCATTAGAAATTACCATAGTGGTTATCGAAATTAAATGGCAAAGCCATGAATCTTCGGGTAATAAGATATTAATATTTCATTCCTTCCCTCTATATAGCAAAATCAAAAATGGAAAAACAACTACTTATATCTAGCAAGCCCCAGTGGAATGGTCGTTGGTGATCGCATATGCCATTCGTCTACATACATCTAGCCATAAGCTCATTAAACTAACACTCAATCCTAGAAAATGTACTCAAATCAACAAATAAGAACATAAACAAAGCCAAAATCAACTTACAACTTTGATTACTGACCTTTAAAGCTCTAAAACAGATGTCGTAAAAGGCCTCATTGTCATGAACTGGATTCATATTGCAACTTTATAGTCGAACATAACCTGCACTTTCAGTTTAACATCAGATTCATCAACTTGGTTTCCAAATATATAACTAAGTATCATTACATCTATATTTCAAAGACTAAATACTTTCGTAACCATAGTCTTATTGTGTATCATTGTATCCTACTCTCCAAGTTTTTTTCATACATAATCAACTATTACATAAAGTACTTAATTGTTTAAACTTACAAAACCATTAAAAAGCAATGTTCAACCAAAACTAAGAGCATAAAATTACACAAAAATACTCCAACTACTTGGTAGATACGACTTGTAAAAAGTAAAAGGGCATAACATAAAGGTCAATATACATTCCTGACAAGTAACAACAAAGCTATCTATAATGGCATTGTTAAAAAATTAATTTGCTTGCTTTCAATCCCGTTAACCCCTTACAATAACAAAACCACAAAACATACAAATTCAAAAAATTAAAACTAAAAAACATGATTAAAAGTTACCTGTCAAACTAAATCATCAGATGAAAAATCTTGCCACAAATCCAAACCACACCAAAGCAGACAAAAAACCTGTGTATTTCACTATTAACGTAAAAGTTAGAAGACAAGAAAATAAATAACCACATTAAAAGCAAAATTAAGTAACATTAGGTATATAGAGATCAAAAGCAATTACCTTAGCACAAAATCCATCATCACGAGCGCAAAGAGGATTATATGCAAATACTACCCTCCGAGGGATGAGTTAGGGTTTTGAATGATACTGGTATATTTTTTTTTCTTTTTAAATGATTAGGTGTAAGGTATATAAGAGGGTCGATTACACATTCAACGCTTCTTCTGAATGTTTTGTCATGATTTCATTTTTTTCAAAAGTTTCCTTACATGTCATGTACATTTTAATGATTTCAAACATTCCTCTAATGTTTTTTTGAGAGTTGCAATTCGTCTAAATGTCAAAGTTTCCTCATTTACGTGATTGTTGAAAATTCTTCTGTTGTGTCTATTTTGTTCCTTACATGAGAAGCTTTGTTGAATTTTTTTTTTAACTTTCAACAATATAGATAGCTCCTTTATAGATAGTAGTAGATAGTAGATAGTAGAAGTAGTAGATAGTAGATATATATAGATAAAGGGTATATGGAGTATATATATGTGTGTAGGGTTATGAATTAGAGTGAGACAAAATTAGAGATGGCAAAAGCACCTGAAACTGATTGTTATTAAGGCTATTTTTATATACGTACCCGTTTAAATCTTTATCCATACATATATTTTTCATCAAGTATTATATAACACAAATAAAAATATTATAGTTCAAGTTGAATAAGAAAGACCAAGAAAAGTCAAAGTAGACACTTAATATGGGACTGAGGTAGTATAAGTTTCAATCTTGTGCGAAATAGTAGACGAGGATTGTGTAACAAACAAGATGCTCATATTAGTTACATGTTGTATGCATTATGTTGTTTGCGATCTTTGTAAATTAAATGATTTATTTGATACATAAAGTCGCATGATATGATATTGAATTATTACTCTTTATCTTCTAAAAGCTTAAAAAGTATATTAGGGTATTTTGATCGTTTCTTATTCGTATTTCTTAACTTCATACACACAATTATGTCCAACAAAATTTATTTAAACATACTCGATATCTGTGGGTAAAATCCAAAAACCCGATGGATAACACTAATCGGGTACCCGTCAGATATTGGGACGGATGCAAGTTTGAATATTATAGACGGATGTGGGTACGAGCTCACTAAAACCCGACCCAAATCCGATCCGTTTCCATCCTTAGACAAAATTACAAAACATAGGTTATCCACCCGTTGATCATTTGATCATGCATGATGGTGACTTTAGTTCAAAGCTCTAATTAAATTCGTCTCAAAGTGATGACTTTTGACCAAAGTTGCATCTGTCCCAAATGATCAATATATCGTCCATGAAATTGATTGGCATTAGGGCTAAGCATCGGTTCAGGACCGGACCGGCTAAGACCGGACTGGACCGAGGACCGAAATGGTCCAAAACCTCGGACCGAGACCGGACCGAAATAGTCCGGTCCGGTCCGAGTCAGTCCGGTCTTGTTCGGTCCTCGGTCCGGTCCGGTCCAATTAGGCAAAATTGATAAGATTTTTTGTAAGATCAAATCGAACCAGATCGGACCGACCGGACCGAAGACCGGACCGAGATTGTACGGTCCGGTTCAGTTCGGTCCGGTCCAGTCCGGTTTTCCGATCCGGGTCGGTTTTGGGTCTGCCATACTCAACCCTAATTGGCATATATATAAACTTAGGTTCCCTTTGGTTCGGGGATATTCGAGAATATTAGGGGATATTTAAAATATTTACATTTTAATATCCCCAAATATTGTGTTTGGTATAACCAACGAAGGAATTTAAAATTTCTCGAATTCCCAAAATAAAGGATATTAGAATTCCTCCAAAAAGTGAGGAATTTTAATTTACTTGAAAATTATTTTTCATAAACTTTTTTTCTTGTCGTTATTATTTGGGTTTTTATATTTATATAAAATTATTTTCTATAAAATTTATATAAATTTAAATAAATATTTATATAGAATTTTTAAAATATATATATATATATAATTTTTATACAATTTATTTGAAATTTCTTATAAAATTTAAATAAGTTTTTAATAAAATTTAATTAATTTTTTTAAAAATTTATATAAATTTTTTTATAAATTTTTTTTATTTTTTTAAAAAATTTTAATGAAATTTTTTATAAAACTTTATATAAATTTTTGTAAGATTTTTATAAATATTTAAAAAAAAAATTATTATTTTTTTATAAATTTTTATAAAAATTTATATTAAGTTTTATAAACTTTAATGAATTTTTATATATTTATATATTAATTTATAAAACTTATGATTTTTTTATTATATATAAACTTTTTATAAGGTTTATATAGATATTTCTATAAAATTTATATAAACTTTATGTAAAATTTATATAAATTATTTATAAGAATTTATAGAATGCTTTTGTAAAATTTATATAAATTAATATTTATATATATTTTTTATAAAATGTAAATAAATTTTTTATATATTTTTTTATAAAATTTAAATAAATTTTTTATAACATTTATCTAATTTTTTATAAATTTATCATAATATTTATATAAAATGTGAAAATTCTATTTTTACTCTTTTAAATAGAGAATATATATAAAAAATATTTATTCGTTAATTGGTTCAACCCAAAATAAAATTTTCAAAAATTTATAAATTTTTGCCAACTAAATAGACGTAGGCATTTTAAATTTCGAGAATTTTAAATTCTGAGGAATTTTAATATACTAAAATTTAGAATTCTATAATTTTAATGTTTTGAACCAAACGGCTCCTTAGTATATTTGATTTTCCATCAGTTTAAAATAATTGGCACATATATAAGCTAAATTATGATCATGTGGCAAATGTGTTGTAGTTTGAACGGAATATATAAAACACAAATCATAAGTCACAAATATATATTACCTCCGTCTCAATATTATTGTCCACTATTCTATTTTGGGTTATCTCAAAATTATTGTCCACCTCCAAAACTTCCAAAATTAGATAGAGAATTTTGTTTGAGTTTATCATATTACCCTCACTTGAGGTTATTATTACAAAGAATAAAGAAGTGTAAAATTAATTGGTTAAGGGTAAAATTGTTATTCTACAAAAAGTAAGAGAGAGAAAGCTGAAAAATTAATGTTTTTCTAAAATCGTGTGTTTTTTAATCTGTGGACAATAATTTTAGGACGGAGGTAGTACTAATGAGTTGTATTTCTTTTCCTTCTTAATGCTTCGGTTGTAATTCTTGTAAGCAACACATTAAATGAATGCCACTACTAGAAAACAGGGCAACAACGACGGAATTAGCAACTGAATTAATCCGTCACAAAAAAGTGGTTGACGGTAACAGATTAGCGATAAATTAACTACAAAATTTGCTTTGATTATTTAGCGACAATGTATAGACAAATTACTAACAAAATTAAAGACGAATTACACACCTGTCATAATTTATCGCTAAATGTAATTATATAGAGACATAGTTAACGATAAACTTAGGTTCCAACTATCAGCGACAAAATTCTAACGACATAGCGATGGATTTTTTAGTTCTCTCAAATTCGTCTCTGAGTTTTCACACTTATGTACGAATTAACGATGGTCTTGCGTATAGTGATTTTTTGTATTTGGTTAAGAATTAGTTTCACCGTATGATTGAAAACAACTCGAGCTCGACTCGCTAACTTTCACAAAGTTCAAGCTTAAGCTCAGCGGTTCGATAGCTCGAGGTTGGCTCGTTTATGCGATTTAAAGTTGAAAATTTGAAGTTTGACTCGAGCTCGGCTCGTAATATATGTATTTTGAGCTCGTTGATAAGCTTGTTATTTTGCTCGTTAATTAATAAATACGCAAATATTACAAATGCATACCATCTTATACAGATTTAGTACTTAAAATATCTTAGTGTTGTGCAAGCTTCTTTAGGCGCTTATCATGTAAAACTCAAACTGTAGGCTAAGTTCATTTGACATTTTTACCAATCTGATCTTTTCACGAACGACTTGGCTTAAAAAAGTTAAACCGTTGAATATTCGAGTTAATCTTGAGCTTGAAATCTAATTAAGTTTTGAGTTAAACGTCAAGACCGGTTTGAGATTTTTTAACTAGAGCTCAAGTGGAGCTTAATTCGACTTTTGACAAGCCAGTTCAACTATCTTACAAATAGCTTCGTTCTTTTATTGTTTTACTTGTTGTTCGTGTATGTGTCCGGAACGTACGGACCGATCCGGAACACATGACCCGATCCGGAACAAACACTTCCTTCTAGAAGAAGTCAACAAAAGTCAGCAAAGAACTCAGCAGGCACACTTCCTATAAAATAGGGAGTGTGTCCCCAATCGGGCCAACCAAGGCCCATCACCATTCCCGGCCTTTTAGGAATCAGACTAGTATAAATACCCCCCTTTGGGTTCAAGGTTTAGGCTAACTCTTTTACCCTTATTACTTTTTACTTATATACTTTTACTTTCTTTTCCCCTCCGGATTTTTATCCTTTACTTACTCTCACGCCGGAGCTTGGTCTGGGTTCCCACACCCGGACGAGGCTAACGCGTTACTTTGTTTTCAGGATATCCGAGGCATACAACACCCAAGATCCGATTCGGTCCACCCATTCGGATCCCCGCAAAGGATTGCACGAACACTTGTCATTATTATAATACCTGCTTATACAAAAGTTAAAAGTAAGCTAATTAAGACATAATGTTTCAGATTGGGGTATGTCAGAAAAATGTGAAATTTTTTTGATAAACATACAAAAACCTAACGAGACAATCCTTTTATGAAAGAAGAAAGATCTATGCACCTAATAAGCGGATATACCAAAAACCCATAAATTTGTTTAATGTGGGTTCGATTGCGGGTTAATTGTTTTCTTAGAGCACTGGGAGTCGTTAGCACGATATTGTGGTGCCAAAGGCGCCACGTAAGATTCTGGGCCTTTGGCACCAGATTCCTGTTGGCACCACATTTCAGGGGTAACCGTTGGCACCAGATTAACGAAAATAATTTTTTTTTCACAAAAATTAACTTAAATAAAAACTTCATTAATAAAAAAACATTACAATAAAAAACAAAAATTTAATGATTGCGGCTCAAATGCTCCACAAGATCGGCTCGAAGCTCGTTGTGCACTCTTCGGTCTCGAATTTCTTTAGTTTTCCTCTCGTGCATTTCACACCTTTCGACCCAACTTCGAAAAATATTAGGTTGTGGATCAACATAAACATCTCTAGGATTCAATTTATATCCTTCGTCTTCTAGTATCATGTTATGTAACATGATACAACAATACATTATTCGTTTCAAGTGGTTAATTTCATAAGCACGAGCGGGTTGTCGTATAATCCCCCAACGACCTTGTAAGACACCGAAAGCGCGTTCGATATCTTTTCTAGCACCTTCTTGAATTCTTTTATAGCGCAATGTTTTTTCATCCCTTGAGACAGAAAATTTTTTCACAAAAGTAGACCACTCGGGATAAATACCGTCAGCCAAATAATAACCTTTTTGTATGTTTTTTCGTTTACCTCAAACGGAGAATCTATAACCTTATCGGCTAACTCATCATCAAATAAAGGTGAACCATATAAGACATTTAGATCGTTGTTTGCCCCAGGACAACCTAAGTATGCATGCCAGAATGTCAAATGTTGATCCGCCACTGCTTCTAACATAAGAATTGGGTATTTATGATCCCGCCTTTTAAATTGAGCCTGTAAAGCCTTGGGACAATTTTTCCAATCTCAGTGCATGCAATCAATACTCCCGAGCATTCCCGGGAGTCCATGTTTCTCATTGTGCAATTCATAAAGTTTTTCTATATCCGCGGGAGTAGGTTTTCTTAAATATTTTTCAACATATAAGTCGTAAATGCATTTAGTAAAATGAAGCAAACATGCTCTAGCAGTGCGTTCGGCAATTTGCAAATACTCATCAAATGCATCGGGTGATGACCCATACGCCAGTTGATGAAATGCCGAAGTGATTTTTAAAACAGGGTGAATACTATCCCGACCCGTAGCATCTAGCCCAGTGCGAAAATAAGCAAAGTATTCAGGAAGAGGGTCGGCATTATGATTTAAAATAGCATTGACAATTTTCCTAAAAAGCGTTGAACTCATACGATACATTCGCCGGAATTTCTCTTCCGTATATTTTGGAGGAGTTTCGTCATCACCAAAGTAGTCCTTTAGCAATCTTCGACTCGCATCTTCTCGATCACGAGGTATGTATGTCCTCGTATTCCCCGATCCACCGGCTCCTTGATTACACATACCAACAAAGGTCTCATACTCCGCCAAGCCTCGACTGTAACGTTCATGGGCGTTACCGAAATATTTATCGTATTCGAAAACGGTGTTTTGATAAGGATCCTTTTTTTTGTAAAGAAATTGAAAGAATTTATGATTGGAAAAAAGGTTGAAATGAGGTATAATATATAGGATTTTAGGAGTGTTTTTTAAAAAAAAAAAATTTAAAGCCAACGGCTAGTTTTTTGAAAATCAAATTTTTTTTAAAAAAACTCTTCCAAGTCAACGGCTATAATCCAAAAAGAAAAGAAAAAAAAAAGTAAAGCTCTTGGCGCGAGCTGTTACCGTTGGCGTGAGCGATGTTGGCGGGAGACCCGGTACAGTGCGCCAAAGGGAGGGTGACGCCAACGGCTTAACAGCCAGCCAGTAGCCAACCGCTCCCCTTGCTCTTAGAACATTCAATAGAACTGGTAACTAGTTTTAATGTCCGTGCACACACGGAACTTGAAAATAAAGGATAAATAAAGTAATAATTTCGTTATTGCAAATTTATGTATAGTATATATATATATATATATATATATATATATATATATATATATATATATATATATATATATATATATATATATATATATATATATATATATATATATATATATATATATATATATATATATATATATATATATATATATATATATTTTAAAACATCTAATGTTTATATGTTTGATTATGTTGTTGTTTTACTATGCTGTGTAAATTAATATCAATAACTTCAATTTTATTTTTTAAACTAGGTTAATACCCGTGTAATACACAGGCTTTATAAAGAACTCTATGTTAGCTTAAAGTAGACAAAAATAAAATAGATATGAATCTTCTTATCATCTTTCATGTCGTAATATGATCGCGATGTACTGGTCCAAGTCTGATAATTATGCGAACAACATAAGACATTCTGTCTTTAACGATTCTCGATAAATAATTTTAAATACGAATACAATCCTCAATATGAATCTTGTATTTGATCAGCAACTTGGTGCGTCTAAGGTAACCACACTGTCACTAACCTAGACTTTAGAAGACTTCATAAATTTTCTCAACGATATTCTCCTCACTAACACTCTTACCTCTTGAGCAGCATATTTGTCGCATTATGCTTCAATTCGAGCATCTCTGTAATATCCTTCGCAGCTCTACTTGAGCAGCATATATGGGCCATTGGATGATGATCAATATCTGCAAATAAAAAACAAAAGATGAAAGAAACGTTGCAAAACAGATCATATGATGCTTAAGAACCTTGATACCTATAAGAGAAAAAAATAACAACAAAGTTTAATGTAGTAGGAATCTTTTTTTGGCATGATGATGTTGCTAAACAAAAATACAAACCCAACGACTAATCCAACAATGCTCACTTCACTACATTTGGGTTCTTTTTTATATACTTTGCATCTCTTTTCAAGTAGAATGCAAAACCAAATAAATGATAAATCCTCACATTATAATTAGTGGGCAAAGTGTCAAACTATCAACTTCTGAGTTATATGCATAATGACTAAATGTTAATGTCTATTAGCTCAGATTTTTTAAACGAAGCTTGGATAGAATATTCAACCATTATCATTATGAAATCAGATTGACATGCAACAAATAAATAATGCCTTCATACACACTACTCACTTATGCTTCTGAAAGAAGTCGCCCTGTATCCCTATTAACTTTTCTAATATTACCTTCAGAAGAAAAATACATACCCATGTAATGCTCAATGATTGTTCTGATGAAACTAAACACAAGCTTTTGGTAATCACGCAATCGATTGGTCACTATTATGATGGCATTGAAAAGAATAAAAAATTCACATCACAGTTATAGTTGGATGGTAAGGTTGAAACTTAGCTGATAAAACATAGTCATATAACTCAAAGTGCCTTGGTGAGGAAAGTGTAACTTGGACAGTCCATATCGCGGTCAGCTTCGTTAGCAACTGCAATGAAGGCGCTGGTGCAACAAATAGGAAAACATTTCTGTTATTGGTTAAACAGACATAATAAAATATGCATTTTAATCTTAATGATTTTAAAGTAAAAAAACATATGTAACGAAATGTGTAATCTCACCAGCAACACTCCTTCAGCATTTTGAATAACATGTGAAGGAGATTGAAAGTAGATACCATTGTTACTCTCTTATAAATTATACCACACGTAGCAAGATTTGAAACCATACAATAAAACATGTCATATGCATCGTAACACTCTCAATCAAAGGCTGGGAACAACACACTACACATTTGTATAATTAATAAAAGCTTCAAAAACCCGGTTGATTAAAACCCCAGTAAAAAATAGTTAAATAGACCAATAAATCTAAACCGGTTAATGATTGATTCAATCTCATTTAGTCCAAACAAACTAAAGTCTCACAAAATCAGCTCTTCATGAGCAAACTCATTAAATCTAGCCAGATAAAAGTACAAAGAAATATTCTTTCAGGCAATGAACCAATAAATACTCTCACAATCTTCCTAATGCAATAAAAGTTGTTTAATTTTCTTAATAATCTTCCTAATGCAAAAAAAGATAGTTCAATTTTCTTAATAATTTTATTAATGACATTTTCTTAATAATCTTCCTAATGCAAAAAAGGGTTACCTAGTTATTGACTTATTGCAAAACTTTAAACAAAACTTTAACCAAACAAATTAAAGAATATACTACGTAGTATAGTTGAGCATCTTGATATTTTTCGTAACTTGAAATATCATGTTCCTGTTTGGCAACAAACAATAGTGCAAAAAATAAGCTAAAATAACTACAGAAGTTCCATTATCATTATGCAAAAAAATTGATTCACCAAACGTTACTCCGTTACGGTTCAATCTAAAATTTAGCAATCATAGTATACACCCTTATATTTGTGTTTCAAACAGTTTCATGTTGAGATTCATTTATATATTTAGATTTTTTGGTTACATTTTAATATAAAATATAGCAATCATAGATATTGTACTCAACTTATATTCAGACCTGATGCACTTAAACTGTCAATAAATGTGTCTAAAAGATAACGTAAATCTTGTACTAAAATATAAATATTGAAAGGCAAGATAAAACATGAAAAGAAGCAACATGATCATAACTTGATTCATAACATATTCTTAATTAGAACATACATGGTGAAAGGTAAGTGTACCTTCGATCATAGAAACCATATGTATAAATTTACCACATTCTACTTCAGACCCTCACTTCAGGAACTAATGAAACCAAAATTCATAAAGACCCCTTTGATGCCTTTTTTCAAACACTTTGCATGCATCTAATAATGAACCCTTACTCTTCAAATATGGATACACTTGCTAATTGAATACACTGAAACAAAAGGAAAATCTAACTGAGTAATTTTTTTTCATTTAGGCATTTCATCAAACACTTGTTGCGCATTAACTAAATATTTTCCTAAATTTCATAACACATCTGAAATGCATTTAATATCATAAATAGGTTAAATAAAACTACAAAAAGCAAACTCAGATTTAATCGAAGGACACAATTTTAATAAAACACTTGGTGAAAAAAAGAATCAAAATGAAGATTATAAAGTGAAAGATATATGACGCACCTTCATTTCTTTGTTGCAAGCATTCACACCTAATAATAACAAAAACAAAACCACATCAATCAAACTTCTTAAACCATTACAATCAAACCTTATACAGGCACCTTGAAGAGTCGCCTGTAGAGAAAATGGGGAAACTGAAGATGCAGAAGAATCAAATTAAATTCTAAATGGATATTTGGTTTGGATGTAAAAAAAAGGATAACCTACCTGCACCACCTCTATTTTCACCAATAGTATCAACACAACGCATGATCACTTTCTTAAAAGGGCCGTTTACAAATGGGCTCCTCAAGTTTTTGAACATGGGCGGCATATATGCAGATTAAAATAAAAAAAAAACTCCTAAAGTTATGTGTTGACAGATGGTAGAATGGAGATGAAGAAGAAGAAGCAGAAAGAAAATAAAATAATAGATTAATTTTTTGAATTTGAAATCTTAGAGAAGACTGTAAAAAAAAAAAAAAAAAATTGGATGGCTTTTTTGGGCGGCTCCATTAACCAATGTATAAACTTTTTTTTTGAGCAAAACCAATGTATAAACTGGGTATGCATTCCATACAGAAGAAATTACACGAAAAAACGTACAATTATAATAAATAAAATATTAGTAGTAATATAGTTGCATTATGACATCATTAAAGTATATTTTTTTAATAAATTAACCAATAGTTAGTTTACACATAGTCAAAGATGACATATGCACAAACCCTCTTTTAATAAAGTAAAATAGATTTCATACTCTTTTTACTTTTACTATTTTTATTCTAAATATTTATATCATAATTATTAATCAACAAACCATTTACATCAAACTCACACAACCTTACACATACACGATTTATATATTCATGATTTTGTAATGCTTAATATTATTTTATAAACAATATTAAATTTATAATAATTAAATAGTTACGATACTAATGGACCCACATGTTTTACATGATTTTTCATTATGTGACACTATTAATTGATATTTTGTATAAATATTAGTTGCACAAAGGATTTGACTTTGTTTACCCGAAATGTTAGTTATCCTTTTCTACACATTGTGTGTTTAGTAACACATAACGACTTTAAAAAAAAAAATTGTAATATGTAGAATCCCGTCTATGTATCTTCATCTAACACCGATGTTTGAGGTCCTGCAATCATTTTAATATTTATATTCATGTTAATAATAATTTGCGTATATTGCATTGCTTGACTTTGCTAAGTGTTAAAATAGGAAAAGACAATAATTTGTGTTTTTATTTGAATAATTATAATCATGTGATTTGTTGATTTTTTAATACAACATATATGTTGTATTTTTATAATATAAAATTTAAAATATATAAAGTTTAGGGGGATATTTTGTTTATTCTATAAAATTACTAAAAATATGGAAAATTATAAGTTTGCATTTAAGTCTATTTTTTATTTTATTTTTTAGAACGGCAAATGTTAGTGGTTAATGGGTCGAGTCGTGCAATGACATCCAAGCGGAAGAATGACTTCTTCGAACCCTCGCCTAGTTATGTTAGACTCCTTATCCGCTTCGCCTGAAAGGCCTTTGGCAGGTCTTGAACCCAATACCTCCAAGAATCCTCCCCCAAAGAAACCACTTAGTGAAACTTTGGTGGCCAACTGAGCTAAGCCAGTTGGTTAAACATTTAAGTCTATGTAATTTATTCAAAATTCAACCACTAAAGTTTTATCATTCCGTTCCTTTTTTTTAAGTTTTTATTTTCATAAATTTGACACATATATATTTATGTGTTTTTATCAAATTCTTCCACTAAAATTTTTAATTTTGACTAAACTGAATTTTATTTTGACTGTTTTTCACCAATCACATCGCTCGATTTTGTTTATGTGTCAAAATCAAGCTATTTGATTGGTCAAATTGTTTTTTTACAACCTTCATTTTTTATTAAAACTCTTAAAAAATCTAATTATGTTATTATATAAAAGATTTGATTAGCATGACTAATTTTACTTCATAATAACATACATTACTTAATTTAGATGGTGTATTTTCTTTGTTGTAAACGTTAAATTTTCAACACTTATTAATATGGTTTGTAAAAAAATATTTATACTAACTAGAGAAAATCTATACTAATTAATGATACCTTAATATCTATAACAGTTTTTGAGTTTGAGCTTGATCACCGGTTTACCTAGGTTGAGTAACTGGATCAAGGATTCGGTCGTCATGTTAACCCGGTCGAGTTATCAGGTCAACTGATCGAGTCATCTGGTCATGAGTTCGATCACCAGGTCAACCCGTTCGAGTCACCTGATCACGAGTTCGACCATCGAGTTAACCCGATCGAATCACGCGTTCGACCACTAGATCAACCCGTCAAATCACTGAGTCACTGATTTAACCACCGAGTAAACCCTTTGAGTCACCAGATTACTGGTTCAATCGTCGAATATATTAGCATATTGCTAACTATCTTTCGCTACGCAATTTTCGCTGCATCTAATACACTTATAAAGAGGTTTATAAATAACAATAGTAGTAGCGTTGATGAATCTAATTTATCACTTTTTACTATTTTATGTATTGTACATTTTGTATCCGATCATAGCAATGAACTTTTGAATTGGTATTTTTCTTTATTTTGAACATTTAAATAATAATATTAGCCTTTGATATCAATGAAATATATTAATATAAAAATGTAAAAATGTTTTAAAAACAAAAGCCCAATTCAAATGTTTATTTGCTTAATCGGGAAAAAAAATCTTAGCTCACAAAATAAAAGTATTCGTAATAAATTCAGTATAAAAGTTATAAGTAATAATATGATTATCTATTATCTATTATATCTAATATAACACAGTTTTGTACAGCACTTTAAAGAAGCAATCTAATTAATTTTTTCAAAAAATAACTATCATCTTGCTAAAATTTTGCTAAAAAAATGCATAACACAAAATCAAATAAAAGAGATAAAAAAAGCGCATCACTCTTTTTTTCTTCACCCTTTCCAAAACATAAGATCAAATCTCATTCCTTCTCTTACCAAAATCTTCAAAAAAAAAAGGTACGCTCATTTTTGAAGACTTTCAATTTACGTTGGTTTGTTCGATTTCTTTATTTCGATTGTGACAAAGCACATTGTTAGGCTATTAAATTATTATTTTTATTCGATTTCAATAAACATCACATTCTTTGTAATTGCATTAGATAATCTCTTCACTTTCGATTTTAATAGTTTTTTTTTAGATTTTTGGTTGACATAATTTTTAGGGACCGTTACGATTATTTTTCGTTCGATTGTAATTGATTGTAATAAGGAAAATTTTGTCAATGATTATATGTGGAAACTAAGCTAATTTTGTCATGTTTAAAATAATTTATATTATTAAATCAGTGTTGTTATTGGTTGTCACAAAGAAAAAATTGTTTGTGATTTATTATATGGATACAAAACTTATTTTTGGCAAACTGTTTAAATCAAGCGCCATCAAGCTCATTTTTCTTCTTGAACATGTATAGCTATTAAACATTTTAATTTCTAATGCTTCGGGAATAATATATCGAGCAACTTTTTTCTCATAATTGAATATAAAAACAGTGGGGAGGCGAAAGTTCTTCTTGAGCTGATTTTTGTGCACAAACTGGTAGATATATTTGTTGCTAGCTTTGACATTATGTTTTACGATTAGTTGTCTATGTTCGGTTCTGTTGTGTAAAAGGTAGGTTGTCAAAAGCCATAGAGTTAGTTAAACGCCACTTACATGTAACATTTCAAAGGTCAAAAAGTTATTTGATACCACATAAGCCGTTTAGATAAGCTTTTCAGGCGCCCCAATAAATTGTTTTTGATCATCTGTGTCACGTCGACACTTTTTTCCATAAGATGTTTGGTTACACATAATGTATATGCTGACTGCAAAGAGGAGAAGTTGTTTTTTAATAGAAATTCTGAAGCGGTACCTTATTCGTTTAAAGGGCTACTTACAAACTTCATTTAAATCGTTTTTGTTCTGTTTACTTTGTCAATTATCTTTTTTATGTGATGTTTGAAAATGTAGGAAAGATAAGATTGTATCAGAAGGTGGACAAGTGCATAAATCTAAGCAACGGTTAGTTATCTTGCGAATAGTTTTATTTAGTCTTCGTAGACTATTACATAGCTATTCTTCCTGTCTTTTAGTAGGTAGATACACATGTCAGAGAAGTCTGTTTATGCACCATTTTGTGGAATATTTTATTTTCTACGCGTGAGAAAACAAGATAATTTTGCGGGCTGATTATGGGCATCTCAAACTCGCAGACTTTGGAATTAACGATTTACAGAAAGTGACAAACACGGTAAAACAAGAAACGAACATGTCAAATCATGACATAACATGTAAGTCTTTTTTTGTTGGAAAATACTCGATGTTCTCTCACACACAAATCACTTTTACAATGTTTTGAAGTTGATGTATCATAGATAGACAATTTCCTATACGAAAACAGAGAGATGTTATTTTTTGAAGTCTTTTGACTTGGTTATGTTTCTAGAGATATGTTGCACGAGAGGTCTTTAGAAACTAAACGATACTTAAGTGGTTTTTTTCATTAGCCTTGAGTTTGTACGAGGTAAGTTTTTATATTTTTTTCTTATGAGAACAAAACGTTTTTGTAAAAAAACGACCATTGAGATAAATATAAAATTATTTAATAACTTCATGTCTTTTTATTCAATTAATAATTATCACACTGAAAATATGCATACAAACACCATGTAGAAAACAACAACAATAATAACAACGATACCTTATCCCGTCAGGGAAGGGTATGGGGAGGTGACATGTAGACATGTCATACCCCCACCTTTAAGAAAACCCGCGGGTAGGGAAACTGCTTCCGAATAGACCTCCGTATACGAGAAGGAAAAAAAAGCACTACAACGTCAATTATTATTTTATTGTTAAATTTTATTTATTTATCTATTTATTTGTTTATTATTCTTCACATATATACAAATTTCCACGAGAACATGATAAGATAAGAGGACAAGGCATTAAAAGAAAATAAAGCAAAGTACATAAGGCAAGCGGAAAGAAATACATGGCAAACCATGTAGACGGTATATGGTAGTTAATGTAGATTTCTTAGTCTACGTGGGTATTTAAGGCTTATCTTAAAGTTTTTATCAACTTTGAAAATAAGCATTTATCAATCTACGAAGGTTGAAGTGTTTCTTTAATTCAAAATAAAGAGGCAAGACGCTATAAACTATTATAAAAACAAGCTTATAGGTAGATACACTTTTAGTCTAATACTCTAATCTTAAGATGTTTCAATAGCTTAACGAGATTTTCATAAAGGATTGAGTAAGCAGATTTGAGCTTTATTTACATAATAAGCTTTCAAGATTTTATACATTATAAATCATGTTGTATGTTTTTACTCAGTTTAAAAGTATGTTTGCTATATCTATGATTTAACCTCGAGTTTCTTTGTTGAAAAGCAAGTTATATAAGTTATCATTGTAATTTTTTTTGAAAAGCAAGTTACCATTGTATATTTTTGTAGGATAAAGACCGCAGAAATTGAAGCTTCTTTGGGCTCTTGAGCTGATCAAGTAGGGCCGGTTGGATGTGGATTTAGTTGAACAATGTCTTGAGAATTGTCTATTGCTCAAGGAATTAAGTTCGATAGACTGATTGATAAGAATACTTTATTGTGTGTGTATTTCATCTCCTAAGCTCAAGTCTTTAGATTTCTTGCCTTGAAAATGTTGTGTGTATTCGTAGCTGAAAAATGTTGTTTATAAACATAGTAGAACAATGATAATCTTTAAGAATCAAGGGGGTTGATGTTTTCTAGAGAGAGAAACTTAAAGAGAGAAATGAAAGAAACTTGTTATATTGAAAATAAGAAATGAAACAACCAACACCTCTTTCCATAGTGGAAAGAGGTTTAAATACACAAGTCCTCAATGGACTTGGGCCTCCAGCCCATGAACATGCTCATGGGTCGGGCTATATAATAAATGTTACTAAACACTACTACGAGACTTTCTATATACGTAAAACGTATTTCCAACAATCTCCCCCAAAGGGAGGTCACTCCAAATTTACAAAGTCCTAATCTAGCATGTTAGATCTTGTTCTTGAGCTCGTAGTCCACTTTCTCTTTTCTTTCTTTTTCTTCCTTTTGTGAATATGTGTTGAATAATATCAACCTTTTGCTTGGAACACGTTCTTTTGGCTTTTCACTTGCAGTCTTTATCTTCTTGTGATGTTCGCCTCTTTGTGACTTCATGTCCCACACACTTATCCTTTGTAGAATTCTTGAAAGTTTCAGAGTCGATACAGCGGAAGACTTTTAGGTCATACTTTCTTGAATTTGCAGAAGTATTTGATGCAGAAGGAATAAGCATGTGAGGACGTCTTCAACAGGTACACCGCAACGCCACCGTCTTCAACAGGTACACCGCAACGCCACCGTCTTCGAATGCAGCAACAGAATAAGACACGAATAAAATGGCTTTGACATTTTATTCTAATTCGGTAGCATTTTACCTCCGGTCGGTGAAGACCGTTGGACGATATTAGAATCGTACCCGTGACGGATAGTTTCAATTAAGTAACTTCCTGACAGGATTTCGCGGGTAAACCCGTTCTCTCTATTCGACTGTCCAAAGCTGACTGCGAACATAAAGAGTGAATCATTTGGATTAAAAATCCTTATGATTGAAGCCGTCAATTCATGAAACCTGGAACAAGTGAATTTCAATTAAGATATTCACCATCGTTGCTTTCCAGTTGTCACAAACTTAATTCAAATTGAATCTTGCTTGTCACCTACCAAGTGTTGTTTGATGTTAACACTAGAAGGATTTCCACTCGTCACTGTGAACACTAAAGAGTGTCACTCTGAGTGTTCTGGCAAGATCATACGATAATGTGTAGAGGCCTGGAACGAGCTTAAGTTCAATTAAGAATTAAACTACTGTTTCTTTCCAGTTGTCACAAGATTAGTTCTTAAAGAACCGCACGTGTCACCTACCATGAGCTTGTTTGATGTTGGCTCAAGCAGGATTTCCATCTTCACTGTAATACTTGCGTATCACTCGGATGTTCTGGCAATATTACAAGAATACTGCGTAGGACTCATAAAGATCTCTTACTTTTCACAGTGTGTGAAGAAGCAAGGAATAAATGGAAAGTGTCCTAATGAGACTTTTGATGATCTCGTGGCTCTAGACTCGATAGTGCGTTTTCATTTTGTGATCGATGGCTGGAGAGGAGTGCCACCTATTCAATATCAGTCTATTCGGAGTGAATAAACCAATAGATAACGTGTTGATCTCCGTGTGATTGAAACAAATACATTTTGAGAGATATTTGAGTTAGCTGGGGAGGGTTGTGCATTGCATCACTGGGTCCATGATGGCTTTCTTCAATATCGAGAATCATTAACAAATGATCTCAATAGCATATGTATTGACCCGGTTTCTGCCTAAAGTTGTAAGGAGGGATTCTTTCTTTACACCCTTTATCTTTACAATTCTTTTTCATTCTTCAACCCCTTCAATGCTTACCAATACGTCATCACTAGCACCTTGTTGTGATTGTTCCAGTGCTAGCTTAAGTACTTGGTCGGCATTCAGCTACGTTCACATTCATTCCCCATCTTTCCTAGGACTTCTAGTTCTATCTAGGGAATTGTCCTTGGGAAGATTCCATCGGTTCTGATGAATCATTGGACTAATACCTATACCTACCACCCTTTTGTCACCACATCCGTCGTGAGTTAAGTGTGTTTTGGGTTGATATAGTCACCATGAAAAATCCTTGAAAATCACTTAGAGCACTTGTGATATTGTAATCAAAGTTTTTGTGCCTTAAGTGTTTTGATCATCAAAAACGCTCCCCCTTAACTTGTGCATTACACATGTTAGGTTGGTTTATCTTTTAAGCCTTTTTCATTGTTTTAGCCAAATATCATTAAGTCTCCTTAATCCCATTTTCTACCCTTTCTAAAATGTTAACCATCAATATTTTGGATATTAATGGATTAATCGGTCTTTGGGTAATAAAATAAAATTAGATGTTGGCCAAAGAACATATTAATGCTCCCCCTCAAATTAATGAGGGTTAGTTGTAGTGCTTGAGTATGATATATTTTGAAAGATTTGGAATCTCGAGAGAAATTCTTGAAAAATATCATACTTTTAACTACAACATGCCACAAAAGCTGATTATACAAAAAGTAACATATTCACAATTATAGACAGATGGAGTTGACCTGATATAAGACGAACCATAATTAAATGGTTCGTTCCGTGAACCTATGGTGAGCTCCATATGGTCGTCCACCGACGAATCGTTCTATATTTCCTAGCAACCGGCGCTTCCTTAGAAGTTCCTCAATCTTCCTGATTGCGTACGATGCTCCCTTTTTGCACTGGGTTGTCCAGGTGTATTTGTGACAACCCTGGTTTTGAGGTTCGTCACTTAGTTTTATTTTGTGCTAGTTGCGTGTCTTTACGTGTTTATGTGCTTATTGGTGTGTATGGATTGTGGTTTGGATATCGTTTCCGGTACGGGGTACCTTGTAAATGAAACGATGTATGATGATTTCATGTTCATGAGTTCACATGGTAGTGACTATGAAGTGAGATGGTATTATTTGGTGGTTCTAAGTATACGTATATGTATTATAGAAAATCGTATTTTTTACGATTTACGGTTTAGCATTTAGAGGTCACGGATGAGGTAATTAGTCATATGAATATTTTTTGGGATGGTTTTAAGTCATTTAGGACTTAGTTATAAAGTTTATTGCAAAATTTGAGATTTTTTTTAAAAGTGTATATTTTACGTCTTTTACGGAAAAACGCGTAAATTTGACTAGTTTTACGGTTTTGTGGTTTTGGAAGCTTTAGGAGCTGAAATAAATTAAGGAAAATTAAAGTAATATTAATAACATAATATTAAATAATAAAAAAAAACGAATTTAGGGGTGTTTGGGTCGGTTTAGACGCACCAAAGAAGAAAGAAAGAAGGGAAAAGCCCAAAACGGCCCAATGGACTTGTAATGGGATTAGGGGGCCTTTAGGACTTAACCAAACCCAACTCATAACCATAATAATCAGGTTTTTAACCTCCATAACATCTCCTAGCCGAAATTCATCAATGGTGGCCAATTAGGGTTCTTCAAAAATTAGGTTTTCTTCATCTTCTATTAATTCAAAGGTAAAACCTTCTTAACCCTTTTCATATTAAATGTTTTTAATGTTTCTATGATCATATGATGGATTAGTTTAGGATTTAATTAAAAACAGTATATTAATCATATTTTAATGATTAAATAAATTAGGGCTTGTAATTAGAGGGATTAGGGTTAATTAATGAGGTTGATTTTGTTAAACCCGTTTTTAAAAACTGGGCAGAATTTTGAGTCAATTGTTTTGATCATATCGGGAGTTCTAGGAACATTCAAGATGCTATCCAAGTATCCTTGAAAAGGTAATTGAAGTGGCTTTCCAATGCAAGAAACGAGAACTAAATTGGAGGTCGGGAAGTGGGTCAAAAACAGGTTACAACAGTCGGAGGTCAAAACAGTTTTGAATTCAGCCTGTTTTCTTTTTAAGTTTTGGGTTGTTTGGGGTACTTAGGGTTGTATTGGGATCTTCTCACGAACATGAGAGATGGTTTATATATTGTAGTAAGTATCTGCACTTGGGCTAAGGTTGTGGTTTAGGGTAAGACCCTCTAATGGTAACAAACTTTTCATACGTTTAAAATCAATAAATTCTGGATAGGTAGCAATATATACACATATATCGGGGCCTTAACGGTAGCTTTAAGGTTAGGTCAAGTGGGAGGATTTAACTAACATGTATAAAAGTGTGAATATTCCTTTTATAGAAACCATGGGTATGTTTAAGTGGACATTTGACTTAAAGTTTTGAGACCTAAAAACTGGGACTGTTTTGTGTAAAATTATGAACGGGATAGTTATTAAACTTAACCAAGTTAGGGACTTGTTAAGGAAGGGTAATGGGGTGATTAGAGCTTATCAATGAGGTATTATATGGGAATAGGCTAGATGTCCATCATAGGTTGATGAGCCATCTTGGTGATTGGTTCGGGTATTGATTGTGTGTTTTTGGTTTGTTAGCTTGTTGCTAGTGCGAGGACTTGTGAAGAAGCTATCAGGTGAGTTTCATAGTCCCATGTTTACTATTGATTTTGACTTCCAGATGGGATGAAAGAGACACTGTGTTATGTTGTTTATAAATTGATGTTGTGAATGTTTTTAAGGTTTGAGATGGACTTGTGTGTACATTATATGATTAACTGCTATGTGATTCTTGTACGTGTATGATTTGGATGGGAAAGGTACATAGGTGTATGGGCGCCTATGGTACCATGGTTGTTGGTATGGTGTGATGCCTTGGAAATTATGGTTGTTGGTAAGGCGTGATGCCTTGGAAATTATGGTTGTTGGTAAGGCGTGATGCCTTGGAAATTATGGTTGTTGGTAAGGCGTGATGCCTTGGAAATTATGGTTGTTGGTAAGGCGTGATGCCTTGGAAATTATGGTTGTTGGTAAGGCGTGATGCCTTGGAAATTGTGGTTGTTGGTAAGGCGTGATGCCTTGGAATTGTGATGATTGATTTATCTTGAATGCTAGTTGTTAATACATAATTGTAGCGCATTGTCCATATGTTGTTTTGTTGATGGTTGTTATTCACAGCTTGTAACTGATTTGGCGTTGGAGTCTAAACCTATGACTCTCACCAACTTTATGTTGACGTGTTTTAGTGTCTCTTTCAGGTGTGAATATGGTTAAGCTTGAGGATAGAAGTGGCTAGACTTGGATGCCTTAGGATTGCATATAAAAGGAGATCCCCGTTCCTTCTTAGTTTTTATTTGTTCATTTAAATAAGTGATACTGTTGGCACCTATATGTTTGTTTTGTTTGTGTTACTTGTTTGTCTTGGGTAAGAGGTAGAACTGTTACCTACTTACCTAGACTCCTGCATGTTGAGATATTGTCATGACATTTGTGTCGCCATTTATGACATTTCTTATATCATTTAGTTATCTCTATAGACGCGCTATTGTTGTGATGATATCCATACGTCGTGCCCCATATTCCGCCATGGTGGGGTGTGACAGAATGGTATCAGAGACAATGGTTATAGAGAATTAGGTTGCCTAGTCGTGTAGCCTAGTCTATAGCTTAAGGGTCCCTGCATATAGGCGTCATAGGAGTATGTGTGCATTTTATTATAACTGATGTGTTTGAATGTTATTTATTGTGATGTTTTGACTGGTATGAATTGAACCATAGTAAGTTCATACTTAGCCACACGTTATTTTCTTTTTGGGTTGTGACTAGTGCGGGTTGAACCATAATCGTCCACACTAGTCATTGTCGTATTTTGCTTAAATTGTACATTATAGTACCTAATTTGGTACATGGTAGTTCTATCTTTTGTTGGGTTATTTTATGTACCTGAGGTACAATATTTTTCTTTTGATGTTTAAGTCATGTTCCCTAAGAATCATGTGGTGGTTCGAGTTACTAGGAGTACATGAGTAGGAAGGATTTTAAGTTGTTTCCACTCTTACGGGTGACATGACTTATAACTGATGATGTTTTTGTTTTGGATTTAGTCTATGCTGTTTTAGCTAGACTATGGATTTTTGTATTCCAAGAGTATTTCTATGTTATTTTAATAGATTGAGTTTTGGACTTTATTGTTTATGTGGTTATGAGCTTATGTGAGTAGATGGATTTATGTGTTATATGTTGTATTAATTCTTATAAGTGTCATCATAGGAGGGAGTGCATTGGGGGAAGGGTAATTGTATAAGTATGATGGCCAACATAGTTATACAAGTACCACAACTTCAATGGGTTATCAAGTATGATTGCATGAAAGAGGGTTAGTACATGCTTGTATATGGTGAGATGTGGAATTTGGGTATACGAATAATATATGGGTTTTGTGCCTTGTTGTGGTATGGTGAGATGGTGAAAAGGTGATTACTCGTATGGAAAAACGAGTGTATGACGCGATCGACTTGATATGTTTGATAACGAGTATGTTTTGGGAGATTTAATAGGTATATATATGCGGATGTATATATACTACTACGTGTTAGGTTATGGTATATGGTCGTTCACTAGTTATTATAACTTGAACGTACCTTGTGTTTGTTCGTGTTTTATGGTGCGGGAGTTTGTTGGAGTTCCAGTGACGTTTTGAATCTTTTGAAGTGTGTCTTGTAGCGTATTCTTTGAGTTTCGTATTTCACGTGTACATTTTAAAATTGTTTTTTTGGTTTCAAGTCTATTGAAATAACTTGGGATTCCTTTTGAAATAATGAAATCTCTTGGTGTTGGGTCTTACACTTCTTTTGGTCGGTATATATTGAGAAAAAGGGGGACTTGGAAATCTAGTATAGGGTTAGATAGTTGGTCGTATTCGGTAAAATAAGGGTAAGGTGTTGGGGTCGTGTTTGAAACAAGATGTAACATAAGATTTCTTTTTTAGTCAACACTTATTTATTTCAAATTCTAAAAGACTTTCTTTAAAATAAAGTGAAGTAAAATTTCTTTCTACTTACATAGTTTATATAATTAGATTTGACCGATTCACGTCATTTATAATTATTAATTCAAGGTTAAATTGATTTTATGAAGATTTCACATACAATTTTATCTTTCATTAATATAAAACTGTTTCGGTCATAACTTGTTCGTTTTTAGAGCTTTTTGAGTGATTCAAAAGAAAAAAAAAATTATGTACTCGGAACGTACTTTTCAAATATTCAGAATGTATAGCCATGGGAGGTCAGTGGACTGGTCGGAATTGTTGTACAAGTGTCGGGTTAAAGGTTGAGTTTGAATAGTAGTTTATTTTTATGATTTGGGATACACAGGATACTTAGTCTTTGAGTTGAGTTTTGAGTTCGTCAAGAGGGTTGTTTGTAGATTGTTTGAGTCACATAGATGTGGAAGGTAATAAAAAAAAGAGATATATATTCTTTTGGAAAAGTCGATCTTTTGCACGGTTTAAATAATATGTTGCGGGGCGTAATATGTTTTGGTTGCCATTGGGTGTTTCTTGGATTATTTTTCATGGTCATGGGTCATTTAGAATTGATACATGTTCTGGGTTTGAGTTTTCTTTTGAGTCTCGTGGTTTTTGACTTGTTTTAATTGGTGCACGTGAAATGTCGTTAGTCATCCGTTGGTTTGATTCGTTGATCATATCTGATGGATTCAGGATGTAATTTTGGTTTCATATTGTTCGGGAGCGTTGAGGTAGTCGTATGAAAGACTTGGTCGCGCCTACACGCTTAAGTAGGTGACCATGAGAGAACGGTCGGAATACCCTTAATGGGGAGGAAAGAAGTTCGTAGACGAACTAGTGTGGTCATGAGGTCTCCTAGGAGTACCAAGGAGATGAATAGAGATTTGTGGGATATTAGCACAAGTAACGCGCCATAGAGAGTGTTGGAAGGGGAAGTAATACCTCAAAGGTATTTATGATTAGTCGTAGGGCATGTAAGTTTTCCAAAAATTTCCTGAAATTTAGTAGGTTCGCCTATTACTGTGAGGTAGAACCATAAATAGAGCAAGTAGGGGATGTGAGAGGAGTTGTAGTTAGTGCCTTTCCAAGGCAAATCGTTGATGGGGTGATTTAAAAACAAGAGCTGTTAAAAATTGCAAGGAATACCGGATAAAAGTTGAGTTGCAATATAATTTAGTCCTCGATTTATAACGAACGATGAAGACTATTATTGCAATATAATTTAGTCCTCGATTTTTAACTAAATGCAACCATTTTTATTCTACGTTTAACTATTTAAATCATACGCTAAGTACCGATGTCCGACTTCATCATTTTTACTTAATCATCATTAAGTAAATATAAATCACAAATCCTTAACTTTATTTAAAACTAGATAATTTTTTAAAGCAAAACACCAACTCTTATATAAAAAATCCTTAGCTACAAAACCTGGAAAATACAAGATATTATATCTAATACATTTATAAAAAGAAAATACAAAGCAAAACAACATATCCCCTCAAAAACAAGGAGAGGAAAACGTGTTTCCCTCATATCCCAATGTATCCCATCGTCCTTTTGTACTCGCCCCTGCTATCCCACGTGATTTGTTGCATTGCCCTTTTTCCTATTGTACTATTTGTCCCTAGAAACCCACAATTGCTAACCAAGCTAATCCTTAACTCGTTCAAATGAAACTAGACCAAGAACTGTCATACTTATCCTAATCTTCTATATATATAACGCTCATATCTCACATCTTCGTGACTAACATCGCTGACCTTGTTTTTCCTTGCAACCAGACATACAAACAAACATCCATCTTTTGTCGCACCCTAGGATTCGACTACCTCACAAAACAACCACTACTTATCTTCTGGTTATCCTTAGAGAAGATGAAACCCTGAATGAAACAACACCCCACGTTACCATGTTTAGTTCTTTTTATCAACGCACCAAAACAAAAACACTGCTCTTCTAGGTTCACAACACACACACCCTCTTTCTCGCCTTGGATCCGACTCGCCTTCTTGGTGTTTTCTGGTTCATGTTCGAAGACAGCCCCCACCAACACAAGAAACTGTTTTATTGATAGACAAGGAGGAGCATGGTTGGGTCGTGTGGAGTTAGGGTTGTTTCACTTATTAGGGTATCTTGTGAAATATTAGGGTATCAGGAGTCCGTCTCCATCCACACGACACATGTTTCAGGCATGGTTTGTTCATTTACAAGCGGGATTTAGACTAAGATGATGTTCTTACATGCATGCACATGTTTACGTTACTGTGCTCATGTTTCAACTCCACAACCATGACTATGTCGTTCGGTGCCGTCACGGAGGTATACTCTTCATTTCAAATTCATGTTCCATACTCACCGAGCTAAACTAGTACATAAAAATCCTCCTTTCATGAGAACCAAGTATAAAAGACTACCGTAACAAAAGCTAGTTCTTCTTTTTTACTCACGTAATGAAGTAAAATGGTTTTGCTAATCTAAAAAGTTGACAAAGGCATATTAAAATACTATGGGAAATTGTACAATTCGTTTTCAAAAGAAATGAAGCAAGAAAAGGCAGTCTGCACTTCACGTGCATGACATTGCCAACTTTTGAAAAATGTTTCTTGTAAGCCCTCAATGTTTTAGCAATTGACAAGATGAACCTTTCAAACTAATTATGATAAAACCTTGAAGCTTTTGTTAAATGGTATTACAATAACATACACAATGGGAGAAGAGAACAAAGAAATTAATGAATCTGTTTGTATATAAGCACGTTGGATGCATACTGCTTTGAATAGGTTTTTTTAAAACTGCGTATATTACGAAACCGGTCCATTTTATACATTTGGCTCATGTACAAGTATTACAAAATTTTACAAGTGTTACATATACAAGTGTTACAAAATTTTAAAGTTACTTCTGGCTCGTGTCTATTTTATACATTATGAAACCGGTCTAGATTTTTGTCTATTTATTTTCACGTAATTATGATTTGTATGATATACACTTCAAAAGATAACTTACACACCATTACAGATTATAAATAACACACCTCTACATATAAAGATTTATTATAGGTGACCTTATCAATATTCGAGCGTATAATTAGTTATTCATAAGCACTTTACTTGATCTAGGTTACGTTACATACGTTTGAAGGATTACTTTGGTGTTCGTATTGTATATCTCTCGTTCCCATTTGAGGTGAGTTCATACCCCACATTTCTTACTTTAAATTGATTTATAAATGTTTTATAATCATTTTGGGGGAGGTACATGCTTGGTCATAAAGAGTCTATAAACTTGCTCAGTTGAGTCGTTTATTACGTATCTACTACTCACTTATGAAAATTTCACGTGTTTTGTGGCGAACTTCATTACTTGTTTATTTGTTATGTGCTCATCTGTGAACGCTAGTAACTGTTTATTTGTATATTCATTCTATACTCTATCATAGTTTGGTTTTAATCTATCTGTGGACTCATGCATCAATGAATGCTAACACTTAAGTACTTATAGTATGTTATGGAAGTTACATTTACTATGGTATTATCATAACTTATCAGTTACGATGAGTAACTTTGTATGCAATAAACTTACAGATTGATATTTTACAGATAAACTGGATACCAACAGTAGAGGGTCACTCTGAATATCAGCTATAGAGGGATACTCTAAATTTAAGTTATGAAGGGTCACTCTGATCATCAAAAATTGGAGGGTTACTCCACTATTAATCTAAAAAAAATTAAAGGGTTACTACAAACATCAACAATTAGGTTTCTGTAATAGTTCAATCTGTACTAGTTTACACTTATACAGTAATATTGTTTTAGCAAGCGATTGTGTATCCGATTTTTCTATCATGTATGTGTGGAAACATTGTGCAGGATTTCAATTATTATCAAGAATATTTATTGTTATCAAGAACATCTTATTATCATTGAATTATATCATTATCGTGAACACCTGTTATTATCAGTAAACTATATTCATTATCAGTGAACTCTATTTTATGAGAAATCTTTATTTATATCAATGAACTTTGTTTTATCATAAAACTTTATTTATTTAAGTGAACTCTATTATTATGAGTAAATTATATTTATCATTATCAGTGAACTTTGTTTTATCAGAAAACTCTATTATTTCCAGTGAACTATATTTTTGTCAGTAAATTATATTTATCATCAGTAAACAATATTTTATAAGTAAACCATGTTTTTATCAATAAACTGTCTTTATTATTAAATTTTGGAATCATCAAGGAAAGTCTATTTAACAGAAGTTGTGATTTTTAAACTCTTACATTTTACTGCAAGGTGCATTGGTTGGTATAAACTCAAATTTTTCATAAACATTTTAAAACAAACTTATGAACTCACCAACTTTATGTTGATATTTTAAGCATGTATTTTCAGGTACTTAACTGACTGGACTATTTGGAGTCTGCTATGTGGTTTTGGCATGTAGAGGTCATTCTCGGATCAAGCTCTCGATTACTCATGAAGTCATAGCCTCCCAAAGCCAGTCTTCCGTTGCGGTGAATTTGGGGGTGTGACAGATTGGTATCAGAGCCTTGGTTATAGAGAACTAGGTTGCATTAGTAATTCTAGACTATAACCGGCTCTCACTTTTATTTAGTAGTAACACTCATCACCTCATACTTATTCCGCTGCTATATGAATAATTGCAATGCACTCCTACTGTTGCTTTATTAATTGTCATGTTATTACTTGTTTACATGAGTTCGATTGCTTGATTAGTGCATTCAGACGTATAATATATTTTTGTATATGAACGCTAGAAAATGCATTGGTATTGTGCGTTACACAATGGTCCCGCATATTTTTATAATCAAACCTAGAGACATTATGTAAATTTTCCCCGAGAATGGGAAGGTTTTGTGTGACTTGTTAATTGCTTATTTGGAACCGAGTGCTATATAATTATCCTACTTATAAATGTGAATTTCCTTGCTTGATATACGTCTATGATCGCCTTATCACCTATCGACATTATGTTCTTTGATCCCGTACTTTCGAAACGTCTACCTATGAAAGACGACTTATTAGCAACTCATACTCTTTGCTTTTGGTAATTTCATGTGATATCATTTAGGTAGTTTTCCTGTCTGAATGGTGTCGGTGGCGCTCTAATCAAGTTAATTATGATTTCATATTTAGATGGTATGGGACGTCTAGCCTTTCTTTCATTCATCAATAGGGCCCTGGTCCGTCACTTTTCTGGGCCGGGATCACCGGACCAGAAGCTTATTTATGGTTTCTATTGAGATGGTATGGGACGTCTAAATACGGAAGTCATAACTAAACTGGTTGTAAACTCTCTTAGTAATATCTATTTTCTTAGATATTTTATCTATTTTTGATTGTGAGATTTGTCAATGACACTTAAGTAGGATGCTTTATGAAATCTTTATTAAAATGGATTGGGACGCCTTTGCATTTGAATAAAGAAATCATAAATCACCGAACCATAAGTTTATAATGACATATTTGCATAGATTAGGACGCTTCTGTATACAAATATGAGATTATAAATGAGTGGGCTTGAGTACATCCGACGTGACCCTGTATATTTCTTTTGTGAGGGTGACTCATGATTCGTCTGTACTGATTAATCGTCCTTCTACCTTTTTATCGTTATCATTACGACGTTTGGCGAACGCTTATTTAAGCTTCATTTAATTCACGAATCATTGCACGAATTTTCTAAAAATACATTCATAGACGTAAACCTAACGGGTTGTGGTGGTGAAACCTTATAGACTTTTTAAGAAATAACGATTTTTCTAAACTCTTTGTTTTAAATTTTATCATTCTATAAACGACGAACCATCTGTCATATTGACATGCAGAACTGCGTAGGTTTAATCCACTTCTAGCTATTGCTTATCTAATTAAGTATTGGTGAGTAACACGATTTTTAAAGTTCGAATAGAACTATGTGTGAGTAGATCTAAGTATATTCGATATAACACCAGGGTAGAACCTCCAAATCCATTTCTTTACACTTTTTAATTGGGTAACAACGAGTGAGTTCGAGGACGAACTCAAAATAACACGGACTGAATGTCACAACCCAGAATTTTTTAGGCTTTAAATAATAACAAATTATATTATTTAATAATCAAAAGTTGTTTTCTAAAGATATCAAAGTTATTTAATTCGAAAATAGGAGTTTATTTTATATATTATAAAAGACTACACAAATATGAGAATTGACGCGATACAATTAAACTTATATTAAATTATCCAGAGACATTTGATAAAAAGATTTACCATATTATTTAGTACTTCGATTTTTATTTATAACGAACGATGAAGACTATTATTGCAATATAATTTAGTCATCGATTTTTAACTAAATGCAACCATTTTTATTCTACGTTTAACTATTTAAATCATACGCTAAGTACCGATGTCCGACTTCATCATTTTTACTTAATCATCATTAAATAAGTAAATATAAATCACAAATCCTTAACTTTATTCAAAACTAAATAATTTTTTAAAACAAAACACCAACTCTTATATAAACAATCCTTAGCTACAAAACCTGGAAAATACAATATATTATATCTAATACATTTATAAAAAGAAAATACAAAGCAAAACAACATATCCCCTCAAAAACAAGGAGAGGAAAACGTGTTTCCCTCATATCCCAATGTATCCCATCGTCCTTTTGTACTCGCCCCTGCTATCCCACGTGATTTGTTGCATTGCCCTTTTTCCTATTGTACTATTTGTCCCTAGAAACCCACAATTGCTAACCAAGCTAATCCTTAACTCGTTCAAATGAAACTAGACCAAGAACTGTCATACTTATCCTAATCTTCTATATATATAACGCTCATATCTCACATCTTCGTGACTAACATCGCTGACCTTGTTTTTCCTTGCAACCAGACATACAAACAAACATCCATCTTTTGTCGCACCCTAGGATTCGACTACCTCACAAAACAACCACTACTTATCTTCTGGTTATCCTTAGAGAAGATGAAACCCTGAATGAAACAACACCCCACGTTACCATGTTTAGTTCTTTTTATCAACGCACCAAAACAAAAACACTGCTCTTCTAGGTTCACAACACACACACCCTCTTTCTCGCCTTGGATCCGACTCGCCTTCTTGGTGTTTTCTGGTTCATGTTCGAAGACAGCCCCCACCAACACAAGAAACTGTTTTATTGATAGACAAGGAGTAGCATGGTTGGGTCGTGTGGAGTTAGGGTTGTTTCACTTATTAGGGTTTCTTGGGAAATATTAGGGTATCAGGAGTCCGTCTCCATCCACACGACACATGTTTCAGGCATGGTTTGTTCATTTACAAGCGGGATTTAGACTAAGATGATGTTCTTACATGCATGCACATGTTTACGTTACTGTGCTCATGTTTCAACTCCACAACCATGACTATGTCGTTCGGTGCCGTCACGGAGGTATACTCTTCATTTCAAATTCATGTTCCATACTCACCGAGCTAAACTAGTACATAAAAATCCTCCTTCCATGAGAACCAAGTATAAAAGACTACCGTAACAAAAGCTAGTTCTTCTTTTTTACTCACGTAATGAAGTAAAATGGTTTTGCTAATCTAAAAAGTTGACAAAGGCATATTAAAATACTATGGGAAATTGTACAATTCGTTTTCAAAAGAAATGAAGCAAGAAAAGGCAGTCTGCACTTCACGTGCATGACATTGCCAACTTTTGAAAAATGTTTCTTGTAAGCCCTCAATGTTTTAGCAATTGACAAGATGAACCTTTCAAACTAATTATGATAAAACCTTGAAGCTTTTGTTAAATGGTATTACAATAACATACACAATGGGAGAAGAGAACAAAGAAATTAATGAATCTGTTTGTATATAAGCACGTTGGATGCATACTGCTTTGAATAGGTTTTTTTAAAACTGCGTATATTACAAAACCGGTCCATTTTATACATTTGGCTCATGTACAAGTATTACAAAATTTTACAAGTGTTACATATACAAGTGTTACAAAATTTTAAAGTTACTTCTGGCTCGTGTCTATTTTATACATTATGAAACCGGTCTAGATTTTTGTCTATTTATTTTCACGTAATTATGATTTGTATGATATACACTTCAAAAGATAACTTACACACCATTACAGATTATAAATAACACACCTCTACATATAAAGATTTATTATAGGTGACCTTATCAATATTCGAGCGTATAATTAGTTATTCATAAGCACTTTACTTGATCTAGGTTACGTTACATACGTTTGAAGGATTACTTTGGTGTTCGTATTGTATATCTCTCGTTCCCATTTGAGGTGAGTTCATACCCCACATTTCTTACTTTAAATTGATTTATAAATGTTTTATAATCATTTTGGGGGAGGTACATGCTTGGTCATAAAGAGTCTATAAACTTGCTCAGTTGAGTCGTTTATTACGTATCTACTACTCACTTATGAAAATTTCACGTGTTTTGTGGCGAACTTCATTACTTGTTTATTTGTTATGTGCTCATCTGTGAACGCTAGTAACTGTTTATTTGTATATTCATTCTATACTCTATCATAGTTTGGTTTTAATCTATCTGTGGACTCATGCATCAATGAATGCTAACACTTAAGTACTTATAGTATGTTATGGAAGTTACATTTACTATGGTATTATCATGACTTATCAGTTACGATGAGTAACTTTGTATGCAATAAACTTACAGATTGATATTTTACAGATAAACTGGATACCAACAGTAGAGGGTCACTCTGAATATCAGCTATAGAGGGATACTCTGAATTTAAGTTATGAAGGGTCACTCTGATCATCAAAAATTGGAGGGTTACTCCACTATTAATCTAAAAAAAATTGAAGGGTTACTACAAACATCAACAATTAGGTTTCTGTAATAGTTCAATCTGTACTAGTTTACACTTATACAGTAATATTGTTTTAGCAAGCGATTGTGTATCCGATTTTTCTATCATGTATGTGTGGAAACATTGTGCAGGATTTCAATTATTATCAAGAATATTTATTGTTATCAAGAACATCTTATTATCATGGAATTATATCATTATCGTGAACACCTGTTATTATCAGTAAACTATATTCATTATCAGTGAACTCTATTTTATGAGAAATCTTTATTTATATCAATGAACTTTGTTTTATCATAAAACTTTATTTATTTAAGTGAACTCTATTATTATGAGTAAATTATATTTATCATTATCAGTGAACTTTGTTTTATCAGAAAACTCTATTATTTCCAGTGAACTATATTTTTGTCAGTAAATTATATTTATCATCAGTAAACAATATTTTATAAGTAAACCATGTTTTTATCAATAAACTGTCTTTGTTATTAAATTTTGGAATCATCAAGGAAAATCTATTTAACAGAAGTTGTGATTTTTAAACTCTTACATTTTACTGCAAGGTGCATTGGTTGGTATAAACTCAAATTTTTCATAAACATTTTAAAACAAACTTATGAACTCACCAACTTTATGTTGATATTTTAAGCATGTATTTTCAGGTACTTAACTGACTGGACTATTTGGAGTCTGCTATGTGGTTTTGGCATGTAGAGGTCATTCTCGGATCAAGCTCTCTATTACTCATGAAGTCATAGCCTCCCAAAGCCAGTCTTCCGTTGCGGTGAATTTGGGGGTGTGACAAAAGCAGAGAACGCGTCAACATGTATGTTGTGTGGCTTGGACAATCATATGGAGAAAGGGGCGTAGACTATACTTCCTACATAGATAGGAGTAGCTTAGAAAGGGTAATGTAAGGACGAAATTGGTGAAAATGACGAGAGTTGAGTGATAGTCGATAGACTGACTAATTCATCTCATATTTCAAGAGGAATGAGAAGTCACGTAGTTGAGAAGTTGGAAGAATTGCGTACGAATGGTGGAATAGAGGGTTATGCGTAAAAGTTAGCCTAATATGTATGGAATGCCTTATGAAGGATTATGGCAAGGGAAGAAACGATGGGAAGCATCACATCGTGATGTATGGTATGAGTTGAGGAGGAAGAAGGACGTGTGTATTGAAGCGAAGCATGAATGAAATAGGAACCAGAGGTAAAACTTTGGTAGAGCTTAATGAGTAGAATAAAGCACAGCGCAGGCTAATGTTGTCGTAGTGTGGAAAAGGAAATGGCACTAAGCTATACTGATTGTTTGGGAGGATTAGTATCGATAATCGAATGGATGAGGAGTTATAGGTGTGATATGCCATAGGGACGAAGGGATTGGTCTAACTGAGATAACCATCCTTCTGAGGATGTGTATAGTTCGTAAGTTGATTTGGACTGGAAGAACTAATGGGTATGTGAAAGACCGTCATAGGTCCCTTTGTAAGGGAATTGGAAATTTTAAGTAGTTTGGGGTACGGACTAAAGGGAGTTTCACCCATAGTAACGGGTGGTATGTTTTGGTAAAATGGAAGAGTTGATGTAGAGCTTTGTAGGTCTAGTTATGATCTTTGGAAAGATCGGACCAGTAGCATATGAGCATAGAATTACATGGGAGAAATGAGTTGTATACATGATACATTTCATGTATTGAGATTGGTAAAGGTTGTTTGAGGATGCATCTTGCATGTACGGTTATTCGGTACTTGTGTTAATGAGAGTCTTTGTTTTATCAAAGAGTCATCTAGGAGATTTATTGACTGTGAGGTCAAGAGTTTGACAATAAGTTTAATTGTTTTTGGTTTGTATATGTGGTATTTTGAAACTTGAACTAAAGTTCACGTGGAAATGAGAGGAGTTCTTTTAAAACAAGTATCCTCGTGTGATTTGTTGTCTGTGTGTTTGATCCTAAGGAGTAAATCTCGGGACGAGATTTCTATTAGGAGGGAGTGATGTGACAACCCTGGTTTTGAGGTTCGTCACTTAGTTTTATTTTGTGCTAGTTGCGTGTCTTTACGTGTTTATGTGCTTATTGGTGTGTATGGATTGTGGTTTGGATATCGTTTCTGGTACGGGGTACCTTGTGAATGAAACGATGTGTGATGATTTCATGTTCATGAGTTTCACATGGTAGTGACTATGAAGTGAGATGGTGTTATTTGGTGGTTCTAAGTATACGTATATGTATTATAGAAAATTATATTTTTTACGATTTACGGTTTAGCATTTAGAGGTCACGGATGAGGTAATTAGTCATATGAATATTTTTTGGGATGGTTTTAAGTCATTTAGGACTTAGTTATAAAGTTTATTGCAAAATTTAAGATTTTTTTTAAAAGTGTATATTTTACGTCTTTTACGGAAAACGCGTAAATTTGACTAGTTTTACGGTTTTGTGGTTTTGGAAGCTTTAGGAGCTGAAATAAATTAAGGAAAATTAAAGTAATATTAATAACATAATATTAAATAAAAAAAATAAAAAAAAACGAATTTAGGGGTGTTTGGGTCGGTTTAGACGCACCAAAGAAGAAAGAAAGAAGGGAAAAGCCCAAAACAGGCCCAATGGACTTGTAATGGGATTAGGGGGCCTTTAGGACTTAACCAAACCCAACTCATAACCATAATAATCAGGTTTTTAACCTCCATAACATCTCCTAGTCGAAATTCATCAATGGTGGCCAATTAGGGTTCTTCAAAAATTAGGTTTTCTTCATCTTCTATTAATTCAAAGGTAAAACCTTCTTAACCCTTTTCATATTAAATGTTTTAATGTTTCTACGATCATATGATGGATTGGTTTAGGGTTTAATTAAAAACAATATATTAATCATATTTTAATGATTAAATAAATTATGGCTTGTAATTAGAGGGATTAGGGTTAATTAATGAGGTTGATTTTGTTAAACCCGTTTTTAAAAACTGGGCAGAATTCTGAGTCAATTGTTTTGATCATATCGGGAGTTCTAGGAACATTCAAGATGCGATCCAAGTATCCTTGAAAAGGTAATTGAAGTGGCTTTCCAATACAAGAAACGAGAACTAAATTGGAGGTCGGGAAGTGGGTCAAAAACAGGTTACAACAGTCGGAGGTCAAAACAGTTTTGAATTCAGCCTGTTTTCTTTTTAAGTTTTGGGTTGTTTGGGGTACTTAGGGTTGTATTGGGATCTTCTCACGAACATGAGAGATGTTTTATATATTGTAGTAAGTATCTGCACTTGGGCTAAGGTTGTGGTTTAGGGTAAGACCCTCTAATGGTAACAAACTTTTCATACGTTTAAAATCAGTAAATTCTGGATAGGTAACAATATATACACATATATCGGGGCCTTAACAGTAGCTTTAAGGTTAGGGCAAGTGGGAGGATTTAACTAACATGTATAAAAGTGTGAATATTCCTTTTACAGAAACCATGGGTATGTTTAAGTGGACGTTTGACTTAAAGTTTTGAGACCTAAAAACTGGGACTGTTTTGTGTAAAATTATGAACGGGATAGTTATTAAACTTAACCAAGTTAGGGACACGTTAAGGAAGGGTAATGGGGTGATTAGAGCTTATCAATGAGGTATTATATGGGAATAGGCTAGATGTCCATCATAGGTTGATGAGCCATCTTGGTGATTGGTTCGGGTATTGATTGTGTGTTTTTGGTTTGTTAGCTCGTTGCTAGTGCGAGGACTTGTGAAGAAGCTATCAGGTGAGTTTCATAGTCCCATGTTTACTATTGATTTTGACTTCCAGATGGGATGGAAGAGACACTGTGTTATGTTGTTTATAAATTGATGTTGTGAATGTTTTTATGGTTTGAGATGGACTTGTGTGTACATTATATGATTAACTGCTATGTGATTCTTGTTCGTGTATGATTTGGATGGGAAAGGTACATAGGTGTATGGGCGCCTATGGTACCATGGTTGTTGGTAAGGCGTGATGCCTTGGAAATTATGGTTGTTGGTAAGGCGTGATGCCTTGGAAATTATGGTTGTTGGTAAGGCGTGATGCCTTGAAAATTATGGTTGTTGGTAAGGCGTGATGCCTTGGAAATTATGGTTGTTGGTAAGGCGTGATGCCTTGGAAATTGTGGTTGTTGGTAAGGCGTGATGCCTTGGAATTGTGATGATTGATTTATCTTGAATGCTAGTTGTTAATACATAATTGTAGCGCATTGTCCATATTTTGTTTTGTTGATGGTTGTTATTCACAGCTTGTAACTGATTTGGCGTTGGAGTCTAAACCTATGACTCTCACCAACTTTATGTTGACGTGTTTTAGTGTCTCTTTCAGGTGTGAATATGGTTAAGCTTGAGGATAGAAGTGGCTAGACTTGGATGCCTTAGGATTGCATATAGAAGGAGATCCCCGTTCCTTCTTAGTTTTTATTTGTTCATTTAAATAAGTGATACTGTTGGCACCTATATGTTTGTTTTGTTTGTGTTACTTGTTTGTCTTGGGTAAGAGGTAGGACTGTTACCTACTTACCTAGACTCCTGCATGTTGAGATATTGTCATGACATTTGTGTCGCCATTTATGACATTTCTTATATCATTTAGTTATCTCTATAGACACGCTATTGTTATGATGATATCCATACGTCGTGCCCCATATTCCACCATGGTGGGGTGTGACAGTATTTGACTTCCGGAAGTGGTAAGTTGGCATTGAGAACCGACAGATCATCTCGAACATGCTTTAGCGTTCCATCACTGAATTTGTGCAGTTCGGAGAATCGCGTATATTGCATGACGCCAGTCTCATTTGGATAAAAGATCCATGCTTCCGGCGTTTTGGTCCCCATGTAAACCTTCTTGTTCTTATGGAAATTACTGAGTGGAGTCGTATGGGGACGTTCCAGGTTTAGGTTCTTCTGATAGCTTTCTACTCCAAGTTGAAAGTCTTCCACCCGGTTTTGAATGACGATTTTCCTGGCATATTGACGAAAGTTGGAGCTCATGGCTATGACAATCTCAGGTGGTAGATGGTCAACTTTTTCTTGAGCCAATAGCAACAAAAGATCTTCGATGTCTTCAAGTTGAAGGTACTGGAGATCACTTTCGTCAATTCGGTATTCTTTCTCATCGGTACGTTTGAACACGATTACATTCAAGTAATCATAACCGAAGACAGTCTGAGTGGTTGCTCCTTGGATGCTTTTGATTCTGTGAGCTAAGACAATAGAGGAACCTCTCTTAGGACGATGGAAAGATTGTAAGCTAACCTTTTCTTTGCAGTCCAGTGAGAGATGCCAAGTGAAGCATAGGTATCATAAAACTTGAGCAGCTTCTTTCTCCATATTGTGTCAGACACTTTATCCTCTATCCATGGAACATTCTCCAAATTAACAGCCTTGAGCATAGTGAGTGACGTGTCATATTTCTTTGCTCCATTTTCAAGGTATTCAAGATCGTGAGAGACAAAGTGCTCTATTGGGATCGTGGCAGAACCGGTGATGACCGTTGGTGTAAGAGGTCGCAACACGGGAGTCTGAATTCCTGTAGTTGTCGCTCTCATTGCCTTTGTAAGCTCATTCAAGTGATATTCTGTTTCATTATGGCTGATCTTTAAAGTGTCAAAGAAGTCCACATTTGCAGCTGCCATTTTGATCAGATCCGAAGTCATTGTCGGTTTCCCATGAGAATACCGTAGAAAAGCCGAGAAATCGATAGGGTTGTTGAGGAATTGAGTCAGCTCCATTTCAGTTGCAGTGTCAAAAGGATGCTGTGGTGCTGCATTTGTTAGCCAAAGTTGCTCTTGTACAATATCATCGATGATAAGAGATTCAGCAAACGTCGGTTCTGGAACATTTAAATCTTCAACTTCCATATCAACGTTATGCTGATCTCCAGATGGTGTTGAAGGTTGATCTTGCATCACCGGTATATCATCGTGAGGTTCTTCTTCAAGCATTGACTCTGTCGGTTCTTCTGCTTGCATATATTCTACAGATTCATTGTGAGAATCAGTAGTAAAAGCTGGTGCAGTAGATATACCTGTAGCAACATGCTGAGTTTCTGGTACTGTTGACTCCAGCGTCTTTTCTGTGGTTTCAGCAATGTTTTCTGCAGCTTCCTCTAAACCTTTCTCAGTAGCCTTATCACTGTCATCCTTGTTTGACTCTTCGGCATTTGTACCCGTTTCGTCATTCTTATCACCCTTGTTGATTCCATTACCCTTGTCATTATCATCATTGTCATCCTGAACGTCATCTGTATCCTCGTCCTCATCTTCATCTTCATCCTTATCCTTTTCTTCCTCATCCTCTTCTTCCTCCTCATCTCCTTCCTTATCCTTATCCTCATTTTGATCATTGTTACCATCATCCTCTTCACCGTTACCCTCGTCATCTTCCTCCTCTAGCTCGTCTTCATCGTCAGACTCAGAGTCGGTAGTGTCTGCATGTGTATCTTTAATAATTGCTTTGTTGAGATATTGCAGAACTTTTCGTTTGTGTTTTGATTTATGAGCTCCCATATCTAGCAGACGTGTCTGTAACAATGTCATTAGTTGAAGGGTAGATAAACCATTACCGACAAGATTTGGTAGTTGTTGATCAACATAAGACTTGACTTCTCGTCGAATGATCGTGGTCATCTTCTCGTCGATTGACCTAAGAAAAGCAGCATTTTCTTTATCACGAGTTTTATTCTCTCCAAGAAATGATTTATGTTGTGCTTTAAGTTTAGACACTTTGTCTGTTAGTTTCTAAAGTGTAGGCTCATCAGGTTGCAGTTCCTTGGGAGGAGTAGTGATCTTTTCAGTCAATGTAGCTATTTGTGTAGCTTGAGCCTCCAGTTGTTGTTGAAGAGACTAGATCAGTGGATCATTGACTGTGAGGAATGGATTGGATGTGGATGATACTTGTGGTTCTGCTGGTGGAGGTGTAACCATAACTGTTAAGGTGGTGGTGGATGATACTGGTTGTACCAGGATAGGTGTTGGTGTAGAGTCAGTGATTGGGGCGGTGGTTGATACAGGTTGTTCAGCTATGGATGACGGTGTAGATTCAGTGGTAAGGATGGTGGTTGATACTGGTTGTTCAACAAGTGCGGGTGTGATATAGGTTGTTATGACTTCACTGATGACCGGGGTGGATAATGGTGAGGTGGTGGTTGATGTAGTTATGGGAACATCCACCATTGCTTCATTTGTTGACGGATCAGTGTTTGTGACCTCCACACCCTCCCCTTCTAAATTTAGATATTTCATAACATCATCAGAGCCAGAAGTAGACTTACTTTGAGGTTGAGTCTCTGGTATGAGAGTTGCATGAGCATCGTCATTTAGCACCATGTGAGTTGGTTCTGGTAAAGATGTGGTGATATTGGCGTCTCGATACATCATACTTGTATCAGTGTCTGCACTGCTCTCACGTTCTTCACTCTGTTCACGACTTTCAAAATGATAGTTAGCAGCATCTTCATATGCATCTTCATAAGTATCTTCCTCAGTAGGATCTTCATAAAATGCCATGTCATCATCAGGATTACCAAAATCTGCTAAGTCTTCAAACATTCTTGAGCCTGATCCTGCAAAAGCTTCCTGTCTGCTTTGTTGAAGAATGATACGCAGTCGTTTGGCTTCAGAAAGTTGTTGTTGAGCAGGTTCATTTGAAGCAACACTTGCTTCTTTTCCTTTAGTTTGCTTAGCTTTCTTAGGCCTTCGGAGTGGTACTTCTTCATGTTCTTCCTCAGTATGGATCGTCTCATCTTCATCATCATCTTCATCCACTATTTGCATCTTCCCTGGGCCTTTATCCTTGGAAGAAGCAGTTGATTGGCGCTTTGAAACTCTTTTCTTGCGTTTACCTTTTTGCATCTCTGGGGGATGTGTATTTACGCGTTTAAACTGTGCGTCAATATCATTTAGCATCTCCTGATATTTATTACTTTCCTTGATTCCATCATTTACCATTGTGTCAGGTACTAGGGCAGGAAGTAATGCATACTTTGTGAAATTAGTGTCTGCATTCATTGTGAGAATCACATAGTCATCATCTTTGGTGTGGTAGAAGAAATTCCCGCGAGTGTCAATGGTTGGGTCATTCTTCATAAAGTGGCTGATAATGAGCTTGGTGAATCGTGGGAATGAAAGATGCACGGATTTCTTCTTCGTTTCAGTAAACTGATAGCAAAATTCTTGCCAGAGAAGAAGTGCATAGTCTACTTTAGATGCAGTGTACAATCCCCAAAATAAGTGAGCCTGTGGTGGTCTCATTGCATCGGTGCCCCTAGTCTTTCCAGTAAGACACTTGACAATGATGGTGATAAGTGCTTTCCAGGGTTGCCCTATGTGTGATGTGTTGAACTGGGATAGGTTGTGGATGTCACCTTCATAATTCATGGCACGAATAATTCGAAGCACTTCATCGTTCTTTGGGTTAGCCACAAATTGTTCTCCTTGTTCCAACCTAGGAAGTTTAAATAATTTCCGAAAGATGCTCAAATTAAGTACCCTTGGTGTTTTGTTCAGTTGGAAAGAGATAGTCTTTTTGGAGAAAGATGCAGTGTTCCAGAATTCATGCATGTAGACTTCGGGAACAGATGCAGTACATCTGAGTGTATCTCTGATGGGTGAGATGTCTAGGATATCCGTGGCGATTTTGAAAGCTGGTAAGGATGGATCAAAATCCTCTTGTAATCGAGAGTTGTTCTCAGCATATGGAAGCCTATCATTGAGCGAAACAAGTTCAAGATCACGAAGTCGTTGTTGTTCCTCTGTGATTGACATTTTCCTGTTTTGATGACATAAGCACAAATGATATACACAAAATATATATATCTTAAGTCTATGCCAAGTTGAATCATAGGGAATAATTCATAACAATTATTACCACATATTATAGAGAAACAACATACAAACATGGTTCAGATGGACAAGGTCCTTACATTCCACAACATACTTAGGATAATGACATATATGCCAAAGATATTTTATTCTAAAGAGATAACGACCTAGCATTAGTTCTTAAAATATTTGGATTTCTTGGTTGTCATAACCAGAACCTCAGTGGGTCTAGGTTTGATTTCTACTAACACCTCAGTAGGTCTTGGTTTAGTTACAACCAAAACTTCAGTGGGTTTTGGTTTAGTTTCAACCACTACGTCAGGAATTGTAGGATTATCCTCAACCCAAAATAAAGTAGGCTTGAACACAGGGCAAGACAACGATGAAGCTTTGTCTTCCATGGCCTGGAAACAAAACACAAGACATTGACTAAGTAATTTGTATCTCTTTTGTTTACAGAGGATTCAACTTATTAAATAAGATGAACTTCTGTAATAAGAAACCGTTCAAGTATTCTTATGAGATAAAATTGACTAATTTCAATAAAACTTGGTTTCGTGTTATCGGCCCTAATTTACTTAAAGCCTAATAAGGAAATAATGCAATCTAGGCCGAACTCATTAGATAGTCTAAGGCAAGATCAGAATACTAAAATTCCATAGCAATGTTACAAGGTATCGAAATTATAAGAGTCCTAAGTCCATCGCAATCTATCAATCCATCGGAATCCTAGCCAAGTCATCGCAATGATTAAAGCAACGCAAACCTATCGAAATAATGTCCTATCGCAATAACTAAGTCCATCGTAATAAGTGCAATTCCATCGGAATGTATGAGAAACCATCGCAATATGTCCCATCGCAATACCATTACAATGCCATCGCAATAACACATCGGAATGCGTCATCGCAATATGCCATCGCAATGCGTCATTGGAATGACCCATCGCAATGAGCCATCGCAATGAGCCATCGGAATGACCCATCGCAATAGCCCATCGCAATGAGCCATCGCAATGACACATCGCAATGAGCCATCGCAATGAGCCATCGAAATGACTCATCGCAATAGCCCATCACAATGAGCCATCGGAATGACTCATCGCAATGACAGGCATCGCAATGTGAGTATTGTAATGATCATCGGAATCCGTGAAAGGGATCCGATCTAAACGTTGACTTTTCGATTCCAGGAGCTAGGCAATGTTTTAAATGATTCTGGGCAGAACCAATGTTCATCTAGTCATACTGAACAAATCCCACAACTTAATTACCATATTCATTGCAAAACACGAAACCCTAATTTTTTGATATGAACTAAGGGATCTGTTTTGTTTGAGATGCAACAAAATGAGGTAAGTGATAACAAATATAGCGTAATACAATACCTAGATGATAAGCAGATAGCAATGATTCAAAGTCACAATGATCGAAGGTTGTGCAAGGTTCAAAAATGGCGGATAAGAGAGTGTAGTGTGTGTGTGTTTGCGATGGTGATAGGGAAAGGGGGGTGTGATGTTTTGACTTGGTCAACTTGTTGCCAAGTTGACACATTAACCCCCCATTTTTGCAATAATTGCAAATATAGTCCCCCTTTTGTATTAGTATTTGATTTAAAGTGAATTTGATTTAACCAAATCAACTTACCAAAATACCAACCCGCTCACAAACACGACCACAAATACTTAACACCAAAATTCAATAACCTATACATGAATTTCGATTCCACACAAGGCACACTTAGCATAACAGATAATGATGGATAGTTTATATTTTCTGAAAAAATCTTTTTGAAGACCAGTTTTGATTCCACGAAGATTTAATATTTGCTCCCCCTTAAACACGGACCCGTTTTCTATTTAAATAGCTGTAGTCAATGATTTTAAGGACACAAATATTCAAGAGGACATTTTTCGGTTAAGTGATTTTATGGAACGATTCTGGTGGCAATAAGATTTCTCTTATTTTTACAAAATAAGTGCACTGATACGTACACTAATTTGTGTTAGACCAAGTTATAAAGTAAACTTAGTCCCTTACAAGGTTTTAAAGTAAACCTTGCCCGAGAAAATTAATTCCCATTGTGAGCCAACGTTTTCATTAGAAATACGTGACTTTAATGCGAAAAGCGGGTTGCAGTTAGAAATAACTACAAGCCATAATGGGCATGTTTTAAAACTTGTACAACTTTTATACGGACTCTATTTATGGCGCCGTGTCAATATTAATCGACATTTCTAAAGCCGTAAATATTACCGTACTAAAAGACATGCCCGATTTGAAAATGAAAAATATTTTTGGATTTTCTTGATTTTATATTTTTTATGGATTTTGAATGTTTTATATTTTTTATGGATTTTCTATGTTTTATATTTTTGTATTTTGCTTTTGGTGGTTTAAATATATACGATAATATACAAGATCACGATCAAATGATACTCGAGAATAGTTTACCACTCCTATTCTTCAGATTCTTCTGCCAACTCCTTAAGTGTAGCTGGTGAGAATGATTTCATGCCTAGCTTTTCGATCAAAAACTCGATACGTCCTCGATCTAAGGCCTTTGTGAAAATATCTGCCAGCTGATACTCAGTGTTGACGAAGTACAGTTCGATCACTCCATTTTCCACTTGCTCTTTGATGAAGTGGTAGCGGATGTCAATGTGCTTTGCTCGAGAATGTTGAACGTAATTGCAGCACAGAGTGATTGCACTTTTGTTATCACAGTACATCGGGATTTGTTGAATCCAAGACCGTAGTCAGTCAATTGTGATCTCATTCAAAGAACTTGAGCACAACAACCGGACATAGCAATGTATTCAGCCTCCGTACTTGATATCGCAGCGCTTTTCTGCCTTTTTGATGCCCAACTAACAAGTCTATCTCCAAGAAGTTGCACACTGCCAGAAGTGCTACGTCTGGTATCTTGACACCCGGCATAATCCGCATCTGCATATGAGATTAGTGCAATAGAGGAATCCTTCGGATACCACAGACCACGATGAAGTGTTCTTTTAAGATACCGAAAGATCCTTTTCACAACATGTAAGTGCTTTTCGGTAGGCCGAGCTTGATACCGGGCACACATGCATATAGCAAATTGCAAATCAGGCCTGCTAACAGTCAGATAGAGAAGGGTGCCGATCATTCCACGGTAAAGTTTAGGATCGACAGATATCCCTTCCTTATCTTCATCTAACTTGGATCTCTCCACCATTGGAGTATCCACGGGGTCACAGTTTTCAAAATGATATTTCTTTAATGATTCAAGAGCAAATTTGGATTGATTAATGAAGATGCCTCTGGGATTCTGAGAAATTTGCAACCCTAAGAAAAATGAAATTTTTCCCATCATCGACATCTTAAAGCGCGTGGAAATAGTTTTCTCAAAATGGTCAGACAAACGTTGATTAGTAGCAGCAAATATTATGTCATCAACATAAATTTGTACCAGTATCATGTCGTTGTCCTCCTTGAGAATGAATAATGTTGGGTCCACTTTGCCTTTGGAGAAGCCTTTGGAGATGAGATACGACGATAAGAGAACGTACCACGCGCGTGGAGCTTATTTTAACCCGTAAAGAGCCTTCTTGAGCTTGTACACGTGATTAGGATACTCTGAATTGACGAATCCATTCGGTTGGCTTACATAGACATCTTCCCTTAATTCACCATTGAGAAATGCCGTCTTAACATCCATTTGGTAGACGATCATGTTCATGTGAGTAGCATAAGCAAAGAATAGTCTAATTGCCTCCAATCGTGCAACAGGAGCAAAGGATTCTTCAAAGTCAATACCCAAAGCTTTTTTGTAACCTCTAGCAACCAATCTAGCTTTGTTCTTCAGCACTCCACCCAACTCATCGAGTTTAACCTTATATACCCACAACAATGTAAGGATGTCAACGTTGCTGGGTAAAGGAACAAATTCCCACACTTCAAGACGTTGAAATTTATTAAGTTCCTCTTGCATGGCTTCAATCCAAGATGATTTAGTCATGGCTTGTTGCTAGTTTTTAGGTTCAGTGTCGGAAAGAAATGCATCAAAGTAGCAATATAATGCATGTTCTTGGAGTTGGTGGCGTGTTAAGACTGGTCGATCGATGTCACCAATAATATTTCGGATTGGGTGATCCTTTGTCCATTTTGTGTTGTGAGTTTCAATCCGTGGTGGTCGGGAGTGAACGATTGCAGGAGCTTCCTCTGAGGTAGACGCACCGGTAGGGTCTTCAGGTATATGTGAACCAAAGAAGGGAAGCTCTTGTAAGTGAGCATATTCCAAATCGTGATCATAGAGATCCTCTTCGACATCATTAGGAACGAGTGGGGGTGAAGATTCAGGTGTTGTTTGTGAATTGGTGGGGGATGGGACATCTGGTTCAAGAGTAACAGTAGATGCCTCGGATAGATTTCCATTATCTTGAGCAACAACTTCGGGAATCGGAGCTACTGCTACAGGTGCTGGAGAATCATTACTCGGTGGATCAAATAATTCATCAAACATAGGTTGAAATAACTTATCCCACTCGGACCTTATAGGTGGTATAAATGATGGAGAAGTAGGATTGTTGGGAGTTAATCCGGAACTGATTGTACCGGTTCCCATCTCGTGTAATGCGGGTTCAGAGCTGTGTTGCTCAGAAGCCATCGTTGTCAGCTCATCAAAATCGGCATCCAAAGTTTCTACTATCTTGCCAAGACGACGGTTATAAATCCGTTAAGCTTTCTTTGCAGGAGAGTAGCCAATGAAAATTCCAATATCAGCCATCGGTTGAAGTTTTCCCAGATTCTCACTATTTGTATTTGTATAACAAAGTGCATCAAACACATGAAGAAATGAAATATCGGGTTTGTGTCCATGAAGTAGCTCATATGGAGTTTTACCATGGCGTTTGCGGATGATGGAGCGGTTTTGGGTATAACATGCGGTTGCCACTGCTTCAGCCCATTAGAATAAAGGAGCATTCGCATAAATCAACATCGTTCGAGCAGCTTCCATAAGTGTACGGTTACGTCTTTCCACGACACCGTTTTGTTGTGGAGTGCGGGCAACAGAATTTTCATGTGAAATACCTACATTTTCGTAATAGTCTCGTAGAGTTTGATTAACGAACTTAGTTCCATTATCAGTGCGAATGCGGCGAACAGTGGCATTAAGACGTACTTGGATCATCTTTAAGAAAGTAATGATATACTTTGGTGCTTGATCCTTGGATGCTAAAAATTTTACCCATGCAAACCTTGAGAAATCATCCACTATGACGAGGATGTATTTTCTACCACTCACACTAGCCGTACGCATTGGCCCGCAAAGATCCATGTGCAAAAGATACAGTGGTTCTTGGTTGGTGTCTTCTGCTTTAGGTTTGTAAGATTTCTTGGTGCTTTTCCCCAAAGAACACGCGGAACATAAATGATCCTTATCGAACTTAAGTTTTGGAAGACCACGAACAAGTTCGTTTTTAGCCAAATTGTTAATAGCATCAAAGTTAAGATGAGATAACCGTCGATGCCACAACCATGACTTGGTCTTAGATGCTTTGGAGAGAAGGCAAACAGGAGAGGCGGCCATCATGTTTTGAATAGACAGTGTGTAGAGATTATCCACTCGAGAACCTTTTAACAAATCATTTCCTGCAAGATCGCTAATAAAGCAAGTATGTTGTCGAAAACTACTTCAAGGTTTGAATCGAAAAAATTGTCCCACTGAAAATAGATTGTGACCAAGTCCCTCCACGTAATAAACCCTTGAAATCGTAACATTCCCAATTTGGTATTCACCATAACCCATAATCTTCGCAACATGGTCGTTGTCGAATTTAACTGTTCCTAGAAACTTGCTGACGAAATTTCTGAGCATCGAGCGGTCTCCAGTCATATGTTTGGAGCACCCCGAGTCCAAATACCAAAGAATAATTTGGACGACCTGAAAATATTACCAAACACAGACGATGTATCGGATTCTAATTGTTCCTCTGAGTGAGCAGGTACAGATGTAAGTATCTTAGATTTGCTATCAGACGAAACTTTAGGCTTCCAGATTTTCTTACTAGTGGTTGGCTTAGATTCTAGTTGTCTAGTATTCTGAGGTACTTTTTGACTGGGGAAATTACCACTGGTAGGCACAATAGTGGGGGCAGACCTAGTTAAAGGGCGCTTTATCCATTTCTTAGTGCTAGTGTTCCTATTTAAGGACGCTTAGACCTAACTTCCGTAGATGTGATCCTAGTTAAAGGGCACTTAGTTCCATTAGCAGTGAAGGTCCTACCAGTGGGTTTTCATTGCCAACCAACTTGGGTGAATTTCTTCCCCGTTGGAATCCATTCAAGATTGTTCTTAATAGCATACATTTCATTCACGTGATCAACAAGGCATAAATCATGACGCTGAGAAAACATGCATTCATTACAATTCCAACATTTCGCATTAGAATTCACATTTTGCTTAGGTTTCCACTCATAAAGAGAACCTTTTGTCTTAGCTACATGATTCTTTTTATTTAAAACAGAAATAACATTCCTAGAGTGCAATTCTACTTTCTTCTTCTCAGTCCTATTAGTGGAAGGCTTGATCCTATCTTTCTTGTCTTGAGATCCTTTAGCCTTAGTGGACACAGTTACTCCTGTAGAAGCCAAGGGAACATTAGTGACAGATTTTGACTTAGCCTTGATGGGTGTGTTTAAAACAGGCTTAGCTCCTGGGGTCTTATTAAATGGAGTAATGGCAATGGTGGTTTGTTGTTTAGATGGTACAGATATCGGTTGCCCAATGTACTCTAAATTTGCTAAACAATCCTGAACACGATCCACATATAATAAAAGCTCATATACACTATGACTTGTGGGATCACGTTCACGCATTTCATCAACAATCTCTCTAGCTAGATCAGCATGTTCTAAGGCATTTTTCATATATGTGGCAAACTTAGTGGGACTTCTCTTAAATTTTAAATCCCGATATAGCACACGTGGGTTGGGTTTGGGAGCACTAGAGGTCGAGGCAGAGACAGTAGCTGGATTATCAACACTTTCTCGTCCTTTGAGTTGAAGTGTCTCCTTTAATTCTGCTATAACCATGTTTTTGTCTATGAGCTGAATTTTTAGGTAAGAGGATTCCTCACATTTCCTGTTCAGTTTGTCAATTAATGACTTTTATTCTGTCGCATTAAAAGCGAGGCGTTCTTCTATTGAACCAGAATTTTGTGAGTCACCCTGCCTTACTTGTTCATGCTCTCCTAGCATAGAATTAATTCTATTTTCTAGGACATGATTCTTAGTCTCTGCAGCCTCTAGTTCCGTTTTTGTTTCTAGTAATTCTCTCTTAATTCTCATCATCTCTTCCTCTAAATCCTGAATCATCTTGTCACTTGTCTCAACGGAGTTTCCACCATCATTTAGTTTTGAAAGAGTTTCATTTTTAGATTGATTCTCAATTTCAAGAGATATAGAATGTTGTTGAAGCTCATTAAAACTTTTTGAGAGTGTATTATACGAATCTTGAAGCTTTAAAAAATCAGCGTTGGATTCATGACAAGAATGATTATCTACAGTATTCACATGTTCAACCGTATTCACAGATTCATGCACATCATCACAATTATTCATAATAGATGAAATTTCATGAGTATATTTAACAGTAACAACTTGCATCACTTCGAGAGACACCATATGTTCTAAAAATCGGTCATATTCGGATAAAATCTTTTCCTTTTCAATTAAATGTTGTTCATAAGCATCATCCATTTCATAGAAAACTTTTTGAACTTCACCAATTTCAAAACTTAGATTACACGCTAGATCATAGACTCCTTGTTTAATATGGTCCACAAACGGAACGATCTCTTTCTCAAACACCGTTTTCATGTGTTCGAACGCCCATTCTCCAGCGGTTAAAACCGTTGAAGTCGTACATTCCAGGATGACCTTGTCAAACTCGGTAAGGTATTGCCCAATCTCTTCCAAGCTGAGCTTTACCGTACTAACCGGTGGAAGATTCTTAGGAATTTCCTTCGGTTGGTCTGAGTTAACGAGTGTAGGAATTATACTAAGGCATTCTCTAGTAGGCATGAAAGTGGATGTTTGGATAGTTCTCTTTTGCATATTAAAGCGAATTCTAAGATCTATTGTGACATTTTTTGCATTCATTTGAGCATAATCATATTCAGGATATGTAGGAAGTAATTTTAACCGCTTCTCTTCATATGGTGTCATACTCTCAAAATCATTCAAGAACACAATCGGATCTAATACCAATCCTAACTTGGTTGCATCATAAAGTCGTGGGTTGTGGTGAAGCGCTTGCTTTGCATACCCCGGGTTAGGTGGTAGGTCTATTAGACGCGATAGATTGAACTCTTTAAATGATGCATGAAACAAGTGTACTAGATGTGAGGCAGCATATTGTTTTAAAAGCTTAATTTCCGTTTCTTTTATTCTTTCAGACGTCTTAATTTCCATTTCAATCTGTTTGGACTCAAGAATTTCAAAATCCGTTTGAAGTTGTTGAAAATTATTAACGACTGACTCTTTTTCTTTAAGTTCATTCGAAAGATTTGCTCTTAAACTCTCAATTTCTAGCAGATTGTCCATTTGAACTTTCCTAAACCTATCAAATTTAGGATTGGTTAAGGTAGTGTACACAGGAGTCATTTCAAAGGTTTTAACCTTGTCCTTATGCAAAGCAAGCTCGACAGATAAAGTCTGATTAGCATTAAGGGTTTCAAGGACCGCGTTATTCATTTGGCTAAGCAAAGATGTCGGGACCATAACCAAATCAGGTTGAGCAGACGAATTGGTAGTCGTAATAGCTCCCGTTGTGGTTCACTCAAAGTCTGAGGACTTTCATTGATATTGCTATCATTGTTTGTCTCGTCGATTGAGTTACTAACCACCGGAGGTTGTTCCAAATACTCAGACATTTGCTCAACTTGATAAGGTACAATACTAGTATCTGTAGCAGTATGAGGTACCTCAGAAATTGTATCAGCTCCATAAAGTGAAAGATTTGCCATGAGAGCTGCTTTGGCGGTATTAAAATCATCACAATCAGAGTCGTGTGCATCCAAATCATCACGTTGATATGCAGCATTGTTGGTGATGACTGTTGTGAGACCGTCAGTTTCCGCTACTCCCGGATCTGCAAGGAATGCTAACTCTTCTTCATCAAGCTCACGACCTTGGGCTTGAGCATTCACCAGGTAGATCTTCTCCTGAAACTATGTGTTGTCCCGTTTCCTCTTAGGCTGCTTGCACTCTCGGGCCATGTGCCCTTCCCCTTTGCAGTTGTAGCAAATAACCACCTTCATTTTACCAGTGCTATTTCCTCTTGTAGCAGTAGTATTGGATGAACGTGCACCAGCAGTAGACGAATTAGATCTCCCTTGAAGTGGTTGCACCATGACTCTTCCGTCCTGAATTGTTGCCTGTTGTCGAGAGTTAGAAGAGTTCCTTAACTGATTGTTAGTTGTTGCTGGACCTCTGTAACCTCGTTTGTTCAATGTTTGACTTAGATAAGCCGACATTTAAGCAAAGATATCAGTAGGGTTATCTCCTTGTCTAAACTCAGGGACAGGGATGTCATCTTCACAATAGAATGCTAGTGCTGCTTGAGCTATCATCTGATTGGATGGAGCACTGACTTGTTATGAGTAATGAGGTTGAGGAGCCTCAAGTTGTGGATAGGTACAAGCAAGGTTTGTTGGAGGTTGATACGGTGTGAAGGTGGTTATAAGATGTAGGCGGCTGTGGCAGAATCGAGTACTGTGGGAAGCTTGGTGTTTGATACACAGGTTGATATGAAGATTTGTGTCCTAAAGCAAGCTGAGAGTTGTGGTATGACAGTGTAGGATGGTTTGCCAATAATGCCATTGGTTCATGATAAGATCCCTGAGGGAGTCGTTGTTGGATCACATGCTTCTCGTGTTGTTGTAAGAAGGCATAGAGTTGATCTAAATTGGACTTGTGTAAATCGCGAATCATCTTGACATCAGTGACATATTGACTCCATTCAGGGGGTAATGTGTTCAAAAACTTGGTGTTTAATTGAAACTGTTCAATTCTTAGATTATACACATTCATGTCATTCATCAACGTGGTAAAACGCCAGTAGAAATCATGAAGAGTCTCCCCCGGAAGGTATGTAAACCTATCAAACAAATCATACAATTGACACTCTCGTTCTTGCTTAGTGAGAGATGTCCCTTGTAACAAAACCGCAAGTCGATCCCAAAGATCCTTTGCCACTTTATGTTCACTTACCATTCTAAAGATATCGGGTGGAAGGGCTTGAAGAATTGTCTGAACAGCCCTTTCATCGGCATCTGCAATGATTTTGTTGGCATCGGTGAACTCATGATACTCCCTTTCCCTTGTCACATTGTTGACGGTAACCTCTCTCCAATCTAATGGTCCTTTATCAATTGATTGAAGCATAAGTAGACCACTAGGTTTGCCCATGATGTACGTTCTCATGCGACCTTGCCATGCTTCAAACAAATCTTTGATGAGAAAAGGTGGGCGAGTATCGGTACCCGAAATGATCGAAATATCGGTAAGTGAAGTCATAGTTGGAATATATGAATGTGAATTCATTTTGTGATCCCTTGAAAAAAGATTATCAAAGATGATCGAACAATGAAATAAGGTTATGAGTAGTTTTTGTGTTGTTAACTAAAAGATGTTGTTATCTTGTTGTCGTGTTTGCTTTTGAAATTTACCAAATTACCAAATTTAATGCCAAATAGAAGAAATCCACTAAGTATCCAAAAACAAGTTCTATCGGAATATTGCTTTCTGTCGGAATACCCAGATCGGAATGTCCAGATCGGAATGTCTTACTATCGGAATGCTTAGATCGTAATGTAACCATGTCGGAATGTTGCTGGTATCGGAATGCTTAGATCGCAATGCAAAGCTGTCGGAATGCTCAGTCGCAAAGTCCAGTCGGAATGCTCAGATCGCAAAGTTCTGTCGGAATGCTCAGATCGCAAAGTGCTGTCGGAATATTCAGATCGGAATATGGCTGACACAAATTAGGCAGAGTAACGACTTAAAATTCCTTATAACCGTCGGAATCCCAGATCGCAAAGATCGATCGGAATGTCCAGATCGGAATAAGTATCGAAATCCAAGTATCGCAAAGTAGAACCAGTCACTTTCCGATGGTGATGGTTATTGCGATCGAAACCCTTTTTACTTGTACTTTCCGATGGTGATGGTAGCTTGAAATTCGGAATGAAGAAAACAAGAACTTTTTGAACTTTTGATCCAAGAAAGATTGTGTTTTAACCAAAACCAAGATACCAAAAACACTATAACACGATTAAATACGTTATACTGCTTGAAATCACGATCAAACACAAAAAAAAAATTGATGATTCGGCAAGAAAAACTCAAGAAGCTACGAAATGTTTATAAAAACATACGCAACACTAAAACAAACCTATATTTCATCCCATGCTCTTTATACCAATTGTAGAACAATGATAATCTTTAAGAATCAAGGGGGTTGATGTTTTCTAGAGAGAGAAACTTAGAGAGAGAAATGAAAGAAACTTGTTATATTGAAAATAAGAAATGAAACAACCAACACCTCTTTCCATGGTGGAAAGAGGTTTAAATACCCAAGTCCTTAATGGACTTGGGCCTCCAGCCCATGAACATGCTCATGGGTCGGGCTATATAATAAATGTTACTAAACACTACTACGAGCCTATAACTACATTGTTGGAGTGACCGAGACTTTCTATATACGTAAAACGCATTTCCAACAAACATGGAGAATTTCGGAGTGGCCTTGAGATTTCTTGCCTTGAACTCGTGTTTTCCGAGTATGTTGGCCGTAAATGTGAATTCATTCCTTCTTAAAAATGTTGAATCATGTTAACTTAATTTTTCTGTTATTACTTTGCATGCTTGATCCGAGTAAATGACTATATTAGATGTGGCGAAGTGGTTGAGTAGGGTAAGGGTTTAATATGAGTTTGGCTAAAACTCGTTGAAAAATATTTGTAACTTTGATTCAATGTCCATTTCCACCCTATATCCTTTGGTACATCGTTTTTTGTCACAGAACCATCTTCCATTTCCTGTTAAGGAATATCACACTGATAAAAGACGTTGTCGATTTCCATAATGGGTCTAACATAGAGTTGGATAAGCAAAATCATTGGTTAAACATTAACCTTATATGCATTAGGTGTCGTGAACCATGCTGTAATGTATGGTTAACAAATTTCAAGATTAATTGTTAACAAGAATGCATATACTCGCGTATTCTTACCAACCGCTTATGCTAATTACATATTATAAATGTGTACAGTAATTCTCTATTGTTTGGCCATCTTTTTAAAATACCCGTGAATTTCAAGGGTTTTTGGCTAGTTCATTATATATTAAACTTTTATCCACACTTTAACAAGGCTTTAACTTATATCCAACAACATACGGTTATTGATTTGTGAACAGATTTGTGGGGATCGTGGAGCAACAGGCGCTCCTTCACTATTTTAGATGCAATAAACATTTAGAAGCAGTTGTAGAACAAGGTATCTTAATACATCATTCATTATTTTAGATCCTAATTTGTGGTAATTAGAGTAATTTACTTTTTAATTTAATGTTAGGTTGCTTGATTTATTGAATTTGATTACATTATTATAGTTAATTAGTTAATTTTTTACCTTTTCAATTTTATGTTAGTAATCTAGGGTTCTTTCAATTAAATTGATAACTTTAATTGTGTGGGAACAATGAATCTTAAATTTTAATTGTGAAGAGGTCTTGAACCCATTATTTTGATTTTTAAGTTATTTGAGTTAGTGAACTTTATGGAAATGCTCGGGTGTGCAGTAAAACATATTATTCTCGGATTATATTGTTTTGGTAAGTGATATAATTTCAGGTTATACATAAGCTATAAAGGTTAACAATTTTCTGCATTCAAGCATATGATTCTAATCTAGTTTACAATAAGTCCATGATCATAGTCAGTGTTGTAAAATCCGGATTACAAGGCCGGATATAAGTAACTGAGGCGAGTTAAACTGAATCGGCCATGTGCAAAGTGCAAACTAACTACATAAAAGCAAAAGAAACAAAACAACCACTATGACATCAGAAGCTAAAAGAAACCAAACTAGGAGAACCCACTCACTAACCCATGACACACCATATATATTCATACTAAAAAATAGATGACTTTTAGGCAGTCAAGTAAGGATTACAGAGCCACAGGCAATAAGGTGCCAAGTAGGGGTGGCAATTTATAACCCGACACGAAACTCGACCTGAAATCGACACGAAATTTAACAGGTTTGGGTTGAGGAAATTTAGATTAGGGTCAGGTTTGGGTCAACCTATCTGACCCGTTTATTAAACAGGTTAGGTTTGGGTTGAGAATAAATTAAATGGGTCGACCCGCCAACCCATTTAATTTATTTTCTTACATTTTAAAATATTTATATTATATTATACGGGTTAAATGAGTTAAATGGTTGGGCCTACAAATCTGTTTAACTTGTTTAACCGATGTAAATGTGTCAACTTTTATATATAAAACGAGTTAACTGGGTCAACCGAAACCCATTTTACCTATTCAACCTATTTAACCCGCCAACCCAAGTATATATACGGGTCAAATGGGTTAGGTTCGGGTTATGTGTAAACAGGTTAGGGTTGATAAAGCTAACTTGATTATTTAAATGGGTCAGGTTCGGGTTGAGGTTTTCTGACCCGCCAACCTGTTAACCCGAACACGCTAACCCAAACCCGACACGAATTGCCAACCACCCTAGTGCCAAGCAACCCCCGACTAGCTCACATACAGTATTGGTTGTTAAAGCAGAGCACACTAAACCATTCATATAAGCACCCTTCCCCTACGAACGCATTGAAGAATCCATATTCCATATTCAACTTTGGTGACTCATCACTAATCTCTTACAATATGTATAATTTTTATCTTTAGATATATTAATTGTTTTTTACTTTTGTGTTTGTCATTCCATTTCAATGCCTATGTATTTTGTTTTTCCTCCTTTTTAATTTAGTATATGATATATGATGAATATGAAAACGAGGTTATGAAAAATATATAGATTGAGCAACTTGCAAACTATGGGATAATTACTTAATAATAAACAGAATATAACATAAAACTGCAAGTTCACATAACATTACAAGTTAATTTGTTAGTTAACAATATAATCCTTTTCTTTAATCTTAAATTCCAGTGTCAAATCATGTCGAAAAGTTCGTTTACATGTTTATATATAAACGGTTGGTTTCGTAATTAGCAGTATAGTGATATGCCAATAATTATTGTTATTAGAAAGATTTTATGAATTGGTATTTGAAAGAAAACTCGTTTGTTGGTTTATGATGTTAGCTTCTTTCATTCAGTGGTGTTTTTGTTAAGCATTACGGATATCTTTAATTGTTTAATGTAATTTTTTTTGCTGCTATCATAAAAAGTTTAGCACCCCCTAACTCAAAAATCGTGGCTCTACCCCTAGTAAGGAAGGACGCATATAAAGAGTACCAATAACAAGAAGTCTTGATGGTGCCGACTATTCTATTCTTAAGCCTTATAACTCAGAATGGATAAAGTTAGTCCATTTGGAATACCTGATTGACCACGTCAGGAACACCTTACCCAAAATAGTTAAATAAAGCGAGTAACAACAATCAGAACACCTTGAAAGAAGGTAATGTGTCGAAACATTGTGTTGGCTCAATCGCAATTTCTCAACATAAAAAGAAATTCGTAAGATTCTACTTATATTTCCATTTCCATTTTCTTTTTTTTCTTTTTTGAGTATCTGTTATGTTAACTTCAATGTATTATTTTGTATTCTTTTTAGATCTTAAAATTAATTTACGAATTTACAGGAACTATTTAACGCCCCTACGACTGTTGAACTATTACATTAAAATCCGAGAGAGTGAGTCTATTCTTACTTCCATGGTTATTCTTACATTTGTGTTTATTCTTACTATGTTTCACGACTATCTACGGGTTGCATATAATGGAGATTTAGTAGATAAATATGAAAGAGATCGTGTTAACTATCCATTTATGATGACCTATGGAAACAATGTTGCAAAGATGATACAGTTGGTGAAATGTTTGGGTGGGGATCCATGTCAGACCTATAGTACACGATGAATGGTACACCAAGTACTACAAGATGTACCGGTGCTCCATCTCCACGATCCAAAGATGTTCAGGTGTGTTTCTTAATCCTTACTTTGTTGCTACTAGAAGAATAACATATCTTTATTTTATTACATACTAGCTTGGAACCTCTGTTCAACTCCAACTAGCCATGAGATATTGAAAACCTGTGAACTTCTAGGTGCTGCTATGGCAACAACAATGCCCAAAGTTCTGTATATGGACAATCAAAAACCACATAGTTAAATAAAACAAACACGAAACCTATGATGTTAAAAGAATAACATAGCCTTGACTGATCGAAAAAATTAATACCTTCTACAAAAACAATAAGCAAATAAGGTGTAGTTTTAAAAAAATCAGTGTATAAGTTTATAAGGAAGAAATTGTTTTTTGCTCTTTTTCTAAACAAGTTTTTGTGAATAACTTCAATTGTACAAAACAGACCCAAACCAGTATTTAGAACGTCTTTCTGCTGTTATTTACTATCCCAACAGCTCGTAAAAAGGTGTGTCCAAACAGCCCCATACAAGAATATTAGAACGATTTTCCTACACTTGGTTGTTGTCCAAACAACCCTCAAAAGGTTCATCAAAACAACCCTTTGACCAGATTTTCATAAAGGTATTTTTGTACTAGTTTGCTAACCAAACAACCCTTCATAAGCCTGTTCATATAGCCCTCAAAAGTCTGACCAAACGGCCCTAAAACTAATTTTTCAGTACATTTTTTGCTAAAATTCTGCACAGAAAATAATATATAGTTTACACTTTGTGTTATTATTGTTTTGAGAGTGAGGGGATAATATTGTTACTGCATTAGGGGCAATAACCTGAGTGGCTTACAATTTAATTTACTAGTAACCGCAAGCAACCTAAGTTAATTTATTGGTTGCATGACCATGCTTCTACAATCCTACTTCAATTTTCTTGTTTGTTACATAACATGGCTTATCATAATCATAGTTCATCCTTAATAAAATTTTAAGCTAACACCACCTTTACATATCACGTTAGAAACCTATATTTCAATAAACTTATGTTTGAATTTGTTATGTTCAAGAACTATATTGATAACGTTGTGGCGAGGTAAAGGAAGAACCGAAGGAAGAAAGGAAAGTCGAGCTCAAGAAATAAATGAAAAATGAGCTCAAGGAAGAAATGCGCGAAGAACTAAAGAAGAAGTGCGTGAAGAGCTCAAGGAAGAAATGTGTACTGAAATTAAAAGTATGCTTGTTGAGTATGGTATCAAGAGTCTTGTTACCCGCCAAACACAAATAAAGCAAGGTAATGCAAGTGGTAGTACATCTTGAACACCGACATTACACTTAGAAGCTTTGAAACGATTTAGGTCCTCTTAACCATTACACTTAATATTTTCAATGATCAAATGTTAGTTTTCTTTCGAATCCCCTTGTTTATTTACCGATTGCGACATATTATATCCTCTTTTGGTTTTTAAACCGCGGCAAATTAGACACAGATTTTGTTTAAACATGTTGTGAAATGGTGTTGGTTTAGCTACAGATTGTTAGTGACAGCTTTGATTTAATGATGGAATACCGACAAATTTGTCCGTATCTTGTATTGATAGAATAAAAACAAAATGGTTGCCAATTGTTAGAAATGAAAAAGTGACCACTTCACCGTAACTTTTAGCAACAAAAATTTTGCCGCAAACCCGTCACATTATGGTCGAAACAAATGTGATTTAGGTAGCTTTATAAAGGCTCTAGCGAGGGGCTTGAGACCGACAATCCATCGCTAAAACTATAAAACTTTTGTCACTAAATTTGTCTCTAAATATTTGTGAGGCCTTTTTTTGCGATGGAATATACAATTTCGTTGTTGAAGGGCTTTAGTGACGGAATAACGACGCAAACATCTGTCAATAACAGGTGTTTGTTTGTTTTAATCTTTATAAAGTTTTCTTTTGAAAAATAAAATTTGAATGACTTTTTTTCCAAAAAAAGAAATTCGAAAATGTTATTACTTTCATACAAATTTGTACAAATTTTGTTTGAAATTCTTTTTTAGTATAAGAAACTAACGGTGCAAACCTTCGTGGCAATCAATCATTAGACCAAGTAATTAACAAATGTCACGTCAATGCGAGTGCTGATAAAATTAAAACTTGAATGCATATAATAAGAAAACATGACTAATTCGATACATTTTCAGACCAATATCCAATGTTATATCTACCATGATTCTTTTTGTTGCAAAAGTTTATGCCTTATTTGTAATCATTACATTCAGAGTGTTTTGAATAGTCTTTTCAAAAGGATAATATGATGAATAAATAATATAATAATAATTTTAATAAGAGTGTAAAAGTTAAAATATGTTTTAAATCACACGTTTGAATATGGTGTTTGCTATCAAAACTAAAATGAGGTAATGAGGTTATTTCGTTGTTGTATGTTGTTAAAATGGGGATATCTAGTTGTTGTATTACAAATTTAACACAGTTGATTGTGGAAACTTTTGTCGCTACACAAAAATGCAAGAAAATTAAAAAAAACACAGTAGCCTTAATCTCGACTTCCACTTAATAAGATGAAGAAGTGAGAATGAAAAAAGTATAAGACAAATTAATACTTTTTAATATTACGATAAACACATAATTAGTGGTAACCGGTTTAAGAAAATGGTCAGGACAGGTTAAAAAAACAGTGAAAACCGATCCGGTTAAAAGCAGGTCAAAATCATATTAAAACTGAATTAAAAAACGAGTAAAATCTAAAAAGTCAGTTTCAAACCAATCCGATTTTAAGTCAAACCGGTTTGTTGACTTGTTAACTTAAACCTAACTGGTTTAAAACGCGATCCGAATTCATAAAAGAAAAAGTTTGCCCACCTCTGCATGTAATCTACCTTAAATTTACATCATTTAAGTTGATATACTTTACAAAAAGAAAATTTTAAAATTAAAACTAGTAAGCAAGAATACCAAATCCAAATTACTTTAAGCCAAAACATAACAATAGTCTTCAAATCAATCATAAATTATCTTTCATAATCTCCTCCTTAGTCTTTAAAACAGTGGTATTTAAAACCAAATTACTTTACATCCAAATTACTTTCATAATCTCCTCCTTGGCTATATACATCCAAATTACTTTAAACCAAAACAAAACAGTGGTCTTTAAAACCCAATCACAAATTATGTTTCCTGTTCTTCATTTTTCATCTTTTTTCCTGCCTTTGTCATTTCCTCATCAATACAGATTCATAATGCTTATTCAGCATTCTAATTTTCTCAAGATTTTTAGTCCAGCTACACAGATCAACTGAAAACGTTGAGTTGGGGCCTGAAAAATACATATATGACTATTCCTAAGACATTGTATTTATACATAATTACATAGCATAAAACAGATAGAACTTTGAGTATTTAATGGCGTTTCTTAAAAAACAGAATATAAACTGAAGTCTCCACACCATATATCTTTGCAAAAATTTCCACAATCGCCATCTTATCATACAGAAAATTCACAAGTTGTATGAGCCTCATATAGATGAAGATTAAAAAAATAAAAAAAATAGATGGATATACAGTTCCCTCCCAGCAGATATAAATTATCTTTGCAATGTCTCATTGGACTATATCTTCCAACTGCATGAAGTTATTGGTAAAAAGAATTTTAAAACATAATGCGTCATTATATTTTACGGATTCTGTTGGATTAAATGCAACTGTCCTCATATCCAGTCAATTGTAAAAGAAAAATAAAAAAAAGGTGGGGTAGTTAAAAAAAAACTTTAAATGCCAAATTCTATATATGGATTTAAGTAAAGTTATCAAATTCCATTTTTTTTTATAAATAACTCCTAAACTTTATATTATGTATATATTTTTTTTAAACAACACATGTCGTTCATGTTTATAAAAATAAGAAAATGAAAGGGCGAGTTATTGTTATCCTATATATGTTCACATATACAAACGACTCATGCTATTCCTATTTACGAGATTAAGCAGGATGCTTCGAAAGGTTTCACTATCCACATTCTATAACGGCTCAAATCCAGTGGCAGAGACAGTAAAAGTGATTAAAGAGGGCATCAACTATCAAGAGAATAAAACATTTTGATATTCCCTATCACATTTCACATACACAAATTAAAAAACTCTAGCATCGTCATGATACATTTTTTTTCGAACACTATGTTTTATACATTAAAAATGCTAGAAATTGCATTTGGCACTTCCATTATGACTTTTTTTTTTCTTATGAGCAAGTTTAAGCATGTTAAATCAATAATACCAAAAACTTCAGAGCATATTTTAATACCCTTTTCAAGGACACGTTTGAGTTGAAAGTTTCCCTCTTTACGAGCTTATCGTGTGCTTCAAAGGCTATCTCCTTCCATGCTAGTTCTAGAACTTATTCTTGTATCTTTTGAATTCTTGAATCTATCTCTTTGTGTAGATCTCGTAGATTCTAAGATTATAGTTTTTTTGTCTCCACTTTGAAAATTCTATCTTGAGGATCTTGTTCACTTCTTCAAGGTCAATACCATCTTTAACTTGAAGCTTGCTGGCTTCGAACCTTAGTTTTAGTACTTGCCCCTCATTTTTCAACCCAATTTTCGGTCTTCTTTATTTTTATGTTGTTCCGCTATGCATGAAAATTCAAAATTCAAGCTACCTATATTATGAAAGGAATTGATATGCATACATATCATTTTGAAGATACACATAAAATCATTTTGAAGATACACATAAAATATTATGAAAGTAATTTTATGTGTATCTTCAAAATGATATGTGTGCATATCAATTACTTTCATAATATACGTAACTTGAATCTTGAATTTTCATTTATAGCCGAACAACCATAAAATAAAGAAGAACGAATACTAAAGTTGAAAAATGAGGAGCAAGTAAGGTTGGAAGCCAGCAAGCTTCAACTTGAAGATGGTATTGACTATGAAGAAGTGAACAAGATCCCGGGGATAGAATTTGCAAAGTGGAGGCAAAAAAACTATAATCTTGAGAATCCAGGAGATCTGCAAAAAAGAGATAGATTCAAGATTGTCAATAATTCAAAAGATACAAGAACAAATTCTAGCAGTAGCATGGAAGGAGAAAGCCTTTGAAGCACATGATAAGCGCGTAAAGGTAAACTTTCAACTCAAACGTGTCTCTGAAAAGGTATTAAAATATGCTCCAAAGTGTTTGCTATTATTAATTTAACATGCTTAGTACTGCTCATAAGAAGAAGAAAAAGTAATGGTAGAAGTGCCAAGTGTAATTTCTAACATTTTTAATGTATAAAACATAGTGTTTGAAATAAGTGTATCCTCACGATGCCATATAGTTTTTAATGTATAAAACATAGTGTTTGATAAGTTGAAGGAAAGGGAGCGAGCATTGCGTAAGCGAAATGTGATGGGAGTATTACAATGTTTTATTCTCTTGATTATCGATGCCCCCTTTAATCACTTTTTCAGTCTTCGCCATCGGTTGTGAGCCATTATTGAATGTAGATAGTGAAATCTTTCGGGGCATCCTGCTTAATCTTATAAATAGGAATAGCATAAAAATAGCATGAGTCGTTTGTATAGTGAACATATATAGGATAAGAGTAACTCGCCTTTTCATTTTAAATTTTTATAAATACGAACGACATACGTTGTTTAAAAAATATATATTTATACATAATATAAAGTTTAGGGGTTATTTACAGATTCATTAAAAAATGATATTTTATAACTTTACTTAAATCCATATAACACAATTTAGCGACTAAAGTTTTTTTTTTAATTAACCCCTCCCCTTTTTGGTTTTTCTTTTACAATTGACAGGATATGGGGCAGTTATATTTTATCCAACAGGTTTCGTAAAATATAATGATGCATTATGTTTTAAATTTCTTTTTACCACTAACTTCATCCGATTGGAAGAAACTGATAATCAGGTTATAGTCCAATGGGACAGTCCAGAGATAATTTATATCTGTTGGAGGGAAATTGTATGTCCATCTAATTTTTTATTTTTTTTAATCTTCATCTATATAGGCTCATACAACTTGTGAATTTTCTGTAAGATAAGTTGGCGATTGTGGAAATTTTTGCAGAGATATATGATGTGTATTATGTTCTGTTTTTTTAGATCGCCATTAAATACTCAAAGTTCTAACTGTTTTCAAGCTATGTAATTATGTATAAATACAATGTCTTAAGAGTAGTCATATATGTATTTTTTAGGCCCAACTTAACGTTTTCAGTTGATTTTTGTAGCTGGACTGAAAATATTGAGAAAATTATAATGATAAATAAGCACTATCAATCTGTATTGATGAGGAAATGAAAGAGGCAGGAAAGAAGATGAAAAATGAAGAATATGAAACATAATTTATGTTTGGTTTTGAAGACCACTGTTTTGTTTTGGCTTAAAGTAATTTGGATGGCTATACCCATTGGAATGTGAGGAGGATATTAAGAAAGATAACTTATGATTGATTTTGAAAATAATTTGGCCTATAAAGTAATTTGGATTAGGTATTCTTGCTTACTAGTTTTAACTTAAACATATATTCATTTTCGTAAAGTATATCAACTTAAATGATGTAAATTTAACGTTGATTACATGCAGAGGTGGGCAAACCCTTACTTTTATGAAACCGGATCGGATTTTAAACAAGTTTGGTTTAAGTTAACAAGTCAACAATCCAGTTTGACTTAAAATCATATTGGTTTGAAACTGATTTTTTAGATTTTACCCGGTTTTTAATTCGATTGGATCGGTTTTAATATGATTTTAACGGGACCGGTTATAACCAGCTTTTAATCTTTTTTTAACTTGTCCTGGCCATTTTCTTAAACCGGTTACAAATCACCGAATTGGTTTGAGAAAAATTGATTTTAGTTTTTTTCCTTGAATCGGATCATAACCCTGTTTTTATGCCCACCACTATTTACATGCTTATCAAAAGTATATGTAATATTTAAAAGTATCAATTTGTCTTCTGCTTTTTTCATTCTCACTTCTTTATCTTATTAAGTGGAAGCCGAGCTAAAGAAAAAGATTAAGGCTTTTTTGGCAGCTGCTGTGTTTATTTTAATTTTCTTGCATTTTTGTTTAGCCACAAAAGTTTCCACAATTAACTGTTATAAATGTTGTAAAATTGTAATACAACAACGAAATATCCTCGTTTTTAACAACATACAACAACCAAGCAACCTCGTTACCTCATATTAGTTTTGATAGCAAACACCATATTCAAACGTGTGATTTAAAACATATTTTAACTTTTACGCTCTTATTCAAAACATTATTATATTATTTATTCATCATATAATCCTTTTGAAAAGATCATTCGAAACACCCTGAATGTATTGACTACAAATAAGGCATAAACTTTTGCAACAAAAAGTATCATAGTAGATATAACGTTGGATATTGGTCTCAAAATGCATCGAATTTGTCATGTTTTCTTATTATATGCATTCAAGTTTTAATTTTATGAAAATATTTTGCTAATCTTCCTACTATTATAGTACTCGTATTGACGTGACATTTGTTAATTACTTGGTTCAATGATTGTTTGCCACGAAGGTTTGCACCGTCTTACACTAGTGGTGTTTGTTTTTTCTTTTAATCTTTTCAAATTATTATTTTTACGAAATTTATTTTTCGAAAAGTTTAATTTTACAATTTTTTTTTCCATTTTCTTTATTTAGTAACTTTTATTTTCAAAATTTGATTTTAAATTTTTTATCACGAAATTATAAAAATGGTATATTTTTGAAAATTTGTTATAAATTTCTTTAAATACCACTTATTAGTAAAAAAATTTGTAAAATATATATTTATTAGTAAACTTTAGAAAAAAAATTCAATCAAAATTTGTATGAAAGTAAAAATATTTTCGAATTTCTTTTTTTTGGGAAAAAAAAGATTCAAATTTAATTTTTTTGGAACACCTCTGCCAAATTAATTTAAAAAAAACTTTGAAAAGATTAAAACAAACAAACACATGTTGTGATTATAAATAACTAACGGTACAAACCTTCGTGACAAACGACTTGTTAAGTTGAGTAATTAACAAATTTCATGTGAACAGGAGGCCTAAAATAGAAAGATTTGCATTTTTTTAAGAAAATTAAAACTCGGATGGATAAGAGAATGAAATAGACCGCCGAAGCATTCATTTAATATGTTGCTTACAAGAATTACAACTGAAACATTAAGAGGGAAAAGAAATACAACTCATTAATAGCTATTTGTGACTTATACAATTATTATATATGTACTTACATATGTTCAATTCATGTTAAGATTGTTATTGACCGTAACATCATAATAAATTGTAAAATTTCTTAATATGCATTGAAAAAAAATACATTAGACACTTGTGAATTTGTGATTATGGTTTGTGTTTTATATAAAAATGTTATTTCCTCCTACAAAAACCTTCTACAAATCCTCCTACACACTAGATCCTGACATATGGCAGAACTGACGGTTAAAATCTAAAGAGATAATAAGTGGAGAAAGTGAATATTATATGATTGTGTGTGTAGGAGGATAAGTAGGAGGATTTGGTAGGATGATTTAGCAATACTCTGTTTTATATCATCTGTTCAAACTACACATTTGCCACGTGATCATAATCTAGTTTATATATACCAATCATTTTAAACTGGCAATTAAACTGGCAAAAATAGATAAATAAATAAAAAGACGAAAAGTATAAAAAAAACCGTACGAAAGTGGATAAAAACAAAAAAAAACGGACGAAAACGTATTTAAACGGATGAAAATATATAAAACGGATAAAAATGGACAAAAACCAAAAACAAACGGGCTAAAACACGTGCAAAAACTAGATAAAAACAAGCAAAAAGGATCAAAAACGTATAAAACGGACTAAATGTATGAAAGCGTAGAAAAACGTTCTAAAACACACGAAAATGGCTAGAAACACACGAAATGGATAAAAAAGCACAAAAGTATATAACAACGAATAAAACCTTATACACTAGAAAATTGGGGGAATTTTATTTTGTTAAAGAAATGAATTGAAGTAACATTTAATAGATAATTATTTTGATTAAGGTAATCTTCAGTAGCTTTTGATGAGTTGAAAGATTGACATGTACACAAGGATGTGGCAAGCGAGGTGCAATGAGTTACATTGGAACTCATAGCATGTCATTGGTTAAGATGGAAGACATTGTGGTTTTGAACTCGAACTTAAATAAAAACAAATAGTAGGTCATAAAAGTTTCAATTCAGTCTTCCAAATCATCAAAAGTAAAACGATTACATTAATTAAATGACATATAATCGTTCACGGCTACGTACCTACTTAGATGAAGATCCAGATGACGGTTTACAATATCTCCTCCTCCGTGTTCGTGTTCATCAGTGTCGAAGCAGTTGCTAGAATCCATTGTTTACTGCAAAAAAGGTAGGGATGAAATGAGATACTACTATTTACAAACGCACCATAATTTTATCGCAGCCTCTTAGAGAGTACATTATTTGGTTGGGAGAAAAGCTAAGGCACTGTTTTAGTTGGAGAAAATTTTTTCACTTGAAAAGTAAAAAATAGAAAACCTGTTTAGCATCATTTTTTAATATTTTTCAAAAATTACAAAATTTTCATTTTCTAAATTTATATAGAAAATTAGAAAAGTTCATTTTACCCTTTTTTTAAATTTTCACCTCATACCCACCATTGTTTTATTTAACCCATTTCAATAACACGTTACTCTATTCAGTATTCACCGTTCATCCTTATTTTAACGTTTTCGTCAGAAAATTTACGTTTTCGTCAGTAAATTTACGTTTTCGTCTGTAAATTTACGATTTCGTCTCTAAATTTCCGTTTTCGTCAGTAAATTACGTTTTCGTTAGAAAATTTACGTTTTCGTCATAAATTTACATTTTCGACAGAAAATTTACGTTTTCGTCAGTAATTTTACGTTTTCGTCAGTAGTTTTACGTTTTTGTCAGAAAATTTACGTTTTCGTCAGTAAATTTACGTTTTCGTCTGTAAATTTACGATTTCGTCTCTAAATTTCCGTTTTCGTCAGTAAATTACGTTTTCGTTAGAAAATTTACGTTTTCGTCATAAATTTACATTTTCGACAGAAAATTTACGTTTTCGTCAGTAATTTTACGTTTTCGTCAGTAGTTTTACGTTTTTGTCAGAAAATTTACGTTTTCGTCAGAAATTTACTTACGTTTTCGCCAGTAAATTTAGGTTTTCGTCAGAAAATTTACGTTTTCGTCTGTAAATTTACGTTTTCGTCCGTAAATTTACGTTTTCGTCAGTAAATTTACGTTTTGGTCAGTAAATTTACATTTTCGTCAGTAATTTTACGTTTTCGTCAGTAATATTACGTTTTCGTCAGTAATTTTTCGTTTTCGTCAGTAAATTTACGTTTTCGTCAGTAATTTTACGTTTTCGTCAGTAAATTTACGTTTTCGTCAGTAATATTACGTTTTCGTCAGTAATTTTACGTTTTTGTCAGAAAATTTACGTTTTCGTCCGAAAATTTACGTTTTCGTCTTTAAATTTACGTTTTCGTCAATAAATTTATGTTTTCGTCTATTAATTTACTTTTTCTGACAAAACGTAAATTTTAATTTTTCTGACAAAAAAGTAAATTTACTGACGAAAACGTAAGTTTACAGACGAAAACGTAAATTTAATTTTTCTGACAAAAAATTAAATTTACTGACGAAAACGTGAATTTACAGACGAAAACGTATACTTACTGACGAAAACGTAAATTTACTGACGAAAACGTAAATTTACTGACGAAAACGTAAATTTTTGACGAAAACGTAAATTTACTGACGAAAATTTAAATTTACAGACGAAAACGTAAATTTACTGGCGAAAACGTAAATTTTCTGACAAAAAAATAAATTTACAGACGAAAACGTAAATTTACTGACGAAAACCTAAATTTACAGACGAGAACGTAAAATTACTGACGAAAACGTAAATTTACTGACGGAAACGTAAATTTTTTACGAAAATTTAAATTTACAGACGAGAAAGTAAATTTATAGACGAAAACGTAAATTTACTAACGAAAACGTAAATTTTCTGACGAAAACGTAAATTTACTGACGAAAACGTAAATTTTCTGACGAAAACGTAAATTTACTGACGAAAACGTAAATTCATAGAAAAAAACGTAAAATTACTGACGAAAACGTAAATTTACTGACGAAAACGTAAATATACTGACGAAAACGTAAATTGATACACTAAAACGTAATAATACTGATAAAAAAAAAACTAATTAAAACGTAAAAAAAATTACGAAAATATGAAAAAAGAAGACGGGAAAAAACAGACGAAAACGTAAAAAAAAAAAAACTAGCAAAAACGTGAAAAAAAGTTGATCATGAAAAAAATGGTTGAAAATAGTTTCGTTTAAACATTGTTTATTTTTTTAGAAAATGAAAAATATTATCTAAACATGTTTTCAAAATTCTCTAACTCTTTTCTAGAAAAGAAAAGTTTTCTTTTCTAAAAAATTAAAAACAGAAAATTATGAAAATTTTTCCACAACTAAACAGCCCCTAAATTTGCTTACTTCGATTTGAACACGAAGAAAAGCTAAATCTAGTGTTTGGGTATGATCAACTGAAAAGTACTTTTGTGCTTTTAGAGCTTCAAAACGCCGTTTCCAAAAATCAAGGAATGGGTCGCAACAGCAAAAGTCATTTTCAAATAAAGTGTGTTTATTATTAAAATATATAATAACCTTAATTTTTATAAATTACCTTGTCTTGTTTCTTCAAATATTCACAGCTGATAAGAAAGTATGGTTTTTAAAAGACTTTTTATTATTTACAAAACTATTTCTAATGACTTTTTATTATTGGAGTTAAGGTTTTTAAAAGACTTTTCACTATTTATAAAACCATTTCTAATGACATTTTACCATTGGAGCTAAGGACTTTTTGTAAAGCTTTTTGTAAAACTTTTAGCAAAAGTTTTGAGTTTGTCAAGTTGTTTACAAATTTAGTTTACAAAAAGCTTTTTACCATTTGAGAAGTTTAGTAAAAATGACTTTTTAATACTTAAACATTAATGAAATAATGTTTTAATAAATGCAAAAAATATTTAGTAAAATTCCCATTGAAGATGGTCTAAAAGATAACAAGAAAAAAAAGGCGTGTGCCTATATGTGAGAAAAAAGTTACTTGGACGTTCGTTTTTTGTTCAGAGTCAGACTTGTATCAGTTGTATACCTGTTACCGAGTCAGATGTGAGGAGGAGGTCTTACCGGCTGTTAACCCACAAAATATTCAGCCACATTTCAAGTTGCGTTTCATAGAAAGATAGAATAAAGGAAAAAAAGTTTAACAAGATTCTTACAATAGACTTTTTAAAGAGATCTTAGCTGAGCCATCAAAGGTAGAATTAAAAGATATAAAGAAATTTGGTTTATAACAAATCGTGAGTATGTGTGATTTGTAGATTTTTTTTAGATTTCATGATAGAAACAAAGGAAAGAAGCAAGTGATGCTATGGAAATAAACAAGTTGTCATTGTTGCTTTGAGAATGAAGTTGTTTGGTGGCTAGTGTCAAAAATTATTAGGGTTGAAGAAAGATACGGGCATATATAGGTTGTGTTTGGCAACACGTAGCAGTAAGCAGTTGTATGAGCAGAAGCAATAAGCAGTAAGCAGTAACAGTTAGTGGAGCAGTAAGCAGTAGCTGTTTGTTAAATAAAGTGTTTGATAAACGTAGCAGTAACAGTAATTATACACTGTAAAATTACTTAGATGGACATGTACACATTAATATAAATGTTCTTTAAATAAAGAGAAGGGAGATATATGTAATTTAAAAATCAAAACGCTAGCGGTTAGATCAAAATGCTTGTTGTTAAAGCATTTTGAGTAAAAAGCAGTTACACATAATTCAACCGCTAGTCGCTCTTTACCAAACAAGTATTATATTTAAACTGCTAGTCGCTTGCCGCTAGTTACTCCAAAACGCTCTTAAACGCTTGGTACCAAACATACCTATAGTACTCATATTAGGTTTGTTAGCTTTGGGCCAAGTTTATATATGTGTCTGTTTAAGAATTAGTTACACAATGCTATGTTTGGCAAGAGTTTTTTTAAAGGCTTTTCAGAGCTGTTAGTTTTTTGTTAAAAAAATAATCTAATAGTTGGTACAACAATTTTTTAGAGTTGTTAGCTTTTTATTTTTACCAAGTAGCTCTTAAATAAAAAGCTGTCTGATACAATTTTTTAAATTGTCAAGAGCTGTTAAAGCTGTAGATTACTGATATACCCTCCAACCATATTATAATTTATTTAAATATATCTTTTTAAGTCATTTTACATTTTAATTTTTATAGTTAACAGCTAATATACCAAACACTTCTATTAAAAATAGAGCTTTTTAGTAAACAGTTTACAACTAACAGCTTACAACTTACAGTTAACAGCTTACAGCTAATTTTACCAAACATAGCCAATATATGCCTAGCTTTGTTTGTTACAAATTTGTTTTGTATGCAAAAATAATTATACGAATTTGGTCACTAGAGAATTATAGTTTGAACTACAAATATTGATGGGCTAAATTTTACGTGAACCGAGTTACTTTTGATGAGTGATAATTATAACACATTTCTCGTAAAAGAGTGAACAAAAACAACGTGTTTGTGCACGTATGATTAAAAACAAATAATTAAAACTATTTAGACAATTAATAAAAAACAAACAGTAATATTTCATTCATATTCAGGTTTTATTTCCGCCTCTTACCAATAAGATATGACATCATCTTAGTGTGTATATGTCGTTAAGTTTTGCTACTCGTCTAAGAACACATCTGCTAAAATGGGGAGAGCAATAAACGGTGGTAGTTTTTTTTTTTTGGCAAAACAAGATAATATATATTGATATGAAATGAAGATCAAGAAGATCCTCCAAAGTGTTGATACATTTGAGATTGAGACAACAACCGACTATTCTATGAAAAACAACACACTTTAACACATGTATTTTTTATATGAAACACCTCACATGAACACTATTGGCTTGAAATTTGACTTGAAATATATCAGTGTCCCTTGATCCAGTTAACCTTGAATCCTTGATAAACAACCCTCGTAAATAATTGAGCTCTTATACTGTAGAACTTGACTGAAATTGCACAATCCTTCACTCGATGAAAATTGATATTATTTCACAGGCTCCTCATACCCAGCCATTGCTTGAATAAATTCAGCTTATGTAGTTTCATTGAGTTTACTTCGTCCACCAACTAATAAAGCTTTTGACTTACCCACCCGACGTGAATTGTGATCATTTTTTCCGTCGGGCCAGGATCGAGACAATAAGCTTCATCTTTCTTCTTTTTAAATTTGTCCTTTCTTTTCAACTTTGTTACGAGCGGCTCTTTGTCCCTGTCCTTAGTTGGGTTTGTTTCTTTCTTTGCTTTGATCACTTCCGTAAAAGCCTCACACGCTGGTAGTTGGGTAGTTATGAGAAGTTGGGTGAATTAAATGTAATAAAATGATATATGTGATTTATGAGAAGTTTGGTGACTTAAATGGGAAGAGCAATAAGGGGGTGTTTGTGTTTGCGTTTTAACGCAACTTAACTGCTTATTTCATTACCAAAACAGAGAAAAGCAATATTAAGTGTTTGGGGAAAAAAAGTAAACGGGCTTATTCCCGTTTTCGAAGAATCAAATGGCGATTTGGAAAAGTGGAAGAAATGGCGCAGCTTGAAAACGCAACCTTATTTTTTTGTCTAATTACAAAAACACCCCCAACTTAAATAATCCATTAAAACAAAATATGGACATTTATGTCATTTTGCTAAATTTAATATATAATTTTATTTGCCAAACACTATTGCGTTATCTAACAACATAATTAAATCCAAACATTATATTTTAAAATCACGTTTTATAACCACTGATTATCTGATTATTCATTTTCAAAACGGATAATCTGTTTCACATAAGCAATCCCAAACACCCCCTAAATGCTGGTAGTTAGGGTAGTTGGTTCATTATTTATGAGGAGAAGGTGGTGATATTTATGAGGAATTAATTATATATGGTATTTTGGTACATGTGTTGCACATTGGTTGTGCTTGTAGTTGAAATACGGAGGCAATCGATGCACGTATAATACAGGGAGGATAGGTTGTCTCGGTCGTCTAATGTCATTTTTGAAGAACTTAAAAATTGTTAGCTAAAATAGGAATTTGCTTTTGAAAATGAGTCATTTTGAAAAATACTCCTATTAAAAAGTAGTTAATGTTATTGTACCACACAATGAAAATATTAGTTCGGTCTATGTTGTCTATAATGAACTTAAAACATCACATATCTACTTGATGAATATAACATAAATAAGTGTTTGATTGATTATTTTATTGTACAAAGACAACTTACAAAAATTCATTAGTTATAGTTATGTTCCAACACAATTAGTAACTAAGTTTGTTATGAAGAATTGTTAAAACGATGAAAGCGCGGAATGTTACGGACCAAATTCTCAAAAATCGAGTGTTGTTTGAAAGTGTGTTGAATGCGTGAATTTCCTGTTATTCATATTGATCTTATTAAGTCATTCGACAACAAAAGTATAGTATATGTCATGAGTGAGAAAAGTCTCGCGATATGATATAACATTTGTAAAAATTTGGAGCCACTCATTTAATGAATATAAGGCCGAAGCAAATAAGTGAACTTCTATTATACACCGAACGAATGAGTCGAATTTAATACTGAAGGAATATGTACACGTACATAATATATGTTCGGAAGTCGTCCCGAGCCTAAGGAGACACACGCGTTAATACGTAAAACAATTATACATTAATATATTATGTGTAATATATTAATTAGTGATAAGCTATTACGAATGTTAACTAATTAGTTAGTTAGCGGGTTTTGACAAACGATAGTTAAATATTAATTATAAACATTCATTATATAAAACAATGATAAAAAGAAAGTTGGTTTTTGTTTAGGAAACAATATCCTTTTCCTTTTTGGTTTGGAATCACCGACATTTAGCATGTGTATATATTGAATGAATGTTGGTAATTAATATGAATTTTTTTTTACGACTAAAAGAAAGCAAATTGGGACATGTTGTTTCATGCGATCAACATATATATTAATTTTTTATTTTAGTGTTTACTTGATTTAAGAAATCAAGTTTTATTAGCTTATCACTATTGGTACTAGCATACTTAATTGTTTGTTATAACGTATTGTGTGCGTACTCATAGAGAGATCATTGTTTGATCTTTGGGTTTTCGTTTATATTGGTGGTTCGATAAAGGTGTTTAATCCATCGCTAAAAGGTACGCGTTTCTTTATCATTTATGTTAATTACTTGTCTATACGTGGTCCTATATTCCGCTGCGTACTCGTGATTATTAATGTGTTAATATGATAAAAGATTTTTTTATAAATTCCAACAGTGGCATCACGAGCCGTTCGTATAGCTTTTAATTACATTAAAAATAACGAAAGAGATAAAATTGTGTAAACTTACTATTATGGCGTTTGAATTATTTTATTTGATGATTAGTAATACTCAGCTTTTACACCTCGTATAAAATCTTGTTGTCCCAAGTCTTTTCGAATTGACTAATGGTTAAGAGTGCGACTCAATCGTCTTTTGGTGAACAAGAGAATGGTTTGGTTTGTTTATCTAATTTAAACTAATAGCAAGTAAGTAAGTGTCGTTGAGTAAAGTAGAAGTTTAAAGATCAAAACTAAAATGAGTTAAAAGTAAATGCTTGGAAACTAAAAGGTAATATTAGAAGAGATACTTGAACACCAAATAAATCTAACACTAGAAACTTTATAAAAACAATAGAACAAGCCTTAATCAGAATAGGAGAAAGACACTAATCGGAATATTACTCAAAACCTATGATCGGAATGTATTCCGATCCACTGATCGGAATGGTTGCAATGTGGCTGATCGGAATAATGGGCAGAAACATCAATCGGAATACTCAAAAAAAGGGGCCAGATCGGAATGTATGAAATGACCCAATCGGAATGCTTACAATCAAACACAATCGGAATATCTCCGAAATGAAGCCAATCGGAATAACAGGGAATAACACCTATCGGAATGTTCAACAAAGCACAATCGGAATGTTCTAAAAGGCTCAGATCGGAAAGTGTAACCCTAATCCGATCACTCGATCGGAATAAGGGGGTGTTCAATCGGAATATGGAGAAACCCTTTTCCGATTGGCAAATCGGAAAAAGGGGAAGGCTGCTCGGAATATGTTAATCGGAAAGGGGTTTATAACCCTTTCCGAAATGTATGGGATTCGGTTATAAGACAATGAATAAGCTATATTGCCAAGCTTAACACCAAACTAAAACGAATCAAGGATTAAACGGATCAAATAAGCACTTATCACAACTTATCCAACCTCAAAATAAGCAACTTTTCAATCAAACAACAAAAATATGAACTTTTTAAGAAAACTTTTTATAAAGTAAATAAGCTAATCATAAAAATAAGCCAATAAGCACAAGAATCTTAAAGCTTAATCAAATGAAAACTTATGTAATGATCAAAAGATTAACTTTTTAAGCACGAAATCATTAAGAACAACACGGATCATATGAAATTCGTACCAAAATCAATCTAAAATCAAAGAAATGTAGAATGAGATGAAAGATTAAAAGCTTAAATAGAACTTGATTAATGAAAAATAAGGAATACAAATGTTTAATCTTGAAAGATTAAGAGAAAAGATGAAATTTAGTGAGAGGAAGTTTAAGACTTTCTCTCTCTAAAACTAGAGAGAAAAGTGAAAAAAAATGAAAAACTAAAAATTAAAGACTAACTAACTAACTACCCACCCTTCTAATGACTATTAGGAGGGTATTTATAGGGAAGGTGGAAGGAGTGCATGTGTTGCATCTTCTTTCTTTCTTTCTTCACGTCTTCTCGACTCGACTTTAATTCTTTGTCTTTTGTTGATGTCGTGTCGGGATTTGAACTTTTCTTTTAATTTTTCTTCTTCTATTAGACTTAAGTTCTTCGTCTTTATTAAACTTCCGTCTTTAGACTTTTTCTTCGATGAATCTTCAGAATAGGTCTTGGACTTCCGTTCTTTTTGCACTCTTGATCTTTTGACTTCGTCTTTTCCCGTTTTCTTCGATAAAAGCCCGTGAAAACCCGTGTTCTCTTCCTTTTTCATATTTTGGGTCCTAAAACACAATAAAAACACAAACCACGCATAATTTCGACTTTTACGACATAAATCACGCGTTTTTGTCTTGTTATTATTGGAAATAAGTGGTAAAAGGATAAGTGTTTTCACACTTATTAAATCCCCTACACTTGACCATTGCAATGCCCTCATGCAATGCATTAATTTTAAAGCACGGTTTACATTTTCTATCTTAAATAATCCACCTTGGCCTTTATTAAATACTAAACAAACACTTACATTGGTTTTGGCAGCCATGAACGTTTATCATCCTCAAGTTTCACGTTCCCTATACCAAGCTTAAAAACGAGATCATTATTATTATAAGTTAGCAAACTATCACGAACTCATGTGGGCCAATTACTCACTTAGACTCCCTTATTCCTAGGTGTATCTCTTATATTTTATTTTTGTCTTGAATGATCACGAGGATGCATTGTTTGACTTATTTCGATAGTTATTTAGGCCGAAAATAAAGTGAACGATTTAATCAATAGTTAGCTAAAGGACCAAATCTTTTAAAACTGCTTCTCGGGACCTCATAAAGTTCATATCTTGGCATAACTCGCTTCACGATTTGAGACCTTTCTCGGACCGATATTTGGCAGCGACTTCATTCTTCTAATCTTGAGAGACGTTCATGAAATAATGGCCTTCTCTTCATAATAGGAATTTCTTCACTTGAAGTTTTGAGAGATTCTTCATCTTTGGACCACGACTTCTTCATTTTTCTCCAATCTTTATTTTGGACTTCGATATACAACGATCCGCCTCCTTTTAGGACTTGGATCTATTTATCCTCATACCTTGTTAGGGCCTTTTTGGATAGACTTCTCCATGACTTTTGGGGAGTTCTTGCTTTTCGTCGTGTGTCTCGATCCTTCATATTGATTTTCGATAAATGATTCTTCACATCACTTTTGGATCTTTAGCAACAAAATGTAGCCCTCATGCCTTGTTAGGGCCTTTTCGGACTAGCCAATCTTCGCATCCCGCTTCAATAAGTTATGCCTTGGCTATGAACTCTAATCCGTACCGAGCAACTCTTAAACGATCTGGGGCTTGAAGCTAAGTAACCTTTTAAATCGTACAACCTTATTTATTGCAGATAAATTTATTAACAAGCGAAGGGAGAATAGGCTTATAATTAACTCACATAAATTCACGAAAGAATACCGAACTTATAATTGACTCTATCATCTCTCGTTCTCCACAGTTTAAAATCTCAAAGAATGAGACTCGTGGATGCTTAGCCTATTAAATCAAAGTTTTGGGTTTTCCAGTCGCCTATAGGATCTTGCAAATTCTTAGACTTTTTCAAGTTTAGAATTCGCATTTTAAAGTTCCCTTGATAAACAACTCTCTAGGATCAATTATAGGAACTTGCGAAAAGTTCTTGTTCTTAACCCGTGAGAGTTAAGACTTTCGCGTTTTATAGCTCCCTATATAAAAGCCTAGCAAAACTTGACTTAAACACGTTAAGGATACTAGCTAGAGTAAACTTAGATAAGTAAACTCGGGTTGAGTCAAAATGTTCACTACTAAGAAAAATCTAAAACCACTTTATTGAAAATTTATTCTAGCAACGGAAAGAAACTAAACATAATAAAGGAAAATGCAACTATACAACTAGGCCAAAATAGATTAAAAATTTTGAAAAATGACGAAAAATCAAATTTTCCGGTTAAAATGAGGGCAAATTCATGGAAAAGACCACTTACTTCGATAGAAGTCCCCCTACACTTGAGGTAAACATTGTCCTCAATGTTTAAGCATGTGGGAGTAAACTCCCCTACACTTATGACATTGTGCACTTTGTTTAAATCTTGCTAAGGAAAGGACAACTAAAGTGAATTCAATGTGAACATGTATAAAATATGAAATATTGAATCACAAGAGTTTAGGATAGAACCGGGAAGATGGGAACACGGTATCACGGTTCGTCAAAAGTCATCAAGGTGGATCTTTGAAGCTTTAATCCCTGCACAGCACAAGAAACAAGACAACAAACACAAACGGGGCTCCCCCTACACTTATTATGAAAGTAGTAAAGGATAGATCACGGGTTGCCTCCCGAGAAGCGCTTGTTTTTGTTCACCGAGTCACGAGCCTGACTCGACCCAAATTTAGTTCATGGGAAACGTGGTGAGGGATGGAATCATCTCGTGAGAGATGCCCTCACCAAAGTACAGCTTCAGACGCTGGCCATTCACCTTGAAGTTGGGCCCATTTGGCTGAGAAAGCTCAATGGTCCCATATGAAAAGACTTTGGCGACGGTGAATGGGCCAGACCAGCGGCTCTTCAACTTGCCAGAATATATATTCAACCGAGAGTTAAAAAGTAAGACTTGATCACCAACGTGGAACTCTCGGTTCTTGATTTTTGCGTCATGAATGATCTTGGTCTTTTCCTTGTAGATCAGCGAGTTCTCATAAGCTTCATTCCTTAGTTCATTTAGCTCGTTGAGTTGAATCTTGCGATGATCACCGGCTTTGTTGTTGTCGAAGTTAGCCCACTTCAAGGCCCAGTGCGCCTTATGTTCCAGCTCGATGGGAAGGTGGCATGCTTTCCCGTACACAAGACGATAAGGTGTACAACCGATCGGGGTCTTATAAGCAGTACGGAAAGCCCACAGAGCATCATCTAACTTATCGGCCCACGCGGCGCGATGCTCTCCCACAGTACGCTCCAAAATTCGCTTCAATCCACGGTTGGATATCTCGGCTTGCCCATTGGTTTGGGGATGATAGGCGGTGGAAAGACGATGATTAACACCATACTTAGCCATGACTCTTGCAAATTGATCGTTGCAAAAATGAGTCCCGCGGTCACTGATAATAGCACGAGGAACGCCAAATCGAGCGAAAAGCTGCTTCAAAAAGTTCACAACCACCCTCACATTGTTCGTAGGGAGAGCCTTGGCTTCAACCCATTTAGAAACGTAGTCAGCGGCGACGAGGATGTACTTGTTCCCTTTGGAGGATGGAAATGGCCCCATAAAGTCGATGCCCCATACATCAAAGATTTCACATTCCTGTATGAAATTTTGAGGCATCTCATCCTTATGTGTGATCTTGCCTTGTCGTTGGCAAGCATCACAATGCTTAACCATTTCGTGAGCATCACGATAAATGGTGGGCCAGTAGAATCCAGAATCAAACACTTTTTTAGCGGTGTAGTTGGGACCAAAGTGACCACCGGTGGGTCCTTTGTGGCAAGCTTGGAGAATGTCAAAAGCTACCGGTCCGTCAACACATCGACGAATGATCAGATCAGCACATTGTTTGAATAGATAAGGGTCATCCCAAAAGTAAGTCTTGACATCATTTAAGAACTTCTTCTTTTGTTGGGATGTTAACCCTTTGATGAGAATACCACCCGCTAAGTAGTTTGCAATGTCCGCAAACCACGGGGTGTCATCAAGATTAAGATTTATAGACATTAAGGTCTCAAGGGGGAAAGAGTCATTGATCTCTTTGTTCGGATGATCCCCTTGATATGGATCCTCAAGTTTGCTCAAATGATCCGCGGCCAGGTTTTCGGCTCCCTTCTTGTCACGAATTTCAATGTTGAATTCTTGAAGGAGTAAAACTCAGCGAAGAAGTCTTGGCTTAGAATCATGCTTTGTCATCAAGTACTTCAACGCGGAATGGTCCGCGTATACGATGGTGGTGGATAAAACAAGATAGGGGCGAATTTTTTCAAAAGCATAGACAACAGCTAAAATCTCTTTTTCGGTTGTCGTATAATGCAATTGAGCCCCCGTCATTGTTTTGCTAGCATAGTGGATTGGTTGGAAGTGTTTATTCACTCGTTGGCCCAAAACCGCACCAATAGCAAAATCGCTAGCATCGCACATCAATTCAAAAGGCAGCTCCCAATTAGGGGTAACCAAGACCGGTGCCTTAGTTAGCTTATCCTTAAGAAGATTGAAGGCTTCGAGACACTCTTTAGAAAAGATAAAAGGAGTATCTTTTTCCAAGAGGTGGGTCATCGGGCGAGCGATTTTAGAGAAATCCTGAATGAATCGACGATAGAAGCCCGCATGACCCAGAAAACTTCGCACACCCTTCACGGTTGAAGGTGGAGGTAATTTGGCTATGACATCTACTTTAGCACGGTCGACTTCAAGACCGGCTTTAGAGATTTTGAGTCCTAGCACAATGCCTTCTTTTACCATAAAATGGCATTTTTCCCAATTCAGAACAAGGCGAGTGTCTTCGCACCGTTTAAGCATACGTTCCAAATTGGCAAGGCAAGAAGAGAAGGAATCCCCAAAGACCGAGAAATCATCCATGAAGACTTCCATGGTTTGCTCAACCATGTCATGGAAGATAGCCAACATGCACCTTTGGAAAGTCCCGGGGGCATTGCATAAGCCAAAAGGCATTCTTTTGTAAGCAAATGTGCCATAGGGACAAGTGAATGTTGTCTTCTCTTGATCTTGGGGATCGATGGGTATTTGGAAATAACCCGAGAAACCATCAAGAAAGCAGTAATATTCATTACCCGCTAGACGTTCAAGCATTTGGTCCATAAAAGGTAGAGGGAAATGATCCTTTCTCGTGGCATCATTGAGTTTGCGGTAGTCTATACAAACTCTCCACCCAGTAACGAGACGGGTAGGAATCAACTCGTTGTTTTGATTGGGCACAACGGTGATTCCGCCTTTCTTAGGCACACAATGGACTGGACTAACCCATGGCGAATCCGAAATAGGGTAAATCATACCCGCATCAAGAAGTTTGATAACCTCTTTTTTGATGACTTCATGGATTTTAGGATTCACCCTTCGTTGGCTTTGAATTGTGTGCTTAAAGTCGTCCTCCATGAGAATTTTATGTGTGCAAAAGTGAGGATCAATTCCGCGAATGTCGGAGATTTTCCAAGCAATGGCTCTTTTATGCTTCTTCAACACGGCGACAAGTCGGGCTTTTTCTTCTTCTTGCAGGTTCTTTGCGATGATGACCGGTAACTTTTCGTTGTCTTCAAGGAAAACGTACTCAAGATGAGGGGGTAGGTCCTTAAGCTCAAGAGTAGGAGGATCCTCAATAGATGGTGTAACTAACGATGGATCATCATTAGTCACCTCTTTAGGAAAAGGAGGAGAAAACGGGTCTTCATTGAGAAGTCTCTCAATAGTACGAATGTCTTCATCCCAATCGGTGGACAAATTATCATACTTAATATCGAGAGGACCCAAGCTAGCTTCGAAATCATCCAAGTCACTTTCTCCAAAAGGAGTCAATGCCGGAGCAATTGAGGCAACGGTCTCAACATTGGGTAGAGAAGAAAGAGTACTTTTGCAAGCATCATGAAAATGTTCTTCACAAGCCTCATCGAGAACATCAATAGCATTAATACTCTCATATGAATAAGGTTGCTTAGAAATCTTACCCATGTTGAAGACAATTTTATCGTCACCAACTCTCATGATTATTTCGCCCGCGGCTACATCAATGAGAGTGCGACCGGTCCTCAAAAAGGGACGTCCAACGATTAATGGAACACGGGGGTCCATCTCGTAGTCAACGACGACAAAATCCACCGGGAAGATGAATTTGTCAACGCCAACAAAGACATCTTCGGCAATCCCCACTGGATAAGCAACCGTACGGTTGGCTAATTCCAAAGTCATTTTGGTGGGGACTAGCTCGGGGAGAGATAATTGCTTCCAAACACTTAAAGGCATTAAGTTTATACTGGCACCTAGATCGGCTAGGGCCATGCAATTCTCTACTCCCGGGAAGTTGCAAGGAATCAAGAAGCGACCCGGATCACCAAGTTTGGTGGGCAATTTCCTTAAGAGAACGGCGGAGCAATTCTCATTAAGTTGGGTCTGAGCAATGTCAAGAAGCTTCTCCTTATCACTTAGAAGATCTTTAAACATCTTAGCGTATTTGGGCATGTGAGCGAGAGCCTCGGCAAAGGAGATGTTAAAATTCAATTGTTTAAACATTTTTAGAAAGTTTGAAACCTGAATATCATCCTTGCTCTTTTGCTTCTCTTTCCTCAACCTTGAAGGATAAGGTATAATGGATGAAGAATAAGGCTTTAGGGGAATAGGATTACTCACAACCACGGGTGGTGGGGAAATGGGGATAGAAGGTGAAAGAGGTGAGGGAAGTTGCTCTTTTTCCTTGTTCACAATCACGGGTGGAGGTGTAGAAAGCTCGGGTTCCATATAACTTTTTCCACTACGAGTGGTGATTGCTTTCATCTCCCCTCTTGGATTCGTAACGGTGTTACTCGGAAGAGTACCCGAAGAAGAGGGTTGATTACCTTGGATGAGCGAACCAATCATATCACGAAGGTTAACCGCTTGAGTATTGAAAGAGTCTCTCATGTTTGCATGAATTTCATTGCTGTGTTTTGCCATGTCATTCCTTAGCTCGGCTCGAATATCGTTCCCTTGTTTCGCCATTTCTCCCTTCAAGTTGCAGACTTGACTCTGAAGATTCGTCACCATCTCCCGATTAGTCTTCATGAATGTCTCGACGTCTGGACTCACTGCCATCGGTTGATTGAGAGGTGGAGCTTGGTAGACTTGAGAATTTCCTTGAGGTGGGTATGGGTTTAGTTGGGATTGATATTGATTGTTAGCACGAGGTTAGGATTGGTTGTTTTGGTTATAGCTTTGTTGTTGGTTTTGGTTTACAGGAGGGAAACCGGGTGGAGCAAGATAGTTGTTCGAACGATAACTTAGCAAGCCACGGTCTCCTTGAGGGCGGGCTTGATAGCCTCCCGTAGGATAAGTGCCGTAAGCTGCGTTAATGTTTTCAGAAAAATTGCCTTGGGTAGAAGGACAATCATTATAAGAATGAGGACCACCACATGTGTCACAAGAAATAGCAACGGCTTTAGCTTGTTGAAAGTGGTTTGTGGCCATGGACATGAAATCCTTGTGCATACCCGCGATTTGTCGAGTAAGTTCGGATATCTCGGGATTGGAAGTAGTAGAAGAAACATTGACTCTCGAGTTAGATCTTGAGGATGCGGATGAATCCCAATTCTTGTGGTGAGTAGTCATGTTTTCAATCAACTCTCGACACTCCTCCGGTCTCCTTTTCATAAAAGTACCACCGGCGGCGGCATTGATCGTGTCACGATCACGAAACGTGAGACCATTGTAGAAGGTGTCAATGAGAGTGACGGGGAGCATGTTGTGATTTGGACAGCGGTCGATCAAATCATTGTACCGTTCCCAAGCATCGAAAAGCGATTCATCATTGTCTTGCATGAATCCACTGATTTGGTTACGAAGGCTTGTGACCATGGATGGGGGAAAGTAGCGCGACAAAAAGCGTTGAGTCATGTCATTCCACGTGTGAATAGAATTCTTAGGAAGACGGTCAAACCATTTTTCGGCATGGTGAGAAAGCGAGTGGGGAAAGAGTTGAAGGCGAAGGTCATCCATAGAAACACCGGAGCACTTCATGCTTTGGGTTATGGTAATGAATTTGTCGAGGTGTTTGTTGGCATCATCATCCGGAATTCCGCGAAATGGTTCGTTTGCACTTGTTGGATCATGTGATGCTTCAACGAAAACTCCCGAGCCGTGACGTGCATTGGCGCAATCGGGCCTCCGCGTCCGTTCATGGTGGGTTGACACAATTCCTCCATTGTCCGTAAATCAGGTAGGTGGACATTGTTGTTGTTGTTGTTATTATTCAAATTGGGTTGAGGTGGGTTGTTATTGTTGTTATTAACACCAGCCATATCTAAATCTTCACGAGTCCCGGGCTCAGAATAGTTCGAAGATCTAGTACGCATACACCTGCAGAAGAAAAATATACACAGAGAGAATATCTATATAATCTTTTTGGTGCAAAACCTTGGAAAAGAATTTCTTTTTATGATTTTTCAATGTTTTTGTATTTTTGAAGAGTTTTATATTTTTTTTAGGGTTTTTGAAAATTTTTAAAGCAAGGAAAATAACGTTCAAAGAACGGATCCCAAAATTCAATGCGTCTCTCACTAGAAACCGTTAATCTTAACGAAAAGAGCCGGCAGCGGCGCCATTTAATACTCAGCTTTTACACCTCGTATAAAATCTTGTTGTCCCAAGTCTTTTCGAATTGACTAATGGTTAAGAGTGCGACTCAATCGTCTTTTGGTGAACAAGAGAATGGTTTGGTTTGTTTATCTAATTTAAACTAATAGCAAGTAAGTATGTGTCGTTGAGTAAAGTAGAAGTTTAAAGATCAAAACTAAAATGAGTTAAAAGTAAATGCTTGGAAACTAAAAGGTAATATTAGAAGAGATACTTGAACACCAAATAAATCTAACACTAGAAACTTTATAAAAACAATAGAACAAGCCTTAATCAGAATAGGAGAAAGACACTAATCGGAATATTACTCAAAACCTATGATCGGAATGTATTCCGATCCACTGATCGGAATGGTTGCAATGTGGCTGATCGGAATAATGGGCAGAAACATCAATCAGAATACTCAAAAAAAGGGGCCAGATCGGAATGTATGAAATGACCCAATCGGAATGCTTACAATCAAACACAATCGGAATATCTCCGAAATGAATCCAATCGGAATAACAGGGAATAGCACCTATCGGAATGTTCAACAAAGCACAATCGGAATGTTCTAAAAGGCTCAGATCGGAAAGTGTAACCCTAATCCGATCACTCGATCGGAATAAGGGGGTGTTCAATAGGAATATGGAGAAACCCTTTTCCGATTGGCAAATCGGAAAAAGGGGAAGGCTGCTCGGAATATGTTAATCGGAAAGGGGTTTATAACCCTTTCCGAAATGTATGGGATTCGGTTATAAGACAATGAATAAGCTATATTGCCAAGCTTAACACCAAACTAAAACGAATCAAGGATTAAACGGATCAAATAAGCACTTATCACAACTTATCCAACCTCAAAATAAGCAACTTTTCAATCAAACAACAAAAATATGAACTTTTTAAGAAAACTTTTTATAAAGTAAATAAGCTAATCATAAAAATAAACCAATAAGCACAAGAATCTTAAAGCTTAATCAAATGAAAACTTATGTAATGATCAAAAGATTAACTTTTTAAGCACGAAATCATTAAGAACAACACGGATCATATGAAATTCGTACCAAAATCAATCTAAAATCAAAGAAAGGTAGAATGAGATGAAAGATTAAAAGCTTAAATAGAACTTGATTAATGAAAAATAAGCAATACAAATGTTTAATCTTGAAAGATTAAGAGAAAAGATGAAATTTAGTGAGAGAAAGTTTAAGACTTTCTCTCTCTAAAACTAGAGAGAAAAGTGAAAAAAAATGAAAAACTAAAAATTAAAGACTAACTAACTAACTAACCACCCTCCTAATGACTATTAGGAGGGTATTTATAGGGAAGGTGGAAGGAGTGCATGTGTTGCATCTTCTTTCTTTCTTTCTTCACGTCTTCTCGACTCGACTTTAATTCTTTGTCTTTTTCGATGTCGTGTCAGGATTTGAACTTTTCTTTTAATTTTTCTTCTTCTATTAGACTTAAGTTCTTCGTCTTTATTAAACTTCCGTCTTTAGACTTTTTCTTCGATGAATCTTCAGAATAGGTCTTGGACTTCCGTTCTTTTTGCACTCTTGATCTTTTGACTTCGTCTTTTCCCGTTTTCTTCGATAAAAGCCCGTGAAAACCCGTGTTCTCTTCCTTTTTCATATTTTGGGTCCTAAAACACAATAAAAACACAAACCACGCATAATTCCGACTTTTACGACATAAATCACACGTTTTGGTCTTGTTATTATTGGAAATAAGTGGTAAAAGGATAAGTGTTTTCACACTTATTAATAAGGTTTTCATAAACCCTAATTAGGGTTAATAAAATTAATTAGACAAACCCTAAGTTGTATGCAATTTTTGTTGATAAATATGTTGTTACTTGTTAATTAGTCGTTATTTATCACGTTGTTAATTGTTAAATTATGGTTCGATCTATGGGAATCATGCAAATTTACGATGGATCATATGTTCTTGATTAATCAATGTAGAAACTAGAAGGGGGGGTTGAATAGTTTCTAGTTAGTTTTCAAAACATTTCGGCTTAATCCACTGTGCGCGGTTCCTTATGTGTACCCGCGGTTCTTTATCAATAAAGAACCGCCGGTCCATTTAGGGAACCGCCGACAGTGAACTTAACCTTTTGTTGCATGTTAAACTTTGACAATCCTTTGTATCAAATTCGTGATCAAGCTTGACTAGATATGAGATGTGTTTGATTGAAAGATAAATACTACATATAAGTAAACACACAAACACATCAAATCAAGAGTACATCAAGCAATAGTCTAAACACTAAGCACACACGTACTAAGCATAAGCTTTTCCGCAACTAGGATGTTTAGACTAAGTGATGTACACTTGACCATAATCTAAACACGAAGCACACACGTACTAAGCCTTAGCTTTTCCGCAACTTAGATGTTTAGATTATGAGATGCACACAACACACAACATATAAATACATCTATAATAGTAAAGACATAAATGTAAAGGAAAGTACCGACACGATGATTTATAGTGGTTCGGTCACGAAGCTCCTCTTCGCCCTACTCCACTCCTCGAGTACACCTTACTCGAGAGTTACTTCACTAGTCAACAAACTCCTTAAGGTGGAGAAACCATACACAACGTCGCTTATCCAATTTCCGACTCTAAGCTAAAAGTCGAGTCCTAATCTTAGGTAGGACCAATCTACACAACGTCGCCCACTTCACAATTTAACGACACAAGGCTAGATGTCGAGTTCTAATCGAAAGCTAGAACCAATCTTCACGACTCTTCACTTTGAAGCTAAGTGAGAACTTCACACAACACAACTACTAATCACTTTAAAGCTAAGTGAGAACTCACAAGACACAACCACATCACTTTATAGTTTAGTGAAAACTACCTAGACACAACCACATCACTTTAGAGTTTAGTGAGAACTACCAAGACACAACCTAATCTACCCACTAGTTATGTTTTATGGCCCAACATAACAAACCTTGTGTTTTATGGCCTAAACACATAAACCATATAGATCTAAGCACACATCACTTAGATCTATAACTCTAACACTATATCCAAGTACTAACAAGACTTGGATCTACACAACTAACACCTAATCCAAGGATACCCATCACTTGGATATTCTACCCTTACAAACATATCCAAGTGTACCCAACACTTGGATCTTCTACATATACATAGTAGGAAGACTAAAAACATAACTTAGATCTATACAAGGAAAGATCTTCATCATGTAGTGAACCCAACACATCATGGTAATGATAGTGTTCTTCTCTTTGCACTTGAGAGGATGAGGAGATTGAACATTGAATCACATCTTAAACAAGATTAATCAAAACTAACTAATCAAGGATCTAAGATGGTTTTTGAAAGAAACTGTGCAAAAAGGGTTGAAAGAAAACCTGGAAATGATCCACTATTTATAGGACAACATTGCAACGGTCAAAAACACCTGCGGTTCCTTATCTCTACCCGTGGTACCTTATCAATAAGGAATCGCGGGTTCCTTTAAGGAACCTCCGCGTCGGAGTCCGTGTAAATTTGTCCTTTAGTGGGGATATGCCATCTGGGGTAGTTTATACCCTCAAAGGATATTCCTTTGGCATATGGAATATGCCAAATTCAAATTTCCATTTTCTTTTTAATAAAAGATTTTCTTAAAAATAAAGTTAATTAAAATCTTTTGTCACATTTGATTAAAATGTGAGTTTTAAGAAAATATTAATCCTTGATCACTTAGTTAGGTTAATGACATGTTTGTTCATACCTTGAGTGATTCATGCCGAATGCGGTCTTGGAGGTGTCGAGAGAAGTATACAAATGTATTCTTGAGTGATTACGAGTACCTTAACATTTTACATAATGTATTGCGAATTATACGTTTGTCATCAACAAAACACAAAGAGATTATATCGAAAAAGCATCGTAATGTTTGCACTAACAATCTCCCCCTTTTTGATGATGACAAACAAGTAAACCGCAACACATATTAAAATGCATAAGTTACTCGTTTACACTTACTTCTCCCCCTTTTGTCGAATCAAAAATGTAGTATTCATTTGTAGAAGAGGAGGATTGACTTCGAGAGAACATGCATCCAAAAATCTAATCATCCATAGTGGTTGTCGTTTGAGAGGCGAGAATCCAAACCATAAATCCATCATCCAAAGATATTGAGCTTGCGTCATCCTAGTGAAGTCTTTAATCACTATAGGTTAACTAACTCCATGCATAATAAAATGCTTATCTTCAAGATTCCAAAATTCATTACTAGCAAGATATTCGATGAATGATCGCAAATGTAATGACTTGAACTCTTTCAAATGCTCCCCTTGATATGAGCTCCCCCTTGCTTGAGACACCAACAAAGCAAGAATAGTGACGAGCTACAAAAATGGGTTAGAAGTGTCCTACAAAACAAGGTTAGTAGACAAGAGCATATATAAAAAGAGGATGATAAACAAGTCGTTTGCACAAACAATGACAAGCATTGAAGAAAGAAGTGTGAACGCGATGCTATCAACCAAAAAAAATAAATAAAGGAGAGGATCGTGACAAGATCAATTCACAGTTATTGGAATATAGATAGAAAAGAAATATCCATAACAATTGTAATGATAATATGTCAAAGGGTAAAAAGCTTAGAATTTTTGGAATCACCCAAGAAAATTCAAGATTTAACCCTCAACTCTCATAAAGCAAGGAGAGGATTTTGAGGAAATCAATTCAAAATTATTGGAGTAGAGGTAGAAAAGAAACATCCAAGAATTTGAAGATATCATCTCAATGGGTTAAAAACTTAGAATTGATGGAATCACCCATACCAATTGTAAATTTTAACCGCAATCAACTCTCAAAAAGAGGAACAAAAATATCTCAACCTAGAGACATTTTGACCAAAAAAAAATAAAGGAAAACCAAAAGCGGATAAATCGACGCTTTAAGAAAAATCGGGATATAGGACATTATAGGCAAAAATACGTATGAATGTCGACACCAAATGGTGTTTAGCATACGATAAACTACATGCTCAAAGTTTCGTAGCTCTTCTCAATCATTATGGATGTTCAAAGAACAATTACATGATGAGGAAAGGGTAAGGCTCGACTCAACTTAGTTTAGAAAGACTAGAAGAAAGAGACTCGACTTAGAAGAGCATGATTAAAATGAATTGAGAGAGACTCAACAAAGAAGTTAAGGATAACTTCACAAACTAATTCATGAATACTATACCTTAGAAGGTGATAGTGAAATCTTGAAATAAAATGAGAGAAGAAACTCAAAAGAAGCTCAAGAAGACATGAAGAGTTAGTACAAAATCTAACACATAATCAAGTAAGCACATAGGATAATTCATGCAATGCCTTATGAAGTCTACAATAAACCAATGTAGAGAAGGTGCGCAATTAACACATATGGCATGCAAGAAACAAGATGACTTAAAAAGAGAAGACTAAGTAAAACATGTTAGCACGTAGCATTTAAGGACATGCATGAGTTAGACACATCTAAGAGATATTATATCGGAATTGCTTGACAAAGACAAAACCTTTATAATAAGCATGCATTCATTAACTAATCAATTAAGCATAAAACATACGGATAAGCAAGAAGATATATAAGCAAGTCATCTATCTAGATATCACAAATCAAGCTACAAGTAATGTAAATCTCCAAGAAGATTCCTAATTCTTATTAGTTTAAGAAAAGGACTCAAAATAAGAGAAAAGAAAAAACATAATAACAACAAGATCCAAGACTCAAATAAAAATCATGTTGAAAAACATGAAAGGAAATACAAGAGAATAAAGATCATACAAAGATGTATGAAACTCAAGCCTAAAACATAAGCATAATTTTAATCCTAGTTACACTAGAAAACTAAGATTTGCTTAAATTAGATGTCTTAGCAATAAGCAATCCACATGCTTAAATGAAAGACAAGGGTGGTGGCGGAATTTGGTGGGGTGAAAGGTGAAGTCACCAAGGGTTCAACAAAGTCATTCACAATGGGAATGCTTTGGATGGGTGATGTGGGTGAGTTTAAAGGGGTAAAAGGTGAAGTCACCAAGGTATCAACAAAGTCATTCACAATGAGAATGCTTTGGATGGGTTGAGGTTGGGTAGTCACATCCAAGAAAGTACTTGGGGTGAAGGGTGAGGTTAGCTCATTCATCCTAGATTGGAATGAAGATGAGGTAGAACCATGTGAATGGTTGGTACCATGTGTTGAGGTAGTCTTGCATGAAGCAAGAGGTGGTGAGGGTGATGAAGAGATGAGAATTGGAACAATCTCATTCTTGGGTGTGTGAAAGGGTGAAGAGGTAAGTTTGGGTAACTTAATCTTAATTTTGAGGTGCCTCTTTGAAGAGGAGGTTTTGGATGAATTGTAGGTTCTTGTAGAACATGGTAGTAATGGGTGGTTTAAGGGGTAAGGATGAATGGTTTGAGGTGTGAAGAACATGGCTAACAAGGTGGGTTTAAAAGGGTGAGGGGATGATCCAAACCAGTGAAGGGTTAAAAAGGTAAAGCCTAAGATATTTTGGGAGTGTTCAAAGGTTTGAAACAAAGATTCCAAAGGGTGTTGGAACAATTGGGAAGTTTCAGAAAACCCGAATTTTAGAGCTTCTGCCCGCGGTTCTTTATCTCCACCGGCGGTTCCATATTGATATGGAGCCGCGGTCTATTTAAAGAGCCGCCTACAGAGGCTTGGTTAAGGTGGTGAGGCTTGGTTTAGGTGGTGAAGGAGGATTTTCCAATTAAGCAAATCCTAATGTTCTAGTCTAACTTATCATAAATTCATGCTTAAGAGCAATAAAAACTAGAACACACACAAAGGAAAGACACATAGGTTCAATTAGCACGTAAGAAGAAAGCTAAGAAAAACCTAATGGCTATAAAAGAATAAGACTCCTAATGACACACAAAGTTCATCAAAGTAAACTATCATTAGTCATATATAGGAAGAGCCATTTAGCCAATTTAGAGAATGAGTATAAGAATATCACTAGAGGTGCTCAATTAAGGCTAAACACGACCATTTTTACGAGTTATACACCAACTCAACTTCCCACGTGGAAGTAATTCAACTGTTAGGTCAAATTAAGATCCTAGTGCATAAATTCTCTAGTAGTCATTCTCAAGTTAGACAAAATGTAATTCTAACATTTGCCTAATAAAGTTTAGCAAGGATGAAACTTGCATGGCGACACAATGCATGACCTAATGAGGGTAAAGAATGCACCATTGCATATCTTGTCAAACAAGTCTAGTTAAGGTTATTTACCTTAATAGAACTTGAGGCCAATAACTTTGAAGTGTATAAACAAAGTTTACACAAACCAAAGGAACACTCTTGATTGGTCTTTCGGAAATGACACATTTATAAATTGCATAGCAATGTAAATTACTTGAGTATTTCGGATGAAACATCCAAGTTATCAAACCGACTCTATTGTGCATTATAAGTAATTATTAAACAAAATATGTCTAACATTTTGAACAAGTAGATTCAATATAACACCATCAACACAAGTGTGAGTTATGATCCGATGTATATTATTAATAAACCACATTCATGTATACACAAAAAAAACATGTCAATTAGATTCGATAATGATACCAATCATAGTTTGAATAATGCATTGATATTTAATCGAAATCTTTCTTGATTCCCACAAACACTCTTTTAAGAGAAAATAGCTAAGATTTTCAAAGGGTGTTTCATGTTTTATAATGAGACATTTATCTACTTGAACTAATAACACAATGATCGAGTAAGACGACCCAAATCAATAGATTTGATAAGCTCCCAAAGCTTTCAAACCTAAGAGTGTTAATAAACATAACGAGGTGTACATGATGTTTAAATAACATATATAAACCTAGAGATGTTGATCCTATATGCAATGCACAAATAATGTTGCAACCAAAATGCAAGAAATCTAGCATACATCCTAATTAGGAAGTACTAGATACTAACAAATATCAAGCAAGGCACAAGAGACTAGACATATAAGCAATACTACTACAAATAGCAAAGAACACTTAATAATATCTACATATAATAATAACACATAAAGAAACATACACAAACAATTAGCTTAACACATAAAAGCATTCGTCCATGTTTTGAGTGTTAGATACAACAAAGTATTCATACCTTGATTTTATTTGAAAATAGTCTTTGACCCATTTAAAATTTAATTAAGTTTAACACTTTGTAAATATATCAATTTTCAAAGATATATCACTAAGAGATGTTCAACTTAATAGAAAAGAGTAAAACACAAGTTTTACGACAAACCGACGCTCAATACTTTGGACAAAGTATGGAACTTAGAAACCATCCAAATTTTAAAGTTTGAATAAAGGTTTTGAAGCATTTTTATTTAAAAGAAAATTCAATTACGTTCGAAATGACGGGTGGCACGACTTCTACGGACTTACGGTTGATTTTATATGATTTTTTAAAGTTTGCAAAAATCTGAGTCAGACTGACTGCGGTTCCTTATTGATAAGGATCCGCGGGGAGCAATTAAGAACCGCGGTCAGAGGACAAAAAATGAGTTTTTGGCGAAAATCATTTGGTAACTTTTTGGAAGGACTTAGGACTCTAAAAAATCATTTTAGACACATAGAACTCGTATTTTAGAGTTAATTATGACACAAAAGATTTTTATACTTCCAAACATGAAAAGATTTAATTCAAGCTATTATACAAAGTTTATTTAACACCAAAACTTGTACGAATGAAACAACGAAACACATTGCATAAGTAATCACTCTTCATGAACAATTTGATACAAAGATCGTCTCTATTTTTAAAAACCGTTTTCATTTTTAAAAACCATTTGTTTTGAAACACTAGAGCAAGGATCGATCCAAGCTTTAAAGTACAATATACTTCAAAGATCTTGTGTGACCATCGCTCTGATACCAATTGTAGAAACTAGAAGGGGGGGGGGGGGGGTTGAATAGTTTCTAGTTAGTTTTCAAAATATTTCGGCTTAATCCACTGTGCGCGGTTCCTTATGTGTACCCGCGGTTCTTTATCAATAAAGAACCGCCGGTCCATTTAGGGAACCGCCGACAGTGAACTTAACCTTTTGTTGCATGTTAAACTTTGACAATCCTTTGTATCAAATTCGTGATCAAGCTTGACTAGATATGAGATGTGTTTGATTGAAAGATAAATACTACATATAAGTAAACACACAAACACATCAAATCAAGAGTACATCAAGCAATAGTCTAAACACTAAGCACACACGTACTAAGCATAAGCTTTTCCGCAACTAGGATGTTTAGACTAAGTGATGTACACTTGACCATAATCTAAACACGAAGCACACACGTACTAAGCCTTAGCTTTTCCGCAACTTAGATGTTTAGATTATGAGATGCACACAACACACAACATATAAATACATCTATAATAGTAAAGACATAAATGTAAAGGAAAGTACCGACACGATGATTTATAGTGGTTCGGTCACGAAGCTCCTCTTCGCCCTACTCCACTCCTCGAGTACACCTTACTCGAGAGTTACTTCACTAGTCAACAAACTCCTTAAGGTGGAGAAACCATACACAACATCGCTTATCCAATTTCCGACTCTAAGCTAAAAGTCGAGTCCTAATCTTAGGTAGGACAAATCTACACAACATCGCCCACTTCACAATTTAACGACACAAGGCTAGATGTCGAGTTCTAATCGAAAGCTAGAACCAATCTTCACGACTCTTCACTTTGAAGCTAAGTGAGAACTTCACACAACACAACTACTAATCACTTTAAAGCTAAGTGAGAACTCACAAGACACAACCACATCACTTTATAGTTTAGTGAGAACTACCTAGACACAACCACATCACTTTAGAGTTTAGTGAGAACTACCAAGACACAACCTAATCTACCCACTAGTTATGTTTTATGGCCCAACATAACAAACCTTGTGTTTTATGGCCTAAACACATAAACCATATAGATCTAAGCACACATCACTTAGATCTATAACTCTAACACTATTCAAGTACTAACAAGACTTGGATCTACACAACTAACACCTAATCCAAGGATACCCATCACTTGGATATTCTACCCTTACAAACACATCCAAGTGTACCCAACACTTGGATATTCTACATATACATAGTAGGAAGACTAAAACATAACTTAGATCTATACAAGGAAAGATCTTCATCATGTAGTGAACCTAACACATCATGGTAATGATAGTGTTCTTCTCTTTGTACTTGAGAGGATGAGGAGATTGAAGATTGAATCACATCTTAAACAAGATTAATCAAAACTAACTAATCAAGGATCTAAGATGGTTTTTGAAAGAAACTGTGCAAAAAGGGTTGAAAGAAAACCTGGAAATGATCCACTATTTATAGGACAACATTGCAACGGTCAAAAACACCCGCGGTTCCTTATCTCTACCCGCGGTACCTTATCAATAAGGAACCGCGGGTTCCTTTAAGGAACCTCCGCGTCGGAGTCCGTGCAAATTTGTCCTTTAGTGGGGATATGCCATCTGGGGTAGTTTATACCCTCAAAGGATATTCCTTTGGCATATGGAATATGCCAAATTCAAATTTCCATTTTCTTTTTAATAAAACATTTTCTTAAAAATAAAGTTAATTAAAATCTTTTGTCACATTTGATTAAAATGTGAGTTTTAAGAAAATATTAATCCTTGATCACTTAGTTAGGTTAATGACATGTTTGTTCATACCTTGAGTGATTCATGCCGAATGCGGTCTTGGAGGTGTCGAGAGAAGTATACAAATGTATTCTTGAGTGATTACGAGTACCTTAACATTTTACATAATGTATTGCGAATTATACGTTTGTCATCAACAAAACACAAAGAGATTATATCGACAAAGCATCGTAATGTTTGCACTAACAATCAATTTGATTGAAGTCATGATAGATGTGGTGTGCATGAAGTATGTGATTAATTGTTAATTGGGTATATGTTTTAGGTTAATGTTTATTTGTTTTGCTTTTGATTATAATTGTTATGTATCATGGTTCAAGCAAAAGGTTTTTCGGAAAATAAAAATAAACCGGACTAAAACTATATGAAATTTGATTTATTATAGTCTTGTTCTTGCACGATCATATGTGGCAACAAATGAGTCACCCTTACATGGTTTTAAATCTAACTCACGCCATGATTAGCAAGAATCAAGTTTATAATTTGTTTTCTACTTTAAAGTTGTAAAATTTTATTAATAACGTAATTTGCAAAAGTGCTATCTATTTGCAAGGCTAAGGTTCGGGATGACTCATCAAGACTTCGGTCTTGTAGATACCATTGCCCTATAATACCTGACTACTTGTAGTCTCCTTATCTTGCATACTATTTAGGAAGCCGCGAATGGTCTATGGTTTAAATTATTTTGAATCATTCTTTAATCTTTTCCAATGATAAAATTAAACTTCTTTAAATAGAATACATGTTGAATCGTCAATTTTTATGATATCACTATTTATACAATTGAATTGTGAGTTAAATAAGTGATGTCTATAATTAACGAATTGAGTAAATTTGTTAAATTGTCATGATACAAAGATGTTGCATGCTTCTTTGTACATGTTTTAAAATTGTCAAAATTTATACCCTTTTGAAATAAGTTTATTTGTCATCCAACGTGTAAAAGCACTTGCACTTACTCTTTCACCATACGTTAGACTGTGGTGATTTTGTAACCCAAGGTGATCTAATATACTTGATTGTGAGACGTCGGTGCTATATAATCACGGTTTTTGGTTGGACGACTTAAGCAAGTTAAGATAGGTGAGACCTTAACTCGTGGTAATAGATGGGATAAACATGCTCGCTTTTTCACTTTTGATTGTCACAAGTGATGTATATAAAGTTGAGTCCCATAATTCTAGAAGTTGTATTGGATGAAATTATTGAACGTCAATTACCCCTTGAATATCATCATCACTAGCAGATCAACTGATGCGGTGGCGGTATGTCTTGGTGGATTCTAGCTTTTAGAAAATTAATTGTTTATTTATAAACATGGGTATTTAATTTTCTATAAAGATAAGATTATCGAAAATACTAAAATTGAATTTTGTGATTCTTTTAAAAGTATTATTGCAACAAAGTTTCATAAACTAATGCTTGTTTGAAAGAGACATATACCTATTATTTTTTGGTGCAAGGAAAAACTATTAATAGGTGTGACTGGATTATTGTAATTATCAATCTTTAAGTGAACTTAAATGGTTAAGTAGATTTGCACAACTTATTGTTTCAAGTAGATCTCATTAATCTTTTTGAGCATCTTTCAAACTAATAAGTCTCTTAGCAATCTCTAGGCAAGCAATACTTCTTTTGTTCTTTACATGTCGATCCCCTTAAGGCTATAATCGATAGACCAAAACAAGTGTTTTGTTTGTTTATTTTGATTATAATAACTAGCTTTATTTATCCTAGTTATTATGTTTTAACCCAACGTAGGTACTAAATACCCTTATTGAATGGTAGGCCTAATATGGAGAAAATTTCGTGCCAGTTTTCAAGTTAATGAAAGCATGATAGATAGTCTCTCATTTACATGATAGAAATTCATACACTCTCTATAATACATAAGTAATTGTTACTTATGGGCATTTAAAGCGAGTAGGGAAGTAAATAAATCGTTATCTGCTATTTACTGGTGAAGTAACATTTGTAATATTTTCAAATCCAGTGGGAGCGTTGCGTAATACATTAATGTAATGTTGTCTAATTCAGTGGGAGCTACAAGCTTGTTTACCTTCGTAGTAATCCATATTATTTCTAGTTTTACTTGAAATAATAACTTACTTTCAGAATATGAAGAACCATAGTTTTAAAAATAACTGCATCCTATTTTATATGATTATCACTTTTGAAGTATTTTTCATATAATAATTATGCAGAATTTCTTATAAAACTATATGGTTGACATTCTACTAGTTATGCAAATATACATGACATGATCATATTGTTCACATAAACCCTTGCGTTTCATGGTTGTTTATATTCGTACGTGATGTTGTGCCGTGCACAAGTGGGAGAAATCTTTATTATATGCAAGGTACAACACATAACAATATGACAAATGGTTTCTTGACAGCGAGATAAGAATCTAATATTCTATTAAAGCTTATACATTTAATTGTCAATGTATGTTGTCTTGTTTAGATTATGTCAAGATACAACACATAACAATATGACAAATAGTTGCTTGACCGCGAGATAAGAATCTAATATTCTATTAAGACTTATACATTTAATTGTCAATGTATGTTGTCTTGTTTAGAAAATGTCATGATATGAATAACAAGCTACTTCAACTAATTTGTTTATATTTATTGGAATGTTTCTTGGAATGCACAATAATATAAATGAAGTAAGCAATTAACTTGAAATAACTATTGAAGTTGTTCATAGTTACTTTATGAATGCCTATATCTCTTGTAAAGCATAAGCATATAGTCTTTAAATTGTTAAAAAACTTATAAACATAAAGTAAATAGTTTACTTGTTATATCTTCTTGTTAATGAACATGAAGTCTTTGAATTATTCAAAGGATAAATAATGTATATAGAGTTATTGAACTATTTAAAGATGTATACATTAGGGCATGCACTAGGTTTTTAAATGAAATATATTTTCAATCTTGTGTTGACACAATTGATAAGTATTTAACCTAAAGAAAATTAAGTTATTTAGGGATTGTCATATAGTATTACAATCTCAATACTCATAGAATGTCTTGAGTGATAAATCAAATTCTAAAAATTATTTGATGTTGATAACTTGAAATACTTTACCTCCAAAAGTTGTCAAGGTTTGGAAATTAAGTATATAAATAATATACTTAATTATTACTCCGACCTAGAAGGAAATTAAGACACCATCAAGCTATGGAATGTGATGAATCACATTGAGTCTTTAAAATTGAAGTTCTGAATTTGTCAAGAACTATCAAAGTATTTTATGAACGTGTCTCAAAAGGTAACAATTTGTTTTTGCCCGTACATGCTAAGTATTTAAAGAATAGTCTATGATTACTAAAAGCAAGTGGGAGGACTTATAGATCTTTAAGAGATAAATAACAAAATACGCAACCTTCTAAATATACTAGCGAATGTCATAATGATAGTGAACATTAAGTGTTGAACATCGTGATGATAGAACTCACATTCATAGATCCGCAAGGATATCTTTAGTACTTGAATGATATATTGATATGTCAATACTAAGAAATGTATGTTAGAGGATCATGGTGACCCTACTAACCAAATAGATGTATTATTGAATCTTGAATGTCATATTGAATAAAATTATGAATGAGTAGATGCAAGTCCATAGAAGATAATCAATTTTTAGAACCTTGATTAATCTTTAACCAGTCGGTTAGACCGTGAGGTGAATATAAGTTTCTTTAGTGAAAGACTCACATGGACAATATTGTAAACATGATTAATGCACAATACGTGATAGAAAAGTTCTACATGCATTAATAAAGATGATTTGTTGTCATGATAGTTTTATAATGATAAATATGACAATGTAATATTTAAACTCTTTTGTACGATTACATTAGCGAGGACGGTTGTGATGAAAGTGTTTATAAATCACAATAATCTTTATGTAGTGTACATAATGCGAGAATCCATGTATGGATTAATGCATGCATCTAAGGAATATATCTCGAGTCTAATTTTTAAATCCATGTTTTGATTTTTAATTAGATCTAAGATAACTTTTGAGTATATCTAAAAGCTAGTGGGAGTATTATGTTTATTTTTTAAATCACATATGATGTATAACATATGGAAAGCAATATTCCATGTAAGCAAGATGTTAAACCTTAGCTTGGAATAAGGTTTCATATGAAAGGGTTTAGAAATTAAACGTATGACCTTGATATGTATGTTTATTGTAATAAACATTTGCGGTTAATAAAATCTAACACAACATGAAGTATCATTTAGAAAGTCTCAATGAATATATCTCATTTGATGAGAGTTGACATAAGATGAAAACTTAAAAAATTCATCATGTAAATCATATTGTGTGTATGTATAGTTGTAAAACTTGTTTAAGTACAAGCAGATTTGACAACAACGATTGCTTAAAGAGAAAATTATTTAGATGATTAGTACAAATGTTATGATAATATTTGATTGGGATAGAATGATTATTACTAACTTGAATTGTTCCAAGTAATGAATATTATACATGATAATAAGATGTAATTATCATTGTCAACAGCCTTAGAGTTTAGAAAGACACCAAATATTATCATAGTATTAATTTATAGTTTATGGATTATAATATATCATAGTAATGTTTCTAGACATGGATGATAGATTGATTGAGATAACACTCAATACTAATCATGGCACGATTTCATCTTTGATGATGACCATTTGGATTAGTTATGTTCAATTGAGCGTAATGTTGCAATACATATTAAAATAATAAAGAATACTTTATAGTTTAAGAAGCTATTAAAGAAGATTGTTTTCAATAAGGTGTTTTGTTGGACTCACACACCTTATAGGATGTACAACAACAATACTCCCATTTTGTTGGGTGTTCATATGTAGAAACGTACATAATAACAACCATTATATATGTTCAGAGATTTTCACAATTGTGAATTTGAAATAAGTATTCTCAAAATTCCAAAGATCAAACCTAGTAGAGTTTTATGAAATATATACCTTGACAACAAGTATGATCGTCATATCTTGAGGCATGATTTTTCAACTAAGGATATCATGCATTGATCTTTTAGTATTTGGATAAAGGATATTGTTAAACATTATTTATTTTGTGAATTGAAGTATTGGATATATTCGTTTTCTTTAATATTTATTGGTCATATTTTTGCATGTTTAAATCCTTGAATAATATGTTATTCTAAATTGTCTATGTCGATTGATTATACGGGAATATAATTGAATTAAGACATATATGAGAGATATATTCGTAGAATATGTAAGAACGGTTCACCAACTCATACGATATTCAAAAGTTGTATATTGGACATCTCCTACTAAACCAGTCAATCACTTTATGGATCGGTGTCTTTAAGTGAAACTTGTAAATGATTTACATTACTAAATCCTTTGACTTGAGATGTAAGCAGGTCTTATATATGTGGATGATACTTTTTGCTATAGTTCTAACGCTATCCTGAATAAGGTAGTAATAAAGACTATAATCATTTGTATCTTAAAACATGTAAAAGGCACGTGTAGTCAAGATAAAATTTGTTCATTCAACTAGGTTTGAAGAATAATGCTAGTGGGCCCCTCGTTAATTAATTAGATGTTTGTATGGCCATACCCAATGGTAATCTAGATTTGTCTCGATTAGATTGATAATCTATTAATTATGTAATGCGAGAAACAGAATAGTTAAAATAGAATGACTTTGATCCATATCCATTATTAACATGGCATTTGAGAAACAAAGGGATTGTAAATGTTTAAGTCATTTAAATGTATTTTATGGAAAACTACACTCGAGAGTTTTCGGGAGCATTGGCGTGTTGCTAGACGCTAACCAATGTTATTATATTATATTATTGTACATGTTCAAGTGGGAGCTGAAGGAATATGTACACGTAAAAAATATATGTCCGTAAGTCGTCCCGAGCCTAAGGAGACGCACGCGTTAATACGTAAAACAATTATACATTAATATATTATGTGTAATATATTAATTAGTGATAAGCTATTACGAATGTTAACTAATTAGTTAGTTAGCGGGTTTTGACAAACGATAGTTAAATATTAATTATAAACATTCATTATATAAAACAATGATAAAAAGAAAGTTGGTTTTTGTTTAGGAAACAATATCCTTTTCCTTTTTGGTTTGGAATCACCTACATTTAGCATGTGTATATATTGAATGAATGTTGGTAATTAATATGAATTTTTTTTATGACTGAAAGAAAGCAAATTGCGACATGTTGTTTCATGCGATCAACATATATATTAATTTGTTTTATTTTAGTGTTACTTGATTTAAGAAATCAAGTTTTATTAGCATATCACTATTGGTACTAGCATACTTAATTGTTTGCTATAACGTATTGTGTGCGTACTCATAGAGAGATCATTGTTTGATATTTGGGTTTTCGTTTATATTGGTGGTTCGATAAAGGTGTTTAATCCATCGCTAAAAGGTACGCGTTTCTTTATCATTTATGTTAATTACTTGTCTATACGTGGTCCTATATTCCGCTGCGTACTCGTGATTATTAATGTGTTAATATGATAAAAGATTTTTTTATAAATTCCAACAAATACAACACACGAAAAAGAATGATTCGGTAACAAGAAGATGATTTCATCGTTAGGATTAGGAGTAGTATAACTTTCTGACCAAAAATTTGCAAGTTTGATATTTCAAACATATATTCCTTCAGTCTCATAATAATAGTCTACCGACAAAAAATACGCAATTTAATAAAAACAATATTATTTCAGTTTTCTCTCTCTTACTTTTTACATAATGACAATTTTACACTTAACCAATTAATTTACATTTTTTTATTATTAGTAATAATACCTTCAAGTAAGGGTAATATGGTAAACTTAATTTACATTTCTTATCTATTTTAAGATGCGAACTATTAATTTAGAATATTCCAAAATAAAAAAGTGAACTGTTGTATTATAACACGGAGGGAGTATATGTAGTTCCATTAATGACAAGTATATTACTTACGTGGTTAAATGGGTGGGTAGAACGGGTATGGGCAGTGGATCAAACGAACATTAGTATATGAACGTGGACCAATGAGCAATATCTTTTCAGTTTAATTTAATGCAACACACGAAAAAGAATGATTCGGTAACAAGAAGATGATTTCATCGTTAGGATCAGGAGTAGTATAAAAAAGTTTGCAAGTTTGATATTTCAAACATGTATTCTTTCCGTCTCATAATAATAGTTCACATATAAAAAATACGCAGTTTAATAAAAACAATATCTTTTCAGTTTTCTCTCTCTTATTTTTTACATAATGACAATTTTACCTTTAATTAATTAATTTACATCTTTTTTAGTATTTGTAATAATACCTTCAAATGAAGATAATATGGTAAATTTAATCTACATTTCTTATTTATTTTTAAATGCGAACTATTAATTTAAGGGAATTTTTAACATGTGCCCTCAATGCACATGTTTGTGTTTATAAAAAAGTAAAGTTTGGGTTTATTAAATGCAAATTGTTATTTATTTATGGTGAATTTTAAGTGTATTTAATGTGAATTAATGTATTTTTATAATATAAAGGAAAATTAGTGTTTAATAAATATACCTTAACATGTGCTTGAGGGCACATGTTAGAAAAACCCTTAATTTAAAACCTTTCAAGATAAAAAACTAAACTGTTGTATTATAAGACGGAGGGATAATATGTAGTTCCATTAATGACAAGTATATTACTTAGGTGGCTAAATGGGTGTGTAAAACGGGTATGGCCAGTGGGTCAAACGGACATTGGTTCATGGATGTAGACCAAATGAGCAATTTTTAATATTTGGATAGGTCAAATGGATAGATTAATTTAATCAAATACTTTTATGTTATCCAAAGTAGTTCATAATACACATTTATTTAATAAAATACTTTTATTTTATCTAAATAGTATAACTAAAATAAAAGTTAATACCCATTTAATTTATTAATTCAAAAAATAATCCAAATACTCAATTTTAAACGTATAGACATGATTTACCACCTCTAACATTACCTATTCGTTTTTTCAAAGCCATATGCGTCAACAGTAGATACAAAAAAAACACTAGGAAAAAACCAACAACGTGTCACACTTGAAAGATGTACTACTATTATACGTAGGGTCCCAGCTTAGGGCTTTTATAGAGCTTTAATGGAACTTTAATTTTCTACCTATCTTCTGTGTAATGTGGGCTTTGTAGGCTGTCATGAATAGAGCCATAGAGGCATGTTATAGTGCTTCGGATTGGTGAATGTCTTTTCTCATTACACCATTTGATGGAACTAATCAAACATTTGTCTAGTCACTTTTCAAATATTTGATACCAACAATAAACTTTAAAAATAGGGTCACTCTATATATACCTTTGTTTTTATTGTATGTACCTATATTTATTACACTAATCATTAGTGTATTTTGATTAGCCAATAAAACACCTTAACTATTAAGTTAATTATTATTGTACTTTGACTGACTATTTATTATACTTATCATTAAATAATATTTTTATATTTCATTAAATTTTCCAATAACTATCTATTGTTTAAATTTAAATTTGCAATTCCTTTTGTATTTTAACGTCCAAATAAGGCTATATAAATATGAAAATCATAGTTTATCGTCCAATTTATAGATAATTAGTTTTTCTTATGGGTAATTATATTCCTAATTCCTTCTCTTTATATTCGCCACTAAAATCACACGTAAAATAAAGTTATACATCAAAACAAAATGGTTCGAATGAAGGTTTTTTAAACATGGTGCGTGTATCGACATTATCTAGCTATAAAAGGCGTCGTCACCTCAAACCTATAACATAAGTCTGCCGTTGATGACCCTCAATATTTTTAGTTAAAAACTATTCAGATTATAATGTAGTTTCTGAAAAAAAATAGCTTAATTAATTCCCTCTTTTGCAATTACTCCAGTTAATTACATAGTGGACATTTACGTGATTTAGAAAGGTTATGTATATATGTTGATATGTGTGATTAAGATATCAAATAGTTGTAGTAATTAATAGTAGTACAGTAACTAGTTAGACTTGGAATAATTTTTGTTATTTATTACTGTATAAAATATTTTAAAAAGTTAATGGAAATATATTTAATTAGCTTTTGATATACGTGTAAATTAATATAGATTAGTTTTTCAATAAATAAAAAGTTTGACTAAGGTATAAATAGTGAAATTAGGGTAGGAATAGTATGACCCTAAAAATAAGTCTCACCTTTTACTTTTCATGGGCCAGAATATAATTTTATACTAATAAAATATAAGTAATAATAGAATCACATAATTTATAGATAAAACTTTTATATAATGATAATAAAAAGATTTAATACAAAATTAACAGTTAATGGATATAAAAGATTATAATTAATCCAAATTACTTGTTACATTATTGTGTGAATTTTTTTATATAAAAATTATGTGATTCTAGCATTTGTCTAACAAAAATAAAATAGTCTCCATGATTCCATCTATCTAATATCAGACCCGTCACGTTTCACACAATGACACACATCTAACGTCAAACATTAACTGTTTTACACTATCCACAAAAACGGTCTTTTGTGACAACGATTTTTCTTGCCACTTCATTACATGCGATTTGTTTCTACAACAAGGTGACCAAGTTCAATTTTTTTATATATTTTTTTTTCAAATAGTTATTTAAATAATATGAAACACATCATAATAATATTTATACTTAAATATTGTTAAATAAAGATTAAAAAAGATTTAATTAAAGATAAAAAAATGTATTAACTAAAACTAACTCTAAAAATGATCAAGTTAATATAAGTTGTAAAAAATTAAACAAAGTTCAATATATTAAAATTTAAATTTTTTTACAAATTTTATCGAATTAAAACATAATTAAAACTAATCTAATCTTATGTAAAAAAATATATTAGAAAAAGAAAGAAAACAGATGACCGATTGGCCAAATAGATCGAGGGTGGGAATGAGTTAGTTAGGTCGATCGACATGACTCGATCGCCGTAACGACGTTGATCGAGTTTGAAGTCGATCGACCGATTTGACGAGAGATGCGTTATGACCAGCTAGAGGTGGCAAAACGAGCGGGCGAACGGCGGGCTAAACGGGCAACAGGCAAAACGGGCGCGGACTAAATGGGCACGGGCGAAATGGGCAGGCTAAACGGGCGCAAGCTAAAAAAGAAAAAAAAACATATAAAAACGTAGAATTTAAAAATAAAAATACTTGTTTAAAAGCCGGGGATAAAATTAAATATAAAATATTCGCCGAGTAGCCTAATTAGTATTTTACGTGTGCGTCGATTAAACCCATTTAATTTCTTACATGTGCGTCAATTTAATCCATCCATAATAAAGAATAGAAAAAAAATGTTCCAATCATTTTTTCAAAAATATAAAAAAAATGCCAATATGTATTAATATGAGCATGATTTGGCAAGTCTACTACCAGCCTTAATGAAACACTGACCGTTGTAATTTACCACCAATGTCAGAAGGAGATTAAATGTAAAAGGAAAAACTGTTGCATACCTTGACCAAAGACCAAAACAAGAAGTTGAGAATTCTCTTACGATATATTAAGTACAAGTTCATTTAATTCTTTTTAATGATGTGAAAAAAATTTGATCTTTAATGCAATGCTTATCCATAAAATAAAATCATATGCGTACTCAGCGTATAATTTTAGAAATTTTCTAATGATAAATAACTAACAACATGTTAACCGATTTGGTTGTCGAACAGGTAATTTAATAATTTAATCGGGTTGACTTTTTGGTCGAATTAGTGAATCGGTGACTCGACTGGACTGCCCAGGTGGTCGACCTGTTACCCAATGTCGATCATGTGACCCGATAACTCGACCAGGTTGACTCGATGGTCGAATTAGTGACCCAACGTCTCGACCGCGGTGACCCCATGGTCGAACCCCGTGACCTGGTGACTCGCCCGGATTGACTTGATGGCTTGATCGAGTTGACCCGGTTATTAACGTACTTTATTATCTAATGTAATGGGCTTGGCCCGATGATTTGACGTTAGAAAGAAGTCACCATATTGTATATATTGTATTCGTGATTGATACAGAGATATGGGGAATAAACACATTTAATATGGTATCACAGCCTATACCGGTCCTCACAAAAACATAAAACCCTAAACCTAAATCTTTTTTTTTCCTTGCTGCTGCTACTGCCTTCTTTTTTTCTTTCTGTTGCTACTGTTTTTTTTTTTCATACCTCTATTGCATAATCATAGCATCATGACGGACACTACTACCCCTAAGTAACCAATCGATAAAGCATATTCGATTGCTAGCATCAAGGCGTGCATCCCCACCCCCCTTGATCTAGATCATTTAAATTACAATTCTTGGAGTTCACTATTCAAACGTTTTTGCAAAACGTACGAAGTTCACCATCATCTTGAAGCCCCTTCCACTACAACTACATCTGTTGTTGATCCTTTACATGACTCCAACGATTCGCTTGTGGTCATGTGGATCTACGCCACCATATCTCCCAAACTTGTGAACATGGTTATTGATGACACATCAACCGCACATGGTTTGTGGAAACGTTTATCAGACCTTTTCCATGATAATAAGGATGCTCGTGTTGATCAGCTTGACAACGAGATCCGGAATATGGTCATTGGCAACCTATCGATCACTAACTATTTTCAAGAGATTAAGTCAAAAGCCGATAGACTTGCTAATCTTGGTGCAAAAGTTAATGATTCTAGCTTAGTTACTTATGCCATCAATGGACTTCGAAGCAAATTCCCAGAGATTGCACGAATCATTCGCCATAAGGAAAAGCGGCCTACATTCGATGAGGTACGATCGATGATGCTCCTTGAAGAAAGTGATATGTCTCATATATCACGTGGTCAATCACTTCTTCACAACACCCCCTCTTCGCCTTCGGTACTTGTAACAACTACTACACCAAATAATAAGGCCAACACAATGAGTACGTCGGGTATCGATATTTGCCGCAATTTTCAGCGGGGCTCTTGTGCTTATGGAGCTCGTTGTAAATTTGTGCATGGGTCCAACGATTTTCGGCCACGTCCCATTGGTACTACGACTAGTGCTGGTTCGAATGGTAAAACAAATGGAATTAATACTTCACGTGGGGGGCATAGTGTTAACAACCGTGGGGTACTCAATCCTACTAGTTCTAATGTTACTCCACCTACTGGTCATCAAATTCCTATGTCATGCCAAGTTCAGCCCACTATGGGGTGTGTTTATTTTCAATCGGGCTTTGGGCCCAATTCATCATCAGTCCCTACTACAGGCCAACTTCCTCAGGCCCATTTGGTTTCCGCTGCTCCAGCCCACCAGTTTGTTGCTCCAGCCCACCAGTTTGCTGCTCCAGCCCAACCGCTTGCTGCTCCAGCCCACCAGTTTCCTGCTCCAGCCCAAACATTCGCTACTGCCCCTGCAGCTCCACCTACAGCCCAACAACACATGATACCATCTCAATATCCCTTTTATGGCTCACATATTTTTTCAGGGAATTATGCGTATCCTGCTCAGACCACTGTCCTCCCACAAGCGTTTCAAACAATGACTCTTCAAGAACCTACTTGGAACATGGATACTGGGGCATCTTCTCACCTTGCTGAGAACACAGGTATGCTCACTTCTTTTAGCAATCCAAGCATGTATAAATCTGTATTTGTTGGCAACGGTCAATCTATACCCGTGACTCACACGGGCCATAGCGTTTTGCGTACATTACACAAACCCCTTCACCTTCATCATATCCTTGTTACACCTAATATAATTAAAAATTTGATTTCCGTTCGCCAATTTACTCGTGATAATAATGTGTCTGTTGACTTTGATGCTTATGGTTTTTCTGTGAAGGATTACCACACTCGTCGGCTCCTTCTCCGTTGTGATAGTACCGGCGATCTCTATCCTGTCACTCAACAATCATCCACCACCCCCACCTTTGCATTGCTTACTTTGAGTCCTACTACGTGGCACAGACGCCTTGGGCATCCAAGTGAAGACATGCTTCGTCGTTTAGAGTTTGGTCGTTTTATTTCATGTAATAAATCAAAGTTGTCTGCTTTGTGTCATGCTTGTCAATTAGGAAAACACACTAAGCTTCCTTTTTACTGTTCTGAGTCCAATGTTACCTCTATTTTTGAAATTGTTCATTCCGATTTGTGGACATCTCCCATTTTGAGTGAGAGTGGTATTAAATACTATGCAATCTTTTTGGATCATTTTTCTCATTATGTCTGGGTGTATCCTTTGCTTAAGAAATCAGATTTATTTGATACATTCATTACTTTTCGTGCATACGTGAATAAGCAATTTAATGTTGATATTAAGGCTTTGTAGTGTGACCATGGCGGTGAGTATGATAATAACCGGTTTCACAATCTTTTTCGCCAACATGGCATACAATTTCGGTTTTCTTGTCCAAAAACATCACAACAAAATGGAAAATCCGAACGTATGTTACGCACCCTTAACAATATTACCCGCACCTTACTTTTTCAGGCACACATACCTCCAACCTACTGGGTGGAAGCCCTTAACATGGCCGCTCACGTTTTAAACATTCTTCCATCTACGGCCATTAATCATGAGATACCCTTTACTAAGCTGCATAATAAATCACCTACATATGATCATTTACGGGTGTTTAGATGCCTTTGTTATCCACATATTTTTTTTGATCATAAGCTTCAACCACGCTCTACTGCATGTATTTTTCTTGGATACACGACATCTCATAAAGGGTATCGTTGCCTTGATCTTTCAACTAACAAAATCATTATTTCTCGGCATGTTATCTTTGATGAAGACCAATTTCCCTTTGGATCCATGACACCCGATACACCTCCTTCTTATGATTTTTTGCTACCCCTTAAAGATACCACTTTTAACACCCCTCCACCTTCTACTGTCTCGCAAACCTTGCAACCTAACTCAAATATACCCATTGATGTTCAACCTCTCCCTCCACCAGGACCAACTATTCAAGCCCACACCCCACATCACCAAAACGAACAACCCATTAGCCCAATCTCCTCATACCAAGTCCAATCACCCATCGCCGAACCGACTACACCTCTGGCCCAACACCAGCAACCCCACAACAGTCCTATCGCCTCACCTACTGTCGACAACCCAACTATCAATTCCCAAAGAGCCCCAACACATACCTTGGCACATGGAAGCTCGTTTGCAACGAATATGCACCCCATGGTCACTCGTGCAAAAGATGGAATCTCAAAGCCTATTCACCGTATGAATTTTCATGTTACCACTACTTCACCTCTTCCACGCTCTCACCTACATGCCCTGCGTGACCCAAATTGGCATAAGGCTATGGTAGATGAATATAATGCTTTGATTTCTAATGGAACGTGGGCTCTTGTGCCACGTCCGGCCAATGTTAATGTTGTTCGTTCTATGTGGCTTTTCAGGCATAAGTTTCATGCAGATGGTTCTTTAAGCAGGTATAAAGCTCGATTGGTTTCGAATGGTCGTAGTCAACAACAGGGGATTGATTGTGATGAGACCTTTAGTCCGGTCGTTAAACCAGCTACGATTCGCACTGTCTTAAGTCTTGCAATATCACGTGATTGGCCTATTCATCAGCTTGATGTGAAGAATGCTTTTCTTCATGGCCAGTTATCTGAGACAGTTTATATGCATCAGCCACCAGGGTTTGTTGATTCTCATCACCCTGATTATGTTTTTCATTTGCAGCGTTCACTATATGGGCTTAAACAAGCCCCTCAGGCATGGTTTCAGCGGTTTGCTAGCTTTGTTACACGTATTGGTTTTCATCACAGCAAGACAGATGTGTCGTTATTTATCCTTCATCGCGGTTCTGAAGTTGCTTATCTCTTATTATACGTAGATGACATTGTACTCACTGCTTCATCTGCCGCTCTTTTACAGAAGATTATTCATTCCCTTCACAATGAGTTTGCTATGACTGACCTTGGCTCTCTAAACTATTTCCTTGGTATATCTGTGCAGCGCTCGAACTCTGGATTGTTCTTGTCACAGTCAAAATTTGCAGCGGAAATTCTTGAGCGGGCCCACATGGAGCATTGTAACCCATGTCGGACCCCAGTAGACACTGAGTCCAAACTTGGTTCTGAAGGTGATCCAGTTAGTGATCCTACTTTATATCGCAGTCTTGCAGGTGCTCTTCAATATCTCACTTTCACACGCCCAGATATATCTTATGCTATGCAACAAGTTTGTCTTTACATGCATGACCCTCGTGAGCCTCATTTTACTGCTTTAAAGCGCATTTTGCGCTATGTTCGTGGCACGATTGATCATGGCCTTCAGCTTCATGTTTCATCTCCTACTCAGCTTACCGCTTACACAGATGCTGATTGGGCGGGTTGTCCTGTTACCCATCGATCTACTTCGGGGTATTGTGTATTCCTTGGTGATAATATTTTGTCTTGGTCTGCCAAGCGACAAGTCACACTGTCTCGGTCTAGTGCTGAGGCGGAATATCGTGGGGTTGCGAATGTCGTTGCTGAGACCGTTTGGATTCGGAATTTGTTACTTGAGTTACATGCCCCGCTTACTACTGCTACTCTTGTTTATTGTGATAATGTCAGTGCAGTTTATTTGTCTACTAATCCTGTTCAGCATCAGCGTACTAAACATATTGAGATTGATATTCATTTTGTCCGAGATTATGTCGCCTCTGGCCAGGTTCGTGTGCTTCATGTTCCGTCTCGCTTTCAGTATGCAGATATGTTTACCAAGGGTCTCCCAAGTGCATTGTTTCTTGAATTTTGCTCCAGTTTGAACGTTCGAAGGCCTCCCGTTCCAACTGCGGGGGAGTATTAACGTACTTTATTATCTAATGTAATGGGCTTGGCCCGATGGTTTGACGTTAGAAAGAAGTCACCATATTGTATATATTGTATTCGTGATTGATACAGAGATATGGGGAATAAACACATTTAATACCGGTTGTCGAACCCATGACCTGGTGACTTGCTTGGGTTAACCCGATGGTCAAACTCGTGACCTAGTGAGTCGATCGTGTTTACCCGGTGGTCGATCTCGTGACCCGATAATTCGGTTGTGTTGACCTAGTGGTAGGATTCTGGTGGTCGATCTGGTGTTTCGACCGAATTAAAGCACTTGATGAACTCGTGATCTGATAATATTGTATGAAAAAAATGTTAAAATTTATTTTAAAAAATGTTAAAAGTTTTAATTTTTAGCTAAAAGACACACTTGTTATAAGATATATATATATATATATATATATATATATATATATATAGAATTTAGATCATATGAGAACTTTTTAAAGTTGTAAAAATGAGAACCAACCAAAATCTCACAAATGACACTCTATTTGAAACAATTTTAACACATGATCAAGTTAAAACAAAACTTTTAAAGATTCGATGGGATTTCTTTTGAAAATTGGCTAAATCTAAGTGATACATTTTGATTCGAGGTGTGATACGTATCATATTTTGGTATTGTGTATCATCTTATTTGGTGGTGGTTGTGTATCAAATGTACCATTTTATGTATAAGATATTATCGTTTTAAGATTGTGATGTTTGTGTATCACATTTTTAATTGTGTATCAGTAATATGTTACACACTAAGTCGTTGTTTATTAGTTGGTAGAATGTTAAGTTGTATAAATAATGTATATTTTGGTGTATTATTGCTAAAATGGTAATATATCAATATTTTAGTGGTGTTTTAGAATAGTTCTCATTTTTACAACTTTAAAAAATCTCTCACATTAACCTCCCTCTCTCTCTCTCTCTCTCTCTCTATATATATATATATAATTATATAATTTAGTTTATATGGTGTAGCTCTTTGAAATTATTAAAGTGAAAAGTATTCTAAACCTTTGGATAACAAACTGATCAAAAGAATAACAAAACTGAAACTAATTATATTTATATTAATAAGGGTATTATAGGAATAACAATGTGATAAATACTCCTTAGTTACCCTAGTCATATATGGTTCACTAGCTTAAAGACCCATCTAACGTCGGGTTTAGTTTATTGAATGATTTTTGTAAGAAAAAATAAACGGATGTTAATATTAAAAGAAACGATAAGGATTCTCGTAATAGATTTGAAACAATAAAATATAGAATATGAAGTAGGGCAGTATTCGATAAGCAAATAAAGTTTGTAACAATAATAAAAATAGCATTCCATCCATTATGGTCTTCAAGCATGACGTATGTAAGTTCCAATAAAATGTAAATCCAATTCACATTTCGTAAAGAACTAAAAGTTGAACAATATTTAAGATTAAAAGATAAAATATTTGGAAAACCATATTTAAAATATACTCCGTAATAGATTATACATCATCATAAACTTAATCAAAAACCGTGTAACATTTTTTTGTAAACCATGTTTGTAGTTGTGTTACTTATATTCTCATATGAATCACAAACAACACTTTCAATTCTTTCTTACTTTTAACTCTAGAGACCGCTACATATAGTCTCATGTCATAATTTTTGACAAATCCTTAAAACAACTCTCTGTCTCAATAATTAACGGTATTTGGTGTCTCTTTTCACAATTTTTGTGCATGAATATTTGACAATAAGTCTCTTGCAACATAATTAGTTACGATGTAGTTATTTTTTTTTAAACGACGAATGTTTAGTGGTTAGTGGATCGAGTCGTGCAATGACATCCAAGCGGAAGAATGTTTTCTTCGAACCCTCGTCTAGTTATGTTAGAATCCTTATCCGCTTCGCCTGAGAGGCACTTAACAGGTCTTGAAACCTCCAGAAATCCTCCCCTAAGAAAACCACCACTTAGTAAACCTTGTTGGCTAACTCAGCTAAGCAAAAAAAAACTACGTAGTTATTAATTCCTTGATGTTACGACCGTTTCACTTTTATTGTCTTTTTTACTTTTCAAAGTTTTCTTTAACTTTGATATTTAATATTTTTGTTTATGTTATATAATATTTAATAAAAAATATAATCATAAAAATATATTTAAAAAAGAATTCATTCATATATCTTATTAAAAGTATTATATAATTAAAAAAATTATTTAAAATTTAGGTTGAAAAAAAGACCTCTAATAGTTAAACAGAACAATAAAGGTGGTACAGACGGAGTAATTACTAAACAACCAACTAGGAGAAGAAACATAAAAGTCCACTTCGTAATAGTCTGTTGAGCTCATGTTTATAAATCCAACTATTGTATACAACTGAAGAAAATACCATAAAACTCATGTTTAGTAAGGATGGTACAAAATTGAGCAAAACAAATATCATAAAAACTCATTAAACTTTTCCATATCCAATTTTATTGAACCAACCTGAAACTTAGAGAAAGCCCAGACATATGCAGTAAAACTACTCATAATATGCCTAAATGAAAAAAGCAAATAAGTTATCCCATAATGTTCCTAAATTTTATTTATTACTCGGGAATGGTTTATTCATGTTCTTTAAATATGAAAAAGGTATATCTTTAGTAACTCATTGAACAATATATTAACATTCATTTATACCTTTTTTACATCATTTTGTAAGTTGCCACAAATCCAAAATGATCATTAAAAAACTAAGATTTCAATGTATATGGGATGAGCAAAGTTAACCATTCAGAACGCAGTTACTATTACCTACAACTATCATAAGTCAAAACTTACAACATAAGTTTATATAATCTTTAACATTTAGAGATCCAACCATAATACTACAAAACCCAATTTCAGGAAAAGCAATCACAAAAAATAGAAGTATCTGGCTGGTGTACCTAATCAGCAAGCATTGTGCCAAACATGAATGAACAGTACCCTTTGTCAAGCGGGAAAGGAATCTGCTCATAGTCAAACGGTCTTTTTCTCTTATCTGCAAATAGATCAATTTTGTATGTATGAATACCAACATTTCTTACATCTACGTAAATCTCATATAAACCCAAATGATACGGATAATAAGAATATTTTTTGCAAAAATTTAATAGATACTTAAGCGATATCCCATTATAGAGCCTAAGCCTTATTTAGCTATCTACATCTAGTGAATCTACTAAATTTAATAGATACTTAAGTGATATCCCATTATAGAGCCTAAAGTCTTTAAAAAGTTAATAGATACTTAAGTGATATCCCATTATAGAGCCTAAGGGCTTTTAAAAATTATTGTCATTAGACCCCGCAGTACCAAAACTATGCACAACCAAATACAACTATACCCAAACTTTTTTTATGAATTTAACTTTTCTTGCATAAGATTTTTTTAACTTTATTGTTTTGTATTCTTGTAATTTTTAGTATTTAACCATTTATGTATTAGCCTTGAGTTGTAAGATTGTTTGTCTAGTTAATAGTGTCCACGATGGATTAAGATTGAAAAATAACTTTAAAAGAGTACAACTGAGTGACGTAATTGATTCCAACATACCTGAAATTTGTAATGTTCGTCTCCCCTTGTACTCAACATCTTGTTTTCAGTAAATCCTATGTAGTTCTTTTTGCATAAGAAATGTAACGAATAGCTCTTGAACATGTTCAGTAAGTGCATAACGATTGCATCTTTAGTGGCTTCAATGTGCTACTGTACTGTACTGTTTGCCGTCTTCTAAAAGACCTCCGTTGTGTATGTCGTCTTTAGTGCAAGTAAATCCTATGTTGGTAATAAACAATCGGAGGTAACTGCAAGATGATATATAGATAAATCTAGTGTGTGTATCCAATAATATTCAAAAAAACACATTCAGAGCAGTTTAAATTACAGAAAATTTCAAAAAATAACAGTTAAGAAAACCAACATGAGTAAAACAGGTGCACATAGGTAATGTTTTAGGCATGAATTGTTTGACCCGTTTCCTTAAAAAAGTCAGATTTACTGACAACTCGATAAAGTACTATTACTATGAACAGCTTATTGCTGTTGTAATAATAAGATGACAATCCTACTAATATGTCCATACCTCTTAATCCTCACCATAATCTGAAGTTTTTATACATATTTATATTTGAAAAAGAGAAGATGAATACGAAATTTGCAGGCCAAACCTATATTTAAATCCCTGTTGTGACCCATACAAAAAGCGATCCATTTGCAGGCCAAACTTATATGAAATTTGCAGGCCAAACCTATATAATGCCTGTCTAATCTCATATCCAGTGTTTCCTACACTTTATGTGAACCATATAAACAACAAACTTCAAATAATTAGCTCTCTACTATGACATATTCTAGCGCTTAAATACTTTTCTGATTTCCAGCCATAGATTTTATTAATTAGAACATATAAAGGCATGTTATAAGTTCAAAATTTTGGAGCAAAGTTCGCCTGAATTTGCTTTCCTTTCAGTTAAGATGATACAATCTTCAACAATGAAGAGAGATCAAACACTTTCAAGGCTTCCATTTTTGACACAATTTTTTCCATTAAATGGTTTTTATAAAAATGAATTGAGGTGAACCCACTCACCCATTTAGAGAGTAACCCAGCCTCGCCAATTTTAACATAAGTTTTTAATTGAAAATGATATATTCGAAGCTAAAAAAAGAACTGCATGAAGCAAGACTAATCGCGCACCCTTTAGCTAAACTTTAAGATTAGTCCCTTGTTTTCATGAATTTAAAGTTCCATTGTAGCAAGCATGCTACTTCATGTTCTTCCACATCTGTAATGATCATAAGAATCACATTAACGCAAGATCCTCCCAAGTAGTCTAAGCAAATGGATAAGATGGGTAAATAAATAATGGTATAAATTAGCATTAATCAAGACCTATAGTTTTTGGCTAATTGAAAAAAATATCCCAATTGATGATACCCGAAATTATATGTTTCTAAGTCAATGATATATAGTGAAGCATCAGTTGGTCTCAAACTTGTGAACTACCATAGAAAGGCATGCCACTTAAAACACTGATAGACGAAACCTGTTTTACTTAAGGTTGTCACTTATAATATAAACCAAACAGAGCATGCACAAAATATTCAAAACATTCTCATTTTACTATTTCATATATGTGCTATAACCAATCTACTTTTCAACGCACCTGGGATCACATAGTACGTTATAAAATGGCGAAAGTCACATTTTTATCCTAATTATCACAGACAACTTCATATCTAACAGTGAAAAAGAATAATGCTAAAAAAACAAAGGTCGCTCGATATGTGTTTCTAAATTATGTTTAGCAACTTCTAGTAATCTTCGATGATTGGTAAACATTCTTTATGAACTTTTATCAATCCCATCCATTTTGAATTATTCAAAGTTTTAAACTGATCAGCTTCATGAAGTTCATAAATACGTAAACAAATTTTCTTTCGATTGCTGATGTCATAGTCAGAGGGAAACATATACTGAGTATATTTTAACCTATATTCCTCTAATTCATTTTGAATATTTAACTTCTACATATTGCATACTTTATACTTACAAAGCGTCTTCTTTCTAATGTCTCTTGGGAGCCTCGTGATTTTTTTTATTCCATCAATTATCTCCCTACACAACCACGATTGAAAACCTTGTATCAATAATACGCCCAAAAACATCAGTGATTCATAATTATGTGCAAACTTGCATATTAATTGTTCTCATCAAACTTACTATTTCTATATATGAACTATATAGGAGATTACAATCACATCAGTTAACTTCTACTAATTTTAGAATATTGAATCAACTTATGCAGACATGACTCATGACATAAAAGAATTAAAACATTTCATAACCTAATACATTTTGTTTCTTCTCCCAGTTGGTTATTACATTTCATAACCTGTTAATATTTACAAATGGGGGCATAATGTTTATTTTTTGTACAACAATATAATATTTTGTCGTCCTTAATCGATCCAACTAATCAACCGATTACTTGATCATACACTTGTTTCCTACAACATCAAAACCTAAAGCTACATGGTGTCCCCTAAAGTACACCAACATAGCTACCTAAAGATTTAGTAGGTTGTATGATTTAAATCGACTAAAACAGGCACCATAAATCATGCCATTTGCAAGTTTTATTAGCAGATTTGACAATAAAAGAACCTACTCACGTATCCATTCAAACTACCATTAGAGATTTGATTATCCACTACCGTGACCGTTATCATTATCATTATCCAATACCATTACAAATATGATTATCCACTACCGACCGTCCTTATTATTTAAGAAGTTTCAAGAGATAATCAGGAGTGAGGCTCAAGATGAGGTCATAAGCATTTTTTATTGACAACATATCCATTTCACTTGCCTCTTTTACCACGCAGACATTTCATCAAACAATTTAAGTGCATACTAAACTTCAATACAAAATAATAGCAAAATGATCATTTAAAGATTACATAATCATTAATTAGATAAAAGAATTACCAAGAAGAATACAGTGAATGATTTAAGCAAAGTACCATCTTTTTATCCTGCATAATCAAAGAATTAAAAAAGAAATTATCATTTTATAAATTGAATCGAGACCAAAAACAAAAAAAAACACATCATAATAGTCTTACTCAAACCCTTCTATCAATTTGATGGTTTGCTTAATCAAAGACCAGGAATACTTCGACTGAATTTAATCTGCACCCAAAAAACACATCACACGTGTTGTACTATGAGATTCAAATCCAAATAATAGTGAAATACTTTAATAGGTTCTTAGTCAAAATAAATACATAAAATTATTTTCAATACCCGATAAAGAACATGGTAGCTAATCAAGTTCTTTGAAAGCACTTAGATCATTTCTGTAATGAACATCCATTCGTAGAATGACAAAGCGCTTAGATCATTGTTGTATATCATGTAACGAACATCCATGAACAAAAAGAATGAAGATTAAAAAGAGAGTTTTTATCTGACCGTTGCATTATTTTATCAGAAAAAGGAGATCAAGAAAAGAGAGTTGTAACATATTTAGGGTTCGTGATGCAACAACCGTCTGAGTTGCAGTGTGTTTATATAGGATTAAGATTTTAGGTTTAGTTTTATAAATTTAAAGAGGAGCGTCTGGATTTTTAATGATACGCGTTTTATGTTTAAAGCCCATAAACAACATTCCATATATATATCCCCAAGCGTTTCTTTGTTTTGAAATTTCATGCGTATGGGCTTTAACTTTTTGTAATTATATGGGCTTAAAATAAAACTCCGAACAATGCATAAAAACCATGTATGCTACGCAGCTCATCAGGGTTTGTTCAAAAAACTTGTTAAATTAGGAATGGTTTTTATTGCGATTTTAATGTGCCTGCTTAAACCGGTTGTACAATAGGGTTATTTAAGATAAGTAATTTAATTTTGTAAGCTTAGATGGTTTGTAAATTATTTCATTTTATTAGTTAAAATAGATGACTCACCAAAAAATAACGCCTCTCATTCTCAATTTTCCTCTCACCACAGATTCGGGCAACTATCATCCAACCCATGGCCACGATCCTCAATCGCCATCTTAACCTCAATAACACACGCCATATATTCATTGTTTCTATTGCCGGATATCATCATTTTTTAAAATATTTTGCAGCGAGCGGATTCGGTTTCCTTCGTGTTAATGGAGGTGGCCTCTCACGATCGCGACAAAACTGTAACCGCAACATCTATTGTCGAAATTTGTGACAACTATCGTAGAAGCCTTATACTCTCCGAATCTGAGTTTGAGATCATGTATTAATGTTTTGTACCTATCACTTATAGTATTTTTTTGTATCATAGGCTCAATATAATTGTACACCATTATAAAAGTTGGATTAATGCTTTTAAGTGGGACATGTTCCACGTATTTGTCTCATGTTCATCACTAAGTTTACAATTGTATTTGGTGTCTTCGAGAAGAACAAAGACGAGGGGCTGATTTTTAATCTGTATCGGTGGGTATGAGTTCGTGGTGTAGGAGTTATTTATGTACGATTCGGTGGTGTATGAGTCATGTGTGGTGAGGCTCGAGTTCACCATTGTGTACGATTCGAGGGTGCATGAGTCGGTGGTGTACAAGTCGTATGACGAGGTTCGAATTCAACGTGGTGTACCAGTGGATGGTGTACAAGTCGTGTCACTAGTATCGAGTTCACCATTGTGTATGAGTTCATGGTGTACGAGTCGGTGGTGCACCAAGTGGTTGGGTCGAAACATTAACGGTTTTTTATCAAGTTGTTATCTACATATATTATTTGTTTCAGTGTTTATAATCTTGATTTTGAGTTCATGCAAATATTTATATGAAGATATAGTATTTGACTTCTTGTGATATGAAATAATTTAATTTGTGTATCACTTGAGTATTTGTTGTTCGTCAAAGTATGAATGAATTTGCATATCAAAAGTATAATACATTTTAGCATAAGTAATTAAAATGGCGTTTCTAAAAAGTTGGGCCATAATCGTATGTATCAGCAAGATTTTGATATACAAGTAGTATATTATTAATAAATACATTTTTGAGTGAATTGCACTTTGTGTATCTTACTAAAAAAAACTTATAACCAGTGTATTGATTTTGCATTGAATTTGTCGTACCAAATTTTGTCAATAGTGGTTTTATTATTTATTACTCTTACCAAATATGTACCAGCCAATAGTCATTTTAGATTAAAAAAATATTTAAGTGATGATGAACATGTAGAAAAAAATTATGTACCAACAAAAAGTATAAAAAAATTATGTACCAACAAAAGATATCTAAAACTATAAAATAAAAGAAAAAATGATACCTTGTACTACACGCACAGGAGAAAAAAAATGACAATTTATTACATTTCTCCAAAATACATTTCAAGCATTTTTTTACTATAAATTACATTCATTAATTATAATCTCATCTAACATCAATTAAATAAATCAAATGGTCAATATTAGGGCATCCACTATGGTAAACCTTTGTATAGGTTTATAAAATTACCACATCATACAATGTCATTAATTTTTAAACTTTTTTACATCATAAACTCATTCTCACTATAGATTAAACTTTTGAGGTTTATAAATTGTTTAGTTTATAACATGAATTAAATGCATATAAAGTTTTAGACCTCTTCAAGATCTTAGACCTCTTCATGACACTTAGGCATGAAATAGTTTCTCACTATGGCAAAAAAAGTTTTAGACAACCACTCAAGGGTGGTCTAGTGGCAAAAAGATTTGTAGCTATCACTCTAAAGTGTGTGAGGTCTCAAGTTCAATTACCACTAGGTGCGAACAACCTTGAAGTGTCCACGCCAACTGTGACAACCCTGGTTTTGAGGTTCGCCACTTAGTTTTGTTTTGTGCTAGTTGCGTGTCTTTACGTGTTTATGTGCTTATTGGTGTGTATAGATTGTGGTTTGGATATCGTTTCCGGTACGGGGTACCTTGTGAATGAAACGATGTGTGATGATTTCATGTTCATGAGTTCACATGGTAGTGACTATGAAGTGAGATGGTGTTATTTGGTGGTTCTAAGTATACGTATATGTATTATAGAAAATCGTATTTTTACGATTTACGGTTTAGCATTTAGAGGTCGCGGATGAGGTAATTAGTCATATGAATATTTTTCGGGATGGTTTTAAGTCATTTAGGACTTAGTTATAAAGTTTATTGCAAAATTTGAGATTTTTTTTAAAAGTGTATATTTTACGTCTTTTACGGTAAAACGCGTAAATTTGACCAGTTTTACGGTTTTGTGGTTTTGGAAGCTTTAGGAGCTGAAATAAATTAAGGAAAATTAAAGTAATATTAATAACATAATATTAAATAATAAAAATAAAAAAATGAATTTAGGGGTGTTTGGGTCGGTTTAGACGCACCAAAGAAGAAAGAAAGAAGGGAAAAGCCCAAAACAGGCCCAATGGACTTGTAATGGGATTAGCCTTTAGGACTTAACCAAACCCAACTCATAACCATAATAATCAGGTTTTTAACCTCCATAACATCTCCTAGCCAAAATTCATCAATGGTGGCCAATTAGGGTTCTTCAAAAATTAGGTTTTCTCATCTTCCATTAAATTAAAGGTAAAACCTTCTTAACCCTTTTCATATTAATTATTTTTAATGTTTTCTATGATCATCTTATAATGGATTTAGGTTATGGTTTAATTAAAAACAGTGTATTAATCATATTTTAATGATTAAATAAATTAGGGCTTGTAATTAGAGGGATTAGGGTTAATTAATAAGGTTGATTTTGTTAAACCCGTTTTTAAAAACTGGGCAGAATTTTGAGTCAATTGTTTTGATCATATCTCGAGTTCTAGGAACATTCAAGATGCGATCAAACTAGCCCTAGAAAGGTATTGGAAGTGGCTTTCCAATGCAAGAAACTAGAACTAAATTAGAGGCCGGGAAGTGGGTCAAAAACAGGTTACAACAATCGGAGGTCAAAACAGTTTTGAATTCAGCCTGTTTTCTTTTTAAATTTTGGGTTGTTTGGGGTACTTAGGGTTGCATTGGGATCTTATCAAGAACATGAGAGATGTTTTATATGTTTTAGTGAGTATATGCACTTGGACTAAGGTTGTGGTTTAGGGTAAGACCCTCTAATGGTAACAAACTTTTCATACGTTTAAAATCAGTGAATTCTGGATAGGTAGCAATATATATACATATATCAGGGCCTTAACAGTATCTTTAAGGTTCGGGCAAGTGGGAGGTTTTAACTAACATGTATAAAAGTGTGAATATTCTATTTACAGAAACCATGGGTATATTTAAGTGGACGTTTGACTTGAAGTTTTGAGACCTAAAAACTGGGACTGTTTTGTGTAAAATATGAACGGGATAGTTATTAAACTTAACCAAGTTAAGGACTTGTTAAGGAAGGGTAATGGGGTGATTAGAGCTTATCAATGAGGTATTTATATGGGAATAGGCTAGATGTCCATCATAGGTTGATGAGCCATCTTAGTGATTGGTTCATGTATTGATTGTGTGTTTTTGGTTTGTTAGCTTGTTGCTAGTGCGAGGACTTGTGAAGAAGCAATCAGGTGAGTTTCATAGTCCCATGTTTATTATCGATTTTTGACTTCCAGATGGGATGGAAGAGACACTGTGTTGAGTTATTTTCTAAATTGATGCTGTGAATGTGTTTGTGATTTGAGATGGACTTGTGTGTACATTATGTGATTAACTGCTATGTGATTCTTGATTGTGTTTTTGATTTGGATCGGGGGACACGTACCGTCTCAGTTATTGTGGTTTGACAAGGTAGTGGCCTTGAGGTTTGACAAGGTAGTGGCCTTGTGGTTTGACAAGGTAGTGGCCTTGGGATAGGTACATAGTGTGATCATCTATGGTACCATGTTGTTTGGCAAGGTAGGAGCCTTGGATTTTGGTTTGGAATGATTGATCTTGAATGCTAGTTGTTAATACATAATTGTAGCACATTGTCTATATATTATTGTGTTGATGGTTTTTATTCACAGCTTGTAACTGATTTAGCGTTGGAGTCTAAACCTATGGCTCTCACCAACTTTATGTTGACGTGTTTTAGTGTCTCTTTCAGGTGTGAATGTGTTTAAGCTTGAGGATAGAAGTGGCTAGACTTGGATGCCTAAGGATGCATATAGAAGGATATCCCCGTTTCCTTCTTAGTTTACCTTTATGTTTTTTTATAAGTGATGCATGTTGGCGCCTATATGTTTGATATGTTTGTGTTATTTGTTTGTATCGGGTAAATGGTAGTACTGTTACCTATTTACCTAGACCCCTGTATGTTGAGATATTGTCATGACATTTGTGTCGCCATTTATGACATTTATTATTTCATTTAGTTATCTCTATAGACACGCAATGTTGTTATGATATCCATACGTCGCGCCCCATATTCTGCCATGGTGGGGTGTGACAGAATGGTATCAGAGACAATGGTTATAGAGAATTAGGTTGCCTAGTCGCGTAGCCTAGTCTATAGCTTAAGGGTCCCTGCATATAGGCGTCATAGGAGTATGTGTGCATTTTATTATAATTTATGTGTTTGAATGTTATTTATTGTGATGTTTTGACTAGTATTACTTGAACCATAGTAAGTTCATACTTAGCCACATGTTATTTTCTTTTTGGGTGGTGACTAGTGCGGGTTGAACCATAATCGTCCACACTAGTCATTGTCGTATTTTGCTTAAATTGTATATTATAGTACATAATTTGGTACATGGTAGTTCTATCTTTTGTTGGGTTATTTTATGTACCTAAGGTACAGTATTTTTCTTTTGATGTTTAAGTCATGTTCCCTAAGAATCGTGTGGTGGTTCGAGTTACTAGGAGTACATGGGTAGGAAGGATTTTAAGCCGTTTCCACTCTTATGGGCGACATGACTTATAACTGATTATGTTTTTCGTTTTGGATTTAGTCTATGTTGTTTTATCTAGACTATGGATTTCGGTATTCCAAGTGTCACACACGTGAATTTTGAATCTATTTAATTTACGTGAAACACGATAATTCGGGTTAGACTTGTCTGTCTATTGATGTCCCCGATTGTTTATGCGTATTTTGTGCACGAATTTAATATTCTTTTTATATCACAATCGTGAAAATTATTATTTGAATGACTTATAGTTTCATTTACTTTACGTGCTAAGAATTATTATTCTAGGAGTCGACATTTATTTACGTCGATGTGATTTAGATTAATTAGGTTCAATACTAAATTTGGTATTTCACTCAATATACTTACAACACACTTAGAAGATTTTCATTTTCTTTCCAAACCAAATTATTTAGATCTACTACTAGGACCTTATACTCCAAATAAACATTTGGAGCCTATCACAATTACATACTACAAACAAAACATTTGTAATTTACCCAAAATAAATTTAAAGAACAAATTCTTGTTGCCACCATACTCCTAAACCGGTCCCCCCCCCCCCTCTTGGTGAATGATAACCCACGTTTTTCCTTCCTTAGTTCCCAATACCAAATTCAAACTTTGTTAATGTACTTCACCCACCTATTTAAAATAAGTACTTGTTGTCTCCCCTCTTACCCTTTTACCCAACGCATACCATGTACTCTTCCATGGTTTATTTAAAAATCTAAAGTGGACAACACATACAAATACTGGTGATCAAAGAGGAGTACCATCACTCTTTCTCTTTTGCTTCAAATACCGAAACCCTAGTACACATTTCTCTTCCCAAGCTAATAACAATTTCCCATGTTGTAATGGCTAGTTCATATCATGGTTAGTAAGTAACTAAAACCTAACTAAGTCCTAACTAAGAACCACTTTAACCTTCACCTCACTTGGAGCCTATAAATACTCACTCATATTCTCACATAAACACACACACTCAAAAACTAAAACATCAAAAGAAACCTTCAACCCCTGTTGAGATTAGCTCACGGCAACAATAAACAACAAGTTCCAGGTTGATTTCTAAAAGCAAGCAAAAACACTAAGACGGTTAAGACGTGTGTACATGTTTGATAATCGATCACTACTTCTTGATTTCCTTCTTCATCAAATAGCTTAGGACCTTTGGTAAGTTACTTGCTCATTCATTCACATTGGTTGATAATATACTTGCTACAAACTTTTAAGAACTAAAAACTTACGCTAATAAGTCACGGGTTAGGGTTATAATGGCCGTTTACTTGAGATACCATGCCACTTTTTGAACTAAATAAGTTGTCAAGAGGCCACCGTTGGGATTTTGTATGATGACTTAAAGACCACTCAAGTCACATGTTAACTTAATAAAAATGTAAAGACCAAGCACCCTAGTTGTTGTAGTCTCAACGTGATTAGGGTAAATATGAATCCTAATGTTGTGATTTTATGTGAATATGATCTTACATGGACAACTTACTGTATGTATATGCGTATGAACTACCCCTGCAATTATGATTTAAAATGTAAAAGACAGTATCCTAACAAGGATGCATGCTTGATATACATGACAACATAAGTGATTTGGAGTGTGAGCTTTCGAGCCTACAAGCTCGGTTTATCTCGAGGTTTTGCATGAGGACCTAGTTTAATAATTATATGTGCATTACTTGTAGGTGTGTAAGTACTATGTATGAGTATGTCGTATGCATGAGAAATGAGTGAGTGTTTGTGAACTTGTGTGCTATCGAAAGAAGAAATAAAACGACCCACTGTGATGTGCTTGAAAACCATTATGGGAAACTAAGGTATGATGTTTGTATATGTGTTTGTGCTGAGTGTATTTATACCAATAAAAAAAACACAAGCTTAAAGAGTGTATGTAGAATGGACGTATGTATGCTGTGTTGAATATGGATGCAAATCGCATGTACCTTGCCTAGTAATAAAATATGTGAGATTGTATGCAATGTGTATATGATGCCTAGCTAGAGATCTAGGTTGTGTTCCTGACTTCCTGTATGTAAAACATTAATGTATAAGCATAAACTAGACATTGGCATAGGTCCCTGTATGTGTGTATGGTTATGTGTAGACATAAGCAGAAAGTTTAGGCTGCCATAAAATGGCAAAGATCCACCTGCATAAACCAAATCGCAACATGTATGCATGAAAAGGAAAAGCAACACAAACCATTTCCTCTCTTACTAGCTAGTACTAATGTGCATAATGTGTGATGGGTCATACTGTGTGGTTGTGAACGCATGTGCTGTCAAAACAAGAAACGAAGGACCAAATTGGAATTTGTGTATGATAAAACCCCCTGTATGTAAACAAAATACATGTACTGTGTGTGTGTGTTTCAAAACCTATGACTAAAGTATGAAGAATTCTAGTAGAATTGTGTGTGATGGCATGCATGTAAAGCTTAGAAACACAACCCACCTGCCTTGATATAATCGTACGCGGGTATGTTCTACAAAAATTAAGCAAAGAGTATTTCTTAGCTTGGCCATGTAAAGTGAGTATTTTGGTATAGTGAGAATACATGATAATAGTTAAAGAAACTAGAACCGCAAGTGCTTTCTTGTCTAGGCTGCGAAACAGTAAACAAAATATGCATGTATGTAAGGTATTATCATATAGAGGGGACCATACTTTTCTTTTGTGAAAGCATGTGACTACACAGTGAGTACACCAAGCAAAAAGGGCTTTTCATTTTACCAAACTATAGTATGTGTACGTCATGTGTGGGTGGGATCAAACACAAAAAGGAAAGTATTAAGATACTACATTTAGGTGTGAACATTAAGCTACCATTTTTCTTTTAATTCCAAGACTTCTAAGATAACACCAATGATGACATGATTTTCGACCCACTGCCCCTTTTCATGACCGTTTTTAACTAATCATATGTCTATGCCCCGTTTATCTAAAAGTACCTCGCTAAACTCGACATGGACTAGTTTATAGTGTGACTTTCCGTTTGTCTTAAAGTTAAGTAACGAACCCGTAATGAATTTCCAAAGATGGTCGAATAACATATATATATTATTGAACCTTACTTGGTTATTGTTGGATTACGAGTGAACTACTTTGCATAATTATTTAGTAGACATAGAGACTTCATAAGAATGAGATATTTATCAAATATCGAAGAGTTCGCGGTCTAGTTTTTATAACAAGAACCCGTTCATTTTTGGGACTATTATTTAACGAGCTATCGAAACCCAAACTTGACCCGTGACTAAATTGGTTGGACATGAAAAATGTATGAAAACATTTTATAAATTAATAGCAAGTATAAATTATCAACCAAGTGCATTGTACGTTATTATTTATTGTATTTAGCCTAAGTACGGATATTTTACTTAGGTTACGAGTAGATCATTTGCGCATTGTTTTGCGTGCCTTGATATTCCGTGCTATCTTTATTGATCATATTCACTGCTTCATCGAGGTGAGTTTCATAGCCCCACTTTTAATTGTTTTAACTATTTTGGGGTGAGAACATTGCTTGTTTTTAACGGATGAACATAAGTACTTTAAACTCATACGTTTTGCCTACATGATGTCTAAGTAGCGATATCCCTAGATGCTTTAGCCCACTATCGTGAACCGTTAATTACTTTGTGTAAGCGCGAATGTTATGGATAGATCTATCGGGACTAACCTCCCTATCTAATTTGGTTGTGTGGCCAAAGTTAGATACACTTACATTTGAGGATTTACAAATGCTTCGGGATAGGCATTTGCTCGGGCTCTTATTATTTCTTGTTGGTTGAGGTTAACGCTTCGGTGTCACGAGCTTAGGCGTAGGTGATTAAAACGTATACTTTTGATTATAATCTTGTATTTGTTATAAGATTATATGCCGGTTGCCTTGGAAAATCTTATGGTTCATCACACTATTTAAACTTAAACCTATGAACTCACCAACCTTTGTGTTGACGCTTTAGCAATGTTTTTCTTAGGTATCAAGACGGAGGAGTGACGTGGTTATGCATGGGAGATTTTTAAATGAAAATGGTCGTGACTAGTATATGGATATTTGGATCAATGTTAAAGTCTTTTGAAACAATGTTTTATTATGATCTGGTGTAATTCGCTTCCGAAACAAGTTTTATGCTTTTAATTAAATTAAAACGACTTTTAAATAGTCGTTCTTTGTATCTATGTCTTTGATAGTCATGACCGTCGCACCCCATTGTGTTGTATTACTCTGATAAATTGGGGGTGTGACAGATTGGTATCAGAGCTGTAGTTATAGAGAACTAGGTTATTTTTACAAAATGATTTTTATAAACTTGAGTCAAAAAGTTAATTTTGGGAAAAATAATTCTAGACTATAACTAACTCAAAAATCTCCAAGAACCACTTCACTCCACGTCTTCGATACAAGTAAGTTGTGACTTGAGATAGTTTATGATTTTTGCAATGCTAAGTATTGAGTTTGATTGCTACGTGTTATTAGCATTAGGTATTCCCTTCCCATGTTTGAGTGATAACCATAGGGACATGTAATAAAACGATTTTCAAAAACATCCTTGTATGGATCGTTACGATACGCAAATGGTTTGTGCCATATTTATTTGAATGATTTGTGCCATCCTTGTTTAAATGGTTTGCGCCATATTTATTTAAATGGTTTGTGCCATCTTTGTTTAAATGGTTTGTGCCATATTTATTTGAATGGTTTGTGCCATATATATATTTTCCTTTGAGATTAAACGTACGCATACTTATATTTGTCTGCGGGACTATTATCGACTATCAAAACGTTTTGTGTTTCATATTACTATGCGCCGAATTAAAAATATCGCCATGATTCCTAGAACGAAAACTATATGAATATATTTATTTACCATGGGTTTGGTAGTGTGTTTATTTGTAGTAATACTTGAATCAAGCGATACTATTATAAATGTCGAGAGGAGCAACTATTTACTGGGTTCGGTAAATTGTTACTCCACTAAACATTTATAGTAGACTCGGTTGAGTAAAAGTGACCTACATTAATTAACAGTTTCGAATTGAAATTGAATGCGACCGAGGAACGACGATGATGTCACTAATTAAAATGACATATGACGATAAAACACTTAGTACAAGTATTACTCTTGTAATGCTCCAAAGAATACTACAATTCAAAGAACAAACAAATTCCGCGATATATGAACTATCTATAAATGCGCTGACGCGTAAGTCAAATGGTTATCAAAGAAAACTTTATTGGAAATAAATTACGCAAAGACAAATCAAAATTCTTTTAGTCCATTGGTTGCGACTAAGTTATTATGACGTTGTTATAAATTTCGAAGTTACGATATAGATATAAATTAAAGGGTTTTACCCTTGGTTAAACAATTATGCCAATTTCAACATCAAAGGGATTATCGCGTTGTGCGATATTTGAGAACCCCAGATACGAAATGTGGGCGTATATTGAGATCTTAAATGCAAGGTATAAATATACAACAATGACTGTAAAGTTTATCTAAGATTGCGAGTAAAACGCTAGACGAGAGCAAGATAAACGAAACATATAAGGTATAACGGAACATATTCCAAAATCAGAGAAATTTTTGTAATAAAATTTAGTAGTTGCTCGAATTGAACATTTTGAACGATTACAGATTAAAAACATATGGAACAATTCTTGTGATGAAATTTTTGTGATAAAATTTTAGTACTCGACTCGTTTAAATCAAATTAACAATTTTTCAAGGTGTAAAAATTGTCGAAAGTGTACGAACTAGCAATACTAAGTTAAGGAAAGACTTATTAATGAACAAGAACTAGTACGGGCTATGTAATAGCCGTAAGCCGACTAAAACTCAAAAACATACTTACTCATCCGAGTTGCAAGTAATAAACGTTTAACAAGAGGAAATTGCACAAAGATAAACGTCAGAATATACCTAAATTGATGAAAGAATCAATTAAGGATAATTGTATTTATCCATTCGTGCATAATCACTACTAAGAGAAAGTACAAATAATAAGTATGTGGAAGAGCATGTTAGAGAACTTTAACATTCCACGATTCACTTATTCTTTTCCATGTAAAGACTACTTTGACATTTAAGTAGACTTATGGATCGACGTACGAGAACTTACCATGAATAAAAGAAAAATTTACAAGACATCATACAACTCATTTCTACTTTTAAAACTTTAGAAAAATACTTCGCTTCTACCCATCTAATAACCGTCGTTTTACATTTGGTGACAGGCGAAAAGGAAAGATGTCTCTCATTCCATTTGTCATTTTGCAATCCGAATCCGACAAGGAAATTACCCCCATCCGGAGTGTAATAACAATAAATTCGGATGATGAGCAAGATTCGCCAGTCATGATGCCAAATGTCACTACGGGATTTCCTTCCGTCGTCCCAAATATTTCTAATATTGCTATGCCAATCTCCACTCCTATGCCTTCAACAATGCCTGAAACTTCTAGGAAAAGAAACCGTTCTTCATCACCACCACCTAATGTTGCTTTTTCCCCAGAAGACGAGCCTATTTCAGAAGCACTCAGATTCGATGTAGAACACCTGATAGGCCGTCTGAAGGATGTAGAGGTTGATGTGGATTACCTTATCGAGAAAGATGAGGACAAGGACTTAGTGATAGCTGAGTTACGAGAATCTCTTGAGACTGCTGAGTCCGAGATTGCAATTTTACAAATAAGGAACAATGATATCGAGGCTAGGCAAGCCGCGGATCATGCTCAGATTTAAGAAATCCTACACATCCCATGTCTTTAGGTTTTTCTCGCCTTTCTAATAAAAGTATGATGTTTTGTAATAAATGTATGACGTGTTGTCAAGACTAAAAGAAGCCATTCATTAGTTGAATGAAATTTTGTACTCTAAGCTCCAAAACTATGTATGGAACGTAGTTCAAGAATGAAATGTACGAATTTTATGATCCGATCCCTTGAAAATTGTATTACAATAATTGTGAGAAAAGTTTGGTCAAATTTGAACAATCGTAAGAATTGATAACAATGAAAGAACTAACAAAAATATACATCGTTTGTGCGATAATGTATACAGAAAAATTGAAATGACAGCACAAGGTTGCAAGGACCTCAAAGAGGTCATCACTCGTCAATACCAAAATGCCATTATGGCCGTTGATGCGTTTGAAGCTAGTATCCGCACTGTTGACCGAACCATGGATCCTAGTGTTTACGAAAAGGCTAAGGAAACAAGTGCTACTCCGGTTAACACTTTTGGACCTCGAAAGACCCTTTCAAAAACTAAGTCATACCGTTAGTGGAAGAAAAGGGCCTTATGAGAGGAGATGCTATGTGTTGAAGAACCCCACAAGGTTTAACACCATGGAGCAAGGTGTCAGAAGGTTTAACCCTCACCCTGTGACTAACCCAAAGAATCACTCGTGGGAAGCTCCATGTGTTCATCAAGAGAAAACTTTACCACCCCTTACTTGTTGTGCAAGGACAAATTTCCCGGAGGAGGTACCCAAACCAACTCCGATCTTGAACAAGAAATATCTCGGCAACCTCCCATATTGCCGCAAGTGTGACAACCACCACAAAGGTAGTTGCGTGAACCATTGCATGCTTTGCGATGAATTTGGGCACTAGGACGGTGATTGTCGATTGGTAAAATCCCATGAGAACTATATGAAGAAATGCTACATAGAGGAATGCCATGTAAGACAAGAAATACTTCGAAAAGGGAAAGAAATTGCCCAAAAAGGAAGCTCGGGGGCAAAGAGCGTCCAATACCCCACCAACGTTTTACACCGTGTGTCTTTCAAGAACGATGCGTCGACAATCTTCAAGTATCAACCCAAGGGTTTCTACCCTCGTCATGGTTAGAGCGTATAAATTTAGTTATTATGAACTATTTTACTTTTATGCAAATCAAGTGACTCGACGTCCGTCGAAGTTACCGCCAACAAACTTAATTATGTAACCGTACTCTAAGTTTTTAAAGACTCTTTTGTTTAACCAACTAGAAAAGTTTATTTTATCTTATTTATTTATTTTTCATGTGTCGGGGAAAAATTCATCCACAAAAAAAAAAGAAAAAAAAAATTTAAGAAAGGGTTTTCTTATACAATATTTTCCTTACCTATCGAAGAGAAATAAATAAAGTAATTTTTTTTTTCTAAAAGATTTTCGAAGAATATGCTTTAGAAAATATTAGAATTTTTTTTCTTCACTATTAGAAATCACCACCGGAAACACTTATTAGTGGGAATGATAAAAATCGTGATAATGAAAGTTGGAAGATTAGTAATTGTATTATTAATCAAACGCCGCAACTAATAGCGAAATATTTTTGGTAAGAACTACCATATAAAATTTTGGAGCTTGGTTTGACGACCAACTCAATGTGGAGAACAAAAATTATTGATAAAATTGACGAGAACTAGTACGAATAGTCATGGGTATTATTTTGTTGATTGTGAAAAGTGAACATTGGTAACAAACGAAATGCACTATGGACTACCAATATATAATTACAACCTCAAAGAGTCAAATTATGATGAAAAGGAGGATGCAACCGTTTGTCCCGAGATGTACGTAGCCTGATCAACTACGTATGATCGTGGCCGAACGCGAGTATGCTCATAGTAGTCATCTAAAAAAAAAAAAAAAAAAAAAAAAGAAAATTAATATGAAATATATTAGTAGAATATATTCAAGTTGCCCTATTTATTAAAGAAAGATTTATCATATGCTACGAACGTCGAACATTTTTATACCGTCCTAGTATAATGATTTCTTTTCGCCCCCCTATTTCATACAAGAGTGTATATGACACGCAAATACTAAGAGCGCCCATTTGTTTTTGACGAAAATTAGACTCAAATAGATTAGAGTTGAAAAGATCGAAAACAACTTGTAACTAATATTGAGGAGAACGAAAAGTCATTTGAGTAAAATCCAAATTTAACGGATATCCAGAACTCGCCGTAACATAACCCATGTTAAAGAACAATTGAGCCAAGATAAGCGTGCTTTCGTATATGATTGGAATACCGAAGCCGTCCGGACAAAGATCTATTTTACCTAACGACGGTTGAGCATCACACCATACACGTAAGCTTAAGAAATATTATATACTTTCTTTATAGAAGGAACCCAAACGAACTATGATTTAAAAATATTATAAATTGTGTACCCGTTCTCCCCTCCATGAAGAAGGAGATAAACGAGGAAGAACGCAAACTAAATTGATTAATTAACGAAGTTATCTAATATTGATTGTCACTTAAAAGGAAGGAACGTCTTGACTACCATGTGTTAGGACGATCAATTGTCTTAGATTTTTGTGAAACCGATTCAAGAAACCTTGACGCATACGCTACTTATCAATACCAAGTAGACGGTTAATGTGAACGGGATTAATCAAATTATGTGAAAGGATTTCAAATGTGCGATATATAGTCATCTAGGCGAAAAATGACAATACACGATAATTTAAAGTGGAAGTAATACGTGGGACGACGCGAAAGTTAATAATGAGAAAACTACTAAACAAAACCGACATCGACAAGAAAAATTTGACATACAAGAAAAGACTTACGGAACGCTATAGAACCATGTACAAGTCGGAAGAAATTTTCGTTCGTTTTAATCCTAGCAAGATTATAGTAACTTTAATCTTATCAATAAACTAAAGAGAAACGAACGCGTTGAACACGAGGAAAGGAAGATAAAAATTTAATTGGCCCCTTGTTTTGACAACGACATGGACGTGCTAGTTTTGAGGACAAAACTCAATTTAAGGGATTACGAATGTCACACACGTGAATTTTGAATCTATTTAATTTACGTGAAACACGATAATTCGGGTTAGACTTGTCTGTCTATTGATGTCCCCGATTGTTTATGCGTATTTTGTGCACGAATTTAATTTTCTTTTTATATCACAATCGTGAAAATTATTATTTGAATGACTTATAGTTTCATTTACTTTACGTGCTAAGAATTATTATTCTAGGAGTCGACATTTATTTACGTCGATGTGATTTAGATTAATTAGGTTCAATACTAAATTTGGTATTTCACTCAATATACTTACAACACACTTAGAAGATTTTCATTTTCTTTCCAAACCAAATTATTTAGATCTACTACTAGGACCTTATACTCCAAATAAACATTTGGAGCCTATCACAATTACATACTACAAACAAAACATTTGTAATTTACCCAAAATAAATTTAAAGAACAAATTCTTGTTGCCACCATACTCCTAAACCGGTCCCCCCCCCCCTCTTGGTGAATGATAACCCACGTTTTTCCTTCCTTAGTTCCCAATACCAAATTCAAACTTTGTTAATGTACTTCACCCACCTATTTAAAATAAGTACTTGTTGTCTCCCCTCTTACCCTTTTACCCAACGCATACCATGTACTCTTCCATGGTTTATTTAAAAATCTAAAGTGGACAACACATACAAATACTGGTGATCAAAGAGGAGTACCATCACTCTTTCTCTTTTGCTTCAAATACCGAAACCCTAGTACACATTTCTCTTCCCAAGCTAATAACAATTTCCCATGTTGTAATGGCTAGTTCATATCATGGTTAGTAAGTAACTAAAACCTAACTAAGTCCTAACTAAGAACCACTTTAACCTTCACCTCACTTGGAGCCTATAAATACTCACTCATATTCTCACATAAACACACACACTCAAAAACTAAAACATCAAAAGAAACCTTCAACCCCTGTTGAGATTAGCTCACGGCAACAATAAACAACAAGTTCCAGGTTGATTTCTAAAAGCAAGCAAAAACACTAAGACGGTTAAGACGTGTGTACATGTTTGATAATCGATCACTACTTCTTGATTTCCTTCTTCATCAAATAGCTTAGGACCTTTGGTAAGTTACTTGCTCATTCATTCACATTGGTTGATAATATACTTGCTACAAACTTTTAAGAACTAAAAACTTACGCTAATAAGTCACGGGTTAGGGTTATAATGGCCGTTTACTTGAGATACCATGCCACTTATTGAACTAAATAAGTTGTCAAGAGGCCACCGTTGGGATTTTGTATGATGACTTAAAGACCACTCAAGTCACATGTTAACTTAATAAAAATGTAAAGACCAAGCACCCTAGTTGTTGTAGTCTCAACGTGATTAGGGTAAATATGAATCCTAATGTTGTGATTTTATGTGAATATGATCTTACATGGACAACTTACTGTATGTATATGCGTATGAACTACCCCTGCAATTATGATTTAAAATGTAAAAGACAGTATCCTAACAAGGATGCATGCTTGATATACATGACAACATAAGTGATTTGGAGTGTGAGCTTTCGAGCCTACAAGCTCGGTTTATCTCGAGGTTTTGCATGAGGACCTAGTTTAATAATTATATGTGCATTACTTGTAGGTGTGTAAGTACTATGTATGAGTATGTCGTATGCATGAGAAATGAGTGAGTGTTTGTGAACTTGTGTGCTATCGAAAGAAGAAATAAAACGACCCACTGTGATGTGCTTGAAAACCATTATGGGAAACTAAGGTATGATGTTTGTATATGTGTTTGTGCTGAGTGTATTTATACCAATAAAAAAAACACAAGCTTAAAGAGTGTATGTAGAATGGACGTATGTATGCTGTGTTGAATATGGATGCAAATCGCATGTACCTTGCCTAGTAATAAAATATGTGAGATTGTATGCAATGTGTATATGATGCCTAGCTAGAGATCTAGGTTGTGTTCCTGACTTCCTGTATGTAAAACATTAATGTATAAGCATAAACTAGACATTGGCATAGGTCCCTGTATGTGTGTATGGTTATGTGTAGACATAAGCAGAAAGTTTAGGCTGCCATAAAATGGCAAAGATCCACCTGCATAAACCAAATCGCAACATGTATGCATGAAAAGGAAAAGCAACACAAACCATTTCCTCTCTTACTAGCTAGTACTAATGTGCATAATGTGTGATGGGTCATACTGTGTGGTTGTGAACGCATGTGCTGTCAAAACAAGAAACGAAGGACCAAATTGGAATTTGTGTATGATAAAACCCCCTGTATGTAAACAAAATACATGTACTGTGTGTGTGTGTTTCAAAACCTATGACTAAAGTATGAAGAATTCTAGTAGAATTGTGTGTGATGGCATGCATGTAAAGCTTAGAAACACAACCCACCTGCCTTGATATAATCGTACGCGGGTATGTTCTACAAAAATTAAGCAAAGAGTATTTCTTAGCTTGGCCATGTAAAGTGAGTATTTTGGTATAGTGAGAATACATGATAATAGTTAAAGAAACTAGAACCGCAAGTGCTTTCTTGTCTAGGCTGCGAAACAGTAAACAAAATATGCATGTATGTAAGGTATTATCATATAGAGGGGACCATACTTTTCTTTTGTGAAAGCATGTGACTACACAGTGAGTACACCAAGCAAAAAGGGCTTTTCATTTTACCAAACTATAGTATGTGTACGTCATGTGTGGGTGGGATCAAACACAAAAAGGAAAGTATTAAGATACTACATTTAGGTGTGAACATTAAGCTACCATTTTTCTTTTAATTCCAAGACTTCTAAGATAACACCAATGATGACATGATTTTCGACCCACTGCCCCTTTTCATGACCGTTTTTAACTAATCATATGTCTATGCCCCGTTTATCTAAAAGTACCTCGCTAAACTCGACATGGACTAGTTTATAGTGTGACTTTCCGTTTGTCTTAAAGTTAAGTAACGAACCCGTAATGAATTTCCAAAGATGGTCGAATAACATATATATATTATTGAACCTTACTTGGTTATTGTTGGATTACGAGTGAACTACTTTGCATAATTATTTAGTAGACATAGAGACTTCATAAGAATGAGATATTTATCAAATATCGAAGAGTTCGCGGTCTAGTTTTTATAACAAGAACCCGTTCATTTTTGGGACTATTATTTAACGAGCTATCGAAACCCAAACTTGACCCGTGACTAAATTGGTTGGACATGAAAAATGTATGAAAACATTTTATAAATTAATAGCAAGTATAAATTATCAACCAAGTGCATTGTACGTTATTATTTATTGTATTTAGCCTAAGTACGGATATTTTACTTAGGTTACGAGTAGATCATTTGCGCATTGTTTTGCGTGCCTTGATATTCCGTGCTATCTTTATTGATCATATTCACTGCTTCATCGAGGTGAGTTTCATAGCCCCACTTTTAATTGTTTTAACTATTTTGGGGTGAGAACATTGCTTGTTTTTAACGGATGAACATAAGTACTTTAAACTCATACGTTTTGCCTACATGATGTCTAAGTAGCGATATCCCTAGATGCTTTAGCCCACTATCGTGAACCGTTAATTACTTTGTGTAAGCGCGAATGTTATGGATAGATCTATCGGGACTAACCTCCCTATCTAATTTGGTTGTGTGGCCAAAGTTAGATACACTTACATTTGAGGATTTACAAATGCTTCGGGATAGGCATTTGCTCGGGCTCTTATTATTTCTTGTTGGTTGAGGTTAACGCTTCGGTGTCACGAGCTTAGGCGTAGGTGATTAAAACGTATACTTTTGATTATAATCTTGTATTTGTTATAAGATTATATGCCGGTTGCCTTGGAAAATCTTATGGTTCATCACACTATTTAAACTTAAACCTATGAACTCACCAACCTTTGTGTTGACGCTTTAGCAATGTTTTTCTTAGGTATCAAGACGGAGGAGTGACGTGGTTATGCATGGGAGATTTTTAAATGAAAATGGTCGTGACTAGTATATGGATATTTGGATCAATGTTAAAGTCTTTTGAAACAATGTTTTATTATGATCTGGTGTAATTCGCTTCCGAAACAAGTTTTATGCTTTTAATTAAATTAAAACGACTTTTAAATAGTCGTTCTTTGTATCTATGTCTTTGATAGTCATGACCGTCGCACCCCATTGTGTTGTATTACTCTGATAAATTGGGGGTGTGACACCAAGAGTTTTACTATGTTATTTTAATAGATGGGGTTTTAGACCTATTTGGTTATGTGGTTATGAGCTTATGTGAGTAGATGGATTTATGTGTTATATGTTTTATTGATTCTTATAAGTGTCATCATAGGAGGGAGTGCATTGGGGAAAGGGTAATTGTATAAGTATGGTGGCCAACATAGTTATACAAGTACCACAACTTCAATGGGTTCTCAAGTATGATTGCATGAAAGAGAGTTAGTACATGCTTGTATATGATGAGATGTGGATTTTGGGTATATTTATAATATATAGGTTTTGTGCCTTGTTGCAGCATGGTGAGCTGGTGAAAAGGTGATTACTCGTATGAAAAAACGAGTGTATGACGTGATCGACTTGATATGTATGATAACGAGTATGTTTTGGGAGATTTAATAGGTATATATATGCGGATGTATATATACTACTACGTGTTAGGTTATGGCATATGGTCGTTCACTAGTTATTATAACTTGAACGTACCTTGTGTTTGTTCGTGTTTTATGGTGTTGGAGTTTGTTGGAGTTCCAACGACGTTTTGAATCTTTTGAAGTGTGTCTTGTAGCGTATTCTTTGAGTTTCGTATTTCACGTGTACGTTTTAAAATGGTGTTTTTGGTTTCAAGTCTATTGAAATAACTTAGGATTTCTTTTGAGATAATGAAATCTTTTGTCTTGGGTCTTGCATTTCTTTTGGTCGGTATATATTGAGTTAGATGGTTGGTTGTATTCGGTAAAATAAGGGTAAGGTGTTGGAGTCGTGTTTGAAACAAGATGTAACATAAGATTTCTTTTTAATCAACACTTATATATTTCAAATTCTAAAAGACTTTCTTTGAAATAAAGCGAAGTAAAAATTTCTTTCTACCTACATAGTTTATATAATTGAGTTTGACCGATTTATGTCATTTTTAATTATTTATACAAGGTTAAATTGAGTTTATGAAGATTTCACATACAATTATATCTGTCATTTAAAAGGATTACATTGATCACTAAGTTTATTCTTTGGTTTTTTTAAAACAACTAGTATAAAACTGATTTGGTCATAACTTGTTCGTTTTTAGAGCTTTTTAAGTGATTCAAAAGCCAAAAATTATGTACTCGGAACGTACTTTTCAAATATTCAGAATGTGTAGTAATGGGAGGTCAGTATCTTGGCCGAAATTATTGTACAAGTGTCGGGTTAGAGAGATTGAGTTTGAATAGTAGTTTATTTTTATGATTTGGGATGCACGGGATACCTAGTTTTGAGTTGAGTTTTGAGTTCGTCAAGAGGGTTGTTTGTAGATTGTTTGAGTCACATAGATGTGGGAGGTAATAATAAATAATAATAAAAAAAGATATATATTCTTTTGGAAAAGTCGATCTTTTGCACGGTTTAAAAAAAATATGTCGCGGGGCGTAATATGTTTGGTTGCCATTGGGTGTTTCTTGGATTATTTTTCGTTGTCATGGGTCATTTTGAATTGATACACGTTTTGGGTTTGAGTTTTCTTTTTAGACTCGTGGTTTTTGACTTGTTTTAACTGGTACACGTGAAATGTCGTTAGTTATCCGTGGGTTTGATTCGCTGATCGTATCTGATGGATTCAGATGTAGTTTTGGTTTCGTATTGTTCGGGAGCGTTGAGGTAGTCATATGAAAGACTTGGTCGCGCTTACACGATTAAGTAGGTGAACGGTCGGAATACCCTTAGTGGGGAGGAAAGAAGTTCGTAGACGAACTAATGTGGTCTGATGAGAGGAAGTGTTGCTCTGTTAAAATGCGTGTAGAATTTCGCAAGTAGAACGAGGTAGGAATTTATTCGTATTGCCGCTAATAGAGGATGCAAGGAGGACATAGTTGAAACTGCTAAGGATGTTGTATGAACGCTTCGGGTTTACGGTTATGCATTTGGCTTCGCCAAAGCACTAGCGGTTTTCACGGTGTCAATGAACCAAGTGTGCATGAACGTGTATAAACGAGTTGTCATCGGGAGCATCGACGACGTCTTGATCTACTCAAATATGAAAAGGAGAGTGAGGCGAATTATGTGTTGGTTTTGGAGTGGAGTTATACGCGAGATTTTCGAGTGTAAGTTTTAGTATTAAGTTTACCATGATGAGTAGTTAGAGATGATGGCATATCATGGAACCATCAAGGGGCGAAGTGAAGAAGGACGAGGAAGCATTTTGGAGGCTGAAGAGGTGGATTGGATAATGAGCCGATCTTGGCATTATCGGAAGGACTGGATGAATTCGCGAAGCATGACGATACGTGGAGCAAGGATTTGGATGTATACGAGAACGACAAAGAAAGGCGATTGCTTATACGTTGCAGGAACTGAAGATTTGGAAGAACTGGATAGACTTAGTTAGTGGAGCTAGCTTGTTATATCTGCCTAGAATGCTAGAGGCATTTGGTGTACGAGACGTAGAGAATGATCTATACGGATCATGAACCTCTCCAACACATACTCAATCATCTTGATTGAACATTTGACAAAGATGATGGGTGGAGTTAAGTGATGTAAGAAAATTGCAATGCCAAGTACCATCTGGGAAAGGCAAGCATGGTTGATGAGACTTGGAGTAAGAAGAATGAAGTGAAGCTGAGATGAACTTGAACTATATGGATGACATATTAGGGTGGTTTGGATGAAGGATGTAGGTTGCACGAGTTGAGTTGTCTAAAGCAGAGAACGCGTCAACATGTATGTTGCGTGGCTTGGATAATCATATGGAGAAAAGGGACGTAGACTATACTTCCTACATAGATAGGAGCAGCTTAGAAAGGGCGATGTAAGGACGAAGTTGGTGGAAGGGATACATAGAGGATTAAGTACGATGGGAGTTGGGTGATAGTCGATAGAATGACTAATTCATCACATATTTCAAGAGGAAGGAGAAGTCACATAGTTGAGAAGTTGGAAGGATTGCGTACGGAAGTGATGGAATAGAGGGTTCTGCGTAAAAGTTAGCCTAATATGTATGGAATGTCTTATGAAGGATTATGGCAAGGGAAGAAACGATGGGAAGCATCACATCGTGATGTATGTTAGGAGTTGAGGAAGAAAGAAGGAAGTGTGTATAGAAGCGAAGCATGAATGAAATAGGTCGAGATAGGAACCAAAGGTAAAACTTTGGCAGAGCCTAATGAGTAGAATAAAGTACAACGTAGGCTAATGCTGTCGTAGTGTGGAAAAGGAAATGGCACTGACCTATATTGATTGTTTGGGAGGCTTAGTATCGATAATCGAATGGATGAGGAGTTATAGGTGTGATGTGCCATAGGGACGAAGGGCTTGGTCTAACCGAGATAACCGTCTTTTTGATGATGTGTATAGATCATAAGTTGATTTGGATTGGAAGAACTAATGGCTATGTAGAAAAGGAGGAAACCACTAGAGTTAGTGACAGAGTTATGTATGAAGTTTCACCCATAGTAACGGGTGGTACGTTTTGGTAAATTGGAAGAGTTGATGTAGAGTTTTGTAGGTCCATTTATGATCTTTGAAAAGATCAGACCATTAGCTTATGAGCATAGAATTACCTGGGGGAAATGAGTTGCATACATGATACATTTCATGTATTGATATTGGTAAAGGATGTTTGAGAATGCATTTTGCATGTACGGTTATTCGGGACTTGTGTTAGTAAGAGTCTTTGTTTTATCAAAGAGTCATCTGTGAGATTTATTGACTGTGAGGTCAAGAGTTTGGCAATGAGTTTAATTATTCTTGGTTTGTATATGTGGTATTTTGAAACTTGAACTAAAGTTCACATGAAAATGAGAGGAGTTCGTTTAGAACAAGTATCCTCATGTGGTTTGTTGTTTGTGTGTTTGATCCTAAGGAGTAAATCTCGGGACGAGATTTCTATTAGGAGGGAGTGATGTGACAACCCTGGTTTTGAGGTTCGCCACTTAGTTTTGTTTTGTGCTAGTTGCGTGTCTTTACGTGTTTATGTGCTTATTGGTGTGTATAGATTGTGGTTTGGATATCGCTTCTGGTACGGGGTACCTTGTGAATGAAACGATGTGTGATGATTTCATGTTCATGAGTTCACATGGTAGTGACTATGAAGTGAGATGGTGTTATTTGGTGGTTCTAAGTATACGTATATGTATTATAGAAAATCGTATTTTTACGATTTACGGTTTAGCATTTAGAGGTCGCGGATGAGGTAATTAGTCATATGAATATTTTTCGGGATGGTTTTAAGTCATTTAGGACTTAGTTATAAAGTTTATTGCAAAATTTGAGATTTTTTTTAAAAGTGTATATTTTACGTCTTTTACGGTAAAACGCGTAAATTTGACCAGTTTTACGGTTTTGTGGTTTTGGAAGCTTTAGGAGCTGAAATAAATTAAGGAAAATTAAAGTAATATTAATAACATAATATTAAATAATAAAAATAAAAAAAATGAATTTAGGGGTGTTTGGGTCGGTTTAGACGCACCAAAGAAGAAAGAAAGAAGGGAAAAGCCCAAAACAGGCCCAATGGACTTGTAATGGGATTAGCCTTTAGGACTTAACCAAACCCAACTCATAACCATAATAATCAGGTTTTTAACCTCCATAACATCTCCTAGCCGAAATTCATCAATGGTGGCCAATTAGGGTTCTTCAAAAATTAGGTTTTCTCATCTTCCATTAAATTAAAGGTAAAACCTTCTTAACCCTTTTCATGTTAATTGTTTTTAATGTTTTCTATGATTATCTTATAATGGATTTAGGTTATGGTTTAATTAAAAACAGTGTATTAATCATATTTTAATGATTAAATAAATTAGGGCTTGTAATTAGAGGGATTAGGGTTAATTAATAAGGTTGATTTTGTTAAACCCGTTTTTAAAAACTGGGCAAAATTTTGAGTCAATTGTTTTGATCATATCTGGAGTTCTAGGAACATTCAAGATGCGATCAAACTAGCCCTAGAAAGGTATTTGAAGTGGCTTTCCAATGCAAGAAACTAGAACTAAATTGGAGGTCGGGAAGTGGGTCAAAAACAGGTTACAACAGTCGGAGGTCAAAACAGTTTTGAATTCAGCCTGTTTTCTTTTTAAGTTTTGGGTTGTTTGGGGTACTTAGGGTTGCATTGGGATCTTATCAAGAACATGAGAGATGTTTTATATGTTTTAGTGAGTATATGCACTTGGGCTAAGGTTGTGGGTTAGGGTAAGACCCTCTAATGGTAACAAACTTTTCATACGTTTAAAATTAGTGAATTCTGGATAGGTAGCAATATATATACATATATCAGGGCCTTAACAGTATCTTTAAGGTTCGGGCAAGTGGGAGGTTTTAACTAACATGTATAAAAGTGTGAATATTCCTTTTACAGAAACCATGGGTATATTTAAGTGGACGTTTGACTTGAAGTTTTGAGACCTAAAAACTGGGACTGTTTTGTGTAAAATATGAACGGGATAGTTATTAAACTTAACCAAGTTAAGGACTTGTTAAGGAAGGGTAATGGGGTGATTAGGGATTATCAATGAGGTATTTATATGGGAATAGGCTAGATGTCCATCATAGGTTGATGAGCCATCTTAGTGATTGGTTCATGTATTGATTGTGTGTTTTTGGTTTGTTAGCTTGTTGCTAGTGCGAGGACTTGTGAAGAAGCAATCAGGTGAGTTTCATAGTCCCATGTTTATTATCGATTTTTGACTTCCAGATGGGATGGAAGAGACACTGTGTTGAGTTATTTTCTAAATTGATGCTGTGAATGTGTTTGTGATTTGAGATGGACTTGTGTGTACATTATGTGATTAACTGCTATGTGATTCTTGATTGTGTTTTTGATTTGGATCGGGGGACACGTACCGTCTCAGTTATTGTGGTTTGACAAGGTAGTGGCCTTGAGGTTTGACAAGGTAGTGGCCTTGTGGTTTGACAAGGTAGTGGCATTGGGATAGGTACATAGTGTGATCATCTATGGTACCATGTTGTTTGGCAAGGTAGGAGCCTTGGATTTTGGTTTGGAATGATTGATCTTGAATGCTAGTTGTTAATACATAATTGTAGCACATTGTCCATATGTTATTGTGTTGATGGGTGTTATTCACAGCTTGTAACTGATTTAGCGTTGGAGTCTAAACCTATAACTCTCACCAACTTTATGTTGACGTGTTTTAGTGTCTCTTTCAGGTGTGAATGTGTTTAAGCTTGAGGATAGAAGTGGCTAGACTTGGATGCCTTAGGATGCATATAGAAGGATGTCCCCGTTTCCTTCTTAGTTTACCTTTATGTTTTTTTATAAGTGATGCATGTTGGCGCCTATATGTTTGATATGTTTGTGTTATTTGTTTGTATCGGGTAAATGGTAGTACTGTTACCTATTTACCTAGACTCCTGCATGTTGAGATATTGTCATGACATTTGTGTCGCCATTTATGACATTTCTTATTTCATTTAGTTATCTCTATAGACACGCCATGTTGTTATGATATCCATACGTCGCGCCCCATATTCCGCCATGGTGGGGTGTGACACCAACCTCCTGAAAAGGGAGGGCTTTACCTGGTTTGAGTCTGTATGGCGGTGGGCTCAAACTCCGTGGATTAGTCGGCCAATGAGTCGGAAATCACGGTTACCAAAAAAAAAAGTTTTAGACATTTTCATAAAATTTTAGACCTCTTCTTGAAACATCATAGTGGATGCTCTTACTTCTTATTTTTAAAATTTTAAGGTACTACACCACATTAACCCAACTCTCTCTCTCTCTCTATATATATATATATATATATATATATATATATATATATATATATATATATATATATATATATATATATATATATATAGAGAGAGAGAGAGAGAGAGAGAGAGAGAGAGAGATAGATATAGATACCATGGACTGGAATTTTATGTAGGGATGTATGTTGTTGTTGGGGTCGAATCGAATTAAATCGAAAATAAAATTTGGGTTGTAGGTCATAATCGAACTACATATTTACTTTTTTTATGCAACATGAGAATCAAACCGAATTCAAATTCGTTTTTTCCGGTTCGGTTAAAATCTAGTTCGTTTCGGTTCGGTTTTCGAGTTGACCCAGAAAAAAAATAACTGAACAACCCGAAAACCAAACCGAAAGACACCCCTACTTTCATGGTCGAATGAATCTAAATGTGTAAAATAGTAATCTTTATATGCTTGTTTATTTATTAAAGATTTTGGTCTATTTAGTTAAAAGAATAAGGATTTTAGTCCGGGCTTCGCCCCGGGTTATTGAATGTTTTGTTGCGATCAAACAATAATAAGAAACATGTTAACGCTCAATTAACTTACAATTGACTTGGAAGTTAACTGGGGAAAAGCAAAGGCAGCTGTGTACCAAATACGCATAAAGCGTTTATCTTTTTATAGCTCTTTAAATTCAAGTTCAAGATCAATGTACAAAAATATACTTGCACTCACGCACAAATACATTACCAAAAGCCAAAACACTATCCAAAAAGTTTAAACATAGTAAATTAAAAACCACACATCCCTTGGTGTTGTAAGTGCATATTAAGTCCCGTCTCACATGTGATGGGTTTGTGTATGTTATCTTGTTAAGTTTGGCGACATTATTCTTTAGCCTTATAAACTAACAGATTGTGTATTTCGTCATCAAGCTAGTTTTCCTGCTGAAAAAACAAATAACATTTCAGATTGCATGTGTCTAATCCCAAGTTGAAAACATGTATACAATATAGTGTAACTATTATCAAAATTTATGAACATTTTTTTTATAAAGGGGGATAATTTTATTCCATAGAATATAACATTACATCTTTCATTGATTGTACAAATGCATAATATGGAACTCTATTCTCAAGGACGACTTCTTCGTTACGACCTACGACCCAAGTAGCCATACTGTGATCAACCTTATTCCCTTCTCTTTTAACAAACGACCATTCACATGAGCTAAAATCTAGAGAAGCAGATAAAATATGTGAAAAGATGCTTGCGATTTGTAAAGGGGTAGGACCGGTACGTAATGCATTAACTAGGCACAAGAAGTAAGATTTAAAGACGACGTTTTGGAAACTTCTACTTTTAGCGTGACCCATAGCCCACATGATAGCTTTCGCTTCAGCTTCCAATGTCGAACTCTGTTAGAAGTAATTAAAGTGATGGTCATATAATATATCGTTGCGAAGACCGTGAAAAATGTTATTTAATGATGTCGAGAGTTTTTAGTTATTATTGTTTATGTAACGGGATTTAGTCCCGAACACACAAATTAGGAAGGCCTCCTAAACATTTCTTACTTAGTATAAAAGGCCTCCTGTACCTCATCTGTGTGGGTGCTTTTCCATTTTAAGATTTTAGAGAGAGAAAGTGTGTTTGTTTCTCTCACTAGGAAAACACCAACTCTTTGTATTTCTTTTCTTCATCTTAATCTAATCTTTCTTTTTTGGTTTAATCTTCATCATGTTATTTGTATTTGGTTAGTTGTGTGATTAAGTCCTATAAGTGGTATCATTCGCCTAGGGATTCGTAGTTAGCTTTGGTGTTGATTTAGTGTTGATTTTGGATTTCGATCTTGTGGGTTTTTGGTTTAGATTGGTGGAATTGATTGGAATTGGTGGTATTTAGATTCGTAGATTGGTTTTTGGTTGATTCGTGGATTGGTTTTTGGTTGATTCGTGGATTGGTTTTTGGTTGATTTGTGGGTTTTTGGTGTTTGTCAAGGTTGAATTGTTGGAAGTTCGTATTTATCAGAAAAGTCTATTTCGGAAAAGGGTTTGTGTATTCCGAAGAACACCTCTGTATCCGAATTCTCTTCTTCGGAAAAGGGTTTGTGTATTCCGAAGAAAACCCAGTTTATCCAAAATTTCACCTTATTCCGAAAAACCAATTTATCCGAAGACAAACAACTTATTCGAATTAACTCTTTTATTCCGAAAAAATACCATTTTTTCGAAGATCCTTTTATCCGAAAAACACAATTATCCCGAAAAACTGTCATTTATCCGAAAATATCTGATATTCCGAATATACATCCTTTATCCGAAAGCACCATTTTTCCGAAAAACACCATTATTCCGAAAAAATTCCAATATTTCGAAGAAGGGCCTTTATTCCGAAAAGGTCTTTTTTTTCCGAAAAAGTTAATTTTTCCGAAAAAGTATCAATATTCCGAAAAGGGGTCAATTTTCCGAAAAGATCATGTTTTTCCGAAAAACTCAGTTTATCCGAAAATTGTTGATTTTTCCGAATATACTGATTTTTCGAAGATTCATGATATTCCGAGAATAGCCACCTATTCCGAAGATTTCAAATATTCCGAAAATATTTTCAAAAAATTGTGTCTTGTGTGTTTTTTGGCCTTGGAATTTTTGGTTTCCGGAGAGCATAATTTTTGGGGGATTTAATCAATTTTAAGGGATTTTATCTTCAACACTCTGCTTTCTACGAATTGTGATTCTATTTTTCACACGACTTCTAAGATGACTTCTCAACAAGATATTTATGTTGCGGGTACTGAGAATCGTCCACCCATGCTCACCAAGGAGAACTACACTACATGGGCCAGTCGTCTCCTTCGTTATGCAAAATGTAAACCTTTGGGAAAATTGATTGTCAACTCGATTCAAAAAGGTCCGTATGTTAGAAGAACATTTATTGTGCCTGGGGACCCTACGAATGCTAACCCAGTGGCTGACTCTAGTCATGAGCAAACGGATGAAGAATTAACTGAAGCTGAATCCAAAACAACTCGACGCCGATGATCAAGCAATTCAAGTCATCCTTATGGGACTTCCTGAAGATGTTTATGCTGCTGTCGATAGTTGTGAAACCGCACACGAGATGTGGCTTGGGATTCAGAAAATGATGAAGGGGAATGAAATCGGTTTACAAGAAAAGGAAACTAATTTGATTCGTGAATGGGAGAAATTACGTCTACTGAAGGGGAACAAATTGAACCTTACTATCATCGGTTTTCAACCCTCATGAATCATCTTAGAATAAACAAACATGAACCTGCACAAATTGCTGCAAACATCAAAATTCTTGATAATCTTCCTTCTGAATGGTCACGATAAGTCACTCTTGTCAATCAAACCAAGGATCTTCATGTCGTGGACTACACTCAAGTATATGATTATTTGAAGATGAATCAAGATGAACCTCTCCATCATCTATGTCATATCCCATGGTACCTTACCATCAACCCTCATCAAGTAACTTCATGCCACAACAACAACAACAACTCACCTCTTATGGATATCAACTTCCAGCTGTTGTGAACTACTTACAACAACCCATTGCCTGTTTTGATGACATCACCGATCCTACTCATGCGATTAATACTTGTCTTGCACTTCTCGCAAAGGCATTCAAATTTACCATTAACCCTACCAACAACAATGAGAGAATCTCCTCGAACACTAGAAATAGGCAGATTGCTCAACCTTTCATGAATGCGAATCAAGATCGCCAATTGGTAGCTGCTGAGAACACGGGGACACAATATGGTCAGAATGTTGGGAATGCAGGAAATCAATATGGACAAATCCATGTTCAGAATCCGAATGTTCCAAATGCGGGTAATCATAATGGGTTAATAGTTGTGCCAGCGGTTGGCAATCAGATGGGAAACATTGTAGCTGCAAGGGCTGAGAATACTGGTATGGGAAATGGAAACCACAATCGTCAGGTTCAGTGCTACAACTGCAGGGGATTTGGTCATTATGCTCGAGATTGCACAACCAAAAAGAAGAAAGATGATGCTTATCTTCAGAGTCAGCTTCTCAAAGCACAAAAAGAAGAGGTAGGGATTCCACTTCAAGCTGAGGAATTTGATCTTATGGCTTCTGCTGCAGAATATGACGAGGAAGAAGAGGTGAATGCCAACTACATCTTGATGGCAAACTTACAACAAGCATCTACCTCAGGAATGGATGTCGACAGAGCTCCCGTTTATGATTCAGACGGTCCCTCTGAGGTACATCCAAGTTTCGATGATAATGATATATATAGTATGTCTAATCAGGAGGAAGAGTATACTGAGATGCTGGATCCCTACAATAAGACACACGGGGATCAAACAGATAATAGTAATATTATTTCGAATGAGCCCAGTGTGGACCTTAGTGTGGATCAAGTTGCCCAGCCTACAACCCTTCCTGATGCGACACATGCATATTATAAATCTCTATTTGATAAGCTTCCTAAGGATGTCGACCATGCTACGGTGGTTAATAATAAGTTTAGAGAAACTAATGCCAATTTGACCAGTGAGCTTGCGGGATATAAGGAACGGGAGAAATGTTTTGAAATTCATCAGGCTAAAATTAAAGAACTTGAACAAGCTCATGCTGCATCGGTTTATCAAGAAAAATGCACAACTAAGAAATTAAATGCCTTACACTAAAGTAGTGCTAAAAAGATAAGCGAATTGAATGATGAAATCACTTCTCTTAATAAACAGCTTTCAACTGAAAAATCTATTATTTTGGATTTAAAAGAAGAACGAAAAAAGCTGAAACATGATTTCAAAATTCGAGTAGATGGGTTTCTTGAGGATTTTTGCAAAGCGCAGGATAGGATTAGAGAATTAGACAACCTTTTAGTAAAACATGGCCAAACTATGCAGACGATAAATATGCTCGCACCAAAAGTGAATGAGATAAATTACACTCGATACAAATTGGCTTTAGGTTGTCCTCTTCCTCCTAATCCCGGATATCTTAAGCAAGTTCATGCCACTAATGAAACATTATATAATGGTAGTGTGCTCTTGTCTGATGAGCATGATCCTGCTAGTATGCATGATTCTGAGGAAACTACTAAACTTGCAGTAGAGACTCGTTTAAGAATGAAAAAACTTGATAAAGAAGTGACACCTGTTTACTATCCAAAAGTTAATCCTCCAACTGTTTTTGTTCGGTCTAAAACGAGTACTGAAATGCTTTTGCTCCCAAGTGAGGAATTACCTGATGACCCTCCTAAACCGAGTATCATACACCGATTTCTAAACGAGCTTAAAGATAATTTTGTCATCCTTAAACGTGTTGTTAATTCCAAAATCACTGAAGGAAATTTTACATCACCTGTTCAGATTGAGGTTCAGAAAATTCTTCAAACCGATATTAATCCGATTATTAATCAAGTTGATGCTCGGTTAGGCAATTTGGAAAACGCTTTGCTAAAAGAATTTGCCAACTTTGTTGAAGACTTTAAATCTTTGGCGAAGGAAGCTGATGAATCTCTTGATAAAATCAAAGTTTTGGAAAACGATCTTGAACGCCTCTCTAAAGCACGTGATAGTATTGATAGTAGTCCTGTTGAGTTAGGTACCTTTTTGTCGCATAATGAAAACCTTCAAACTGAGATTGATCTTATGAAAGAGAAAATGGAATCTTATGTCATTAATAAGTGTGAAAACACTTATCCTTTTACCACTTATTTCCAATAATAACAAGACCAAAACGTGTATTTTATGTCGTAAAAGTCGGAATTATGCGTGGTTTGTGTTTTTATTGTGTTTTAGGACCAAAAGATTAAAAAGGAAGAAAACACGGGCTTTCACGGGCTTTTATCGATGAAAACGAGAAAAGACGAAGTCAAAAGATCAAGAGTGAAAAAAGAACGGAAGTCCAAGGCCTATTCTGAAGATTTATCGAAGAAAAAGTCTAAAGACGGAAGTTTAATGAAGTCGAAGAACTCAAGTCTAATAGAAGAAGAAAATTACAAGACAAGTTCGAATCCTGAGACGACGTCGAGAAAAGACAAAGAATTAAATCGAGTCGAGAAGAAAGAAAGAAGAGGCAACACATGAACACCTTCCCATTTTCCCTATAAATACCCTCCTAATACACATTAGGAGGGTTGGTTAGTTTTTAGTAGTTAGTTTCATTTTTCATTTTTCTTTCTAGTTTTAGAGAGAGAAAGTTCTCAACTTTCTCTCACTAAGTTTTTATCTTTTCCTTCTTTTAATCTTTCAAGATTAAAACTTTTGTATTTGGATTCCATTAATCAAGTTCAAGTTTAAGCTTTTAATCTTTAATCTCTTTCTACCTTTCTTTATTTTAGTATACTTTTGGTACGAAATATATTCGATCCGTGTTGATATTGATGTTTTTGTGCTTAAAAGTTAATCTTTTTATTCATACTTAAGTTTTCATATGAATAAGCTTTAAGATCTTTGTGCTTATTGGCTTATTTATATGTTTAACTTATTTAGTTTTTAAAAGTTTTCTTAAAAAGTTCATCTTTTTATAGTTTGATTAAAAGATTGCTTACTTTAAGTTTGGATAAGTTGTTATTCGTGCTTATTTAGTCATTTTCACTATAGATTCTCTCAAGTTTTGGTGTTAGCTTATTCCTAATAGCTTATAGCCAAGCTTATTTTCGAATCAATAGGTCATCGAAAAAGGTTTAAACCCTTTTCCGATCGCAGCATTCCGATTTGTGCTTCTCTAGTATTCCGATCTTGTTGATCGTATTAGGTAGTTTATATTCCGATTTAGCACCCTTAGTATTCCGATCAATTGTCGGATTAGGGTTTTATTATTCCGACGGTGGCATTTGTTGACATTCCGATTGGAGTGTTTTGAGTTATATTCTGACAACCTTGTTTTCCAACATTCCGATTGGCTTGGTTATCAAGTATTCCGACGAGTTGTTTGCCATATTCCGATCACTTCTCTTTTTGGGTGTATTCCGATCATACTTTCCGACAAAGTATTCCGATAAGATTCCGATCAGGCATTCCGACGGGTTAAATTTCTTGTTTTTACATAGTTTTCAAGTTTTGGATTTATTAAGTGTTCAAGTATTTTTCTAATCTTGTCTTTAAGTTTTCAAGCATTTATTTTTAACTCGTTATTTTTAGTTTAATCTTTAAACTTCTACTTTACTCAACGACACTTACATATTTGCTATTAGTTTAAAATAGATAATCAACCAAACCATTTATCTTCCACCAAGAACAATTGAGTCACACTTTCTACCAATAGTCAATTCGAAAAGATTCGGACGATAAAGATTTTATACTTGGCCAAAAGCCTTGTATTAAATGGCGCCGCTGCCGGCTCTTTTCGTTAAGATTAAAGGTTTTTAGTGAGAGACGCGTTGGATTTTGGGATCCGTTCATCTTTGAACGTTATTTTCCTTGCTTTAAATTTTTCAAAAATCCTAAAAAATATAAAATCTTCAAAAATACAAAAAAATTGAAAAACCATAAAAACCAAAAATATTTCCTTTCTATTTTTCTAATCCTTTTGTAGGTATGCATGCGTACTCGTGCTCGTAAGAAGAGAGTAGCTCAAGCCGAAGTAATTACTCAACCAATTGTCACCATGGACAATCAACCAATGATCGAGCTTTTGCAATCGCACGTAGAAGGCAATACCGATGCAATTGTTATCCCTGAGATTGGAGCCAACAACTTTGAACTCAAATCTGGATTTATACAAATGGTCTCTGCTCAACCCTTCTTGGGACGCTCACTTGATGATCCTCATGACCACATTAAAAGGTTTCTTCGGCTTACCAATACGGTTAAGTACAATGGGGTATCACAAGAAGTGATTCGCTTGCAACTTTTTCCTTTCTCTTTAGAGGGACAAGTCCGGAATTGGCTTGATAAGGAACCGCCACAAAGTATTCTTACGTGGACGGATTTAGAGACCAATTTTATCAACTACTTTTTCCCACCCTCACGTACTACCGCTTTGTGGAATGAAATTATTACCTTTGAACAAAAGTACGGTGAGTCTTTTAGTGAATCTTGGGACCGTTTTAAGGAACTTTTAAGAAAGTGTCCACAACATGGTTTAACAAAAGTACATCAAATCAATACTTTTTACAATGGCTTAAGCATGAATGACCAAGATTCACTAAACAGTGCCTCGGGGGGGGGGGGGGGGGGGGGGGGTAATATTTTGGTTAAGTCTTCTAATGCTGCTTGGGATATTATTGAGAACAAATCTAGAGTACAAACCAAGAGTGTTAGAACTAATGTAGCAAGTGCTAGTACTAGTGATGCCGACAAAAGAATTGATAAGCTTACTTCGCTTGTGGAATCGCTTGCTTTACAAACTGCCAACAATGCCAAACAATTCAATGCCCAAGCTAATGTTTTGACCCAATCCTGTGATATATGCAGGGGATCTCACTCATACACCGATTGTCCTTCGACTCACGACAATCCGGAAAATGTGTATGCCGCCAACGGTACCTATGCTACAGGAGGCTATCAAGCACGTCCTCAAGGTGACCGCAACTTGCTCAGCTATCGCTCAAACAACTTTCTTTCACCACCCGGTTTTCCCCCACAAAACCCAAACAACCTCAATCGCAACAATCAAAACCAACCACGTGCTCCAACTCCATATCAAAACCAAAGAAACCCATATCCACCTCAAAGAAACAACCAAGTTTACTAACAACCTTCTTATCAACCACCCGCTTACCATGCTCCTCCTCTCAATCAGCCCACAGCCTTACACCAAGATGTTGAAACCTACATGAGGACTAACGATGTGATCGTGCAAAATATTCAGCGGGAAATGGCCAACATGAAGGCAGATATGGTGAAGCAAGGGAACGATCTTCGAGCTGATATGCGAAACACTTTGGCAAGTCAAACGAATGACTTGAGGAATATGATGGCTAGTTTCTTCCCTAGTAATAAAGCCTCTGGATCGGGTTCTCTTCCGAGTAACACCGTGGCTAATCCAAGAGGGGAGATGAAAGCAATCACCACTCGCAGTGGAAAAGGTTTAAAGGAACCCGAGCTTCCTACACCTACACCGGTGATTGTGACAAAGGAAAACGAGTCTCCTTCTCCGAATCCTCCATCTTCTATTCCTCCAACTTCTACTTCTCCAATTCCACCACCTTCTACTTCTACCCCTCCACCACCCAAGGATGTGAGTGCGAATTCTATCCCAAAGCCTTCATCTCAACCCAATATACCTTATCCTTCGAGGTTGAGGAAAGAGAAATTGAAGAACAAGGATGATATTCAGGTTTCGAACTTTCTTAAAATGTTCAAACAACTGAATTTCAATATCTCCTTTGCTGAGGCTCTCGCTCACATGCCTAAATATGCGAAAATGTTTAAAGATCTTCTCAGTGATAAGGAGAAACTTCTCGATATTGCTCAGACCCAACTTAATTAGAATTGCTCCACAGTGCTCTTAAGGAAATTACCAACGAAGCTTGGTGATCCGGGTCATTTCTTGATTCCTTGCAACTTCCCGGGAGTAGAGAATTGCATGGCCCTAGCCGATCTAGGTGCTAGTATTAACTTAATGCCATTAAGTGTTTGGAAGCAATTATCTCTCTCCGAGCTAGTCCCCACACGAATGACTTTGGAATTAGCCAACCGTACGGTTGCTTATCTAGTGGGGATAGCTGAAGACGTCTTCGTTGGCGTTGACAAATTCACCTTCCCGGCGGATTTTGTTGTCGTTGACTACGAGATGGACCCCCGTGTTCCATTAATCGTTGGACGTCCATTCCTGAGGACCGGTCGCACTCTCATTGATGTAGCCGCAGGCGAATTAATCATGAGAGTTGGTGACGATAAAATCGTCTTCAACATGGGTAAACTTTCTAAGCAGCCTTCGGAAAACGAGAGTGTTAATTTCGTTGATGTTCTTGATGAGGCTTGTGAAGAACATTTCAAAGACGCTTGTAAAAGTGGTTCTTCTTCTCTACCCATTGCTGAGACCGTTGCCTCAATTGCTCCATCATTGACTCCTTTTGGAGAAAGTGACTTGGATAATTTTGAAGCTAGCTTGGGTCCTCTCGATCTTAAGTATGATAACTCTCCCACCGATTGGGATGAAGACATTCGTACCATTGAAAAACTTCTCAATGAGGACCATATTTCCCCACAATCACCTAAGGCTATCTCTACCGATGATCCGAAGTTGACTACGCCGTCCATCAAAAATCCTCCGGATTTAGAGCTTAAGTATCTTCCGTCTCATCTCGAGTACGTTTTCCTTGAAGACAACAAGAAGTTACCGGTCATCATCGCTAAGGACCTGAAAGAAGAAGAAAAATCCTGACTTATCACCGTGCTGAAGAATCACAAGAAAGCTATTGCATGGAAAATCTCCGATATTCGTGAAATTGATCCTCACTTTTGCACACATAAAATTCTCATGGAGGACGACTTTAAACCCACTATTCAAAGCCAAAGAAAGGTGAATCCTAAGATCCACGACATTATCAAAAAAGAGGTCATCAAACTTCTTGATGCGGGAATGATCTATCCTATCTCGGATTCACCGTGGGTTAGTCCCGTCCATTGTGTGCCTAAGAAAGGCGGAATCACCGTTGTTCCCAATGAAAACAACGAGTTGATTCCTACTCGTCTCGTTACAGGGTGGAGAGTTTGTATAGACTATCGCAAACTCAATGATGCTACGAGAAAGGATCATTTTCCCCTTCCTTTCATGGACCAAATGCTTGAACGTCTAGCGGGTAATGACTAAGACTGCTTTTTGGACGGTTTCTTCGGGTATTTTCAAATTCCCATCGATCCCAAAGACCAAGAGAAAACCACATTCACTTGTCCTTATGGAACATTTGCCTACAAAAGAATGCCTTTCGGCTTATGCAATGCTCCGGGGACATTTCAAAGGTGTATGATGGCTATCTTCCATGACATGGTTGAAGAAACTATGGAAGTCTTCATGGATGATTTCTCGGTTTATGGCGATTCTTTCTCTGCTTGCCTTGCCAATTTAGAACGTATGCTTAAGCGGTGTGAAGACACTCGACTTGTTCTAAATTGGGAAAAATGTCATTTCATGGTAAAAGAGGGCATCGTGCTTGGACACAAAATCTCCAAAGTCGGTCTTGAAGTGGACCGTGCTAAAGTCGATGTTATTGCTAAATTGCCTCCACCTCCAACCGTGAAGGGTGCGAGAAGTTTCCTCGGTCATGCGGGCTTCTATCGTCGATTCATCCAAGATTTCTCTAAAATCGCTCGCCCGATGACCCACCTCTTAGAAAACGATACTCCTTTCATCTTTTCCAAAGAGTGTCTTGAATCCTTCAATCTTCTTAAGGATAAGCTAACTAAGGCACCGGTCTTGGTTACCCCTAATTGGGAGCTACCTTTTGAATTGATGTGTGATGCTAGCGACTTTGCTATTAGAGCGGTTTTGGGCCAAAGAGTGAACAAACACTTCCAACCAATCCATTACGCTAGCAAGACAATGACGGGGGCTCAATTGCATTATACCACTACCGAAAAAGAGCTTTTAGCTGTAGTGTATGCTTTTGAAAAGTTCCGCCCCTATCTTGTCCTTTCTACCACCATCGTGTATACCGATCATTCTGCGTTGAAGTACTTAATGACTAAGCAAGATTCTAAGCCAAGACTTCTTCGTTGGGTTTTGCTCCTTCAAGAATTCAACATTGAAATTCGTGACAAAAAGGGAGCTGAAAACCTAGCCGCGGATCATCTCAGTAGACTTGAGGATCCTCATCAAGGGGATCATCCGAACAAAGAGATCAATGACTCTTTTCCCCTTGAGGCCTTAATGTCTATCAATCCAAATCTCGATGACACCCCGTGGTTTGCGAACATTGCAAACTACTTAGCGGGTGGGATTCTCAAGGAAGGGTTCACGTCCCAATAAAAGAAAAAGTTCTTTAAAGATATTGAACATTATTTCTGGGACGACCCTTATCTTTTCAAACAATGTGCTGATCTGATTATTCGTCGATGTGTTGATGGGCCGGCAGCGGTACAAATCCTTGATGCTTGCCATAAAGGACCCACCGGTGGTCACTTTGGACCCAATTACACCGCGAAGAAAGTATTCGACTCTGGATTCTATTGGCCCACCATTTATCGTGACGCTCACGATATGGTTAAACATTGTGATGCTTGCCAAAGACAAGGCAAGATCACACATAAAGATGAGATGCCTCAAAATTTCATACAAGAATGTGAAATCTTTGATGTATGGGGCATCGACTTTATGGGGCCATTTCATCTTCTAAAGGGAACAAGTACATCCTCGTAGCCGTTGACTACGTTTCTAAATGGGTTGAAGCCAAGGCTCTCCCTACGAACGATGCGAGGGTGGTTGTGAACTTTTTGAAGCAGCTTTTTGCTCGATTCGGTGTTCCTCGTGCTATAATCAGTGACCGCGGGACTCATGTTTGCAATGATCAATTTGCAAGAGTCATGGCTAAGTATGGTTTCAATCACCGTCTTTCCACCGCTTATCATCCTCAAACTAATGGTCAAGCCGAGATTTCCAACCGTGGATTGAAGCGAATTCTGGAACGTACTGTGGGAGAGAATCGTGCCGCGTGGGCCGATAAGTTAGATGATGCTTTGTGGGCTTTTCGTACTGCTTATAAGACCCCGATCGGTTGTACACCTTATCGTCTCGTGTACGGGAAAGCATGCCACCTCCCTATCGAGCTGGAACAAAAGGCGTACTTGGCCTTGAAGTGGGCTAACTTCGACATCAACAAAGCCGGTGATCTTCGCAAGATTCAACTCAACGAGCTAAATGGACTGAGGAATGAAGCTTACGAGAACTCACTGATCTACAAAGAGAAGACCAAGATCATCCATGATGCAAGAATTAAGAACCGAGAGTTCCACGTTGGTGATCAAGTCTTACTTTTTAACTCTCGGTTGAAGATCTTCTCAGGCAAGTTGAAGAGCCGCTGGTCTGGTCCATTCACCGTCGCCAAAGTCTTTCCATATGGGACCATTGAGCTTTCTCAGCCAAATGGGCCCAATTTCAAGGTGAATGGCCAGCGTTTGAAGCTGTACTTTGGTGAGGACATCTCTCATGAGATGATTCCATCCCTCACCACGTTTCCCATGAACTAAATTTGGGACGAGTCAAGCTCGTGACTCGGTGAACAAAAACAAGCGCTTCTCGGGAGGCAACCCGTGATCTATCCTTTACTGCCTTCATAATAAGTGTAGGGGGGATCCCCGTATGTGTTTGTTGTCTTGTTTCTTATTCTCTACAGGGATTCAAGCTTCAAAGAGCACCTTGATGACATTTGATGAACCGTGATCCCGTGTTCCCATCTTCCAGGTTCTATCCTAAACTGTCGTGATTCAATATTTCATATTTTATATGTTCACATTGAAATCACTTTAGTTGTCCTTTCCTTAGCAAGATTTAAACAACGTGCACAATGTCCTAAGTGTAGGGGAGTTTACTTCCACATGCTTAAACATTGAGGACAATGTTTATATCAAGTGTAGGGGGACTTCTATCGAAGTAAGTGGTCTTTTCCATGAATTTGCCTTCATTTTAACCGGAAAATTTGATTTTTCGACATTTTTCAAATTTTTTAATCTATTTTGGCCTAGTTGTATAGTTGTATTTTCCTTTGTTATGTTTATTTTCTTTCCATTGCTAGAATAAATTTTTAATAAAGTGGTTTTAAATTTTTCAAAGTCGTGAATATTTTGACTCAACCCGAGTTTACTTATCTAAGTTTACTCTAGCTAGTATCCTTAACGTGTTTAAGTCAAGTTTTGCTACGCTTTTATATAGGGAGCTTTAAAACGCGAAAGTCTTAACTCTCACGGGTTAAGAACAAGAACTTTTCGCAAGTTCCTATAATTGATCCTAGAGAGTCGTTTATCAAGGGAACTTTAAAATGCGATTTCTAAACTTGAAAAAGTCTAAGAATTTGCAAGATCCTATAGATGACTCGAAAACCCAAAACTTTGATTTAATTGGCTAAGCATCCACGAGTCTCATTCCTTGAGATTTTAAACTGTGGAGAACGAGAGATGATAGAGTCAATTATAAGTTTGGTATTCTTTCGTGAATTTATGTGAGTTAATTATGAGCCTATTCTCCCATCGCTTGTTAATAAATTTATCTGCAATAAATAAGGTTGTACGATTTGAAAAGTTACTTAGCTTCTAGCCCAAGATCGTTTAAAAGTTACTCGGTATTAATTAGAGTTCATAGCCAAGGCATAACTTATTGAAGCAGGATGCGAAGATTGGCGAGTCCGAAAAGGCCCTAACAAGGCATGAGGGCTACATTTTGTTGCTAAAGATCCAAAAGTGATGTGAAGAATCATTTATCGAAAATCAATATGAAGGATCGAGACACACGACGAAAAGCAAATACTCCCCTAAAGATCATGGAGAATTCTATCCAAAAAAGGCCCTAAGAAGGTATGAGGATAAATAGATCCAAGTCCTAAAAGGAGGCGGATCGTTGTATATCAAAGTCCAAAATAAAGATTGGAGAAAAATGAAGAATTCGTGGTCCAAATATGAAGAATCTCTCAAAAAGTTCAAGTGAAGAAATTCATATTATGAAGAGAAGACCATTATTTCATGAACGTCTCTCAAGATTTGAAGTATGAAGTTGCTGCCAAATATCGGTCCGAGAAAGGTCTCAAATCGTGAAGAGAGTTATGCCAAGATATGAACTTTATGAGGTCCCGAGAAGCAGTTTTAAAAGATTTTGTCCTTTAGCTAACTATTGATTAAATCGTTCACCTTATTTTCGGCCTAAATAACTATCAAAATAAGTCAAACAATGCATCCTCGTGATCATTCAAGACAAAAATAAAATATAAGAGATACACCTAGGAATAAGGGAGTCTAAGTGAATAATTGGCCCACATGAATTCGTGTTAGTTTGCTAACTTATAATAACAATGATCTCATTTTTAAGCTTGGTATGGGGAACGTGAAACTTGAGGATGATAAACGTTCATGGCAGCCAAAACCCAATGTAAGTCTTTAATTTCTTTACTTGTTTCTATCTTTTTATGTTTAGTATTTAATAAAGGCAAAGGTGGGTTATTTATGATGAAGAATGTAAACCGTGCTTTAAAATTAATGCATTGCATGAGGGCATTGCAATGGTCAAGTGTAGGGGATTTAATAAGTGTGAAAACACTTATCCTTTTACCACTTATTTCCAAAAATAACAAGACCAAAACGTGTATTTTATGTCGAAAAGTCGGAATTATGCGTGGTTTGTGTTTTTATTGTGTTTTAGGACCAAAAGATTAAAAAGGAAGAAAACACGGGCTTTCACGGGCTTTTATCGATGAAAACGAGAAAAGACGAAGTCAAAAGATCAAGAGTGCAAAAAGAACGGAAGTCCAAGGCCTATTCTGAAGATTTATCGAAGAAAAAGTCTAAAGACGGAAGTTTAATGAAGTCGAAGAACTCAAGTCTAACAGAAGAAGAAAATTACAAGACAAGTTCGAATCCCGAGACGACGTCGAGAAAAGACAAAGAATTAAATCGAGTCGAGAAGAAAGAAAGAAGAGGCAACACATGCACACCTTCCCATTTTCCCTATAAATACCCTCCTAATACACATTAGGAGGGTTGGTTAGTTTTTAGTAGTTAGTTTCATTTTTCATTTTTCTTTCTAGTTTTAGAGAGAGAAAGTTCTCAACTTTCTCTCACTAAGTTTTTATCTTTTCTTTCTTTTAATCTTTCAAGATTAAACCTTTTGTATCTGGATTCCATTAATCAAGTTCAAGTTTAAGCTTTTAATCTTTAATCTCTTTCTACCTTTCTTTATTTTAGTATAGTTTTGGTACGAAATATATTCGATCCGTGTTGATCTTGATGTTTTCGTGCTTAAAAGTTAATCTTTTTATTCATACTTAAGTTTTCATACGAATAAGCTTTAAGATCTTTGTGCTTATTGGCTTATTTATATGTTTAGCTTATTTACTTTTTAAAAGTTTTCTTAAAAAGTTCATCTTTTTATAGTTTGATTTAAAAGATTGCTTACTTTAAGTTTGGATAAGTTGTTATTCGTGCTTATTTAGTCCTTTTCACTATAGATTCTCTCAAGTTTTGGAGTTAGCTTATTCCTAATAGCTTATAGCCTAGCTTATTTTCGAATCAATAGGTCATCGGAAAAGGTTTAAACCCTTTTCCGATCGCAGCATTCCGATTTGTGCTTCTCTAGTATTCCGATCTTGTTGATCGGATTAGGTAGTTTATATTCCGATTTGGCACCCTTAGTATTCCGATCAATTGATCGGATTAGGGTTTTATTATTCCGACGGTGGCATTTGTTGACATTCCGATTGGAGTGTTTTGAGTGATATTCCGACAGCCTTGTTTTCCAACATTCTGATTGGCTTGGTTATCAAGTATTCCAACGAGTTGTTTGCCATATTCCGATCACTTCTCTTTTTGGGTGTATTCCGATCATACTTTCCGACCAAGTATTCCGATAAGATTCCGATCAGGCATTCCGACGGGTTAAATTTCTTGTTTTTACATAGTTTTCAAGTTTTAGATTTATTAAGTGTTCAAGTATTTTTCTAATCTTGTCTTTAAGTTTTCAAGCATTTATTTTTAACTCGTTATTTTTAGTTTAATCTTTAAACTTCTACTTTACTCAACGACACTTACATATTTGCTATTAGTTTAAAATAGATAATCAACCAAACCATTTATCTTCCACCAAGAACAATTGAGTCACACTTTCTACCAATAGTCAATTCGAAAAGATTCGGACGATAAAGATTTTATACTTGGCCAAAAACCTTGTATTAGTTATTAAATAAGATAAAGAATTCACCGTCTTTGGAATAAATTTGTCAAAAAATGTGATGAATGCAAATATGACAAGATTTCGTACGAAAAATCCTACAATGAAATGCAACAAACTATCACACGGTTGCAGGCTCAGTTAGGAGGGATTAAGGAAAAGAATTTGGCCTCTTCATGGTTAGAGAGTGCTAGTGATGGTAATGTTCATAAGCTTAAGGCAAGTGCAGATTTAGAATCTGTTGTTGTTTCATATAAGCGGGCTGTTGAACAAAGTAAATATGTCTATCAGAAACTCATCGATAAAATCTGTGAGAACTGTAAGTTAAAGGCCTTGTTAAAATATAAGACTTCTGTGACTAGCTCGATTGTGGATACGATGATCTAGAAACCAGCAACCTCGGGACCCACTCGTATTGATGTAACACCGTTTCCCAAGGCTACTGGAATGAAAGATGTTGTTATTGCCCCAAGAATGTTTCGCGTTAGACCTTCCTCTAAACTAGGGTAGATATCTCTGTGCCTAGCAACCAACGTAAAGCAAGCGTTAGGATAAAACCGACCACTATCGCTCAATCACAAGTCATTGATTTAAAAAGTGGTAATTCTAACAAGCGTGTGTCTTTTTGTACAGGAATGAACAACTACACTAAGAGCAGAAGGCCACAGCCTACGAGCAATACAAGGAATGATAGGGTCCCTTTTGCCTCTAAAAGTAGCCGTCCTAAGGCTAATAATGTGGAAGTATAAGAACACCGTAGGAATTTACCATTTTTTATTCATAATCAGAAACTTAATTCTTCTGAATGTAATGACTTTAAACTTGCTATTCGGAATGAAAAATATGAAGTTATTTGTGCTAAATGTAATAAATGTTTCTTTACTTTTAGTCATGATGATTGTGGTTTGACTATGAATGGTTTGAATTATGGTGGTTATACTCGAATTGACAAGCTCTCAATCAGTGAAAAACATAGCACTCCTAAGGCTAAAGTTTATGTTCAGAAAACTAAGCAGGTAGGGTCCACTAAAAGTCTTGCTACGCCTAAAAGTCCTAGATTTACCTCTAAGTGGTTGCCTACTGGAAGATATTTTGCCTCTAATGGTCATGTTATTGATACTAGTAGATCTCATACTGACAGTGAAATGTCGGTATGTGATATGGATTGATTATTATCTAACCATACAGGAACCTATTTCTTTGGTTGCCAAATTTTCTCTTCTCTTATCATTGGCAGGTTGTTGAAATTTGTCTCTGGTGCGTGGACTCGGGTTGTTCCAAACATATGACTGGGAATCGAAGCCTTCTCAAGAACTTTGTATGGCGTTTTATGGGAACTGTTCGATTTGGAAATGATCATGTTGCTGCAATTCTAGGCTATGGTGATCTTCATTGGGGAAATATTATCATCACCCGAGTATCTTTTGTTGATGGCTTGGGACACAATTTGTTCTCGGTTGGGCAATTCTGTGATTCAGATTTGGAGGTAGCCTTCAGAAGTCATAAATGCTTTCTTAGGGATCTTGAAGGAATTGATCTGCTGAAAGGAAATCGTACCACCAACCTTTACACCATTGATCTTTTTCAAATGTCTGCTGCATCTCCAATTTGTCTCATGGCCCAGGCCACTTCAACAAAGTCATGGTTATGGCATCAAAGGTTATCTCATCTCAATTTCGATGCCATCACCCAGCTTGCAAAAAATGATCTCGTTACTGGTCTTCCAAAGTTCAAATATACTAAAGACCATCTTTGTCCATCATGTGAGCAAGGTAAAAGCAAGAAGAAGCCTCACAAACCCAAACCTGTTCCAAATTCGACGAATAGGTTGCATCTCCTTCATATGGATTTGTGTGGCACAATGAGAATCAAAAAATGGAAAGCGGTATATCCTACTGATTGTGGATGATTATTCTCGTTATATATGGGTTCATTTTCTTGCATCAAAAGATGAAGCCCCTGGTGTAATTATTCACTTCTTGAAGAAAACATCAGTTCTACTGCAAGCTCCTGTCATTATTGTGAGAACGGATAACGGCACATAATTCACCAATCAACAACTGAAAGCTTATTTTGAAGAAGTTAGGATTTCTCATCAAACTTCGGCTGTAAGAACTCCCGAGCAGAATGGATTTGTGGAACGGAGGAATCGTACGTTAGTTGAAACTGCTCGAACGATGCTTCTCTCCTCTAGTGCACCATTATTCCTTTGGGCCGACGCTATAGCAACTACATGTTATACTCAAAACCACTCCATTATTCACACCCGATTCAACAAAACACCTTATGAGATCATTAATGGAAGAAAACCGGATATTTCATTTCTACATGTCTTCGGTCCTTTACGTTATCCGAAGAATGATCGTGAAGATATCGGTAAACTTGAACCTAAAGGTGATATTGGCTTTTTCATTGGTTATTCTTCAACTGCTTGTACTGACAGGGTTTATAATCGAAGGACAAGAAAGGTAATGGAGACTATGAATGTTACATTTGATGAACTCTCGGGTATGGCCTCTCAACATAGAAGTTCACATCCCGAGCTTCAAGGCCAGACTTCTGGACACGTAAGTTCAGGACTCGCGCTTCAATTTGCACCATCAGCAATCTCCTCGTTACAACCTTCGGAACGTGACTTCGAAGTTTTATTTGGGCCAATTTATGATGAATATATGGAGGGTCCTTCGTCATTTAGTGTTCCTCAAAATGCCCCGGCTTCACCTGCTATGGTAGTTCCAGAACCACCAATTGCATCTACACCAACGACATCCGTTTTTGCACCATCTACGTCAACCTCAACCATATTGAATCCAAACATTCCAACCACTTCTCCGACTGCTGACGCAACTCAACAACATTCTCAGCAAATTCCTAATCATGTTCATCTTCAGAATGAAATAGTTGTTGAAAATGCAAACAATGCGATGCTCAACGAACATGAGTTTGTTAATTCATTTGCGGCTTCCACAAGTACTACTCAGCCTTCAACACCATATGTGGATCCATCGAGCTCGCATCAAGTTTCTCATACTCTTCCACATGAACAAAAATGGACTAAGAATCATCCTTTGGTTCATGTGATTGGCAATCTCTCACGACCAGTCTCAACACGAAATCAACTGCGTACTGACGGTGATATGTGTATCTATGCACTATCAGTTATCACAACGGAACCAGCAAGTGTTAAAGAAGCAATGACCAATGCATCATGGATTGAGTCTATGCAAGAAGGGCTCAATCAATTCATCCGGCTTGATGTATGGGAGTTAGCACCTCGCCCGGACAATATCGATCCCCTTACCCTGAAATGGTTATTTAAAAACAAGATGGATGAAGAGCAAACGGTCATTAGGAACAAGACTCGGTTAGTTGTGAGAGGTTATAAACGAAAGGAGGGAATTGATTTCGCAGAATCCTTCGCCCCGGTTGCTCGGATGGAAGCTATTAGGATTTTCTTGGCATATGCTGCACACAAATCGTTCATTGTGTATCAAATGGATGTGAAAACGACTTTCTTGCATGGGCCGTTAAAAGAAGATGTGTACGTATGTCAACCTGAAGGTTTCATCAACACCGAACATCCAAGCCATGTCTACAAGTTGAAAAAGGCAATTTTTGGTTTGAAACAAGCACCGATGGCATGGTACGACGAATTATCATCATTTCTTCTCCAAAATCACTTCAACAAAGGAACCATTGACCCAACGTTGTTTATCAAGCACTACGAAAACGACATCTTGGTGGCTCAGGTCTATGTAGATGATATAATATTTGGCTCTACAAACCCAAAATATTCCATATTATTTTCCGACCTTATGAAAAGCCGATTAAAAATGTCCATGATGGGGGAAATGACTTTTTTTCTTGGTCTCCAAGTTCACCAATCCCCCCGTGGTATTTTCATTTATCAGGCCAAATATGTGCTTGAAATTCTAAAGAAATTTGGAATGGAAAACTGTGATCCTATTGGTACTCCAATGGACACTAAACACAAGCTTGATTTGGATAAGAAAGGGACATTTGTAGATGCTACAAAATACCGAAGCATGATCGGGTCCCTTATGTACTTAACCTCAAGCAGTCCGGACATTGTGCATGCTACTTGTTTATGTGCTCGATACCAGGCTAAGTCAATCGAGAAGCACCTCAAGGAGGTTAAAAGGATCTTTCGTTATCTACGGGGAACCATTCATATGGGTCTCTGGTATACTAAGGATTAGTCTAACTGGTTTTTCAGATGCCGATCATGTAGGGTGTCATGATACATTCAAGAGCACTTCCGGTTGAGCACAATTCTTAGGCGAGAAGCTAGTGAGCTGGTCCTCAAGAAAACAAGACTGTACGGCATTGTCCACCGCGGAAGCAGAATATGTGTCTCTATCCGTGTATAGTGCTCAAGTCCTTTGGATGAGAACACAACTCACGGATTATGGCTTTCACTTTAACAAAGTTCCTATCTATAATGATTCACAATCAGCCATAGCCATATCTTGCAACCCGGTCCAACACTCCAAGACCAAGCACATAGCTTTCCGATTCCATTTCATAAAGGAGCATGTGGAAAGAGGAACGATTGAACTGTATTTTGTTAAGACGAACTACCAACTAGCCAACATCTTCACCAAAGCTCTTTCTCAAGACAGATTTGAATTCTTGGTTCGTCGACTTGGTATGCGTAGTTTCACTCCTGATGAACTTGAACGTCTTGCACTTTCGAAGTAACCTTGTATATATCTATCAGAAAATCAAAATACAAAAATATAAAATCTATAAAAGCAAAATAAAAAATGAGAAAATCTTTCAAAATATCAAAAATATTCTTCTCCGACATGTCTCTCAGCATCGATAATATGAACGCACTTAGAAATGTCGCTCAATAACAACACGGGCACGTACATAAAGTTCGAATGAGAGTTCAAATGTTTTCAAAACATGTCTTTTCTATTTTCTTCTCATAATGGCTTATAGTCACATGTCAGACTATAACCCGGTCCCTAAATAAAGGAAAGTCTTTGACTTATCCTCAACAACGAGAAATTCGCTTTTCTCTGTCATGAGATTATATCAAAACATTCAAAGTTTTAAAGCTCATGAACACAAATTTTCTCGGACTTTTGAGCATAATTTTTCAAAGTATTTCAAAACTACGTGCTCATAATCTCCCCTATTTTAATTAGAATCTCTTTTTGAGGGGGAGTATAATGATTTCATAAACATCTGTTCCAAATTTTCATGACACGTTATTCTCTCCATGTTTCATCACTAGTTTCACAAAAATTTCAATTTCATGCAGTTTTTGAGGGGGATAATAGTGATTAATATGTGATCAAAAATGTTTCATTCTTGGATAAGATCTTTGATACAAGCGCTTTCTCTTCCTAATATGTGCAAAAACCTTTCTTTTATGATGCACATATGTAGGGGAGCGTTTTTTGTGATATAAGAAAACTTTCAAGGTGTAAATATTGATTTCATCAACACCTTGATTGCCTTTTCAATAGGTTTTTCTGGTTACGATATCTATAACTTCAACACAATTATTCACGACGGTATTGGTGTCAAAAGGTGGTTAGGTATTCGTCCTATGATCCAACCAGAACTGGAGGGATCTTCCCATGGACAATCCATTAGAACTTAGAAGTCCTTAAGAATGATGGAGTAGTTGAGTGTACGGGAATAATGCCGACTAATGACTTAAGCTAGCACTGGAACAATCACAACAAGGTTCTAGTTATGACGTCTTGGTAAGCATTGAAGGGGTTGAAGAATGAAAAAGAAATGTAAGGATAAAGGGTGAAAAGAAATAGCCCTCCATACAACTTAGGCAGAAACCGGGTCAACACATCTATTATCAGAATCACTTTGATGATTTCTGGTATTAAAGACAAAGTATCATGTACCCAGTGATGCAATGCACAACCCTTTCCTGCCTACTCAAGCTTCTCTCAAAAGAAGTTTGTTTTATTGTCACGGAGTTCAACTCTTTTCTATCGACTTTCTCACTCCGAGATAGTAGATATTGAATAGGTGGCGAGTATAGATCCATCGAGATTCATCAAAAAATCTCATTAGGACACTTGTTCCATATATCAATTGTTGTTCATCATTAGAACACAAGCGATAATTTACAGAGTCCTACGCTCTATCCTTATGGTATTGCTAGAACATTCAAAGTGATACTCTCTAGTATTCACAGTGATGAATGGAAATCCTTCAAGTGTTAACATCAAACAGCACTGCAGTAGGTCATATGTAAGATTCACTTGAATTAAACATATGTTAACTCGAAAGCAACAATAGTTTGATTCAGTTTTGATTCAAACTCGTTCCAGGTATCTACGCAATATCTTTATGATCTTGCCAGAACATTCAGAGCAATACTTACTAGTATTTACAGTGACGAATGGAAATCCTTCTAGTGTCATCATCAAACAGCACTGCGGTAGGTAACTTGTGAGATTCTATATGAATCAAACTTGTGTCAACTGGAAAGCAACAAGGGTTTGATTCTTAATTGATTCAAACTTGTTTCAGGAAATTAAATTGACGACTTAATCAGCATAATGGAACTGCATGATTCACTCTTTACTTTGAATTATCTTTTGATATATTCAAGTATTGAGAACGGCTACCACAGCCGGAAACCCTGTCAAGGAAGTTCTTTGAACTTACCTAATCACAGGTACAATATTCTTACTGTATAACGGGAAACCAGAGGAATGCAAACGGTGGCGTAACCTCAAGAGTCGTAATTCAAGACCACATGCTCATGTAAATGAAGAAAGCTTAAGAACATCTAAAGACAAAGACTTCCACTACTCTGATGATCAAGGGAGATTGTTAACAAGCTTTCAAGTCAACACAAAACATGAGTATGTGGGGAAAGACACAAGAACACAAGCTGACAAAGTTTCAAGATCAAGTCAAGGCAAAGATCAAAGATCCAAGATCACAAGTCATGAAAGGAACTATGAAGAAACTATCAAGACATCGAGCTTCAAAGTCTGCAACAACAAAGAAGTGAAGTCACTTATTACATGACCACCCCTTAGGGGGAGATTGTTAGAAGTAAATAAAGTGATGGTCATATAATATATCGTTGTGAAGCTCGTGAAAAATGTTATTTAATGATGTCGAGAGTTTTTAGTTATTATTGTTTATGTAACGGGATTTAGTCCCAAACACTCAAATGAGGAAGGCCTCCTAAACATTTATTACTTAGTATAAAAGGCCTCCTATACTGATAGGTGTGAAAACACCCATCCTTTTACCACTTATTTCTGGCTAAAACAAGACCAAAACACGTATTTAATATCATTTGTTTGGAATTATGCGTGGGTTTTGTGTTTATTGTGTTTTCAGAGTCAACCGGATGAATATTGAAGAAAACATGGGATTGCACGGGTTTTATCAAAGAGAAAGACTCAAGACGAAGTCTATTGTCCAAGAGATGCAAAAGATTGGAAGTCATTGTGCCTATTTTAAGATTTATCGAAGAAAAGGGCCAACGATGGAAGATTCATATATGTCGAAGAACTCGAGTCTATTAAACAAAAGATTATAAGACGAGTTGGAATTATTCACAGACACTTCTCAAAATCCAAAGTCGGAAACGTTTATTTAAAGAAACGTAAAGACTAAAGAAGAAAGAAGAAAAGAAGCCCGAAACCAAAGCCCATTCACAAGCCCACCACCACACGCCTATATATAGGATTTCACTTCACCATTTTGGAGTTAGTTAGTCTTTGTTTAGTTTTTTAGTTTTTCATTCTCTCTAGTTTTAGAGAGAGAAAGTTCTAAACTTTCTCTCACTAGTTTTCATCTTTCTTTCCTTCAAGATCAAACTTTTGTATTGTTTTTCATTAATCAAGTTTAAATTCGAGCTTTTAATCTTTAATCTTATTCTACCTTTCTTGGATTTTGATTCACTTTTGGTACGAATTACTTGTGATCCGTGTTGTTCATCTATGTTTTCGTGCTTAAAAAGTTAATCTTTTTATGTTTCCTTAAGTTTCTATACAAATAAGCTTTAAGATCTTTGTGTTTATTGGCTTATTTGTTAGTTTAGCTTATTTACTTTTTAAAGTTTTCATAAAAAGTTCATCTTTTTACTATTTGATTTATAAGATTGATTATTTGAAGTTTAGATAAGTTGTATTTGTGCTTATTTGATCCGCTTAATATTAGATTCGTGCTAGTTTTGGAGTTAGCTTATTCCATAGCTTATCTCCCTAGCTTAATTTTCGGATCCAAGGAGGTAATCGGAAAGGGTTATAAACCCCTTTCCGATTTGATTATTTCGACCAGACCCCCCTTTATTCCGATCGTATTGATCAGAAAAGGGTTTTGATTATTCCGACGGTGAGCAGTTTTGTCACATTCCGATTGGAACGGTTTTAGATTATTCCGATTGCACCATTTTTCCCATATTCTGATTAGACTAAGTTTTTTATTATTCCGATTTGCCCTTTTATGACTATTCCGATTGCACCCTTTTGTTAACATTCCGATTGCAGTTAATTTTAAAGCATTCTGATTGGGTTATTTTTGAGTATTCCGACCGTGGACATTGCCTACATTCCGATCAAGCTGATCGGAATATATTCCGATTAGGGTGTTTTGCACATTCCGATCCGATTCCATTTTCATGCATTCCGATTGTTTAGTTCTTGTTTTTTTACAAAGTTTTCAAGTGTTAGTTCTTATTAAGTGTTCAATTATTTTTCTAATATAGTCCTTAAGTTTTCAAGCATTTATTTCAACTCGTTATTTTAGTTTAACCCTTAAAAAAAACTCTTTTCGCTCAATGACATTTACATTTAATTGTTATTAGTTTAAATTCGATAAACAAACCAACACTTTTTTATTAACCAAGAACAAATCATTCCACTTAGAATCGTGATCAATTCGAGAGGATATCGAGAGACATAATCTGAACCATAGCGAATATCTTGTATCAAATGGCGCCGCTGCCGGCTCTTCTCGTTAAGATCAACAGTTTTTTGTGAGAACTTGGATTTTGGGATCCGTTCACCGTGAATGTTACTTTTTCATAAAAAATTTCAAAAACCCTAAAAAAATATAATATTTTCAAAAAAAAAAATCCTAAAAAGTAAAAAACATAAAAAAGACAAAAATATTTCTTGTTTCCTTTGTTAGTTCTTTTGTAGGTGCATGCGTACACGGTCAACGTCTTATCAAGAGCCCGAGCCTCTCGAAGACTTAGACATGGCTGGTGTACAAAACAACAACAATAACCCACCTCAAAACAATAACAACAATCCACCTCTCTACAACAATAATAACAACAACAATGAGCCTATACCAGATAATCGCCCGATGATTGTACTTTTGCAAGCACATGTAGACGGCAACAATGATCCAATTGTCATACCTGCGATTGCAGCCAACAATTTTGAGCTCAAATCCGGTTTTATCCAGATGGTCTCTGCTCAACCATTCTTAGGGCGTACCATTGATGATCCGCATGACCACATCAAGAGATTCTTGCAACTCACGAATACGGTCAAATTCAATGGTGTTCCACAAGAGGTAATCCGTTTACAACTTTTTCCCTTTTCTTTAGAGGGACAAGCCCGGCATTGGCTTGCTAAGGAACCGCCACAGAGTATTCTTACGTGGACGGATTTGGAGACCAAATTTATCAACTACTTTTTCCCACCCTCTCGTACTACCGCTTTGCGGAATGAAATCATTAATTTTGAACAAAAGTACGATGAGTCTTTTAGTGAATCTTGGGATCGTTTCAAAGATCTTTTAAGAAAATGCCAACAACATGGTTTTAACAAAGTGCACCAAATTAACACTTTTTATAATGACGCTACTTCGGGCGGGCGTGCTTCTTTCTATGGGGGCGCGCATCACTTTGAACGTGCTTGACTTTACCGGCAGGTGCAAGAGTCGGAACGATCACACCTTCTCGTGCAAACAAACATAGCACTGGATGGAAGGTATGCTTCACCGACCTCGTTTAACACCATAAAGATAAGGATAAAAAGAGATAATGTTCGTTCTCTTAATTAGAGATAATGTTCGTTCTCTTAATTGAATTTCAATAAAACTCGGCGGGAGGTGAAGGCCATAAGAGAAGATTGCCCTCCCGGTAAGGAAGAGGGGAAAAAGGCGCTGTCATCTATCTCGACCAGTTTCCCGAGATGTTGGAAATCCAGACCGGCTCAGAGAATCACTGGTCCTATTTAGCCCTTCGTTTCGACAACAAAGTATATGCTCCGGGGTGGTGAGACGAGGTGTAGCGCAGTCTGGTTAGCGCATCTGTTTTGGGTACAGAGGGCCATAGGTTCTTCCGAACAAGAGAGGTTTGATGCTTTTGAATCCATTGTATTAATTCCACTTCCTACTCGCAGTATGCTCTTTATGATCTCGGCTTATGATTCAATTGCCATGTATTTAGCTATTGAGCCTCAAAGTTTAAGCATGAATGACCAAGATTCACTAAACAGTGCCTCGGGGGGTAATATTTTGGTTAAGACTTCCAATGCCGCTTGGGATATCATTGAGAATAAGTCTCGTGTGCAAACCAAGAGTGTTCGGACCAATGTCGCCAGTGCTAGTACTAGTGACATCGACAAACGAATTGACAAAATCACTGCGCTTCTTGAATCGCTTGCTACCCAAACCGCCAGCAACACCAACATCATCAACACTAAAAACGCTCAAGTCAATGCTGTTAGCCAACCTTGTGAAATATGCGGGGGTCCTCACTCTTACACCACTTGTACCGCCACCCAAGACTACCCTTCTGAGAATGTGAATGCAGCATACGGTACCTATCCTCCAGCCGCTTATCAAGCTCGTCCTCAAGGTGACCGCAATTTGCTTAGCTACCGCTCAAACAACTATCTCTCACCACCCGGTTTTCCTCCTAACAACCCAAACCAACAACAAAACCTTAATCGCCCTCCTCAACAACAACAACAACCTCGTACACCATACATACCACCTCACAAACAACCATATCCACCTCAACGAAACAACCAAGTTTACCAACAACCTGCTTATCAACCACCCGCATACAATGCTCCTCCCAATCAACCCACCGCATTACACCAAGACATTGGAACCTACATGAGGACTAATGATGTGATCGTGGACAATCTCCAACAGGAAGTGCTCAACTTGAAAGCAGACCTGGTAAAATAAGGGAACGATCTGAGAGCTGATATGAGAAACACTTTGGATAGTCAAACCAATGACTTAAGGAACATGATGGCTAGTTTCTTCCAAGGTAATCAACCCTCTTCTTCGGGTACTCTTCCGAGTAACACCGTTGCGAATCCAAGAGGGGAGATGAAAGCAATCACCACTCGCAGTGGCAAAGGTACCAAGGAACCCGAGCTTCCTATACCTCCACCGGTGATTGTGACTAAGGAGAACGAGTCACCTGCTCCTATTCCTCATCCTTCTATTTCCCCAATTTCTCCACCTCTTACTTCTACCCCTCCTCCACCCAAGGATGTGAGTGATCCTTCGATCCCAAAGCCTTCCTCTTCTTCCGATATACCTTATCCCTCAAGGTTGAGGAAAGAGAAGCTCAAAAGCAAGGATGATATTCAAGTTTCGAACTTTCTCAAAATGTTTAAACAATTGAATTTCAACATCTCCTTCGCTGAGGCTCTCGCTCACATGCCCAAGTATGCGAAAATGTTCAAAGATCTTCTTAGTGACAAGGAGAAGCTTCTTGATATTGCTAACACCCAACTTAATGAGAATTGCTCTGCAGTGCTCTTAAGGAAATTGCCAACCAAGCTTGGTGATCCGGGTCGTTTCTTAATCCCTTGTAACTTCCTGGGAGTAGAGAATTGCATGGCCCTAGCCGATCTAGGTGCCAGTATTAACTTAATGCCTTTAAGTGTGTGGAAGCAATTATCTCTCCTTGAGCTAGTCCCCACCAAAATGACTTTGGAATTAGCTAACCGTACGAATGCTTATCCAGTGGGGATAGCCGAAGACGTCTTTGTAGGAGTCGACAAATTCACTTTTCCTGCTGATTTCGTTGTCGTTGACTACGACATGGACCCTCGTGTGCCATTAATTGTTGGTCGTCCATTCTTGAGGACCGGTCGCACTCTCATCGATGTCGAAGCTGGTGAGCTTATCATGAGAGTGGGTGACGATAAAATTGTCTTCAACATGGGAAAGCTTTCTAAACAGCCTTATTCTAACGAGAGTGTTAATTGTATTGACGTTCTTGATGAGGCTTGTGAAGAACACTTCAAAGATGCTTGTAAAAGTATTCATACCTCTCTTCCCAATGTTGAGACCGTTTCCTCTATTGATTCCTCACTATCTCTATTTGGAGAAAGTGATTTTCTTTCGAAAGATTTGGAAGCCACCATGGGAGATGTGAACTTAGCTAATGACGATTCTACCACCGATTGGGATGAAGATCTTCGCCTCATTGAGAACCTTCTTAAAGAAGACAACATATCTCCACCATCTCCTACGGTTATTGCTATCGATGCTCCGACTTTGAAAACGCCTCCCATCGAAAATTCTCCGGATTTAGAACTTAAAGAGTTGCCGCCCCATCTCGAGTACGTGTTCCTTGAAGAAGAGAAGAAGTCGCCCGTCATCATTGCGAAGGATTTGAAAGAAGAAGAGAAATCTCGCCTAATCGTCGTGCTTAAAGATCATAAGAAGGCAATTGCTTGGAAAATTTCCGATATCCGCGGAATTGATCCGAACTTTTGTACTCACAAGATTCTCATGGAAGATGACTTTAAACCCGCAATCCAGAGCCAAAGAAGGGTTAATCCTCGCATTCATGACGTCATCAAACAAGAGGTTATCAAACTTCTAGATGCCGGCTTGATCTACCCTACTTTGGATTCGCCGTGGGTAAGTCCCGTCCATTGTGTGCCCAAGAAGGGCGGAATAACCGTTGTTTCCAATGAACACAACGAGTTGATTCCCACTCGTCTCATTACTGGGTGGAGAGTGTGTATTGATTATCGCAAGCTCAATGATGCCACGAGAAAAGATCACTTTCCTCTTCCGTTCATGGATCAAATGCTCGAGCGTCTTGCGGGTAATGACTATTACTGCTTCTTAGACGGTTTCTCCAGGTATTTTCAAATTCCCATCGATCCCAAAGACCAAGAAAAGACCACATTCACTTGTCCCTACGGAACATTTGCTTACAAACGTATGCCTTTTGGTTTATGTAATGCTCCTGGGACGTTCCAAAGGTGTATGATGGCTATCTTCCATGACATGGTGGAAGACACTATGGAAGTATTCATGGATGATTTCTCGGTTTATGGCGATTCATTCTCTGCTTGCCTTGCCAATTTAGAACGTATGCTGAAGCGGTGTGAAGACACTCGCCTTGTTCTTAATTGGGAAAAATGCTATTTCATGGTAAAAGAGGGCATCGTGCTAGGACACAAGATCTCCAAAGCCGGTCTTGAAGTAGACCGTGCTAAAGTCGATGTTATCGCTAAGTTGCCTCCACCTTTAACCGTGAAGGGTGCGAGAAGTTTCCTTGGTCATGCGGGCTTCTACCGTCGATTCATCAAAGATTTTTCTCAAATCGCTCGCCCGATGACCCACCTCTTGGAAAAAGACACTCCTTTTATCTTTTCCAACGAGTGTCTTGAAGCCTTCAACTCGCTTAAGGATAAGCTAACTAACCCCTAATTGGGAGCTTCCCTTTGAGTTGATGTGCGATGCCAGTGACTTTGCTATTGGAGCGGTTTTGGGCCAAAGAGTGAACAAACACTTCCAACCGATCCATTACGCTAGAAAGACAATGACGGGGGCTCAATTGCATTACACGACAACCGAAAAAGAGCTTTTAGCTGTTGTCTATGCCTTTGAAAAGTTCCGCCCCTATCTTGTCCTTTCCACCACAATCGTTTACACCGATCATTCCGCGTTGAAGTACTTGTTGACTAAGCAAGATTCCAAACCAAGACTTCTTCGCTGGGTTTTGCTACTCCAAGAATTTAAAATCGAAATTCGCGATAAGAAAGGAGCTGAAAACCTAGCCGCGGATCATCGCAGTAAACTTGAGGATCCTTACCAAGGGGATCATCCGAACAAAGAGATCAATGATTCTTTTTCCCTGGAGACCTTAATGTTTATCAACTCGACATCTGATGAAACCCCATGGTTTGCGGACATCGCAAACTACTTGGCGGGTGGAATTCTCGTTGACGGGCTAACATCCCAACAAAAGAAAAAGTTCTTCAAAGACATTAAGACTTACTTTTGGGATGACCCGTATCTATTCAAACAATGTGCTGATTTGATTATTCGCCGATGTGTTGATGGACCGGCAGCTTTAGAAATCCTTGACGCTTGCCACAAAGGACCCACCGGTGGTCACTTTGGTCCCAACTACACCGCCAAAAAAGTGTTTGACTCGGGATTTTATTGGCCCACCATTTACCGTGATGGTCACGAGATGGTTAAACGATGTGATGCTTGCCAAAAACAAGGCAAGATCACACATAAAGACGAGATGCCTCAGAATTTCATTCAAGAATGTGAAATCTTTGATGTTTGGGGTATCGACTTTATGAGGCCATTCCCTTCATCTAAAGGAAACAAATACATCCTTGTAGCCTTTGACTACGTTTCAAAGTGGGTTGAAGCCAAAGCTTTACCTACTAATGACGCAAGGGTGGTTTGTAACTTTTTGAAATCGCTACTCGCTAGATTCGGTGTGCCTCGTGCCATTATTAGTGATCGCGGGACTCATTTTTGCAATGATCAGTTTGCAAGAGTCATGGCTAAGTATGGTGTAAATCATCGTCTTTCCACCGCCTATCACCCACAAACTAATGGCCAGGCTGAAATATCCAACCGAGGATTAAAGCGAATTCTTGAAAGAACCGTGGGAGAGCATCATGCCTCATGGGCTGATAAACTTGATGATGCTTTGTGGGCTTTTCGTACCGCATACAAGACTCCGATTGGTTGTACACCATATCGTCTCGTGTACGGGAAAGCATGCCACCTCCCTATTGAGTTGGAGCACAAGGCTTACTGGGCCTTGAAGTGGACTAATTTCGATATCAACAAAGTCGGTGACCTACGCAAGATCCAACTCAATGAGCTGAATGAACTCCGTAATGAGGCTTATGAAAATTCTTTGATCTATAAGGAGAAGACTAAGCTCATTCACGACTCCAAGATTAAGAACCGAGAGTTCCAAGTTGGAGACAAAGTTTTACTCTTTAACTCTCGGTTGAAAATCTTTTCGGGCAAGCTGAAATCTCGTTGGTCCGGCCCATTCACCATTGCCCAAATTTTTCCATATGGTACTCTCGAGCTCGCTCAACCTAATGGACCTAATTTTAAGGTGAATGGCCAACGAGTGAAGTTGTACTTTGGTGAGGACATCTCTCAAGAGATGATTCCATCCCTCACCACGTTCCCCATGAACTAATTTTGGGTCGAATCAGGCTCGTGACTCGGTTATCAAAAACAAGCGCTCCTCGGGAGGCAACCCGAGTATCTATCTTTTTCTGTTTTAAGCTCCTAAGTGTAGGGGGACCTATATAGGTGTTAGTATTTGTGTGGTGATGTGATTACAGGGATGAATGCACTTTTGGAGCCTTTGAAGAACCGTGCTCCCGTGTTTATCCGAAATCCGGTTCTATCTCTCAACTATCGTGATTCAATTTTCTTCATATTCACATTTGAAATTGATCACTTTAGTCGTCTCTTCCTTAGCTTGATTTAACCAACGTGCACAATGTCATAAGTGTAGGGGAGACTTATCCCACATGCTTAAACATTGAGGACAATGTTTATCTTAAGTGTATGGGGGACTTCTATCGAAGTTTTAAGTGCACTTTTCCATGAAAATGCCTTCAGTTAACCGGAAAATCATCTTTTTCAACATTTTTCAAATTTTTAATTAACTTTGGCCATTTAGTCGTAATTTTTAAATTTTTATCGTTGCTTTCATATGTATATATTCCGCAATAAAGTCAAAAAAATATTCATAAAGTGGTGTAGCTAGTTTTGAAGTCTTTGACATATTAGGCCCGTTGCGATTATTTTGACTCAACCCGAATAGACTTATCTAAGTTTATTCTAGCTAGTATCCTTAACCATGTAGACCTTAAGTGGTTTATTAGGCTAAGCATACACGAGTCTCATTACTTGAGATTTTAAATTGTGGAGGACGAGAAATGATAGAGTCAATTATAAGTCGGTATTCTTGCACAAGCTCACTTGGTGTAATTATTTGCCTATTCTCCCATCACTTGCTAATAAATTATCTGCAATAAGTAAGGTCGTACGATTTGAAAAGTTACTTAGCTTCTAGCCCAAGATCGTTTAAAAGTTGCTCGGTAATGATAAGAGTTCATAGCCAAGGCATAACTTATGAAGCGGGGCGCGAAGATTGGCGAGTCCAAAAAGGCCCTAACAAGGCATGAGGATTCAATTTTATTGTTGAAGATCCAAAGTGATGTGAAAAGCATTATTCCCAAAATCAATATGAAGGAGCAATACTCACGACGAAAAGCAATCAACTCCCATAAAGATCATGGAGAAGTCTATCCGAAAAGACCCTAACAAGGTATGAGGATAAATAGATCCAAGTCCAAAAAGGAGGCGGATCATTGTATCTCAAAATCCCAATTAGAGATTGAAGAAATAATCATGAAGTCGTGGTCAACAAAGTTGGAGTACCCCTCAAAAGTCTCCAAGTGAAGAAACTCTATTAACGATGAGAATACCATTATCTCAAGAACGTCTCTCAAGATATGAAGTATGAAGTACATGCCAAATATCGGCCCGAGAAAGGTCTCAAATCGTGAACCAAGTTATGCCAAGATATGAACTTTTTGATATCCCGAGAAGCAGTTTTAAGAGATTTTGTCCTTTAGCTAACTATTGATCAAATCGTCCTACTTTGCTTTCAGCCTAAATAAACTATCGAAATAAGTCCAAAAATGCATCTTCATGATCATTCTAAGACAAAAATAAAATATAAGAGATACACCTAGGAATAAGGGAGTTTAAGCATATAATTAAGCCATGTGTGTGAGTGTTTGATTTGCTAACTTATAATAACAATGATCTCGTTTTTAAGCTTAGTTTAGGGAACGTGAAACTTGAGGATGATAAATCTTCGCAGCACCGAAGCCCTAATGTAAGTCCTTGATCTCTTTGCAAGTTATTTCCATATAGATATTTTCAAGTGAAAATGGTTTTCTATCCTTTTGTTTCCTTAATTTTTGTTTAGTAGTATGTTAATAAGGCCAAGGTTGATTGATTATGAGAAAAGTGTAAAATTGCTTTATCACTAAGCATTGCATGAGGGCATGGCAATGGTTAAGTGTAGGGGATTTGATAGGTGTGAAAACACCCATCCTTTTACCACTTATTTCTGGCTAAAACAAGACCAAAACACGTATTTAATATCATTTGTTTGGAATTATGCGTGGTTTTTGTGTTTATTGTGTTTTCAGAGTCAACCGAATGAATATTGAAGAAAACATGGGATTACACGGGTTTTATCAAAGAAAAAGACTCAAGACGAAGTCTATTGTCCAAGAGATGCAAAAGATTGGAAGTCATTGTGCCTATTTTAAGATTTATCGAAGAAAAGGGCCAACGATGGAAGATTCATATATGTCAAAGAACTCGAGTCTATTAAACAAAAGATTATAAGACGAGTTGGAATTATTCACCGACACTTCTCAAAATCCAAAGTCGGAAACGTTTATTTAAAGAAACGTAAAGACTAAAGAAGAAAGAAGAAAAGAAGCCCGAAACCAAAGCCCATTCACAAGCCCACCACCACACGCCTATATATAGGATTTCACTTCACCCTTTTGGAGTTAGTTAGTCTTTGTTTAGTTTTTTAGTTTTTCATTCTCTCTAGTTTTAGAGAGAGAAAGTTCTAAACTTTCTCTCACTAGTTTTCATCTTTCTTTCCTTCAAGATCAAACTTTTGTATTGTTTTTCATTAGTCAAGTTTAAATTCGAGCTTTTAATCTTTAATCTTATTCTACCTTTCTTGGATTTTGATTCACTTTTGGTACGAATTACTTGTGATCCGTGTTGTTCATCTATGTTTTCGTGCTTAAAAAGTTAATCTTTTTATGTTTCCTTAAGTTTCTATACAAATAAGCTTTAAGATCTTTGTGCTTATTGGCTTATTTGTTAGTTTAGCTTATTTACTTTTTAAAGTTTTCATGAAAAGTTCATCTTTTTACTATTTGATTTATAAGATTGATTATTTGAAGTTTAGATAAGTTGTATTTGTGCTTATTTGATCCGCTTAATATTAGATTCGTGCTAGTTTTGGAGTTAGCTTATTCCATAGCTTATCTCCCTAGCTTAATTTTCGGATCCAAGAAGGTAATCGGAAAGGGTTATAAACCCCTTTCCGATTTGATTATTCCGACCAGACCCCCCTTATTCCGATCGTATTGATCGGAAAAGGGTTTTGAGTATTCCAACGGTGAGCAGTATTGTCACGTTCCGATTGTAACGGTTTTAGATTATTCCGATTGCACCATTTTTCCCATATTCCGATTAGACTAAGTTTTTGATTATTCCGATTTGCCCTTTTATGACTATTCCGATTACACCCTTTTGTTAACATTCCGATTGCAGTTAATTTTAAAGCATTCCGATTGGGTTATTTTTTAGTATTCCGACCGTGGACATTGCCTACATTCCGATCAAGCTGATCGGAATATATTCCGATTAGGGTGTTTTGCACATTCCGATCCGATTCCATTCTCATGCATTCTGATTGTTTAGTTCTTGGTTTTTTACAAAGTTTTCAAGTGTTAGTTCTTATTAAGTGTTCAATTATTTTTCTAATATAGTCCTTAAGTTTTCAAGCATTTATTTCAACTCGTTATTTTTGTTTAACCCTTAAAAAAAACTCTTTTCGCTCAATGACATTTACATTTAATTGTTATTAGTTTAAATTAGATAAACAAACCAAAACCTTTTTATTAACCAAGAACAAATCATTCCACTTAGAATCGTGATCAATTCGAGAGGATACCGAGAGACATAATCTGAACCATAGCGAATATCTTGTATCATATACCTCATTTGTGTGGGTGCTTTTCCATTTTATAGTTTTAGAGAGAGAAAGTGTGTTTGTTTCCCTCACTAGGAAAACACCAACTCTTTGTATTTATTTTCTTCATCTTAATCTAATCTTTCTTTTTTGGTTTAATCTTCATCATGTTATTTGTATTTGGTTAGTTGTGTGATTAAGTCCTATAAACTCGCAAAATATTCGCCCCGAGCACCTGGCAATAACACTTCCCCACTATAGTTCAGAACTACAAAACCTAGACCCACCTTCCCAGACTCTTTAACCCAAGATGCGTCACAATTAATTTTTACCTAGTTAGGTTGTGGATTGGTCCATGTGGGAGCTCTCGTCTCTTGTACCGCGCGTGCTCTTGACATATCCTTTTGGTTCGCCTTATGGTATTCTGCAAGCATACGTTTAACAACAACATCTACTGCTTCCTGATCTCTTCCGCCATGTTGACCATGAAAGTTCTTATTCCGTCTCGTCCATAACCCCCAAAGCATCATCATGAACGTTGCCCAACTCGAGGGATGATTGTCTAGAATCAAAGAACAAAGGTGCTCTAAAGTGTCAGGAACATTTCTTTCATACAAATAATCAAAACCACATCGAATCCACGCATCTTTAGCAGTCGAACATTTGTACAGGACATGCATTACCTCCTCGCCAAATTCCCCACAATGTGTACTGGTCACTGATGTTAAAGTGAGCCCTCGGATATGCATATTATCAACAGTTGGGACATAATTGTGCAATGCTCGCCACACAATTTTTTTTACCTTATTAGGTACATTTGCCTTCCAAAGATCCCGCCACAATGTAACAAGTCCCGGTGTGACATTCTGATCTATTTCATCGCTTGAGTCAAGAGCCAAATAATAAGCCATTTTACTTGAAAAACATCCATGTGGAGTATTTAACCAATAAAGAGTGTTTGTCCTCATTTGATTCACAAGACAACGTGATATTTTGTTTGCAACCTCATTTGGTAACAAAGAAACAAGAAGTTCTTTGTTCCAATCATCACCATCATCATCTAATAAGTCTCGAACATAAATTACCTCACAGTTGTCTGGTTTGGGACCCAACCTTCTATGATTTTCAAGCCAATAATCCTCCCATACAATAACGTTACGACCATCGCCTATTTTCATTTGCGTCCTTTACGGACAAGTTCTTTGACTTCATGAAAACTACGCCAAATGTAGCTAGGATGATAGCCGATGTTTGCGTCAAAGAATTTCAACCTTGGAAAATAACGAGCGTTAAGAATCCTTGCAGCTAATGTGTTTGGTGAGGTAATGAAGCGCCATACCTGTTTTGCAAGAAGAGATTTATTAAACAGGCCCAAATGACAAAAACCAAGACCCCCTCGAAACTTTGATATACACATTTTCTCCCACGAACACCATCGAATAGGTTTTGTTTAACCCTATTTCCCCACCAAAATAGATTAAGAGCTTTGTGAATGTCATTAATTAAGTTTTCAGGAAGTAAAGAAATAATCATTACGTACATGGGGATTGCTTGAGCTACTTATTTAATAAGAAATTCCTTTCCTCCCGTTGAGAAAGTTTTCTCCTTCCATCCACTGAGTATCTTTTTAATCTTGTCAAGTATAGCTTGAAAAACCACTTTTTTATCTATCGATGATTGACGGGAGGCCCAAGTATTTGGGTTGGTTTGCAGCTTCCCGTACTTCTAAGGAATCTATTCTTCAGGCGCGAGTGGATGGATCAACATTGGTGCTAAAAGATATCTCAGATTTATCATAATTAATAACTTGACTAGAAGCCTTACAATACCTTTCAAGCATCCCTTTCAGTCTGTGACATTCCTCAACCGAAGCTCTAGAAAAGAAAATATTGTCATCAGCAAAGAACAAGTGAGAGATTTCAGGTGCTACCCTACATACTTTAACTCCGTGAATATAACCACGTGTAACCGCTTTCCTTATCATGGATGATAACGCTTCTACACACATTATAAATAGGTAGGGCGAAATAGGATCTCCTTGACGAAGTCCTCTAGTCGGAGCACATGACCTGAAACTTGCTCGTTAATGTTAAAAGCAAAGGAAACAGACGATACACATGCCATATCAGATTGGAAAAGTGTGAAGGGAAACGAAACTTAGCCAGTATTTCTCGGATGAATGACCACACCACTCTATCATAAGCTTTACTCATATCGACCTTGAGTGCCATTGCTCCCTTTCTATCGCGTTTCTTATTCTTAAGCCAATGAAAATCTTTAAAAGCTACAATCGCATTATCCGTGATAACACGGTCTGAAACAAAAGCAGGTTGGTTTTCGTGAATGATGTGAGGCATAATTGGTTTTATTATATTAACCAAAACCTTTGAAATTATTTTATAGAGCACATTACATAAACTGATAGGATGGAGGTCCTTAAGCGACTCTGGTTGCGACACTTTTGGAATCAAAGTTATTAAAGTTTTGTTTATATCAGAAGGCAGCACTCTGGTTTCGAAGAAAGAAATAACCATTTTAACTATTGTAGGACCAACACACGCCCAAAACTTAAGGCAACACTCCAGTTTCCAATTAACTTATATTTTTAAGCTTGTTTATTACCATTAGGGACAATGTTAAACTTAAGTGTGAGGTGGTGGTCAAATAGGAAAAATGGTATATTTTGTCGAATACGATTACTTTTCAAAAATAGAGGAAAATATAAAAATTTAGTTAAAACTTTAAATTTTTAGAATAAAATGGTTTTTAGTGGTATTTTTAATCCGCGGTGAGATCATAATTTTTGTGATTATGACAAAAATAAACGATAAAAGGCAAAAAAAATTAAAAAAGATAAGTGATTGAAAGTTGTTGCTAATCATTGGTATTGGAAAGTACATTTTTGATGATTATGAGTTGATTACACTTTGTATTCGCTTGAGTTATTTCAACAAAAGAGAAGTAGCTACTCTAGTTTGTATTTTTGTAGCGTATGCTCATCCAAGTGTGAGAGGGTTGCGAAGGAGAATCGAAATAGCCAATGAGCTATGTGCTTTAAGTATGAATAGCTAATGAGCTATAAATTATGAAGATGAAGGAAGAAGAAGAAATATGGTAGTGTCGATTGGCCAGTGTGTCAAGACGTGATACTTGAAGTAGAAAAAAAAGAGAAGAAAGAAAGAAAAAAGTGGTATGTAGAGAATGATGGAAGTGATCATTTGGTGATTAGTGTTTTTGCTTTTATTTACTCAAAAACAATAAAAGACCTTTTTGATAAAATTGTCGGGTGCTCACACCCCATCAGATTAGTTTACTACTTTTATATACTTTTTTAAGAGTCAAAATAGAGTAGATGTTTTAAATAAAAGTTTGAGTTTATTTTTTGTTTTGATTTTATTTTACTTGCTCGAAGGCGAGCAAAACTTAAGTGCGAGGGGATTTGATAACGCTCGAATCCAACATGTTTTCATACGCGTTATCTTCACTTTTAATATAGGATTTGTGGTAATAAACGGACTTTTATTGCTAATACTGTGCAAAGTTTGGCTCTTGTATTTTGTAGCTATCAAGGAGAAAGAAACGCGGAGATAAGAAGAAAATATGAGATTTGGAGGCGAATGGATGAACGAGACATGAAAGTGTAGCTCTCTTATGATGAATAATAAAAGGAATAAGTGTTTTGGAAGTTTAGAAGAAGGAATGAAGAAAGAAACAAAAGATAAGGAATAGATAAGAAATAAGGAAAAGATGGTGAAGAAGTAAGCAGCAGGAGAAGTAGTAGGCAGCCAAGTCAGGTGGTTGCTAGCCAACCAGGCAAAAGATGCCGCCAGCCAAGTCAGAAGACGACCGACAACTTTTTGTGCCGCTGGCAACTCTAAAAACGGGTTTTGATAATTAAGCTTTAAACAAGCCATTACTTCACACAATCAATGGGAGGCTGATCATTTCCCTCATATAAAACTTTGTGGACGTTTTTCCCTTTTCTCTAACGCTATTCCATGTATAAATTAGACCCAAGGGCTATTGTTTTAGGTGCGATTGCTTTTATATGAATTCTAACCATTGACAAAGGTTAGAACACCATTACTACTTAACCCAAAAGATAATTAAACTCTGTTAATCCTCATACGAGGGACGAATTTCGAGTAGTGGGAATTCGGTTGGTGGTTGATTGCTCAATTGGAGGCTTGGAATTGCTATAAATTCTAGTGTTAGTCATTTTGTAATTGAAGAACCTTGTGGTAAAACTCTTGTACTTGAATTGATTTTACGTTTAATTTAAGTATTGTTGAATGACGAATGTGATCATGAATCTGTTGAATTGTGTTTGGGTATGATTTCCGAGTAGTGTGATATGCTTGTGTGATGAACATGGATTCTAAAGGAGAGTTTTAATTATGATCGAGAAAATATAATTAGGTTTTTATGGTTGATGAACTCCTAAAACATGTTTTGATAATCAATGAAATATAGTTGTTATTGGATTTTAAGGGTCGAAAGGATTTTTGGTAAACTATGTTCTAAATAATGTATGCATGAGTCAATTTGGTTTCTTGGTGTTTGACCACTCACCAAGACGAGTTGGTTAAAAGAACTTGTCAAAATATTTATCTTTGGTATAGGTCGAAAGGACCCATTCAAACGAAACTTATCTCTTAATCATTTCTAGCAAATGGTAATTACGATGGGTTGGAATAGATGATCATAGGTCGAAAGGGCTTGTCTAAATTCAACTTGTTAATATGGACTTTATAAATACATGGAATGGATTTCATATACTTTAGATTAGTGATTCATAGTTGTTAACGACACATATTTGATCTCTCCTACGGATTAAATGGAATTCACACACGTATTACTTTTAGTTATGATTTCCTTTACGATATTTATTCTAGCGGTGATAACGGTAGTGACAACCCTATTACTTACACCATTGCCATGTGTTGAGTATACGCAAATCCCATGGGACGACCTTGACTTTCCCAAATTTGCTACAATTGAACGAGTATACATGCTCGTATGCGTTATTAATGAGTTAATAAGTCTTGTTTATTAATTTAAAACTAGGACTGCAAGACGCACATCAGTGTAATTCTTCAAACCTGAGGGACCAAACTTGTACATCTTCAATTCTTCAATGTCTTTTATGGAAATCCAACATCCAGGTTCAGTTCTTTTGTGCGGCTTCATTTCTCGTGTTCGTTTTTGCTTGTTTCTTGTGATCTTTTGGTAAATTCACGATATCTGAGCCTACAATCACATAATGAAGAAAACAAAGGGTTTTTGCATACTTTTATGATATGTTTCCTTATTTTAAGCCCGATTTTAAGGATGATACTATGTATAGTTAGAGTCTCATCAAAATCTTTAGCTAAAAAAACGAGTCGAACGTGTTAAAAGTCGCCATATCATAATCAAGTGTTCACAAACCATATGTACATGTTACGAAGAAAAATATATCCATCTTACCATTGCACCATCCTCCATTGCAGCCACTCTTGTAACACAACCTGTTTTGCAACCTAAGTAGTATAACCACATGATGTATAATAACAAAAGGAAGAAAAAGCTTGATGAAAAATCCACCCTAACAAGTATTGACTAATCTCATGTCATAAGCCTTGTTAGGGTTTTTGTTAGTTGATGAAGGATCATAGATCATAGTGTGATAAGATGGAGAGTCAAACGTATTTAAGGATGGTTATTCAATATTCGTATGCATTTTTTTAAAGCTTTATTTTAAGACTATATTTTATTTGATGGAGAAAAAATTATGCCGAATGAATATATTAGGTTGATAAACTTGTAGCCAATAAGATGCATTTAAAACGCCATGTCACCGATGATGTGACAACCCTCATTTTTCTATGTCATAGTTAGCCCCGTATATATATCTCTATATATTATATATAGGTATAAATATGATTTGATACCACACTTTTTAATCTAGTCATATCCCAGTCATATCTTTAAACTAATAGAATTTTAGATTTCTCAAAAAAATCTCAATACTTGCCTAATTTTCGTCACTTTTGGCCGGAATTCGTTTCCTGAAAACGCATTTTTGTAAAACCACGTTTTTGAAACGCAGATATTTATAATACAATTTTTTTTTTCATTTTCTCCCCCACACCCACGGTGTAAAAAAACACACACACAAACCCTCCATTGTTCTCTACATAATGGGATGTAAAACCCTAATACTAAAAACATAAAAAATCAAATGATTCTTGATCTTTGTTGTTTGATTTTCTTATCGGGGTTTATTATATTCTGTTACCCTAATTTAATTCATAATCAATCACATTGCATCCTACTTTTTTTAATTACACCCAAACTGTTCTCTAAATAATGGGATGTAAAACCCTAATCCTAAAAACATAAAAAAATCAAACGGTCTTTCATCTTTGTTGTTTGATTATCTTATTGGTGTTTATTATAATTTGTTACCCTAATTTGATTCATAATCAATCACATTGCATCCTAATTTTTAATTATTTTTTCTATTTTGGTAGCATGTCTCAAATCATCCACGTAGGTTCAACATCAATTGGGTGTCATTTTACTACATGGTTTTTTATACTGTTTCTTTTTCCTCCATCCTTAAAACAGTTTTTTTCCATGTTTTCATTAATTAATTCATTCATCCAATTGATATGAACAAAATCATTTATTCATCCAATTGATAGGTGTTTTATGAGCAAAATCAGAATTAGTGTTCTATTCTCAAAACCCTAATGTTGACACCTAACCCTTATAAAACCCTAATGATGATATTTCAACAGCAACGGTCCAAGTTCAATTAAGTGTGGTTCTGCTTTGACGATCTATGGCTCAGGTTCTGGAACTGGGAGTATAATAGAGTGTACATCATTGATAAAGGTCTTGAAAGAAAGATGCAATATGTTGGAATGCCTACGAATATCTAAAAAAATGCACAAAGATAATTAAGGTACGTTATTTGTGAACTCCAATACAAAAACATATATTTTTCGATGAAGTATGATTTTACACATATGCATGTTTAGTTTGGCATGGCTACTTAGTTTAGTCTTAAACTTGGTCAATGTCAAGAAGGGTGACAATGACTTGCCTGGATTGACTGATGTCAGAATCCAAGGATCAGAGGTCCCAAACTGTTGTCAAATGTAATATTATTCAGTTTATTTATACTAAATCAAGTTGAGAATCTGTACCCATGTTAGCTAAATTTACTCTTTTGATCCAGGGGAAGGGTTGCCTTTATCGGAAACCTGTTCATTTTAACACCATAGATAAACCAACAAAACTAAAAGGGCAGTGACTTGGGAGAAGGACTTCATTCAATTTTGGCAGGTTTGTATTCTATTAACCCATGTGAAACACTGCATTATAGTAGTGTAAGTATATTCCTTGCATGGTAATTACGTTGCAACTTAAAACGAGACCGGTTAGGAGTTGTTATTGTCAAGTAGGCAAATATATAATAAAACCTGCTCATTTTATACATGTTCATGCGGAAAATAGCTAATTGTATAAGGAGAAAGGTGATGGATACAACAATCAGTAGCCTCAGCAATATAATACATTAAACTTTATTGAAAACTACTAGTGTATATATGTTTCTGTATTGAGGTTATCATTTAGGTCTTATATGTTTTCTTTTCAGGAATCCATATTCAAGCATAGTTGATGGTGATGAATTGAGAGCATCCCTAGATCTTAAAATCAACTTGAGTTATGGTACATCAGCAAAGGTTTTTACAGAATGCAAGGACTTTGACTGACCTCTCAACCCTGTGCTTCCTAAGGATGATTAAAACACGCAAAATAACATTTTCAAACAGCGAGGTGTTTGTATGGGCGTTTATGAAGGGACTCAAATAATCAAAATCACAAGTTCAACCGTAATAAAACATGGGCAATATACTGCTTTCAAGTGCTTGTGTTGTTTGAAGCTGTTATAGAAACTTCTGATTGTGAGTTTGACATATTCCTTACCAATAAAATCTTGAAGTTGGATTAATAGATTTTGTTGTGTAAAGTTATTATCTAAAAATGGGTGTTTGGTATTGCATTTTTATCTATTTTTTAAGCAGATAGGAGTTTTCATGGTCTGCTTACGTGACTATATTAAAGTAAATGAGTGCCTAAAACCAGGCATACCTATGTTTTTATGAGCAAAAAAGAAATCATATTCCCAAATAACCCCTAACAATTGCAATATTTAGGTAGCATTGTTTTAGTTTATTCACTAGGTAGCCTTGGTTTGTTCAATTTTAATAATATGGATTATATTTCTTCTAACTTTGATGAAGTTGCAGAAGTTGATGATTTTGGACTTTTACAACTTCCTCCAGTTGCTGATATGGAAGGAATAGTCCCTGGTCATGTTCCACCACAGTTTTTAATGGAACTTCGGTAAGTAGTAAAGGGTAGGTATGGTTAACAGAATAACATGTTTCCATGTACACCAATGAATATGCATTCAGTCATCTGAAGATACCCAACATCATGTTTTACTTCATGCCAGTGGTTCCAATGCGAGGTTTACCTTTAAAATTCAGTCTCCTGCCATATTTACAAGTAGTTAATAACTTATCATTAAGCATAAAGAAAGGTTAAATGAGAAGACATATAGATCTCATACCTGAGGAAAATACAAGAAGATATTGGTTTTAGCGGTTCCTAGATTATGATTTTCTACACCCTTGCTCCAATCGTAGCATTCAAGATGACAAGTACCATTTCATATAATTACTGATAAGATCAAACATGTGTTAGAAACAAGGTCCTGGATTATTTTTTAAATGTTCAAAAATTATATAATATTCCATAGCATAACTTATTCATATAATACCTATCCCGGCAGGATTGTGTATTTAGATGTAATTTATATTCATAAAAGCATATATATAACCATAAATTTTAGCTAAGCAATATTGCATAAGCATATAGGGAGCCTTCATTGTCAGACAAACACTCCACTAAAGATCTGAGGTTAACAAGCTACTTTTACTTTGTTGTGGTTTATGTAAATTTGGCAAATTTAGTAAAGCAATCGACGAGGAGAGCTCAAGAATTCAGTTGGAGGAGTCTAATGAGCCGGGCGTTGTTGATAAGACGATAGATGAAGAGAGCTCAGAAACTCAGTCGGGTTCTATTTGGTGTTTCACGTATTGTTTACGATACCGACAACAAACCTGAAGTTTGATAACGCGGAACCGCTAGATCGCGAGTTGTATCGAGCACAAGTAGCGAACAAGAGAGACTACAAAGAACCGACAAATATATGCACACGGAATACCCTCAACTACCTCTTTATTAATAACCCTAATAAATACTACATTGAGGAAGAAGAATTCAATGAACTAGGATCCCCCCCATCCCTATTTATATAGATGAGGGGTGGGCACCTCCTTAAGTCAAATAGGAAACTTCCTATAAACCAACTTAAGGAGGTTAGCCAAAATACTTCCTAATTCTAATCTATTCCTTATATATATATTACAAAGTACACTTAAGTCCCTAAACTATATTTAAGTTTGCTCATAATATTACAACAATTTCCACCTTAGGAGTAACACTTAAACATAGCCGATACTCAACACCTTTTACCGGTGTTGGAACCTCGAACTGGGAACCACCTTGTCGACTAGGCATTGTACTTCTCTAATTTCCCTAGATTATCTTCCATAGAATCCTTCTCGTTCTTATTCTCAGCAACATTACCCTCCGCACCCTCTTAACCAGGTACTCCGGTTACCGTAATGTTTGCCCCCACCTTTATACCAAGGTGTACCTTTTCTTGTTCATTTACCAAGCAGCCTGTGTTTATATTTTCTTCAGGTTGTTTGTCCTCCAATAATATTTGAGCCACTCCAGCATGATCGTTTCTAACCTAAAAAACCTCAGCACCACGATCCCCTTTAGCTCCATGCAGTTCCACCTCAAACTGTCTTTGAGCCACTACAACATGATCGTTACTAACCTGAAAAACCTCGGCTTCACGACCCCCTTGAGCTCCTTGCAGTTCCACCTCAAACCAAACACGTTTATTAACCTGTACTCCATGGACTCCTGTTTTAACACCAGGACCAAGTTGTTTGAACCCAACTTGTTTTGAACCTCCATGCTTATGTACATTAAATTCATCGAATTTCTCGATGTTAAACCTAGTTATAGAACTAGCCATTTTTCTTTATCCCTTTGTTGATTTGCTAAACCTTGTGAAAAACCTCACAATCATAAACCGACAAAGTCCCTTCGATAATTCGCTAAAGCTTGTGATATATTATTCCTCACAATTACGAATTACGAAGTCCCCTTGTGTAAAGAAAAACCCTTGCTTTATCGATATAACCCTAAGAGAAACCTTCTTAGAAATCGATCAAACCAAGAAACCCTTCAAAAGAACACCCTTTCTTAATAAAATATCGATCGAGCCTTGGAAATTAACCTATCAGACAAATTGACAACCCTTGAATCAAGAAAGTACCCGACTCCTTTTGACGTAACCCTTGTCATACTTTTAATTTTGCAAAACCGATTTCTAATAACCTAAGAAATCTTGCAACCTCGAAAAGTCTTAAATCTTCTTTAACCTTGCTACAAACCTTGTCAAGTTGTTTCTTAACCAACTTTACCGACAAGCCTCACAAACCGTGTGCAATATACCCGTTGTTGCAAAAACCTTTTCTTGCAAATCGAATTTATTAGAAAACCTCTAAACCCTCGATCACGAACAAGCAACCTGATTGTAAACTTGAATACCCAAGCGAACCACGATCAAACTTGAACCACAAGAAAAACCCTTCTTGAAAATCGAATTAATTAGAATAACTCTAAAACCTCGATTAGAACAACCAACCCGATCGTTAACTTGAAAACCCAAGCAAACCACGATCAAACTTGAACCACAAGAAAATACTCTTCTTGCAAATCGAATTAATTATAGGACCCTAAAACCTCGATTTTGAACAAGTAACCCCGATCGCTAACTTACCAAGTGAACCACGATCAAAACTTGAACCACAAGAACCCGCAACAACGACCTTTTAGCTACTCAACGTTAATAACTTCAAATTAGTAACAAACTAATACAATAACCCTTGTATTAATTACAACTCACCAGGTTTAAAAAACCCATATGTATTACAAGTAGATAAAACTTGTCGTACTTTAGTTATCCTTAATAGAAGAATAACAAGACCTTTTGTCACTTTGTAATAAATATGTGATATAGAAAGCCAAAACACGAAACCGAATTACTGGTCACCTTTGATTTATTCGTCACGTGGGTTAATACATCAACGATACAACCCTTCAACCTCTCGACAATCGCTATAGTCGATCGCTGCTTGCACATACGATTTGAAATCTCGACCTAGAACCCGATCTTCGGAGACCACAATAACCGTGAGCTCTGATACCACTTGTTGTACGATACCGACAACAAACCCGAAGTTCAATAACGCGGAACCGCTAGATCGCGAGTTGTATCGAGCACAAGTAGCGAACAAGAGAGACTACAAAGAACCGACAAATATATGCACACAGAATACCCTCAACTACCTCTTTACTAATAACCCTAATAAAGACTACATTGAGGAAGAATAATTCAATGAACTAGGATCCCCCCTCATCCCTATTTATAGAGATGAGGGGTGGGCACCTCCTTAAGTCAAATAGGAAACTTCCTATAAACCAACTTAAAGAGGTTAGACAAAATACTTCCTAATTCTAGTCTATTCCTAATCAATATTACAAAGTACACTTAAGTCCCTAAACTATATTTAAGTTTGCTCATAATATTACAACACGTATGCAACTCAACAATATGTGAGAATCCTGGCTACAAAGAATGGAGGCGAGGCTTGGAGTGGCCAAGGTAGCTGCAAGCATATCACAAACCTTTTATATGTTATATTGGTAAATATTGAAGTTAAACTAATAAATTTTAGTTAAATTAAGTAGAGTTGTTATTAAGTTATTACTATTGAGAAATACATAATGTGGATTTCATTATGAGGTAGTTGCAACAAAAAAAGGAGTGTGCTAATCAGAATGATCGATTGGATTCATTTGGATTATTGGGATTATTGGGGATGGTCGAAATTAACAAAATTAAGGATGAACATCAATTGGATTTTGAGAGATGAGTATATTGGATGGATATTTTTATCAGGTGGGGTCGAAAGAAAGATAAAAGATGGGGCAGATGTAACTATGTGATGAGGTTAGGTGAACTATGAGTCAAATTAGGGATTCATTGTTTTATATATCCCCTAATCTCTAGGTCGTGTATTTTTGGGAATGGACTCAATATTGATTATTCAAAATTGAAGTTGGGCCAGTTAACTGTTTGACAGATTGGTCCAAGCCGATTTTAATGACCTTTTGGACCATGTTTTGATATATCAATGTTAATTTGGTACGGATGGATTTAGAATGTCAAGAGATTTACCTTAAATGTTTTTTATTAAGCATTTGGTATATGGTGATTTTGTACTCATCTCGATCAAACAAATCCCTCGTTTTGAAACCCTAATCCGCGCATCTGTTGGGCATTTGACTGATTTTGGTCTTAAAAGTCATAGTTAACTAAAGGCGTTGACGACTCCTCTTTCTTTAGTCATCGTTGGTTTTTCAGTTAACTACAAACACGACAAAAACAAACAAACACTAAAACGATCCTTATAAGATTCACTTAATTGTCAAAACAGCTAGTATTCGTGCAAAGAATGTCAAGTGATTACGAAGTGGATTTGGTATTTTTTATTTGAAGTTGAAGTGGGATTTCACGAAGGCGTTTACTCAATTCATCATCGAGCCTTCTCACCCCCCCCCCCCCCCCCTCTATCGATTGATGATTCGCTTCAGCATTTATGATTGAGACTTGATTTATCTAGTTTCCCTGTCAATGGGTGGATGTTCGATGACATGGACAACTATCACTTAAGGAGTTACGTTATAGTGCTCAGTGTCACACTCACCGGGAGTTGTGGATACTTCAAGAGGTGTTTTACATCTTATACTTCTCTCTTCTTTTATGTATAAGGTATTAAGAGACGTTTCTCTGCACCGTTCGTCAATCAACAACAGTGCTAAGCGTAAGTAACAAATTTGGGAGATTGTACTTCAGTTTCAAGTTTGGAATATCAAGTTTACTTCACCAGTGGTCACTATAGATAGCCGAAAGAATACGAGGTTGGTAAGTTTAGCCAGAGAGTACAAGAGTACAGCAAATAATTCTCACGAGCAACTTGAGCTACAGAATGTCAACAAAGATTTCTGCTTCAGACACGAACATCTCGCGATTCTGATTATACTCGTCAAATGATTCTTCCGAGTGTTCTTAACCACCATACTTTTGACAAGAACGCTACCGAGTGTTCTTAACCACCATACTTTTGACAAGAACGCTACCGAGTGTTCTTAACCACCATACTTTTGACAAGAACGCTACCGAGTGTTCGTCACCATCATACTTTCGACAAGAACATCTCGCGATTTTGACCGTACACGTCAGATGATGCTTCCGAGAATTTGTCACCATCATGGGGGAAGAACGTGTACTTTAGAGTACTTAGTTCAACTTCCAGGGGAAGTATCCTACAAGTGTGAGAAGATTTGTTGTTGATTTCTTATATGTTCCCCCAAACACATAATCATGAAGACCAAAAATGTCAAGGTAGCAGGTACTTGGTGTGGCTTGCTTCTTCTTCTACAAAATTCCGCTGTGCACTTTAAATGTCAAAGATAGAAGATTGCTCAAGCTACAGATTCTGCTTAAGACAGGGATATTGGTTTGGGGGGAAGTTGATTCAGAAGCTTCGTAGAAAAGAAGTCTATGAAGAAAGCTTTTCAAGACATGTAGTATGAATTGGGGGAAGTTAATCCAGTTCATACATGATACAATGGTTCCTCAACAAGCACAGACAAAGAGGATTCAAACTGGGGGATAAGTTTTTGTAGAAGACTTGAAGACAACGATGTCGTCCTTAACATTGGAAGCAAACTTAATACTGTCATATTTTTGTTGTATTTGCATTTATTAGGAACAATGTAAGTAATTTCGTATGTCTCCATACTGGGGGAAGATTGTTAGCCTTAAAATGTGTGCAACTAACGGAATTACATTAGTTTCATAGTCGGGACTTGCAGGGACTAATATTGTCATATGTAATAGTCCAAGTCCCGTGCTATATATACCCCTCCATACTTCCATGGAGGGGTGAGGATTATGTTGGGTCCACTAGATGTGGATCTTGCGGCCTGTTAGGAACGGTGAATGACTTCTGTAATCACAAGTCTATTCACAGAGAGACTCTATATAAATCACACAGTATAAGTGCGGAATACAAATACTATGAACAAGAAGAACAGAATAACTATAACGACTTGATCCTTTACTAAGGATTTTCTAATGTTAATATGAACTAGAATTATGTTTTATGAAGGTGTCTAAAACCCTTCTGCCTAAGGTTCCTTTTATACTACAAGGAAACCCTAATACATCATTAACCAAAACGTGTAAAACTGATATGCATATCCTTTCCTAACATATCTCATGCATATTCTAACAGAATAATATTTAAATAATAAAGTTTGACTTTCTATAAGACCAGGAGCACGGCTTGCTCCTACTACTACTATGACCAGGAGGAACTACATACCTCCTAGTCTACCTATTACAAATAACTATTCCAATGGTCCTAACAGATTATCATTTTCTTTCTTTTCTTTCTCTCACTAGAATAAACACACACCTTTCTAGTTTATCTTTTTTCTCTCACTAACAATGGCTAAACACTTGTTCAATCCTCCCCGACCTCCGGATCATAAACCCGTGTTCTTAGTGAATCCAAGTTAACAGAGTGGTTTTTAGTTATGCTTTTTACTAAAAGAGGAGATTTTTAAGAAGGTGCACTATCTTCACTAATGGTTTTCCTTAAATAATTCTAATTCGCAATGGCTTATCATAACCTTTCAAAAAGAAGATGGAGCAGCAGCCTACAAGACCTACTATATCAGGTGCGTATGATGGCAATATGAGGTCAGGTAAACGGGTCACAACGAACAAATTTATGGAACCATGTGTATATATATTATTTAGTACAAAAAGGCTAAGGCTTAGCAGATGCCCACTTTACAAAAATTTATAGGTCAACTGGAAGCCCAATTCCTTTAATTTCAATCTCATAGAAATCTCTTTAGTTTTTTCAATGAATTTCTTTCAGTTTTTTTATGAATTTCTTTATTTGAAAAACCAGTTAGTAGGGTTAGGAAGAGAGTTTTGGCTACAATCATTGCTGAAACAAGTAATAATAATTGATGATTTAGTTTTTGTCACTGCTTGTGGTAAGGCTAAAGAAGCATCCTATGATGCACTATTTCGACTTAGCATAACTTTCAATAAATGAATATATGTAAGAGCGTATGCAATGGGGAACTTGATTAAAAGCTTTTTACTATTACAAAAAGCTTTTCAAAAGCTTTTTACCACTAAATGATAAAGCTTTTTAGAGAGTTTGTAAGAAAGACTTGCCACTAGCCAAGTCTTTGAAGCAAAATCTTTTTACTTTCATGCATTGCATTAAATATTTTAAGTCATAAAGTTTATCATTGATTATTATAAATTTTTCAAGTTATGAAAGACTTGAATCATTGTGTATGCTCTAAGTGACCGCACTACATTGTGGTGAGTTTATATGCATATTATTCTATTTTGACTTGTGTATACCAATATAACATGTTTCATGTTGTAGTTTTTATGAAATTTGGAGGAACTAATTTATAGAAGTTCATGCAGGTAATATTTAACATTCATAAACTTAAAAAGTAGAGCGTTCCTCATTGAAAGCCTATAACCTGAATGCTAAAGACATGGAAGACTCCACGGGCGCTTGAATACCATGAGTAAGAGTGACCAGAATACTGGAAAAAAGGGAAGTCATTGTTAGTCTATTGCTTCAGACTATTTCATACTAGAAGCATACTGAGTGATGTTTTTCGGGAGGTAAGTGGTCATGAAACAAAACAAAGATCCTGCATGAAAATGTAAAGGTAACATTTATATGTAGTACCATTTTTATAACATACATAGTAACTTCAAGGTCTCTTTGATGTTCAAACATAATCCTTCAAACACGTAATAATGACAACATACTATCATGGGCGGATGCACTTTATACATATGGGGTGGCAGCGCCCCCCATGGCTAGCCGAAAAAGACGCGATTTTAGTGTAATTTTTATCTTTTTTAGAGAATGCCCCCACTCAAAATTCATATTGCCCCCACTCACATATTAAAACCAAAATTCAACATTTTTAAACCTTATAAATTCTTCACGTATAGGTAAAAATACTCGATCTATCATTACGATTATAGTTTTTTACTCCTCATTTTCTTGTTATTGCCGGAAAAAAAATTGCCCCCCACATTCTATTTTCCTGGTTCCGCCACTGCATACTATAACCCGTTATATTTAGGTAAACAAATTAATTTAAATGATTCATTGCAGGAAGAGAGTGTGTGTGTAAGGCACATTTATAAGAGTACTAAAAACCATAATAGTTCCAACATAATAGCATTAGGACCTTAAACAAGAAGATCAATAACAGACTAATATTAACTTTATGCTTTATTCCTATTCCATTGGTAAAAATCACATATTCTATTACTACTAATTAAATAGTGAAAAAAGGAGGCCTGAGGTTTCCCTAGGAAAAAAAACACATGGTCGATAATGCGAGCTCTCTGGATTTTATGCAAAAGACTAAACGGTTTGTGGATGGGCATGTCAGACCACCTCGCTAATAAGGCTTTAACTAAAGCCAATACTTATGCATTTATTTGGCACTTTCTTTAGGGAGATGAAAACCAGAGGCGGACAAAGAAATGAGAAAAAGTAACCGCAGAGACGGAATCATAGCAAGAAGATGGGACTGAATCAGAGCACGAAGACGGGAAATAGTTATATTCTTTTAGGAACCATTCCATGTCTACTACAGTTTGGATGCTTATTCTTCATTCCCGAGTCTCCTAGATGACTGATGAGTTAGTTGCACAACGTTAATGTTAACAATATTACTACCTTATGATATGTTGACCAGATTAAATTTAAAATATTGAAGTTGCTACTAATACATTTTTGTAAATATATTTGGAATTATCTTATTTAACTCTCTGAAAGAGGTTCACCTTACTATTGACTTTGTCAACATATCTTCTTGGTGCATCACTTTTGACGTGGTCATTTATGCCCCGAATTCTCAGGATGATGGTGAAACTATCATACCATCACAAGTTCTGATATTCAAAAGCGTATTTTATTATTTAAGTAACATATAAAGTCCGCAAATGATATAAAACTAAAACATGTTTCCATACCAGCTGCAAGAAAATCATTGACGTACCCTTGGGAAATATACTTGAGGTAACTACAATTATGTATGAATTTTGAAGCTAAAGGGTCTGTTGAAGGAACATTTCATATATCCAAATTCAACTAACCTTTTTGACATCAGAATAATCGTATAATGGATCCTGATGCACTTAAGGTATGGTTTTTATAATCTTTTATCAAAATAAGAGAGCGTTTAGATATAGTCTAAATGGAACCTCTCACATTACAAATTCTTATATTGTTGTCCCAGAAGCAACAGTTTGTGCAACGACAGTTCGTTTCATTTCAATACTAGAAATTCAATAATATCCAAGCTTTGAATCTTTCTAATTAAAGGTAAATACTAAAATTCTAATGGCCATTTAATTGAATTGGTTTTTTATTTGTGCTTCAGTGGGACTGAAACTTTATAAATACTTAAATTCTAATGGCTATATAGAAAAGATAAGTTTAGGGTCTGTTTGGTTTCTGACATTACCATGGCATTTGGGTTAAAATTTTAAAATCCGGTGTTTGTTTGCATTCATGGAACTAGGTTAGGGATCTAATCCCAAACAGTAGGGGATATGTAAAAGGAGGGTGGGTAACCTGGTATTATGACAATATGGACCCAGTTTTTGACTTTATCCTTATTTTTTTGTCTTTTACTTTTTTACTTTAATATAAAACAATAAAATATTTTTTTCACTGCCAACTTTTTTTATTTTTATATTACATATAATTTTGTTAACTATTATTTTAATAAAATATATATATTTAAATGTTGTTTTCTCTCTCATTATCAAATCCAAACCTAATATTTAAACCGAAATTAAATCCAAACCCAAATCTTAATCATAAACCCATCTACAAACCAAACAGACCCTTAATTCATATGGAAACAAATGCGTAGGCTGCATTCTGAATAAATTTAAAATCCAAAAAATTTCCTTCTCGACATGTCTTTCAGTATCGATAATATGGACGTGCCTAAAAATGTCGCTCAATAAAGACACGGGTGTGTACATAAAGCTTGAATGAAAGTTGTAAATATTTTTCAAAATATGTCATTTCTATTTTTAATAAAGGAAAATGTCTATTTTGGACAATTTTTCCAACAACGGGTAGAGCAATCTATCTTGGGTTGAGCTTGTCACAAAACATTCAACGTTTTGAGCTCAACACAATGGCTTGTAATCACTTGCAGATTGCAACCCGGATCTAATTTCACGGGGGAGTGTACGATTTAGTGCGCTTACTCTCAGCAAAAGAAGAGAAATCTTCTTACACTTGAGTGGATTCGTCAAGACATTCAAAGTCTATGAACTCAAGTTTATACTTTTGAAAATCCATTTCTTCAAAAAATTTTGGAATGTTGTGATTTTTCAAAAAGCGTTGAACATAATTTTTTCAAGAATTTTTCAATGATTATTCAAAATCTTTCAAAAATTGTGTGTTCAAAAACTCATATCCTCAAAAGTTTAATGTGGATCATATCCTTGTAATGACAATTCAATTGGATCAATTTTTGAGGGGGAGCTTTCCAGATTGATGCTATGTTAGACACATTTTTTCCCGAAGATTTTCAAGACTATTTTTCACAATATATTTTAATCAAATTTGGTATCTCTAATATCGAAGAATTTATATATTAGAGATAGGGGAAAAATGTGATCAAAATGTGATATATTTTGCAAGACTCAAGCACTTTTAACTCTTACCCACATGTGCGAAACACTTTCGATTATCGATGCACATGTGAAGGGGGAGCTTTTCTGAAACGATAAAACTAGCAAGGTGTTAAATGTTTTTCAAACACTTTGTTAGAATTTAAAGTGGTTTATGGCTACGATCAAATACCCATAACATCTTTAATTCACGACGTTATTGGTGTCAAAAGGGTGGTTAGGTACGCGTCCTATGATCCAACCAGAACCGGAGGGATCTTCCCAGGGACAATCCAATAGATTATTATAAGTCCTTAGGAAAGATGGAGTAGAATATGAACGTAGCTGAATGCCGACTAAGTACTGATACTAGCACTGGAACAATCACAACAAGGTGCTAGTAATGATGTATTGGTAAGCATTGAAGGGGTTGAAGAATGAAAAAGAAATTTAAGGATAAATGGTGTAAAGAAATTAGCCCTCCATACAACTTAGGCAGAAACTGGGTCAACACATCATGAAGACTACACATCATAGACCAAGTGATGTAATGCACAACCCTTTCCCAGCTACTCAGGCTTCTCTCAAAAGAAGTTTGTTTTATTGTCACGGAGATCAACATGACTTCTATTGACTTTCTTATTCCGAGATAGTTGATATTGAATAGGTGGTCTTGCCAGAACATTCAGAGTGATATTCATTAATATTTACAGTGACGAATGGAAATCCTTCTAGCGTCAACCTCAAACAACGCTATGGTAGGTGACTTGCAAGATTCTTATGAATCAAGCTTGTGTCAACTAGAAAGCAACAATGGTAAGATTTTCTTATGAATCACACTTGTTCCAGGAATTTGAATTGACGACTTTAATCAAGCGGGTATTTATCCAATTGATTCACTCTTTATGTTCGCAGTCTTGCTTTGAGACGGCCGAGTAAAGAGAACGGCTAGTACTGCTGCGAAACCCTATCAAGGAGGTTCTTAATTGAATCTACCTAATTACAGGTACGATACTTAATATCGTGTAACGGTCTTCACCGACCAGAGGTAAAACGCTACCGATTTAGGATGAATGTCCAAGCCATTTAGTCCGTGTCTATGTTTTGTCTCGAGAAGGTGGCTTTACGGTCTACTCAGCAAAGTTAAAGATTCAAAACCACATACTCATGCCTAAATAAATATTCAACAATTAATAGTGTGAGCATGTGGATGAAGACACAAGATCGCAAGATGGCAAAGACAAGTCAAGGATGATTTTAAGATCTCAAGATCAAAAGACAAAGTCGAAAGACAACGACAAAGGTTTAAAGATCACAACATGAAGGAACAAGAATACTATTACACGTTCAAGACGACGAGATTAGTAATATCTACAAATCTCCAAATGACAAAGGGTAATGACTTCTGATTGGGGGAGATTGTTAGCCTCAAAATATTGAGTCAAACAATAATGTTTGGTCATAAGTTTATTATGTATCGTATTTTAGAACGTTGTAATAGGTAGTAGGTTAGTTGTGTTTTACGGGCTTAACTTTAAGCTAAAGTTCATTCATAAGTAACTAAAGCTTAAAAGGAAAGCCCGACCCATTAATATATAGCCCATACAAGCCCGCATATAGGTGGACTATATATACCCTCCTCCTAGCATGTTAGGAGGAGGTTGGATCATTTGTATTCACTCTCTCTAATCTAATATTCACCAAGTTTTCAACCATTCTCTCTCTACTTTCTCTCTCTAGAACTCATCTATCTGTCTTCTTTATTTCTTGTTTAATCATCACAAATTAAAGGGACAACACTATGAACTTTTCATCTCTAATTATTTCGCTTTCAGTTTTGGGAAATAATACGTTACACTTTAATAAGTGTGAAAACACTTATCCTTTTACCACTTAATTATAATAATAACCAAGCCAAAACGTGTATTTTATGTCTTAAATATCGGAATTATGCGTGGTTTGTGTTTTTGTTGTGATTTAGGACCAAAATGTGAAAAAGGGAAGAAAACACGGGCTTTCACGGGCTTTTATCGAAGAAAAAGACAAAAGATGAAGTCGAAAGATCAAGAGTGCAAAAAAACGGAAGTCCAAGGCCTATTCTGAAGATTTGTCGAAGAAAAAGTCTAATGACGGAAGTTTAATAAAGTCGAAGAACTCAAGTCTAATAAATGAAGACATTATAAGACGAGTTCAAATAATCCCGAGACAAAGTCAAAACAGTCAAAGAATTTAGAAGACGAAAAGACGAGAGAAGAAAGAAATGAGCAACACATGCTAACCTCCCTAATCTCCTATAAATACCCTCCTAATGTCACATTAGGAGGTGTTGACTATCTTGACAAAATAGTTCTTCCAATTTTAACTTCATGTCTGTTGGAAATACGTTTTTACGTATTTAGGAAGATTCGGTCAGTCCGACAATATATTAAGTAGTAGCTCGTAGTCTAGATATCTTTATTAAACAAACAAGGCCAAGCCTAGCCTACAAAATGTGTAGGCCGGCCCAATATTGTAAGCGCAAGCCCATCACAAGGCTTGGGTATATAAACCCTCTCCTTTGATGGAGAGGGTGGTGGTTTTCATAATTTACACATAGTAATCTTTTGTTTCTCTCTCTAGAAGTGTGTGAACTCCATCATCTCTCTATCTCTTTCTCTCTCTAAAACATAAGCAAGATTTACACATCCTATAAATGGTATCAAGAGCCACGGGATGAGTGTATTGTTTATGTGTTTGTATTCTTGATTCATACGCCTTTTTGATCCATTTTACACGAACCAATTTTTTTTTTTTTTTGTGTTTTTATGGTTTTTTCTTGATACAAATCTTCTACATAGTTGTGGTAGAGATTTGGTATATTTACTTTGGCTAAAAACACAAAATTTTGGGTGTTTTGATCATTTTTTCGCTTAAAATCTCGAATTGGTTGAGTTTTGTCCGAGAAAAGTGGGATTTATTCCGATCAGTGTCATCGGAAAAGGGTTTATAGTTATTCCGATCAGTGTCATCGGAAAAGGGTTTAAGGTTTCCGATCACATTCCGACGAAGGGATTCCGATTGCATTCCGATTTCAGTATTCCGACAAGGGTATTCCGATTAGGGACATTCCGACAAGGGTATTCCGATTAGGACATTCCGACAAGGGTATTCCGATTAGGACATTCCGACAAGGGTATTCCGATTAGGGACATTCCGATCAAGGGTATTCCGATAGGCTTCTTCCGACAGTTTTCCGATCTTTATTCCGATCAAGGGTATTTTGTTTTGTCTTGGAATTCTTGGTTTATCTAGAACATAATTTAGGGGATTTCAACATTATTTCTCGGCTTTAACACACTACAACAAACACATTTACTTTCTCTCATTGTTCGATCAATATTTGTAAATCTTAACTTATTGAAATAGAGTACACATCTCTTACGGATAAGTCCATCCTCTCGGGTACGGATAATCGTCCACCAATGTTGGAGAAGTCTATGTACGAGGATTGGACTTCCCGAATGGAACTTTACATGTGGAACAAAGAGAATGGACATCTCATTTGGGCATCGATGCTCAATGGACCATTAGATTATGGTACAGTGACAGAAGGTACAACTACTCGTCCTCGAACAACGGGTGAATTGACTGGAGATATGAAAATTCAAGACAAATTTGATAAGTATGCTACAAACATCATTCTCCAAGCCCTTCCTCCAGATGTCTACAAACTCGTCAGCAAACATAAAGTTGCCAAAGAGTTATGGGATAGAATTCGTGTTCTAATGCAAGGCACCTCGTTAACTAAACAAGAACGAGAGTGTAAGCTTTATGATACTTTTGATAAGTTTGCATATGTGCCAGGGGAGACTCTCAATGACTACTATCTGAGATTTACCCTATTGTTGAATGAACTGAATATCTATTGCATGGCAATTCCTACGTTTCAATTGAACACCAAGTATTTGAACACTCTTCCTTCAGAATGGAAAAAGTACGTGACGGATGTTAAATTGGCTAAGGACTTGCATAACACTAATGTGGATCAACTTCAAGCTTTTCTTCAACAACATGAATGCCATGTGATCGAGGCTCGGTTGTCTAAACCTCGAGTTCATAATCCACTTGCCATGTATGCTTCTCAACAAAACATAGCTTATACTTATCAACAACCATCATACTTGCAGCAGCCACCACCACACACCTATCAGCAACCACAACAACCATCTTATCAACCACCAATGATGCCACCGCAAGCATTTCAACAAAGTGTTCATCAATAATCTTTTCCACATCAACCACCATATCAGACATCACCATCACAAGCCAACACTTCTCCAATGGGTTATACTCCTCAGCAAGGATATTTTCCAATAGAAGCACAACCAACACAAGCTTTCTACTCTAATGAACTTCCACCAATCCAAGCACCGGTCTTTACTCCAAATGATACGCCAGCTGATGTTCTAAACCATCTCACTGCCTACTTGTCAAAACTTGTTGTAACTAGAGGATTTCCACCAACAAACAATCAGCTTTGCACCTCTTCAAATCCTCGACAACAAGCTACTGTTCAAGATGGTCAAGTAACAGTGCAACCTATTCAGGGAAGGCAAAATTCATATGGACCTCCTACAAGGATTGTGAATGCTCAAGCTGTGAATTCTCAAGCTAATGGAAATGGAAGCCCCATTGGTCCTCAAAAGGTTGTGACTTGCTACAATTTCCGAGGACAAGGTCATATGGCTAGGCAATGCACTCAGCCGAAAAGGAGAAGGGATGAAGCATGGTTTCGTGAAAAAATGTATTTGGTTGATGCTTAGTCTAAGGGAAAGATTTTGGATTCAGAGGAGTTAGCATTTCTTGCAGACCCAGGGGCAGCAGATACTGAAGGCATTGCAGTCGTTTCCACTTCTAATGCAGCTTATCAAGCAGATGATCTTGACGCATATGATTCGGATTGTGATGACATTCACTCTGCCCAAGCTGCTCTCGTTGCTAATCTCTCTCACTACGGTTCTGATGTCGTCAGTGAGGTACCCACCACAACCAATCTTGGTAATGATGATAACCCACATCAAGTTGGGCATGAAAATGACAACCTCGAACAGCATTCGGGAACTAGTAACTCAAATGATGTGGTACCCAATCCTACACATTTGAGTGAACTTCAACCAAATGCTACGACGAGTATGGAATCTTATGCTCAACATGATTTGGTCATGGTGCCTAAACATATTATTGATCAAATGCATATGGCTCTCAGACAATCCGTAGATACGAATTCCACCCTAACTACTGAGCTTGCGTTGCATAAAGAAAAGGTCAAAACTTTTGAAATGGTCCCTCAAGCAGAGAAAATAACATGTTCTGAATTTGACCAATTTCGTTTTGAAAATATTGAACACTTGAAAGAAATAGATTCATTAAAAGCTAATATTTCCAACGAATTAAAAGCAAAATAGTCGGTTGTCAATGATTTTCAGAAATTTAAAATGGATTTCGAAACTCTCGAGTCTAAAAAGTTTGAATCAGAAATTAATGCTACCAAACTTCTTAAATTCAAGGAACAACAGCTTTTAAAACAATACGCTTCCACAAAAAAGGTTCATCTTTTAACTAAATCATTTAAAGAACTCGAACTTAAGCGTCTTCAAAATTTACCACCTAATCCCAGTTATGCAAAACAAGCTCAGGAATATATTCCCGGTCTTTATGATATGACCATAATTGGCAAATCGAAAGAAGCACCTTATGTTCGTAGTTCTAAGGAGACTCAGTCACTTATGGAAGAAACTCATTCTAAAATGTCTTCAAAATTCCATACGATTGATTTTGATAAGCATAATAAATATCAACTTTCTAAAAAGACACGTATTCGCTTACAAAAGGAATTAGATGAACTAACAGTTCTTGTGCCCTCAAGTTTGTCAAATGAAATCCCTCCTATTACGTCTCCTACATTTGTCAAAATGGATTTAACGAAGTTACTTCCACCGGTAAGTAAGGCGTCCGTTAACATAAAAGCGGTACACCAACCCTTAGCCGATTTTGACAAGGTCATTTTGGAACGTACGACGGCTACGGCCATAACGGAAGGTGAATGGAACTTTGAGCACACTAGAGCTGCATTCCGAGACAAAATTGTTCCGTTTGTAAAGAATGTTAAAGCTTGTCTTAGTAATCTTGATCAAGATTTGCATTTGAAAATAGAAGAAGTTAAACGTGTTTTCAATGAAATGGATGATGCTTATGAAAACAGTTTACTTGAAATAGAACGGGTTTCTCGCCAAAATGATCAGCTTCTGAAACAAGTGATGTCTCATGATATAGTTCCCGTTTGTGTGAATAAAAGTATTGATAATGATTCTATTGCGCATAATGTTGAATCTGTGGATAATATGGTAGATAGTCTTTGTCACGAATTTGACGCTGAATTTTTAAAGCTTCAAGATTCATATTCTTCGCTTTCAAAACATTTTGATAAGATTCAAACACATTGTATTTCGCTTGAATGCAAGCAACAATTTATTCAAGAAATCTTTGAAACGTCATTCAAAGGTGTTAATATCGATGATGCAAACTTTAAAAAGAATTTTCGATTGAATTTACAATCAAAACAGCGTCAACCAAGTGACAAAGTTGCTAAATCTTTGCCGATAGACATAGAGAAATCTAAGGACCTTAACTGTGTGAACGTACTTGAGGCCGCTGAGAATTTTAGACTTGATCTAGATAATCGAGTTTCTAAGATTTTGTCCAAAGTTGATAACTTAAAACAGAAAGATACACGACTCTTCGATTCAGTAAAGCCCGCATGTGTTAATACCACTGCACAGAATCAATCATTGATTGAACAATTGAATCGAAAGTCGGTGGAAATATCTGATTTGAGGGAATAAATTTGTGATAAGAATCTGGCCTTGGCTGAGTTAAAGGAAACACTTCGTACTCTAAAAGGTAAGAATGTTGTGGATAACGCAGCCACTGTCTCAGCATCGTCCTCTAGTGCAATCAGAAGGAATCTTATTGCCGTCACACCATTTAATAAGGGCCCTAGGACTAAACAATCTCAAACTTTGGTCACTAAAGATAAGGCGGAATCAAAACCAGCTTCTAATATTCCCGTGTTGCCTTCTACAGGAGTAAGCACCACTACTAAAGCTAAAAGATCTAAGCTTAAAAGAAACAAGAAGAATGATAGGATCTTGCCCTCATCTAGTAGTCCAATGAAGAATAAAGTAGAAGCCCATCCTAGGAATGTTATTTCTGTTTTGAATAAAAATAATCATGTAGCTAAACCTATAGGCTCTGCGGTTGTGCAGCGTTCTAAGCCTACTGTGAATTCTAATTTGAAATGTTGGAATTGCAATGAATGTATGTTTTCTAGTCGTCATGATTCTTGCCTTATTGACCATGTGAATGAGATGAATGCCCGGAAAAATGGATTAGAATGGAAACCGACTGGGAAAGTGTTAACCCAAGTTGGTTGGTTGTGGCGCCCCACTGGTAGAACTTTCACTATAGTAGGAAATACGTGCCCTTTAACTAAGATCACTCCCACTAAAGCGAAGAAAGCGTGCCCATTAACTAGGAGTACCAAGGCTACCAAAACACAAGCGTGTCCTACTTGGAACACCAACACTACCGTAGGAACCAAGTGCCCTTTTAATAGGTCTACTCCCACTGTAGTGCCCGCTAATACTCCAAAACCTAAGAGAGTTGGAACAGTAAAACCTGTTAGTGCTAAAACTCACATTAAAAACGCAGGAAATCTAAGGGTCAAACAAATGTTAGCACTTCTGATAATCTTATATTTGTATCTGCTAACACTCAGGAACCAATAGTTTCTAATGCATTTTCTACTGTTGTTATTGAAAATAGGTGGTCCAAATTGTTCTCTGGTATTTGGACTCTGGTTGCTCCAAGCATATGACCGGAGATCGCTCTCAGCTCATAAATTTCGTCAGCAAGTTTCTTGGTACGGTTAGATTTGGAAATGATCATATTGCAAAGATAATGGGTTACGGTGAATATCATATTGGGAATGTTATAATTTCAAGAGTGTATTACGTGGAAGGTCTCGGTCACAACTTATTTTCTGTGGGATAATTTTGTGATGCAAACCTAGAGGTTGCTTTTCGAGAGCATACCTGCTTCATTCGTAATTTGGAAGGGGTTGATTTATTGAAAGGTACTCGAGGGAATAATTTGTACACTTTGTCTCCACAAGACATGATGGCCGCTTCTCGCATATGTCTTCTCTCCAGAGCATCGAAGACTAAGTCATGGTTATGGCATCGACGGTTATCTCATCTTAACTTTGACGCTATTAATCATTTGGTGAAAAACGAACTTGTTCGTGGTCTTCCTAAACTTTCATTTCACAAGGATCATTTGTGTTCTGCGTGTACAATGGGGAAAAGCACTAAGAAATCATACAAACCCAAGACGGAAGACACCAACCAAGAGAAACTTTATTTGTTGCATATGGATCTTTGTGGGCCAATGCGTGTTGAAAGTCTTAGTGGCAAAAAGTACATCCTCGTAATTGTCGATGATTACTCTCGGTTTACATGGGTGAAATTTCTTACAACAAAAAATGAGGCACCTAAATTCATCATCAGATTTCTCAAGATGATTCGAGTGCGTCTCAACACTACTATCTGACGCATTCATACAGATAATGGAACCGAATTTGTGAATCAAATCTTGCGTGATTATTATGAAGAAGTTGGCATATCTCATGAAACATCCGTTGCACGTACTCCACAACAAAACGGTGTCGTTGAAAGGCGAAATCGCACACTTATGGAAGCTGCTCGAACGATGTTAATTTACGCAAAGGCTCCATTGTTTTTATGGGCAGAAGCAGTATCTACAGCAGTGTACACCTAAAACTGGTCACTAATTCGTAAACGCAATGGTAAAACACCTTATGAGCTTCTCCATGGAAAAGTACCAGATTTATCATATCTTCATGTATTTGGTTCTCTATGCTATCGAAATAATGATGGTGACAATTTGGGAAAACTTCAACCAAAGGCTGATATTGGTATTTTCATTGGTTACGCACCCGCAAAGAAGGCATACCGAATCTACAATCGTAAGTCTCGTAAGATCCTAGAAACTATGAATGTTGATTTTGATGAGCTGACAACAATGGCTTCTGAGCAAAGCAGCTTTGAACCCGCACTTCCTGAAATGGGACCCGGTAACATTAGTTCTGGTCTTGTCCCAAACAACCCTACTTCATCATCATTTACACCACCTTCTAGGACTGAATGGGATACGTTGTTTCAACCGTTCTTTGATGAATTATTTACTCCTCCAAGTATTGTTGCTCCAGAACCTGAGGTAATTGCTCTGGTAACCGAAGTTGTCACTCTAGCAACCGAAGCACAATCTGATACGTCTGCACCTACAATTGGTCAAGATATACCATCAACTAGTAATTCTCAACCAACACCCGAATCAACTACCCATGTCATGCCTATTGATGATGAAGAGGATGATGATGATCACGATTTGGAATTCGCTCAAATGCGTGAACTTCCATTCTTTGGTGTATCTATTCCCAACTCTAATCAAGCCGGGTCGTCCACCTCAGAGGAAGCTCCTACTACAGTTTACTCCAATCCACGGATTCGTGAACATGACAGCAAGTGGACAAAGGATCATCCTATAGATTCTATTATTGGTGACCCTAATCGTCCGGTTCCACACGAAGTCAGCTACAAGAAAATGCAATGTTTTGTCATTTTGGTGCTTTTCTCACTGAAGTTGAACCTAAGACATGGTAAGAAGCTTTTACTCAATCCTGTTGGATAGAAGCTATGCAAGAAGAACTTAATGAATTTATACGTCTTGAAGTATGGGAACTTGTCCCATGCCCGGATCAAGTGCAGTTACTCACTTTGAAATGGGTTTACAAGGTGAAACTCGACGAGTTAGGCAGAATTTTGAAGAACAAAGCTCGACTAGTAGCTCGTGGATACAAGCAAATATTGGGCATCAACTTTATGGAATCCTTTGCACCTGTTGCCCGTTTGGAAGCTATTAGACTATTCCTCGCTTATGCAGCCCACATGAATATGATCGTCTATCAGATGGATGTGAAGACGGCATTTCTTAATGGTGAAATCAAGGAAGAGGTCTATGTTCAACAGCCGGATGGTTTTGTGAATCCTAATTATCCTAATCATGTGTACAAGCTTAAGAAGGCTCTCTATGGGTTGAAGCAAGCTCCTCGCGCATGGTATGATCTATTGTCACAATTCCTCATTACGCAAGGCTTCACTAAAGGCAAGGTGGATCACACGCCGTTCATTCAAAAACGAGGTAAAGATATGATTATGGTACAAATATATGTTGATGATATTATATTTGCAGCCTCGACCCAAACATTATCCGACGAATTTGGGAAACTCATGTCTTCCAAGTTTAAGATGTCAATGATGGGCAAGGTATCATTCTTCTTAGGTCTTCAGATGTCTCAGAGTCCCAGAGGCATTTTTATCAATCAATCCAAGTATGCCCTTGAATCGCTTAAGAAATATAAGACGGAATCTTGTGATCCCGTGGATACTCCAATGGTGGAACGAACTAAGCTTGATGCAGATCCACATGGAGTTGCCGTTGATCCGACACTTTATCGTGGAATGATCGGTACCCTTTTGTATATCACAGCTAGTCGACATGATCTTCAGTTTGCTATATGTATGTGTGCTCGGTATCAAACTCGACCTACTGAGTTACACTTGGCCACTGTGAAACGGATCTTTCGATATCTAAAAGGAACCATTAATCGGGGACTTTGGTATTCGAAGGACTCTTCGATTGCACTTATGGCATATGCAGATGCAGATCACGCGGGTTGTCAAGATACAAGGCGTAGCACGAGTGGAACTTTGCAACTACTAGGAGATCGACTAATCAGTTGGGCATCGAAAAGGCAGAAAAGCGCTGCAATTTCAAGTACGGAAGCAGAATACATAGCTATGTCTGGTTGTTGTGCTCAAATTCTTTGGATGAGATCACAATTAACCGACTATGGTCTAGGTTTCAACAAAATTCCGATGTACTGCGACAACAAAAGTGCAATTGCCTTATGCTGCAACAATGTTCAATTCTCCCGGTCGAAGCATATTGACATTCTCTACCACTTCATCAAGGAGCAAGTGGAAAATGGAGTGAACGAGCTTTACTTTGTCCGATCTGAGTATCAGTTGGCGGATATTTTCACGAATGCTTTAGATCGCGCTCGAATGGAATTTTTGGCCGACAAGCTAGGAATGAGAACCTTCTCGCCTGAGACTCTAAAGGAACTGGCAGATGAAGCGAAATAATAGTGGTGGTAAACTATTCTTCGTATCCTTGGTGATCATCTGTATATATTGTTTATATTTTTATCCACAAAAGCAAAATACAAAAATATAAAACCATATAAAAACCATAAAAATTGAAAAATTCATAAAAATCCAAAAATATTTTTACTTTATTTTTCAAAGGCATGTCTTTTGGTACGATAATATTTACGGCCTTTGAAATGTTGATTAATATTGACACGACGCCATAAATAGAGTTCGTACAAAAGTTGTAAATATTTCATAAAACATGCCCTAATGGCTTGTAGTTATTTCAGACTGCAACCCCGTTTTCACATTAAAGTCAAGTATTTCTTATGAAAGCTTTGACTCACAACGGGAATTAACTTTATCGGGCAAGGTTTACTTTAAAACCTTGTAAGGGATCAAGTTTACTTTATAACTTGGTTTAACACAAATCTATGTACGTTTCAGTGCATTTATTTGTTAAAACAAGAGAAGTCTTGTCTTCATGAAGTTATCATCTCTACAACCATAGCAATCTACAATTGGTATCTATATACTCGACGATGCGACTACTCAACCGACGACTACAGCTCTTTCAGTAGAACACGGATCAACAATTGAGGGGGAGCAATTGTCAAGCATTCAGAATCTTCGATGCCGAAAGTGCCAAGCTCACTAATTGGTGTCAAGACAAAAATACCAATCGTACACGTGGTGTCAAGAGATGACTTCAGACGTGACGAGGCGACCAAGATTCGTGAACAAGAACCATTTGATCTTATCATATGATGTTCTCATCAATCAGGTCCAACCTTGTCAATTTTTTCTAATATGGTAAATATGTGATCATGTTACAAATCGGTATCATATCTCATACATTTGGTATCATGAAGATAAAACGGACTTGCATTTTTCTTCCCAAAACCTTTGTTAAAACTTCATTAAATCAATTGATATTAAAAACATCGATTGGGTTAATTTTTTTAATATGGGGGAAGAAATGTGATTTAATATGAGAAATTATCACAAATGGTTTGACTTAATGTGCTGGCTCATCTCGGCATATGCGAAATGTTTTCGAATATCGTGGCATATGTTAAGGGGGAGCAAAATGGATTTGTATATCAAAATGGATTTTCATGGTGACATATACTTATCCAAACCCATTTATTTCACGACGATGAAGATTGTGGTGTCATAAGGATGGTAGGATAGGTTAAGTCCAATGATTCTTCCTAAACCGGAGGAATCTTCCCAAGGACATTCTATAGATAGAAATAGTAGTCCCTAGGAAAGATGGAGAAAGATTGTGAACGTAGCTGAATGCCGACCAAGTACTTAAGTTAGCACTGGAACAATCACAACAAGGTACTAGTTATGACGTATTGGTAAGCATTGAAGGGGTTGAAGAATGAAAATAATTGTAAAGATAAAGGGTGTAAAGAAAGAAGCCCTCCTTACAACCTTAGGCAGAAACCGGGTCAATACATATGCTATTGAGATCATTTTTAATGATTCTTGATATTGAAGATAGACATCATGGACCCAGTGATGCAATGCACAACCCATCCCAGCTAACTCAGATATCTCTTAAAAGATATTTGTTTTAATCACACGGAGACAACGCATTATCTATTGATTTATTCACTCCGAATAAATTGGTATTCAAAAGGTGGCATTCCTCTCCAGCCTCCGATCACTAAAATCCAAAGTGCACGATCGAGTCTAGAGCCATTTGAGATCATGAAATATCTCATTAGGACACACTTTCATAATTCCTTGCTTCTTCACACACTGTGAAAAGTAAGAAAGATCTTAATGAATAGGTTGTGGCATGTCTTTCGAATAGGTTGTTCAAGCTTATGCTTGAGGTTAATGTGACACTCAGTCACATTCCATTGTACTATCGGAGTTTGGGTGATAAATATATTTTACCGAGGTAATCATTCCCCTTTACCCAAAAAAAAAGAAAGATCTTAAGAGTCCTACGCAAAATCTTCATGATCTTGCCTGAACATCCGAGTAATACGAAAGTATTTACAATGAAGATGGAAATCCTTCTTGAGCGAATATCAAAAAGATCATGGTAGGTAACTTGTGCGATTCTTTATGAATCAAACTTGTGATAACTGGAAAGCAACAGTGGTTTAATTCTTAGCTGAACTTAAACACGTTCCAGGCCTCTACGCAATATCTAAGTGATCTTGCCAGAACACTCAGAGTGATACCTTAGTGTTTACATTTGATGAGTGGAAATCCTTCTAGTGTTAACCTTAAACAACACCTGGTAGGTAACTTGCAAGATTCAATATGAATCAAGCTCGTGACAACTGGAAAGCAACGATGGTGCGATTCTTTAATGAATCAAACTTGTTCCACGAATCAGAATTGACGGCTTCAATCATGCAGATAATTTAATCCAAATGATTCACTCTTTACGTTCGCAGTCAGCTTTAGACGGTCGAGTAAAGAGAACGGGTTTACCCGCGAAATCTTGTCAAGGAGATTTTTAATTAAATCTACCTGCCACAAGTACGATATTTTATATCGTCCAACGGTCTTCACCGACCGGAGGTAAAATACTACCGAATTAGAATGAAATGTTCAAAGCCATTTCGTTCGTGTCTACTTATGTTGCGGCATTTGAAGACGGTGTCGTTGCGGAATCCAAGAAGAAGTCGTCCTCGCATGCTTATACTTTATGCACTTAATACCTCATCTAATTCAAGAAATCCTAAAAGTTAAATCTTCCGCTGTATCGAACTCTGAAGCTTTCAAGAATTATGAAGGTATAAGTATGTGGGACATGAAGTCACGAAGAGGCGAAGATCACAAGTGATGGATGCACAAGATCAAGGCAAGAGAATACTGCTAAAGATTGATATCAAAGATCACATCAGCATGTTCACCAGAAAAGAAAAAGAAAAGAAAGACGAAGACTACGAGCTCAAGACAAGCATAGTATGCTAGGGTTTTTTTATTATTGTAACTTGGGTAACGCCCTTGTTTGGAGTGACCTCCCTTAGGGGGAGATTGTTGGAAATACGTTTTTACGTATTTAGGAAGATTCGGTCACTCCGACAATATATTAAGTAGTAGCTCGTAGTCTAGATATCTTTATTAAACAAACAAGGCCAAGCCTAGCCTACAACATGTGCAGGCTGGCCCAATATTGTAAGCCCAAGCCCATCACAAGGCGTGGGTATATAAACCCTCTCCTTTGATGGAGAGGGTGGTGGTTTTCATAATTTATACATAGTAATCTTTTGTTTCTCTTTCTAGAAATGTGTGAACTCCATCATCTCTCTATCTCTTTCTCTCTCTAAAACATAAGCAAGATTGACACATCCTACAATGTTATTTACTTAATTGTCATTTAATTACCTTGTCTTGCACCTTTAATTTGTAAGTTCTTTAATTCTTGCTTTTACTTTTATTGTTGAATCTTATTTTTAATCAAGTTTTTAATTAATCTCTCATTCTACCTTTCTTGTTTTGCTTAATCTTTATGCGTATGTGCTTAATCTTATGCTTATTTGATTAATTGTTATGTTTTTTATGTTTATGATTGTGTTAGCTTAATGATTTTATAGCTTATTGTGTGCTTTTTTATTTTTAATTAAGTGCTTATTAGTTAATTTTTATAAAAACTTGCTTTTAAATATTTTTGTTATTTAGTGTTTTTAAAAGTTTTTAAATTTTGGCTTATTAGCTTTTTCTTAAAAGTATTTTGGTTAAGTTTTTAGTTGAGTGCTTATTAGTTTTTAGCTTAATTTTGATTCTTAGCTTATTTGCATTTTACTGTTATTCGGGTTTTCTATAAACCCTTATATTCCGGATATCACTATATTCCGAATAGCAGTCAAGAACCGAATTCCGGATAAGAGACAACAAAGCATATTCCGGATAAGCATACAAAAGTGTATTCCGGATTAGATGTTAAACTGCACATTCCAGATAAGCCTTGGATTTCTATATTCTGGATAAGGTCCCTAACCACGGATTCCGGATAAAGTGTAGAAGTTAGATTCCGGATATAGACAAGAACTCACATTCCGGATAAGCCTTGGATTTGACATTCCGGATAAGCCTAGGATTTGGTATTCCGGATAACATCCTTTTTGGTTATTCCGGATTGCTTAAAGATTATGTATTCCGAATAGTGGTAGTAACCTCATTCCGGATAAGCTCAAGGTTTGAAGATTTCGGATAAGGGTAAGATTTATATATTCAGGATAAGCACTTGTTTGGTATTCCGGATAGTGACAGTATTTTGGATTCCGACTCGGGTTTTGTTTATCCTCTGTTTTAATTTCAAGCATTTATTTTTCCCGCCATTTTTCTTTAGTATTATTTTAAATGTTTTTCTCAATTTTAAATTTCAAGTTTGCATTTTTATTACATTGTCAAATTTACTTTTCGTCGAGCTTTAATTTTTGTCATTTAATTAAATTACCTTTTAAAGTTTTTAAATTTGCACCATTTACTTTTTAATCAGTTTTAGTTTTAATTACCCGTCTTTACTTCAAAGTTTTGCACATTTATTTTACTACAACGACCAAAAATTTTGTTTTCCACCAAAAGACGACTGAGTCGCATTTTAAACCAGTAATCAATTCGATTAGACACACATTCAACGAACTTAATTTTTAACTAAGTAAAATTCAGTTATTACACTTACTATCACATAGTTGACCTACGTTCAGAAGATTAAATCCTAAATTATCTACATGTGCTACATTATCAATAGTCATAGAGTTTTAGGAGACCATACCTTTTTCCAAAAATATATCCTCGTAGTTTGCTAGCAAAGATGACGTTTCCTCCATCTATGATTATATGTTGATAAAAGGCTTCGGTTCCCCGCCATATGTTTAGAACATCCTCTAACCTTAATCCATTTATCGGGTTCCAAATCGATTACCAAGTATATCTCACAAGGTGCTTGAGCCGTGTAGCAAGTTTCGTCTTTAGTCTTTTCGTCATCTTCATCTTCACTATCACTCTAAGAACCTCTAACGAATGCGGTTTGCGTCTTAGATTTTGGTGGCACAAGACATTCACCGATGAGATGATTTGGATCACCATATATATATCACTTTCTTTCAAGTTTGCCGTTTTTGTCTTCTCGGCCTTTTGGGAAAGATTTCTTCTCTTCACAGGGTTGTCTAACAAATCTACCTTATATTTTGAATAACCTTTTGAAGTTCCTAACCAGCATGGCTTAGTCTTCGTCCTTATTATTGGAATCCGAATCTTCATCACTTAATTCCTTTTTGGTCTTCAATGCAAGTGATTTTCTTTCGACTTTTACATTAGTTAATTCAGAATCTTTCTTGATAATCAATGCGTCACTTTCAAGTTTTTAATGAGTTCATCAAGTGAGAGTTTCGTCAAATCTTTTGATTCTTTAATTGTCGTGACATTTGCTCTCCATTTTGGATGTAAAGCTCTAAGAAACTTCTTTGGGTAGTTTTTTTCTAGAATAACCTTCAACAAGTTCTTTCAAAAATAGTAATAATAGTGTTAAATCTAGCAAAATCATTATCTATAGATTCGTCTTCGGTAATGACGAATTGTTCATATTGTTGTACAAGGAAGACGATCTTATTATCTTTGACTTGATTATTACCTTGATGGGTGATTAGCAAAGTGTTCCATATTTATTTAGCTGTATCACACATAAAAATTCTTTCGTATTCTTTACGTGGTAAAGCATTATAAATAACCATTTTAGTTTCATTATTTTTTGCTAGTTTCTTTTTAGTATCATCATTTTGTTTATAAAAAAACAAGTTCATCCTTTTTAGTTTCACTATTATTATTAAAAATGTTCAAAATCACACTCGGTAAATGCCAAAGATCCAGACCATTAGATTTAACATAAGTCTCGAATCTATTTTTCCAATAAATAAAACCATCTATTTCAAAAAGTGGTGGTCTTTGCATAGATTGCCCTTATAGATATTTTTCGGAATCCATAGATCGATCCAAGCTTTAAAATACAATATACTTTAAAATTCTTGAGTGACATTGGCTCCTGATACCAATTGTGGAAACTAGAGGAGGGGGAGGGTTGAGTAGTTTACCGTTTACAATTATGTTTTCAAAAAATTATTTGCTTGTTAAAAGGTTAGATTCAAGTTTGTATTAATTATACTTGTAAGAAATATGAAGCACGATAAATAACTAGTAACTATAAATGCAAATGACAAGTAAGTAAAATGTAATAAGAGAAGGGAAGGAACAATCAAACCACAAGACCAAATTTATATTGGTTCGGCTACGAAGCTCTTCTTCACCTTGCTCCACTCTGGGAGTACCCTACTCGAGATTTCACTATGTCAACAAGCTCCCTTCAAGGCGGAAAAAACAGTACACACGTCGCTTACTAAGTTTACCGACACTAAGCTAGATGTCGAGTCCTAATCTTAGTTAGAACCAATCTACACACTTATACACGTGATCATACCGATCACAAGTACTTCCCCACCTTGGAAATACTTTTACAAGTCACAAAAATTTATACACTACAAGCTTTCACAAGATCATACAAATCTACACCAAATGTATAATTTACAACAATGAACTCTCTAACTATACTTCAATACTTGATATTTGGATCTACCAAAGGAAGAAAGAATTAGAGTAAAGGATTTAAACAGAAGGTTTTCAGGTTTTCAAGAGGTGAAACATATAAAACAATGGTTTATTTATACTGAGAGACCCACGTAGGGAGCATGACCGATACACTAATAACACAGTCGGTACACTAAATTTTAATGCACCAACTGCCTAGTCTAGTGCACCGGCTAGACTAGGAGCTCCCTTTTTTATTTTTGTGGTGAAGGTATTATTTGGTGTAGGTTTTAAACCTTTAGGGAGGGGGGATTTGAAATTCAAATCTATATTTTGGTTAAAACATTTTGTTAAATAGAAAAATACCTTGTAACATTTTATATATTTTGTGTATATTTTATAAAATGCTAGTTTATAAAAGACTTGTTTTTCTTTGATCACTTTGCAAATACATTAAGTTACATTGTGTCGGAATAAATATTTACGACTAAAACTTTGCTTACGTTTAATTTTATATAGAACGTTTTGCATTGTGTAATAATCAAAACAACGAGAAGTCAAAAAATATAAATAAATTTTTTACGAAATTATTTGTATTAACATGTTATTTGAGAGTCTCCACTTCTTTCATCAAAGTCAACAAACGTTTCTACGTGGAGGAGTCAGATTTTGAGGTCATAGGTTCATATACCTCAGTAGATAAAGGTTTGTAAACAAGTTTCTTACTGTTTGTTTTGTTAGGAAAGTGAAAGTCTTGGCATTATTAATAAGAGTTAGATCTCTTTGGTGTACTAAGAGGATCAACTCCTGAGAGTTTTAGTATAGGAGGTAAAGGTTCCTGGTATTCATCCACAAACTTAGAGTCTAAGGGAATTCCAACAAGTTTATAAGGGACAAAGGTCTCAGCTGAATGAAATATAATTTCTTTGTTAGCTTTAGAGTTAACTTCTTCTCTTTTTCTCCTAGGTCACGAGTTATGTTGGCAGAGACTTGCTCAAAAAGCAGTGATGAGACTGCTTTTATACATAGTCTCATCGTCCAAAAAGGGCTTAAAATGCATTAAATATCATCAAAATACCCAAATATATGCTTGTGTTTGTTACTTGTATATTTTGGGTACGGATATTGAGGAAATGACAAAAGATCACAAAGAACATGCAAAAACGAACACGGGAAACGAAGCCGCACAATGAACCAAGCCCAAGTGATGATTTTCTAAGAATAGACCTTGAAGATTTGAAGATTGTACAAGAAGGGTCCTCCAATATTGAAGAATTGACACTTTAAACCCTTGTTTATTCATAATTACAAGATTGGTCCTTAAAGTTTGTCAAATTTACAAAAAGGACCCTCAACTTTGAAGAATTGGCAAAAATGGTCCCTCAACAATTATGACTTGTCAATTTTAGTCCTCCAATAAAACAAGTCAAGACCATTAACTATGAAGAAAATGCCAAAACAACCCTTCAAGAATCAATAATTGGCAAGAAATACCCCTGAAAATACTTTGCAAAACATTTTGGGGCAAAAGTGTGAAAAAGCAAATTTCAAATACAAAGGAAATAGAGTTTGGACGAATTTATTTGCAAATGAAAGGATTAAAGAAGATGAGGGACTGAATTGGGTAGACAACCTAAGTAACCTAGACCAACCACCATGTGACACGTGCCCCACTCACTACCCTCCTCCAATCAGAACCCACCTCCTTGCCACCTCACATCCCACTCACCCTAACCCGTTTAAACTTAATATTAATTAAGTTAAACACGCGCCAAACATTTTTTAAACCAAAATCAAGATCAAAACCTGTGTTCTTGATGTTCTTAGCAAAATTAGGCATTCCTTAATCACCAACAATTAAACCCTAATCTCTTCCAGATTAGTGATTAAGGTATCCCTAGTCATAACCCAATCACAAAAACCCTTGCCACCTCATCATCTTGGTCACATGTTAAACCCTCCTCACACGGCTTTGGGGAAAAATGCCAAATTGTGCCAGGGAATCTACCACCCACATTCAGCTTCAATCTTAAGCTTCAATATAAGCCTTTGATCACTTTTATATGCTTGACACCTCACACAAACTGCCAATTCAGTCACATGATCAAGCAAAATGCCAAAATCCTCAAGGGCATTTTTAGACTTCTACAACTAGGGTTTCTAGTTTACTTTCTGCATTTTAGACTTGTAAGGCTCTATATAAAGCCACTAATCCACCACATTAGTTCTTGTTCTCAGTTTTCCTTTGTCAAGCCTTGTAAAGCCATTTTTCTGAATTTAATAGAATTTGGTATTGTGTTGTGATTGAAACTGAGTTCCATTGATATTTATTGTGTTAAGTAGTTGTATTGTCACGTTTTTGTACTAAAACAAAACCTTGAACAAGTCCAAGATAGCCTATAAGCCTTTGAGTCCCTTTGTTCTTGACTGAGTTCAAGAATTTGGCATGTGCTTGGGTGAGGATTGTTCATTGAGGTGTTTCTTTAAGTGACATAAGTCACAAATCAACTAGCTTGAACAATATTGGAGTTTGGTTATACGTTTTTGATTCAAAATTTAGTCAAGTGGTTTGCTAAGTACTTGTGGTTCAACAGCCTGTTTATTTGTGTTTAAGGGTGATCATAGCCTCCTAATCTTGGTTGATTAAGGGGTGGTGAGGCCTTAAGGGAAGATTCAGGCCTTGTGGGGACCTAAGTCTTGTAAAGACTTGACCTTTTGTCACCTATTTTACCTTATTTTGTGCTAATCTAGGCTCAAGCCTTTGGCTAGGCCTGCTTGTTGTTCTTAGCAGGGGGAAGCTGGTGCTTGTTCTTGCTAGCACCTCAGCTCATTGATTCCAAGGTGTGGATGTACATCTTGGAGGTTTGAATTCTCAAAACTCATCTTTTTGATTAATCTTTGGTATTTATGATTTTGTGATTCTGCTGGTATAAATGTGTTTTTTATGCTTGATACTTGCTTCTTGATTCACTTGTGGTATGTTATGATGTTAAACTGGGCTTAAATCAATCTTGAGGAGACATTTACTTGTTTAAAATTGAGTTTAAAAAGTTAAAAGGGTGTTTGGGATTGACTGTTGGTTCTAGTTTATGTGATTTTGAGTTGGAATTGTGGTATTGTTTGAGTGTGTATCTGATATTGAGGCTATTGTGATCTGATATATGCACGTTTTGTGCCTTGAATCACTAAATCAAATTAGTTGCTATAAAATCTTGAATATTTTTTGTTTTGCTCTGAAATCTTGTGCACACCTAGTTTTTATGTTAACCTAGGGCTAACAAGTGTTTAATCATTGTTAATGCAACATATGTGATAGATCTGAGGCCTTGAAATTGGATTTGTCAAGTATATCAGCAAACTTGTTTCTTGTGTTCTTCATTGTTCATCAGTAACTGCATGTGCTTAGATCTTGTTCATTTGTTGGATTTATTGCATGTAATGTGTTAAGCTGTGTTACTATAAGTTAATTTGAGCTTGTGTATGCATTTGTTGGCTTGTGGTTAGTTTTTAATAGCTTAAAAGTAGCTTATTGTCATCAGACCTGCTTGTTACTTGTCTGGAACACATCTGGGCAAAGATTAAATTAACTGCACTGATTGGCTGGGTGATTTTGTGATTTTCTGCTTGTTATTGACTCCTTGTGATTAACTGATCACAAGGGTGCCTTGATTGTCCAAAGATACCAAGTAAAACTCTCTAAAAAGGCAGGTCAAAAAGTCAAGGCAGTGGGAACTCTTTTCCCCTGCTACTAGCCACTGCTAGTTATAATTACTGTTTAGCTTATTAATAAGTCATTCTGGCTTATTCCAATGTGCAACAACTTCTTTTTTGTAATAGGTCTTAATCTTTTGAGCTTATAAGTGAATCTGGAAGTTTACAGCTTTTGGTTTTAAGTTTTTACTAGAAAACGACTATTTTGTCTTTTTCAAAATTAGCTTATTGCTTATTCCAGCTTATTGAGTGTGCTTATTGAAAATATTTTTGTTGATTAAGCTTAGTTAAGCCATTTGTGACTTATTTCAACTTGAATCAGCTCTTGAAATAATCTAGAACTAAAAAACGACTATTTTATCGTTTTGTGTAGATTGCTTATTGTATTTTCAGGCTTATTTCTTGAGCTTATTTCAAGTTTCTTTTTGAAAATAGCTTAATTAGGTCAAGAGAAGGACGTGGTAAAATCTTAGCTTATGGCATCATCTTATAGCTTAATGGGCCAAAAAGCCCATTAAGAATAAGCTGTTTTGAAATAAGCTAGCTTAAGCTTATTTTCAGCTTTTGGGCCTTTGGAAAATTGTGTTTAAAATCAAATTTTAAGCTTGACTGTAGCTTTTGGGCCATTTCTGAGGACTTTTTCTTATTGGGCCAAATATTAAGCCCATTAAGGATCTGTTTGGGTATTTGGCCCATTTGAAGGCCCAATAGGGGCATTTTTAGTATTTCAAGTTCATTTTCTGTTTAATTAGGTTAAAATAAACTAGTTTGCAACTTTTTAGAATTTTCTATAATTTTTGGATTTTTAATATTATTTTAATATTATTTTATTATTAAATTTTAAATTTTAGATTTTTCAAGTTTTTATATTTTTCTTAGGTCAATCACATTAAGTTAGGAATTTTACAACTTTTAGAATATTTTTATTGTCTTTAGATTAGTTTTTATAATTATTTTAAGTTTTAATAGTTTTTAATTGTTTTTAAATAGTTTTAATTAAATTTAAAATTTTCAAAAATAGTTTTAAATTAAGTTAGGTCATTTTAGAGGTTTACAAAGTGACAAATCTCATTGTGGACTTTTTATTAATTAAATTGATTTTTAGGGCTTTAATTAGCATTAAAAAAATCATTATTTAATTAAATAAAAGGTTTGAGTGATTTTTGATTTTTTGTAAACTCTTAATACATTATTTAGGATTTATTACAATTTTTTAGGAATTTTTAGTGAAAATATTTAATTTTGGTGCTTTTTACGGTTTTACGTGTACGACCTTTTCGTTTTAGTTTTAATCGTCATCGTAACCGTCATTCTCTTCTTACTTCATTTCTATTTTCTTTCTCATAATCATATAATCACATAATTAATCATTTCTTAACACACACACCAAGCCTCCTTGAGAACGATCCCCACTTTGGGTCATTTGTGCACGATTTTTCTAAATCGTCGTACTTACCCTAATTTGCCCTCTTTTCCTAAAGAGTGGTAAAAACTCAACCATCACAGCTCATCAAGTGATACTTTACTAAATGTTCATTTTCAATGAACTTTTGAACTTCGGTCACTTTGCCAGTCAGAGATTCATTAACAAGAGTTAATATGGTAACCACATTATGAAGAGCTTCTTTCTCAGAATTGACATGTTTTAGGTTATCAAGGCCACACTTACAAGTCAAGAATTACTGTTTGATTTAGTTGAACTTGTTTAACAAATTATTTCTCTGTTCTTCGGCAAAGTGAAGGTCTACAAAGGTGTAGTCAAGAACATGGTTTTTTCATCACTTTCAGACATTGAGAGAAGTATGTGTACCTTTTTCATGGTGATATCAACCTATTCTCCAGATCTTGCATCACTCTTACTCACAACTGGTTCATCATCAACTACTGCCATGAACACCCTAATCTTTATAGTACCCTATTCATCGATAGACAGAGGTTCGTTATTCCAATCATAAACTTCTGCAACTAACCCTTTTTTAGACTTCTTATCATCCTTTTTCTTAGACAGAGCTTCTAGCTTCAAATTCATATTCTCCAGCTCAACTTTCAAGGCCTTGTACTTGTTCTTATAGTCCTTATTCTCATGATTAGAGGAGTTTGACTATTGAAATGAAGTGTTTTGTTGAGGTTTGAACTTGCAAGGTTTGGTTAATGACGGATAGGATGGTGAAGATGACTTTGTAGATAGACAGTGTTTCTAACAGTGTCATGTCTTACCAACCACGAAGAACGTTTCCTTTGACTTGTCAACAGATCTACCAGTTGTTCCAACTCTCACCGATCTTTTGTAGTATCTTTTCTGATTAGCCAACAGAGCTCTCTCATGCTATTCATCATTTAGGCTATACATGAACTCTTGACTACTCCTAGTGTCTTCTTCTACATTAGAGTCGTTGTCTTGATAGTTTGAATTTGAGATCAAGGTTTCTGAACTTGAGCTCTGAATAGTGAACCTTTTAGTATTTAATTTGTAGATCGCATCAATCAGTCTTTCTTTATAGTTTTATTTCTCATACAGCTGAGCTAGTGGATCATTATTAGTAGAATTGTTTGTCCTTTATATTCGATTCATGCTCAACCACTTTCTAGGTAAACTGTTAAAAAAAGTGGCGGTGACTTCAACTTGAGGGATGGTGACTTCATGGCAAGATCATATAAGAGGATCATTAGCCTTGTGTGGGTTTGAGAAACCTTTCACCCTATAATATGGGAAGAAATTAAACTGAAGTCTGCGAGTTTGAATCTTGGTATCTCTGGCCTCTGATGGTCCTTCGTGACCAAGAAAAAGATCGGTCCACATTTGCTTTGCTGTAGAGCATTGAATGATAGACTTCATGATGTGTTTAGGGAGACAATAAATGATGATGCTTTTGAGTCATTTGTCTTGATTTGCCAACCTTCTATCAATGGGAGTTCATTGATTAAAAGGTTTCTTAAGTTGATGTTGAAGCCATTGGAACATATGATCCATTTTCAAGAATTTCGAGAAGAAAAGGCTTAAGTCCGTCAAGATAGACAAGAAATTAGCTTTTCAGACTAGTGAAATATTACTCATCAAACACGGGAACATTTGTGACATGTGAACCTCCTTTAGTGTCAAGAAGTTGGGGAAGATCGTCATCATTGGGTGTATTTGTCACTCTTGGTGATGAAGGTGTGATTGTGACTTGTCGTTGACTTTTATGAAACTTAATCAAAGTACCACAATGTGTTATGGATCACACAAGTTGAATGACAATGTGTGCTATATCATTTAGACAAACAAACTCAATGGATGTGTTAAGTTTACTAACAAACTTTAAGAATGAGACGTTGAAAGAACGACTCACTCTGTGAAAGTTTGACAAAAAGTTAATGCAATTATAATAAATATAATATAAAGTGAACAAAACATTAACTCGTTAAATATTTTCTATTTATAATAAGTAGTACAATGCTAATTTGGTCTATTGATGGTGACACAAGTACCTTCTATGTTTACAACTAGTAAGAGCATGAGCAATGCAAGTCTTTCATGACTTGATACATTGAATGATTTGTTCCATAATCAATGCATAAGCAATTTAATGGTAATAACTTTGTGTTTTTTTTGTCAAAGACTCGGTATTCTACCCGTCTTTCATCAAAAAGTCATTAACAAGCCTTTATTTCAATGGTTCAAATGGTATAAATAGGTTTTTCAAAAAGTAAAAAGTCTTGTGTAAACTAATCCCATTGTAGATGCTCTAACGAAAAAATCATAATTAGTTGGTTTTGCGAATTTCCAAAAAATAATAATAGGAAATAAAAAAAGTGGGTAAAAAGGAAGGCAGCTCATGAGCGGCACGTGAATCCAACAACAACCAACCAAACACCTCCTCACGACGGTGCCTGCCGCCGGCAATCGATCCATCGTAATATGACCCTTTTTTTTTTAACTAGATCTTATTAATTCTCAATCTAACCAGTTTTATTAACAGGGTCAAATATGAAATCAACTAAAAGGGCTCATCAAGAAGATGATTTCGAAAACAATAACAACAAAGGTACAATCTTTTTCTATTGATTTTATTATCTCTATAAAGGGTTTTTAGGGGGTGTTTGTTTAAGCTTATAAGCTTATCTCATTTTGGCTTATGTTTTGTAAGCCCCTTTTTTTTAACTTATGGATGTTTGGTTGGGCTTATAGGTGGGCTTATGAGTTTATAGTTTATTTGATGTTGCCTTATATTTTATAACCCCCAATTGTTTAGCGTATCATTTATATAAGCTCATAAGTTTCAAATAAACCGAAAATTTGAGGCTTATGAAATATAAGCTGAAAAACAAATAAGCTCATAAGCCCGCATATAAGCTGAAACAAACACCTCTAAGCTTATCTACGTGCATATGAGCGGCTTATCTCATGTTGGCTTATGTGTATCCTTTTTTTTACTTATGGGCTTATCGAAGTTATAACAAACTTATATAATCCTACAAATTTCAAAATAAAGCCGAAAATTGATAAGCTCATTTACCCATGTATAAGCTTAACCAAACATCCCCTTAAAAATTGGTTTTTATTGGACGTGATTTTTTATATGTGAATTCGTTTTTGTAATTGAGTCAGATGGAGGGAAGAATAATTACGATAAGATAGATGCAACTAGGTCAAAACATTCTGTTACCGAGCAAAAAAGAAGGAGCAAGATTAATGAAAGGTATCTCTTTTTTGCTTTTTTTATTATGTGGTATGGCGTCGATATTGTGTTTTTAAGTAATAGCGTATATTCGGTTTCTAGTGTGTAACACCATGTTTGGCAAAAATTGTTGCTAGTGTAGATGGTAGCAGGAGCATTGTTTGTATAGAAAATTTGGTAACGTGGTTGTAACGAATAGAGGTATTTGTGTACCTTTGTATTCCATAGCCTTGATGCCCTATTGAAAGCTCACCCATCTAGTTTTTTGTTTAGAAGCTTAAATCTTTTTTACTAAAAAGTTAAAAGCTTTGCGCCAAACATACTTAAGAGTAATGAAACCAATTATGATGATCAAATTAAGGGGCTTGACGGTGTTCGGGTTTGCTTGCTCAACCGTGTATAGTTTTTTTTAATTCTTTTGTCAAATATATTGTTTGAGTAAGAGTGTGGAAACGCATTAAGCAAATAAGCAGTTCTGGCAAGCAATCCCACACAGCCCTTAAGTCGAAGAATCAGTTTTGGTTATTTGATTATTTAGGGGTCATTTTGACATATAGAATCCTTATGTAGTCCGAATATGCCAAACAATCAAGCATCTGAGTATCCAATTATCACAACTTTGAAGAGCTGAAGCATGCCAAGACACTATCACCTTTCGACGCTGTTTTAATTGCTTGTTCTATCGTATTTTGGGACTGATCATTTCAGGCTGCAATCCTTGAATATAAATTTGTTATGTTTTATGTTGCTATGAGCATATGAGGATTGAGGACTACTAGAATATGGGCATAATTGTTAGACTTTAATCGTGTTACATATGATACTCAATCTATAAGCTCTTTAAGTAGGTAATAATAATGTATTGGTTTTAATTTTGTGGAAAGGCGTAACATGAACTGAATAATAAACTAAGATGACTAAATGACCGATATGTGAATCTATCAACTTGAGACGCAATTTGATTTATTATTCATCCCTGCTTTTTAGACTAAATGGGCTTGTGTATGCGGACTTCGACCCCTATATGATTATCTTACTGCTGTAACACTTATATTGACCTACAAGAGCATGTATGTATAGCTTTTATCTTTAGAATTCTTTTGATTATATATGCAAATGATTTAGAATCTTAATGCATGATTTTTTAAGATTTTGAATTTTGTTTGAATATCACAAACCAATCTTCTGATGTTTAACTACGGTTCTAATCATTTAGTTCTTCTTTTTTTTTTCTGTTCTTTATTAGATTCCAGATATTGAGGGATTTGATACCCAATAGTGATCAAAAGAGAGACACCGCATCATTTCTACTCGAGGTATCTCAACTAAACATGAACATGTTTACATTTTATTATTATTTGAAGGATGGCCATCTTTAGCTGATTAGATCCAAATCGGTTGCAGGTGATAGAATATGTTCAGTACTTACAGGAAAGAGTACAAAAGCACGAGGGATCATACCAAGGTTATAGCGCAGAACCCACAAAATTAATGCCATGGGTAACTAACAATTATCAGTATTTTATATATATGTATATATTAAAGTTTAAACAAATGATGTTCGACTAACTTTTCATAATTCCCGTAGAGAAACAGTCATTGGCGTGTCCCAAATTTTGGTCATCCACCGGTCATAAGGAATGATTCCGGGTCGGCCCCATCTTTGCCTGTTAGATATGATGAAACCGTCTCAACCATAAACACGCCCCCACAAATTCCTGCTCGTTCTGACCCTAGTGGAGATTTAAACCGCAATTTGATCGATTCACAACCTAATTCACAAGCAAACATTCCTATCTCTGCTCAGCAAGTTGATGGTACATTTTCTCATTCTACTCTTGGGGGTTCACTCTGTCATGTCAATAGGCAGTCAACTGATATCCCTGCTGCTGGTGATGGGAATCAGGAAGATGAGCTAACAGTTGAAGGCGGCACAATTAACATTTCAAGTGTTTATTCTGAAGGGTGAGTATAGCGGAAACATTTTCTGGTACAGGTGACAGTTTTGACCCATTTACTCGTAAATGGTTGATTTGTGGCTACTTAAGTTTCAAACGGGTCAAATGAATAACTAAAAAGAGAACATGCTTAAAAATGTACTGTATACATAGTTGCATATATCCCTCTAAAATCGCTTAATTCAAAGTTTTAGGTTATAATTTAAAAAGAGAAACTAAAAGTGTAGTGTGTTTCTGGGTCAACCCTACCCGACCTTTTATAAAGCCCTAAACAAAAAACTCGTTTTGACCTTAACTCATTATTAAACCCCTACCCTACCTTGGAACATCTTTTTTCTTACTTTATATGAGTTTCATATCCATCACCTTGCAAGTGCAAGTATCATCACTTTCTTTCAGTGCCTAATTGGGTTTGATGTGTTGATATTGCCCCAATTGAAGCTATATGTGGGTCTTTCTTGTTCGTTTTTTGGACCTTAAACAATGTACTGCACTCCATATAGATATAATATTGCGCTTATGCCTTTTAATGATTCCAAAAACAAGTATTAAGAGCTTTTTTCAAGGGCTTCTGAAGTATAATCTATTTCTTTATGTGTTACAGGTTATTGTATTCTCTTACACAAGCGCTAAAGAGCTCCGGTGTCGACTTAACACAGGCCAGCATCTCCGTACAGGTTGATCTTGGGAAACGAGCAAATAGAGGACTAACATCTGGCGCATCCACCGCAAAGGTATGAAGCAAAAATTTGGGAAGTTTCGGAAACATAAACGTTGGTGGTTTTTTTTGCATACTAGGTGTTGATGGCTGTAACCTGAGTATTATTTGATTTCTTTTCAGGAACATGGAAATCCTCAATCCAGCAATCAGTCAGTGGGACGGTCTAAAGAATTTACCAACGGTGGAAACCCAGATCAACCTCAAAGAAGACAAAAGACGTGACAGTGCTACTTGTGAAGCTCAAGTTAGTTTTTTTTTATTTCATATATGGGGAGGGGTGTATACCTACAGACAAGTCAAATTTGTAAATGTTGTGTTGTTTCGTTGTTGGCAACCCGAGAGATGTATGTTCTGTTCTAAAGAGAGTTGCATGTGGTTTCTACTCAATAGTGGTGATGGATGAATGTTGCATTTGGTTTTTGTTTAGTATTGATGAATAATCGAATTTAATATTATTATTCATGCCCTGTATTATTTTGAGTTTAGAGATTCAGGTTTTGTTTCTATTGTTGTTGAAGATGGAACGAGTTGAGAAATACAAGGTGCTTACAAATAAAAAATATCTGTTGTGGCTTCTTCTGTTTTCTGATATGAATGGCCTTCTAGAATCTAGGCACGCAATACTAGCTAATCTCATGTGCATAGTTTCTAGCTATATGGTGTTCTAAACACGGAAGAATGGTTTGTCGAGTCTTCTTGCAAAAATTTAAAAGAACTGGACTTGTTATATTTGGCACACTATATGAATCCAAATCATGACAATTTTGGGTGCAATTCAATCCACGAAACAATCTAATATAGAGAAGTCATAGCGACATTGTTTAACTGAGCTAATGAATATTTCGATTATGGGTTCAACGGTTCAACCACATATAGCCGAGATGGTTCAGTCATAGCGACACTGTTTAACTCAGTTTGCCCATACTACTACATAGTCGTTCCAATATCTATGTGTATGAAGATTAATATCACACTTTTGACAATAAACTTGTTACCTCTCTATGAAAAGTGTATGTTTGTACGTCTTTTGTGTCACATAGTGTTTGGGCTAAATAATGTCCTATGAGCGGTTGGTTAAAAAATAAAACTTGGAACATTGTATCACATGGGGTGGTGGCGCAGTTGGCTAGCGCGTAGGTCTCATAGCTAAAGTTGAGTGATCCTGAGGTCGAGAGTTCGAGCCTCTCTCACCCCATCTTTTTTTTTTCATCTAAGTGATTTTGAGCCTCTCTCACCCCATCCTTTTTTTCGTCTATGTGATCCTGATCGAAGATGCAATCGACTTTTCATCTCTAGCAATTGTTGATCACAACTCAACCAATACGAACTGACTCTGAATATTGATTGGATTGGGAGACGATAGGAAAATGTCGCTTTGGTAGTTGGAAGGTCAAGTAGCAATCTTGGGTTGGTCACTTGACAATCCAACCCGAGACGATAGGAAAATGTTGCCAATTGACAATCAAATCTCGTCGTCTATGATTAATCTAACTATTTATCTACTTCCATCTGTGTGCCTGTCATGAAAAATAAGGAAGATATACTAAATGTTGATTCTAAAAAAAATATAGCAACATGCATGATACACGAACTTATTCCGAGCATCAAGCGGAGTCCAGGGCTCAGCCTCCAAAGTCATACCGTAAACCGTAGGGTCTTACTGTAGTTGTACCTTGCACATTTTCCCCACTGATATTTTAAAGTTGTTTGAATGCTGATAATATTTCCCCTATTGATATTTGATCCATTTGATCTTTTATTTACTTTTTTAAAGTTGTTCAATTCTAATAATATTTTCCCTAAATGTATTCTTCAAAACCTGAATATGTCTCTACTGAAAACAAAAAGACGCCATAATTTATGATAGCTTTCACTTGTATGGCAACTTGCAAGGCAAAACCAGCAACTAATAGTAATAATCTATGACAAATTTCACTTATGTTGCAAACTCAAATAATTTCATTTCGACTTTCCGTTTCTTTTTCTATATCATCAATCCATCTCAATAACATTTAAGTACACAATAATAACACGCTGTTCAAAAAAAGCCGTTCAAAAAAAGCCGTTCAAAAAAACAACATAATAACTGCACAAAAAATCATTTTGCCAATTTCTTCTCATTCCCACATGTCAAATAAACGAATTATATGTCATCAGTGTTGCACATTAATTCACAATCATGCTCTATCCTTGGCCCTTTAAATTACTTCTTACCTTCGATCTCCTGCAAGCACATAAAAAACCGTCACCACTACTCAAGAGTTTTATTCTTCAAGGTTTACGACGCTTTTTATGATACAGAAAAACTACTCACAGAATTGTCAATCTTGTCAAAATCAGCATCATCAAAAGCATCATTGTCGTCATCATCTGAAATTAAACAAAACGAACATTCAGGACAATGGAATATGACCAATAAAAATAATCAATAGTGCAATAAAAATTTCTTAAAAAAATACCCGGATGATCATCACTGTCGTCAAGATCTCCCAAAAGATAAGAATCTAAATCCTGCTCTGATATAGAGGTCTTGCTTTTCAGATTTCCCTCGACAGCTTCTTCTCCAGTTTGAGTTTGATTAAGTTTTTCATCTTTTGCCTGTGCTATTTGTTTTAGTTTGCTCTCCTCTACATACTTTCTTTCATAACTATACACATTAGCAAAAATGGAATTAGTGATAGCTTAACAGGATGTTAATATCTTAATCTGCAGTAAAAGTTGATAATCCAAAGATAGAGTAGTAACGTACGGGGATACATGAGTGCTCACAAGCGTAAAATATATCCTCCAGAATCTTCCATCTTTCATGTGTCTTGGACATAATTCGTATCTCAACTTTGATACTTCCTGAAAAAAAACCATAATCATTGTAACTCTTAAAGGCGATAATGCTGCTTGAAGAATTACGGTTTGGTGTGAATAGTTCATGACCATAAAGAAAAATCTAATTTAACAATTTTTGCCAGTGAGTAGGAATCAGCCGATGACTTAAGTTTGGGCAATCGAATAGATGACTGTTAGATTATACAGACGGAAGCCCTATATTTGCAAGATACGTTTTTTTTCTAACAAAGAAGAGAATCTATACCTTAACGGTTGTAAGGACGAGATTTGCATGTTTCTGCTGCCACTCAGAAAGATCTTGCCTTACATTGGAGACAGTAGCCACATCAGATACCGAATCATCTAAGGATCAAGAGAAGCACATTTAGTTGTCTTATGTTTCAAAGCTGTATGACTGATAGCAAGTAAACTCATACGTCCCCTGGTTTTTAAGCTTGTACTCATATTAAGTTTTAAATGACAAATAGGCAAGCTGGATTATTACATTCACATCCATCAAACAGAACCACCTTTTGAGTTTTGACTAGCATTTACAGTTATTCTCGAATATGCACAGCTTCTACACACCAATTTAGTAGTTGGTAACCCTAAGATGGGTTGGTCAGTCACTCGGTAAATAACAACAATCTGAGGTTATGCTAATGTTGAATTTTCGTTGCATGCACACAGATATAAATGGATTACATCAGTTCGGTAAAGATTCAAGTCAAAAAAGACGAAACATGGGTCTCTGTCTCTCTCATCTGATTTTTTTTCATATTCTTTGAATCTGTTACACAATAGCTACACTGTAGCATACTATACCACAATCCAACTTTTCTTAACTCATTTCACACATCAGATCTTCACTAATATATTATCTTCGTTACTTCTACAGATTTTAGCGTCTTTCTTTACAATTTAAGTGTTTGATAATTGTGTCAAAGATATCAATTTTAGAATCAAACTGATAATTTCCTAACTATGAGCAAAACAATATTTTGATCGCAAATCAACAACTTTTTGTACTTCTTACATCTTATCTATAGGGTATGTTGTTTTGTTGATGACCATTGGTTGCAACGGAATTACGTAAGACCCTTGACACGTGTTATTTTAATCTTGTATTAAAAGCAACAATAAGAAGAGATTACGTATAAAAAATTCTTCTTTTAACATAAGTACATAACACAAAGGGCAAGCTTCAGTATGATGATCTCTTGATTGCTTACTGTTATGCCAAAAGATATTGCAGAATCCATGATCATAATAATATAACTCTGTGACATCTGAACAAACCTCAAACATATGTTTGGAAATTCAATGGAGCTCAACTGCAATAGCAAACTACATTGCATACCCAAATATGTATTGTAGTTCTATTCTGATAAGTAACACATAGATCACATTATTTGCAATACTATTTTGCCGATCATTAAGTAATTAAGATAATAACACACCATTGAAGTTGCCACAAATACTAGAGGGTCTACCACAAATGAATTCCCTCTCATCTTTTGTAAATAGAAGATTTAACAGAAACATTTTAAAAGAAACATTTTAAAGAAGCTTCCTCAGCTCCATTGGAAACCAATAGTCATTACCATCATACCCATGATATCCTCATGGGTGAAATACATAAAGGGTCGCTCAGGATCAGAAAATTAATCTAATCTAATATCAATATTGAACAAGTTGATTCTTCGCGCGACACTTAAGACAAATGATATATTACTTAGAGTGGAAAACTAACTAATTGAATATTGTGATAGAAATAACAAAGAAAACATCCAAGTTAGCAACTAATTCATTCATATACAACCTCCAAACCAAACTTTTGATTGCATCAATTGTTTTTACTTTACACCCCTCTCGTGGTCAGTGTATGTCATTGCCCACTGGCGACTATGGGTTCAATTGCACTAGCTACACTTCTTGAAACACATTATTCTAACCGATTCGTCATTCATGACTATCCGAAACACCCTCTAAACCAGAATTTTAATAGCGCCACGCCAACTGTTTTTACTTTACACCCCTCACATGACCACGCTATACCACCGCCAACTATCAATTTCAAATGTACTAATTACAAAACAAATTATTCTAACTCATTTGTCTACAAATGACCACTAGAAACTATGCAATTTATTCTCGTACCAAGAAGATCTTCGTCTCACATTTTATAAATAAGTTTTATAAAAATGAAAAACCTGGAAAAGGGAAATTCTGAAAAGTGGACAACGTAAGCCCCTTGACAAAATCTCTGAGATCCTGAGTGATTCCAAATTTGTCAAGCTCTAAATCAGACGGGGGCGCGTCAGTAGAAGTGACCGCGAGTGAAGGGATTTGATCCGCGAGTGAGAGCAACGCGGCAGTTTTCAACTCGTCTGCTTTCTTAGAAGCAATGTTGAGGGAGTGTTTGGTTGTTTCGGAGACCAAGTCTGCGATTCTGACGGGTGAAGAGGAAGTGAGGGTTTGGGTGAGTGTTTGGGATCTGGTTTTAGCTTCCTCTGCTAGTGATTTTGCTTTCTGCCAAAAGGACTCCATTGTTTTTGTTGTGATTTTAGTGATGACTTGGTTTAAATGTTGAGAGATTCGTGGAGTGGAGTGGAGTGGAGTGTGTAAAAGGTGAAAAGTTATGGGTTGTTGTTGCAGATCTGCAACTGCCGGCACATGTATTATCAGCCCTGTACCCGCATTTTTGCAAACAATATTTTTTATTTTATTTTTTTAACTTGCAAAATGTTATCAATAATATGTGTGGATGTCTAGAATAAGGGTATATGACCTATGTAGTAAATAAGGTTTACCCTATTATTTATCTTATAAATACTCATTGTATCTACCCTATATAATATATCAATTGAGAATACCACTTATTCTTTATCTATTCACAACACGTTATCAGCACGCTCTTAACTTTTAAAGCACTCCGTTTCTCGTTTAGCACACTGGTACGTCATTCGATCTTATATATGCAATTCAATGTTATAGTGATCTGAGCACACTGTTTTTTTAATTCGAGAGGCACGTTTTTCTTCAAATCATCGGGCTATAGTCACATGCATATGTTTCGTACAATGTTTGTTATTGTGTTATCTTATTTTCTGTTCTATTTAAATTAAATTTAATCTCCAATCTAGGTTTATTACTCATAAGTAGAGGTGTCAAATTTTGCTCATTTAGATACATATGGGCACTTTTTGTCCATTTTCAAAAAAGGATGGGGCACATTTTGCCCATTCTTTATAATGAATGGGCTAAACGGGCGCATATGTATGAAACTAAATTGGCTTAACGGGCGCACTTGTAAAATACAAATTAGTATACTCGACGAATAATTTTTATTAAATTTTTTATCCCGGCTTTCAAACAAGTATTTTTATTTTTTAATTGTCGGTTTTTATATGTTTTTTCCCTTTTTTAGCTTGCGCCCGTTTAGCCCGCCCATTTTGCCCGCCCGTGCCCATTTAGCCCGCGCCCGTTTAGCCTGCGCCCGTTTAGCCCGCCGCCCGTTTAGCCCATTGCCCGTTTAGTCTGCCGCCCGCCCGCCCGTTTTACCACCTCTACTCATAAGTATTAAAACTTTCTCTACACGGAACTATCATGGGCTAGATCTCATTAGGCTTAAATTAGCTACAAAGGAAAAATCATACTAGTAGTTCTGTATGCAGTTTGATATAACTGTTTTGTTTTTTTTTTCTTGTCTTGATAGAATTTTATTACTAACAGTACATATCACTTATTACGGAGTATTTAGTTTGAGACCCAATTTATAGCTATCATCTCATGATGTTATTTTTCGATAATAATATGTACGTAAAAAACACCATATACCATCAATTAATTATCATAAACTTCTTAACCGTTAAATTTTGTTTTTCTCACTCTAAGTGTATGAGCGTTAACTTAACCTAAGTTCTTGATATATGATCGTGTAAATTTTTCGTCCATATATTGCTGTGATACTAATAAGTTGAATATTTTGGAAGTTAATTTTAGCATCTCGAGTTAAATATAGTAGTAAATTGTGTATCATCTGACAACAGAATATCCCCCCTATTTAATACAAGGTAAATATATGATATATCATACCAAAATTTTATAGTGATTCTAAAAACCCGGTATAGATTGAGCTGAAAAATGAGTTTACATCAACCATGCATTGTATCGTGGTGGAGATCTAGTGAAAATTAGACTACCTATCTATGTAAACTGTGATTTGAAATAATTTGCATCTATAAGTGTTTATAATCTAATAAAATGCCAAGCTTCATTCTCCGGGTGACAAAGTAAATGAGGACCATTAAAATTGGAAGAAGATTAATATGATGGTTGCAATATGTATTGTGGTTAAGAAAGAGGAGACCAAAATAATTTTATTTAGAAGTTTGCCGTTACAAAAGGTACGTAAATTCATATTTTGTATAAATTAATTATTGTTTTAATAATACAACTCTTTAATAAAGTTCTTTAACAAAGATGAAAATAAACACGAGGAACTACAATGTACGACAATCGCTGTAAATGCTTCTATGATTTCAAAAAATAATTACCATAAATTTGGGAAAGTATAATACATATGAATTATATGACAATTAGTGCGTGATTTGATGCATGATAAGTCTAATAAGTATGGTCTAAATACTTGACCAATACTGTTTTGATGACTGTAATTACATGTGAATTGCTATTATGATTACTTATAGTTTTAATTCAGTTTAGTAACTTGCACTTTAAGGTAAGCTGTATGATACAATTTGATATTGAGGAAATTATGGGATATTATATAACTTTATTAATTTTCTTAAGTATGTGGCTCATGTACTCGTTTCGTATAGATAATAGCTATTGGTATGTATGTCATATTTCTCAACATGACTACTTTTGTGTGTTTGCTATATAATCTCCATTATAACCGATATAGGATAATACTATAAGAAATATATGTCAATATTCGGAAAGTTTATTAAAGCATTCATTATACATTGGTTTTTCTTTTTTTTTATTTTATTAAATTCACATAAAAATCAAGCACATATACAACTTTATACTTCATTACTGGTAAATTATGTTTGATAATGCTGTTTAGCATACCAGCAACGAAAACGATTTCGAACGTGTTTGGTACTCAATGTGAAAATTTACCATTGTTATTGTTGCTTATTTAGTCTCTTACTTGCATCCTTAATTGGCTGGCCCATGTATGTGCATCTAGATGTAAATACTATTAATGTGGTCGTAGCAATGAATTATTAGAAAAAGGTTTGCTTGATATAAGTTAACATGTTTCCAATAAGATAGTTTGTATTAAAACTATTACCGATGTACAATAATATAGATGAATAAAGTTATATATCTGACACATAATACTGATCGTAAAGTTCACCTATATGTTTTTTTTGTTTGTTCTTTTACGGCCTAATTTATGTATGATAGTATGATCGTATGATATAAAATTTTTTTATCGATTAAAGAACAGATTTGAGTTATATATATTACGATGCATGAAGGGCGAACATATAGTTTATTTTGTTTTTAGACATGGTGAGCACAATACGTGTAAGACAATGATATTCGCTAAGATGCCATATGCTAATGGTAGATTATGTTTATATTATTTGGTATGATATATGATAATGCGAATATTGCGTAAAATTTTGTGAAAGAAAAAAAAATAAAAAAAAATAAAAAAAATCAAAGCTTTTCATAATATTTATTTATTTTTACAAAGAATGTGCAATTGAAGTACATGTGGCCGTAAATGAAAAGTTTACGAGCCAAGATTATTGTAATAATTGGCATGACTGGTTGGACCATCCCGGGTCAATGATGATGCGAAAGTTATAGAAAAATCACGAGTTTCTTCAAAGATAATTTTGATTATTTTTATTGTTCTTAACGTAAGTTCATTACTTATCACCACTAAATATAAATAAGGACTCATTCCTTGAAATTTTGGAAAACATAAAAAGAGAATATATGTAGGCCTATACATGTCTCATGTGTATCATTTTGAGTTATAAAATTGATGCATCGTCAAAATGATCATCGCATATGCAACTTCAAGTTGGCGTGATTAGTGCCTCGATGTGAGCATGATTTTCCAAATATGATTATTGAGAATAGTGGTGAATGCTTACAAGTTTGGGCGATTATTGAAATACGTGTTGAACTTTATATAGCCCATGTTCGAGCGCGAATTTCTTTTGTTGAAACGTTTATAAAACGTCTTCAGTTGATTGCAAAGCCTATAATTATGAGAACAAGAGTTTCAGTTTATGGGGCAATTTATTACATATGAACATATGAATTCGCATCTTGCCAACAATAATGAGTCCTCCCGTTATAATAGTTTTTGGTCACAAACCATATCGTTCCCATAAGAGATATTGAAATGTGCGATATATATCATAGTAAGTCCACCACAACGCACAAAATGGGATGTTGAGAATGATAATTCATTCAGGGTAGAATGAGCAGCGAGAAATTTGGAATGAATTATGATAATGAAAAGTTGATCCTCACAAGTAATGAATATGAACATAAAGTTCATGGGACAATTTATATTCCAGATCTAGTAATTACCAGACAAGGTTAGTGACCTAAATAAAGTGACTAGATCACAAACGCTGCTAGTGCTCCAATTAAAATATGTGTCCCAAAAAGTAAAACCAATGATTGGTAGTAAGTCTATGGCACGTCTGAAACGTGATAGACTATTCGATTCCAAATAAAAATCCTCGATTAAAGAGATAATATGGAGCAAAAAAATTACGATGGTCGAATCGAGGTAATAAAGACCACATGATAGTCTCCTAAAGAGACACTAGACATGAAGGTAATTGAGAAAACCCCGGGTACATGAAATACTATGAGATATCAATAAATGATAAAATGCAATGTCTAGTAGAGTGTGGAATCGTAAAAATAAATAAATCGACGTCGATGTATATGATAATATGCATGATAATGCTAATAAATAATATAGCGCTAAAGTGAATGTGAGGCCAAAATATTAATGACGCAATAATATAATGAATAATGGAGGTCTCTTGTGATGAGACATATGGTTGAAGCTTACAATCTATTTATAAAACTTATTGGATACGCAATAGTCTTTATGAGAGAGCGAAATTAAAATATGCATAAGTTGCAAATGATGGCACACATATATTTCTCAAAGACTTAAAAATGATCATGTAGATACATGTTCACATGTGGTGGATCCAATAGTTATTGTATAAGTCTGGCAATGTGATAAATAATTGATATACGTTTAAAAGATATATATGAATAGAGCTCAAGTGATATTGATATTTCATTATTACATATAATATGCATGGAGCATGCTAGAGATAATTAATGCTTAAGGCATATAAGAAACGTTCTCGAGAACAATATTGATTGTATTGAACTAATCATGATTTGAGCATATATGTTATAATCGCCTTAGTGTGTAGTATTGTGCCAAATAAAGAGTTATGGTTATAAAGGCGACTAAGTTCATAGAAATTGAATTTGAAACAAAAGACAAAGTTTGTCTTAATTCCAGAATGGAACATCTTAATGATAAAATATTATGCATCATGAAAACTAAAGATAAAGTTGTATCTTTATGTGGATAAACAACACTCATATTTATGAAGTCACATGATGTTAGAAAGACTCTCTTAATTTATAGAGTTGATGATCATAATATCGATTGAGATATGTCATTTGAAAATGAACAATTCAATTTTTGCTAAGGGTCATACTTGTTGGAAATGAATAACTTACAAAGTTTGATGATAAACTTGAACGAGATGTATGACGTATTATTATGCAAAGAATATGTGTAAATAGTGTTCATACATATGCTTTTATTAATACACCTTAATGTGTATTTCAGTGACTCGGTGAGCTTAAGTAATGTGATCATCAGGAGGAGAATATATGTGTTGTACTCTTTTTCCTTGACCATGGTTTTGTCCCCACAGGGTTTTCCGGCAAGGTTTTAACGAGGCAACATCCCTAAGCGTATAAAAGATTTAATGTACTATTTTCCTTCACTAGATTTTTGTCCCACCGGGTTTTATCTAGTAAGGTTTTTAACAAGAGATATGGGTTTATACTCTAACCCATCAAATACAAGTTTAGTTGATTTTGCAGATGCAGGATATATGTCTGACCCTTAAAATGGTCAGTCACAAACTGGATATGTTTTTACAAGTGGAGGAATAGCGATTTCATGGTGTTCGGTAAAGCAAACAACTGCAACAACTTCATTCGATCAGGCATAAATTGTAGCAATCCATGAGGAAAGTCGAGAATGTGTTTGATTAAGCAATGTAACACAACACATACGCATGTCATGTAGTATTTCTTCAGAGAAAGAGGCACCAACAGTTTTGTATGAAGATAACGCAACATGCATTGCTCAACTCAAATAAGATTACATGAAAGGCAATACCGAAGTTCGTTTCACTCGTGACTTACTAAAGAGTGGTCATATTCTAGTTCAACAAGTTCGTTCAAGCTACAATTTGACGGATCTATTTACCAAGGCACTTCCTACTTCAACATTCAAGAAGCTTATTCATAATATTGGAATGCGGCGAGTTAAAGATCTTAAGTGATGTAGTAATCAGAGGGAGATAATACGCGTTGCACTCTTTTCCTTAGTCAAGGTTTTGTCCCACTGGGTTTTCCTGACAAGGTTTTTAACGAGGCAACATTCTCAAAGCATATTATTTATAGAGACATCCAAGAGGGAATGTTATGAATAATATGTGGATGTCTAGAATAAGGCCCATGACCCATGTAGTAACTAGGGTTTACCCTATTATTTATCTTATAAATACTCCTTCTATCTACCCTATGTAATATATCAATTAAGAATACCACTTATTCTTTATCTATTCACAACACAAAACAATATTATTTATTTTCTGATTTTACGGACGTAAGATATTTTAAGAAATAACTTTATTATACCTTATCTTACGAACATTTACTATTGGTGCATCAAAATTGGATCGGTTTGTTCAGGTTTAAGTCAAATGGGTCGAGTTTATTCCGAGTTGAGGCTAAGGATATTATATTTAAATTTGATTCAATTTTAACTCAAGTTAATCGGGTTGGATCAAATCGGGTTGAATTAAAAAAAAAAATCGGATTAGATCAAACATGTCGGGTTTAACTCAAGTCGGGTTATTTTGAAATCGAAATATTTTTAAAAAAAAAATCATATAAAATTTATTTACTCTTTTAAATCGAAATTATATAAAATTTATTTAAAAAAAATCACAGAGATCAATAGAGTTGACCCAAACTCGATATAGACAAAATTTTCATTTAAATACTCGACCCAAATTTGAATTCAAGTTAGTCGAGGATCCAATTGGCCTGAGTTAAAATTTAAATAAAAAGTTAATTTATTAATTACGGTTAGCCCAAATATGTTTCACTAGATCGGCTTTTACGTGTAGATGAGCTTCTTGGTTGATTATCTGTTGAGTAATTGCGAGCGATTCTTCATGTGTATTTACTGGATCATTATCACCATGTTGTTTTTCGGGATGAAATGTGAGTGATATCGCCGCCCCATTATGTTGAATTATCATATTGTGTAGTATCAAGCCCGAATACCAGGGTGTTCATAGTAAGCGACGGAACAGGGCCCAACTTGTTGTAGGGGCACCAAAATTTTTCATATACACCGACGGTAAGTGCCTAAAGTCAGTACAGATTCATGATAAATTTCTATACTAGTATAGTAATATTTTTTCTTTGACTATATTAAGAAAAAGTCAAATCTTTTTTTTATATTCCAAAAGATCAATCTCATTCGTTTTTTGATCTGACTCTCTCCATAGTCAATTGTTTTTTGACAAGGTTTTCTCAATTCACAGGTAATTTTTTTTATCTTTTGTTTAATGATTTGATGTTATCTATTCCTTTATAAATTAAATAATTATGTACTTATGTGAATTTTTTTATTTAAAGTATGTACTTATGTGATTAAAACATATACTCTAGTTGTTTAGATTTAACTTTTTTTATATAAAATCTAGATATTTGTAAATCATAGTAGTAATTGTAGATTCATAAGGTTTAGTAGGTTCAAAACCATAAATACTTGTTGCGTTTTTAGTAACTTTAATAATACTTATATGACGGTATTTTTGATTTTTTTCGAACAATACTATTTGTATTTTAAAGGGACCAATTTGTTATAGTGGAACAGGGCACCAAAAATTCACGGGACGGCCCTCTGTAATATGATGCATTGTACATTACGTCTGATAGTTTACGTTTTGACATTCCTTGGGTCGGATTTTTAATCAGCCTCCATTTCATTTTCAATACACCGAATTCTCGTTCCACATCTTTTCTTGCTTGTTCGTGATTCGTTATATACATTATTCGTTTATGATCATTCGTCCCCGGATCTTTTATAGACTTCTTAAGAACCGACCATTTCGGATATATCCCGTCAGTAAGATAATATCTCCTCGGATAATAAACGTTGTTAGCCACGAATCCCAGATCTGATGCTTTATCTGATTTAAGATCATTTAAAAGAGGGGATTGACGTAAACATTTATGTCGTTATTCATCCCGGCTACACCAAAGAACGCATGCCAAATTCATAAGTCTGGAGAGGCGATCGCTTCTAAAAAAATGAAAAGAGTTGACCCATGATCACGTTTACAAAATTGAGATTTGTATGCAACGAGACAATTCTCCCACTGTCAATCTGTACAATCGATACTTCCTATCATCCTAGGAAACCCATGCTTTTCCTCGTGATGAGCATAGAGTTTTTCTATGAGTTTTTCTATGTCGGTGTACGTCGGATTTCGCAAGTACTCTTTACCATATAACTCCATGATGGCCTTACAAAAGTTTTAAAGACAATCACGGGCTATTGACGCACCCATTTACAAATATTCGTCAAGAGCATTAGGAACGGCTCCGTACACCATTTGTAAAACCTGGATTTTTGAAAATATGAAATTTAATATTTCATTTCATTTTGAAAATATGGTTTTCATTTCATAAACTTTCATTTTATTTCATATGATATAAATGTGAATTTGAAACTAATTAAGAAATTTAAATAATTAAATGAATTTTTTAAAATAATGAAAAAATAATATAAGGCAATTGTTTTTAAGAAAAAAAAAGTATATATATATGTATATTTTTATTAAACTTTGTCCATATGAACTAAACGAGAAGTAGAGCTCGCGAAGCGGCGAAGGATGCAAGACTCATGATTTGCATTGAACTGACAATGCGAAGGGTTGTTTTTATTAATGGATGGGTTTGCTAAGAATGAATTACTTGTGAGGATTACTTGTGAGGATTATTTTGTATTCCATAAGATCCTACGCTAGGAGAGATCTAATTTGCCGAGACTCAAAATTGTTTCACGACTATTCACCTAGATTTCACCAGAATGTATCATAATCCCAGACAGAATTTTAATAGAAGCAATATAAAACATAGAGGCAGCTATGTTCATATCTAAATGCCTGTCATTCTAGCAGGTTTAAGATAGAACGTCGTCATGCTAGCGAGTTATTACAATTTACAACCATTATAGTTCGGAACAGAAATGGGACAAGATTCCATGAGGATTTGCGACAATCCGTCAATTTGAGGTCGTTATTTTATTCTCAAGTATTATTTAAAATCATTATTTTATTGTTAATTTATGAACTCACTCGCCTTTGGGAAGGAATTGGGGTTTACGTCTTAAAGTAGCATCGACTACGTCTAAGCCGGAGAACTTTACGTTACGTGTTTACGTTTACATACTCCGCTTTTGTAACAGTCCGACATTTCAGATAATAAATTTATTCTCGAAAATTATTTTGGAATTTTATTTGTGTTGGTTCATAAACTCACAAATTTACGAGAAGAAATTAGGACTTACGTGCATAATTTAGCGTCTTTTACAATTAAACCGGAAACCCTAGGTTTACGTATATACGCTTTTGTGCTCCGTTTTTTATTAGACAATTTTTATTAGAATCGTTTTATGCCGTAGATTCATAATTTATAAAAACGTCTTTCGTAAATCGACCCGAGGGCACGTAAATCGAGTAAAATAGAATCGAGGAGTACCCGTAAAATATTAGGGATGGGACAAGTTTAACACTTGTCCCGTCCCTAATAAGGGTGGACACAACAAGGCCACCACATCTATTTGTTGTCAAAATTATAACCTTGTGTGAGACACTTGTCTCACAATTGTCCAAGGCACAAAACCACTTAAGCTTCTCACACACAACACACACATGCATGTATTAACTAGAAATCTTAACCAAAATCTCTCCTCTTCCTTTTAGACGTCCCACATCACCATCATATCACCATCATCACCAAAATTTAACCTACAAGTTCATCTATATTCAACATATGTTGATAACCATTTAAAAAGATGATGATTGGAGGTGATTGCTACTTGTGAAAAGGAGTTTTCATGGAGGTCTTTGGGGTGAATTTCAAGAAGGTGATCATCCACTTGAAGGTCTCAAAAAGTGGTCTTGCTAAGTTAAAGATTTGGTGACAAGAACCAAGCTTTGTTCATCCAAAATCTCATCATTGCATCATATAGATTGGTATAGAGATCAATTTCTTTCTATCACCCTATTGTTTTGTATATGTATTAATCCATTTTCTTCAAAAATGTATATGTATATGATGATAAATGATGATCTATATATTATGTGGGGATTTTGTGTTACTAGATTAGGCTAAAAAGGTTAAAAATCTACATGTAAACATGTTAAAATCATGACTAGTTGTAAAGGCTGTATAAAACAGTAAGTTCCAATATGGTCACTTGATTAAATGGCTTGGATTATTAGATATGCAGATAGATAATTGATTTTTACACAAGTGGTGAATTGGCCACTCAATAGAATCATTAAAATGAGCAAGTTATGACCAAAATACTATTAAGGTACAAATCTGGATAGTCTGTTTTGGACGAATTATTAAAAAATACTTAAAGACTGATTGAGCAGGAGTTATAAAAGAGTTATTTGTATAACATATCATGTAGTATATACAACAACAATTTTGGGTTCCAATTCATTGTAGAACTCTATATATGATCAAAATAGTGGACTGAAAATATGAACTCAGATTTCTAATATAAGTATATAATAATAAAGTGCCACTTGAAATAAATTATTATATATAACAAGTGTATAAAAATTAATATATGGTAATAATTAATATAAAATAAGTATATAAACTATACTGCACAAATACTACATTTTATAAACTTGATACACAACTAGTTTTCTAAAACTACTATATAAAAATTTTACGTCTTTTTGGCTAAAACCGAAAAGGTGACGTTTTTACCTAATAAAACTTAGATGGTCGGACCCATCTAATATAACATTTTTATAACTCATATACTGATATGTAAACACATTCGACAAGTAAAAATCGACAAAACCAAGCTTCGTAAACTAGTGGACCATAATGGGTCAAATTAGCCTTGTTGGACCACTAGGCCCAACTAGTTTGGTTTAACCTTATTGGACTTACTCATGGGCTTAACCCACTTGGGCCCAACATATGAGTATGGACCTGGTCTTAAAAAGATAAATGGACTAATAAAATGATATTGGACTCTTAATGGGCTTATTGGGCCTTAATGTGTAAATGGGCTAAAACTAGTGTAACTAGTATGATAAGCCTAAGTTAACTAATACTAAACAACAAGTAATGTTGTGTAAGGAAACAAAACCCCACTTGATCATCATGATATGACATCATTACATATACATAACAACTTTTATAAAGTTATTGGGCATAGCCTGAGACCAGTATTATTTGTCTAGGTTTCCCGTGATCGAGGCACGCACTATACATCCTAATCGCTGATAACCCGCCTTCCCAACACCAATGTGAGTTCATAGCCTCGCACTCTTTTAAATGTTTTATGAAATGTTTTATAAACCCGCGAGGAAGATAACATGCTAGTTTTGATAAAAACAGAACACACGTAGTCCTAGTTGTATGCTTATTGATATGGACCCGAATGATTATATGACCCAATGAATGAAATGAAATGTATTATTATTAGTTAGGCTATGTCACTAAAAGTCCCATTAGCATGAATTGTGAACTATCGGGATTTGGTATACTCTTATGCATATAATAGTACTATTTGGGGAAGATCACCCCAGTTCGCGCCTTGACGGATGATCCCCGTCATGCCACATTGATTGGTAAGCGAATTTATGTATGAGAGGATTTTTATAAACTTGATTATTGTGACGACACGCTGTTTTAGATGGACAATAAATTTCGGGCTAGCTACCCGAAATATATTATATAAAGGTAACAATGTCATGCGGCTTGCAATAATCCGACAATAATAATGATAAAGGTAACTCTGAGGCTACGGTCTCAGAAATAGTGTATTATGAATGATTTGAATTATAATATATTGCCTGACTAGCAATATGGGGACTTATTTATTTTATACATGTGTTCTGGTTTTACATAGCTATTTTATATAACGATTTTTACTATACTTTAAACAACGTTAAGTTGCATTGTTATGTTACACAACTTGAATCCATTTTTGTTTAAAATAAGAATGGAAGACCCGCGCTTCGCTGCGGAGGTCTTCTTTTTTATCTTCTTTTAGATGTAAGATGGATGTACTCAAGTACTCAACTGTATTAAACATTATAAGCTCAAAGGAATTCCAATAAAACATACAGAACTATGTGTTTCACTTTTGGAACTAAAATAAAACTTGAACATGTATATCACACAAGTAGAATCCAGATTTCGCTTAAAATCTTCACTCCTAGTGAATCATTCCTTTAATCCGCATCCATGTTGCAACCTGGTTCAAGTTCTCTTATCAGTTTAGCATACTTTGCTTACTACCTAAAATCGTATGTTCATATATGATGTTAATAAAGTACTGTCAATCAAAACAAAGAAGTTAAGAACAACCTAAGTTCTCAAAACAAAGAAGTTAAAAACCTGGTTTAGCACACTTTTTATAGAAAGGCTCGGATTTTCCGATTGTTACCCATTCAGTAATAATTGGGTTATTCTTAAAAAGCTGGTTAGAAGCTGATCGATATCTATATTCAGTTCAAAGAGCCGCCTAAATCATAGTGATTCAAAAGTAGCATACATGTAATCATACACTACGTATGATAGATTAATAGTTTATTAAATATAAAAAAAAGTTAGGAGTTATATGGACCTAGACTGTTTGTGGTCACACGATGCGTTAACACATGGGAGTTTTGTGTTTTGTGCATCCATACTCCCATACAGAACTTGCAATTAAGTATACAACAGATACGCTTGGTTACCGTCTTGTTGAGATGAGATGTATCAGCATAAAAACAGGATCAAATGGTAATATAAAAGAACATATAATGGTTGTCTGATAATACTTGTTTTTACATGTTGGGACGGCCATGGAATAGTCTGAAAAGAGGCAGGGGAATAACAGTTTGGCCGTGTACAATAGAGCCATATAAGTCTTGACTTTTACTTTCTGTAAGTAGCCTAAAGTCCTAAACATGGAATGCTCTATGCTTATTCGATTATATTAATTCAATGATTCTAGTAAATTTAAATAAAATTCAAAATATTGAAATGGTAATTGTTTGAAGGGGAGAAACTAAAGACTATTACAAATCTGAAAATAAACATCTTATTTCAAATAACTTAAATAATTTTGGTAAGTTAATTCAGTTAGCGCCCCATCTGCATCTCACATGTCAACTCAACAGTGATTAAGATCACCTAATTAAAGACTTCTAATCTCGTTCACAGTTTGGGTCTGATAATCTTAACAGCATATGATAACGACAAAGGTTGAAATACTCGTTAAATAACGGGTTCGACTAAAGCTAAAATGCATGTCATAAATACATGGGTTAAATTTAGCTAGTGTGCACGCCAAAACAAAAAATTAAAAGTAATTCAAGGCATTGGGTCTAGCTAATATCAAAGTTTAGTTTGTGATTTTTATATGCTAAAATAACTGAAAAATGATGCCAAGACATTTCCTTATAAATTCATTGAGTTTTTAAGGCCATAAACCTTACAGAAAATTTAATTGCTTGTAAAACAAAAACTGACCCGCCACGTTTTGACCTATTTGACCCACTCCCATTAACAATCTCCATCTGAAATCAAACATGTAAAATTTAATTAGTATATCGTATCATTGCATCTCCATTTTTGAATAATAGAAATTGAAATAGCCTTCTCGATCTTTCTTTTCTAATAATTTATACATCACCGTAGTAAAAGCTACTAAACCAAGAGTCAACCACATTCAGTCGTCTCGCTTTTTTCTTCCTGCCCTTAGTATGTGTATCAACTGTCAACTCTCCTGCTATTAGGTACAACAAAAAAACTAATCAGTTAAAATTCTGCAATCTGTGAACTCCCAATACTATGAAATTGCCACTTGTAGTTTATATGTATCATTAATGTAGTGATTTAAATCTTGAATGAATTAGAAAAATGTCTGTACATAAGTTACACAAACAATGTCGCAGAAACTTATAACTTTATAACTCCTCAAATCATCTCATAACAAAAATTTGTTTTAGCCATATACATTAGATTAAAAAGGGGTGGGCGTGGCTATAAGAGTGGATGATCAACGAGCCTTAAGCCACTCTGTTGAGCACTGCCACTCTCACCGAATCTGACAACAACAACAGTCTGCGTCTAGAACCCATGGTTTCTGAACGGTGAACCCTCCATTCGATAATGCAAGTGCTTAATAAGCTCTTTCCAATTGAAGCTGCTGCATTTCAATGACAATGCATCACATTAGGTGTTGCATTTCATCACAATAGGGCTTTTCATTTTAGAGTAAAAGAATACAACAAAATATACGTTAGATCAGATGTCGAAGTGCTCGAGACTGAACTCTTTTTCATAGAAAAACGATGTGAAACGCATGGTGCACAACATTTCAGTTTCAGTTCTCAAGTCTACATGTATCTAACATTAAGTCACAATTTTTTGCATAGTGTATCATGTAATCTCAACTCATAAAAGCGTACAAATAAGCAACTGAAGAAAATCGAAGCGCAATACTCATTCAAAAAGCCATAGTTCGTAGAGCTAAACATACAACGGCCAATAAATCAAATCAAATCAAACTGTAAGCATAGATACCAAGGAGTAATAAAAACTCGCCGATGTTGTTCGTTGACATATGATATTCTTACAGTGTAATGACTTTTAATTTCCTCATATGTATGAACATATCTCAAATATCTCATTCAAGCATATCATATTTTCCTTCAACAAACATGTGTATAATTTCCACCCATTACCGAATATGCTAAAGAAAAACATAACCTTAGACCCTCTAACAATTCTTTGGTCACAAATCCTTTTATGTAACTTTACGTGTGGTTATAGTTATAGCTAGCTTAGTAAAACTTTACTATACATCTTTTTACTCAATATGTCCCGAGTAAGTAATATAAGTGCAGTTGCATATCACCGAAAAGAAACGGTAACATGACCTTCATTTAACATCACAAATCAATTTTGTATGTATAATTGAATACCTTTTTTTGCATTTATGGAATTTTTCTTGATCCATCTTCTTCCTTATCCAACCATCGGCGAAGATACAGATAATCTTTTGGCAGAAAAGAAACGGTAACACGACCTTCATTTAACATGACGAATCACTTTCAGTTCTCTCGGCTATTTGGCTTCCTTTTCTGACACCATAATCTTTTGGCTGAAAAGATGAGGGAAGTAATTACAAATAACAATATACCAATAGAACTTATTCTAGCATTTTGACATCCTAACATAATTTTTTCATAAGAGTTTAATATTCCAAATTGCATAAACATGGTGAAAATGATATAATATGCAAATCCCTAAATGAGAATTATATAGCCTTTTTAGAAAATATAATTGCCAGTTTAATTAATAGTCTTCTTTTTAACCAAATAAAATACGCCAAACATCCTAGTAAGCCGTCATACGACCACAAAATGAACATCCATTAAACCCATAGGCAATCCATAAAAATTGAAAAAGAATAAGTGAACAAAAATATATTATAAACTCAACCTAAGAATTTGCAGAGACCAATTGCCGGGTGGCAACCATGACTTGAAAGAGACGCTATTTCCTTGAGGATCTAAACACGTTACTCGCCTTCAATTTGACCTTCAATTGGAGCATGGCTTGATCTCACATGACTCATAGCTAAAGTGCCAAATAAAAAGTCATCGTATTACAAGCAGGGCTTGTTTTGTGCTAATTTATAAGGTTAGTAATATATTATTACAACTGTCACAACCGTTTACAAATGCCAAAAACAAAGTCATCGTATTAAAAGCATTGGTATTTTCCAAGCTGAAATAGTAACTAAAACAGGGCAAGTAAGAAACTTTAATACAAATTTACATGTTTATCTACTTAAACTATCAACCGAATAAGCTTCCTCATCATTTCATTTAGATTCTTGTCGTCGTTTCTTTATTGTTATATTTCTTCATTGCTGTACATATCAGGAAAAGTGTATAAGTAAACAATGATACCGCTTACCAAAAGTTCTTCAATACTTGATATATTAACAACTTTGATAAATTTTCTAGCAAACACATTGCGAAAAAAAAGCAGTTTTAATGCTTATTTCAAAGAGCTCATTTAAGACTAAAGTAATGCTTTCAATGAGCTAACAGACTTGCGACTTACTTATTTTTTCAACGGTTTTAAAAAAGACCATTTTTTACATATTTTTTAAATAGTTATAATAGCTCCCAACTTTAGTCCCAAACACACCTTACTACCACAAATCAATATCAATTATTCTAAACCTACAGCAGCTATCTAAACCCCTAAATACGGCAGAAACAACAGCTAGGATGAAGGCGCACTAAGTTGATGGTTCATCTCTTTCGCTACAACTTGTTTATGGTAGATTTACCATTAAATCTACGCCGCGAGCAAAGAAGAGACAATTTTAGCTAAGCACATAATGTTTATTTTGTAAATACTTTATTTAAATCAAATTGGAACAACCGAGCAAACATGATCGGTCCGTCATGGCTGCAGAATTAATAATTTGCCTTGTCAGTCTAGCCAAATAGTCCATCAAGGTGATTTCCCCCAATTTTCAAATGCACAATTATTCAAAAGCAAATAAAGCCCTAATCTTTTACAGTAACAAATCTTATGAGCATATATAAATCCCTAATTTCATGAATCAATTTATTAAACAGATAAATAAACCAATTTATTAAAACAATTAATATTATAATCATATCATATCGGTACTTACCAATTTCATGAATCTGATCTATGATGGTGCTATTGAAACTACAGTCCAATGATTGAGGGAGAGTATATGTGTGATTTTGTGGTGTGTGTCTATGTGAGATGCGGGTAAAGAACTCTGGCCATAAACAACAATACCACCAAAAAACCCCAATCCATCCCAACTACCAATCAATGGATAGAGTTCTTTATTGATCACTGGTCAAAATCGTCATCATAACCACTGCAACAGCTGACAACATCACCTAAACCATCCACCAAAACCACCAATTCATCGAAACCACCCAAACCATCAGCCAAAAACACCATTAGTGATGGTGGATGTGGTGGAAATTTCCAAAAATGGTAGTGATGGCGAAGATGGTGGCAATGGCGGCTGCGGTGGTTGTGTGACGGCTGTGGTGGTGGCGGCTGTGATTTTAGAAGGAGAGAGTAGCTCGCAGGATTAGGGGTTTAGGGTAGATTAATGTATCAACCAAAATGTTGAATTTGAACAAGCCGCGTGAGAATTCAATTATGAGATTTGTCAAATGATAAACATGGTAATATGATTTTGCATTTACTCTGTGATTATGAAATTATACATTTGACATATTCTTGATGGTTTCTAATAATAGGAATGTTGAGTAGTGTAAGTTTGGAAATGTTGAGAAAAACTACTATTAAAAGAAATGAAGAGAATGAAGAGATTTTTGAAAAACTGATATACAACCTTTATAAGTAGTAGAGATATATTGACCTGAGGATCTATGTAATTTGATATTCATGAATGGAAAATGCTTTATTATTAAATGACATGATTTTGAAGCGTTGTCTATGATTTGAGTAATGTGCTATCCCGTAACACCAATGACTCTTCCGCTGAATTAAATTATGAATATTTAGGGGTGTTATAGTTTGGTATCAGAGCTCTCGTTATAGAGAACGAAATATTTTTAAAACCGAGGTTTTGAATAAAACATTTCAAAAACCTTTTAACTATAAATATTTTTAAATAAATATTTTTAGTAAAATGTTTAAAAATATTTTGACTATAACCGGTGCCGAAGAATTCCCGAGGTACTGACAAGGCCAAACTGAGAAGTGTTATTTTAATATATATATAACTTGGATTATACATATATGTTGTAATTTGATTACACGATTGTTTGATGATTATTTTAATACTTATACGAGGTATTTATATGACGTAGATTGTCACAAGGAACCCTAACTCCCCTAGCTAATCAATCGAAGCTATTTCTGTAGGAAATCTAGCTATCCCAGATCTAAACCAAGTTGTGGATGTTCATAGTACCAACAAAATGGTTGATATTCGTAGAAATGTTGACATTAGTTAATTGTGATATTGAAGAAGAATTGGAGAGATTAAATCTAATATCAATGTCATGACGATCTTTCCTTATAGAGTGGAGTTTGACAAAACCTTACCACCTTGAAGGGTGTCATCTGATTCGGTGTCACCCAATTCTTAAATTTGAAATCGAAAAGGTAAATGTTGCACTTGAGGCTGTCATTGGAACCATTACCCAAAAGCCTTATGCCACTAGTATCTTTCTGAGAAGTCTAATTGAATGTGTGAGTCATTTCATACTAGTGACTCATTTGATAACTATTGTTTTAAGAGCTATAGGATTGGAAATTAAGTGTTGTTCATATCGAGCTTTTACTGCCCTTTCAAGGTCTGAGAATAAGGTTGAAAGTATTGGAGAATGAGGTAGGATGTCACATTCAGTATAAGTTGATTGAAACTTGAATAAAGTCAAATTTAACTCGTATGGAATACAAGATTGTTAAAAGGAAGTCGTTAAGTCCTGTGGTTGAATTATAAGGTTTTAAACGATTGTTGGTTCGTGTTAAGGGTTGTTCCTAGGCCATTGTCCAATGACGAGGATGCCCAGTGTCCAAGAAATAAACTGAAGAAATCTTCTTCTAAATTGGGACCGATGGATCTTCCTGGACAGGTGGGACACCTAATGACTCATGTAGATTAGTATTCATTGTAATATCTTTTAAAATCCCTAACTTAACTAAGACATCAATTGGTAGGATGAGTCCTTGGAATTGTATGACATGGCGACACGTAATGTGTTACGGTACAATTTTTGACTTGTTTGTGACTAATGAAAAGACTATCTTTGATTGCTAAACTCTACATGTATCAATGTTATCTATCTTTTATTATTTCATCTTAATGATCGCATTAGTGATGGAACCATTGAACAAGTACTCATCTCGATTTGAGTTACATTGTGGATTATTCTTTTTGAGTGCCATCAAGGTCATGAACCTCATGATTATTTGGCTAAGCTCATTTCCTATCATATTGTAATTAGTTCTTGGTGAACAACTTTTCATCACTCTTTTGCAGATCACTCATTGTTTTTATAAGTTAAAACAGTATCCCTTGAATTTTTTTTTAATATTCATCACCATATGGATTATTTAAAGTGAGACTTATAAATAATCGTTATCGAAATAAAGTTGTTTATGAAACACCTTGGGAAACTTAATTGCTTCCATAACGAAGAACATTTCTTTAAATTCATTTTGATTCTCATTCCAGAATTAGGCATGAAAATATTTTTATGATGACAAGATTTTGATGAACTGAGTATTGCATCGTTAATCCTAAGTTTTACATAGTTGCGCGCCTACGTACAATTTGGAAGGGACCATGCAAGGCTGATTAGTAGTCACCATGAAATTGTTAATAAACACTACATTTTCTTTGAAATTGTGAAAGATTAAAATTTATGAGATCTGCAAGAAATGCAAAAATAGGGACATATTGTTAGAGACACCTACATATGTTTCGTACCTTTTTTTTCTGAATCGAATTTACTCATCTGTGGATATTGTCTTAATTGACAATTGATATCCCCTTCTTGTCCAATTCTTTCATGGCAAGATTCTTTGGAAACTTTACTAATTATCGAGTGTTGATACCCGACTTGGTGTATCGACGTTCCTATCATTTCTTTTGATTAAATTTCATTTGAATGAAATGGGTAACGATCCAAGGTGCTTCCGAATGCGTACTCAAATCATGAAAACATGGGATATATTCATATTCGTTAATGTTTATGTCTTTATCTGATTTAAAATTCTTTCGCGTAAATTATGCGTTGACCTTAGTCTTTTAATGTTAGCCATGTCTCCAGATATCCTTGAATTTGTGAAGGATTATAAGTTATTATTAGTCTTTTGAGAAGTTCACATCTTATCAATGGTAATGAAACTGGAAAGTTGGTAGTGCCAGTAGAATGGATTGATTGATTATGACATGATGTCATTGTCTTAATTGATGGGAACTCGAGTCGAATTCCCCTAAAAAGATAAGATGTTGATTATCAAAGGTGATCTAAATAATTCCCGATGGATGACCATATCCTGCATTTAGGCTTGAAATTATACCATGAATGGTTGTGAACTAGTCATAGATCTTGTAATTTAGAAAGAACCTAAGGTGAATTAAATAAGAAAATGTTCCTGTTATCTGAAACTTTCTAAGGTATTTGCTGGTGAATTACCTAGAATTTTGCCATTAAGGCAAGTTGAATTTGGTATTGATTATATTCCCGGTGCTGTACCTATAGCATGTGCACTGTACGACAGCACCATTTGAGTCAAAAGAATTACGGTGCAACTGAGAAAGTTGTCAGAGAAAGCTTTTATTCTACCAAGCTCGTCATCATGAAAAGCTATGGTGTTATTATTCCTTATATTTATTGATTACCGTGAGCTGAATAAATTGACGATCAAAGTTTATATCCATTACCCAAGATGGAAGATTTGTTCGATCATTTACAAGGTTCTAGCGTATATTCAGAAATTTGATCCAGGGCATGGTTATCATCAACTTCGCGTCCGCAAAGAAGATTATCTATTCCAATCACTACATCCAGAACTTGTAATGAACATCATGAGTTTCATGTGATACCGTTTGGATTGACCATGGCACATGTAGCATTCATAAATTTGGTGAATCACGTGTGTAGGCTGTAATTTGATAAATTCATGCTTGTGATCATTAAGGACCATTTGTTAGTTTCTAAGAATAAGAAGGAGTTAGTAATCATTTGTAGACTGCCTTAAGTTGGCCGAGAAGTGAAAACCTGTACCTTGAGTATTTAACATGTGATTTAAGGCTTGATCCTTTACACTCTTTGACCGTGTGATTAATGGTAGTGGAATCTATATTGACTCTTCAAAGATCGGAGTCATTAAGGCTTTGGGTTATACCAAAAAGGAAGTGCGAAGAGGTTTTAACAGATATTTATCGAAGGATTTTTAGGGAATTATTCCCTTACACCCAGATCATTTAACTAAACTCCCTTAGGAGTAGATGTTTGTGTATACCTCAAGACAACCTAAGAGGAATTGAGGAAACCATTTAAACCATGACTTGGAATTTGGAGTGGCAGTTTTTGCTCTTCAACTAAGAAAATTTTGACCAAAGTTTAAACAAGGATTTTTCGAACGTTTACGGATCTTGTTAATTATTTCTAATAAATCAACAAAAATCGTGTTAACTAAATTTAAATTTATTTTGAACATTTTTCTATAATTGGATGAACTAAGAAATTTTAAAAAAATTACGTTTACGTTTCATAAAAAATAAATATTTATTAATTGCTTGTAATATTTATCGACGCTTTAAACGTCGGATTGGGAAAAACTAATAAAGATAATAGTTGAGACGAAACTAAAACTTAGAAAATATGAAGAAATAATTTCTGAGTAATTAGGGTCATGATAATTATTTCATCGGGGAAGGTGAATGTAGTTGCTGACACATTATGTAGAAAGGATAAAGAACCAATTAGGATGTGTTCGTTAGTAATGACTGTGCAAAATAATTTGCCCGAGTAATTTAAAAATAACTGATGTTTGTAAGAAGGATAATATAGATGATAAAGGGTTTCGCGACTAATGAGAACCATTAGGTATGGGAGTCGATGGTGTTAAATGTTTAAAAGGTCGTTTGTGGTTGCCTTAAATATGGAGGATTTCGAGATTTAGTCATGTTGAAATCTCATAAGTTTAAATATTCTATTCATGCCATTTCCGGTAGAATGTATCTTTATCCGAAGTAGTTGTACTGATGGACAAATATGGAAGCAGACATCACAACAAATGTTAGTAAATGTCTAACTTTTGCGAAGGTCAAGGATGAACACCAAAATCCATAAGGATTGCTTCTACAACTTATAATTCTTGTTTGGAAGTGAGATAGAACCACCATGGATTCTTATCATAAATCTTCCAAGGTCATCATCTGGATTTGATTCAATTTGGGTCATCATCGACAGACTAACCAAATCTACTAATATCATTCCCGTTAATGATAAGTTCTCAATGGAGAAGCTGGCTCATTTGTATTTAAAGGAGTTATGTAGGCATGGTGTGCCTGTATCGATCATCTCTATCAAGATCCTCTCTTCGCATAGAATTTCTGGAGATTCCTTCAGAAGTCATTTGGAACGAATCTTGATATGAGTACTTCTTACCACCCCAATCGAAGGGACAAGGTGAAAGAACGATACAAACACTAGAAGTCTTGTTTTATGTTTGAATAATTGACCTTTGGTAATGAACAGGATAATCGTTTTCCTCTAGAGAGATTATCATTGATAATTATCGCTTTAGGATTGAGACTGAACCTTGCGAGAATCTATATAAAGAAAAGTTTAAGAGCATCTGTAGGCAGGATTGGGATGGAAATACCCGACCCGCGAGACCTAAAATGATTGTTGAAATTAGGATCTGATTATTGATTGCCAGTAGTGGGCAGGAGGTTATGTGAATATGAAATGTAGATCTTGAAGTGCATAATGGGTAGCAAAGCTATGCCGAGAATTTTTCATCATGGAAAGATAAACGTATGATCTGAAATATCATGGGAATTTAAGTCCCTGTTGTATGGGACCGATGAGATAATGTAAAGATTTGGTTTCAGAGGCATATAAGCTTGATCTACCCTAGGACTTCAAGGGCTGCATGAATTATGTTTCGTATAACGAACTTAATAAAATGTCTATCAAGTGAAAATCTGATTATTTCTTAATAAAGTTTAGATCGGTGAAAAGTTGCATTCATCGAAAACCCGTGGACATCATGGATAGAGAAAGTAAGTCAACTTAAGCATGATCGTATTCCCATGGTTATGTTTGATGAAACTCACATATTGTAATGAATTACACTTGAGAGAAAAGACCGAATGTGGAGGAAATGCCCACATGTCTTTGACTCTATAAGAAGCGAGCAGTAAGATAAATTGATCTTTGAGGACAAAGATCCTCTTTAGGGGTATCTGCTGTGATAATCCGTCAATTTGAGGTCGTTATTTTATTCTCAAGTATTATTTAAAATCATTACTTTATTGTTAATTTATGAACTCACTCGCCTTTGGGAAGGAATTGGGGTTTACGTCTTAAAGTAGCATCGACTACGTCTAAACCGGAGAACTCTACGTTACGTGTTTATGTTTACATACTCCGCTTTTGTAACAGTCTGACACTTCAGATAATAAATTTATTCTCGAAAATTATTTTGGAATTTTAATTTGTGTTGGTTCATAAACTAACAAATTTACGAGAAGAAATTAGGACTTACGTGCATAATTTAGCGTCTTTTATGATTAAACCGGAAACCCTAGGTTTACGTATATACGCTTTTGTGTTCCGTTTTTGATGAGACAATTTTTATTAGAATCGTTTTGTGTCGTAGATTCATAATTTATAAAAACGTCTTTCGTAAATCGACCCGAGGGCACGTAAATCGAGGAAAATAGAATCAAGGAGTACCGGTAAAATATTAGGGATGAGACAAGTTTAACACTTGTCCCACCCCTAATAAGGGTGGACACAACAAGGCCACCACATCTATTTGTTGTCAAAATTATAACCTTGTGTGAGACACTTGTCTCACAATTGTCCAAGGCACAAAACCACTTAAGCTTCTCACACACAACACACACATGCATGTGTTAACTAGAAATCTTCACCAAAATCTCTCCTTCTCTTCCTTTTGGACGTCCCACATCACCATCATATCACCATCATCACCAAAATTTAACCTACAAGTTCATCTATATTCAACATATGTTGATAACCATTTAAAAAGATGATGATTGGAGGTGATTGCTACTTGTGAAAAGGAGTTTTCATGGAGGTCTTTGGGCTGATTTTCAAGAAGGTGATCATCCACTTGAAAGTCTCAAAAAGTGGTCTGGCTAAGTTAAAGATTTGGTGACAAGAACCAAGCCTTGTTCATTCAAAATCTCATCATTTCATCATATAGATTGGTATAGAGATCAATTTCTTTCTATCACCCTATTGTTTTGTATATGTATTCATCTATTTTCTTCAAAAATGTATATGTATATGATGATAAATGATGATCAATATATTGTGTGGGGATTTTGTGTTACTAGATTAGGCTAAAAAGGTTAAAAATCTACATGTAAACATGTTAAAATCATGACTAGTTCTAAAGGCTGTATAAAACAGTAAGTTCCAATATGGTCACTTGATTAAATGGCTTGGATTATTGGATATGCAGATAGATAACTGATTTTTACACAAGTGGTGAATTGGCCACTTAATGGAATCATTAAAATGAGCAAGTTATGGCCAAAATACTATTAAGGTACAAATCTGGATAGTCTGTTTTGGACGAATTATTAAAAATACTTAAAGACTGATTGAGCAGAAGTTATAAAAGAGTTATTTGTAGAACATATCATGTAGTATATACAACAAAAATTTGGGGTTCCAATTCATTGTATAACTCTATATATGATCAAAATAGTGGACTAAAAATATGAACTCAGATTTCTAATATAAGTATATAATAATAAAGTGCCACTTGAAATAAATTATTATATATAACAAGTGTATAAAAATTAATATATGGTAATAACTAATATAAAATAAGTATATAAACTATACTGCACAAATACTACATTTTATAAACTTGATACACAACTAGTTTGTCTAAAACTACTAACTATATAAAAAATTTATGTCTTTTCGGCTAAAACCGAAAAGGTGACGTTTTTACCTAATAAAACTTAGATGGTCGGACCCATCTAATGTAACATTTTTATAACTCATATACTGATATGTAAACACATTCGACAAATAAAAGTCGACAAAACCAAGCTTTGTAAACTAATAGACCATAATGGGCCAAATTAACCTTGTTGGACCACTAGGCCCAACTAGTTTGGTTTAACCTTATTGGACTTACTCATGGGCTTAACCCACTTGGGCCCAACATATGAGTATGGGCCTGGTCTTAAAAAGATAAATGGACTAATAAAATGATATTGGACTCTTAATGGGCTTATTGGGCCTTAATGTGTAAATGGGCTAAAACTAGTGTAAGTAGTATGATAAGCCTAAGTTAACTAATACTAAACAACAAGTAATGTTGTGTAAGGAAACAAAACCCCACTTGATCATCATGTTATGACATCATTACATACACATAACAACTTTTATAAAGTTATTGGGCATAGCCTAAGACCGAGTATTATTTGTCTAGGTTTCCCGTGATCGAGGCACGTATTATACATCCTAATTGCCGATAACCCGCCTTCCCAACACCAATGTGAGTTCATAGCCTCGCACTCTTTTAAATGTGTTATGAAATGTTTTATAAACCCGTGAGGGAGATAACATGCTAGTTTTGATAAAAACAGAAGACAAGTAGTCCCAATTGTATGCTTATTGATATGGACCCGAATGATTATATGACCCAATGAATGAAATGAAATGGATTATTATTAGTTAGGTTATGTCACTAAAAGTCCCATTAGCATGAATTATGAACTATCGGGATTTGGTAGACGCTTATGCATATAATAGTACTATTTGGGGAAGATCACCCCAGTTCGCGCCTTGACGGTTGATCCCCGTCGTGCCACATTGATTGGTAAGCGAATTTATGTATGAGAGGATTTATATAAGCGTGATTATTGTGACGACACGCTGTTTTAGATGGACAATAATTTCTTGGCTAGCTACCCGGAATATATTATGGAAAGTTAACAATGTCATGCGGCTTGTAATAATCCGACAATAATAATGATAAAGGTAACTCTAAGGCTACGGTCTCAGAAATAGTGTATGATGAATGATTTGAATTACAATATATTGCCTGACCAGCAATATGGGGACTTACTTATTTTATACATGTGTTCTGGTTTTACATAACTGTTTTATATAACGATTTTTAGTATACTTTAAACAACGTTATAAAACGTATTGTATGATTTACGACAATGGTTCGTATAACGGTTTTGAAGGCAAAGGCCTATATTATGATTTACGACAAAGATTCGTATAAAATGTCTTTGGCCTATTTTATGGCCTACGACAAAGAATTGTACAAAATGATTTTCGGTAATGAATATATATCGGTGATATGTATTAATGGTTTTTATTAAACTCTATGGATTCACTCGGCGTTTCCCTGACTTTTGACATGTTTTATCTCAGGTACTTGAAGGTAATTCTCAGGAAGACGACAAGAATTTATGACTCGCATTTAACTAAAAATTTCCATTCAAATGTTTTGTAAATTTGTAAGAAATATATTGACCTGAGGACCAATGTAATTTGATATTCATGAATGGAAAATGCTTTATTATTAAACGACGCGATTTTTAAGCGTTATCTATGATTTGAGTAATGTGTTATCTCGTAACACCAACGACTCTTCCGCTGAATTAAATTATGAATATTTGGGGGTGTTACATGATTGTTATCAGTTTACCACAGAACTCGGAAAAGTATGATGCTATCTAAGTCACTATCAACCATTTAACCGGCCTACACATTTTCTTTCATCTGAAAGGATTACGTAGTAGCAGATCTACAGGAAATTCAGCAATAGATCATACAACTTCAAGGTATTCCATCAGCCATCATATTGGATAGAAAAATCACGTTCGCGAATTTCACTCACGTTCATGTTTGATCGCGTTTACGTTCACCTTTACGTTACGTCTCACATTCACATTATGATGTTATTTCAGTCCATATTTTGTACTATCTCATGATTTAAGTTCACGCCCGAATTCATGACACTGTTCACGTTCAAGTTCGTGTTCCATCTCACGATACGCATTTCAGAGCTTGTTACTAAATATAGTTACAGAAAGCTTAAGAAACCAGACTCAAGTGTAACACAACTTTTCCATATCCAGGCAGACGTTTTACGTCTCGGGCCGTATCATTTGGTATTCCTTCCTCAGTTAGCATACGTTCATGATATGTTCTAGTATCACGTTCATAGTATGATCACGTATCACATTCAAGATATACTTCATGCACAGCGCTCCTCATATAATCGCGAACCACGTTCACAATTGCTCACGTAACACGTTCACAATTGTTCACGTAGTTCGTCCCTATATATTTTCAGCAGCTCGTTTAAAGATATAAATGTTATCTTTTCAGGAATATTTATACGTACCATTTCATGTATACTACATGCTATAGCTTATTCATTCTATCAGATTCAAAAAAATTCATCTTAAGTATGGAACCAAAAACTATTCAGCATCATCAGGACAGGGTCACCAGGACCAAGATTTTCATTGTGTTTAGACCTTTGAAGGAATCGTTTCGAGCGAGAAGCCACTCGAAACGGAGGAGTCCATCCGGACCTCTCATCCCTTTTCCTTTAATAAATCCAGTTAAGTTCTTTCAGTCATGTCACGTTCCATGTTCACTGTAGTTATGTCATGTTTATACCCCTTTCAGCAACATCATGTTTTAATCAAGGACGAATGATCCTTCAGGTTATATGTCTTTTCAGCCTTCATGCTCTTTTAGCATATATGTCTTTTCAGCTTTTATAACTTCATCAGCTTATTACCTGTAATTCGAGGACGAATTTTCTTTTTAGAGAGGGAGAATTGTAAAACCACAACATTATCGCATCCCTAATTCAAGGACGAATTATTTTTTAGAGGGGAAGAGTTGTAAAACCCGCTTTAAAAGTCCTCGAACATTAATGACGTACAATCACAGATTTAATTTAAATGTTACGTAATTATTTATTCAGATAATAAATAACAGTGTTAACTCAAGTATTACGAAAGTATTATTTATTCAGGAATTAAATAATTCACGACATATATTTACGAGGATTAATTTACGGGGTTAATATACACAAAAGTTACTAAAGTTTGTTAAAAAAATCGATTACGTTAATAAAGTTTAAAACCTAACAGATAGGTTACCTAAGTATACGGGTTTACTTTTTAGATTACTGAATGTTTTAAAATGTTCACATACGTTACTCGCATGAAAGGCTACCGGCTGATCTGGGAATTTCTTTGCCATGCGGAACTTTTGTAGGTCCCACACATCCAAACATGTTTTTTATGTATTTTATATATATTCTACCAGAAATATAAAAACATACTTCACTATTTTAAATTTTAAAAGAACATACATCTTGTCATCTTCCAAACCCAGACCACCATTGCTACTACAGCTAGCCGTCTACCACTCTACCATCTTTGCTTTCCCAAATCTGAAACGTAAATCAAATCAACGTCTCGTACACACATCACACGTAGAAACAAACACCCACCTGAATAAGTATATTGCCTTGGGTTTTGTGTTCGTCGACCACCAGATTTTTGTTTGTCACTTGAAACATGCAGGTATCACTTGTTCGACATTGATAATATTCAAGACCCGCTTTTGTTTCTCTTTGGAACTAAGCATCATATTTATCCTCATACTTGGATTGAACCAGTTAAGTTGGTAACTTGGTATTAGCTAACTACGAAGTATATTTTTTTTAATTTCTATAATTTATCAAATCTTGCATTATTCATATTGGAACTTATTGAGATGTTTGTGCTTTTGGGTTTGCGTTTCTCCTAATTTAGCGTCGAATTTATGACCACGACTATTGGCATGGACGTTTTTTTTCATGTAAACATGCAGTTCATCTACCCGTTTGTTATAATCTACTAGTAGTGCTTTTTATAATAGTACATAATTTCTTAGCTGCACTGCAGCAGGTCTTGCATACATTGCAGCGGCCTCACTAGTGGGATTTGGTAATTTTTGGTGCACGTACTCCCTCTTATTTTTCGAGAACCCTAACTCAAGCACTCATAAGTCATAACTGTGCACTATCTACACAGAAATAATATATGTCCGAGAGACGACTATATTTGATTTTGACCTTTTTCTGGAGTCTTATAATACTGCTTTCTATTCCTTATCAGTTGAAATGGAGGAGGTTTGTTCCTCTTGGGTTGCGTGTAAATTTTCTTTGTTTTCTAGGTTAAAAGGTAGATTCTACTTTCTAAGTATATATGTGTGTGTAACCAGTCGAATCACATAGAACAAACTGTTGTTTATCGTTATCGTCTCTACATTAATAATGAAACTGAGACTAACTTTACAGATTTATGATAATCTTTTTAAAATGATAAGAACTATTTGTACGATATACACCCAGATTACTTATGTCTTATTACGTAACTTGAACTTTCAAGTAATGTTAGAGAGTACAACCAAACAATCATAAACAACAGACTGGTCCTTGAGGATGAACCGAGAACGGAGAGTCTATTGACATAATGATGTGGAGGTTGGGAAAATTGCGTTCTTGAACCCATGACGAAACCGGAGCCATCGAAAGGTGAAGCTTAGGATAACTATAATTATCTCATGGAAATGGTATTTTATTAGGATGTCTATGCATGTATAATATTTATTAGAATGTAGTGGCATAATAGTAAATCAGTATTATTAAAAAGAATAAAAAAATAATGCCACGTAGAGATTTAACCGGCATTAAAAGGTTAAAACATATTGAGTGACTTGTGTAACCGGTCATCAAATCTTGAGTTGTGAGAACCCGTATTTTCCAGCATTATTTTATTCTTTTTATTGGTGCTTCTTGAATTTTCCAACGTATTACGTTTTCTTGTATTGCTATATGTAAATCCTGAGATTTTTAAATTATAATTTTTAAGTATTTTTCTGATCATCGATAAATACTTTGTATGGAATTATAAAATTTTTATTTTATTTTTCCATATTTAATTTAAATCAAAGTTTTGATTTAAAATCACCCGCGTGCGTTTTACAACGAGTTTATTAAAAATCAATGTACAACGAGAATTTCTAGTGATCGTGATACCGACGGATGCCCAAAAGTTTACGTTTATTTATCGATTGTTTCGATAATTAATATTTTCGACGATTTCGTTTTAATTACGTATTAAGTCGTGTCGGGAATAATATAATTATTTTTATGATACATTGTAACTTTTGAAAAGTATTTTTACGAAACCCGACCCCCGTAAATATTTTCAATATTTACCAATAACCATTTTCTACCATTTAAAACTATTAATTGTTTTTAAGTCCACGAGTTTCAAACTTGGCAAGATTGGTCCCTCCACTTAAACCACCATATAAAAAGGCCTTTTTACTTCCACCATAACACATATAATCATTTAAAAAAACACACAAACACTCTCTCCCCACCCCTCTTTGTCGTGAGCTTCCAACCCAAAAACACCCTCACTTCATCAATTTTCCATATGATTTGATCAAAACAAAATAAAAACCCATCTCTAAAATCTTGTGGTGATTCTAGTGATACTAATTTTTCACACATGCATCAACTTTCAAGAAATTTTGTAATTCCATGGTGGGTTTGTGTTTTGATGATCTTGCATGTAAAGTTTTTGGTAAAATCTTCATGTTTTCATGTTAAAAAGTCTAAGTTTTTATTTTGATCTTTTGATTTTGATGTATGCATGTGTTTAGGAGTGTGTTTGGTTGATGGGCTTTATAGTATGATGATCCTAGAGATATGTGAATGATTAGTTTTGGTGGGAAAATTGATTTGACTTGTTTTCTAAAAGTATAATTTGGGACAACAGCTTTAAACAGATTGTTTCGTAGGTTTAAGGTCTGTGAAAGGCTAAGATTATTTGATATTGTTGTAGAGTTTTTCAAGACGCACGTTTTGGTATAAGATAGAGCTTCTAACTCATTACGAGTCAAAAGTTATGCTAGTTTTAGTATTCGTGTACCGGGAGACGCAAGTCGGCACAATCCGAAATTGTGGCTGATTTTGGGTCGACTCTCGGGGACTTTCGGCTTGGTTAGATAAATGTAACTACTGATTTTCAAAGTTTACAAACTTATTTTGATGAGTCTAGTAGTGGTTTCAAAAGACGGATTGTCGAGTTAGTACTTTTAAAGTGGTTCAAACGGTTTTATAAAACAAGTGCACAAATCTGTCCCAAATTTGGAGTCGAGTAAAGTGTCGAGTTGATGCATTTTAAAGTGTGAACTTTGGCTCAAATTTTGGTGAGGTCTTATACAGGTTATAAGTGACCTTGACACCAATTTTCATCTAAAATGGACAAGTCTAGATAGGGTAGATCGGTGTGTACATTCGGAATGTACTTGCTGATTTTATTTTGGACACTTAGTTCAATGCTTGTGTTGCGTGAGTTTGAGTATTCGCCATCGGGTATGGTGACTTACTCAAGTGCTTAGTCATTATATAAATGACTTAGCTACTGGTCCAAGTAAGGTAAAAGGATAGTTTGACTTGCGTTGACTTGGCGTCGTATGACGGGTCATTTTCAAGTGTTTTAACATGTATTGTTGGATAAATGGGTTAGTATGAATTCATTTGGTTCGTGTCAATGGTTTTGTAACATGAATATTTTGAAAACATTTGAGTCATATTCTATTTGGTATATATATCGATATTGATTTCGAGTCTTAACGCGCGCCTTATTGTGATAGGTTGCGGTTTTCGTGTTTCCCGGGCATCTATATCGTCGATGATCGTCTTACCACTACCGTTTCTACTCAGTTTCTGAGTACCGTGATTGACTTACCTCGTGGATAAGGTGAGTTCATAGCCCCTTTTTACTTGTACATGGTTTCTAAACACGGGGTGAGATTTTACATGGTGGAACACAACCAATAAAAAAACTGTATTGTTATCTAGAACTTATATGCTATCTAGAACGTGTATGCTTTACATATGATTTCAATGGTATTATTGCTTTTTAGACATTAGGATTGAGTTTCCTCTCCTATCATGAACCATTAATTGTCCCGTGTGCCCTGCGCGTAGCACGAATGTTGTGGGTGGATCCATCGGGATTGACAATCTCCGTCCCGATTACCTTGACGCACTAATATTCGTTTATACTTGAGTATTTAGGCTGAATACTCCCTAGAGGAACTTACGTTTGAGTTAAGCTTCGGTTCATGAGACTAAACATCAATAATATGCATCGTGACTATGTACAATGTACATAGTTAAACCCCCCATTACGTGTTTTACAAATTCTATTGTGTTCCACACGATTACTGCTAAACCTATGAATATCACTCAACTTTGTGTTGACGATTTTATATGTTTAATCTCAGGTATTATTACTTAGCTTTGCTTGGATGGGAGCCCGCGGGATATTATCGCAGCTTGGAGATTTTTGTGATGCTTTTGAAGGATTGGTTTTGTATAAACTATCAGAAGTTTATTTTATCTTTTGGGCAACTTTATTTTTAAATCGAGACGAAATAATATAATTTTCCGCTTTTAAAACTCTGGGAACTATGTTTAAAAACTCTAACCTTTTATGATGTAATGTACATGTTTTTATTTCGTCAGCTTTGTATGAACTGTAATTCATTGTTTCTTGTACTATGAGGTGTTACCCCCTCGTTGCCTAGTTTTTCCATGTCAGATTTTGGGGGTCTCACAGAGTGGTATCAGAGCGATGATTATAGGGAACTGAGTCATTTTCAAAACTTAGTCTATAACCGAAAGTTCCAATATTTCATATTTTAAGTGTCAAACACAGAATCTGCCATTGTTGTTCGATATCTGCGCGGGTAACTCTCTAATCCTTATTATTTACTTTTAGTTATCATTGTAGTATTTCATCTCTTGATTTCATGTTGAAATATTACATCATCTTAATGACGATAATTACTATGTCTTTTCAAAGCCTATGTGCTTCATGAACTATCATTGGATACTACTTGATTACATATGCTCTTACTGCATTTCTTGAATTTTAAGTTCTTATGAACTGATCTTGTTACAATGACTTTATATTGTTATGACGTTACCTACTTGTATTCAGAGCGCGTATGCTGCCGACTTTTCATGCTCATTTTTTTTAGTACTATTGCTATTTCGTCTATGAGTGATACGACTGACTTCACATGCTCGTTCGTTTTGAACCGTCTGTTTTTCTCGACTCGCTGATACATGTTGTGCATACTCTCGAGATACCATTGTTCGGGATTGAATAAGTGTTGTTTTCGATGAAACTTCTGATTTCCATTTTTACTACCGTGCATGTTGCTTTCATTGTCTATTTCCTTTAAAATATCTATATAGATACGTAGATTTTCTTTCCGACCATCCGTAATTAAATGTTTAGTCTATAGACCATTGTGTACTGTGACAACCCTGGTTTTGAGGTTCGTCACTTAGTTTTATGTTGTGCTAGTTACGTGTCTTTATGTGTTTATGTGCTTATTGGAGTGTATAGATTGTGGTTTGGATATCGTTTCCGGTACGGGGTACCTTGTGCGTGAAACGATGTGTGATGATTTCATGTTCATGAGTTCACATGGTAGTGACTATGAAGTGAGATGGTGTTATTTAGTGGTTTTACGTATACGTATATGTATTATAGAAAATCGTATTTTTACGATTTACGGTTTAGCATTTAGAGGTCTCGGAGGAGGTAATTAGTCATATGGATATTTTTTGGGATGGTTTTAAGTCATTTAGGACTTAGTTATAAAGTTTATTTCAAAATTTGAGATTTTTTATAAAAGTGTATATTTTACGTCTTTTACGATAAAACGCGTAAAAACTGACTAGTTTTACGGTTTTGAGGTTTTGGAGGCTTTAGGAGCTGAAATAAATTAAGGAAAATTAAGGTATTATTAATAACTTAATAATATATAATAAAAAGAAAAAAAACGAATTTTAAGGGGTGTTGGGTCGGTTTGGACGCAAGGAAGAAAGAAAAAAAGGAAAAAACAAGAAAAAGGAAAGGGGTTTTTGGGTTGGGCTAGGAATGGGTTATCACACCCTATATAATGTATTTATTAAAAACAAAATTCATTATTTTTCTCCTGGGACAAATAAAATTCGTGAGTTTTCACAAAATTAGGGTTCTTCGTAATTTTTTTTGGGGTTTTCATAAATCAAAGGTAAAGTCTTTAATCCCTTTTCAATTTAATTATTTTAATGATGTCTTAATCATCTTATGATGAATTTAGGTTAGGGTTTATTTTAAAAACAGTAAATTAATGTTATATTAATGGTGTTATAATAATTACATAGATTAGGGCTTGTAATTAGAGGGATTAGGGTTAATTAATGAGGTTGATTTTGTTAAACCCGTTTTTAAAAACTGGGCAGAATTTTGAGTCAATTGTTTTGATCATATCGGGAGTTCTAGAAACACTCAAGATGCGATCCAAGTATCCCTGAAAAGTTAATTGAAGTATCTTTCCAATGCAAGAAACGAGAACTAAATTGGAGGTAGGGAAGTGGGTCAAAAACAGGTTACAACAGTCGGAGGTCAAAACAGTTTTGTAATCAGCCTGTTTTCTTTTTAAGTTTTGGGTTGGTTGGGGTACTTAGGGTTGCATTGGGATCTTTTCACTAGCATGAGAGATGGTTTATATATTGCATTAAGTATCTGCACTTGGGCTAAGGTTGTGGTTTAGGGTAAGACCCTCTAATGGTAACAAACTTTTCATACGTTTAAAATCAGTGAATTCTTGATAGGTAGTAATATATATACATATATAGGAGCCTTAACAGTAGCTTTAAGGTTAGGTCAAGTGGGAGGTTTTAGCTAACATATGTAAAAGTATGAATATTCCTTTTACAGAAACCATGGGTATGTTTAAGTGGGCGTTTGGCTTATAGTTTGGAGACCTAAAACTAGGACTGTTTTTGGTAAAATGTTAACGAGATGTGTTATGAAGTAAAACGAGTTAAGGGCTTTATAGAGGGCTGTAATAGGGTGATTACTGCTTATCAATGAGGTATTTATGTGGGAATAGGCTAGATGTCCATCATAGGTTGGTGAGCCATCTTAGTGATTGGTTCATGTATTGATTTCGTGTTTTGGTTTGTTAGCTTGTTGCTAGTGCGAGGACTTGTGAAGAAGCAATCAGGTGAGTTTCATAGTCCCATGTTTATTATTGATTTTGACTTCCAGATGGGATGGAAGAGACACTGTGTTGAGTTATTTTCTAAATTGATGTTGTGAATGTGTTTGTGATTTGAGATGGACTTGTGTGTACACTTATGTGATTAACTGCTATGTGATTCTCGATCGTGTATGATTTGGATCGGGGGACACGTGCCGTCTCAGTTATTGTGGTTTGACAAGGTAGGGGCCTTGGGATAGGTACATAGCGTGATCGTCTATGGGACCAATGGATAATGACAAGGTAGTGGCCTTGGGATAGGTACATAGTGTGATCATCTATGGTACCATGGTTTTTGGTAAGGCTGTGGGCCTTGGATTTTGGTTTGGTATGATTGATCTTGAATGTTAGTTGTTAATACATATTTTTAAGACATTGTCCATATGTTATTGTGTTGATGGTTGTTATTCACAGCTTATAACTGATTTGGCGTTGGAGTCTAAACCTATGACTCTCACCAACTTTATGTTGACGTGTTTTAGTGTCTCTTTCAGGTGTGAATGTGTTTAAGCTTGAGGATAGAAGTGGCTAGACTTGGATGCCTTAGGATTGCATATTGAAGGAGATCCCCGTTCCTTCTTAGTTTCTTTTGTTTGTTTTGTTTGTGATATTTGATTGTCTTGGGTGAGAGGTAGGACTGTTACCTACTTACCTAGACTCCTGCATTTGATGAGATATTGTCATGACTTTTGTGTCACCATTTTATGACATTTCTTATTTCATATAATTATCTCTATAGACACGCCATGTTGTGATGATATCCATACGTCGCGCCCCATATTCCGCCATGGTGGGGTGTGACAGAATGGTATCAGAGACATAGGTTATAGAGAATTAGGTTGCCTAGTCGCGTAGCCTAGTCTATAGCTTAAGGGTCCCTGCATATAGGCGTCATAGGAGTATGTGTGCATTTTATAATAATTGATGTGTTTGGATGTTATTTATTGCGATGTTTTTACTAGTATGAATTGAACCGTAGTATGTTCATACTTAGTCACATGTTATTTTCTTTTCTGGTTTGTGACTAGTGCGGGTTGAACCATAATCGTCCACGCTAGTCACTATAGTATTTTGCTTAAATTGTACATTATAGTACATAATTTAGTACAAGGTAGATTCTATCTTTTATCGAGTTAGTTTACATACCTGAGGTATGTTATTTTTCTTTTGATGTTTAAGTCATGTTCCCTAAGAATCGTGTGGTGGTTCGAGTTACTAGGAGTAGGTGGATAGGAAGGATTTTAAGCTGTTTCCACTCTTACGGGCGACATGACTTTTAACTGATTATGTTTTTGTTTTGGATTTAGTCTATGATGTTTTAGCTAGACTATGGATTTACGTATTTCAAGAGTATTACTATGTTATTTTAATAGATGGTGTTTTGGACTTTATTGTTTATGTGGTTATGAGCTTATGTGAGTAGATAGATTTATGTGTTATATGTTGTATCAATTCTTATAAGTGTCATCATAGGAGGGAGTGCATTGGGGGAAGGGTAATTGTATAAGTATGGTGGCCAACATAGTTATACAAGTACCACAACTTCAATGGGTTCTCAAGTATGATTGCATGAAAGAGGGTTAGTACATGCTTGTATATGATGAGATGTAGAATTTGGGTATACGTATAATATATGGGTTTATGTAACGGCTGCCTACGATATGGCTATTGTTCTTTTTGTGTTATATGTTTTGGATTATAGTTGTGTTGTGTGATTATGGGGTCACACGATATGGTTTGGTTTTGGAGGTGGGATTTATGCCTTGTTGTGGCACGGTTAGATGGTGATTACTCGTATGGAAAAACGAGCGTATAAAGCGATTGATTGACTTGACATGTATGATAACGAGTATGTTTGGGAGATTCGATAGGTATATATATGCGGATGTATATATACTACTACGTGTTGGGTTATGGTATATGGTCGTTCACTAGTTATTATAACTTGAACGTACCTCGTGTTTGTCGTGTTTTATGGTGCTGGAGTTTGTTGGAGTTCCAACGATGTTTTGAATCTTTTGAAGTGTGTCTTGTAGCGTATTCTTTGAGTCTCGTATTTCACCTGTACGTTTTAAAATGGTGTTTTTGGTTTCAAGTCTATTGAAATAATTTGGGATTTCTTTGGAAATAATGAAATCTTTTGTGTTGGGTCTTACATTTCTTTTGGTCGGTATATATTGAGAAAAAGGGGGACTTGGAAATCTATTATAGGGTTAGATAGTTGGTTGTATTCGGTAAAATAAGGGTAAGGTGTTGGAGTCGTGTTTGAAACAAGGTGTAACATAAGATTTTTTTAATCAACACTTATTTATTTCAAATTCTAAAAGACTTTCTTTAAAATAAAGCGAAGTAAAATTTCTTTCTACTTACATAGTTTATGTAATTGTGTTTAACCGATTCACGTCATTTATAATTATTAATACAAGGTTAAGTTGATTTTATGAAGATTTCACATACAGTTATATCTGTCATTTAAAAGGATTACATTGATCACTAAGTTTATTCTTTAGTTTTTTTAAAACAACTAGTATAAAACTGATTTGGTCATAACTTGTTCGTTTTTAGAGCTTTTTGAGTGATTCAAAAGCCAAAAATTATGTACTCGGAACGTACTTTTCAAATATTCAGAATGTATAGTCATGGGAGGTATGTATCTTGGCCAAAATTATTGTACAAGTGTCGGGTTAGAGGTTGAGTTTGAATAGTAGTTTATTTTTATGATTTGGGATGCACGGGATACCTAGTTTTTGAGTTGAGTTTTGAGTTCGTCAAGAGGGTTGTTTGTAGATTGTTTGAGTCACATATATGTGGGAGGTAATAATAAATAAATAAATAAAGAAAAAGATATATAATCTTTTGGAAAAGTCGATCTTTTGCACGCTTTAAAAAAATATGTCGCGGGGCGTAATATGTTTGGTTGCCATTGGGTGTTTCTTAGATTATTTCTCGTTGTCATGGGTCATTTTGAATTGATACACGTTTTGGGTTTGAGTTTTCTTTTGAGACTCGTGGTTTTTGACTTGTTTTAACTGGTACACGTGAAATGTCGTTAGTTACCCGTGGGTTTGATTCGTTGATCGTATCTGATGGATTCAGATGTAGTTTTGGTTTCGTATTGTTCGGGAGCGTTGAGGTAGTCATATGAAAGACTTGGTCGCGCCTACACGCTTAAGTAGGTGGCCATGAGAGAACGATCGGAATACCCTTAGTGGGGAGGAAAGAGGTTCGTAGACGAACTAATGTGGTCATGAGGTCTATTAGGAGTGCCAAGGGAGATGAATAGAGACTTGTGAGATGTATGGATATTGGCACAAGTGACGTGCCATAGAGAATGTGGGAAGGGGATATTGTTCGTTAGGCAAGTATGTTTTCTGAAAACTTCCTGAAATTAGTAGGTTTGCCTATTATTTTGAGGTAGAACCATAAATAGAGCAAGTAGGAGAAGTGAGAGGAGTTGGAGTTAGTGTCTTTCCAAGGAAATTGTTGATAGAATGATTCCAAGAACAAGAGTTGATGGAAATTGCAACGGATACAAGGTAAAAGTCGAGTTGCTTAGTAGTAGATTGGATGTGGTAAGCGGTTGAGTGGTCTGATGAGAGGAAGCATTGGTCTTTTAAAATGCGTGTAGAATTTTGCAAGTAGAACGAGGTAGGAATTTATTCGTATTGCCGCTAAGAGAGGGTGCAAGGAGGGCATAGTTGAAACTGCTAAGGATGTTGTATGAACGCTTTGGGTTTACGATTATGCATTTGGCTTCGCCAAAGCACTAGCGGTCCTCATGGAGTCAATGAACCGAGGGCGCATGAACGTATATAAACGAGTTATCATCGGGAGTATCGACGACATCTTGATCTACTCAAAGTCTAAGAAGGAGAGTGAGGCGAAGTATGTGTTGGTTTTGGAGTGGAATTATACGTGAGATTTTCAAGTGTGAGTTTTAGTATTAAGTCTACCATGATGAGTAGTTAGAGATGATGGCATATCATGGAACCAGCAAGGGTGAAGTGAGGAAGGACGAGGAAGCATTTTGGAGGCTGAAGAGGTGGATTAGATAATGAGCCGATCTTGGCATTATCGGAAGGACTGGATGAATTTGCGAAGCATGACAATACGTGGAGCAAGGATTTGGATGGGTACGAGAACGACAAAGAAAGGCGATTGCTTATACGTTGCAAGAACTGAAGATTTGGAAGAACTAGATAAGACTTAGTTAGTGGAGCTGGATTGTTATATCTGCCTAGAATGCTGGAGGCATTTGGTGTACGAGACGTGGAGAATGATCTATACAGATCATGAACGTCTCCAACACATATTTAATCATCTTGATTGAACATTTGGAAAAGGTAATGGGTGGAGTTAAGTGATGAAAGAAAATTACAAGGCCAAGTACCATCTGGGTAAGGCAAGCATGATTGATAAGACATGGAATAAGAAGAATGAAGTGAAGCTGAGGCGAACTTGAACTATAGGGATGACGTATTAGGGTGGTTTAGATGAAGGATGTAGGTTGCACGAGTTGAGTTGTCTAAAGCAGTGAACGCGTCAACATGTATGTTGCTTGGCTTGGACAATCATGTGGAGAAAAGGGACGTAGACTATACTTCCTACATAGATAGGAGTAGCTTAGAAAGGGGGATGTAAGGACGAAATTGGGGAAGGTAACGAGAGTTGGGTGATAGTCGATAGACTGACTAATTCATCTCATATTTCAAGAGGAATGAGTAGTCATGTAGTTGAGAAGTTTGAAGTAGTGTGTACGGAGGTGATGGAATAGAGGGTTTTGTGTAAAAGTTAGCCAAATATGTATGGAATGCCTTATGAAGGATTATGGCAAGGGAAGCATCACATCGTGATGTATGGTAGGAAGTTTCACCCATAGTAACGGGTGGTACGTTTTGGTAAAATGGAAGAGTTGATGTAGAGTTTTGTAGGTCCATTTATGGTCTTTGGAAAGAGCGGACCATTAGCATATGAGCATAGAATTACCTTGGGAAAATGAGTTTTATACATGATACATTTCATGTATTGAGATTTGGTAAAGGTTGTTTGAGAATGCATTTTGCATGTACGGTTATTCGGGACTTGTGTTAATAAGAGTCTTTGTTTTATCAAAGAGTCATTTGTGAGATTTATTGTCTGTGAGGTCAAGAGTTTGGCAATGAGTTTAATTATTTTTTGGTTTGTATATGTGGTATTTTGAAACTTGAACTAAAGTTCACGTGGAAATGAGAGGAGTTCGTTCAGAACAAGTATCCTCATGTGATTTGTTGTTTGTGTGTTTGATCCTAAGGAGTAAATCTCGGGACGAGATTTCTATTAGGAGGGAGTGATGTGACAACCTTGGTTTTGAGGTTCGTCACTTAGTTTTATTTTGTGCTAGTTACGTGTCTTTATGTGTTTATGTGCTTATTGGTGTGTATAGATTGTGGTTTGGATATCGTTTCCGGTACGGGGTACCTTGTGCGTGAAACGATGTGTGATGATTTCATGTTCATGAGTTCACATGGTAGTGACTATGAAGTGATATGGTGTTATTTAGTGGTTTTACGTATACGTATATGTATTATAGAAAATCGTATTTTTACGATTTACGGTTTGACATTTAGAGGTCTCGGAGGAGGTAATTAGTCATATGGATATTTTTTAGGATGGTTTTAAGTCATTTAGGACTTAGTTATAAAGTTTATTTTAAAATTTGAGATTTTTTATAAAAGTGTATATTTTACGTCTTTTACGGTAAAACGCGTAAAAACTGACTAGTTTTACGGTTTTGAGGTTTTGGAGGCTTTAGGAGCTGAAATAAATTAAGGAAAATTAAGGTATTATTAATAACTTAATAATATATAATAAAAAGAAAAAAACGAATTTTAAGGGGTGTTGGGTCGGTTTGGACGCAAGGAAGAAAGAAAAAAAGGAAAAAACAAGAAAAAGGAAAAGGGTTTTTGGGTTGGGCTAGGAATGGGTTATCACACCCTATATAATGTATTTATTAAAAACAAAATTCATTATTTTTCTCCACTGGGACAAATAAAATTCGTGAGTTTCCACAAAATTAGGGTTCTTCATAATTTTTTTTGGGGTTTTCATAAATCAAAGGTAAAGTCTTTAATCCCTTTTCAATTTAATTATTTTAATGATGTCTTAATCATCTTATGATGGATTTAGGTTAGGGTTTAATTTAAAAACAGTATATTAATGTTATATTAATGGTGTTATAATGATTACATATATTAGGGCTTGTAATTAGAGGGATTAGGGTTAATTAATGAGGTTGATTTTGTTAAACCCGTTTTTAAAAACTGGGCAGAATTTTGAGTTAATTGTTTTGATCATATCGGGAGTTCTAGGAACACTCAAGATGCGATCCAAGTATCCCTGAAAAGGTAATTGAAGTATATTTCCAATGCAAGAAACGAGAACTAAATTGGAGGTCGGGAAGTGGGTCAAAAACAGGATACAACAGTCGGAGGTCAAAACAGTTTTGTAATCAGCCTGTTTTCTTTTTAAGTTTTGGGTTGGTTGGGGTACTTAGGGTTGCATTGGGATCTTCTCACTAGCATGAGAGATGGTTTATATATTGTATTAAGTATCTGCACTTGGGCTAAGGTTGTGGTTTAGGGTAAGACCCTCTAATGGTAACAAACTTTTCATACGTTTAAAATCAGTGAATTCTGGATAGGTAGCAATATATATACATATATAGGGGCCTTAACAGTAGCTTTAAGGTTAGGTCAAGTGGGAGGTTTTAGCTAACATATGTAAAAGTATGAATATTACTTTTACAGAAACCATGGGTATGTTTAAGTGGGCGTTTGGCTTATAGTTTGGAGACCTAAAACTGGGACTGTTTTTGGTAAAATGTTAACAAGATGTGTTATGAAGTAAAACGAGTTAAGGGCTTTATAGAGGGGTGTAATGGGGTGATTAGAGCTTATCAATGAGGTATTTATGTGGGAATAGGCTAGATGTCCATCATAGGTTGGTGAGCCATCTTAGTGATTGGTTCATGTATTGATTTCGTGTTTTGGTTTGTTAGCTTGTTGCTAGTGCGAGGACTTGTGACGAAGCAATCAGGTGAGTTTCATAGTCCCATGTTTATTATTGATTTTGACTTCCAGATGGGATGGAAGAGACACTGTGTTGAGTTATTTTCTAAATTGATGCTGTGAATGTGTTTGTGATTTGAGATGGACTTGTGTGTACACTTATGTGATTAACTGCTATGTGATTCTCGATTGTGTATGATTTGGATCGGGGGACACGTGCCGTCTCAGTTATTGTGGTTTGACAAGGTAGGGGTGTTGGGATAGGTACATAGCGTGATCGTCTATGGGACCAATGGATAATGACAAGGTAGTGGCCTTGGGATAGGTACATAGTGTGATCATCTATGGTACCATGGTTTTTGGTAAGGCTGTGGGCCTTGGATTTTGGTTTGGTATGATTGATCTTGAATGTTAGTTGTTAATACATATTTGTAACACATTGTCCATATGTTATTGTGTTGATGGTTGTTATTCACAGCTTATAACTGATTTGGCGTTGGAGTCTAAACCTATGACTCTCACCAACTTTATGTTGACGTGTTTTAGTGTCTCTTTCAGGTGTGAATGTGTTTAAGCTTGAGGATAGAAGTGGCTAGACTTGGATGCCTTAGGATTGCATATAGAAGGAGATCCCCGTTCCTTCTTAGTTTCTTTTGTTTGTTTTGTTTGTGATATTTGATTGTCTTGGGTGAGAGGTAGGACTGTTACCTACTTACCTAGACTCCTGCATTTGATGAGATATTGTCATGACTTTTGTGTCACCATTTTATGACATTTCTTATTTCATATAGTTATCTCTATAGACACGCCATGTTGTGATGATATCCATACGTCGCGCCCCATATTCCGCCATGGTGGGGTGTGACATGTACGCTCAATGTGTCTCCGGAAAAGACTAAAGGACATCGTGTGAGTCACGCATCTCGAAGCATTTCTTGATTTGTGTTGAATAATATCATGAGTTTTCGTAATCTTGATTGACCTTTACGCCACCGTTTTACACGACACTTGTATATGGATTACATCTTATTTCATTGACCATTCTACGTTTCGACTTCGACTTACAACATCCGTTGTACCTTGAACACATGATCGTCATTTGCTATGAGACGATTGTTTGGAATACGATCCTACTTGTATCCCCCCCTTTTTTTTTCATTAAACCTCCTCGTCTCAGGAGTGTGACTTGTTAATATTTTGTTTCTTTCTTGGTATGTCTTGTGATTTTGGAAAATCACGCTGCCAGGAGACCTTCCTGCATTGCATCTTGCAGCCGAAGACACGGATGTCATGCGTCGTTTTTGATTTCTTAGATTTTTGTTGGTATTCTTGAACCATTTTATACTATGTTTTCTTTCCATACTTAACTTTACAATTTATTCTCTTTCGTCTTTATGGAATCCCCTAGTTTTGTGTGTACATTAATTTCGGGTTATCATGAAGTTTAGATTAAATTTCAACCTGTGTCGAAAAAAATATACTTTGTACAGAAACTTTACAGGGAATTTAACAGTGTCGAGAAAATATTTTTATAACTTTAGACATAAAAATATATATTTTTACCTATTGAGAAGTTCGTTTAGGACATAATATTTTACCAGTAAACATTAAAATCGAGCAAGTTATGCTCATTTGAGATTGTAAAATCTAAGAAGTTATTTTCTGAATAATGCTAAAATATCATTTTTGTTGACAGATTTAATGCAAGGGCATTTTCGTCCATTTTTATTCCGTTTCAAGTCTCGGGTAAAACTAGAAAGTTGTTCAAAACATTGTTTTACATCGAAATGCATTAGACTTTGAGTCTTAGAATATCGTTTAGTGAGTCAATTGGTCGGGTCAAACCCAAAAGTCAAAACTGATAGACTTTAAAAAATATGATTTCAAGCGTTTTTGAGTTCGTTGAGCTCGTAAAACTTTAACTAATGATATTTTGCAAACTAAAAACAAGGATTGCATTTGAACAAGTATAAAATAGTAACTTTGAGTTCGGTCATACATGTACATAGATCTGGAACTTTTGAAATTCGGTAACTTCCTAATATAGAAACTTTCTAAAAATAGAAACTTTTCGGAGTGACTGTACTATTTGTTAACTGATACCCTACTTTCTTAAAAGTGTATTTTTGTCAAATAAATTACGATGTGCACACCTACGGATTCCTTTATCCTTTCTTATATATATATGACTTATTTGTCATTCTATATTGTCGTTCTTTGTTTCTATCGTACCACTGATTTTGACTGAGGATTGAAGTTCCTGCTTTCGTATCGTTCGTTACCATCTTGGCACGTGTCTCTTGACGATTTCGGCTAAATCTCTTGAAACCTTATCACCTTGTAACCATTTCATTGATTGCCTTGAACCACCATTTATTTCCCTCTTGTAACCCACTCGCTACTTTATAAACTATTGTCATGTTACCATATAAACTCAAACAGATATTGTTTGCAAATCTTTTTACAAAAGGTTTCATTTGGGCTTTCTTAAATAATTGAATGCTATCTTATAAAATTAATTTATATTAATTTTACAATGTATTCTCACAAATTGTTCTACCTTGGGTCTTGTAAAGAATCTTGTAACATTACTGTTGTTGAATTAAATATCTAGCCAGTAACTTATTGGCGAATGGTTTCATAAACTATTTTGATTTCTGTTTTTACAAATGGCATTATATACATATTTCAAATCATATGATATGTAATACTGGTTTGACGAAGATGAGCATCGCATTGCTAGTCCTAAATTATGCATGGCCTGATCACCTATGCCTAATTTAGAAGGAGCCATACAAGGCCAAATAGTAGTCTCGCTAAATATTTGACCAACAATCAACTTTTTAATATGTTCCTTAAAAAGTTAGATAAATAAAGTTTAGAAAACTTTTACTTCTTATGCGTGTATCAACAGTTCACAACATACACATATAAACCCTTATCTTTTCTTGAACAAAGTACATGCCTCAAGCACATATTTCCTTACTCAGCGATCATTCCTTTACTTGTTACCTCATCATCCTCATGATACAATTTTCGTTACTATTTGCCTAAATTCTTACCATTGATACCAGACTTGAAAGTTTCAACGTTGATATACTTCTACATCGATCAACCTTCTTTATCTATTTTGGTAGACCTACGAAATGTCTCTGGACGCGATTAAAGATTTATGACTGGACGTGAACGATGATTTCGTGTAATTGTCATGATATGTGTTAAGACACTATCGTCTTGAAATTCGTTCGTGTGAATCATGTGTTGATTTTTCCTTTCATTGCTAATGTTGTTCGTTTTACTGGGATTTCTCTCAAGTGACTTCTTAAGAATTTTCCGTGATTCGAAAATTTATTGTGTGGCTTTCCTCTTTCGACCGTGTATCGACCCCTGAGAACTTAAATAGCTATTATTGGTGAAACCAACTGCACTCAATGAGTGATGATTTGCTATAATCCTTTATTTCTCATTATTTTTATTATTATCGACGCGTCTATTCTATCATGTTTGTTAAGAGTTGATACGACTTCCGTTTTATTCCCTCGTGCTATTGCTTGTATACTAATTGTTGATCGATATTCGTTTCATAATCGTTTGCTATTTTGTCACTTTCTGAAAACCAGAAACTGTTACGTGTTTATCGTTTGATATCTTAAACACTTTCTTGAATTTCTAAAAATTATTATTAATTTTTAAGAACGTTTTATACATTTTACCAAATGTTTAAATTGTCAAAATACCCATTTCAAGTTTAATATCGAATCTGTACATCCTCTTGGGTAAATTTATAACTTATGTTTAAACAGTGTCAAATAGTATCTTTTAAAGTAATTGATTTTATTATACTTTACTGTCAACCTAGTGAAATTATTAAATTAATTTAAATTTCTAACAATGATTTTAAATAACATGGAAAAAAAACAACCTGATTTTTCTAATGGTAACGATAAACCTGAAGTTTTAACAATAATTTCATACAGTCACCCAAAAGTTCTTAAGCCGATCAGGATAACTGTTTTAAATTGTTCTACTTCTGCTTTGAAAATCCTGATCAAGAAAAAGATATAGCAACATCATACTCACTAAATACAGATAGTTTGATTTTAAATCACTACACCTTGTAAATTTTATTTTAATCAAGAAAATATTTAAACTGAGATTTAAAGTAATCCTAAAATCCTAGACAACTGACTATGACAGCTTTTATCTTAAATGATCATATGTGTAACACCCCATTTTGATAATGGAATGTCACGCGTAATTATGGCGTGTCATCAAAGCATACAAGGATAAATGTATAAAACATTACATGACCATAGGGATAACCGGAATCAAACATCGGTTCCCAAACATAAGCCCAAAACATAATAAAGCAAAGGAAATGAATGAAAGACTAAACAAGCATAAGTATATGAAGACAAAAAGGAAAAGAAGTCTCTGGCAGCTTCCATCCTATGCACGTCCTCCAAATGCTCGAGTCTTCCCTAGGGTACCTGCCGTTTTGGGACATGGAAAGGAAAGTAACGGATGAGCAAAACGCTCAGTGCACGGATATAGACATAGTATAAGTGACTAAGAACATAAATAGAGACTTAATAGCAGCGGAAATGTATAAGTCCTGGAAAACCTGGAACATGTTCATAAAACTGGTTTTATAGTTTGAAAAGCCTTATGTTTATCTTATGAAAACTGTTTAACATATTTTACCATTAGCCAATATAGGTCATGAAAATCCACCGTGCATGAATACTTGGAGGGGTGACCTCATCATGCAAATTAGAGGGGCTGCCTCTCATTTAATATACTGGTTTTTAGGTAGGAGGGATCAGCTCCTTGTGAAGGATGCAAGGCACACACCACATTCACCATGAAATCCTGAATAAAAACATGTAACTAGGATGAACCCATACGTCCCACATGATAAATATAATAAATGGCCAAAAGCTAAAGGGACGCCACGAGCAATCACTCCGCCGTGGTGAAGTCATAACATCAGTGCCTCTAATGTTATGGTTATGGTACCTCCATAACTAGGTGAAACTGGTCATGCATGTATATGGCTATAGGTAATCTTAATTAAACATAAGCAATCAAACTCATAACTTATACTACGGGAAAATAGTTGGCTGCTTACGGGGAATCCTAATAAGGAAAGAATGTCCATACTGAAAGGACGGGAATCCGTACCTTATGTCCAGTGAACGAAGAAGATGAACTGCGAGGAATCCTACTTCCGAATCACTAGTGCTACATAAATACGTACATGAATAAGTATCTGCTTACAAAATACGTAGCTGGTTTTATGTCATGTCTTAGCTTATATTATACGTTCTTACTATGTTTTACTGTTTAAAGCCTTAAACTGTGATTATCTTATATTCTGTTTAATCTGATTAAGTATTTCTGGTATTTCATGTATTATTATACTTACTGTGTAATAATAAGTAACTTTCCAAAAATAGCAGGTTTCCTAAAATAGAAAGTTTCCAAAAATAGAAAGTTTCCAAAAATAGAAAGTTACCAAAAATTGAAAGTTTCCAAAAATAGAAAGTTTCCAAAAATAGAAAGTTTCCAAAAATAGAAAGTTTCCAAAAATAGAAAGTTTCCAAAAATAGATTTACTGCTTAAAATAGATAAGTTTCTAAAAATAGAAAGTTTCCATAAATAGATTAGCTGCCTTAATTAAATAAGTTTCCATAAATAGATTAGCTGCCTGAAATAAATAAGTTTCTAAAAATAGAAAGTTTCCATAATTAGAAATAAGCTGGTTAAATAAGCTAAGTATATAAGCCTAAGTATTTTCATGATTATTTTCTAAGTCATATGATATAATGTATAGTTTAATAATTATTCCATGTAATTAAATTAAATATAGGTTAAAATATTTAATTAAAGTATAACATGTTTTTAATTAAATAAGTTAAATACTTAGGTTAAAATATGTATTATTATATATTAATAATATAACCTAAGTCATGTTAATTAATTAATTATATCCATGGTTTTAAAATAATTAATTAATTATAAGTCTTAAATATACAAATACTTAGGTTAAAATAATTTCATGATCATTAATAATTAAATAATCTAAGTCATGTTATTAAATTAATCACATCATCTTATTAATTTAATTTTAACATAAGATCATAAACATAAAAAAACTAACATACACCATGAACCGGATCTAGACTAAAAAGCATGAACCGGACATGAAATCGACACCGTACCCCGAACCAACTCGGGGTACCCCATGTTTTACTGCTGTCGTGGGACCCACACACACCAACCAAGACCATACTGTCTTGGTGGTGGTCGGCTTGGCGAACCGAAACCCATTCGGGTTCGGTGCAGCCTGCGGCCAAAACAAAACACCCCTTAAAACACCCTTTTGATTTAATTTAACACCAAAACATGTTAGATCTATGTTTAACTATTATGTTTTTGTAAAAAAACATCTCATGTTCTTGATTTATAAAAAGATTAAATCAAAAGAAAAGGTTTAAAAAGGTTTTACCGAATTCGTGGATCAAAAGGACGAAGAACCAACACGATCAATCACTAAAACTTCAAGATCCAAGATCACAAATCTCCTTCCATGGTGGTTGTAGGGTGGCGGCACAAAGGAGAAGGAGAAGGAGGGTTTTTAGGTTTTCTTAAAAATCTTCTGTAAAGATTAAATGAGTAGTGAAAAATCCCTTAAACCCTTTTAGTAAAATTTTGATGGGCTAAGCCCATCCTCCCTCCTAAATTTCGTGGAAATGGGGCCCACAAGGGATAACCCGAATGTTTTCCGTGTCTAATTAATAAGTTACACGTTCGTGATTATTTGTGTTCGCGTTTTAAGTGTTCTCGTTACGTAAATATCGTGATCTAATATATTTAATTACGCTCGTAATAAATATATATACGTATTTAATAATAGTTCGTGTTTTAATTACGTTCATGATTTCATGATCGCATGCTCGTGATTAATTATCGTCAAATAATTATTACGTGATCGTGCGTAGTAAATACTTATCGTGTTCTAACACGTACGTAATACGTAAAATCCTAACACGTAAGCGTAATCATGCTATATTAGGAAAGTTTAAATCTAGTACGTACGATCTTAAGGGTACTATTCATGGTAAAAGCATGCGGGTTTTACAACTCTTCCCCCTAAAAAGAATAATTCGTCCCCGAATTATAGATAACGTAACTGAACGAGAAACATACCCGAATCAAACTAAGAGGGTATGTAAGATAAATTAACGTGCAAGTGACCTAGCAGAAAGAACGCGGAACGTGACATGTCTTAAAAGGACATGGAACGTGACGTGGCTGAAAGGACATATCTAATTGATAAGAGAAAACGGATAAGAAGTCCGGATGAACTTGTCCGTTTCCAAGTGGCTTCCCTCTTGGAACGGTTCCTTATAAGATCTTGACACGAATGATAAGTCTTGGTCCTCCTGACCTTGACTTGGAATACGAAGAAGTTCTTGGTTATCAACGTAAGGTAGATCCCCTAAATTCGATCGAGGAATAAGAATTAACGTGTAAGAGTAACTGAAACATCATGGTGCAAAACAATCCAACTTAACCGATAACTAGCAACGATGCGCGAGACATATAGAAACGTAGTACGTGAAAAATTTTGAACGTGATACGTGAAAAATTTTGAACGTGCTACGTGGAGATATGGCGAGTGTAGTATGAGTAAACATATCGTGATCCCTGATACGTGTAACATATCTTGATCATGATATGAGGAACGTGGAATGAACATGACATGTGAAACATATCGTGATCATAGAATATAATGGCGGTAACGACAAACGCTAGAAGGTGAGACATAGATTATGACGAGAAACGTCTATCTGAGGATAAGGAGTTATACTAAACTTGGGTCTGGTCTCTCAAGTTCTTGCGAACTACCCATAATGAGAAAAGAAATGAACGTAAAATTGTAAACCAAAATACGATCATGAACGTGAATAGTGTCATGAACGCGAGCGCGAAAGCAAGTCGTGAACTTAGAACAAGGACGTGGACGTAAACAAGGAGCACAATTGCGAATCTTTGTCTGACCCGATAACTGAGGGATTACCAAGTGATCGGATGAGCCTTGGCTGGAACATGTCCGATAAATCTGTTTGTTCTGAAATCCTTACGGATGTAAGGATTCTGCAGACTTGATCAAACTGTTTGCAATAACCCAGATAGCATCATGCTTCATCTTAGTTTGCGTTAAACTGGTAACCAAAATCCGTGGAGATCTTGTCCCATTTCAATTTACAATTTCAGATGATGAAAACATCCCAGTCTGTTGGTGTCCTATCTTAGCCTGTTTGTATGACAGGTATGAAGATATGAACGTAACTGTATCTTGCTTCATCGAACCTGATACATAGGAGTTTGCGACACTCTGAGTCTATGAATTAGGGGTGTTCATCGGTTCGGTTTTCAGGTTTGTGGGTTGTATGATTCGGGTTAATCGGTTTGAAAGTTTTCAAAATTAAAACCAAAACCAAACCAAACCAATTACAGTATTGATAAAACCAAACCATAAACCAAATTAGAATTCGGTTTGGTTTCGGTTTAAACCAATAAAACCAAATTCAAGTAAACTCCAAAATATAATGTAGAATTCACAACTAAAAACCTAAATTTTCAAGTAAAAATGACAAATTATAAACATTTAAAAGTGCTCAAGTAATCGACAATTTTTTTTAAAAATCTAAAAGGTTTAGAACTTTAACACAAATTTTCAAAGTTTACTTCATATATGAATTTATATGAATAAAGTAGGCAAACTCTTGCTCAGTTGCTCGGGATATACATCAATGCTCAATCGAGTGAGCGATTTATAACTACATAGGATAATAAGATATAAAATATGTATATATAGTTAAAATTTTCATATGTATAGAGTTATTTGGTTTTTTCGGTTTGTTTTAGTTTTATTTTTGTTAAACCATAACCAAACCAAACACCAATTAAATACTCCAGTTCGGTTTCCAACCAAACCATACACCAATTAAAAACTTTGGTCTGGTTTTATTTGGTTTCGATCCGGTTTACTTTTCGGTTTGTTCGGTGTCAAACCAAACACTGAACACCCCTACTATGAATCTAAACTTCTCTTAGCGTAGGATTTCCCTATAACACCTAATGTAATGTAGGGTTATCTCATTTACGCATAAGCTGAGTCATGGTAAGATTAACCATGCAAATCCATGTGATCCAGCGTGTCACTGTAATCAAACAGAATTGATATTGGAAAAATTTCCAGGGTGAAATTTCTCTTGTCATAGAATTTGCAACATAGTGCCGATATGGTCTTCCTGTTCTTCTTCTAGGCTTAAAGGAAATCAGGTTATCCTCAATGAAAACGCTGATGAATTTGCTTATGAGTTCATGGAACTCAGTTTATTAAGTTCATAATGCCGTTGGAGCATTTATGAGACTAATACAGAATCATGAATTTAGCATGACCAAGTCGTGTACGAATAGCAGTCATGGACATGTCCTGCTTTTTCACTCATCACTGTTGGTAGCCTGATCATGAGTTCGATCTCGGGAAGTGATTAACACTATAAGGTCGATTGGACATGTTGTCAATACGTGGAGGAGAATAACGGTCATGAATGGTGATTTGTTTAAGCCGACGGTAGTCGACACATAACCTCATGGTACCGTCCTTCTCCTTGTAAGTTCTTCTGGAATGTATGGGAAGATTTTGGAATAATCAACTGGCTATGCGTAAAAGGACTTCAATAGTCGTGTCTTACTGACAGCTAGAAAATTTTAGCGACTATGGCTAACAACGTACATGCTTGTAAGCATAGATAATTTGTACAGATTTTCCTGATGGAAAATCAAGCTGAATGTATTCAGGAGCCTGAATATTACTCTACATAATTATGAATCGTAGCATGGTGTGCTGTTCATAGTCCATAATTAGGATAAAATTCATCTCGTGTCTGTCCGAGGAAATGCGTTAGCAGCTTGGATCTCATCATTAAGCTGAAGGAAAACCTTCGTATACGTGGGAATACGAAAGGCGTCCTTCATGGTCATGAATATATGAACCATGGTGAAAGAAATGAAAGTGACATCGGCAACGTGACAGTTCTCACTGATGCGCTGATAATGGTATAGAAATTCTTGTAGCCTGATTAATACATGGCACAACAAAATAGATATACCCTTGGAGGGTACTCTGAATTTTTTTAGAAATGTTCCATAGTTGGACGTGAGTCATGTGTCTTGACTCGTTTCTTGGAACTATAAGCATGACATATGTCTTGACTGGTGTCTTGACATGTGTCTTCAGAAAATATACGTGAGACATGTGTCTTGACTGATGTCTTGACATGTGTCTTCAGAAAGTATACGTGAGACATGTGTCTTGACGGATGTCTTGACATGTGTCTCTTGATGTGAAACAAATATAACCACAATATAAGGTTATTATGCCAGAATTGGCGGATTGGTTGGACTCCAAGTTATGAGCAGCATCAGCAGTTTGTAGAGTATTAGCAAGTGGACATATGCCTGAGATGATTCAGAATCGACTAGCGAATACTCGTGCAGTATTGCAAGTGAAATACACATGGATTTAGGTACGTGTAATACACATGAAATACGGTACGTGGAGTACACGTGGAATGCACATGAAATGATCGGTATGGGGTCGATCATTTGTCATGATTTAAGGAAAATATATCGGTTAAACGGTTAGGAAAAACCATCATGATAACCTGGCAGTATTAGCATAGACATCATTCTGGTCGTAACGGAAACGTTAAAGTGTGGTTACACAAAATTCAACGATGATTTGCCTGACAGCATGATCAATGAAAGCCAACCATGACTATCATGAAAGCAGAATTTAATGAACTCCAACAATGTCTTGCAGGACAACGTAAATAACAAAAGAGGCGTAAAACAATAATCAACATGAAGACATAATTATCATGAAAAAACATGAAACCATCTATCACGAAGAAGTGTATAACATAATCAGCATGAAACTGAAATTAACCATGACCGTATGAAAACATACTTGACATAAAAACATAATAACCTATGAGGGGACATGAAAAAAAAATAAATAAATAAAAATTTATGCCAATTTAAATCATGAGAAAAATTTTATGCATGAAAACAGTGCATGAATGCGTAACGTAGTTCATAAAAACCTTTTATATGTGCGAGGGGACGCCTATGGGTCGGTCCCAAAGTTAAAAGTTTCGATAAAAGCACATGCGACTAAATAGGGCCAGTCCTGTACCAACCATTACTTAGTCATAATCCCTGCAACAATGATACATGAAACATAAATAAATGAAACTCATCTGTCAAAACTTATCAGAAAAAATTTTATGTGACTAATTATGAACTACTGGGGTTCAGTCCACATAGCCACCGTTCTCGAGGAACATTATGCATGAAACAATGACACATAACTAAATATGAATGATGGTTGTCCATCCATATTAGTAAACCAATATCGATGAAAACATCAAGGTTAAAACCTCAAGGTGCTAAAAACATCATGGTTAAAGCAACAATGCGCTGAAAACATCAATACGTAGAATAACAAACGTTGGCTTTGGAAGCTCCTGGTGACTACCCACTAGTCACAGGTCGAGTTTTAGAGCCTACAGGTCGAAGCCTTGGCTCTGATACCATAACTGTAACACCCCATTTTGATAATGGAATGTCACGCGTAATTATGGCGTGTCATCAAAGCATACAAGGATAAATGTATAAAACATTACATGACCACAGGGATAACCGGAATCAAACATCGGTTCCCAAACATAAGCCCAAACCATAATAAAGCAAAGGAAATGAATGAAAGACTAAACAAGCATAAGTATATGAAGGCAAAAAGGAAAAGAAGTCTCTGGCAGCTTCCATCCTATGCACGTCCTCTAAATGCTCGAGTCTTCCCTAGGGTACCTGCCGTTTTGGGACATGGAAAGGAAAGTAACGGCTGAGCAAAACGCTCAGTGCACGGATATAGACATAGCATAAGTGACTAAGAACATAAATAGAGAATTAATAGCAGCGGAAATGTATAAGTCCTGGAAAACCTGGAACATGTTCATAAAACTGGTTTTATAGTTTGAAAAGCCTTATGTTTATCTTATGAAAACTGTTTAACATATTTTACCATTAGCCAATATAGGTCATGAAAATCCACCGTGCATGAATACTTGGAGGGGTGACCTCATAATGCAAATTAGAGGGGCTGCCTCAAATTTAATATACTGGTTTTTGGGTAGGAGGGATCAGCTCCTTGTGAAGGATGTAAGGCACACACCACATTCACCATGAAATCCTGAATAAAAACATGTAACTAGGATGCACCCATACGCCCCACATGATAAATATAATAAATGGCCAAAAGCTGAAGGGACGCCACGAGCAATCACTCCGCCGTGGTGAAGTCATAACATCAGTGCCTCTAATGTTATGGTTATGGTACCTCCATAACTAGGTGAAACTGGTCATGCATGTATATGGCTATAGGTAATCTTAATTAAACATAAGCAATCAAACTCATAACTTATACTATGGGAAAATAGTTGGCTGCATACGGGGAATCCTAATAAGGAAAGAATGTCCATACTGAAAGGACGGGAATCCGTACCTTATGTCCAGTGAACAAAGAAGATGAACTGCGAGGAATCCTACTTCCGAATCACTAGTGCTACATAAATACGTACATGAATAAGTATCTGCTTACAAAATACGTAGCTGGTTTTATGTCATGTCTTAGCTTATTTTATACGTTCTTACTATGTTTTACTGTTTAAAGCCTTAAACTGTGATTATCTTATATTCTGTTTAATCTGCTTAAGTATTTCTGGTATTTCATGTATTATTATACTTACTGTGTAATAATAAGTAACTTTCCAAAAATAGCAGGTTTCCTAAAATAGAAAGTTTCCAAAAATAGAAAGTTACCAAAAATAGAAAGTTTCCAAAAATAGAAAGTTTCCAAAAATAGAAAGTTTCCCAAAATAGAAAGTTTCCAAAAATAGAAAGTTTCCAAAAATAGATTTACTGCTTAAAATAGATAAGTTTCTAAAAATAGAAAGTTTCCATAAATAGATTAGCTGCCTTAATTAAATAAGTTTCCATAAATAGATTAGCTGTCGGAAATAAATAAGTTTCTAAAAATAGAAAGTTTCCATAATTAGAAATAAGCTGGTTAAATAAGCTAAGTATATAAGCCTAAGTATTTTCATGATTATTTTCTAAGTCATATGATATAATGTAAAGTTTAATAATTATTCCATGTAATTAAATTAAACTATAGGTTAAAATATTTAATTAAAGTATAACATGTTTTTAATTAAATAAGTTAAATACTCAGGTTAAAATATGTATTATTATATATTAATAATATAATCTAAGTCATGTTAATTAATTAATTATATCCATGGTTTGAAAATAATTAATTAATTATAAGTCTTAAATATACAAATACTTAGGTTAAAATAATTTCATGATCATTAATAATTAAATAACCTAAGTCATGTTATTAAATTAATCACTTCATCTTATTAATTTAATTTTAACATAAGATCATAAACATAAAAAAACTAACATACACCATGAACCGGATCTAGACTAAAAAGAATGAACCGGACATGAAATCGACACCGTACCCCGAACCAACTCGGGGTACCCCATGTTTTACTGCTGCCGTGGGACCCACACGCACCAACCAAGACCATACTGTCTTGGTGGTGGTCGGCTTGGCAAACCGAAACCCATTCGGGTTTGGTGCAGCCTGCGGCCAAAACAAAACACCCCTTAAAACACCCTTTTGATTTAATTTAACACCAAAACATGTTAGATCTATGTTTAATTATTATGTTTTTGTAAAAAAAACATCTCATGTTCTTGATTTATAAAAAGATTAAATCAAAAGAAAAGGTTTAAAAAGGTTTTACCGAATTCGTGGATCAAAAGGACGAAGAACCAACACGATCAATCACTAAAACTTCAAGATCCAAGATCACAAATCTCCTTCCATGGTGGTTGTAGGGTGGCGGCACAAAGGAGAAGGAGAAGGAGGGTTTTTAGGTTTTCTTAAAAATCTTCTGTAAAGATTAAATGAGTAGTGAAAAATCCCTTAAACCCTTTTAGTAAAATTTTGATGGGCTAAGTCCATCCTCCCTCCTAAATTTCGTGGAAATGGGGCCCACAAGGGGTAACCCGAATGTTTTCCGTGTCTAATTAATAAGTTACACGTTCGTGATTATTTGTGTTCGCGTTTTAAGTGTTCTCGTTACGTAAATATTGTGATCTAATATATTTAATTACGCTCGTAATAAATATATATACGTAATTAATAATAGTTCGTGTTTTAATTACGTTCATGATTTCATGATCGCATGCTCGTGATTAATTATCGTCAAATAATTATTACGTGATCGTGCGTAGTAAATACTTATCGTGTTCTAACACGTACGTAATACGTAAAATCCTAACACGTAATCGTAATCATGCTATATTAGGAAAGTTTAAATCTTGTACGTACGATCTTAAGGGTACTATTCATGGTAAAAGCATGCGGGTTTTACAATATGTTATTCATTTATTTCCCTTCTATTCCGCTTGTGACTAGATTCTTACATTTTAAGATTGTCACGTTTTACAGTTGCACGATTTGCGACCCCTTGTTGATTTACAATCTTGGTTCATTTTATCGCACTTTGCCTGTTTAAGCGATTCTTGTGTTCATTCTTGTTAGTTTATCGCACGTATTTCCAACAACTCTATCTCTTGATGTATCTCCGTATTGAAAGATCGTTATTCTAATCCGAGTTTGAAAATTTATCCGAAAAGGAGTTAAGAAACTGAAGCATAGTGAGTTCCAATTGTTAAGATCGTCGTGGTACGGAAATTACCTGGGAAGCAATGAATTTTGTTCTACACTTTATACCTCCTCTTGTTTGCATCTTCTACTATTTTCAGGAGAACTCTGGGGACCAGAGTTCCTTTAGGGGGGAAGACTGTGAGAACCCGTACTTTCCCAGCATTATTTTATTCTTTTTATTCGTGCTTCTTGAATTTTCTAACGTATTACGTTTTTTTGTATTGCTATATGTAAATCCTTAGATTTTTAAATTATACTTTTTAAGTATTTTTCTGATCATCGATAAATACTTTGTATAGAATTATAAAATTTTTATTTTATTTTTCCATATTTAATCTAAATCAAAGTTTTTGATTTAAAATCACCCGCTTGCGTTTTACAACGAGTTTATTCAAAATCAATGTACAACGAGAATTCCTAGTGATCGTGATACCGACGGATGCCCAAAAGTTTACGTTTATCTATCGATTGTTTCGATTATTAATATTTTCGACGATTTCGTTTTAATTACGTATTAAGTCGTGTCGGAAATCATATAATCATTTTTATGATGCTTTGTAACTTTTGAAAAGTATTTTTACGAAACCCGAGCCCCGTAAATATTTTCAATATTTACCAATAACCATTTTCTACCCTTTAAAACTATTAATTGTTTTTAAGTCCACAAGTTTCAAACTTGGCAAGATTGGTCCCTCCACTTAAACCACCATATAAAAGGGCATTTTTACTTCCACCATAACACATATAATCATTTAAAAAAACACACAAACACTCTCTCCTCACCCCCCTTTGTCGTGAGCTTCCAACCCAAAAACACCCTCACTTCATCAATTTTCCATATGATTTGATCAAAACAAAATAAAGACCCATCTCTAAAATCTTGTGGTGATTCTAATGATACTATTTTTTCACACATGCATCAACTTTCAAGAAATTTTATAATTCCATGGTGGGTTTGTGTTTTGATGATCTTGCATGTAAAGTTTTTGGTAAAATCTTCATGTTTTCATGTTAAAAAGTCTAAGTTTTTATTTTGATCTTTTGATTTTGATGCATGCATGTGTTTAGGAGTATGTTTGGTTGATGGGCTTTATAGTATGATGATCTTAGAGATATGAGAATGATTAGTTTTGGTGGGAAAATTGATTTGACTTGTTTTCTAAAAGTATAATTTGGGACAGCAGCTTTAAACAGATTGTTTCGTAGGTTTAAGTTCTGTGAAAGGCTGAGATTATTTGACATTGTTGTATAGTTTTTCAAGACGCTCGTTTTGGTATAAGATAGAGCTTCTAACTCATTACGAGTCAAAAGTTATGCTAGTTTTAGTATTCGTGTACCGGGAGACGCAAGTCGGCACAATCCGAAATTGTGGCTGATTTTGGGTCGACTCTCGGGGACTTTAGGCTTGGTTAGATAAATGTAACTACTGATTTTCAAAGTTTACAAACTTAGTTTGATGAGTCTAGTAGTGGTTTCAAAAGACGGATTGTCGAGTTAGTACTTTTAAAGTGGTCCAAACGGTTTTATAAAACAAGTGGACAAATCTGTCCCAAATTTGGAGTCGAGTAAAGTGTCGAGCTGATGCATTTTAAAGTGTGAACTTTGACTCAAATTTTGGTGAGGTCTTATACAGGTTATAAGTGACCTTGACACCAATTTTCATCTAAAATGGACAAGTCTAGATAGGGTAGATCGGTGTGTACATTCGGGATGTACTTGCTGATTTTATTTTGGACACTTAGTTCAATGCTTGTGTTGGGTGAGTTTGAGTATTCACCATCCGGCATGGTGACTTACTCAAGTGCTTAGTCATTATATAAATGACTTAGCTACTGGTCCAAGTAAGGTAAAAGGATAGTTTGACTTGCGTTGACTTGGCGTCGTATGACGGGTCATTTTCAAGTGTTTTAACGTGTATTGTTAGATAAATGGGTTAGTATGAATTCATTTGGTTCGTGTCAATGGTTTTGAAACATGAATACTTTGAAAACATTTGAGTCATATTATATTTGGTATATATATCGATATTGAGTTCGAGTCTTAACGCGCGCCTTATTGTGATAGGTTGCGGTTTTCGTATTTCCCGGGCATCCATATCGTCGGTGATCATCTTACCACTACCGTTTCTACTCAGTTGCTGAGTACCGTGATTGACTTACCTCGTGGATAAGGTGAGTTCATAGCCCTTTTTACTTGTACATGGTTTCTAAACACGGAGTGAGATTTTACATGGTGGAACACAACCAATTAAAAAAACTGTATTGCTATCTAGAACTTATATGCTATCTAGAACGTGTATGCTTTACATATGATTTCAATGGTATTATTGCTTTTTAGACGTTAGGCTTGAGTTTCCTCTCCTATCATGAACCGTTAATTGTCCCGTGAGCCCTGCGCGTAGCGCGAATGTTGTGGGTGGATCCATCGGGATTGACAATCCCCGTGCCGATTACCTTGACGCACTAATATTTGTTTATACTTGAGTATTTAGGCTGAATACTCCCTAGAGGAACTTACGTTTGAGTTAAGCTTCGGTTCATGAGACTAAACAGCAATAATATGCATCGTGACTATGTACAATGTACATAGTTAACCCCCCATTACGTGTTTTACAAATTCTATTGTGTTCCACACGTTTACTGCTAAACCTATGAATATCACTCAACTTTGTGTTGACGATTTTACATGTTTAATCTCAGGTATTATTACTTAGCTTTGCTTGGATGGGAGCCCGCGGGATATTATCGCAGCTTGGAGATTTCTGTGATGCTTTTGAAGGATTGGTTTTGTATAAACAATCAAAAGTTTATTTTATCTTTTGGGCAACTTTATTTTTAAATCGAGACGAAATAATATAATTTTCCGCTTTTAAAACTCTGGGAACTATGTTTAAAAACTCTAACCTTTTATGATGTAATGTACATGTTTTTATTTCGTCAGCTTTGTATGAACTGTAATTCATTGTTTCTTGTACTATGACGTGTTACCCCCTCGTTGCGTAGTTTTACCATGTCAGATTTTGGGGGTCTCACATGAGTAACCCCTTTGTAACGTTTTAAACTTTAGTAACAAAATCGATTTTTTGGCAAAGTTTAGTAACTTTTGTGTATATTAACTCTTAATTTACGAACACGTACGCAATGTTTAAAATCCACAAATATTATTGGGTTAATATAAACAAAGGTTACTAAAGTTTGGCCAAAGTAACGATTTTGTTACTAAAGTTTAAAACCTTACACTTAGGTTACTATTGTATACGGGTTTGATTTATTTGTTACTAAACGTTCAAAAAAGTTATCCCGCCGTTACTCAGGAGATGGGCTACCGGTTAAGCAACCGGTTGCATTACTATGTCAGCATTTGGTGGGTTTTTTTTTTGCCAAACTTTAGTAACAAAATCGTTACTTTAACCAAACTTTAGTAACCTGCATGTATATTAACCATTTACGTTTTGGTCAGTTTTTTTCGTTTTCGTTCGTACTTTTACGTTTCCGACAGTAATTTTACGGTTTCCTCAGTAAATTTACGTTTTTGTCAATAAATTTAACGTAAATTTATGTTTTCTTCAGTAATTTTACGATTTCATCAGTAAATTTACATTTTCGTCAATAAACTTGCGTTTTCGCCAGTAAACTTACGTTTTCGTCAGTAAACATCCGTCATCGTCAGTAAACTTAAGTTTTCCTTAGTAAACTTACGTTTTTGTTAGTAAATTTACGTTTTCGTCAATAATTTTACGTTTTCATCAGTAAACTTACGTTTTCGTCAGTAAACTTACATTTTCGTCAGTAAACTTACGTTTTTGTTAGTAAATTTATGTTTTCGTCAGTAATTTTACGTTTTCGTCAGTAAATTTGCGTTTTCGTCAGTAATTTTACGATTTCGTCAGTAATTTTAAGATTTCGTTAGTAAATTTACGCTTTCGTCAGTAAATTTAGTTTTCGTCGGTAAACTTACGTTTTCTCAGTACTTTTACGTTTTCGTCAGTAAATTTACGTTCTCGTCAGTAACTTCACGTTTTTGTCAGTAAATTTATGTAAATTTATTGACGAAAACGTAAAAATATATTTACTAACGAAAACGTAAATTTACTAACAAAAATGAAAATTTCTAATGAAAACGTAAATTTACTGATGAAAACATAAATTTACTGACGAAACATAAAATTACTTACGAAAACATAAAAATACTGAGGAAAATGTAAATTTAGTGACGAAAACGTAAATTTACTGAAGAAAACGTATATTTACTGAAGAAAACGTAAATTTACAGACAAAAATGAAAATTTACTGACGAAAACGTAAATTTACTGATGAAAAAGTAAATTTACTGACAAAAACGTAAGATTACTGACGAAAACTTAAGTTTATTGACGAAAACGTACATTTACTAAAAAACGTAAAATTACTGACGAAAACGTCAATTACTGACGAAAACGTAAAATTACTGACGAAAATGTAAGTTTACTGACGAACACGTAAGGTAACTGACGAAAACATATTTTTACTGACGGAAACGTAACTTTTCTAACGAAAACGTAAGTTTACTGACGAAAACATAACTTGACTGAAGAAAACGTAAGTTGGAGTCCACGTAGACATGCAACTTATAACTACGGGTAAAAACATTATGGGTAACTTGAAGTTCAGGTAAACAATACATTAGTAACCCAAGTGTAAGGTTTTAAACTTTAGTAACAAAATCGTTACTTTAGCCAAACTTTAGTAACCTGCGTGTATATTAACCCAATATTATATCACGCGGTCTCAGTTTAATTAACATCGTGACGTAATTTAAAAATTAGTTAATAATTTATTTACTAGCTATTCAGTATTACGTGTGTATTCACTTTCAGGAAATAAACAAATACATGACGGAATATTTAAAATACGAGCACGCAAATCAAAAGATTATTGAACGAGGCGAATCGAAAGTGAAATTACATGGGTGGTGTTTGGACTGCGACTTTTTTTTTAAAGAAGAGAGATGGGCCTTTAGCCCAGTATACTTGTAAAAAAAGGACGGGGGTTACCCTACGCCTTTTACACAACAGTAAAATAAATAAATAAATAAATAAGAGAAAGAACTATGGTTGATGTGTGGCCGATGGTTAGAAACAAAACAAGGGGAAGAATTTGATATTTCATCATCTATTCAATTAGTGTTCATCTTTCATCTCGTATCAAAATCAAGGTAATCGTTTCGTTTCTTATTCCTTGCGAAAATCAGAGTCATGAATTGTATGTAAGAGCACAAGGATTTACAATTGATAAAACACGTAATAAACATAAGGGGTCGAATCTGGGGGGGATCAGTCGCGAAAAACCGAGAGTTATTAACTCTCGGTGGGTTTTGATGTGTGCAGCCGAGACTGTAGGGTCTCGGTGTGTACTGTTGTGGACAGCCGCGACCCTAATGGGGATACAGTGGTGGCTGTGAGTGTGACGACAGCAGCAATAGATCACCAGGGGTGGTTTTCTATCAAACGGGGGGGGGGGGGGGGGGGGAACAAAAGTTGTCAAAGGTGCGTTTGGGGCTACAGTTCCAGCAGGGGTGTTTGGGATTGTCACAGCAGGGGTGTTTGGGATTGTCAGGGGGTGTTTGTTTGATAACAGTAGGAACCAAGGACTAGCAGTGGGAAACAACAACCAACAGTGGGAACTTTTAACCCAACAGCAGGAACCACACAACGGTGGCTACTGCTGGGTTGACGGTGGCAAAGGGCCACGGCCTTAAGGTTGTGGTGGTTCTTGTTTTGGGCCGACCCGAGACGTGTCTCAGAAGACTTTTGACCGGGGTTTCGGGTATACTTTTTGAAAGACATAAAAGGGGTTTTATTTAAATTATTTTAGATCATTTTACCAAGTAAATTGTATCATGTTTAACTAAAATAGAAATGTTTTATTTAGTTAATTAGTAAACTAATTTAAAATGATTGAATTAGTTATTAAGTTAAAATGCTTGGTTTTATTAAATGATTTAAATCTTCATGAAAACTATTTTGGGAAACCTTGTTAATTTTAGTAGTTTTCTATTTATGGCAAGTTACTAATTTTAGTAATATTTTAATATCAGAATACAGTATAATACCATAGTCAGAATATCGTATTATTCAGTAATCAGAAATACAGGATATACGTTTTTCAGTATATACTTAAGAACGGTCGGGTTTATCAGAAAATACACCAGACAATCAGATTAATCAGATTTTACATATACAGTAATACAAGAATATAATAAATCAAACCAAGAACAGATAAAAATCAGTAACAGTAAACAGTAATCAGAACAACTCATTTCACGTCCCTTATTTATGTATTATCCGTGAAGTCAGAGTAGATCCTTCAGCTTTCATTCTTATTTCATTACTGGACACGAGGTACGGATTTCCCGTCCTTCAGTAAGGACTTCCTTCTATGCATGATTAGGACTCCCCGTCTGCAGCCAAATATTTTCCCATTACATGTTTTAAGCTTATCAGTAATCATTATAATAACTAAATAAATTGCCTGAGCTTTATATACAAGCATGACCAGTTTATGTACTAGTTACGGAGGTACCGTAACCATGACACTAGAGGCACCGGTGTCATGACTCCTCTGCGAGGGAGTGGTTTCTCGCAGCGTCCCATTTATTTCAGCTTGGCCATTTATCAGTATTATCAGGGGGGCGTATGGGTGCATCCTAGGCTATCAGTTTACAGTTATCAGGTGAATGTGGTGTGTGCTCTACATCCTTCACATTGGAGTTTCTCCCTCCACCCAACACATTATTTAGAGGTCACCCCTATACAGCATGACGAGGTCACCCCTCCAGTTATTCATACAATAGTTGTTACAGCACATGACCTATATAAGCTCTTGGCAATTAATATACAGTAAATGCATGTTTTCAGATTTAACAGATAACAGTTCAGCTTTATTATTTATAAATCAGACTTTTCAGATTATACACAGATTTCTGCTGCAACTTTACTTATGAGTCTTACAGCTTCAATATTTTATCATCTGCTTCATTTCAGTATTTTTTATCATGCTTTATATCCGTTCACTGGGCGTTATACTCAGCCGTAATTCCTTTCATGTTCTAGCGGCAGGTACACCAGGACGCTCATAGGATTCTGAGAGCGTGTGCATTTGGATGGAAGCTATCCAGACTTCTTACTTTATGCACTTCTTACATTATTCTGCTTATTTGGACATTGTTTAGTCATTTCCTTCAGTATTTACTTTTCATGTTTTGAGCTTATGTTTGGATTACCGATGTTTGATTCTGGTATTTCCTTTATGGTCAGTTAATGTTTTAGGACACGTACGTTATGCTTTGATGACACGCCATAAATACACGTAGCGGTCTACTTATCCAAGTGGGGTGTTACAATTAATGTGGGGGATTGTTGGAAAAATTGCTTTGCAAAATGATTTTTGAAAAGTTTGGACATTATTTAGTATATGTATATGTTATATATATTCATAGTAATTAGTAGCTTTGCGTTCTCCTCGAAGAGGGCTTCGCAACCAGCTAAAGTATGTCCAAAATAGAGATAATATGAATGAGATACCGTGTCTCAAAATGAGGTACGTGAAACACAAAATTTTGAAAATAAGATTGTCTTACATCGCTCAAAAATTAAAGTGAAATCATGTTTTTAAAGAAATCTTAGTTTCTACCTTCAATATTCATTTATGGGTTTTTACTCATACGCCTACGCGCGCGCAGGGGGCGGCGGTGCAGAAAGTGAGATTTTTAGGCCAAAAACGAGTTCGAAGCTACTGAACTTGTGCATAAGCGCGCGACCCGCGGACACGAATGCAGCTCCGAAATTCGCCTGAGTGCGGGCAGATTTGGTATCTTTTTTGCTGCGAATTCGATTTTTTTCCAAGAAAATTATGTACATCTATTTTAAGAATAGATTTAGACCTATTGAATAAGTCTTAACAGAATAAGTTTGTGTTTTATTTGGTATGCAAATTGTGTTATAGAAATAAGTCAAATAACAGATTTGTAAATCAAATTATATTTAGCAGAATATTTTATATGGAACATAATATATTGTCTTGGTTACCAAGACAAATGTTCACTATATAATGAATCTGTCTCATTCGATTTCGATCATCAAAAAAAACGCAGCCTTTTTCTAGCTCCATTACCAGACAGTTTTTCCAGCAATTTTCGATCAGAAACGCAGAAGGCTTCCGTGATCTTTCAGGCAAGTTTGTCTAGTCTGGCTATACAACAACTTTGGATGTTGTACCCTGGGAAACAGACAACGAATCTGTTTTAAGGGAAGCGTGTTAAACACGGGTCTCGTCTCTATATATTTACTGCTTTCAGTTATTATTTGTTATTTAATTTTGTTCTTTGTTTTCTGTTAATTTATTAATGTTATTTAGTATAAGTATATTGTGTTTCTTACAAAACACGTGAAAGGAGGACACACTAAAACTTGTAAAAATATATTGGCACAATCCATATGATTTGTATAACTCTCTTCTTTTCAAAATAACCATTTTGTTTAGTACTTGCAGTAATCGTTGTGATAGGAGGGACGTCTTCGAAGGCGTGTAAAGTGAGCGATAACACGGGGTTTCGAAAATTTTATAGGTTCTAAAATTTGTCTCCTTAATAATTCTAAGTGTTTATCTTCTAAATAGTAACATATTATATGTAACATTCTTTCTCAAAATCATACTATCTTATTAAGCATTTTTCTTTTTTATTTAATACTTGAAATTTTCAAGTTATAATATATAATACTATTTGTACAAGTAAAACAAGCATGCATACTAAAAGTAGAAAACTTAAAACATATTTCATTAAATTATTTAATTAAAACTCAAAATACAATGCATTAAATTATATAAATAAAACACTCTCTCATCTTATTTTACAACTGAAACAACACATAATACAAGTAATAAAACAACCTTACAAATATAATTAATAGTATATTAATTAATACATAATTAAAAATCATTTAAATCAATAAACATAAATCAATACTCATATTAAAACTAATTAACACATAATAATTAATAATCATTTGAAAATAAATACTACTAATACTAATTAATATATAATTAATATGTCACATTATTTAAAATTACAATTATATATTCACATTATACAACAGTTAAAATCTACATCTATAAAAGTTGTCTAACTAAAATAATGATGTACATAATTTTAAAAACAGAACGAGGCCAATGAGCTAACCGAGAACAAGAGTCACTATCGATTCGACTAGCTAATAAAAGCCGTTCGAAAACGAACTAGAAAGGACCTATCGAAACTGATAAAAATAGCTCAATTACATAAATTTATACTACTTATAAAATCGATTGCACTCTCCCTCCAAAATTTTAAGCAATATAACGTTACAAATTTTTTGTACGAAGCTTTATAACACAAAACTTTATAAATTTATTTTTGTTTTAGTTTGTAAGCAATACACATTATATGATAAAAAATAAAATTAATATTCGACATATACAAATAATTAATGTTATAAAAAATATATTTTTTTTGCATATAATTATTTAAATTTTTCCTTAATGTAAGTTTAATATCATGTTTGTATTTGGTTATGAACATTCATTTTTTTGAAATTTGCATATTCGAAAACATACATCATATATGTATCTATTATAGGACAAATTCAGTGAAATACTAATCAGTTTCTAATTAATTTCATTCAAATGTACATATCAAAGTAAGAAGATTTAAAATTATTGTAATGTTTGAAAACTTGTAAATATATAAACTACGAAGATTGCCGATATTTACACGTTATATAATATTGGGACGAACGTTACACAAATTAGCAAATATCTTTCGACATCAATCATTACAATATCGTAATACTATTTTATTTGATATTATTCATTATTGCTGAAGTTATTACAACTTAAAACTATTATCATTATTCACAAAATTATTATAAAATATATATATAATCATAAAACATCAAACATGAAAGTTTCAGGTATCCGTCGTCGCAACTCGGTGTACGACTTATTATGTAATTTTATATAAAAGTTTTAAATTTTTCAAACATTTAGAAACGGCCCTTTGTGATACTGTGATAGGTAACGCGATTTTGCTAATGTTCCCTTGCACCTCAAATAAAACAATGTACTTTACTTAAACAGTTAAACGTGATATAAGATCACGTTACCTCACATGTCTTGATTTTTTTTAACAAGATGAACGATAGTTTTTTATTGTTGTTCTGAACCACATCTATATACCCTATAAAGGGTTTATCCCAAATGTTGAAAAGCTGAAAGTTGAAAGTTGAAAACTTTTGCATTTATGGTAATGTTGAAAAGCTGTAATTGAAATGTATATTTAAAAGTTGCAATTTATGGAAACTAATGAAAAAGCTGGAATTGAAATGCATATTTAAAAGTTGCAATTTATGAAAACTTCTATATCTCTACTGCATATAATCTCTACTGCATATAATGTATATTATGGAAATGTTCGAAAATTTTAATGCTAATTCAAAACGTGAATTGTTGAAACGTTAATTCTGTAATAAAAAGCTGGCATACGAAATAAATTGCATATATGTTGAAAATTCAAATTTTGAAAAATTCAATCTATGAAAGGAAAGTATTCAAGTATTAAAATAAACACATCTCTTCTCTATATAATTGTCTGGACAACCTACACAATTCACACACATGAAAACCCTTTTTTCTCTCATTCTCATCTCACACTCTGTTCCTCGGCTCTACTTTTTCTCAAGCTCTGCTGCCGCTTGTTGCTTCGATGCCACCATTCAAGGTGTGTGACGATGGTGATGGGTGCGTGGCGATGGTGAGAAAAGACTGTTGTTGGTGGTGTGTGACGAGTGATGATTAAAAAGTTCTGTCAAATTAGATCTTCATAAGTATTAAACTCATATTGGATCTATTGTTGTCTCCAGTTGGCTACCAAAAGTTCTTTCTCTACTGCGAACACGACACATATGCGTTCTATGATATGTTATTGTAAAGAGACACCGGCAAACATCATCAACAGCTTTTAAAGTTTCAGGTATAATTATATCATACGTCTTCTATTCCTTTTTAATACGTAGTACTTTATTGACTAAGGAAAAGTGGACGGATTGGGTAATGCGTCCAAAAGGAATTTTTGTTGCCCACAGGATGTATTTTCGTGCAACACAAAGGCCAGACCTTGCATTTTGAATTCCTTTTTATACCATAGGACTATAGGAGCCGTATACAAAAAGTTTCATTACCCCAAGTTTCATTACCTCAGGTGTAATGCCAGGGGTCTTTTAGGGCGGACAAATTCAGGGTAGTGTGAACTGTATTTGGATGTAGTTGTATGATATTATGTAGTCAAAAATTTATTCATTCGGACAAAGCCAAAAAAAATATACTGAGAATGAGCATTATGCTTTGGCTCCTACATGGACATGTTTTACAGTTTTTCATAACTACAAATTTGACACATACAAATTACAAACAAAAGCTTTAAAAATTGAAATGTTTGTTTACTTATGCATATATTCAAAGAATGGTAGTAATAAATTTTCCTTACGTTGATATTCAGGAGGAAAAAACTTAGAGAGCCACCAAGAAACTCACGAACAACCACAAACGAAGCAAGAAACTCAGCTCATGCATCTTGGGACGTAAGGTGGCAACTGTGCAATTGTTATATTTTTTCGATAAGGGTGTGATTGCCTATTGTGACAAAATTAGGAGTCTGCACCAAAAAAAAATTAGAGATAGTGTCCTTCTCTTATTAATATTATTGGAATGTAACTGATATATTTGTGCTTTTTGGGAATCACTAGGGACAAAAGGTCGTATGTAAAACATACATTGCTTTAACCAAAACACATTTATCAATTTCATCATTACTTTAATTTGGGCTCGACTCATGGTCTCGATACCGTACCAAATATCTGGGAGTCGGTAATGTTTTGGTACGGTTCCGTTGTGGGGTTAGAATTTAAATACTCATACTTGTCTAAATGTCTACTTTGCGTGAGAAAGAACTAAATACACAAAAAAAAATTACGTTCAAAAAATGTTTACTTTGCGTGAAAAAAATGACTAAATTAGTAAACAAAAAAATTACGTCCAAAGAGCCCCGCAGCAATGCGCCGGTGTTAAACTTCTTGTTTACAGCAAATGGTGGCTGTTGGGATAAAGATGTAACATTAAATGTGGCTTGGCTATATTTGTAATATTACGGTAATTCAACCTGTGACCCATGTTTTGGTGGGTTATACACCACGGTGGTGCTAATATCATACCATTCCGGAGATTGCCGTAATAAAATATTACAAAGATGATGAAGCAATTGTTCCAAGTTTTCATGGAATGTTGTTTTAGGCCACACAGCTTAGACTAAAAAGTTATGGTACATACCATTTAACAAAGTTTATTACTTGTAACATGTCAGTACATAGTAGTATAACACATGACTTATGGATAGACAAATCTCTCTCATGATTCGAACACCAACAGATTAAGTGATGATGAATCACTATTAACACTTCGAGACAGATCCAAATTAGTCACAACTCAAAAGTTGATCAAAAACGTGAAGTGAGAGGCTTTTAAAGCAGTGTTTACCGCGAGACAAACATATATTAAGATCTTGTTACGATTCCATCATATTAAGGCTTTTAAAGTAGTGTTTCTCACGTCTCAAAATCCATTATGGCTTATTCATTTGTTTCATGAATTCATTTTGATTTCTTTAGGTTCTGCTTTCTACATTACAACTTATATCACAATATCGCATATCGTAGTTACTCGCCGTTAAAAATTTCCGCCGCTATGCGCGGGTACTCGTCTAGTAAGATACAAATTGTTTATGCTAGAAAATATTTGGAAATATTACCGTGTTTGGATTACTGGATATAGAATCCTTTTTTTTTTGAAAAGTAATATACAATCAGTTTTTTTATAAGCAAAATCATTGTTTTATATATTTAATATTTAACTTCGAAATAATGTTTCCAGTGATATGACAAGATACTGAATAAATCCAAAAATACTGAGTCAAAAACAAAGACCTTTATTTTGGATGGTTTTGCATCATAAATCGACCTTTGTTTGTATGTACTCTACATTTTTGTTGTTCAACCCGATAATGAGCAAACCATAACATCTTAAGCATACAGAAGATATGTAAATTTGCAACAACTATAATGACGGATTTTTAAAGTGATGTTATCGTAGGTAAAAATAAGCAATCTTCTCGTTATAAAAGTTTAAGGCGGATGTAATAGCCTTGTAAGACGCGTTATTGGCGAAAATAGCACTAGCTTTGGTAAAGTGTTTGGGGACAGAACCAGGATTATCTTTGGTACATATAAAAATTTGAGCCCGTAATGCTTAGAATCAGTTATTGATGGACCGGGAGTATTTAATGTGATTTTTAAAAAATCGATGTCTTTCTAAAAAATTAACACGTTACATAGAAAAAATCCATTGAGTTCCGGGACACCTGCGGAACCCCCTTGTTTCGTCCCTAAGACATAGTTGTATAGTTATAATCAATAAGTGAAAACGCTAGTTTCCCGTAAATGATACTATTTGATTTAGAGCGTTTACATAAATAAAAATGCTAGTTGTTTGCGCAAAACGTTAACCGCTAATTGCTACCCAATACTCATATGCTACCTGGTAAGTAAGCTTTAGGAGTGATTTATTTAAACTTTGTTTAAAGGAAAAGAAGATAACTAAATCGAGTTACAGCAATTTATGATTTTCAAACTGCAATGTTTGTCGCTTCATGCATACTTAAACGAATATCTGGTATATATTCTCACAAACAGAATGCTTATTCTACAAGGTTGAAATCGAATATAACAATTAACGAAAGTGAAGATGGACAAAAATATTACACATATATGTTTGTGTTAATTAGAATTATGGCAAAATGCTGGTTTTTGGAAGAGAGTTATTATGAATCGGGCGTCTTCTTCTTACATGAGAATAATCCATTGTCGTGAATTGAGTCGTGTCGGATCCTTGAGTTCCAGTTACCATCACTCCTTCTCCACTCTTCAGTGATTCACCACCTATACAGTGATGCTCAAATAATTTAAAACTTAGATTCAGCAGTATTATAACAATTGTATATTTTTAAATAAGTTTTGTATATGCACTATCAGTAGAATTTATTGGGTAGAATGATCTTTGGTGAATTTTGTACGATGTATGTTTGTGTTAAAAGTTGGTTCTATCTATAATGTTTACTAAACATGTAATTGACGTACAACGAATAAAAATTAGGTAATAAAGATGTGGTAACGACCTGACATTACAATCTTCTGCTGTGTGTTACTTGTGTTGGTTAAGAGATGGAGCCATAATATATAGCCAGAGGATTCACGGTTAGAACGAATAAATTTTATTAACTGTATAATTTCTTAGTTAGAGCGTGTTTGGAAAGAAAAAAAAAAGTTTGGCTCCCCCATTGTGTTTGTGTGCCCGTGCGTGTGTAGAGTGAAACAACCATTTGCCAATTGCTAGCAACTTACCTAATGCTGGTTCCTTTCTGTCATTGTAGAACACCAAGTCCTGATCTTCATACGCTTCAACCTGATAATTGAAGCAAAATATAATCTGGAACTTTATCTTTGAACATTTAATTTAAGGGGTCACTTAAGGCTTACAAGTTAAATTATATACAGTAGCTATTAAGTTACCGTTTTAGTTGGCATCAGCTTCCTTGAAAGACCAGGAGAATGAACGTGTTGGTGATCATAATCTGCAGAAAATGTGAGAATGTAAACATGCCATCATCACCATCTATGAAACATGAGGGGTTAAGGTGGTGAAATCAAATTAACACATACATCGTACCTAAATCATGGGCAGCTTCGATTTGATGACTATGGAGAAAAGCAGCATTAGCTGTCATCAAAACCGAAACCTTAACAAACAATAACATTGTCATTATAATAATCACCATACCCATCCTTAGCATATCAATAGTACTAATGTAGCATGTAACATGTAGCTTGAGATATATAGATGATATTTTGTGGGTTCTGTTGGAAGTTTAGTGTCAATCAAGTGAAGTAGACATGATTCAGTAAATGTGTGTATGTGATAGAGAGATAAATAAAGCAGTATATAGATACACGTACTATCAACCCTTTTTCCCCTTATGACCCTTAGCCGAAAAATATAACGTGTGCCAGATACTTAAGCTAGAAAAAAACGTCTTACAAAAAATTCATGAACGGTTATAATCTAAGACGAAAAAAACGAAAGTAATTCGTAGAATCCTCAATATATCGAAGTTATGAGGGAGACGAGGCTACAATTGACAACACCATTTTGGCACTTGGTCACTTGGTCCTGGATGGACCATTGGCGTTTTTATCAGATTTAAACATACATCTCTATCACATCACCAAATTGCTGAAATTTTGTTACAAGTGTTTCTAAAGTACATCTCATACTTTACTTAATTAATGATCAACCATTGTCAAGTTATCTTGTGAAATATCAAGCAAATATCGACTATATGACAGATATTAAAACTACAATAACTAGTGTATCAGCAGAATATATAACATTCGAGTAACGATATACTTAATCAATGACAAGAAAAGCGAAAGATGATTGAAAACGTGTTTATGATAGAACTTCAAATAACAAAACAGAACCAAAATCATTTAATTTCATCATGAATTTTGACATGGTCCCCTTAATGAAACCAATATTGCATAATCTTTCCTTAATTGTGAACATGTAAAAGCTAGTATTCAAAGTTTTAGGTCTTTTGCTGAAAAGGTAACCATGTGTAAATATGTACAAAAATGTGTTCACTCATTAGTCACTAAGCATATTTCACATCCATCAACCATAATACAAGCTTTGTCTGGTCTACTTTAGAGATGAAGACAGAAAGGTAGCTGGGATGTACCTCTTGCCTTGTTCTTCTTCTTTTATATAAATTATCTCTGAATTTCATAAAAATACTGCAACTTTTGGTGATATATGGTTAGCTATAGTTTTTGACTAAATAGGTATATACACTACATTATATGTGTAGAAAAAACGGTTACAAATGAAAATGATAGTTGAAGCGCGTTATTAGACTTTTTATTCGTGGTCAACAATCGATTAGGTTGATGTAGATATAGATCCCTTTCATGATGGTTGACATGTTGAGATCAAAGGTTCTACGAGTAATTTGATTAATTGCTAACAGATTTTATAATGCATTTGGAAACTACATTTTCTGTATCTGAAGTTCTGAACTACCTCTATTATATGTAACTGATTATTTTCCTGCAAATGAAGTAATTTATATCTTTTACGCAAATAATCTCCTTGACCCATGTTACTCGGTTTTTAACATTGACCCGCGCAAACTTTACATTTATCATTTAGTATATCATGGGTTCATAACCTCATACAAGTTGATAGCATATGTGAATTAACTTTTAGATATTGGGTGGCAATGAGCCAATTTGGATACTTCTCTTCTCCAGGCACCAGGAAAGAGTTTAACACGGGATATCATTACCAACGCAATTAGCAACAACTACAAATAAATCAAATGAAAATCCTAGTATCTAAAACCGAACAACACACCAAATAAAGTGGAAAAAAAAAAAGAACAGAGCACAAAGACAAACATGTTTTAACCTCAGATCACAACTCTCGATCAAACTTAAAGCATAACTGCTTTAAGTTGCCTAAAAACACATCTTGTCTGTTCATCTATCTGATGCTACTATAAAATTTTGATTCGTATGTATATGAAACGACACCCCCTATAAATAATGATGCATAATTTCAGAATCTACAGCACAGAAGCCCATGCCTCCATCCACGATGCTTCTGTAAACGTCTTCGATCAGCTTTTGCCATTCTTACAGGACTGCTGTTCCACTCATTCTGCAATCTGCAATGACAACAAAACCATTATTAGAATGTTTTATAGCAGAAACATTGTAAGATTTTTACAAAATAAAAAGTGAGTGTTGTTTGTGTTATTACATGGGAAAGGCGAAGGATCTGGTGCTAGTTGTGCTGCTATCTGAACGATGTGATATGCTGCCAGAAAAAGCTATAGGCCCGGAATAAGTTATCGATCCTGAAACAGGACCTGCAACAGCGAAACTCGACTCCCCTCCATCACCACGGTGCACTGGATTTATCGTTGCAATGTTATCTGGAGCCACATTCTGGTTTGAATGTGCAGTTTGTGTATCTACGGAAGGTTCATGGGCACTTTCGGGAGCCTCAACCTTATAGACAGCATTAGCAGTTGGTGGTTTGCCATTGTCAAGATTCAAAGTATCTTTTTCGTCTATCATGTTTTCATTTGAAATATTGTTTGTCTGAACCACAGGGCTTCTTGAGATTTCTTCTACAGGACGCTGCAACAAAGAAGATTACTATCAGATCCAGACTTACATTGAGATGACAATTTCGACTAATTTACTAACAAATGGTTCGATTTGGGTTGTGGTCTATCCTAATGGGTCATTGGGTAAAAAAACCAAGGAAGCAAAGAAACAGATCAAATGAATTCAAGGAGTCGAGCAAAATTATACTATTTTTATTGTAATATATAGTTTTTGTACTCAAATTAAGCACATGTAATTATAATTTTGTTTTGGAAAATGAAAGATGAAAGAAATTGCAGTTTGCAGGTCAAACCCAATTGGACCCACGCAAAAAATATTACTATAATTATTTTTCAACTGTTCCAGCTACCCATTTGCCACATTAGAAAAAAAATGCAGACATTTCTTACATATGGTGGTCAATCATACATGCAACAAATGTTGGGGTTTGATTTTAAGCTGCAATGTGTGAGATATGCATGAACAAATAAAGATGCTTTAGAATTATAAATTTCCATGTATGAATAATCGATGCTTATTCTCAAAAGATATTTTGAAAACCTTCATGCAAAGCTACTGAAAGATAGAAAATACTAACCTGAATAGACTGTTGATTAAAGGACTCGAGTAGGAATTTAAGAGACGGAAGTGGTCGATCTTGTTGCAAGGAGGAGACACTACTAGAAACCACTTCCTCTGTAGAGACATTATCCAATAAACCGTCACTTGTATTAATGTCAGGACCATTATTGTCTATGGCTTTTGACACAGTATCAGATTCTTGAGACACCTCCAACTTTTCAGGGGCACATTCGGAAGGTTCATCCTCATCGTCACCATCATCTTTAGAGATATTCTTCAATTCATTTGGAGCGACAGAATCAATAACTTCTCCCTCGGTCCCACAATCTTTTGCACCATCATCCTTACAATCTTTATCCGGTATTGAAACCTGTGAATCTTGAACTGGAATCTGTGTACCAATACATATATTATCCATACTTCTATGATCATCGATAGGCCCATTTACAGGCAAACCAGCATCAAGTTCTTGGGCCCCAGAAGATGCATCAGATTTTCTATCAATCACCTCATCATGGCTATCTCCAATATCCGTATAATCACTAGTAAGTTCCACAACAGGCAAATCAGCATCAATTTTTCCGTTGGTTTCAGAACATAGCTTAGATTCCATGTAATAATCTACCGTAGGTGAAATTTTTAACTGATCTTGCTTCAGCATCTCATTATCGTTCTCATCAAACAAAACCCGTTCTCCATGAGGTATTCCCTCGTCAACACAAATATCCTTAACATGAAAAGCATTCTCTTTGTAACATACTAACAACTCAGGCAATTCACATTCCATAACATTTTTATCAGTGTAGAACTCTGTCTCATTCACACAAATTTCTGAAGGATGATTCGAGAGTTCTTGAGAATTCCTGAAATTATCATCTTTACAAGTAATGGTCAAATCATTCTCGATATTTGAATGCTCAAGCTCTTGACCATTCCAGAAGTTGACTTTTGAATTCTCTTCATCTGATAGGAAAGGGTTTGTATATCTTCTAGGACTCTCTATCATGGTTTCCTTTTGTTCAACTGCGTCAAAATAGCCGTGGTTGGATTCAAATCAAGTATATTAACTCAAACTTATAGCCTATCGTCTATAATAAACTAGAGTTTATAACTTTATATTGACTCTTGACGATACGGTAATCAGTATTAGTAAACACAGTAAAAACTGGAACTATGACTATATGAGCAGTATTATTAACAAAAAAATCAAGTTGAGACATATGCCAACAAGCAATAAGATATAATAAGAATTAGCAAATATTAAGTTCCCGAGATAATAAAGGCAGCGCAACCTTACCAGATTTCATTATTCACATCCAGTTGAAAGGTTTCCAAAACACGCAATAACTGTGATGCGTACATCAGCTACTTATGAAACTATCCACCACCTGCCAAAACAAAACACATAAGCACCAAATAAATCTCTCATGCCAACTGTTACAGCGGAACAAGGAATCAAAAGTACAACCAGTGAGTACAAAGTGACAAATACAAAATAACAACACTGCATAGTCAAACTAACAAACATACAAAAGAACATTAAATTTCAAACAAAATGTGAACAAGGATCCCAAAAGTCCAAACCGAATGCTATAATGAAAAGTGACGACAACAGTGTCTATATGCGAGATACTGCAACAACAAACCTCTTTGCCATTCGTCAAGTTCTAATAACACGCAACTACATGACCAAAACCAAAAATATTAAAAAAAAAAAAAAACAAAGACAGAAAAGTTAAAAAGGTTGATAATAAAATAAGGAAAAATTGAACTTGTTTCAAGAGTAATTCCAGTGATAGAATATAATATTCCTGAATTTGTTCTCTTACAACCTTCTTTTTTGTCACTTACTAATCACATCCAAATTTTATAATAATACATAATACTAGTATATAAATAAAACAAAAACACTTTATAATCTGACCTGCATCAGATCCTAACAAATTCACACTTTACACCAATAATCATCAAAACTAGACAATTTTTTTTATGAAAAAACTATTCAACCACAGTAACAGATCCGAACTTTACGGAAAATAACACATACAAATCCTAAAAACATGTTAAGAAAACATCAAATTTTGTTAGATATAAAGATGATGAAGGAATATATACCTTAAGTTGACGAAGATGAAGGCTGTCTTTTATAAAGTTAACTGTTTCCGTTAGTTTAGACGGTCGGAAGAGAGAGAGAGAGAGAGAGAGAGAGAGAGAGAGAGAATCTGTTAAAGCAGATGAACGGAATGCGAACAACTCATAAACTGTTTTGTTAATGGGGGATCTTTTTTCCTTTTTAGTATTGTGTTTTTTTTAATGTTTTGTGGATTTAATGAGAGAAAAGTGGGTCCAGCTGGATGGATGGATGGATTTTAATACATGTGGGCCATCCATGCTTCTTTCCACTTTCACCGCGCCTACCAATGGGCGTCCGTCAACTGGTTTGGTTTAATTTTGGTTGTCAGACTCTGGTGCGCTCGGCTCATTGCTTTAATCAGGAGAGGGTACCATGACAAGCTAATCCTACAAAATTTTGACTATTCAGCTGTTAATTTAGCGTTATATCAAACCAACACAACTAAAAAAATACCTCTGACTCACAACATATCCAACTTCTCACTACTTTGATCCCACCATTATCTTTTCTTTTACTTTTTTTCATTTTCACACAAAATAAAATTTATTTCATTCAAATTAAAACATTACAAATACAGAAATAAAAATTACAAATACGAAAAAAAAAATAAAAACGATCGATACGGTACGGTTTAACGAAATTTAATCGGTTTCAGGATCCAAATCAGATTCCGATGAAATACCCCAAGAATTCTTGATGAATTCGGCAGTCTTTTCCCACTTGATTTGCTTCTCCAACTCTTGTTTCTCCTTTTCTTCTTCTGCTAATGCTTCACGTAATGCTTCTTCGTCATTAAGCAGTTGATGTTCTTGTTTATCAGTAAGACAAAAGTCAGCAGTTACCTCGTATTCTTCAACAGAGCTCTCTGGTTGATCAACAGTAGGAACTAATGATTCACCCATCGTGTGTTGGGTAAGGTTGTGGAGGGTAAGGTTGTGGGGGGATTGTCTCTGGTACTTCATCCGGTGTCGATGGGTTGTTTCGAGTAGCTTTTCGTTTGTTTTGTTTCTTGTTTGCAGAAGTGTTTTCTTGAGACATGTTTGAGAGTATGGTTTTGTGTGAGAAAAAAAAATACCAAAAGGAAATAGTATTTATAGAGAAAATATAGCCGTTGGAACCCAAGTTCAATTAAAATATAGCCGTTGAAAAATTCAAATTTAAACATAGTCGTTGGAAAATTCATTAATAAAATTAAAATTACAACATAGAAAATAAAATAACATTACTGAAATTAAAATTACAACATAGAAAATAAAATAGCATTACTAAAATTAAAATAACTTTATTTAAATTAGAACTAGAACATAGAAATTAAAATCCTAATCCATTCTTTTTTAAATTTCATTTGTCTTTCGATTTTAACACCTTCATCAACCAAAGCATCATGTATTGCATCGTCTTTGTTTGATTCTTTTTTTTTTAAATTCGATTATCTTATCACGTCACTCTTTTGGAATATCATTGCATTTTTCACATGCTTCCTGCAGTTCAAATTTTGAAGAGGTTGCACTTTCAAATTTGAGGGTTAAATCCATAATCGCTTTCTGTCGAACGTTGTCTTCTTTAATTAGGTTAGCAACCAATGTTTTGATTTGATCAAAAGTGTGTGGAGCTGAACAAGTCATTCTAGTATATTTTTTTTTTGGAGAATAAATATGATTGTTAAAATTGTTAAATTGGGGAGTTTATATAAAAGATTAAGAATATTTATAAAAAAAACCGAACGGCAATTTACAACGGTTATGTTTCATGAAGGACTCGTCGTTCAGATTTTGAAAATCCGAAATTTATACGATGAATAGGGGTGGGTGTGGCGACTTGTCTCGACGAGGCTCCACGTGGGCTCGACGAAGGGAGGGGCGCCGTGATACCTCTCTCTCTTAGCCTCCGTCTCATGATCATAGGTTACTGTTATTTTATGATTTTCATTTTGTAATTTTTATTTTATTTACTTTTTTTTGTTATATAATATTTGATGAAAATTATATAACATAAATTAAATTTTAAATGTATTTTTGTTGATATAATTTTCATTAATTATCATATAACATGAACCTAAAATATCAAAGATGCAAAAAAAATTGCAAAAGTCGACCGTGAATTATAATTATGACATGGATGAATTAGTATTTTGGAGGGTGGTCATTTAGGTCGTGCTTAGGTTCGTAGATTTTGGTTTACGGGTTACAATATCGCAACTCAAAGATGACATGTTTAGTTACTTGTGTCATTAAGTTTAATATGAAGTATTAACTTGAATGTTTATTAAACGGGTTAGGAATGCCAACTCGTTTATAGTATCAGCTCGTTTGCAATATGCGGCATAATAATTAAGTTTTATTATTATGAAACATAACACATATAAACAAACTGGCGGGTAAAAAATGTATATATAAACAAGCTGATGGACTGGAATGACGTTGAGAATCTAACTTCAAACCTAATATAATTATTAAACACGTCAGTCATATTGACATATTTCAACATGAACATGTTTAGCCTAAAACTTAACCTGTTTATATTCATGTTGGTCTCGGGTCGTGTTCATGTCATGTTAAAAATTGCCACCTCGGATGTTTTGTATACGGGTGATTATATCAAATTATTGTAAACGAGACGGGTTTTATTAAACAACTTGAGTTTGAATTTGATTCATACTTTGTTGAGCTTTTAGATTGAATTTAATAAGTAATAACCATACATCTCCCAAGGGTCGTGCTCTACCGAGTTACAATCTCTTTCTGCTCTTATTAACGATTTTGTCATGCGTCCTCATACAACGGACGATTGGAATTTGGCACATAGCAATGATGGTCTCTTCATAGTTAAACGACTTTCTAATATAACTGATTCAACATACTTATCAGATAGCAATCTGGTGAGAGACATAATTGGATTTCCCTTGTCCGGAGAAAGATAAATATTTTTATTTGATGTATCGTGTTAATAAGCTCTCTCTCTCTCTCTCTCTCTCTCTCTCTCTCTCTCTCTCTCTCTCTCTCTCTCTCTCTCTCTCTCTCTCTCTCTCTCTCTCTCTCTCTCTCTTAACTAACCTCGAATCGCGACGTATTGATGTTCCATTCGTCCTTTGTCCTTTATATGGTTATTATCTCGAAACTAGAGGGAAAAGTTCATCTCATGTTCGAAATCTTTGACTTAAATGTCTAAGTTGGTCGGGTATATGTATTCCGTCAAATCTATCAATTGTGGAGTAGGTGTCAATATCTCTCGGGAATAGTTTCAACGACCATTGGAAAACAATCTTCAATGGTGTCTCCTACGTTATTTTATGGCATATATGGGCTTGGAGAAAAAAGGTTGTACATTCTAAGATAGAATAAAGGCAAGAAGAATTGAAGGTCAATATCTTTTTCGCGGGTCCATTCTTCGCCTCTCTTATGATTTTCCAACAGACAGCGTAAGGAAAAGAAAGTTTTTAACTGGCCTGTTTGGGTGTCAAATCCTTTCGATATCGGTTAAGAAGGGGTCATCTATCATAGTTGTTAGTTGATTTGATGTGTATGTCGCCATTCAATTTTCTTTTTTAGTTTTTGACTCTCGTCTTGATAACCTTGTTATGTTCTTTTGATGTATGCCTTGGACTTGAGAGTTTTAATCTATTTATTTGATTTTCAAAAAAAACATTAAATGTTTAATGAGTCAAACTCGAGTTCATATGAACTCGACTCGAATTATAATTAAACTTTTACGTAATATTTGTATGTGTTTATTTGTATATACTTGGTGGTTATCCTCGCATAGCAACGATAGTTTGTAATACCGTTCATTTGTATGTATTTTATTTTTTTATATATGGGTGGATGTAAATGATAATGAAATAGCTAATGGGTTCAATTGTAACTAATTATTTAAATATTTAATAGATTGTATTATTTTTATAAATATGCGTCTTTTAGTTCAACTGTTGTAAAACAATGACCTAATAGCAATACAAAGAATCAAAATAGAGAGAAACGAGAGATGTGTATTTCATTGATTTCATAAACCACAAAATGAGCCTCAACTTATAGGGATCCCATATGTCATGTAGTCATTACAATCATTATTAAATGAATACAAAGGATTAGTGGTTAATGAATGTTGAGTTATATGGATAGCCACTAATAATGATTCATGACATATTCTCTTGTCTATACATTATTAGTTCTCAAATACTAAGATATCCCGCCTTGTTAAAAACCTTTTCAGAAAAACCGAGTGGGAACCATGACTAAAGAAAAGAGCGTAGCGCGTATTATCTCTCCCTAATTACAATATCATTTGAGATCTTTAAGTCGACGCATTTCAATGTTGTAGATTAACTTCCTATTCTTGAGATAGGATGTGTGTAACACCCCCAAATGGTCAAATGCAGCGGAATAGTACGTGGGGTGTTACTTTTGGTGGATCGATAGCACACAGTATATAGAGCAATGATCATCAAATGTCATTAAAACATATCACATGAATTTAATTGTGCAAATTAAGTAAATTGTCTTGAAAACACATTTATTATTAATTGTAGAAATATCCCAGCCTGATGGTAAACATGAATGCTCCCTACGATGCTGGAATCCAATGCATGCACCTGCTTACTTTCCTGAGAAAACATAAAAAGTAAAATGTGGGGGTCAACTCGAAGTTGGTGAATTCACAGGTTTAGTTATAAATTAAATGTACTGATATGCAAAACACCACGAAGATAGTAGAACACCAAGCTACATACTATAGTAGTTCCTTGCCTTGTAATAGATGGTAAACAATGTTTCTCAGGTGCCTATCTGGATCATCCTGATGTGAGACCCTCAGTCCTACAATGAAATAAACATGTTGCTTGGCCTAAGCGTTTTGTGATAGCTAATCACGCAAGTCGGGTATTGTCAATACCCAAATAGATCTATTTATAACATTTTGCGCTACATTATTAACTATTATAGTCCACGGGAATAAATAGGGCAAACAATAGGCCGTAATCTGTTGTTGTCTGTAAGTGTTTGAATATACAATAATTAAGTATGTTTTCTCCCCCGGTTATAAAACAGTAAAAGATGGCGCTATGAACTCACCCCAATGATAACACAGTGGTAGAATGTCACTGGGTATGCTGATATGGTATGATCACGGAGCAGTAAAATTACCTAAGTAATTTATGTGACTCAGTATATGCACAATAAGAATGCACAGATAAATGTAACTGATGAAAATGCATGATCACAAATTAATAAGTTATCACTATTGATTAAACGTTAAACTTATAGTAAGTTATCGATAATAGTATATTTTCTGTTTCTAGAAATATATTTAAATTGTTCGTATTTCAACAGTGTAACAAATTAAATAAATAGATTTTATTTAATTAATTGTTTGTAAGAAAATAATACGTTTCACTAGATTTTCTTTGGGCTTTTAAATACACAAATTTAGTTCGTCCGTTACACAAAAGTCATAAATAAACTCTTATTGTTTATTTAATTAATTCATTTACAAAACAATATTATTAATGTTTTAATTAAATTAAATTATAGTCCTTGAAATGATAATAGTTTCCAAAATAACCCCTAAGGTTTCGTTTGTTAAATGGGTTTGCATCGTTAGTCCTTGTTCGTTATATCAAACTTTCAAAACCGCCCCTAGGGCTCACAATAGTTTCGGCATATGTCAAAAATATCCCCTAGGGTTTAATATCGTTGGGAAAGTGGCAAACCGAGTCCCTAGGGCTCGGTTATAGTTTGTAAAATGGCAAATCTAGTCCCCCAAGTCTCGAAAACCATTATAATATACAAAAGGGATATCTAAGGCTTGCTATAAGTTTGGGAAATGACAAATATGGTCCTTGTAGTTTATTAAAGTCTCGGCTAAAACAAAACCCACCCCTATACTTTCAAAAATGGACAGTTTAGCCCCTATACTTTTCAAATGTCACGAATTTCATATATATGTTTTATAATATTATCATTTTGACTTATACTTTCACCTTTTGGCAAATTTGGCACGAAAAGTCTCCTAATAGTGATTTTGGAGTTAAATGGGATCGTTAGGCCTATTAGTGAACCGGATTGGGTTTTTGAGTGTAGTGGGCTCACACATGGGCTTGTTTAATATTTGTACAAGTTTACTAAGCCTCCTAATTAATCCAATTGACTATATGGGCCTAGTGGGCTTGCTTAATACTGGGCTTATTTAAATAAGCCGTGTATATGACCTACGGCTTATTTGGTTTGTGGCTTATATGTGGCTTATTTAAGCTTCTAACTAAATTTAAGCATTCACCTAATCCTAACTAATTACCTTAAGCTACATGGTCTTATATTTAGTGTACATGTCTAGCATATTAAATCTAGCTTATCTAGGGTTTTAGAGCAAGGTTATCTAACTAGTTTCCATAGGTTAGCTTTAGGTTTAGATAAGATCTACATGGTGTTTCTAGATATATAATTTAAGCACGACTACTAGACAAATAATTCGAGTCGTGGGTTTTTATGTCCTTGTGGCTCGAGTTCTAGCAAGTTTTACGTCTGTATGTTACCTAATCATGTTTTATATTAGTGTGACAAGCATGGGTTCCTAAGTTCATGTGTTGATGATGTAAAAAGGAATGAATATGGATATGGAGGTTTTTACTTACTTGTTTGGTGAAGAGGATGGCGAATGAAGGAGAACTAGCTAGGGTTCCTTATAGATCTATGCGTAGCGACCTAGGTAACTTGAGTTTCCTTGTGAGCCAAGAATCGTGTAGTAGTATTCAATGCTTGCACTTAATGTTCTTGAGACATGGATTTGGGGATATTAAATGAGGGGTGAATGTGTTTCGTGTATGAGTGATATGTGATCTGAAAATGGGAGCTTTGCAAGTGAGATTTGAGGATGTTTATGTTAAGCTTTGATAGTATGATTTTGCTAGTTAAAAAGTTCGTTTTTCTCGGTGTCTAATCGAATTGATCTCCGGTTAAATGTGTGACTCAGTCGTTTATGGTGAATAAAAAGGAGATTGGATTTCTATTTCTACTTAAAAGGTAAAAGCGAAACGTAATAAAAATAAACCAAAAACAAATAACTAATAATAAAGGAGCAAAACAAATAATAAAACGTAAAATAAAACAAAACAGTTAATAAAAATAAAACTAAACGAAGAAATTAACTTTCGACTGAAAAATAAAATTAACTTAATGAAAAAGGAGAAAATAAAACTAAGTGGGTACTTTAAAACTGAACGAGGTAAAAAATAAAGCGGGTACTAAATAAAAGAAAAAACTTAAACTTTTCGAAAAAATATTAATACTAAAAATTGACGAAAAATTCAACTAAAAATACGTGTGTTGGGAATCTAAACTTATTAGATTCCCTGATCATTGATTTAAACATAATTAGGCTGATAGATAGTCCCTTGCCTGTGCCTAGGAGGCAGGCAAGTTTCGCAAGACTCACAGAGATCCAAGTCTCTGTGAGCAACCTCAGAGGAGTCCATGTCAGAGACATTGTCAGGGAAGTCGAAGAATTACCTGAAGACATACTCATTGGCTGTAATGGATAACAGCCAAGATGTATCAGGGACTCTGAGGGGTTGAGAGTTAACAGGGGTGGCAATACCCTGATAACTCTCAACACACTTTGGACATGCCATTTGTGTGTTCGAGACTATGAAGAATAAGGAAACTGTTTTTGACAACTGTTCCTTAAAGCATAATGGAAGACTACCAAGAATAGAAGGACATCATGTGACTGATGTGGGAACTTGTAAAAGCTTGTGTAGTCGACATCAAGTACTGTTTAAGTCAAACTCGTAACACTATAAATAGGATGTGTATCCATGCATTAATGTTTAACACTTTGAGATATTAAGAACATTAGTGCATATAACTTAGTGAATCAAACAGCTACGACTGTATTCATAAGTTAGGGTTTATTGTTGTTCAAAGTGTGCACAACACATTGTCATCAAACGGTGTTATCCATAACACTTGTAATTCTTTATTATACAATAATAAGATTACGTTTGAAAAGTAATACCTTGTGTTGATTAAGTTAAGATTAGGGTTTCTTGCATTGATTAGGGACTTTCAATTGGTATCAGAGCGGTGTTTGATATTAAAACCTTCAAGAAACATCGTTCTCAGTTTTATAATAAAGATCCACCATGCCGGAAACTTCTAGCCCACAATCACCTTCCACAAACCCATCTTCACCAAGACTTAACCCTCCAGCCAATGACGATGATCTACCCCAACTTCTTGACTCAAGAGGTGGATCACACGTAACCAGTGTACCAGTCTTTGATGAAGAAGACTTTGCCAGTTGGAAGAGTCAATTTCTTGTATACCTTGATGGACTTGAACCTTTTCTCTTAGAAATTTTAGAAAATGGTCCATATATTCCCATGGCGCTTACATCCACTGAAGAAAACCCTCTTCCCAAACCTATCAAACAATGGACTTCAGCTGATAGGAAATTAGCAAACCAAGACAAACGTCTCAAAAGCATCATAATTTCCTGTCTTCCCAAGCATATCATGAAGTCTGTCATTCAGTGTCCCACAGCTAAACAAATGTGGACAGACCTCATTCTTGGCCATGAAGGACCCTCTGAAACAAGAGAGACAAAGATTCAGGCACTCAGACTTCAGTTTAATGCCTTTAAGGCACTTGAAGGTGAAAAGGTTCAGCAAACCTATACTAGGCTGAAGATTCTTCTAAATGACCTGGCTATGAATGATGTCACTATTGGTCAAGCTGAGATCAATGCTACTTTTGTCAACAGCCTTCCAAGAAAGTGGCTGAGCATGAATCAGACTCAGAGAGCTAACAACTCAATAAAAAATGATACCCTTGCTCAGCTCTATGGTAAGTACAATTATGAAGAAGGGCTGATCGATACTATCTACAAATCAGAGACTGAAAGATTTGTAGTCCAAGGAGCATCTTCCAAAGCTTTGATCTCTGCAACACATCCTCATGACAGCGATTCTGATATTGAAGAAGATACCCGTAGCAGCCAAGAGTTCTTGTCAGACCTCAATGCAGAATCCCATGAAAGAGCGTTGCTAGCCAACCAAAGAAGATACTACAAAAGATCTGGAAGAGTAGGATCAGCTAGTAAACCAACTGACAGGTCAAAAGAAACATGCTTTGCCTGTGGAAAGCTTGGACATTATCAAAAAGATTGTCCTTCTACCAAGACATCCTCACCCTCTTATCCATCATCTTCATCCAAACCCTACAAGTTCAAACAACATAACAACTCATCTCAATCCAATTCTTCAGACACTGAGAAGAAAGATTACAAAAATAAGTACAAGGCACTTAAAGGTGAGTTAGAACAAATGAACTTGAAGATTGAAGCTCTGTCCAAAAAGAAAGGTGGTGAGAAAAAGACAGAGAAAGGGTTGGTTGCTGAAACTTATGATTAGAATGATGAACCACTGACTTCAGATGAAGAAGACACCACAAGAGTCAGGGCTTTTATGGAAATAGCTGAGGATGAACCAGCTGTTGGAAAAAGTGATGCTAGATCAGGACAATGGGTTGACATCACAATGAAAAAGGTACACAGGCTTCTATCTATGTCTGATAGTGATGAACGTAAGCATGTCCTTGATTACACCATTGTTGATTTGCTATTTGTTGAGGAACAAAGAAAGAACCTACTTGATAAGTTTCACTCTATTAAATCTGAAATGATAAATGCTAAGGCTGAATGTGAAACTCTCAGGCGGGTTAATTTAGAGAAAATATCCCTGCAAAATGAAGTAGCTAGATTAACCTTGAAAAACATAGCTTTAAATGATCAAGTCTCTGAATTGAACAAGATTATTGAAAAATGGCTGTGTGCTAGGTTTACTATTGATGAATTGCTTAGGGATGAAGTGCCTGCTGACTTAAACAGGGACATAACTGCTAAGAATAAAAAGCTGAGGATTCTCACCAAACCCAAAGACATTGTCTTTAAATCTACAGAGACTATTCATATGTCAGATACCTCTTTGACTAATGACCCTGTCTCTGAAGATGTGGCTGAGCTACCACCTTTGCCCAAACTCTCTGGAGTTGAACCTAGCAGTTCTTCTAGATCTGCTAAGGACGAACTTAGGACAGATATTGAGAATCTTCCAGCCAAAGTTTTTCGTGTGCCTGCTAAACAAACTGGTAAACAAGTAGCTTTTAAGCCTGTCACTTCTAAAGCTGTGAATAAGGTTGACCCTACCACTGAAGATCGCCTGTTGTCTCTTATGAAAGAAGTAGAACTCTTGAAACAACACATTAAGCCTTCCGCTGAATGCTCTACTTCTCATGAACCTAAGTCAGTCCTAGGTGAACCCAAAGGGGAAAGGTTAATCAAACCTTATTGCAATGTATGTAAAAATTCTCACCATTCGACCTTAGATCATGACAGACACATGGCAGCTAAAAGAGCTCAGACACCCTCTAGGGACAGACCACAGAGTTCCAAAAGGCAACAGGGAAATTACAAACCTTATCCTCCCTGTAAATTCTGTGGGTTCACAGACCATCACTCAGACGAGTGTGGTGACTTCCCTGGGTGTGATATCTGTGGGAGCTATAACCATGAAACAATGAACTGTCCATCCCAACGCCAAAAGTTTTTCAGGAACACAAGAGTTGCTAACAAGCAATTCAGGGAACCCGCTGGAAAGTGGGTTCACCATAGGAACTAATCTGTTTCTATGTATCTGTGCAGAAATATCTCAAGGAATCGGTATGGTATCTAGATAGTGGCTGTTCTAGACACATGACAGGGATTCAACAATACCTGCACAGATACTCAAAGGAGCCAGGTCCCAAAGTGGTGTTTGGAGATAACTCTTCAGGTGACACAGAAGGATATGGCTCAGTGAACTGCAATGGGATCACATTTACCAGGGTTGCATATGTGAATGGTCTTAAACACAATCTTATTAGCATCAGCCAATTATGTGATGCTGATTATAAGGTTTTGTTTACTAAGACTCAGGGAACCATATTCAACAAAAACAATGATGTTGTGCTGATTGTACCTAGAAGGAGAGATGTTTATGTCATCAACATGGCTGTGTGCTCTGAAGATAGTTCAAATTGTTTTCTTGCCAAAGCCTCTGAAAGTGTTAACTGGCTGTGGCACAAAAGACTGTCTCATCTCAAATTCAAGAACATCAATAAGATAGCCACTCAAAACTTGGTTGCTGGTCTACCTTCAGTAATGTTTTCCAAAGACAAAACGTGTTCTGCCTGTGTCAAAGGAAAACATCACAGGTCTTCATTCAAGACTAGGCAATCATTCTCCATTGACAAGTGCTTACATCTCCTTCACATGGATTTGTTTGGGCCTGTCAAACCTCAAACCATTAATCACAACAAATACACCTTGGTCATAGTTGAGGGATTAGCTGATGATGAGCCTTGTTCAGCAGATGCAAGGCTGAGTGTAGTATTCTTCTCCCCCTCACGTTTATCCTTGCTTCGCAGATGCTTGGATGAACGTGCCTGAAAACGTCTTGCAATCTGCTCCACAGATGCAGCCATAGCACGTTGCCTTTTTCTTGAGGCCCTGGCAATCTTTAGCAGGAGGTTGGCATTTGCATTAGTATTCGCCTGAACACGCCTGACAATAAAGTTAGCATGATTGTATTGCCTGTTGCGAACCGCATTAAAGTGCCTGTTCATGGTGTGTTCATGTTCATGGAACATAGCAGGGACAACTGAGTCAATGGCATCCTTTATCCGTGTTGAAAGATGAACGAGTCCCTGGGCTACACCTCGTCTTGCACCATCCTGAATTGGCTCAGTGACATCCTCAGTCACAGCCTTTTTGATGATGCCTGGAAATGTCACAGTGAAGTTGTGCATCTCAGACTTGATCACATCCAGCTTTCTTGATAAGCGCTCAATATCAGATTGATGATGGACAGGCTGAAGATTCTTGATATTGAGGCTTTGCTGAGCAAAATCATCCCCCCTTGGAATTAAGTCAAAGTTAGTCTGGGCAGGATGATCAAACATGAGAAATTCGGCTGTTGGATCATAAGTTGGTCTTTGGAAGACTGTTGTTGCGGATGTAGCAGAGTTTGGAGTGTCAACAGCTTCTTTGAGAGGAGAAGTCTTGTCATCAGCTGGTGTGGACACAGCTATTTCTTTAGGAGGAGAGGCAGACAGCTGGTCGTCCTCATCTTCTTCATCCTCTTCATCGAACATTCCCTCAGGGAATTCATCTTCAGGCATTTGCTCAATATCAGAGACATAATCCTCTAATGAGAGCATTTCTTCATCAGCATTTATCACAGGCTCTTCATCAGTTGGTTTGTCCTGAGTCATAGTTTCAGCCTCCTTTTCTTGTTGTACCTGAGATTCGATGACTGGCTGTACAATTTCAGCCTGCAAATTTGTTGTAATTAGTAACAGGGAAAAACATAAGGGGAATGGTCGCCATTTCGCTGTCCCAGAGAGGCTGAGGGTGATTGCTCAGCCACTCCAAAGGATAAATCCTTGGGATTCTTTTAAGTGAATAAAATGTGGTTAATGATCGCCATTCGCTACCCCTAGGAAAGCTGAGTGTGATTATTCAGCCCCCCCAAAAGGTAAAAAACCTTTGGGACTCTTTTGATTGTGAAACATATGTTGTTTATGGATCGCCAGTCGCTTCCCCTAGGAAAGCTGAGTGTGATTATTCAGCCCCCCCAAAAGGTTAAAACCTTTGGGACTCTTTTAAGAGTGAAACATATGTTGTTGTAGGTCGCCTGTTATGCTGCCCCTAGGAAAGCTGAGGGTGATGATTCAGCTCCCCCTGAAAGGATAAATCCTTTGGGACTCTTTTAAGGAGGGAACCAAGAGGCTGTGTGAAGTACAGCTGATCAAGGTTGAGACATTAGTATATTCAGGTTGTTGTTAGCCTGAATACTGTTTAGAGGGTTCAGGGTCATCGGGGTGCTTTATAAACACAAATGAATCATTCCCTGGTGCAAAGACAGGGTGTACAGAAGTCTTAAAGTATTCTAAGTGTAATGACAGACTTCTATGGGTCGAGGATTACCCTAACTTCACCACTCTCTCCTACAGACAAATGAGAGTGGCTGCTTGTGAACCTCTAAAAATGTACACTGATTACCTGTGAGATATCAGCTTGAGTTGGCTGGTTTCCTGTTGTCTCAGCTGACTTAGAGACACTAGACGCCTGTTGTTTGTCAGCCAAAGAGTCTGAATCCACAAGAGTATCTGGACCAGAGGCGGAGTCAGTCTTCTTTCCCTTGGCCTTAATAACAGCTTTGGAGTGGGAAGAAGAGGGGATTTTCTTCTTCTTTGGCTGTTGGCCAGATGAAGCCTTGGACTTAGTAGTGTGCTGCCCAGAGGTCAAAGACATAGACTTGCCAGCAACACTAGAAGTATTCACCTTCTCAGAGGAAGGGAGCAAGGGCTTCTCAGCGATAGGTACCTGGTTGGCCACGTTCAGCATATGGGCGGTGACAAGGATATCCTCAGCTCCTATTTCGTTGTAGATGGCGCCTGTGATGCGATAGGGCTTAAGAGCAGTCAAGGCCTTGTTGTGATAGTTATCTCCCAGCAAACTTTTAAAGATCATGGACCGGAAGCGCACATAACAGATGTTCTTTTCCCTGACCTGATTCCTTCCCTTCAGTTATTCTACCAGGTTTGAGAATAGGATGCTTCCAACGTCAACATCAGCTCCCCAGATTAATCCATACGCAATAGCCTGATGATTGAACGACATCTGATCCTGTGATCCCTGCATTCCTCCCAGGGACTTCACAATGTGGGTGAAGAGGACACGCCACATAGGAGTGAAATATTTAATCTTCAGAGGGGATTTGGCGAGGACCTCAGCTGGTGTAAGGGCAGGGTTAACGTCATGGCAAGGGTTGAGTGTGGCCAGGGCTTCCTTGACAGCCTTTTTGTCAACTGCCTTCAGGCATTCATCTCCATGTTTTAGTCCGGCCACACTAGAAAAGTCTTTAAGGGAGAAGGCAAAAGGATGTTCATTGCATGAAAGGCTAAATGTAATGGTGTCTTCTACTACTTCAGTAGAATACTAGAATTCCCTAAGGTATTCTTGGTAAAAGGTGGATGGAGATTTGGTGAAGGCTTCATTTAGGTCACAATTCTGCATGAATTTTACCAGATCTGAATAGGTGCTGTTTGGTGCCTTAATCCATCCAATGGCGTTGTTGGAGGCGAGGATGCTCTCATTGATCTCGAAGTTAACATTGGAGGCTTTTGGAACGGAAAACGCCATGGATTTGAGGTTGAAGGTGAATGAAAATGGCGGATGGTTGAGAGAGATAAGAACTTAGAGAGAGAAGTAGATTTTAGAATGGTGGTGGGTGAGAAGAGAAAGAAGACAATATATATTCAAACTTAAGTGAACAGTTATTCAACTGTATTAAATGCAAGGTGCGAAAATGACTGCTCAAGTGGGTCCCCTTGACCTTTCAAAAAGTTTGGGTCCTCGTTATCTGAAAAATAAATGATTAAATATTTGAGAATGTTTTTTGCATTTACTTGGAAAGTAACTACCTAGTTTCATGTGAAAAACATTTAATATAGAATCAATCATTTAATGAACACATTTAATATCAAGCCACATGCTTTGAGATATTGAGCATCCCTAGCTCAGCAACTAGCCTGTTGAACGAAGGTTCAGCCAAAGGCTTTGTAAAGATATCAGCTAGTTGCAGCTCTGTGGGAACAAAATGCAGCTCAATATCTCCCTTCATTATATGATCCCTGATGAAATGATACCTGATATCAATGTGTTTGGTACGAGAGTGAAGAACAGGGTTGTTGGATATGGCAATGGCGTTGGTGTTGTCACAAAAGATTGGTACTTTGTCATACAAGATTTCATAGTCAGCCAATTGACTTTTCATCCAGAGCACCTGAGCACAACAGCTGGCTGCAGCGACATATTCTGCTTCAGCTGAAGACATAGCCACAGAGTTTTGCTTCTTAGCACTCCATCCAACCAATTTTCCTCCTAGGATTTGACAGCTGCCTGAAGTGCTTTTTCCTATCAATACAGCATCCAGCATAATCTGAATCTGAATAGGCCTTGAGATCAAAGCCTGATTCCTTTGGATACCATAGACCTAGGGATGGTGTTCCTTTGAGATACCTGAAAATTCTCTTAACAGCCACTAGATGGGATTCTTTTGGGTTAGCTTGGTACCTTGCACAGAGACATGTGGAGAATTGGATATCTGGACGACTGGCTGTTAGATACATCAGTGACCCAATCATGCCTCTATATAAAGTCTCATTGACAGAGACCCCTGACTCATCAGGGCCCAAGTTGTTGGGTGGAAGCATGGGGCATTTCACTGATGCACAATCAGCTAAGTCATATTTTTTAAGTAAATCCTTAACATACTTTTCTTGACAAATAGAAATTCCCTTAGGACATTGTTTAATTTGAAAGCCCAAAAAGTAAGTTAATTCACCCATCATACTCATCTCATATTTCTTGGTCATTAATTTAGCAAAACGTTTACTAAGATTGACATTTGTTGACCCAAAGATGATGAAGTCATACAGAGAACAGGAACAGAGGGTGATGAAATAGATTTTAATGAAAATATTTCTTTCCCAAGTGATGAGTTCACAGAACCCAGACCTACCAGTCATCATCACTCCAACACTCTCACTCCTTATGTCCCTGCTTTTGACCCTCTGTCTACTCACAACATAGAAGTTCCTACCTCTCAGGAACTTGATGAAGAAGAACCTCAAATCTCTGATGGGCCTCAAGAAAAAGGCAACGTGCTATGGCTGCATCTGTGGAGCAGATTGCAAGACGTTTTCAGGCACGTTCATCCAAGCATCTGCGAAGCAAGGATAAACGTGAGGGGGAGAAGAATACTACACTCAGCCTTGCATCTGCTGAACAAGGCTCATCATCAGCTAATCCCTCAACTACACCTGTTCCTCTCCAAGTCATCACACCAGTTATAATACCTGATGATGAGGATGATACTCAGGGGGAGCAACAAACTCAAGATGGAGCTGACTCATCTAAATCTCTGATCTTAGTCAACATCAGCAAGCCTGAGGATGATGATGAGCCAGCGGCCAAGAAATTAAAATTCACTGTTAGCTCTCTCCCCAAAGCTATTCAAACTCAGGCTCAGACAGCGTTCATCAATAGAGCTGATGTTTTGAAAAACATAAGTGTGGAGTCCTCTGTCTCAAAGAAAGGAAAGGAGATAGTTTTGGTTGATACTGACACCAAACTTAAGAAGATAGCTGCGATGCTAGAGACAAGAGGATCCACCACAGACCTTTCCCATTTCTCAACCTTTACACCTTCCGATGAGATTCCTTTAACCCCTGAAGAAATAGAGCAACAGGCTGAAGAATTCAAAAGACTAAATGAGCTCAAGACAGCCAAAGAATTAAATGAAGCTACTCTGAGGAAGATGACACCACCTGAAAGGAAAAAACAAAAACAAAGGTTGAGGGAAATGGAAACTAAACGCGCTGAGGCTTTAAGGAAAGTCAAAGCTGACTATGATGCCTGCGTGAACAATAGATATGCTGCTGGCAAGATAACCAAGTTCAAATACACCATTCATAAATCCACAAACACCCCACAGATGATCTTATGGAGGGAAAACCAACAGAGAAATATGGATGTGTTTGACAACTTCAGGTTAAAGACACTTGGGTTATCAGAATGGTTCGAACTCGAAGCCTTAGCTACCAAAAAGTCTGGACAGGCTAATTTTCTTCTGCTGAAGACTCTTAAGGCCAAGTTTAACTGGATCAAGGAAACAACAGCCAAACTTAAGATTGATCCCCCACCACAGCTTTTTGAACAAGAACCCCCAAAGACAGGCAACAAAAGAAGAAGAATTTCACAAATTGTTAATGAAACTTTTGTTACTGAAGATGTTCATGTGGATGGTATGCACAGGGATTTGATCCTTCCAAATGGTATTGTTGGCCCTGTTGATGGTCAGACATACTCAGAGCCTGAAAGAGGAATGGCATTCATGAACAAGGCTTGCCAGTATGCTTTTCAGAGGGAAGATGAGCTGTGCTTGGCTTCAACTATTCAGCTACTCTGTCACAAGAAGTGTCTCAAGATCAACACAGAGTATTCCAAGAAGTTTGCAATGACTTTGCAGGATGAATTGATAACAGATTAGACGTGGCCGAAGCTGAAGAAAGAATAAAAAATGATGACTATTGAAGATGGTCTCAGCCCTTTTACCTTCATCTTTTATTTTACTTATGTAATGAACGTGTAATTTTCTTTAAGTCTTAATAAAATCATGAGGTATGTTTGTTTAGATCTGTTATGTGTAAGAAGAAGCTGTTAAACTCACTTACCTTAACTTAGTTAGATCTAGCATTATTTATGTTTAAATAGGGGGAGATTGTTGGGAATCTAAACTTATTAGATTCCCTGATCATTGATTTAAACATAATTAGGCTGATAGATAGTCCCTTGCCTGTGCCTAGGAGGCAGGCAAGTTTCGCAAGACTCACAGAGATCCAAGTCTCTGTGAGCAACCTCAGAGGAGTCCATGTCAGAGACATTGTCAGGGAAGTCGAAGAATTACCTGAAGACATACTCATTGGCTGTGATGGATAACAGCCAAGATGTATCAGGGACTCTGAGGGGTTGAGAGTTAACAGGGGTGGCAATACCCTGATAACTCTCAGCACACTTTGGACATGCCATTTGTGTGTTCGAGACTATGAAGAATAAGGAAACTGTTTTTTACAACTGTTCCTTAAAGCATAATGGAAGACTACCAAGAATAGAAGGACATCATGTGACTGATGTGGGAACTTGTAAAAGCTTGTGTAGTCGACATCAAGTACTGTTTAAGTCAAACTCGTAACACTATAAATAGGATGTGTATCCATGCATTAATGTTTAACACTTTGAGATATTAAGAACATTAGTGCATATAACTTAGTGAATCAAACAGCTACGACTGTATTCATAAGTTAGGGTTTATTGTTGTTCAAAGTGTGCACAACACATTGTCATCAAACGGTGTTATCCATAACACTTGTAATTCTTTATTATACAATAATAAGATTACGTTTGAAAAGTAATACCTTGTGTTGATTAAGTTAAGATTAGGGTTTCTTGCATTGATTAGGCACTTTCAACGTGACTTTCAAAATTAAAATCGGAACAACTTTCAGATTAAACTAAACGATTACGGAACAATATTAATTAATAAACAAGCAGGCAAGCACACACCTCAAGCACCTAGGCAAGTAGCTCAAATTGGCGGGAATAAATAGGAAGCTAGCAGACATGTAGGACATTTTATCAGAATGTTTAATGCGAAATGTATCGAAATATCTATCACAATATGAAGTATCACAATGTGAAAACCTATCACAATATAGAAAACCTATCACATATGAAGTATCACAATATGAAAACCTATCACAATATGAAAAACCTATCACAATATGAAAAACCTATCACAATATGAAAACCTATCACAATATGAAGTATCACAATATGGAAAACCTATCACAATAAGGAAAACCTATCACAATATGGCTGTTGAAAATTGGGTAGTGTTTCGTCGCAATATACCTTATACCCGATCGCAATATACGATGCCAGGGGCTATTGCAATCCAGGATCGGAATAAGTGATCGGATTGAGCTATCACAATAAGCTGTCACAATGTAGAAACCCTAATGATGTTGCGATGGAAACACAATATATTCGGATGGAGTACAATAAGCTAAAATTCAAATAAGCACTTTAACTAAAAGTTAAACCAAAACAACAATAAGAAGAACAAAATAAGCTATGAATTTAAAAACTTTCAAGATACCAAATAAGCAAAATTTATAAATTGAACTAAAAGAAAAAGATTAAACTTTAAAAAGATAAAACCTTTAAAAACACTTAAATGAAAATAAGCTAGACACCAATTAAGCAAAAAACACAATAAGCTAAGACCATGAATCACACAAAAATGATAATAACAAAAAGATAAGAACTTTAATCAAATTAAGCATAAAGATGAAAACTTTAAGATTAATCAAACAAGACAATAGATTTTTAAAAAACAAGAAGAGAAGAATGAGAATGATTATGAAAAACTTGATTAAAAATGAAGATTCAACAACAGAATACTAAAACTTACTTGGAATTAAAAGACTTGAAATTAAAGACAATAAAGTAAATTGACAATATGAAAGTGCATGAAATTAAGTGGAGAGCTAAGTTGTCAATTTAGCTAACAAAACAAAATGAAATGAAGGTGTAGTATTTATAGGAGAACTTGGTAGGTGGTTTGGTTGGTTTGTCTTCTTTCTTTTCTTTTCTTTTCTTTTGTGTCTCGACTTTTAATTAACTTGAGTCTTCGACTTCAACTCGGGATTTGTCGATAAACATCTTGAACTCGTCTTATAATTTCTTCATTTATTAGACTTGGGTTCTTCGACTTGTAAATATTCCGTCTTTGGTCATTTTCTTCAATAAATCTTCCAAATAGGCCCATCGACTTCCAATCTTTTGCACTCTTGATCTTTTGACTTCGTCTTTTGTCTTTTTCTTCGATAAAAGCCCGTGAAAGCCCGTGTTTTCTTCCCTTTTCACATTTTGATCCTAAATCACCATAAAAACACAAACCACGCATAATTCCGACTTTTACGACATAAAATACACGTTTTGGTCTTGTTATTATTGGAAATAAGTAGTAAAAGGATAAGTGTTTTCACATACCACTTATTAAATCCCCTACACTTGACCATTGCAATGCCCTCATGCAATGCATTAATTTCAAAGCACGGTTTTCATTTTTCATCATAAATAACCCACATTGGCCTTTATTAAATACTCAAGTTTCACGTTCCCCATACCAAGCTTAAAAACGAGATCATTGTTATTATAAGTTAGCAAACTAACACGAACTCATGTGGCCCAATTATTCACTTAGACTCCCTTATTCCTAGGTGTATCTCTTATATTTTATTGTTGTCTTAAATGATCACAAGGATGCATTGTTTGACTTATTTCGATAGTTTATTTAGGCTGAAAATAAAGTGGGACGATTTAATCAATAGTTAGCTAAAGGACAAAATCTTTTAAAACTGCTTCTCGGGACCTCTTAAAGTTCATATCTTGGCATAACTTGCTTCACGATTTGAGACCTTTCTCGGACCGATATTTGGCAGCGACTTCATACTTCGAATCTTGAGAGACGTTCTTGAAATTATGGTCTTCTCTTGAATTTCTTCACTTGAAGTTTTTGAGAGATTCTTCATACTTGGACCACGACTTCTTCATTTTTCTCCAATCTTTATTTTGGATTTTGATATACAACGATCCGCCTCCTTTTAGGACTTGGATCTATTTATCCTCATACCTTGTTAGGGTCTTTTTGGATAGACTTCTCCATGATCTTTTGGGGAGTGTTTGTTTTTCGTCGTGTGTCTCGATCCTTCATATTGATTTTTGATAAATGATTATTCACATCACTTTGGATCTTTAGCAACAAAATGTAGCCCTCATGCCTTGTTAGGGCCTTTTCGGAGTCGTCAATCTTTGCATCCCGCTAAAATAAACTATGCCTTGGCTATGAACTCTAATTAATACCGAGCAACTTTTAAACGATCTTGGGCTAGAAGCTAAGTAACTTTTCAATTCGTACAACCTTATTTATTGCAATTAAATTTATTAGCAATCGATGGGAGAAAAAGCTCATAATTAACTCACATAAATTCATGAAAGAATACCAAACTTATAATTGACTCTATCATCTCTCGTTCTCCACAATTTAAAATCTCAAGGAATGAGACTCGTGGATGCTTAGCCTATTAAATCGAAGTTTTGGGTTTTCAAGTCATCTATAGGATCTTGCAACTTCTTAGACTTTTTCAAGTTTAGAATTCGCATTTTAAAGTTCCCTTGATAAACGACTTTCTAGGATCAATTATAGGAACTTGTGAAAAGTTCTTGTTCTTAACCCATGAGAGTTAAGACTTTCACGTTTTAAAGTTCCCTATATAAAAGCCTAGCAAAACTTGACTTAAACACGTTAAGGATACTAGCTAGAGTAAACTTAGATAAGTAAACTCGGGTTGAGTCAAAATATTCACGACGTTTAAAAAAAAAATTAAAACCACTTTATTCAAAATTTATTCTAGCAAAGAAAGTAAATAACGATAGCAAAGGAAAATACTACTATACAACTAGGCCAAAATAGATTAAAAATTTTGAAAAATGTCGAAAAATCAATTTTCCGGTTAAAATGAGGACAAATACAAGGAAAAGCCCACTTAACTTCGATAGAAGTCCCCCTACATTTAATATAAACATTGTCCTCAATGTTTAAGCATGTGGAAGTAACCTCCCCTACACTTAGGACATTGTGCACTTTGTTTAAATCTTGCTAAGGAAGAGACAACTAAAGTGATTCCTATTTCAATCATAAATGATAAAATAATGAATCAAAAGAGTTTAGGATAGAACCGGGAAGACAGGAACACGCAATCACGGGTCGTCAAAAGTCATCAAGAATGGATCTTTGATAGCTCGAATCGCTGCAAATGATTAGAAAGAAAACAACAAACACATACTAGGGTCTGCCCCTACACTTATTATAAAAACAGAGAAAAAGGATAGATACTACGGGTTGCCTCCCGAGAAGCGCTTGTTTTTGTTAACCGAGTCATGAGCCTGACTCAACCTTGATTAGCATGGTAAGAAGCTTGAAGAACATCCACCGGGATCAAATACATGGTTTTTGTCCATCAAATAGCACAAGCTTAAGGCGAACAAGGCAAGCCAAAAAAGAGTAGGCAAGGTTCCCTTAAGCAAAGGTTGAGCACGGTGGTAGACAGTAGGATGAAGTGCAAGTATATCTCCATAAGTTCCAAAAATATTTCCTTTTATTTCATCAGATGGATACTGAGATGGCTTAAAAATTGTGATACCCAGATCGAACACCTTTTCCTTTAGGGGAAAATAACACTCAGGCTCAGTAGACCTTGAAGAAGATCCGCTCGTAAATCTCACAATCTCATCCTCAGAAGGTGGATAAAGAGGTGTCAAGACATAGGTACTACGGATATCGGTGTCTTCCGGCTTCTTCTCCTTTGAAACGGGTTTCTTAATATCCGAAGGAGGATAAAGAGCATCATCAAAGTCTAAAGGAGGAGAATCATTCTTATTGGGGAAGTAAGTATTGAGAAAAGTAGCAAAGTCTTCCTCAAATGAGTAGTCATCCAAAGTAGGATCAAGCCTTGTTGGTGGAGATCTTCATCAAAAGTAGGAGTAAGGTCATCATGTGAAGAATCACTCGAGGGAGTATCAACATCATCAAAATCAACATAAGTTGGCATGTCTTTATACTCTGAAACCAAAGCAGCATAATCATCCCCATCGGAACTAGAATCATCATCATAGTCATCATATATCGGTGGAGAATCATAAATTGGTGGAGGATCCAAATTGGAGAGAGAGTCATCCAAATCATCTTGTAAAAGTGGATTATCGTAGCAAGAGTCGAAAAGAGGATTGTTGTAGACGACAAAATCATCAAGCTTTGTACTTTCACAAGTAGTTGTATCAAGCTCGTCTTGAAGCACATTAATCATATTCGCTGATTATCTTCTATTGGTTTTGTTTGTAATCTTCCCTATTTTAAACACTTGTGCATCATTCCCGACTCTTATGATGAGTTCACCTTCGGAAACATCGACTAAAGTTTTTCCGATTCGTAAGAATGGCCGTCCAACTATTAACAGAATACGAGGGTCCATTTCATAATCAACAACAACAAAATCGACCGGAAAAGTGAAGGTACCAACTTTAATAAAGGCATCTTAGGCAATACCAACGGGGTAAGCGAGAGTTCGATTTGCTAGCTCAAGATTCATCTTTGTTGGAGTAAGGTCGGGTAATGATAGCTTTTTCCAAACACTTAAAGGCATCAAATTTATACTTGCCCCGAGATCGGCTAAGGCAGTAAATTTTTCGGTTTGGTGAAAAGTACACGGTAACACAAAACGACTGAGATCTCCAAGTTTTTCCGGAAGTTCTTTAAGAATGACTGCAGAACAGTTTTCATTTAAGCGTGTGTTGACAAACTCAGCCATCTTTTCCTTCTTGCTAAGCAATTCCTTGAATGCTTTGACAAATTTCGGCATGTGGATAAGTGCTTCAACAAGTCTAATGTTGAAATTCATTTGGGAAATTGTCTTCAAGAAGGAAGTAACTTGAGAATCCTCCTTAGTAAGCAATTTGCATTTGTCTAACCGGGAAGGATAAGGGATGTTGGGTTTAGGTGATGTAGCTGTAGCAGGTAAAGGTTGAGATGTTGAGGGTTGAGAAGTATAGGGTTTAGAGGTGGAAGGTGGGGTTGGTGGAGGGGTTTGCTTAGGTACTTCTTCATTAAGAGGTGGAGACGGTAATGGAGAACTAGTACTAGGCGTGGAAGTAGGAGGAATAAATGGAGGTGGAGGAGGTGTAGATGGAGTAACTTGAGGAGGGATAGAAGGTCCTACTAGAGTTGCTCCACTTCGCGTAGTAATAACACTCACATTAGCTCTAGGGTTTGTTTCGGTGGTAACAGGAAGAGCACCTTGGGGACGAAGGGCTTGTAACATTTGAACGAATTTCCTATCCATGGACTCTTGCAATTGTCTATTAGATTCTTGCATTGCTTGCATTATTTTCTCATGTTCATTCAATTTTTGCAAAACCAAGTCCATTGGCGGATGAGGTAAATTGAACCCTTGTTGTTGAAAACCTTGGTTTGGGTATTGGTTATAAGGTGGAAAACCTTGAGGATTGAAACCTTGGTTTGGAAAGCCTTGATTTTGCATGTGATAGTTACCCTGATTTGCATTTGAGCCCCTCACATTTGCATTTTGTTGAACATTTGCTCTAGGTGGCCCTTGGTTTTTATGGGTGGGTGGGTGAAGTCTTTGCTGAAAACCGGGTGGAGCCAAGTAATTTGTTGAGTTGTAAGACAAGTGATTAACATCGACATTAGGATTGAAATGAACTCTCTCGGTGTTGTTGTAAGCATACACTTCCCCGTGAGATTGATCATAAGCTTTATCACAATTAGCATAAGAGTGTGGCCCACCACAAGTTTCACAAGTTATATTAATAGAATTGTTGTTCTTGGCATTGTTAACGGCTTGTAAAGCAAGTGCTTCAACAACCGTAGTAAGCTTATCAAGTCTCTTGTCGGTATCACTAGTGCTAGTACTAGCCACATTAGCCCGAACACTCTTAGTTTTCACTCTAGACTTATTCTCAATAATATCCCACGCGGCATTAGAAGACTTAACCAAAATGTTACCCCCCGAGGCACTATTTAGTGAATCTTGGTCATTCATGCTTAAACCATTGTGTTAGTGCAAACATTACGATGCTTTGTCGATATAATCTCTTTGTGTTTTGTTGATGACAAACGTATAATTCGCAATACATTATGTAAAATGTTAAGGTACTCGTAGTCACTCAAGAATACATTTGTATATTTCTCTCAACACCTCCAAGACCGCATTCGGCATGAATCACTCAAGGTATGTACAAACATGTCATTAACCTAACTAAGTGATCAAGGATTAATATTTTCTTAAAACTCATATTTTAATCAAATGTGACAAAAAGATTTTAATTAACTTTATTTTTAAGAAAATGTTTTATTAAAAAGAAAATGGAAATTTGAATTTGGCATATTTCATATGCCAAAGGAATATCCTTTGAGGGTATAAACTACCCCAGATGGCATATCCCCACTAAAGGCCAAATTTGCACGGACTCCGACGCGGAAGTTCCTTAAAGGAACCCGCGGTTCCTTATTGATAAGGTACCGCGGGTAGAGATAAGGAACCGCGGGTGTTTTTGACCGTTGCAATGTTGTCCTATAAATAGTGGATCATTTCCAGGTTTTCTTTCAACCCTTTTTGCACAGTTTCTTTCAAAAACCATCTTAGATCCTTGATTAGTTAGTTTTGATTAATTTTGTTTAAGATGTGATTCAATCTTCAATCTCCTCATCCTCTCAAGTGCAAAGAGAAGAACACTATCATTACCATGATGTGTTGGGTTCACTACATGATGAAGATCTTTCCTTCTATAGATCTAAGTTATGTTTTTAGTCTTCCTACTATGTATATGTAGAAGATCCAAGTGTTGGGTACACTTGGATGTGTTTGTAAGGGTAGAATATCCAAGTGATGGGTATCCTTGGATTAGGTGTTAGTTGTGTGGATCCAAGTCTTGTTAGTACTTGGATATAGTGTTAGAGTTATAGATCTAAGTGTTGTGTGCTTAGATCTATATGGTTTATGTGTTTAGGCCATAAAACACAAGGTTTGTTATGTTGGGCCATAAAACATAACTAGTGGGTAGATTAGGTTGTGTCTTGGTAGTTCTCACTAAACTCTAAAGTGATGTGGTTGTGTCTAGGTAGTTCTCACTAAACTATAAAGTGATGTGGTTGTGTCTTGTGAGTTCTCACTAAACTTTAAAGTGATTAGTAGTTGTGTTGTGTGAAGTTCTCACTTAGCTTCAAAGTGAAGAGTCGTGAAGATTGGTTCTAGCTTTCGATTAGAACTCGACATCTAGCCTTGTGTCGTTAAATGGTGAAGTGGGCAACGTTGTGTAGATTGGTCCTACCTAAGATTAGGACTCGACATCTAGCTTAGTGTCGGAAATGTGTAAGCGACGTGTATGGTTTTCTCCGCCTTGAAAGGAGTTTTGTTGACTAGTGAAGTAACTCTCGAGTAAGGTGTACTCGAGGAGTGGAGTAGGGCGAAGAGGAGCTTCGTGACCGAACCACTATAAATCATCGTGTCGGTACTTTCCTTTACATTTATGTCTTTACTATTATAGATGTATATATATGTTGTGTGTTGTGTGCATCTCATAATCTAAACATCTAAGTTGCGGAAAAGCTAAGGCTTAGTACGTGTGTGCTTCGTGTTTAGATTATGGTCAAGTGTACATCACTTAGTCTAAACATCCTAGTTGCGGAAAAGCTTATGCTTAGTACGTGTGTGCTTAGTGTTTAGACTATTGCTTGATGTACTCTTGATTTGATGTGTTTGTGTGTTTACTTACTTGTAGTATTTATCTTTCAATCAAACACATCTCATATCTAGTCAAGCTTGATCGAGAATTTGATACAAAGGATTATCAAAGTTTAAACATGTAATAAACAGTTTCGTCCATTGTCGGCGGTTCCATAAATGGACCGGCGGTTCCTTATTGATAAGGAACCGCGGGTACACATAAGGAACCGCGCACAGTGGATTAAGCCGAAATGTTTTGAAAACTAACTAGAAACTATTCGACCCCCCCCCCCTTCTAGTTTCTACAATTGGTATCAGAGCGAGGTTATTCAAGATCTTTGAAGTATATTGTACTTTAAAGCTTGGATCGATCTTTGCTCTCTTTTTCAAAACAAATGGTTTTTAAAAATGAAAATGGTTTTTAAAAATAGAGACGATCTTTGTATCAAATTGTTAATGAGGAGTGATTACTTATGAAATGTGTTTCGTTGTTTCATTCGTATAAGTTTTGGTGTTAAATAAACTTTGTATAATAGCTTGAATTAAATCTTTTCATGTTTGGAAGTATAAAAATCTTTTGTGTCATAATTAACTTTAAAATACAAGTTCTATGTGCCTAAAATGATTTTTTAGAGTCCCAAGTCCTTCCAAAAGGTTACCAAATGATTTTGGCCAAAAAATCATTTTTTGTCCTCTGACCGCGGTTCTTTATTGTTCCCCGCGGATCCTTATCAATAAGGAACCGCAGTCAGTCTGACTCAGATTTTTGAAAACTTTGAAAAATCATATAAAATCAACCGTAAGTCCGTAGAATTCGTGCCACCCGTCATTTCGAACGTAATTGAATTTTCTTTAAATTAAAAATTCTTCCAAACCTTTATTCAAACTTTAAAATTTGGATGGTTTCTAAGTTCCATACTTTGTCCAAAGTATTGAGCGTCGGTTTGTCGTAAAACTTGTGTTTTACTCTTTTCTATTAAGTTGGACATCTCTTGGTGATATATCTTTGAAAATTGATATATTTACAAAGTGTTAAACTTAATTAAATTTTAAATGGGTCAAAGACTATTTTCAAATAAAATCAAACTATGAATACTTTGTTGTATCTAACACTCAAAACATGGACGAATGCTTTTATGTGTTAAGCTAATTGTTTATGTGTGTTTCCTTGTGTGTTATTATTATATGTAGACATTATTAAGTGTTCCTTGCTATTTGTAGTAGTATTGCTTATATGTCTAGTCTCTTGTGCCTTGCTTGGTATTTGTTAGTATCTAGTTTTTCCTAATTAGGATGTATGCTAGATTTCTTGCATTTTAGGTGCCACATTATGTGTGCATTGCATATAGAATTAACATCTCTTGGTTTATAAATGTTACTTAAACATCTTGTACACCTCGGCATGTTCTTTAACACTTTTACGTTTGAAAGCTTTGGGAGCTTGTCAAATCTATTGATTTGGGTCGTCTTACTCGATCATTGTGTTATTAGTTCAAGTAGATAAATGTCTCACTATAAAACATGAAACACCCTTTGAAAATCTTAGCTATTTTCTCTTAAAAGAGTGTTTGTGGGAATCAAGAAAGATTTCGATTAAATATCAATGCATTATTCAAACTATGATTGGTATCATTATCGAATCTAATTGACAAGTTTTTTAGTGTAGACATGAATGTGGTTTATTAATAATATACATCGGATCATAACTCACACTTGTGTTGATGGTGTTATATTGAATCTACTTGTTCAAATTGTTAGACATATTTTGTTGAATAATTACTTATAATGCACAATAGAGTCGGTTTGATAACTTGGATGTTTCATCCGAAATACTCAAGTAATTTACATTGCTATGCAATTTATAAATGTGTCATTTCCGAAAGACCAATCAAGAGTGTTCCTTTGGTTTGTGTAAACTTTGTTTATACACTTCAAAGTTATTGGCCTCAAGTTCTATTAAGGTAAATAACCTTAACTAGACTTGTTTGACAAGATATGCAATGGTGCATTTTTAACCCTCATTAGGTCATGCATTGTGTCGCCATGCAAGTTTCATCCTTGCTAAACTTTATTAGGCAAATGTTGGAATTACATTTTGTCTAACTTGAGAATGACTACTAGAGAATTTATGCACTAGGATCTTAATTTGACCTAACGGTTGAATTACTTCCATGTGGGAAGTTGAGTTGGTGTATAACTCGTAAAAATGGTCGTGTTTAGCCTTAATTGAGCACCTCTAGTGATAGTCTCATACTCATTCTCTAAATTGGCTAAATGGCTCTTCCTATATATGACTAATGATAGTTTACTTTGATGAACTTTGTATGTCATTAGGAGTCTTTTTCTTTTGTAGCCATTAGGTTTTTCTTAGCTTTCCTCTTACGTGCTAATTGAACCTATGTGTCTTTCCTTTGTGTGTGTTCTAGTTTTTATTGCTCTTAAGCATGACTTTATGATAAGTTAGACTAGAACATTAGGATTTGCTGAATTAGAAAATCCTCCTTCACCACCTAAACCTAGCCTCTGTAGGCGGTTCTTTAAATAGACCGCAGCTCCATATCAATATGGAACCGCCGGTGGAGATAAAGAACCGCGGGCAGAAGCTCTCAAATTCGGGTTTTCTGAAACTTCCCAATTGTTCCAAACCCCTTTGGAATCTTTGTTTCAAACCTTTGAACACTCCCAAAATATATTGGGCTTTCCCTTTTTAACCCTTTACTAGTTTGGATCATCCCCTCACCCTTTTAAACCCTCCTTGTTAGCCTTGTTCTTCACACCTCAAACCATTCATCCTTACCCCTTAAACCACCCATTACTACCATGGTTTCTACAAGAACCTCCAATTCATCCAAAACCTCCTCTTCAAAGAGGCACCTTAAAATTAAGATTAAGTTACCCAAACTTAACTCTTCACCCTTTCACACACCCAAGATTGAGATTGTTCCAATTCTCATCTCTTCATCACCCTCACCACCTCTTGCTCCATGCAAGACTACCTCAACCCATGGTACCAACCATTCACATGGTTCTACCTCCTCTTCATTCCAATCTAGAATGAATGAGCTAACCTCACCCTTCACTCCAAGTACTCTCTTGGATGTGACTACCTAACCTCAACCCATCCAAAGCATTCCCATTGTGAATGACTTTGTTGATACCTTGGTGAATTCACCTTTTACCCCTTCAAACTCACCCACATCACCCATCCAAAGCATTCCCATTGTGAATGACTTTGTTGAACCCTTGGTGACTTCTCCTTTCACCCCACCAAATTCCGCCACCACCCTTGTCTTTCATTTAAGCATGTGGATTGCTTATTGCTAAGACATCTAATTTAAGCAAATCTTAGGATTCTAGTGTAACTAAGATTAAAATTATGCTTAAGTTTTAGGCTTGTTTTTTTTTATATACATCTTTGTATGATCTTTATTCTCTTAGATGTGTCTAACTCATGCATGTCCTTAAATGCTACGTGCTAACATGTTTTACTTAGTCTTCTCTTTTTAAGTAATCTTGTTTCTTGCATGCCATATGTGTTAATTGCGCACCTCTCTTCATTGGTTTATTGTAGACTTCATAAGGCATTGCATGAATTATCCTATGTGCTTACTTGATTATGTGTTAGATTTTGTACTAACTCTTCATGTCTTCTTGAGCTTCTTTTGAGTTTCTTCTCTCATTTTCTTTCGAGATTTCACTATCACCTTCTAAGCTATAGTATTCATGAATCAATTTGTGAAGTTATCCTTAACTTCTTTGTTGAGTCTCTCTCAATTCATTTTAATCATGCTCTTCTAAGTCGAGTCTCTTTCTTCTAGTCTTTCTAAACTAAGTTGAGTCGAGCCTTACCCTTTCCTCATCATGTAATTGTTCTTTAAACATCCATAATGATTGAGAAGAGCTACGAAACTTTGAGCATGTAGTTTATTGATAGGTGTGAAAACACCCATCTTTTCTACCACTTAATTACAATAATAACCGAGCCAAAACGTGTATTTTATGTCTTTTATGTCGGAATTATGCGTGGTTTGTGTTTTTGTTGTGATTTAGGACGAAATTGTGAAAAGTGGAGAAAACACGGCATTTACGGGCTTTTATTGAAGAAAAAGATGAAAGATGAAGTCGAGAAGTCGAGAGTGCAAAAAGAACGGAAGTCCAAGACCATTTCTGAAGATTTATCGAAGAAAAAGTCAAAAGACGGAAGTTTAACAAAAGCCGAAGAACTCGAGTCTTATTTATTGAAGAATTAAAAGACGAGTTTAAAGAAATCCCGAGCCAAAAGTCCTTAAAGTCCAAGATTAACAAAAGACTAAGAAGGAAGGACTTAATGGTGCAATTAACAAGAAAGGAAGGAGAGGAGGAAGCTTCCTCTAACCACTCTCCTAATCTCCTATAAATAGACCATTAGTATCTCATTTTCATTTTTTGTTGGCTAAGGTGACAATTAGTCTTCCACCATTTTCATATCTTGTCATTTTACTTTTCATGTCATTTAAATACATTGTCTTGCACTTTTAATACCCTTTTAATTCCAAGTAAGTGTTTTTAATTTTGTTGCTTTAATCTTTATTTACATTTGATCAAGTTTCTTTTTACCAATCTCATTCTACTCTTCTTCTTTTTGATTCGGTTTGAATTTCGGATTAAGCAAGGTTTTGCTTAATCCATTGCTTATTTGATTAAAAGTCTTGTCTTTTCTTTTTCCTTTTAGCTTCCATACGAAATAGAAATAAGTTCGACAATCTTATGTGCTTATTTGGTATTTAGCTTAATTGTTTTGAAAGTTTTCTTAAAAGTTTTACTTTTTAAAATCCATTTCATTAAGTTTCGTTTTTTTTAGTTTTGAAAGTTTTTAACTTTTTAGCTTATTTTCTCGTTTTGTTTCCATTTCACTCAAGTTTTTGGTTACTGCTTATTAGAATTAGCTTATTTGGATTTGAGCTTATTGTGAATTTGTGATCCATCAGAAAAGAAGGGTTAACACACATTGCGACGGATGCTTTCTCCACATTCCGATCGTGAGAGGTTTGGACTAAGGTTTGCATTCCGATTCGGGATCGCGATAGAAAGAATTACCCCCTTATTCCGATCAAGATTCCGATCGCACATTGCGATCCGGATTGCGACGGCTCTTAAGGCTTCACTAAAACGAAGTGCTGCCCAATTTTCCTAAGCGACATTCCGATCTGAACTGCATTGCGATATGAAACTTTCCGATCTGAACCATATTCCGATCTGGGGTTGTTTGGTTATTCCGATCTGAAAAGGTGACACATTCCGATCTGGTGTTTTCAATCAACATTCCGATAGGGGCTGTGTGTTCATTCTGATGGTGAGTCTGATCGGAATATATTCCGATTAGGGTGGTTTTCATATTTTGTCTTGTTTAATTTTTAAGTTGTCATTTTAATTATTTGTCTAATTTCAATTCTCGTCACGTTTTAATTTTAAGTCATTTAATTAATTTACTTTAAAAAGTTTTAAATATTGCACAAGTTAAATTTTAATTAGTCTTAGATTTAATTTTAACGCCCTTTACTTTAACGACATTTACTTTTAAGTCTTTGCACATTTGAATTTAAAAACAACTAAAAATATTTGTTTCACCAAAAACAATAGAGTCACACATAGAGAACCTAGATCAATTCGATTAGACATACTTAAACGAATCTTCTTAACCTGAGTAAAATCTAGTTATCAAATGGCGCCGCTGCCGGCTCTTTTCGTAAAGATTAACGGTTTTCTGTGAAAGACGCGTTGCTTTTTGGGATCCGTTCACTTGTGAGCGTTATTTTCTTGCCTTAAAAAATTCAAAAACCCATAAAAATTAAAAATTGATAAAAATCCATAAAAAATTAAAATTTTCAAAAATCCAAAAAGATTTTATCTTTATTGTGTATATATATTGTCTTTGTGTTTGGTTTCTTTTTCTTTTGCATTTTCAGGTGTATGCGTACTAGATCTTCTAATTATCAAGAGCCCGAGACTCAAGAAGATTTAGCTATGTTAGGTGTTAACAACAACAATCATCCACCGCACCTCAACAATAACAACAATGTTCTTCCACAGCCCGATCTTCGGACAATGGAGGAACTTTGTCAACCTACCATGTTTGGACGAGGAGGACTGATTGCACCGATGCAAATCAACGCTCCTGAGTTTTCGTTGAAGCACCACATGATTCAGCAAGTGCAAACTAACCCATTCCGTGGATTGCCTGATGATGATGCCAACAAACACCTCGACAAGTTCATTACAATCACCCAAAGCATGAAGTTGCCCGGTGCCACAATGGATGTTCTACGCCTACAACTCTTTCCACATACTTTATCGCATCATGCCGAGAAATGGTTTGATCGTCTCCCGAAGAATTCTATTCACACTTGGGATGACATGACTCAACGCTTTTTGTCGCGCTACTTTCCACCATCCATGGTCACGAGCCTCCGCAATCAAATCAGCGGTTTCATGCAAGACCCTGATGAATCTCTTTTTGATGCTTGGGAAAGATATAATGTCTTGATCGATCGTTGTCCAAACCACAACATGCTTCCCGTCACATTAATTGATACTTTCTACAACGGATTGACTTTTCGAGATCGTGATACGATTAATGCAGCCGCCGGTGGCACATTCATGAAAAGGAGACCCGAGGAGTGTAGAGAGCTAACTGAGAACATGACTACTCATCATAAAAACTAGGATTCCTCTGCTTCTTCAAGGAACAACCCGAGAGTCAATGTTTCTTCCACTTCAGCAAACCCTGATATGACCGAACTCACCCGCATGATGACTGAAATGAGCAAAAGTATCACGCTTCTCGCTTCAAACCAACAACAACAACAAGTTAAAGCGGTTGCTAATCCTTGTGAAACATGCGGCGGTCCTCACTCATACACCGATTGTCCTTCCACACAAGGAAATCTGGAAAATGTGTATGCAGCTTATGGTAATTATTCACCGGAAAATTACCAAGCTCGACCTCAAGGGGATAGAAATCTGCTGAGTTACCGGTCCAACAACTACCTTTCACCCGGTTTTTCTCCTCAAAACCAAACCCCCGCCAACAACTACAATAGAAGCAACCAAATCCCACCAAGAGCTTCTAATCCTTATCACCCACCCGCTCAACAAACCCCACTCATTAACCCCGATGTTGAAGCCATCATGAGAACCCAAGGTGAGCAAATCAAGAATCTGCAGAGCCAAATTATCAATCTTAAAGGAGATATCACCAAGCAAGGAAATGAGATTAGATCCGAGCTTCGAGATAATAAAATCCTCCTTCAACAATCAAACAAATGATATTAAGAATATGCTTGCTAGTTTCTTGCCCGCCGCTCAACCTTCTTCTTCGAGTTCTCTACCTTCAAACACCGTCACCAATCCGCGAGCAAATGTGAGTGCTATTACTACGCGTAGTGGAATTACCATTGTCGATCCACCAATCCCACCCCCATCATCTACACCTCCTCCACCACCATTTATCCCTACTCCTCCTACACCTAGTATTAGTGCACCATTACCGTCTCCGCCTCGTCATGACGATGTACCTAGGAAGGACCCTTCAACATCTCAACCTTTACCTACACCTGCACCTTCACCACCCAAACCTAATATCCCTTATCCCTCTCGTTTAGGCAAGACCAAAATGCTAACCAAGGATGACGCTGAAGTGTCACGATATGTGAAGATGATTTCTCAAATGAACTTCAACATTAGCTTTCTTGAAGCACTTGTCCACATGCCCAAATTTGTCAAAGCATTTAAGGAATTGCTAAACAAGAAAGAGAAGTTAATTGAGCTCGCCAACACACGCTTAAATGAAAACTGCTCTGCAGTTTTTCTTAAAGAACTTCCGGAAAAACTTGGAGATCCCGGTCGTTTTGTGTTGCCTTGCGTGTTCAACAAAACTGAAGAATTTATTGCCCTTGCTGATTTCGGGGCAAGTATAAATCTTATGCCTTTGAGTGTTTGGAAAACACTATCATTGCCCGACCTCACTCCAACAAAGATGACTCTTGAACTTGCAAATCGCACTCTCGCTTACCCCGTTGGTATAGCCGAAGACGTGTTCATTAAAGTTGGCACATTTACTTTCCCGGTTGACTTCGTCGTTGTTGATTATGAAATGGAGCCTCGTATTCCTTTAATACTTGGTCGGCCATTTTTGAGAACTGGACGAGCTTTAGTGGATGTGGCCGAAGGTGAGTTAATCTTAAGAGTCGGGGAGGATGATGCACAAGTTTTCAAAATGGGGAAGCTTACAAGTACAACCTTTGGAGGCCGCGAATCAGTGAATATGATTAATGTGCATGATGACTTTGTTGTCTACAACAATCCTCTATTCGAGTCTTGCAATGATAATTCACTTTTTCAAGAATGATTCTCGGTCCAATTTGGACGCTTTTCCCATTTATGATTCTCCACCGGCCTTTGATGCTTATGATGATGATTATAGCTCAGATTCGGATGATTTTGATGATTGTACTTCCGAGTATCCCGAGCTGCCCACATATGATGATTTTGATGAGGCTGATACTCTTTCGAGCGATTCTTCACATGATGAAGATCCTCCGCCATCACTCGATCCTACTTTGGATGATTATCATTTGAGGAAGACTTCTCTATGTTTCTCAACACTTACTTCCCTCATGAGAGTGATGCACCTCCTTTAGATTTTGAAGATTATCGTCTTGATCCTACTTTGGATTTGAAGAACATTCTTTCTAAGGAGAAGAAACCGGTCGACACCAATATCCGCAGCATGTATGATTTAACACCTCTTTGTCCCCCTTCTGAGGACGAGGTTGTGCTTCTTCGCGGATCTTCTTCACACTCTGCTGAGCCTGAGTGCTATTTTCCCTTAAAGGAAAAGGTGTTCGACCCCGGTATTGAAATGTTTAAGCCATCTCAGTATCCACCTGATGAAATAAAAGGAAATATCTTTGGAACTTATGGAAATTTGCTTGCACCACTTCACCCTTGCTTCCACCGTGCTCCATCGCTGCTTAAGGGAACCTTGCCTACTCTTCTTTGGCTTGTCTTGTTCGCCTTAAGCTTGTGCTATTTGATGGACGAAAACTATGTCTTTGATCCTGGTGGATATGTTTCATGCTTCTTCCTATGATGATCAAGGTCGAGTCAGGCTCACGACTCGGTTAACAAAAATCAAGCGCTTCTTGGGAGGAAACCCATGCATCTATCTTTTCGCTTTCTTTATCATAAGTGTAGGAGAGACCCGTTGGTTTGCTATTTCCTCTCCTCTCTTAATCAGGGATTCGAGCTTCAATGATCCACTTTTGATGATTCTTGACGACCCGTGATTCCGTGTCCACTTCTTCCCGGTTCTATCCTAAACTCTTTTCGATTCACTATTTTATATTTTCTCAATATTAAAATAGGAATCTCCTTAGTTGTCTTTTCCTTAGCGAGATTTAAACAAAGTGCACAATGTCCTAAGTGTAGGGGAGTTTACTCCCACATGCTTAAACATTGAGGACAATGTTTATCTTAAGTGTAGGGGGGACTTCTATCGAAGTTAAGTGGTCTTTTCCTTGTATTTGTCCTCATTTTAACCGGAAAATCAATTTTTCGACATTTTTCAAATTTTTTGATCTATTTTGGCCTATTAGTTTTTCCCCTTTGCATAGTTATTTTCTTTCCTTGCTAGAATAAATGTTTTTAATTTTCAAACGTTGTGTATCTTTTGACTCAACCCGAGTTTACTTGTCTAAGTTTACTCTAGCTAGTATCCTTAACGTGTTTAAGTCAAGTTTTGCTAGGCTTTTATATAGGGAGCTATAAAACGCGAAAGTCTTAACTCTCACGGGTTAAGAACAAGAACTTTTCGCAAGTTCCTATAATTGATCCTAGAGAGTCGTTTATCAAGGGAACTTTAAAACGCGATTTCTAAACTTGAAAAAGTCTAAGAATTTGCAAGATCCTATAGGCGACTCGAAAACCCAAAACTTTGATTTAATAGGCTAAGCATCCACGAGTCTCATTACTTGAGATTTTAAACTGTGGAGAACGAGAGATGATAGCGCAAATTATAAGTTTGGTATTCTTTCGGGAATTTATGTGAGTTAATTATAAGCCTATTCTCCCATCGCTTGCTAATAAATTTATCTGCAATAAATAAGGTTGTACAATTTGAAAAGTTACTTAGCTTCCAGCCCAAGATCGTTTAAAAGTTGCTCGATATGGATTAGAGTTCATAGCCAAGGCATAACTTATTGAAGCAGGATGCGAAGATTGGCGAGTCCGAAAAGGCCCTAACAAGGCATGAGGGCTAAATTTTGTTGCTAAAGATCCAAAGTGATGTGAAGAATCATTTATCGAAAATCAATATGAAGGATCGAGACACACGACGTAAAGCAAAAACTCCCCAAAAGTCATGGAGAAGTGTATCCGAAAAGACCCTAACAAGGTATGAGGATAAATAGATCCAAGTCATAAAAGGAAGCGGATCGTTGTATATCAAAATCCAAAATAAAGATTGGAGAAAAATGAAGAAGTCGTGGTCCAAGTATGAATCTCTCAAAATTTCAAGTGAAGAAATTCCTATTATGAAGAGAAGACCATTATTTCATGAGCGTCTCTCAAGGTTTGAAGTATGAAGTCGCTGCCAAATATCGGTCCAAGAAAGGTCTCAAATCGCGAAGCGAGTTATGCCAAGATATGAACTTTATGAGGTCCCGAGAAGCAGTTTTAAAAGATTTTGTCCTTTAGCTAACTATTGATTAAATCGTTCACTTTATTTTCGGACTAAATAACTATCGAAATAAGTCAACAATGCATCCTCGTAATCATTCAAGACAAAAATAAAATATAAGAGATACACCTAGGAATAAGGGAGTCTAAGTGAATAATTGGCCCACATGAGTTCGTGTTAGTTTGCTAACTTATAATAACAATGATCTCGTTTTTAAGCTTGGTTTGGAGAAAGTGAAAACTTGAGGATGATGATTATTCATAACATTTCCAAAACCCAAGGTATGCTTTTGATTTCTTTACTTTGAATATTTATAGTTTTCTATCTCTTTAATAAAGGCCACTATGGATTGATTATGATGAAAAGTGTAAACATGCTTTGTAACTAATGCATTGCATGAGGACATTGCAATGGTCAAGTGTAGGGGATTTGATAGGTGTGAAAACACCCATCTTTTCTACCACTTAATTACAATAATAACCGAGCCAAAACGTGTATTTTATGTCTTTTATGTCGGAATTATGCGTGGTTTGTGTTTTTGTTGTGATTTAGGACGAAATTGTGAAAAGTGGAGAAAACACGGCATTTACGGGCTTTTATTGAAGAAAAAGATGAAAGATGAAGTCGAGAAGTCGAGAGTGCAAAAAGAACGGAAGTCCAAGACCATTTCTGAAGATTTATCGAAGAAAAAGTCAAAAGACGGAAGTTTAACAAAAGCCGAAGAACTCGAGTCTTATTTATTGAAGAATTAAAAGACGAGTTTAAAGAAATCCCGAGCCAAAAGTCCTTAAAGTCCAAGATTAACAAAAGACTAAGAAGGAAGGACTTAATGGTGCAATTAACAAGAAAGGAAGGAGAGGAGGAAGCTTCCTCTAACCACTCTCCTAATCTCCTATAAATAGACCATTAGTATCTCATTTTCATTTTTTGTTGGCTAAGGTGACAATTAGTCTTCCACCATTTTCATATCTTGTCATTTTACTTTTCATGTCATTTAAATACATTGTCTTGCACTTTTAATACCCTTTTAAATCCAAGTAAGTGTTTTTAATTTTGTTGCTTTAATCTTTATTTACATTTGATCAAGTTTCTTTTTACCAATCTCATTCTACTCTTCTTCTTTTTGATTCGGTTTGAATTTCGGATTAAGCAAGTTTTTGCTTAATCCATTGCTTATTTGATTAAAAGTCTTGTCTTTTCTTTTTCCTTTTAGCTTCCATACGAAAGAGCAATAAGTTCGACAATCTTATGTGCTTATTTGGTATTTAGCTTAATTGTTTTGAAAGTTTTCTTAAAAGTTTTACTTTTTAAAATCCATTTCATTAAGTTTCGTTTTTTTTTAGTTTTGAAAGTTTTTAACTTTTTAGCTTATTTTCTCGTTTTGTTTCCATTTCATTCAAGTTTTTGGTTAATGCTTATTAGAATTAGCTTATTTGGATTTGAGCTTATTGTGAATTTGTGATTAATATTTCCTTTTTAATTCGTTTTTCTCGACTCAATTCGAATTGATATAACGTTTTCTAGCAAAGACTTAATTGTTTTTGGTAGTAAAATCTTGATTGGTATCTATGTCTAATTGGCACAAAGCAATTAAAAAAATGTAAAATATTAAACTATATTACCTATACGTACTACACTAAAACACGTTGCAATTATGTCAATTAAATGCACAAAATACAAAATACACTAAATCAATTATATTTATAAAACTAAATTTGTTTCTATCAAATAAAATGCAAATGTAAAAGAAACTCAAATTGTAACAGCTTAAAATTGTAAACGTTAAAATGGAATTGGTTAAGAATTAAATGGCCCAGCTAGAATTCTAAGCCCAATCTATCCTAACAAGCATATCCCTAATGACAATCATAAATGCCCATATACTCTACGATTTCAAAAGCCCAATTCAAATATTAGCCCAAATACTTGATACCAACTAACGGGTCACTAAGTAACTCACAAACTAACATTAATTGAAAACAGAGTATTCAGACTGTGAATATAGACTACAGATTAAAAAGTCAAACTTACCCTATTAGTCCCACGAGTATAATCCCAAAATGTATATAGACTAAAAAGTCAAACCTAACTAACAGTTTATGAAAACAAATATTACTGACTTTTTAAAACTTCTGTATATCAAAAAAATGAACAAATTATTTTGGAAGCTACTTTTCACCAATTAAATCCTATCAAAAATTCGAACCAATCAAACTAAAGCTGCTAAACATAAACAGTCAAGGTTGCGATAACTTCTACACTACTCCTATGATTACAACTGGTGTCAATCCAACATTCATACAGATTTACTCGAATTAAACTTGAACACATTATTCCAAACGTTGTCTAACACAGAAACTAAGGACTTAAACAAAACTACCTACTGGAATTATAGGGTAGCGCAGAAACAAGTATCAAACATATCAGTAAATCAAGAAGCTAAACATATCAAATATCTCTATAACATATATACTCTACAATCTATAACTAGCAGAATCTATTTAACTATGCAGAAAATTAGAACGTGCTTAACCTGTTCATCCGGCGTTTAGTCCGCTGACGCGAGGGTTCAGCGCTGAGCTGCCCTTATATCAAACAACGCCTTCGCGTCTTATCTACACACTTATCGGAGGAACAAATTCTGAACTCGAAATGCTATCCAAACCTGCATCTTCCAGGTCTGACCACTGATGTCGAAAAAAACCTGCTGCTATACTACGAAAGAGAATCGAAACAGAAACCTGCACAATCAAAGTAAAACAAGGAACCCAAACAGAATACTATATACCACCTTTTCTGTCCTGCAAAATCAAGACGAAGCAGGAAACCAAAATATATGCTATCTATTTTATAACAAGAGTAGATTATCACTTTTTAATTGTGAACCGCTTATCACATCATGCGTCTTAATACCTTTCTGCTATTGATCCGAGCATACTTTATGACAAAAGCGATTAAAACTGACTAAAAGAATCAGTAACTAATTAATTTCTTAACAGATTTAACAAGATTGATTAACAAGATTTAATTCTGAAAATTCCTATCTAAACTGAAAACGAAATTTAAAACAGAAAATCATCTAGTACATGATTCTAATTACTTTCAAACTTATATTTCTAACAGATTAACTAATTCATCTAACAAACCTGAATTCAACTGAATTTTTAAAGATGATTATTTCTTAAAGCTAACTCTAATCCTATCTTGAACTCAAGATAACAATTTCAACTCTGAAAACTAGAAACCTGCATGAACAGTACTCGAATCATGTATTTAAACTCTATGAACTAACTAGTAACTCTAACTAAAATCAATATCAAAGGAGCACCATTCATCATATTCTGAAATCATATCTAATAAGCTAGAAAAAAACTAACTCTTTAACTAAAAGTAACAAGATGTGAGAAAGATTTGAACAGTAACGAGAAAGCTTAAATCTTCATTAATGGTGAAAGAAAAGAAACGGTTACAACTGATTAAACTGAAAAGAAACAGATTTGAAAGAAAAACTAACAAGTTTAACTAACTAACTACTCTAATCTAACTAACTATGTGTAACTAACACCTATGCTAACCCTGAAAAATGAGCTCTTCGTCTTCTATTTATAGCCGCTGAAAGGAGGTGATGTGACGTGGTCTATCCAATGAGTAATTGCCACGTATTAAATACGAGGTTAACTCGTCTTCATTCTTCATTCCAATTTGGGCGTTTCTTTATTCTCGAGTCTTGATCTAATTAAGTACCATCATCTTGTAGAGGAGAAAAAGATAAGCACTTTTGTAGTTTTGGTCTTCGATTGAATCTTCGTGTATCTCTTGTTATTTTGACTTGCAGGTTGGATGATGAAAAGAGATGAAGTCGGTTTTTCGTTTCTTTCTCTCTCTTCAAAATGGAGAAGAAGACGCGTATTGTGGTTGTGTGTTTGTTTTGATCGGTTTGGTCAATTTGACCACATATAAATGAAAAGTTTAATAAACTTTCATCTTATTTCTTTTTGGTCCTTCTTTTTTCATCTTTCTTCCCAAATGTTTATAAACTTTTTAAGTAAATTCCTTTCATCCTTCATTTTGTCAAAAGTTGCAACTTGAGCCCTTGATCTTTGAAATAACGGCAAGTAAGGTCCTCAAAAGCTTTATCGTCCTTTTCTTCGTCTTTTGTGATATAAATCCCTTGAAAACGCGTCTTTGTTCCAAAATGCATCTTTTTACCTGAAAAACACATAAAACACAAATACGCGCATAATTCTGATATTTTCAGTTAAATATAAGGTATTCGACTGTGTTTTGAGTGGTATTAGGATCATTATTGATGAGTGTTTTCACACTTGTCAACTCCCCTCAACTTGACCATTGTCATGTCCTCATGCAATGCAGCATTTTAAAGCACCAAGTTACACTTTTCTCATAATTAACCCACCTTGGCCATTATGGAATGTTTCTACACTATGCTATGCTATATGATGCATGATTTTGAATATTTACAATGCAATGCAAAGAAAACAATTCTATTTATATATTTTTGGATTTTTCATAAATGGTTTTGATGGAAATAACTCATAAAGAAATCAATGACTTAGATTAGGGCTTTGGTACCATGGACATTTATCACCCTCAAGTTTCACTTTCCCCATACCAAGCTTAAAAATGGAATCATTGTATTCACAAGTAAAAAGTGCATCAACTTATTCATAACAATTAAATGTGGAACCGGTTATTATTTGAGCAAATTGCTTGTGGGCAAATTTGTCATTTATTCAAGTGTGAAATATAAGAAATGTAAAATCCAAAAATAAGGAAGCACGGTTTTAATCCTAAGTAATCCTCTCATCCATTACTTGAAAAACCGCTCACAATTAATACAAGTCCGTTTCAAGAGTAATAAGTCATTCGCCTTATGTGTAAAATCTTCATGTCATGCTTTCATAAGTAACTACACACTCGCTAAGGAAAGGAAAATAAAACTCACGCAATAATTTACATCCGCCATCTTTTTGAGACTTTGGATCTTCAACCCCGCAACCCGTCAAGGTAATATTGGATTGGAGCAATCTATTGAATCCCCGCAACCCGTCAAGGTAATATTGGAACTCAATAGTCACTATAATTAACACCACACTGCCCCTCTTGGGAGTCTTGTATATATATTTTTTCTTTTTCTTTTTTTTTTCTTTTTTTTTTCTAGCCACTCATTTTTTTTTCATAAGCCGCTCTTATTTTTCTTTATTCCTCACAAAGAAATTTGAAAAGAATAAAAGGAAAAACACCCGCTAAATATGGAGCATGACATAAGTCTAGTACACATAAAACGTGCTAACTTAGAATCTTAAGACGTACTTATATCAACCATGAATGATTAGCCAAAAATGCATAAGAGATTACAAACCAATTAAAACCGTTGTTGATTATTTATTAACAATTATATACATGTGAAGAAAATAGCGGTAAAGAAGAGAAGGGTTTAACCACAAGTAATTATCATGAAGTTTATCTAGCCCTTTTACACTTGCTTCAACTCTATCATTTCCCATTCTCCACAAATTTAAAATCTCAAATAATGAAATTGGTGGATGCTTAGCCTAATAGACCAATGAAGGACTACATGGTTAAGGATACTAGCTAGAGAATGCTACGATAAGCAAACTCGGGTTGAGTCAAAATATCCATGGCGGGCCTAATATGTCAACGAAGTCTAAATTTGTTAAAACCATGTTTTATTATATTTTTTTTTCTTTTTATATATTTTTGATGAAAAACAAAAGAAGAAATATATACAATGCAAATGTGTTATGCAAATGAAAAATGATTGATGCAAAAATTATGTATGCATATTTTTGGTGGCCAAAGTAGATAAAAAATTTGAAAAATGTTTAAAAAAATTAATTTTCCCAATTATCATGAAGTTAAGGCAATGGTATAGGTAAGGTCACTTCGATAGAAGTCTCCCCTACACTTAAGATAAACATTGTCCTCAATGTTTAAGAGTATTGGAGTGAACTCCCCTACACTTATTACATTGATTACTTTGCTTAACCCAAGTTAAGGAAGAGACAACTAAAGGATATTCATTTTAAGCACAAGTGTTTTGAAAATCACGATAGCAAAAACTAATCAAAGTGAACCAGATACACGGGCCTCCTCCATAAGTTCCAAGCATGAAATGTGAGAGAGCAACCCTTGAAGCAAACACGAAAAAAACGAAGAAAGGCACCCCTCCACTTCAACTCTACTATAACATCCTTTTAATTAAACCTAACATATTTAAAATCTACTCTACGTTTTCTAACCTAGTTATTCAATGCTTGAGTTTTTTTAACCCTAAGTCGCTAGCTCGACTCGGCCCCGAATTAGGTTGTCCTTGGGGAAACCATCATGGAGAATAAAGGATATCCATTTTGAAGCTCGTCTCACATGATACACTCAAACTTAGCACGTTGCCATTTACTATAAGATTTACAATATCCGCCTCGATAAATGGAACGGTCCAACGTGTCTCAAGTTTTTCCAACATACGAAAGCTCTCATATATGAAGCACACCAGGATCAAATACAAAGTTTCCATCTCGACAAGTGAACAACTCCAAAGTAGGTAGTATCGCCAAAGTAAGCTCATACGAAAAGCCCAGATCAATCGAAATCACACTCGTAAGTGGAGTAGATGAAAACCAAGGTGTCTCAAATTTACGTATCCCAGGATCAAAAACCTTTCCCTTCATGGGAAAATAAGAAGATGAACTCGTATCAATCATATAAGATTCTTCTTAGTGATCAAAGCATCATGAGACAATGAAGGTGTAGGAATCAAAACATTCATAACAAGTATATCCATATTAGGCTCCTCATCATCATCAAAAGGTGGGTAATCTTCCATAGAAGGCATAGAAAAAGGAGGATCAAGATGAATAGTGTCTTGTGAAGGAGGTATAATCTCTATGTTCCCAAAAAGCAAGTTCTCACTAAGACGAATCTCCTCTTCCCAAGTAGAATCCCTATCATCAACCTCAATATCAATATCAACAAGATAAGCCTCTATGGTGTCATCAATATCCATATGAGAATCCATATCAAAGGTTTTGGGTTCTAAAGGTGCCATAGGTGAAAAAGGATCAATCTCTAAAAGTATAGGATCTTCATCAATAACCAACTTCAAGGGTGGAAGGGTGGGAATAGACGGCTCAAAAGAAGGTGTATTGAGACAATCACTCAAAGGGATGATATCATCATAAAAATCAATAGGTGCAACCTCAAAAACCGGTGAAGAAATGTCAATGAAAGGTTCTTCTTCTATGGAATCATCATTATGGTTTGCATTCAATGCTTCAATCGAAGAGATAAGATTATAGACGTTTGATAAAACCTCACGAACATGAACATCTTCCACTTCTTCTATATGATCAACATCATCATCCAAATTAGGAAGGTCATCTTGACATGAAAAGTCCTCGGATAATATATCATAAGATGCCTCACTAGAATCACAATCATCATCCTCTACTTGTGGAAAATCTTGCATAAACTCTTCCTCAATCTCATTATCCCTTTCTTTGAACAATTCATCAAGATCAAAGTCACCAAAATCACTAGTAGTAGCATGAAAGTCAACATGGGATGAAATCTCAATGTGATCATGAGGAGAAGAGGTATCAATACAAAGCTCGTCACATGGTTCATTGGAAACACCCTCAAGCTCTCTTTGGATTGGGATAAGGTTCTCAACACTAGAAGAGGTTAATTCATCCAAATTGGTGTTTGTATTAGTGCTAAGAGGCTCGTCCCCCATGGTTAAAGAGTCGGTGGGTTCCACGTGAGGTAAAGGTGATGAAGGTGTGTCATCATTAAATGTCATGCAAATCGAAGGTTCGTCATCATCGTCATATAAGCATTGTTTAAGCAAACGAGCACGATTAGCAAAAAATTGTTCTTCTTCTTCCTTTTTATCAATCTTAAAGAGTAAATCGTCTAACTCTTTCTTGAGGAACTGAGAGGATTTGTTCACCGATTTTCTATAAATGTCACCAAATCTCTTGATATTAAACCGTTTGTTCCTTACATCATCCTCAAGAGACTTAATTTCTTCCCTTAACCATCGAGATTCTTCTCTCATTTCCTCGATACTCATCTCTCTCATACGTGTAAAAGCCTTTAATCTATATCCATCGTCTCTTCCTTGTTGCTCGATTAGAAAAGAAAGCTCATTGAGATCACTAAGAGCATAAGAAGGCGGATCCCTTGGTCGACAATCATAACCATAATGAGGTTCTTTTCCACAAAACTCACATGAATAAGTCGAAGAATAGGGTGGAGGTGGATTTACATAATTAGGTGAATTATAGGTTTGAAAAGAGTCTTGAGTATGAAAGTTATCATGATCGTAACCTTGAAAATTCCCTTCATTTTGAAAACCCTCATAATGTGAAAATCCTTGATTTTGAAAAGTATCTTGATTATGGCATGGAAAATTTTCATCATTTTGAAAGCCTTCATTGTTTTAAAATCCTTGATTATGAAAGGTTTCTTGATTATCGCCTTGAAAAGTATCATTATTTTGAAAACCCTCATAATTGGAAAATCCTTGGTTTTGGTAAGGCGCATCAAAGGGTTGATCATGAAATGATGGTGGATTTTGTGATGAAAAACCGGAATATCCCATATAGTTATTACAAGTATAGTCCATTTGAATGTTAGGTCGAAAATTAGGGTTCTCGGTTCTATTGTAAGCATATCCCTCCCCATAATAACCATTATTTTGATCACATAAATAAGTATCGTGTGGACCACCACAAGTCGAACAAGGCGAATAATTAGCGTTGGCGGATCGTTGTTGCAAAATCTCCAACATGGAACGAGTATCCATGTGTAACAAGGTGGCCGAATGTATATACAAGTATAATGACGTTTAAAAGCTTCCTCGGGGAAGGAAGTAATACACCAAAGGTGGTATGTTTACACGTGTGCGAGTACACGTGTAAGTAAACACGAGGAATGAGGGAGTAGCCCTCGGTCGACTTTTGAGAGAGAAAAGATAATCTCCCTCGAGGTTCGATATGAAATATCCACAAGAAAGTATATATATAATTACTACTTGGGTGCAAGACCCCCAATCAAGCTTTCCTTCTTAGAATACGCACTAGTGAACGGGGGGTTAGGTGGCGCGAAGCACTTAAGTACCTATTGACCCTTAGATGGCATTTTATAGCACATCGCCTTTCTATTCACTTTGTAGTTTGTATTCTTCGAATTATTGCCTATTGGAAGTATTTATCTATTCTTGCTTAATTAAATTGGATCGATACGCGTGTCAAGGACCGGAATGCCCCTCAACACGGTGTATTGCCTCGGCAATACTTATGGAGAATATGTATGTTGGTTGTTCGTATATGTATACGTATCTACATATAATAATATATAAAAAATATTTTTGCATTTATTTGATTTTTTTAAGAAAAATACTATATGTACATAAAAGCGATGAAAATCGATATAATATATATTTTTGGGTGTAATCTTTTAGGAAAAAGATTACTTTTTGGATTTTTTATTTTTTTGGTTCAATTCTTTAGGAAAAGAATTGATTTTTGTGATTGTTTTTATTTTTTTTATTTTTTGTATTTTTATCTTTTTGATTTTTTTTATGTTTTTGATTATAATACGTAAAAATAACGTTCACATAGTGAACGGATCCCAAAATCCAATCCTCTCACTCGAAATCGTTAATCTTCACGAAAAGAACCGGCAGCGGCGCCATTTAATATTTCCTTTTTAATTCGTTTTTCTCGACTCAATTCGAATTGATATAACGTTTTCTAGCAAAGACTTAATTGTTTTTGGTAGTAAAATCTTGATTGGTATCTATGTCTAATTGGCACAAAGCAATTAAAAAAATGTAAAATATTAAACTATATTACCTATACGTACTACACTAAAACACGTTGCAATTATGTCAATTAAATGCACAAAATACAAAATACACTAAATCAATTATATTTATAAAACTAAATTTGTTTCTATCAAATAAAATGCAAATGTAAAAGAAACTCAAATTGTAACAGCTTAAAATCGTAAACGTTAAAATGGAATTGGTTAAGAATTAAATGGCCCAGCTAGAATTCTAAGCCCAATCTATCCTAACAAGCATATCCCTAATGACAATCATAAATGCCCATATACTCTACGATTTCAAAAGCCCAATTCAAATATTAGCCCAAATACTTGATACCAACTAACGGGTCACTAAGTAACTCACAAACTAACATTAATTGAAAACAGAGTATTCAGACTGTGAATATAGACTACAGATTAAAAAGTCAAACTTACCCTATTAGTCCCACGAGTATAATCCCAAAATGTATATAGACTAAAAAGTCAAACCTAACTAACAGTTTATGAAAACAAATATTACTGACTTTTTAAAACTTCTGTATATCAAAAAAATGAACAAATTATTTTGGAAGCTACTTTTCACCAATTAAATCCTATCAAAAATTCGAACCAATCAAACTAAAGCTGCTAAACATAAACAGTCAAGGTTGCGATAACTTCTACACTACTCCTATGATTACAACTGGTGTCAATCCAACATTCATACAGATTTACTCGAATTAAACTTGAACATATTATTCCAAACGTTGTCTAACACAGAAACTAAGGACTTAAACAAAACTACCTACTGGAATTATAGGGTAGCGCAGAAACAAGTATCAAACATATCAGTAAATCAAGAAGCTAAACATATCAAATATCTCTATAACATATATACTCTACAATCTATAACTAGCAGAATCTATTTAACTATGCAGAAAATTAGAACGTGCTTAACCTGTTCATCCGGCGTTTAGTCCGCTGATGGCGAGGGTTCAGCGCTGAGCTGCCCTTATATCAAACAACGCCTTCGCGTCTTATCTACACACTTATCGGAGGAACAAATTCTGAACTCGAAATGCTATCCAAACCTGTATCTTCCAGGTCTGACCACTGATGTAAAAAAAAAACCTGCTGCTATACTACGAAAGAGAATCGAAACAGAAACCTGCACAATCAAAGTAAAACAAGGAACCCAAACAGAATACTATATACCACCTTTTCTGTCCTGCAAAATCAAGACGAAGCGGGAAACCAAAATATATGCTATCTATTTTATAACAAGAGCAGATTATCACTTTTTAATTGTGAACCGCTTATCACATCATGCGTCTTAATACCTTTCTGCTATTGATCCGAACAATCTTTATGACAAAAGCGATTAAAACTGACTAAAAGAATCAGTAACTAATCAATTTCTTAACAGATTTAACAAGATTGATTAACAAGATTTAATTCTGAAAATTCCTATCTAAACTGAAAACGAAATTTAAAACAGAAAATCATCTAGTACACAATTCTAATTACTTTCAAACTTATATTTCTAACAGATTAACTAATTCGTCTAACAAACCTGAATTCAACTGAATTTTTAAAGAAGATTATTTCTTAAAGCTAACTCTAATCCTATCTTGAACTCAAGATAACAATTTCAACTCTGAAAACTACAAACCTGCATGAACAGTACTCGAATCATGTATTTAAACTCTATGAACTAACTAGTAACTCTAACTAAAATCAATATCAAAGGAGCACCATTCATCATATTCTGAAATCATATCTAATAAGCTAGAAAAAAACTAACTCCTCAACTAAAAGTAACAAGACGTGAGAAAGATTTGAACAGTAACGAGAAAGCTTAAATCTTCATTAATGGTGAAAGAAAAGAAACGGTTACAACTGATTAAACTGAAAAGAAACAGATTTGAAATAAAAACTAACAAGTTTAACTAACTAACTACTCTAATCTAACTAACTATGTGTAACTAACACCTATGCTAACCCTGAAAAATGAGCTCTTCGTCTTCTATTTATAGCCGCTGAAAGGAGGTGATGTGACGTGGTCTATCCAATGAGTAATTGCCACGTATTAAATACAAGGTTAACTCGTCTTCATTCTTCATTCCAATTTGGGCATTTCTTTATTCTCGAGTCTTGGTCTAATTAAGTACCATCATCTTGTAGAGGAGAAAAAGATAAGCACTTTTGTAGTTTTGGTCTTCGATTGAATCTTCGTGTATCTCTTGTTATTTTGACTTGCAGGTTGGATGATGAAAAGAGATGAAGTCGGTTTTTCGTTTCTTTCTCTCTCTTCACAATGGAGAAGAAGACGCGTATTGTGGTTGTGTGTTTGTTTTGACCGGTTTGGTCAATTTGACCACATATAAATGAAAAGTTTAATAAACTTTCATCTTATTTCTTTTTGGTCCTTCTTTTTTCATCTTTCTTCCCAAATGTTTATAAACTTTTTAAGTAAATTCCTTTCATCCTTCATTTTGTCAAAAGTTGCAACTTGAGCCCTTGATCTTTGAAATAACGGCAAGTAAGGTCCTCAAAAGCTTTATCGTCCTTTTCTTCGTCTTTTGTGATATAAATCCCTTGAAAACGCGTCTTTGTTCCAAAATGCATCTTTTTACCTGAAAAACACATAAAACACAAATACACGCATAATTCTGATATTTTCAGTTAAATATAAGGTATTCGACTGTGTTTTGAGTGGTATTAGGATCATTATTGATGAGTGTTTTCACACTTATCAGTGATCCATCGGAAAAGAAGGGTTAACACAATTGCGACGGATGCTTTCTCCACATTCCGATCGTGACAGGTTTGGACTAAGGTTTGCATTCCGATCCGGGATTGCGATAGAGTGAATTACCCCCTTATTCCGATCAAGATTCCGATCGCACATTGCGATCGGGATTGCGACGGCTCTTAAGGCTTCACTAAAACGAAGTGCTGCCCAATTTTCCTAAGCGACATTCCGATCTGAACTACATTGCGATCTGAAACTTTCCGATCTGAACCATATTCCGATCTGGGGTTGTTTGGTTATTCCGATCTGAAAAGGTGACACATTCCGATCTGGTGTTTTCAATCAACATTCCGATAGGGGCTGTGTGTTCATTCCGATGGTGAGTCTGATCGGAATATATTCCGATTAGGGTGGTTTTCATATTTTGTCTTGTTTAATTTTTAAGTTGTCATTTTAATTATTTGTCTAATTTCAATTCTCGTCACGTTTTAATTTTAAGTCATTTAATTAATTTACTTTAAAAAGTTTTAAATATTGCACAAGTTAAATTTTAATTAGTCTTAGATTTAATTTTAACGCCCTTTACTTTAACGACATTTACTTTTAAGTCTTTGCACATTTAAATTTAAAAACAACTAAAAATATTTGTTTCACCAAAAACAATAGAGTTACACATAGAGAACCTAGATCAATTCGATTAGACATACTTAAACGAATCTTCTTAACCTGAGTAAAATCTAGTTATCATTTATCGTATGCTAAACACCATTTGGTGTCGACATTCATACGCATTTTTGCCTATAATGTCCTATATCCCGTTTTTTTTAAAAGCGTCGATTTATCCGCTTTTGGTTTTCCTTTATTTATTTTTGGTCAAAAATGTCTCTAGGTTGAGATATTTTTGTTCCTATTTTTGAGAGTTGATTACGGTTAAAATTTACAATTAGTATGGGTGATTCCATCAATTCTAAGTTTTTAACCCCTTGAGATGATATCTTCAAATTCTTGGATGTTTCTTTTCTACCTCTATTCCAAAAATTTTGAATTGATTTCCTCAAAATCCTCTCCTTGTTTTTTCTTTGAGAGTTGATGGTTAAATCTTGAATTTTCTTGGGTGATTCCAAAAATTCTAAGCTTTTTACCCTTTGACATATTATCATTACAATTGGTATGGATGTTTCTTTTCTATCTCTATTCCAACAATTGTGAATTGATCTTGTCACGATCCTCTCCTTTATTTTTTTTGGTTGATAGCATCGCGTGCACACTTCTTTCTTCAATGCTTGTCATTGTTTGTGCAAACGACTTGTCTATCATCCTCTTTTTATATATGCTCTTGTCTACTAACCTTGTTTTGTAGGACACTTCTAACCCATTTTTGTAGCTCGTCACTATTCTTGCTTTGTTGGTGTCTCAAGCAAGGGGGAGCTCATATCAAGGGGGAGCATTTAAAAGAGTTCAAGTCATTACATTTGCGATCATTCATCGAATATCTTGCTAGTAATGAATTTGGAATCTTGAAGATAAGCATTTTATTATGCATGGAGTTAGTTAACCTACGGTGATTGAAGACTTCACTAGGATGACGCAAGCTCAATATCTTTGGATGATGGGTTTATGGTTTGGATTCTCGCCTCTCAAACGACAACCACTATGGATGATTAGATTTTTGGATGCATGTTATCTCGAAGTCAATCCTCCTCTTCTACAAATGAAGACCACCTTTTTGATTCGACAAAAGGGGGAGAAGTAAGTGTAAACGAGTAACTTATGCATTTTAATATGTGTTGCGGTTTACTTGTTTGTCATCATCAAAAAGGGGGAGATTGTTAGTGCAAACATTGAAAATGAAGACTACCTTTTTGATTCGACAAAAGGGGGAGAAGTAAGTGTAAACGAGTAACTTATGCATTTTAATATGTGTTGCGGTTTACTTGTTTGTCATCATCAAAAAGGGGGAGATTGTTAGTGCAAACATTACGATGCTTTGTCGATATAATCTCTTTGTGTTTTGTTGATGACAAACGTATAATTCGCAATACATTATGTAAAATGTTAAGGTACTCGTAATCACTCAAGAATACATTTGTATACTTCTCTCGACACCTCCAAGACCGCATTCGGCATGAATCACTCAAGGTATGTACAAACATGTCATTAACCTAACTAAGTGATCAAGGATTAATATTTTCTTAAAACTCACATTTTAATCAAATGTGACAAAAAGATTTTAATTAACTTTATTTTTAAGAAAATGTTTTATTAAAAAGAAAATGGAAATTTGAATTTGGCATATTCCATATGCCAAAGGAATATCCTTTGAGGGTATAAACTACCCCAGATGGCATATCCCCACTAAATGCCAAATTTGCACGGACTCCGACGCGGAGGTTCCTTAAAGGAACCCGCGGTTCCTTATTGATAAGGTACCGCGGGTAGAGATAAGGAACCGCGGGTGTTTTTGACCGTTGCAATGTTATCCTATAAATAGTGGATCATTTCCAGGTTTTCTTTCAACCTTTTTTGCACAGTTTCTTTCAAAAACCATCTTAGATCCTTGATTAGTTAGTTTTGATTAATCTTGTTTAAGATGTGATTCAATCTTCAATCTCCTCATCCTCTCAAGTGCAAAGAGAAGAACACTATCATTACCATGATGGGTTGGGTTCACTACATGATGAAGATCTTTCCTTCTATAGATCTAAGTTATGTTTTTAGTCTTCCTACTATGTATATGTAGAAGATCCAAGTGTTGGGTACACTTGGATGTGTTTGTAAGGGTAGAATATCCAAGTGATGGGTATCCTTAGATTAGGTGTTAGTTGTGTAGATCCAAGTCTTGTTAGTACTTGGATATAGTGTTAGAGTTATAGATCTAAGTGTTGTGTTCTTAGATCTATATGGTTTATGTGTTTAGGCCATAAAACACAAGGTTTGTTATGTTGGGCCATAAAACATAACTAGTGGGTAGATTAGGTTGTGTCTTGGTAGTTCTCACTAAACTCTAAAGTGATTTGGTTGTGTCTAGGTAGTTCTCACTAAACTATAAAGTGATGTGGTTGTGTCTTGTCAGTTCTCACTAAACTTTAAAGTGATTAGTAGTTGTGTTGTGTGAAGTTCTCACTTAGCTTCAAAGTGAAGAGTCATGAAGATTGGTTCTAGCTTTCGATTAGAACTCGACATCTAGCCTTGTGTCGTTAAATGGTGAAGTGGGCAACGTTGTGTAGATTGGTCCTACCTAAGATTAGGACTCGACATCTAGCTTAGTGTCGGAAATGTGTAAGCGACGTGTATGGTTTTCTCCGCCTTGAAAGGAGTTTTGTTGACTAGTGAAGTAACTCTCGAGTAAGGTGTACTCGAGGAGTGGAGTAGGGCGAAGAGGAGCTTCGTGACCGAACCACTATAAATCATCGTGTCGGTACTTTCCTTTACATTTATGTCTTTACTATTATAGATGTATATATATGTTGTGTGTTGTGTGCATCTCATAATCTAGACATCTAAGTTGCGGAAAAGCTAAGGCTTAGTACGTGTGTGCTTCGTGTTTAGATTATGGTCAAGTGTACATCACTTAGTCTAAACATCCTAGTAGCGGAAAAGCTTATGCTTAGTACGTGTGTGCTTAGTGTTTAGACTATTGCTTGATGTACTCTTGATTTGATGTGTTTGTGTGTTTACTTACTTGTAGTATTTATCTTTCAATCAAACACATCTCATATCTAGTCAAGCTTGATCGAGAATTTGATACAAAGGATTATCAAAGTTTAAACATGTAATAAACAGTTTCGTCCACTATCGGCGGTTCCATAAATGGACCGGCGGTTCCTTATTGATAAGGAACCGCGGGTACACATAAGGAACCGCGCACAGTGGATTAAGCCGAAATGTTTTGAAAACTAACTAGAAACTATTCAACCCCCTTCTAGTTTCTACACATTGTAAAAAGTATTAATTTGATGCACTTTTGTAAAACCATGTTGTGGACACTTTCTTGAAAGTTCCTTAAAACGGTCCCAAGATTCACTAAATGTCTCACCGTACTTTTGTTCAAAGTTAATGATTTCATTCCGCAAAGCGGTAGTACGTGAGGGTGGGAAAAAGTAGTTGATGAATTTGGTCTCTAAATCCGACCACGTAAGAATACTTTGTGGCGGTTCCTTTGCAAGCCAATGTCGGGCTTTTCCCTCTATGGAGAAAGGAAAAAGTTGCAAGCGAATTACCTCTTGTGAAACCCCATTATACTTGACCGTATTAGTGAGTTGAAGGAACCTTTTGATATGGTCATGAGGATCATCAAGTGTACGCCCCAAGAATGGTTGAGCAGAGACCATTTGAATGAAGCCGGATTTGAGCTCAAAGTTGTTGGCTCCAATCTCGGGTATGACAATAGCATCGGTGTTGCCCTCTACGTGCGATTGCAAAAGCTCGATCATTGGTCGATTGTCCATGGTGACAATAGGTTGAGTTTCGACTTCGGCTTGAGTTGCTTTCTTCTTACGAGCACTTGTACGCATACACACCTACAAAAGAAAAAGAAAGATAGACAAGAAATATTTTTGGTTTTTTTATATTTTTCTATTTTTTTTATTTTTGAAAAATTTATATTTTTAGGATTTTTGAAAAAATTTGAAAATTAGACAAGGAAAATAACGTTCAAGAGTGAACGGATCCCAAAATCCAATGCGTCTCTCACAAAAAACCGTTAATCTTCACGAAAAGAGCCGACAGCGGCGCCATTTGATAGTATGATTTTGCTAGTTAAAAAGTTCGTTTTTCTCGGTTTCTAATCGAATTGATCTCCAGTTAAATGTGTGACTCAGTCGTTTTTGGTGAATAAAAAGGAGATTGGATTTCTATTTCTACTTAAAAGGTAAAAGCGAAACGTAATAAAAATAAACCAAAAACAAATAACAAATAATAAAGATGCAAAACAAATAATAAAACGTAAATTAAAACAGAACAGTTAATAAAAATAAAACTAAACGAAGAAATTAACTTTCGACTGAAAAATAAAATTAACTTAATGAAAAAGGAGAAAATAAAACTAAGTGGGTACTTTAAAACTGAACGAGGTAAAAACTAAAGCGGGTACTAAATAAAAGAAAAAACTTAAACTTTTCGAAAAAATATTAATACTAAAAATTGACGAAAAATTCAACTAAAAATACGCGACTTTCAAAATTAAAATCGGAACAACTTTCATATTAAACTAAACGATTACGGAACAATATTAATTAATAAACAAGCAGGCAAGCACACACCTCAAGCACCTAGGCAAGTAGCTCAAATTGGCGGGAATAAATAGGAAGCTAGCAGACATGTAGGACAATCTATCAGAATGTTTAATGCGAAATGTATCAGAATATCTATCACAATATGAAGTATCACAATATGAAAACCTATCACAATATGGAAAACCTATCACAATATGAAGTATCACAATATGAAAACCTATCACAATATGAAATACTTATCACAATATAAAGTATCAGAATATGGAAAACCTATCACAATATGGAAAACCTATCACAATATGAAGTATCACAATATGAAAACCTATCACAATATGAAGTATCACAATATGGAAAACCAATCACAATATGGAAAACCTATCACAATATGGATGTTGAAATTGGGCAGTGTTTCGTCGCAATATGCCTTATACCCGATCGCAATGTACGATGCCATGGGCTATCACAATCCACGATCGGACTAAGTGATCGGAATGAGCTATCACAATAAGCTGTCACAATGTAGAAACCCTAATGATGTTGCGATGGAAACACAATATATTCGGATGGAGTAAAATAAGCTAAAAATCAAATAAGCACTTTAACCAAAAATTAAACCAAAACAACAATAAGAAGAACAAAATAAGCTATGTATTTAAAAAAATTCAAGATACCAAATAAGCAAAATTTATAAATTGAACTAAAAGAAAAAGATTAAACTTTAAAAAGATAAAACCTTTAAAAACACTTAAATGAAAATAAGCTAGAAACCAATTAAGCAAAAAGCACAATAAGCTAAGATCATGAATCACACGAAAATGATAATAACAAAAAGATAAGAACTTTAATCACATTAAGCATAAAGATGAAAACTTTAAGATTAATCAAACAAGACAATAGATTTTAAAAAAACAAGAAGAGAAGAATGAGAATGATTATGAAAAACTTGATTAAAATGAAGATTCAACAACAAAATATTAAAACTTACTTGGAATTAAAAGACTTGAAATTAAAGACAATAAAGTAAATTGACAATATGAAAGTGCATGAAATTAAGTGGAGAGCTAAGTTTTCAAGTTAGCTAACAAAACAAAATGAAATGAAGGTGTAGTATTTATAGGAGAACTTGGTAGGTGGTTTGGTTGGTTTGTCTTCTTTCTTTTCTTTTCTTTTGTGTCTCGACTTTTAATTAACTTGAGTCTTCGACTTCAGCTCGGGATTTGTCGATAAACATCTTGAACTCGTCTTATAATTTCTTCATTTATTAGACTTGGGTTCTTCGACTTGTAAATCTTCCGTCTTTGTTCCTTTTCTTCAATAAATCTTCCAAATAGGCCCATAGACTTCCAATCTTTTGCACTCTTGATCTTTTGACTTCGTCTTTTGTCTTTTTCTTCGATAAAAACACAAACCACGCATAATTCCGACTTTTACGACATAAAATACACGTTTTGGTCTTGTTATTATTGGAAATAAGTGGTAAACGGATAAGTGTTTTCACACTTATTAAATCCCCTGCACTTTACCATTGCAATGCCCTCATGCAATGCATTAATTTTAAAGCACGGTTTATATTTTTCATCATAAATAACCCACCTTGGCCTTTATTAAATAATGAACACTAGGGAAACTAAAAAGATAGAAATATATACAAAACAAGTAAAGAAATCAAAGACTTACATTCGGGCTGTGGCATGTCATGAATGTTTATCACCCTCATGTTTCACGTTCCCCATACCAAGCTTAAAAACGAGATCATTGTTATTATAAGTTAGCAAACTAACACGAAATCATGTGGCCCAGTTATTCACTTAGACTCCCTTATTCCTAGGTGTATCTCTTATATTTTATTGTTGTCTTAAATGATCACGAGGATGCATTGTTTGACTTATTTCGATAGTTTATATAGGTCGAAAATAAAGTGGGACGATTTAATCAATAGTTAGCTAAAGGACAAAATCTTATAAAACTGCTTCTCAGGACCTCTTAAAGTTCATATCTTGGCATAACTTGCTTCACGATTTGAGACCTTTCTCGGACCGATATTTGGCAGCGACTTCATACTTCAAATCTTGAGAGACGTTCTTGAAATTATGGTCTTCTCTTTATAATAGGAATTTTTTCACTTGAAGTTTTTGAGAGATTCTTCATACTTGGACCACGAATTTTTCATTTTTCTCCAATCTTTATTTTGGATTTTGATATACAATGATCCGCCTCCTTTTAGGACTTGGATCTATTTATCCTCATACCTTGCTAGGGTCTTTTTGGATAGACTTCTCCATGATCTTTTGGGGAGTCTATGCTTTTCGTCGTGTGTCTCGATCCTTCATATTGATTTTTGATAAATGATTCTTCACATCACTTTGGATCTTTAGCAACAAAATGTAGCCCTCATGCCTTGTTAGGGCCTTTTCGGACTCGCCAATCTTCACGTCCCGCTTCAATAAGTTATGCATTGGCTATGAACTCTAATTAATACCGAGCAACTTTTAAACGATCTTGGGCTAGAAGCTAAGTAACTTTTCAAATCGTACAACCTTATTTATTGCAATTAAATTTATTAGCAAGCGATGGGAGAAAAAGCTCATAATTAACTCACATAAATTCATGAAAGAATACCAAACTTATAATTGACTCTATCATCTCTCGTTCTCCACAATTTAAAATCTCAAGGAATGAGACTCGTGGATGCTTAGCCTATTAAATCAAAGTTTTGGATTTTCAAGTCATCAATAGGATCTTGCAACTTCTTAGACTTTTTCAAGTTTAGAATTCGCATTTTAAAGTTCCCTTGATAAACGACTTTCTAGGATCAATTATAGGAACTTGCGAAAAGTTCTTGTTCTTAACCCGTAAGAGTTAAGACTTTCGCGTTTTAAAGTTCCCTATATAAAAGCCTAGCAAAACTTGACTTAAACACGTTAAGGATACTAGCTATAGTAAACTTAGATAAGTAAACTCGGGTTGAGTCAAAAGATTCACGACGTTTAAAAAAAATTAAAACCACTTTATTCAAAATTTATTCAAGCAAAGAAAGTAAATAGCGATAGCAAAGGGAAATACTACTATACAACTAGGCCAAAATAGATTAAAATTTTTGAAAAATGTCGAAAAATCAATTTTCCGGTTAAAATGAGGACAAATACAAGGAAAAGCCCACTTAACTTCGATAGAAGTCCCCCCTACATTTAATATAAACATTGTCCCCAATGTTTAAGCATGTGGAAGTAACCTCCCCTACACTTAGGACATTGTGCACTTTGTTTAAATCTTTCTAAGGAAGAGACAACTAAAGTGATTCCTATTTCAATCATAAATGATAAAATAATGAATCAAAAGAGTTTAGGATAGAACCGAGAAGACGGGAACATGGAATCACGGGTCGTCAAAAGTCATCAAGAATGGATCTTTGATAGCTCAAATCGCTGCAAATGATTAGAAAGAAAACAACAAACACATACTAGGGTCTCCCCTACACTTATTATAAAAACAGAGAAAAAGGATCGATAATGCGGGTTGCCTCCCGAGAAGCGCTTGTTTTTGTTAACCGAGTCGTGAGCCTGACTCGACCTTGATAAGCATGGTAAGAAGCTTGAAGAACATCCACCGGGATCAAATACATGGTTTTCGTCCCATCAAATAGCACAAGCTTAAGGCGAACAAGGCAAGCCAAAGAAGAGTAGGCAAGGTTCCCTTAAGCAAAGGTTGAGCACGGTGGTAGACAGTAGGATGAAGTGCAAGCATATCTCCATAAGTTCCAAAAATCTTTCCTTTTATTTCATCAGATGGATACTGAGATGGCTTAAAAATTGTGATAGCCGGATCGAACACCTTTTCCTTTAGGGGAAAATAACACCCAGGCTCAGTAGACCTTGAAGAAGATCCGCTCATAAATCTCACAATCTCATCCTCAGAAGGTGGATAAAGAGGTGTCAAGACATACGTACTACGGATATCGGTGTCTTCCAGCTTCTTCTCATTTTAAACGGGTTTCTTAATATCCGAAGGAGGATAAAGAGCATCATCAAAGTCTAAAGGAGGAGAATCATTCTCATTGGGGAAGTAAGTATTGAGAAAAGTAGGAAAGTCTTCCTCAAATGAGTAGTCATCCAAAGTAGGATCAAGCCTTGTTGGTGGAGGATCTTCATCAAAAGTAGGAGTAAGGTCATCATGTGAAGAATCACTCGAGAGAGTATCAACATCATCAAAATCAGCATAAGTTGGCATGTCTTTATACTCTGAAACAAAAGCAGCATAATCATCCCCATCGAAACTAGAATCATCATCATAGTCATCATATATCGGTGGAGAATCATAAATTGGCGGAGGATCCAAATTGGAGAGAGAATCATCCACATCATTTTGGAAAAGTGGATTATCGTACCAACAGTCGAAAAGAGGATTGTTGTAGACGACAAAATCATCAAGCTTTGTACTTTCACAAGTAGTTGTATCAAGCTTGTCTTGAAGCACATTAATCATATTCGCTGATTCTCTTCCATTGGTTTTGATTGTAATCTTCCCCATTTTAAACACTTGTGCATCATTCCCGACTCTTAAGATGAGTTCACCTTCGGCAACATCGACTAAAGTTTTTCCGGTTCGTAAGAATGGCCGTCCAAGTATTAACGGAATACGAGGGTCCATTTCATAATCAACAATAACAAAATCGACCGGAAAAGTGAAGGTACCAACTTTAATAAAGACATATTCGGCAATACCAACGGGGTAAGCGAGAGTTTGATTTGCTAGCTCAAGAGTCATCTTTGTTGGAGTAAGGTCGGGTAATGATAGCGTTTTCCAAACACTTAAAGGCATCAAATTTATACCTGCCCCGAGATCGGCTAAGGCAGTAAATTCCTCGGTTTGGTTAAAAGTACATGGTAACACAAAACGACCGGGATCTCTAAGTTTTTCCGGAAGTTCTTTAAGAATGACTGCAGAACAGTTTTCATTTAAGCATATGTTGACAAACTCAGCCATCTTTTCCTTCTTGCTAAGCAATTCCTTGAATGCTTTGACAAATTTCGGCATTTGGACAAGTGATTCAACAAGGCTAATGTTGAAATTTATTTGGGAAATTGTCTTAAAAAAGGAAGTAACTTGAGAATCCTCCATAGTAAGCAATTTGCACTTGTCTAACCGAGAAGGATAAGGGATGTTGGGTTTAGGTGGTGTAGGTGTAGCAGGTAAAGGTTGAGATGTTGAGTGTTGAGAAGTAGAGGGTTTAGAGGTGGAAGGTGGGGTTGGTGGGGGGTTTGCTTAGGTACTTCTTCATTAAGAGGTGGAGACGGTAAGGGAGAACTAGTACTAGACGTGGAAGTAGGAGGAATAAATGGAGGCGGAGGAGGTGTAGATGGAGTAACTTGAGGAGGGATAGAAGGTCCTACTAGAGTTGCTCCACTTCGTGTAGTAATAGCACTCACATTAGCTCTAGGATTTGTTTCCGGGTAGCAGGAAGAGCACCTTGGGGACGAAGGGCTTGTAACATTTGAACAAATTTCCTATCCGTGGACTCTTGCAATTGTCTATTAGATTCTTGCATTGCTTGCATTATTTTCTCACGTTCATTCAATTTTTGCAAAACCAAGTCCATTGGCGAATGAGGTAAATTGAACCCTTGTTGTTGAAAACCTTGGTTTGGGTATTGGTTATAAGGTGGAAAACCTTGAGGATTGAAACTTTGGTTTGGAAAGCCTTGATTTTGCATGTGATAGTTACCCTGATTTGCATTTGAGCCCCTCACATTTGCATTTTGTTGAACATTTGCTCTAGGTGGCCCTTGGTTGTTATGGGTGGGTGGGTGAGGTCTTTGCTGAAAACCGGGTGGAGCCAAGTAATTTGTCGAGTTGTAAGACAAGTGATTAACTTCGACATTAGGCTTGAAATGAACTCTCTCGGTGTTGTTGTAAGCATACACTTCCCCGTGAGATTGATCATAAGCTTTATCACAATTAGCATAAGAGTGTGGCCCACCACAAGTTTCACAAGTTATATTAATAGCATTGTTGTTTTTGGCATTGTTAACGGCTTGTAAAGCAAGTGCTTCAACAACCGTAGTAAGCTTATCAAGTCTCTTGTCGATGTCACTAGTGCTATTACTAGCCACATTAGCCCGAACACTCTTAGTTTGCACCCTAGACTTATTCTCAATAATATCCCACGCGGCATTAGAAGCCTTAACCAAAATGTTACCCCCCGAGGCACTATTTAGTGAATCTTGGTCATTCATGCTTAAACCATTGTAAACAGTATTAATTTGATGCACTTTTGTGAAACCATGTTGTGGAAACTTTCTTAAAAGTTCCTTAAAACGGTCCCAAGATTCACTAAATGTCTCACCGTACTTTTGTTCAAAGTTAATGATTTCATTCCGCAAAGCGGTAGTACGTGAGGGTGAGAAAAAGTAGTTGATGAATTTTGTCTCTAAATCCGACGACGTAAGAATACTTTGTGGCGGTTCCTTTGCAAGCCAATGTCGGGCTTGTCCCTCTAAGGAGAAAGGAAAAAGTTGCAAGCGAATGACCTGTTGTGAAACCCCATTATACTTGACCGTATTAGTGAGTTGAAGGAACCTTTTGATATGGTCATGAGGATCATCAAGTGTACGCCCCAAGAATGGTTGAGCAGAGACCATTTGAATGAAGCCGGATTTGAGCTCAAAGTTGTTGGCTCCAATCTCGGGTATGACAATAGCATCGGTGTCGCCCTCTACGTGCGATTGCAAAAGCTCGATCATTGGTCGATTGTCCATGGTGACAATAGGTTGAGTTTCGACTTCGGCTTGAGTTGCTTTCTTCTTACGAGCACGGGTACGCATACACACCTACAAAAGGAAAAGAAAGATAGACAAGAAATATTTTTGGTTTTTTATGTTTTTCTATTTTTTTGGATTTTTGAAAATTTTATATTTTTAGGATTTTTGAAAAATTTTGAAAATTAGACAAGGAAAATAACGTTCAAGAGTGAACGGATCTAAAATCCAACGCGTCTCTCACAGAAAACCGTTAATCTTCACGAAAAGAGCCGGCAGCGGCGCCATTTGATAGTATGATTTTGCTAGTTAAAAAGTTCGCTTTTCTCGGTGTCTAATCGAATTGATCTCCGGTTAAATGTGTGACTCAGTCATTTTTGGTGAATAATAAGGAGATTGGATTTCTATTTCTACTTAAAAGGTAAAAGCGAAACGTAATAAAAATAAACCAAAAACAAATAACTAATAATAAAGGAGCAAAACAAATAATAAAACGTAAATTAAAACAAAACAGTTAATAAAAATAAAACTAAACGAAGAAATTAACTTTCGACTGAAAAATAAAATTAACTTAATGAAAAGGAGAAAATAAAACTAAGTGGGTACTTTAAAACTGAACGAGGTAAAAACTAAAGCGGGTACTAAATAAAAGAAAAAACTTAAACTTTTCGAAAAAATATTAATACTAAAAATTGAAGAAACATTCAACTAAAAATACGTGACTTTCAAAATTAAAATCGGAATAACTTTCAGATTAAACTAAACGATTACGGAACAATATTAATTAATAAACAAGCAGGCAAGCACACACCTCAAGCACCTAGGCAAGTAGCTCAAATTGGCGGGAATAAATAGGAAGCTAGCAGACATGTAGGACAATCTATCGAGATGTTTAATGCGAAATGTATCAGAATATCTATCACAATATGAAGTATCACAATATGAAAACCTATCACAATATGGAAAACCTATCACAATATGAAGTATCACAATCTGAAAACCTATCACAATATGAAGTATCACAATATGGAAAACCTATCACAATATGGAAAACCTATCACAATATGAAGTATCACAATATGAAAACCTATCACAATATGAAGTATCACAATATGAAAAACCTATCACAATATGGAAAACCTATCACAATATGGCTGTTGAAAATTGGGCACCGTTTCGTCGTAATATGCCTTATACCCGATCGCAATGTACGATGCCAGGGGCTATCGCAATCCACGATCGGAATAAGTGATCGGAATGAGCTATCACAATAAGCTGTCACAATGTAGAAACCCTAATGATGTTGCGATGGAAACACAATATATTCAGATGGAGTACAATAAGCTAAAAATCAAATAAGCACTTTAACCAAAAATTAAACCAAAACAACAATAAGAAGAACAAAATAAGCTATGAATTTAAAAACTTTCAAGATACCAAATAAGCAAAATTTATAAATTGAGCTAAAAGAAAAAGATTAAACTTTAAAAAGATAAAACCTTTAAAAACACTTAGATGAAAATAAGCTAGACACCAATTAAGCAAAAAGCACAATAAGCTAAGACAATGAATCACACGAAAATGATAATAACAAAAAGATAAGAAATTTAATCAAATTAAGCATAAAGATGAAAACTTTAAGATTAATCAAACAAGACAATAGATTTTTAAAAAACAAGAAGAGAAGAATGAGAATGATTATGAAAAACTTGATTAAAAATGAAGATTCAACAACAAAATATTAAAACTTACTTGGAATTAAAAGACTTGAAATTAAAGACAATAAAGTAAATTGACAATATGAAAGTGCATGAAATTAAGTGGAGAGATAAGTTATCAATTTAGCTAACAAAACAAAATGAAATGAAGGTGTAGTATTTATAGGAGAACTTGGTAGGTGGTTTGGTTGGTTTGTCTTCTTTCTTTTCTTTTCTTTTGTGTCTCGACTTTTAATTAACTTGAGTCTTCGACTTCAGCTCAGGATTTGTCGATAAACATCTTGAACTCGTCTTATAATTTCTTCATTTATTAGACTTGGGTTCTTCGACATGTAAATCTTCCGTCTTTGGTCCTTTTCTTCAATAAATCTTCCAAATAGGCCCATCGACTTCCAATCTTTGCACTCTTGATCTTTTGACTTCGTCTTTTGTCTTTTTCTTCGATAAAAGCCCGTGTTTTCTTCCCTTTTCACATTTTGATCCTAAATCACCATAAGAACACAAACCACGCATAATTCTGACTTTTACGACATAACATACTCGTTTTGGTCTTGTTATTATTGGAAATAAGTGGTAAAAGGATAAGTGTTTTCACACTTATTAAGCTTATACTCAAACTTGGGATGTGTGTGTGTTCAGCTTTAGGCCACGTCCAAGAGAGAAGAATTGAGCAAGATTTATGATCTTGGTGTATTAGGTAATCTAGTTATAGGATTTGTTTGTACAAGGTTTTAAATGCAACAAAGTACAATTGCCCCATTTTGTTTGCCTATAGCCGTCGCCCACAAGGTCAAGGGGACAAGAACGATGTGTAGTATAGTGTTAGTTTTAATTGCAAGGATTGTACATGTTTAAGTTAATGTCTAGTGTAAGTTTATAGAGTTTTAAGTTAGTGTATAAGTGGTCTAGGTAGTATTCGGCTAGAATAAGGTGTCTAGGGTAGTTTTATGTTCAAGTCTAGTGATTTGGTAGAGTTACTAGGAGTCTAAGTAATGTAGTGTGAGTGTAGGTTCGAGTCTAAGTCGATTTGGTTAGGTTTTAGGGTTTTTGGTGAAAGTATAGTCATAAATTAATAAACGTATAGTTTTATTTATTTAAAGTGTAAGATACTAAATAAAATGTTATTAATCCGTTAGGTGAAAAATTATAATGTGGCAAAAGCTTTTGTTGACTTGAAGTAACACTTATAGTGTAAAGAAAATATGTAGAATTTATATATTTTGTAGTAATGTGGTACTAGATAAACGTTATTAATTGTGATCATGGTTTTAGATTTTCATAACACTAAAATGATGCATGAATATGCTCATGTGTTTTAGGTGACTTAATAGTTCCAGAATGATGTCTTGTGTTTTGTATGCTCATAAAATGTAGCCATACATGTTGTTCCTGTGATTCCATGATTAAATATTCACAATCATACTGTATTGTTCAAAGTTCTTGTTGATCAAATGTTTCAACTGTTCCCAGATATGATAAAATGCTCAAAGCTCTAGTGATCAAAAAAATGTATGCTCATGTATGATGCATATGATTGTACAAAGTTTTCATGCAAAGGTGAATATATATATATATATATATATATATATATATATATATATATATATATATATATATATATATATATATATATATATATATATATATATATATATATATATATATATATATATATATATATATATATATATATATATATATATATATATATATATATATATATATATATATATATATATATATATATATATATATATATATATATATATATATATATATATCATGAGGTGACGTGTACAATAATGTCATAGTCAAAACCTGAAAACTACAGGTTTTACAGCACTATCCCGTTATTTTAGCTTTGTCCTCAAAGCTTAAGATGACGTTACTACTCAGGTGAACAAGTGTGGGTACTTAGCTCTAAACGAGTCTTCGCGTTCTCAAGTAAACTTAGGACCTCTCCGGGAGTTCCAACGTATCTTAACCAATGGAATTTGGCTACATTTCATCTTCTTTATTATTCTCTCCATGACTTCTATGGGTTCTTCTGCGAATTGGAGTTTGTCATCAAAATGAACTCCCTTCAATGGCATGGATAACGGCTCATCCGCGTAGCACTTCTTTAGGTTCGAAACATGGAATGTAGAGTGTACCCGGCTCAATTGCCGGTGAAACTCTAGACGATAAGTGACTTCACCAATTCTGGCTATCACTTTGAAAGGTCCTACGTATCGTGGGTTCAAATTTCCATGTTTTCCAAAACGTACAACACCCTTCCAAGGTGATACCTTGAGCATAACACGATCACCTACTTCGAATTCCATAGGTTTCCGTTTGCGATCTGCATAGCTCTTTTGCCAGTCTTGTGCAGCTTGAATTCTTTGCTTGATGAGAGTGATATACTTAGTCGTTTCTTGGATTAATTCGGGTCCAGTAAGCTGAAACTCCCCAACCTCTGCCCAACACACGGGTGATCTGCACTTGCGGCCATAGATAGCCTCAAATGGTGCGGCTTTGATGCTAGCATGGTAGCTATTATTGTAGGAGAATTAAACTAAATGTATATGTTCGACCCATCCTTTTCCAAAGTCGATCACACATGCTCTCAGCATGTCTTCCAAGGTTTGGATTGTCCTTTCACTCTGACCATCGGTCTGTGGGTGATAAGCGGTACTCATATCCAAGTTTGTTCCTAAAGCTCTTTGAAAAGCTTTCCAAAAATTTGACGTAAATCTGCCATCTCGATCACAAATAATTGAGACTGGTATACAGTGTCTAGTCACAACTTCTTTTAGGTAAAGTTTGGCTAATTTGCTCAAAGAGTCATTTTCTCTTATAGGTACAAAATGAGCGGATTTTGTGAGTCGATCGATGATTACCCAAATTGTATCGTAACCGTGAGATGAAGTAGGAAGTTTGGTAATGATGTCCATGGTGATGTTGTCCCATTTCCATTTTGGTATCTCAGGTTGTACTAGTAATCCTGACGGTCTCTGATGTTCAGTCTTCACTTTGGCACATGTCAGATATTTCTTTAAGTATGTTGCAATGTCCGCCTTCATGTTTGGCCATGTTTGGCCACCAATACAACTTCTTCATATCCTGATACATCTTTTCGGATCCAGGGTGTATGGAATACTTAGACTTATGAGATTCGTGCATGATCACGCTTCTCAAGTCGCAGTAGCATGGTAACCAACTTCTTCCATGTAGACATAACGTTCCGTCTGCTCTTGGTTCTAACTTCTCCTTGCTTAGATCCGTCCTAAGCATTCCTCCTATGTATTCTTTCCCAATGTTTTTAGGCATCTGTGCTTGGAGTTGAGCCTCTAATATCTGCTTGGGTAGATCCAAGCTAATGGTCATAACTAAGGCTCGAACTCTCATGGGAGGATCAGTTCCCTTGCGACTTAGTGCATCCGTAACCACGTTGGCTTTACATGGGTTGTACTTGATGTCACAATCGTAGTCACTAAGCAGCTCTATCCAACGACGTTGTCTCACGTTCAGCTCCTTTTGGTCTATAATGTGTTGCAAACTTTTGTGGTCGGTATGCACAGTACACTTTGTTTCGTACAGATAGTGCCTCCAGATTTTTAAGGCAAAAACTACGGATCTAAGTTCTAGATCATGAGTAGAGTAATTCTGTTTGTGCTTCTTCATTTGTCTTGAAGCATAGGCAATTACTTTCTTTCTTTGCATCAGTACAACACCTAAGCCTTTGTGTGAGACATCACATTAGACAACGAAGTCTTCGTTGCCTTCGGGCAAGGCTAGAATAGGTGCGCTACACAACTTTTGTTTAATAGTTTGGAATGCTGATTCCTCCTTTTCTCCCCATTCGAACTTTGGGCCTTTCTGAGTAAGCTTCGTCATGGACTTAGCTATCTTAGATAATCCTTCTATAAATCTCCGATAGTAACCGGCAAGACCTAAGAATTGACGAATCTCTTTTGGTGACGTAGGTGATGCCCAATCCTTTACGGATTTGACTTTCACGGGGTCCACTTGATTTCCTTTACTACCAATCATGTGACCAAGGAAATATACTTTAGGAATCCAAAAATCACATTTGGAAAACTTGGCGTACAACTTCTCTTCCTTAAGCAATTTCAGTACCTGAGCAAGATGTTCTCCGTGCTCCTATTCATTCTTGGAATAGATGAGTATGTCATCGATGAACACGATAACGAATTTATCCAGATACGGTCTGCACACTCGATTCACGAGGTCCATGAATATGGCTGGTGCGTTGGTCAATCCAAATGGCATGACCTGAAATTCGTAGTGACCGTAACGAGTTCTGAAAGCTGTCTTTGGTATGTCTTCCTCTCTAACCCTCAACTGATGGTATCCGGATCGTAAGTCGATCTTGGAGTACAGGCTTGATCCTTGCAGTTGATCAAATAGGTCGTCGATTCGAGGAAGTGGGTAACGATTTTTCACAGTTGACTTATTCAGTTCTCTGTAATCAATACACATTCGGAAAAACCGTCTTTCTTTTTTACAAATAGTATTGGAGCTCCACAAGGTGAGGAAATGGGTCTAATAAAACCTTTGTTTGACAGTTCTTGGAGTTGTTCTGCGAGTTCTTCATCTTGGTTGGTGCTAACCGACATGGTGCTTTAGCTACAGGTGCAGCTCCTGGTATCAAGTCGGTCTGAAATTCTACTTGACGAGTTGGTGGTAAACCAGGTAAGTCGTCTGGGAAATTTCAGGATAATCGTAGACAATTGGTACGTCCTTGATTTGTTTCTTCTCTGGTTCATCATCCTTGTCTGCTTGGGAAATATTTGCTAAAAAGATAGGACATCCTTTAAGTATGTATTTCTAGACTTTGGTGCATGAGATGACACTCAGTCTGGTGTCAGTCCTGTCCAAATTCCCTTCTCCTTGTACAATTAAGTTCTCTTTCCCCCCACGGTATATGGACTAGCTTTTCGTCACACATAATGGTTGCGTGATATTTTGCTAACCAGTCAATACCGATGATAACGTTAAAACTACCAAGATTTACTAGGATTAGATTGATATCAAAGGGATGGTTCAAAAGGTTTAGGGTACAACCTCTTAGAATAGCATTGGTTTCGATGATTTTGTCGTCGGTTAATTCGACTCTGTAACAGTTGTCTAACTGGGTAGGAATGATGTCTAGTAAATTACTAAACTCGGTAGATATGAAAATCCTATCATCTCTGGTATCAAATAAAATGGATGCATATCGATTGTTCAAAAGAAACGTACCGGTAACCACATTGGATTCGGTCCTGGTGTCTTCTATCATGTAAACTCTGGTTGGTGCTCCTCCACCATTCCCGCTCTTGCTTGCTTTCTTCAGGTACTCGGGTCGGATATGTCCTGTCTCTCCACAACCATAGCAACGAACCTCCTTCCGTTTCACATCATTTCCACCTGTGGGAGGACGATTTCCCTGCTGTCTATTTCCACGAAAGTTCTAGCCATTTCTGTTTTTGGGCCTGAAGGTGGTGCTAGAGTTGTTTCTTTCAGCCGAAACGTAGGTATTGCTTTGTCCGGGCCTTCGGCAAGATGTGTCACCGTAGTGGTGAAAGTTGCACTTGGGACATTTTGGCTTGTTGCCTACGTATGGAGGTGACCCTGAGAAAGTAGCACTTTAAATCTGCCCTGAGTTCTGTCTCTTTGGTTGTTGGGTCTGATGATGATTACAGAAATTCTCATCAGCTTTTCTCTTGTGCTCGGTCTGTCTTATTGCATGATCACAACCTCATTTGTCCATCAGTTCAGTTGCGAACTTGATGGCACTCTCGACTGTAGTGGGTCGAGATGCTAGAACACTATCATGAACAGATTCTGGAAGTCCACTAACTTACTTCTCGATCTCGTTCTTCCCCTCAGAAGACATCCTTGTACACATCAAAGTCAACTCTTAAAATCTTTGGTTGTAGGCTGTGATGTCATGGTTGGCGCACTTGAGATTCCATAGTTCAATCTCTAGCTTCTTGATTTCACCGCGAGGACAATATTTCACGGTAAGCCTTTCTTTCAATGCAGTCCAAGTTGTCCCGTAGGTATCATCATGCCCAAGGGTAGCAACTAGTGAATTCCACCAGGTAAGAGCATGTTCCAGTAGTGTACATGTAGCGAATTTTACCTTGTTTTCTTCCACACAGTCACTAATACGAAACACGGTCTCGGTTCTCTCGAACCATTGCATGAGCTCGACTACTCCTTCTTTGACTTTGAAGTAACTGGGCTTGCATTTTAAGAGTCGGGGTAAGTACATCCTCTAGCAACTCGGTTTCTAGCATTGGAGTTCTAACTGTCACCTTGGTTTCCACTGGGATGTGTTTCCCTGGCGGCTAGGATGTCAGCTATGCCTTGATCGATGAGCACTCTAAGTTGTGCTTATGAAATAGTTGTTGTGGGAGCAGCTCTGGGGTTTTGTCGGGTAACTCTTTGTGCCACTTTTCTATAATCACACAAGAATGAGATTTATTAGTTGATCAATATGATGGTTATATTAAATTGTATGGTAATGTGTATGCATAGATTTCACAACAAATTTGTTAACCTGTCAAAAGTTCATAATAATATAAGTACGAGAGATAATAGAGTAACGTTGATACAAGTCATTTCTGGCAAATAACAATATCATACAAGTACAACCGATCTAAGACAGGGATACATCATGCATGTCTGAAATAGTGGTACAAATGTTTTTAGTACAACAAAAGATAACCTACCTACTATGGTTAGGTGCTAAGGATAGGAATACAACTGAAAATAAGAGATATAGTACAAAAGTCCTAAATCATACGAGTTGAGATGCAACTCAATGCTTGACACGATGTACAAGATATCTAAGCTACACTAGAGTGGTTGCCTGCTGGTGCGGCTGGTGGTATAGGTGCCTGAGCATCTTGCAATGCGATCATAGCGTCTCAGGTCTCTCTGGTGAGTCTGAGAGCCTCCAAAAGATGGAGCTGGCGTGCGGTGTCAGCACTCCTAAGATAATCTGTCTTTGCTATCGTCCCCTGATGACGAACCTTAGCTAAGTCGAAGAAGATCCTGAAAGTCTCCTCCTGGGTCAAGACGACAGTGTGGGTCTCTTACTGATGACCCTCAAGAGATGATAAGCGATGGCAGAGATAAGAGTTCTCCTCAAGTAGCCACTGCAAGGTGTTCTGGACAGTCGTTCATGAACCCTGAGCAGCCTATGACTCAGCAACAACTGACCAATAGAGAGTGTTAAGTTTCTCTTGATGCACTGCGCGTCCCCACTGGTCCGCGCGTAGCAAGCCATGGATAACAGCGGTATCCTGTGCCTGCCTAGCAGTTAGCGCATCTAGTTGCGCCTGGACAGTGTCGGGTGCTGCATGGCCGGCTCCCGATCCCTCTTCTATCTCAAATGTGGAGACAGGAGTAGAGGTGTGCCTCCTCTTGCGAGGTGGCAAAGCTCTGGTGGGGTAGTAGTAGAGTGTAGATAGTGGTGATAGAGTAGGTACGACCTGCTCTGCTTCCCTAGGTGGGGAAGTAGGTAGAACTTGTGGTGATGAAGTAGGAGAATCTGACAGTATGATCACTCCGCCTGTCGGGTGATCCCCAGACTCGCATCGGACTCAAGCATGTGTAATACTGATGTCGGTAATACGGGCATAGTAGCAGTCATGAGAGCGTCAAAAGTAGTCACAATAGTCGGTGACGTCATGATAATCTAAAAATAATAATATTTCAAAGTTGAGTAAGTATTATGTTGTCCTATAGATTACGTGATGATTAAACAAGAAAGAAAGGTAGATAAAAGATGAATTCTAGAGAGAGAAAGTAGTGAGAGAAAGTAGAGAGAAATGTGTGAAACAATGGGAAGGTTAGATTAAGAGAAAATGAATCAACCAACACCCTTCCTAACATGCTAGGAAGGGTATTTATAGCCTTAGCCTACATGTGGCATAATGGGCTATATGATTATGGCCCGGGCTTTCCTTTTGGGCTTTGGTTACTTATCAATGAACCTTAGCTTAAAGTTAAGCCCCAAATACACGGCTCACCTACTACCTATTACAACGTTCTAATATATGATACATAATAAACATATGACCGAGCATTCTTGTTTGACTCAATATTTTAAGGCTAACAATCTCCCCCAATGAGAGGTCATTACCCTTTATGAGAGGTCATTACCCTTTGTCATTTAGAGATTTGTAGAGATTACTAATCTCGCCATAAATGAGTCTTGAACGTGTAATGGTAGTCTTTTTCCTTAATGCTGTGATCTTTGAGCCTTTGTCGTTGTCTTTCGACTTTTTCTTTTGATCTTGAGATCTTCTAACTCATCCTTGACTTGTCTTTGCCATCTTGTGATCTTCTGTCTTCATCCACATGCTCACACTATTAATTGTTGAATATGTCTTTAGGCATGAGTATGTGGTTTTGAATCTTTGACTTGCTGAGTACACCGTGACGCCACCTTCTCGAGACAAAACATAGACACGGACTGAATGGCTTTGACATTCGTCCTAAATCGGTAGCGTTTTACCTCCGGTCGGTGAAGACCGTTATACGATATTAAATATCTTACATGTGGTTAGGTAGATTCAATTAAGAATCTCCTTGACAGGGTTTCGCGGCTGTACTAGCCGTTCTCTTTACTCGACCGTCTCAAAGCAAGACTGCGAACATAAAGAGTGAATCACTTGGATAGATATCCGCTTGATTAAAGTCTTCAATTCAAATTCCTGGAACAAATGTGATTCATAAAGAATCTTACCATTGTTGCTTTCTAGTTGACACAAGCTTGATTCATAAGAATCTCACAAGTCACCTACCGTAGCGATGTTTGAGGTTGACGCTAGAAGGATTTCCATTCGTCACTGTGGATATTAATGAATATCACTCTAAATATTCTGGCAAGACGATAAAGATATTGCGTAGAAACCTGAAACGAGTTTGAATCAATTCAGAATCAAACCACTTTTGTTTTTCAGTTTACATGTATTCAATTCATAAAGAATCTTACACATGACCTACCGCAGTGTTGTTTGATGTTAACACTGGAAGGATTTCCACTCATCATTGTGAATACTAAGTAGTATCACTCTGAGTGTTCTAGCAATATCGCAAGGATATAGCGTAGGGCTCTATTGTTCGTCATCCGTGTGTCCTAACAAGATTTGATTGATCTCTGGGCTCTAGACTCGATTTGTGCACTTTTAGTGGTCGGAGGCTGGAGCAGATGCCACTTATTCAATATCAACTATCTCGGAGTGAGAAAGTCAATAGAAGTCATGTTGTTCTCCGTGACAATAAAACAAACTTCTTTTGAGAGAAGCCTGAGTAGCTAGGAAAGGGTTGTGCATACATCACTGGGTTCATGATGAGTAGTCTTCATGATGTGTTGACCCGGTTTCCGCCTAAGTTGTATGGAGGGCTTCTTTGTTTACACCCTTAATCCTTACATTTCTTTTTCATTCTTCAACCCCTTCAATGCTTACCAAGACATCATTACTAGCACCTTGTTGTGATTGTTCCAGTGCTAGCATCAGTACTAAGTCGGCATTCAGCTACGTTCACATTCTACTCCATCTTTTCTAAGGACTTCAAATAATCTATTGGATTGTCCCTGGGAAGATCCCTCTAGTTCTGGTTGGATCATAGGACTTAAACCTAACCACCCTTTTGACACCAATAACGTCGTGAATTAAAGATGTTATGGGTATTTGATCGTAACCATGAAAACCACTTTAAATGTCTAACAAGGTGTTTGAAAAATATTTAACACCTTGATAGTTTTGTCGTTTTAGAAATGCTCCCCCTTCACATATGCATCGATAATCAAAAGTGTTTCGCACATGTAGGTAAGATTTAAAGTGCTTGAGTCTTATATAAGATCACATTTTAATCACATTTTCTCCCCTATCTCTAATATATAAAATCTTTTGATATTAGAGATACCAAATTTGATTAAAATATATTTTGAAAAATAGTCTTGAAAATCTCCAGGAGAAAGATGTGTTAATATTTTGCATGAAGTTGAAATGCTCCCCCTTAAAAATTGATCCAATTGAATTGTCATTGTGATGATTTGATCCACATTTCGCTTTTTGAGGATGGGAGTTGTTGAACACACAATTTTTGAAAGATTTTGAATAATCATTGAGAAATTCTTGAAAAAATTGTGTTCAACGCTTTTTGAAAAATCCTATTTGTTTTTGGCGAAAAGGTTTTTCTAAAGCATAAACTTGAGTTCATAGACTTTGAATGTCGTGACGGATCCACTCAAGTGTAAGAAGATTTCTCTTCTTTTGCTGAGGGTAAGGGCACTAAATCGTACACTCCCCCGTAAATATAAATCCGGGTTGCAATCTGAAAGTGATTACAAGCCAATGTGTTGAGCTCAAAACGTTGAATGTTTTGTGACAAGCTCAAGCTAAGATAGATTTCTCTACCCGTTGTTGGAAAATTTGTCCAAAATAGACATTTTCCTTTATTAAAAGTATAAATGACATGTTTTGAAAAATATTTACAACTTTTATTCGAGCTTTATGTACACCCCCGTGTCGTTATTGAGCGACATTTCTAGGTACGTCCATATTATCGATACTAAAAGACATGTCGAGAAGAATATTTTTTGATTTTAAAAGATTTTTAATTTTGTTTTTTGTTTTTTTATGTTTTATATTTTTGTATTTTGCTTTTTCAAATATATTTACAAGTAGATGTTTGATAAATAAATCAAGCATGCACCTTTGCCAGAATCTCCAGGTCTGGTGGAGTCAAACATCTCATACCAATTTGCCTAACGAGGTACTCAAACCTATCTTTCGACAGAGCTTTCATAAACAAGTCGGCTAATTGGTAATCCGTTCCAACAAAGTATAGTTCAACGATACCTCTTTCAACTTGTACCTTTATGAAGTGATATCGGACTTTAATGTGCTTCGTGCGAGAATGTTGTACCGTATTGCAGGAGATGGCTATGGCTGACTTTGAGTCAAAGTACATAGGTACTTTATCAAAGTGGAAACCATAATCCGTGAGCTGTGTTCTCATCCATAGAACTTGAGCACAACACGCAGATAGAGACACATACTTTGCTTCGGCTGATGAAAGTGACGTGCAATCCTGCTTCTTGGAAGAACATCCCACAAGCTTATCTTGACCTAGAAATTGTGCACAACCAGAAGTACTTTTTCGTATATCAAGACACCCTACATGATCAGAATCTGAATAGGCCGTTAGAAAGAAACCGATTTCCCTCTGATACCAGAGTCCCATGTGAATGGTATTCTTAAGGTACCGAAAGATCCGTTTAACCTCCTTGAGGTGCTTTTCAGTGGTTCGTGTTTGATATCGTGCACAATAACACGTAGCATGTGATACATCTGGTCGACTTGCTGTTAAGTACATGAGGGAGCTGATCATGGAACGATATCTCGTTTGATCTATGGCATCTCCCTCCAAATCATCATCTAGGGGTGTGGTTGATAATGGTGTCCCAACGGGGTCACATGAGGTCATACCATGCTTTTTGATTATCTCTTGACAATACTTTGTTTGGTTGATAAAGATACCACTTAGGGATTGGTGAACTTGAATTCCCAGAAAGAATTTTAGTTCGCCCATCCTTGACATTTCAAATTTGATGTGCATTACTTTTTCAAACCATTTTGAAAGTTTTGGGTTTGTAGACCCGAAAATAATGTCAGCAACATAAATCTGCACAAGAAAAATGTCATCCCCATATTTATAAGTGAACATAGTTAGATCAATGGAACCTTTTGAGAAACCTTTGGATACCAGAATTTTTGAGAGCTCATCGTACCACGCCCTTGGAGCTTGCTTGAGTCCAGAAAGTGCTTTGTGGAGACGATACACCTTGTCAGGATAATGAGGATTGACGAATCCTTCCAGCTGTGTGACATAGACTTCTTCCTTCAAAAGACCCTTAAGAAATGCCGTCTTTACGTCCATTTGATAAACAATGAATCCCTTATGTGCAGCATAAGCAAAGAAAATCCTGACCGCTTCCATTTGAGCTACTGGTGCAAATGATTCTTCAAAATCAATACCCTTTTTCTATCCATACCCTTTAGACACTAGCCTAGCTTTATTCTTGATGATTGTACTTTCTTCATCCATCTTGTTTTTCCAGACCCATCGAAGATTTAACTGAATCACATCGTATGGTCTGTCAACAAGTTCCCAGACTTTAAGTCTTTAAAATTGAAGAAGTTCATCTTGCATCGATTCAATCCAAGCTTGATCAGCCATGGCTTCTTTGATGTTTTTCAGTTCTGCTGAACTCACGACGAGTGCGAACATACAAACATCACAATCGGTTTCAAGCTGTCGTCTTGTACGAACAGGCTGTGAAGGGTTTCCAATTACGTGAACCAAAGGATGATCTCGGGTCCAATGATGTGTTGAAGTATGTCGTTGATAGAACGTATGCATATTTGACGGATCAACATGGCGAGTAGAAGACTCTCCAGTTTCGTGTACCGATGTACCAAATGGGTTGATAAAGTCGTCTTCGTCATTTAATGCATTGTCTGCTTGATTTGTGTTCTCTGGAGCAATGACAGTAGTTGTGGATGTTGTAGGAGATTTTGTTGATGTGATATTCTGAGGAGGTAAATCTGCAGCAACCCGTGTTGAAGTAGATGGAGTTGTATCCTTTTGTTGACGATGATCGGTATCATCATTCTTATCATGAGTAACAGCGGAAGAATTTGATACAACATGTTTCTCCCCCGTGAAATATTCATCAAACATTGGTCCATATAACATTTCCAACTCTTCAAGTGTCGTGTCTACTGTCATATCCGCTCTAGGAACATGTTCAGGAACCAGCTTTAAACTTAACAGTTCATTACTGTGGTCTAGAGTTCCGAGTTCCGTACGATTGTGCACACAAGTCTTTTGTCGTTGTGGATCGGGACTTAAACTGTTTTGTTCAAGTGCCTATTCTTGTAATTCATCAAATCTGACATGAATAGTCCCGACTATCAATTTTGTTCTCTTGTTGTACACTCTATATCCCTTAGACTGAGTTGCATATCCCACAAGAAGGCATGCATCACCTTTCTCTTTCATCTTGTCCAGATTTTCACTATCTCAAATAATGTAACAAGTATATCAAAAAACATGAAGGTGTTTAAGTGAAGGTTTTTGATCATGAATGATGTGATATGGTGTCTTTTCATGACTAGGAATAATTAAGGATCAATTTTGTGTGTAGCATGCGGTTGACACGGCTTCGGCCGAGAAGCATAATGGTAGTTTTGAAGCGGATAATAGTGTTCGAGCAACCTCAATAACGTACGATTTCGTCTTTCAACAACGCCGTTTTGTTCGGGTGTTCGAGCAATAGATGTTTCATGTTTAATTCCTTCAACTTGAAAATGGTTCCTCATAGTTGAATTTAAAAATTATGTGCCTCTGTCAGTACGAACCACTTTTACTTGAGCTTGAAGACCACGTTGTATCAGTTTAAGGAAGGTGATGAGAACTTTAGGTGTTTCATCCTTGGACCTCAAGAAGTGAGTCCATGTGTACCTTGAGTAACCATCGACAATTACCATAACATATTTCTTCCCATTGATACTTTGAACACGCATGGGACCACACAAATCTATATGAAGAAGATCTAACCGTCCTTTAGAGCTTGGTGTAGCCTTTGTCTTAAAGCTACTTCGTTTAGCTTTACAAAGCTCACAAGAAGAACAAAGATGATCTTTGATGAATTTCAAACTTGGAAGGCCTCTCACAATATCTTTCTTGGAAAGTGTTAGGACCATTGTAATAGTTAAATGTAATAGGTAGACTAGGAGGTATGTAGTTCCTCCTGGTCCTAGTAGTAGTAGGAGCAAGTCGTGCTCCTGGTCCTGGTCAAAGTCAAACTTTATTATTTGTTTATTATTCTGTTAGGATATGCATGAGATATGTTAGGAAAAGATATGTATATCAGTTTTACACGTTTTGTTTAATGTTGTATTAGGGTTTCCTTGTAGTATAAAAGGAACCTTAGGCAGAAGGGTTAAACACATCTTCACCAAACGTAGTTCTAGTGATTATCAATATTAGAAATCCTTAGAAAGGATCAAGTCTTTATGGTTATTCTGTTCTTCTTAATTATATTTGTATTCTGCATTCATATTGTGTATAGAGTCTCTTTGTGAATTGACTTGTGATTACAGAAGTCGTTCACCGTTCCTGACAGGCTGCAAGATCTACATCCAGTAGACCCAACAAGTGGTATCAGAGCCTGGGAGGGTCTCTATACAAGAAGTATCAAGTTTTCTTATTACTGACATTTTTGTTTTATCATGTCTGCCTCAACTTCTACTCAAACAGGAGAAGACAGCACTCCTAAAATTGTGCAACCTCAGCAGATCGTTGCTACGGTTTCCAATACGAATGGTAAATTCCCTCTTCTGAAAAAGGATGAATATGATAGTTGGGCAATGAAGATGGAATGGTGGATCACCAATACTGATCAAGACCTTTGGAAGATTATTCTGAATGGGAACAGCAGGAAGCTAACTGGAAGAGACAAGAATGGTAATATTACTCTTCTTGACCCTAAATCTCATAAAGAAATCATAGCTCTTCAGAAGGAGGTCAAAGCAAAAACAATTTTGCTTCAATCTCTTCCTGATGATCACATGGGTGACTTCTACCATTTGGATGATGCCAGAGAGATCTGGAATGGTATTAAAGCAAGGTTTGGTGGGAATGAGGAGTCCAAGAAAATGCGAAGATCCATGCTGAGAGATGAACTCACAGAATTCAAAATCTCAGAAACTGAAGGTTTACATCAAGGGTATGACAGGTTTCAGAAGATATTGAGCCAATTGAATCAACTTCGTTCAAAGCCTGACGATGGTGATATTAATGCAAGGTTTCTTAAAGCCTTACCCTACTCATGGAATCAGGTGGTGATCTCTCTCAAAGCCAAAGGTGGGCTTGACTATCTCAACTTTGATGATTTATTTCATAAGCTCAGAACTTTTGAACCTCATGTGAGAGGATATTCAAGTGACTCTTTTCCTACTCCTGCTAATTCTGCCTTTGTGAGTACTATGGCATCCAGTCCCATGTCATATGCTAGTAGCCCAAGTAATATTGTGTCTTCTCAACATACTTTTCAGCATACTTCTGCTCCTGATCCTACTGCCAAGTCTGGTAGTATGGTAGAAGCTGTTCTTCATTCGTTTGTGGCTGATGTTGATGCTCAACAACAACTTGCTTTTGATGACTTCAAACAGGTCGATAAACTTGACCTGGATGAAATGGATCTTAAATGGCAGATGGCCATGCTCACCCTAAGGGTTCACAAGTTTGAGAAGAAAGCAGGTCGAAAATTCAATTACAACCCACGGGAGCCAGCAAGATTCGATAGAAGCAAGGTTCGCTGCTACAACTGCCAGCAACAAGGTCACTTTGCAAGGGAATGCCCTAGCAAGAATGACCAGGAGAAGAGCAGGTACTCAGGCTTTAAGGTTCAGGAGATAAAAGATGACAAGAAGGCATTGGTATCTGTTGACTCTATGGTCAACTGGAATGATCATCAGGCTTCCACTCTGGAATCAGCTGAATCCTCGACTGACGTGTTTGCAATGATTGCTGGGAATCTCTCTGATGCAGAAGAAGCAGACGAGTTTGCTCTTATGGGCATCTCACCTCAGGTACAACATTGTCCTCTTGGTGATCATGATAAATACTCAGAATTGTTGTCCCAATTTAATGAAGTAAATGATCAAAATGATAAGTACTTTTTAGAGGTTCAAGCCTATAAGGCTTCTTTAAACACATTGGAACAACAAAAGAGGTGGCTACAAGATACTCAACGTGAGTATGAGGATAAAATCCGGATACTAAGCATCGATTTAGAAAACACAACTAATATGCTTAAATATACAGAAAAAGTAAGAGATGCCAGTATCAAAGAAAAACAGGAGATGCAAGAAAAATTAGATGCTACAATGTTGAGATTTGAAAAATGGCAAAAGGCACCTAAAAATCTTTCAAAATTAATTGATAGTAGCATGTCTGGTAGAACTAAAAGAGGGTTAGGATTTGAAAAATATATTGATGCAGAAGATGTGTTTGATTTATCTTTTTCGAGTGTCTTTGATGCCGACAAAGAGGAAGAGGGAAAACCTAGTTACAATAGGTTTAAACCAGCAGCAGAAATGCATGCTGTCCCTCCCCCTCTTACTGGAACTTTTATGCCCACTTCATGGCATAATGAATTGGATGGATCACAGATGCATGAGTCCCCAAAAAGTTCTACTAATTCTAATGACTTTGTCTCGTGTACTTTCAGTGACAAAGCCAGTGACTCTGCATCAAGTGGTTCAAGTGAAGAGTCAAGACCTACAAGTTCCAAGTTGAATGATCATGCTGCTACTGGTGCTAGGATGTGTGAAGAAAGAGTTGCTGTTAAGCCAAGTGTGTCTGGTCCTAGTTTATTGAGTCCTAGGAAGAATGTTTCTCCTAGAATTGTGTGTAATAATGTTGGCAGTATGAAACAATATCATTCTAATAAAAGGTCTATTAAAACATGTTTTGTTTGTGGAAGTGCATTTCATTTAATTAAAGATTGTGATTTTTATGACACACATGCTTCTGTTAATCATGCATTTCCTGCTCCTGGTCCACCAGGAGCTGCCCCATATACTTCTAGAAGACTAAATCCTAGTGCTCCATCGTTTTCTTCTTCTAGAAGGTCCTCTCCTTTAGCTTCTGATCATTGGAAAAACATTGGATTACAAACCACCAGTAATTATTTTCAAAATTTTAATCCAATTTATCCACATAATTTTGACCACACGTATTTTGGTTTGGGAAGTTTGGGAACTGTTGTTAAGCCCTCAGCAGGTTGTTCTTGGTTAAACAATAGTACCCATATGATGCATAGGCAACCAAGGAACAACGATGGATCTCATCAATCTTCTTGGCTCTCTACTAAAGATCCACAAGACAGGCTCAAACCTGAAAAGGTTTGGGTCCCCTTAAGACACTAACTTTTGCATTTTTATTATCTTGTTGTTGTAGGTTACTCCATACCAAGATCCTAGTTTAGGCATTGTTGATAGTGGTTGCTCCAGGAGCATGACCGGAAATAAAAGTCTTCTCTCTAACTTTGTACCATTTCAAGGCGGCAAGGTCTATTTTGGTGGAGGAGAAGGCAGGATCACTGGCAAAGGAACGATTAAGACAACTAATCTAAATTTTGAGCAGGTCTACTATGTGGAAGCACTTCAACACTTCAACTTGATTTCTGTCTCTCAGATTTGTGACAAGAAGCAGTTTGTTCTCTTCACGGATACTGATGCACTTGTGCTCTCCAAAGACTTTCAGCTTCCGGATGACTCACAGGTTCTGCTCAGAATCTCTAGAAGACACAATCTATATAGCATCAAGCTGAATGAAGTCAACCCTACTGGTCAACTAGCATGTCTGGTTGCTAAAGCCTCAAAAGATGAAGCCACTCAATGGCACAGAAGGATGGGGCATGTGAACTTCAAGACCATTCACAAACTTGCAAATCTGAATCTGGTCTCTGGTTTACCTCCCAAGTCGTTTAGAAATGATATAAATTGTATTGCTTGCAGCAAAGGCAAACAGCACAAAGCATCCTTCAAGGCCATTACTGCTCTTAGTCTTATTACTGAACCATTGCAGCTACTACACATGGATTTATTTGGTCCTACTTCCATTAGGAGCATTGACCACAAACAATTCTGTCTGGTGGTAACTGGTGGATATAGCAGGTTTACGTGGGTGTTCTTCATGGCTGCCAAGAGTGAGACCTACTCACTTCTTAGAGATTTCCTTACCCTTATAGAGAACCAGTTGACCAAGAAGGTTAAAGGTATTCGTTGCGACAATGGAACCGAGTTCAAAAATAAAGACCTCATAGCACTTTGTAATGCTAAGGGCATCAAAAGAGATTATAGTGCAGCAAGGACTCCTCAACAGAATGGCGTGGCAGAAAGAAAGAACAGGACACTAATAGAAGCAGCAAGAACAATGCTTGCCGATTCCAAGCTTCCAACCATGTTCTGGACAGAAGCTGTTAATACTGCAAGTTATGTTTTGAATAGGGTTTCTATTACCAATCCTCACAAGAAGACTCCTTATGAGCTTCTAACGGGCAAAGTTCCAAATATTGCTCATTTGAAGCCTTTTGGGTGTCCAGTAACCATTATGAATACTAGTGACTATTTGGGGAAGTTTGATGGCAAGGAAGATGAAGGATACATTGTGGGATATTCAGCTCACTCTCGGGCTTATCGTGTCTACAATCTTCAAGCCAAGCGGATCATTGAAACTATAAATCTCAGGTTTTTTGAAGAGAAGTCAAACATCCAAGGCAAGGGTCCTGAATGGTATTTTGATCTTGATTATCTTAGTGATTCGTTAGGATATTTTCGTTTCAAAACTAACCATGATGCAGGTCCACAAGTGTTTGCAACTTCTAGTACTGGTGTTCCTTCTAGTCTTTCTGATTATATTTGTATTCATGTTGTGTATAGAGTCTTAGGATATTCTGTTCTTCTTAATTATATTTGTATTCTGCATTCATATTGTGTATAGAGTCTCTTTGTGAATTGACTTGTGATTACAGAAGTCGTTCACCGTTCATGACAGGCTGCAAGATCTACATCCAGTAGACCCAACAGAAAGCAAGTTGATGGTATCAAAGTTGAGATGAGAAAGACGTTGATGCCATAACAATGCCTGAGTCGTTGAAGCTTTAGCCATGAAGCAAATTGGAGTTGATGAAGTTGTGTCTTGTAGTGAAATTGTGTAAAGATCAGTACTCCATGAACCAGTGGATAAATCATTCCCATCATAATCACGAACAAAACATGTCTTCTTTCTGAAAGCAACTTCCAAATCTGCATCACAGAATTGACCAACCGAGAAAAGATTGTGATTGAGCCCTTCGACGTAGTATACCCTTTTTATCATGATATTCCCCTGAACCAAATCTCCATATCCTAGGATCGGTGCAAATTGATCATTTCCGAATCGGACCGTACCCAGGAACTTCTCCACGAAGTTAATTAGAAGCTTGAGATTCCCCGTCATGTGCTTCGTGCATCCGGAGTCTAGTATGAACAGAATTATTTGTATCACCTGCAGAAGAGTTATAACACGATGGAGCATTTGCTAAATTGGATACCACATTAGTTGTGATTTCAGAATCATTAGTGTCCTTAGCAACATTTAAAGGCATACTAACACTCGTTGTCACATTTTCTGTCCTAACTTTAGGCATTCATTTATATCCTGGAGGACATTGATTAGCAAACCACCATTTCCACGACTTTCTAGCAGACTCATATAATTCTTTAATTCTGCTTCTAGTGGTCTTAGTGGTGGAGTCTGATGCAATACTTTTCTCAGGGGTGATTACACCAAGATGGTTCACTTTGCGTTTGGGTTTTCTAGCACTAATAGGCATCGCAGTTTGCTTCTTAGTTCTAGTAGTTACGTTTTTAACATTATTCGAAACACACATAACATGATTGGCATTAGCACACTTTCCACATTTCACACAAACAAACTTAACATTCAAAGCATTCAAAGTCGAATAATTCAAATCATCATTACACGCGATTACAGACGTTTTATTCTTAGAAACATTGAAAATCCTAGGGTGGTCTTCTACTTTCTTCATCTTCCCTTGACTTTTGTTTTGCCAAACCTTTTCATTCATGAGAGTACTCTTAAGCTAAGGCCGGCTAACACTAGCAGTTGGGACTACTCCTGTAGTAAAAGACACACGTCTATTAGTGTTTCTAGAAGTTTGAGGTGATTGACTTTCTTTGTTGCGTGTGGGTTTAGTGGCCAATCTATACATCCCTGGTTTAATCACATTTGTGTTCTTAATGCTTTGTGATCGAATATGTGTTCTGAGATTATTCTGTGGTAACCTATCCTTCCCATCCGTCTTGGGGGCAAACGTAGGTTTTGCAAATGCAGAATTAGAGAAAACAGATGGTTTTCCCACGACAGAGGGTCTAGTCACTTTGTGCGCATTGGGTTGTCTTACAACAGGTTTCTTAACACTAGGTTCGATAATTTTCCCACCCATCTTAGCAACGAGTTTCTTCAACTCTGCTATCGCTATTTCCCTGTCTTGTAACTGAGCTTTCAACCCTTTAATTTCCAAACTCTTTTCATTCATTTCTCGACACATTTGGGAAAAATTTTCTTGTAATTTATTATCATGTGGAAAACTTCCTATGTCTTTTTGCAAAGCAAGTTCAAGAGAATGACAATGTTTTTAAAGGAAATCAGTTTTGTGTTGAAGTAACTCAAAAGCCTTTTTATCAACATTTTCTTTACGTTTTGAAAGCTCAATTTCAAGACGCTCACACTCTTTGATCTTATCAAGATATTTGCATGCAACATCAGAATATTCATCGATATCAGCATAATATTAAAGAGTAACACAGAAAATATCTTTGGAGAGACATTCTTCTCAGAGTAAATCATATTCATCTAAAAAACGGACTTGTCCATTTGAAGATCGTCAATTTCTTTCTCAATAGACTCAACATATTTTAAATCATCAAACATTTCAGGCCGAATTAATCTTTCAAATTCAAGAATATTTTCTTTTAATGTGGTCGTGTTCGGTATTAAGATTTGTTTGATAAGCACAGTTATTCATTGTCAACAATGGATTTAATATTATCAATGTAATGTTGTAGAAACCCAACTGTCTACCTACTATTGCTTTTAGAAGCATCAAGAGGCAAGTAGTTAATGAACTTAGAAACGTTTGTTTTCTTAGTGGCAAAAGCTTTCTTCCATTGGATTCTTTTTTGTTTGCTTTCGAGAAACAATTGCTCACGAGACTTTTGTTTTTGTGGAGAGAAAAGACCATAAAGACTATTTTCATACGCATAATTATATGTGTTGGGAATAAAATGTAGTCAATACACTTGGACGCTGACAAGAGCGATTGGGACGTTGATAAGAAGAAATCAAGCGTTGACAGGACAAGCGTTGACAGGAAGAAGTCAAGCGTTGATAGGATGAAGTCAAGCATTGATAGAAGGCTTAGTCTACACGTATTATGTTTCTAGTATGTTTCTAGTAAAGATATGATCGACAATGTATTTCTTATGTTTATCTTTACCTAAAATAGCTGATACATAGACTCTTGTACAAGGCTCCTTATTCTATAAAAGGAGGCCTTTAGGTTTATGTTTGATATACGTTTTACACATTCATTGTACGCAAGTTTGTTTTATCAGTCGAGTGAAAGTTTGGTTTACATTGTTTGTGTGTTCTTGTTTGAGAATTAATTCCGCATAATACTTAAATTGTTTTATACACAACAAAGATTCTCTACGTGTTTAACTTGATTTAATCTCGTTTACACAAGCTAAATCGATCTAAGTTTGGGATCAACAAGTGGTATCAGAGCTTGTTGAAAAACTTTGATCTAAAGAACAATAAAACCCTAAAATCATCAAAAACCCTAAATTTCAAGAAATCCTAAAAACAACATGTCTACTCCAGAGTTAACCTCATCCTCCTCCTCAACCCCTAACATCAAGATTCCCATGCTAGACCCAGACAATTTTGAGTTGTGGAAGTTTAACTTTGAACTGTACCTTCAAATCCATGACTACATCCTATGGGAAATTATTGAATATGGAAACACATTCAATAAAGCTCAAAAGATTGCAGCTGCCATCTTGACAAGATCAACTCAAGGCTCTACTGAAGAGGATCGAAAAGAAAAACCTGAAGATGGTAGAGCTGTCTCAGCTGAGTACATAGCAAAGAGAAGGAATGACATGAAAACCCTAAGCATTCTCCAACTCTCTTTGGGACAAGCCAATTAGCACAAATATAGAAGCTATGAGTCTGCAAAAGATCTTTGGGCAGCCCTTGAAGTTGCTTATAGTGGAAATGCAGATACTGTACAAGAGAAAAAGAAGCAACTCTTGCATGAGTATGCTGTTTTTAAAGCTTAACCCAATGAAAAGCTAAGTGGAGTGAGAAATAGACTTCTTGACATTACAAGCAAGCTGTCCTTTATGGGAACAGTACTTGGTGATGTTGATATCATCACCACTTTTCTTAAAAGTCTTGGTGATGCATGGAAGATTGAAGCAAGGTTTATAATTGCTAATAATACTCACAAAAGTTCTACTTTTGATGATGTTTACAATAAACTGAGGCTGGTAGATAATGAAACTATTTTGGATCAAGGAAGCTAGTCTACCAATGGAAACATGGCCTTCTTCTCACATAGTGAAGGTCAATTTGATCAAAAGGAGTCATACATGCACCCCGTTACTGGATCAACTTGTGTCAACGCCGGATCAAGCTTTGTCAACGCCTCACATTCAGACGCTGACACATATAATGTTGACTCTCCAAGAGTTAAGCCTGCTGTTATTGATCTAGATACTGTTTGTGCATACATTGCTTCATTGCCTAATGGTTCAGTGATTACATATGAGGACCTTGAGCAAATTAGTGATGAGCATTTGGAGGAGATGGACATAAAGTGGAATATGGCTCTTGCAAGCATAAGGGCAAATAGATGGAATAGAAGATTTAAGAAGAAGATGACTTTTAATGCTAAGGACACTACTGGATTTGATAAATCTAAGGTTGAGTGTTATAATTGTCATCGAATGGGACACTTTATGAGAGAATGCAGATCTACAAGAAGATCTGATGCTGGAAAACCCTCAAGCCAAATCATCAAGGCTCAGGATTCCAAAGCTATGGTTGCAATGCAAGACATTGATGGTGTTGGCTGGGATTGGAGCTATTTGGCCAAGGATGAGGAAGAGAACAAAGCTTTGGTTGCAGAAAAGGAAGAAGAAAAGCATGTTCACTATGCTCTCATGGCACACTATTCATCTTCATCAGACAATGAGGTATATGATGATGCATTTTGTAGAAAGGGTTGTCGTCTAAACACTGAAAAACTTAACAAAGAAGTTTTAAAATTGACAACAGATGGAGTTAATGAAAGATGAAAGTTATCTAACTATCAACTTGCTCTTACTCAAACTGAAAAGACTGTAGCTGAGTATAAGAAAATGGAGTTTGACCTAAAAGATCAAATCAATATTTTAACTCATGATTTAAATGCTAGTATTGAGGTTAGAAACATCATGGAAAGGGCCAGTGGTGTTTTACAGGCTAAGTTAGATGAGGCTATCAAAAACAAGGATAATGTGGATCTTAGAATTCAGAGATTTGACAAAGCTTCACAAACCCTAGAAAAATGTGTTAGTGAAAAAAGGGATTCTAGGGATATGACTGGGATTGGGATGAAAGAGTATGTTGGTGTTCCACCACCTGCTGGGAACTTCTATAGTGTCCTTAGAAAGGACTTGTCTTGGACTGGTATACCAGAACTCCAAGAAGAGGAACTTATTCCTCCACCAAGAGTTCTTACCCCAGAAGAGGAATACAAGCAGAAGTTGACTGATTTGGACCAACGGAAGAAAGCCAACCCTATCTTGTTTGTTCAGGGTGGCATGCTTAGTGACAGCCCAAAGGAGTCTACAACCATAAAAGTGACAAACCCAACCACTGGCAAGACTGTTGACCTTGGCTTAAACGTTGATAGAAAACCTAGTATTAAATATGCAGAAATGTATAGAAAACCTAGGTCACCAAAAAGCCAAATTAGTGATAATGGGACAGGTTTCTTTTCTTCTAGACTTAGAGCTATGTTTAGAAAAGCCTGTTATACTTGTGGAAGTTTTTCACATTTAGCCTATAAGTGTGTCAATGCTTCAAAGGTCAACGCTGATAAAAAGTCAAACACTGTCAAACCTTTTGTCCAGCAAAGTCCACAAGTTGTTAGACCAGCCCCATTCTTTACTAAAGGGTCTAATACTTATGGACAAAGACCTTTTCAGAAGACCAATACATGGTCTAATAGACAATGGATTCCTGTAGCAAACCTTAGGTTCAACGCTGATAAGGGTAGTTTCAGCGTTGACAAGACCAAATTAAACGCTGACAGGAACGTTGCCAGACCAAATAATGGTAAATATTTACAACCAAAGGGAAAAGGGTCTAAAGCTTCTTCTAGTTTGACATGGAGACCTAAGCAAGACCAAAACCCTAATTCAGATGGGATTTCTATGACCTGCAACATATTTAATTATATTTTAAAGGTCATAACAAAACCAATTAGGGTTAACTGGGTGTTTAATCCAAAAAGGGATGAACAAGGGGTTTTCATTGATAGGTGTGAAAACACCCATCCTTTTACCACTTATTTCTTGCTAAAACAAGACCAAAACGCGTATTTAATGTCATTTGTTTGGAATTATGCGTGGTTTGTGTGTTTGTTGTATTTTCAGAGCCAACCGGATAAATATTGAAGAAAACATGGGATTGCACGGGTTTTATCGAAGAAAAAGACGAAAAGACGAAGTCTATAGTCCAAGAGATGCAAAATATTTGAAGTCAATGGGCCTATTTGAAGATTTATCGAAGAAAAGGACCAAAGATGGAAGATTTACATATGTCAAAGAACTCAAGTCTATTAAACGAAGAAATTAAAAGACGAGTTGAATGTATTCATCGACAAATCCCGAATCAGAATCGAAAACGTCAACTTTACTGAAAAGACGATAAGACAAAAAGAAAGGAAGAAAGCCCACTCACCAACCAAGTCCATGGCCTATAAATAGAGGATCCCTTCCCACACATTAGAGCTAGTTTTCATTTTCCCTTTTTTTTCTTTCTTCTGTTTCGTAGGAAACCAACACCATTAAGGTGTTGGTGATTTTTCATCTTTGTTTTCACAAATCTTGTAAGTTTTAATCTTTCCTTTTGTTTACTTAACCTTAATCTTTCAATATAATCTTTCATTTAATCTTGTTCATCTTTCTCTTGTTGATTTAAAGTTTTAAAGTTTTATTTGGTTGATTTTAATCTTCAAACGTAAGTGGGTTTTGTGTTTTTGTTGATTTGATTTGATGTTTATCATTAGTAGATGATTCGTGGTTAGTTTGGTTAAATCTTTTGGTTAAAACTTGGTTATTTTAATCAAATTCGTTCTTTACTTTTTCCCTGTTCTTCGCGTCTTCAAAATCCCCAGATTCCGAATCAACACAATATTCCGGATCAAAGGGTTTTGTCAATTATTCCGGATAAAGCAAATATTCCGAACCAAGGGTGTTGTCAATTTATTCCGAACGAAGCTTTTTATCATTTATTCCGAGTAAGCAAGTTATTCTGAATCAGTGTGTTCATTCGGAATAATCAATATTCCGGGTGAATCATTTTTTCCGAACCAGCATTTTTAGTTCAATTATTCCGAATGAAGGAATATTCTGGATGAAGGAATATTCCGAATGAGCATTTAGTTTAAGTTATTCCGAGTCAGCAAATTATTCCGAGTGAAGCTTTTTTTTATCATTTATTCCGAACCAGCTAATTATTCCGGATCAACAAGTTATTCCGGATGAGCATTATTATTCCGGATGAAGAAATATTCCGGATGAGTAGTTATATTCCGAATCAACGTTTTTAGTTTTTTATTCCAGATGAACCTATATTCCGCATGAGTGATTTTTCTCCTTTTATTCCGAATAAGCATAATATTCTGAATGAACTGATTTAATTCCGGGTCAAGCATTTATTCCGAGTGAAGGTTTTTGGTTAGTTATTCCGCATGAGCTATATTCCGCATGAGTATTCCAAGTGAAGCACATTCCGAATGAACAATTTTAATCTAGTTATTCCGAATCAAGGTTATTCAGCATTTTCTTATTTTTATTCCGAATGAATGTTTTTTTTGGTTAGTTATCACGTTTTACTGCTTAAGATAAATTGCTTTTGAATTGTTGTTTAATTTTTAATTCCACTTTATTTCCTTTAATTTGATTTTAAATTGTTAAGTGTTTTTAGCTTAATTTTATCACTTTGCTCTTTTAATCCTTTTTAGTACAATAGAAAACCCAATACCCTCTTTGTTACCAAGAACGATAATTCCACTTTGAGCCGTGATCAATTCGAGAAGATACCGAGAAATGAACTTTCAACCTAGCAAAATCTTTGTATCAAATGGCGCCGCTGCCGGCTCTTTTCGTAAGGATTCACGGTTTTTTGTGAGAAAATTAGATTTTGGGATCCGTTCACCGTGAACGTTACTTTTTCATCATATAAAATTTTCAAAAATCCAAAAAAATATAAAATTTTCAAAAATACAAAAAAAAATAAAAATTTAAAACATAAAAAACCAAAAAGATTTCTGCTTTGTTATTTCTTTTGCAGGTGCATGCGTACACGATCCACGTCTTATCCCAAGCCCGAGACTCTCGATAACTTAGACATGGCCGGTGTACACAACAACAATAATAATCTACCTCAAAAAAACATGAATAATAACAACAATGAACCTCTACCGGACAATCGTCCTATGATCGAACTTTTGCAAGCACATGTAGAGGGCAACAACGATCCTATTGTCATACCCGCGATTGCAGCCAACAACTTTGAGCTCAAATCCGGCTTCATTCAAATGGTCTCTTCTCAACCATTCTTAGGGCGTACCATTGATGATCCTCATGACCACACCAAAAGGTTCCTTCAACTCACGAATACGGTCAAATTCAATGAGGTCCCACAAGAGGTAATCCGCTTACAACTTTTTCCTTTCTCCTTAGAGGGACAAGACCGGCATTGGCTTGCAAAGGAACCGCCACAAAGTATTCTTACGTGGACGGACTTAGAGACCAAATTCATAAACTACTTTTTCCCACCCTCTCGTACTACCGCTTTGCGGAATGAAATTATTAATTTTGAACAAAAGTACGATGAGACTTTTAGTGAATCTTGGGACCGTTTTAAAGACCTTTTAAGAAAGTGCCCACAACATGGTTTTACCAAAGTGCACCAAATTAATACTTTTTACAATGGTTTAAGCATGAATGACCAAGATTCACTAAATAGTGCCTCGGGGGGTAATATTTTGGTTAAGTCTTCTAATGCCGCTTGGGATATTATTGAGAATAAGTCTAGAGTGCAAACCAAAAGTGTTCGGACCAATGCCGCTAGTGCTAGCACTAATGATAACGACAAGAGAATTAATAAACTTACGTCGCTTATTGAATCGCTTGCTGTCCACACCGCTAACAATACCAAAAGCATCAACGCTCAAAACGCTCAAGTCAATGCTGTAAGCCAACCATGTGAAATATGCGGGGGTCCTCACTCTTACACTACTTGTACCTCCACCCAAGACTATCCTTGTGAGAATGTTAACGCAGCATACGGTACCTATCCTCCGGGAGGCTATCCAGCCCGCCCTCAAGGAGACCGTAACTTGCTAAGTTATAGTTCCACCAACTTTCTTTCCCCACCCGGTTTTCCTCCAACCAATCAAAACCAACAACAAAACCTTAACCGAACCAATCAAAACCAACCTCGAGCACCATACCAACCACCTCAAAGACAACCATAAACCTCAAAATCCTACTCAAGTTTACCAACCCTGAAGGTCTACTTTCTCTTAGGATTTGGAAATCTATGAATTGATCTAATTGATGGAGATGGAGGAGGAAGATGAAGATAAGATGAACTAGAGAGAGAAATAGGAGAGGAAAGAAAAATAGAGAGAGAAAGTAAGATCTATTAAAATGAGAAGTAAAAACCAAATGAGCAACCCCTCCTAACATGCTAGGAGGGGGTATATATAGCCCACCCTACATGTGGGCTATATGGGCTATACTGTTTACAACTGGATCATGAGCCTAATACATTAATATATCGTTGGAGCGACCGATCCTTCATAAATACGTAAAACGTATTTCCAACAATCTCCCCCTAAGGGAGGTCGCTCCAAGTTACAAAGTTCTAAATATTCTATATCTCGTGATCTATGCGAACTAAGATGTGACCGAGATTTTATTGGGAAAAACGTATTTCCAACAATCTCCCCCTAAGGGAGGGCACATCTTTTTACAAAATCTTAAACCTAGCATCTATGCTTGAGTCTTCGATCTTGTTCTTGTGAATATGCTTGATGTGATCTTTGACTTAAGTCTTGAGCATGTTTCCTTGCCTTGACCTTGTGCATTCATCACTTGTGATATTCGCCTCTTCGTGACTTCATGTTCCACATACTTATATCTGTAAATTCTTGAAAGCTTCAGAGTTTGATACAGCGGAAGACTTGACCTTCAGACTTTCTTGAATTTGTTGAAGTACTAATTGTATGTAGTATAAGCATGTGGTGACGACTTCTTCTGGATAGTACACCGCAATGCCACCTTCTTGTTACGCTACATAAGACAGTTAGCAACAAACCATATACACGGATGAAATGGCCTTGAACATTTCATTCTAATTCGGTATCATTTTACCTCCGGTCGGTGAAGATCGTTGGACGATATTAAATATCGTACTTGTGGCAGGTAGTTTCAGTAAAGAACCTCCTTGACAAGATTTCGTGGGTAAACCCGTTCTCTTTACTCGACCGTCAAAAGCTGACTGCGAACGTAAAGAGTGAATCATTTGGATAATATTATCCGCATGATTTGAAGTCATCAACTCATGTTCCTGGAACAAGTGAAGTTCAATTAAGAACCGCACCGTCGTTGCTTTCCAGTTGTCACTAGCTTGATTCATATAGAATCTTGCAAGTTACCTACCAAGTGTTGTTTTATGTTAACACTAGAAGGATTTCCATTCGTCACTGTAAATACTTAATAGTATTACTCTGAATGTTCTGGCAAGATCACTAAGATATTGCGTAGAGGCCTGGAACGTGTTTAAATTCATTCAAGAGTTTAAACCACTGTTGCTTTCCAGTTATCACAAGTTTGATTCATAAAGAATCGCACAAGCACCTACCATGAGCTTTTTGACGTTCGCTCAAGAAGGATTTCCATCTTCATTGTAAATACTTTTATATTACTCGGATGTTCAGGCAAGATCATGAAGATTTTGCGTAGGACTCTTAAGAACTTTCTTACTTTTCACAGTGTGTGAAGAAGCAAGGAATTATGAAAGTGTGTCCTAATGAGATATATGATGATCTCAAATGGATCTAGACTCAATCGTGCATTTTGGATTTTAGTGATCGGAGGCTGGAGAGGAGTGCCACCTTTTCAATACCAATTTATTCAGAGTGAATAAATCAATAGATAATGTGTTGTCTCCGTGTGATTAAAACAAATATCTTTTGAGAGATATCTGAGTTAGCTGGGATGGGTTGTGCCTTGCATCACTGGGTCCATGATGTCTATCTTCAATATCGAGAATCATAAATGATCTCAATAGCATATGAATTGACCCGGTTTCTGCCTAAGTAGTAAGAAGGGCTACTTTCTTTACACCCTTTATCTTTACAATTCTTTTTCATTCTTCAACCCCTTCAATGCTTACCAATACGTCATAACTAGCACCTTGTTGTGATTGTTCCAGTGCTAACTTAAGTACTTGGTCGGCATTCAGTTGCGTTCACAATCTTTCTCCATCTTTCCTAAGGACTACTATTTCTAGCTATGGAATGTCCTTGGGAAGATACCTCCGGTTCTAGTGGAATCATTGGACTTTAACCTATCCTACCATCCTTATGTCACCACAATCGCCATCGTCGTGTATTAAGATGTTGTAGGTAAGTATACGTCACCATGAAATCCATTTTAATATCCAAACCTCCCCTTAACATATGCCACGATATTCGAAAACATTTCGCACATGTTGGGATGAGCCAGCACATTAAGTCAAACCATTGAATTAATTGATCTCATTTTAAATCACATTTTCTCCCCCATATTAAAAATATTAACCCAATCGATGTTTTTAATATCAATTGATTTAATGAGATTTTAAGAAAGTTTGGGAAGGAATTTTTTTTTTAGAGAGAGAAAGTGTTTTATTAAAATGAAAAAGTGAAAATGAATGAGCAACCCCTCCTAACATGCTAGGAGGGGGCATATATAGCCCACCCTACATGTGGGCTATATGGACTATACTGTTTACAAACTAGATCACGAGCCTATTACTTGAATATATTATTGGAGTGACCGATCCTTTCTAAATACGTAAAAACGTATTTCCAACAATCTCCCCCTAAGGAAGGTCACTCCAAGTTACAATGTCCTAAATAGTATATAGCCCGTGATCTATGCTAACAATGATGTGACCGAGACTTTCTTTGGAAAAACATATTTCCAACAATCTCCCCCTAAGGGAGGTCACACCATTTTACAAAATCTTAAACCTAGCATCTATGCTTGAGTCTTCGATCTTGTTCTTGTGAATATGCTTGATGTGATCTTTGACTTAAGTCTTGAGCATGTTTCTTTGCCTTGACCTTGTGCATTCATCACTTGTGATATTCGCCTCTTCGTGACTTCATGTTCCACATACTTATACCTTTATAATTCTTGAAAGCTTCAGAGTTTGATACAGTGGAAGACTTGACCTTCAGACTTTCTTGAATTTGTTGAAGTACTAAGTGTATGTAGCATAAGCATGTGGTGATGACTTCTTCTGGATTATACACCGCAATGCCACCTTCTTGTTACGTTGCATAAGACAGTTAGCAACAAACCATATACACGGATGAAATGGCCTTGAACATTTCATTCTAATTCGGTAGCATTTTACCTCTAGTCGATGAAGACCGTTGGACGATATTAAATATCGTACTTGTGGCAGGTAGTTTCAATAAAGAACCTCCTTGACAAGATTTCGCGGGTAAACCCGTTCTCTTTACTCGACCGTCCAAAGCTGACTGCGAACGTAGAGAGTGAATCATTTGGATAATATTATCCGCATGATTTGAAGCCATCAATTCATGTTCCTGGAACAAGTGAATTTCAATTAAGAACCGCACCATCGTTGCTTTCCAGTTGTCACGAGCTTGATTCATATAGAATCTTGCAAGTTACCTACCAAGTGCTGTTTGAAGTTAACACTAGAAGGATTTCCATTCGTCACTGTAAATACTTAATAGTATTACTCTGAATGTCCTAGCAAGATCACTTAGATATTGCGTAGAGGCCTGGAACGTGTTTAAATTCATTTAAGAGTTTAAACCACTGTTGCTTTCCAGTTATCACAAGTTTGATTCAAAAAGAATCGCACAAGCACCTACCATGAGCGTTTTGATGTTCGCTCAAGAAGGATTTCCATCTTCATTGTAAATACTTTCGTATTACTCGGATGTTCAGGCAAGATCATGAAGATTTTGCGTAGGACTCTTAAGAACTTTCTTACTTTTCACAGTGTGTGAAGAAGCAAGGAATTATGAAAGTGTGTCCTAATGAGATATATGATGATCTCAAATGGCTCTAGACTCGATCGTGCATTTTGGATTTTAGTGATCGGAGGCTGGAGAGGAGTGCCACCTTTTCAATACCAACTTATTCAGAGTGAATAAATCAATAGATAATGTGTTGTCTCCGTGTGATTAAAACAAATATCTTTTGAGAGATATCTGAGTTAGCTGGGATGGGTTGAGCCTTGCATCACTGGGTCCATGATGTCTATCTTCAATATTAAGCATCATTAAAATGATCTCAATAGCATATGAGTTGACCCGATTTCTGCCTAAGTTGTAAGGAGGGCTTCTTTCTTTACACCCTTTATCTTTACAATTCTTTTTCATTCTTCAACCCCTTCAATGCTTACCAATACGTCATAACTAGCACCTTGTTGTGATTGTTCCAGTGCTAACTTAAGTACTTGGTCGGCATTCAGCTGCGTTCACAATCTTTCTCCGTCTTTCCTAAGGACTTCTATTTCTAGCTATGGAATGTCCTTGGGAAGATTCCTCCAGTTCTAGAAGAATCATTGGACTATAACCTATCCTACCATCCTTATGTCACCACAATTGTCACCGTCGTAAAATAGATAGGGTATGGGTAAGTAACGTCACCATGAAATCCAATTTGATATTCAAATCCATTTTGCTCCCCCTTAACATATGCCACGATATTCGAAAACATTTCGCACATGTCGGGATGAGCCAGCACATTAAGTCAAACCATTGAGTCATATTAAATCACATTTTCTCCCCCATATTAAAAATATTAATCCAATCGATGTTTTTAATATCAATTGATTTAATGATGTTTTAAGAAAAATTTGGGAAGAAAAATGCAAATCCGATTAAATCCATTTATCTTCATGATTTTTACAAGCTCCCCCTCAAACTAATGAGGGTATACTTGAAACGTAAATTAAATACCTTTTAAACACAAGTGTAAGGTATTTATCACGTGCAAAGATCATATATGATAATGTATTCACAAGATTAGCAATTTACGAGGTTGGACCTGAATGATGGAGAACATACTATGAAAGAAGCACATGGTTCTTGTTCACGAATATTGGTCTTTCTCGTAACTTCTGAAATTATCTTCTCCTTTACACCACATGGACAATTTGATATCGTTGTCTTGACACCAACTTGTGAACATTGGCACATTCGGCTTCGAATAGTCTGAACGCTTGACAATTGCTCCCCCTCAATTGTTGACCCGTGTTCTACTTAAAGAGTTGTAGTCGTCGTTTGAGTAGTCGCATCGTCTAGTATGTAGATATCAATTGCACCGAACTTCGTATTGTGGAGTTGATAACTTCGGATTCTGAAGTCAAAGCTTTCCGGTGAAATGCTTGACTTCAAAGTGAAAAGCGGGTTACTATCTGAAATAATAGCAAACCATATGGAGCATGTTTTAAATCTTTTAAACTTCTGCTCGAACTTTATTTACAACCCCGTGTCATTATTGAATGACATTTCTAGGTTCGTAAATATTATCGATTCCAGAAGACATGCTCTTTTTATCAAAACATATTTGAACACACAATTTTGAAAGATTTAGAAAAACCTTTTGAGAAATTCTTGAAAAATTGTGTTCAACGTTTTGAAAACCAATTACTTGAGCTTAAGATTTGGAATATCTTAGGAAAGCTCAAGTCCAAGAAGTTGTAAACTTCTCGTTGTAAGGATAAGTTAACATTGGCGATAAACTTTCCTTTTATCTGAAGGACGAGTCCTAAGCTGACATTTACTTAGAAGTTGTTTTCATGAGCTTGAAAACTTTGACTGTTTTAACGGAAAGCTCATGACCGAGAAAGGTTAATTTCTCGCTATGAGGAAAAGTTCTCTTATTTAAAAGATACACTTTCCTTTCTGAGCTTAAAACTTCGAATGTTTTAATACAAGCTCATGACCGAGAAAGGTTATTTCTCGTTAAGAGGATAAGTTATCATAAAATATAATCTTTCCTTTATTTGAAGTTCGAGTTACAGTCTGACATTTAACTGTAATTCATGTACACAAGCTTAAAACCTTTGAATGGTTTTAACGTAAGCTCGTGTCCGAGAAAATTTAATTTCTCGTTAATGAGGATAAGTTTATCATCGGCGATAAACTTTCCTTTTATCTGAAGAACGAGTTACAGTCTGTGGTATGACTATAAGTCCTATACACGAGCTTAAAACCTTTGAATAGTTTTAATGATAGCTCGTGTCCGAGAAAATTTAATTTCTCGTTAGTGAGGATAAGTTTATCATCGGCGATAAACTTTCCTTTCTTTGAAGTCCGGGGCATAAACTGTGATGTGATTATACACCATTGTGCATGAGCTTAAAAACTTGGAATATTTTTTATATAAGCTCATGCCCGAGAAAAATGAATTTCTCGTTGTTAGGATAAGTTTATCATCGGCGATAAACTTTCCTTTCTTTGAAGCACGGGTTACAATCTGTGTCTGACTGTAAGCCTTATACACGAGCTTAAAGCCTTTGAATGGTTTTAGGATAAGCTCGTGTCCAAGAAAACTTAATTTCAATACCAATTTATTCGGAGTGAATAAATCAATAGATAATGTGTTGTCTCCGTGTGATTAAAACAAATATCTTTTGAGAGATATCAGAGTTAGCTGGGATTGGTTGTGCCTTGCATCACTGGGTCCATGATGTCTATCTTCAATATCGAGAATCATAAATGATCTCAATAGCATATGAATTGACCCGGTTTCTGCCTAAGTTGTAAGAAGGGATACTTTCTTTACACCCTTTATCTTTACAATTCTTTTTCATTCTTCAACCCCTTCAATGCTTACCAATACGTCATAACTAGCACCTTGTTGTGATTGTTCCAGTGCTAACTTAAGTACTTGGTCGGCATTCAGCTGCGTTCACAATCTTTCTCCATCTTTCCTAAGGACTACTATTTCTAGCTATAGAATGTCCTTGGGAAGATACCTCCGGTTCTAGTGGAATCATTGGACTTTAACCTATCCTACCATCCTTATGTCACCACAATCGTCATCGTCGTGTATTAAGATGTTGTAGGTAAGTATACGTCACCATGAAATCCATTTTAATATCCAAATCTATTTTGCTCCCCTTAACATATGCCACGATATTCGAAAACATTTCGCACATGTTGGGATGAGCCAACACATCAAGTCAAACCATTGAATTAATTGATCTCATATTAAATCACATTTTCTCCCCCATATTAAAAATATTAACCCAATCGATGTTTTTAATATCAATTGATTTAATGAGATTTTAAGAAAGTTTGGGAAGAAAAATGCAAATCCGATTAAATCCATTTATCTTCATGATTTTTACAAGCTCCCCCTCAAATTAATGAGGGTATACTTGAAACGTAAATTAAATACCTTTTAAACACAAGTGTAAGGTATTTATCACGTGCAAAGATCATATATGATAATGTATTCACAAGATTAGCAGTTTATGAGGTTGGACCTGAATGATGGAGAACATCATATGAAAGAAGCACATGGTTCTTGTTCAAGAATGTTGGTCGCCTCATCACATATGAAGTTATCTCTTGACTCCATGTGTACGATTGATATTGTTGTCTTGACACCAACATGTGAACTTGGCACTTTCAGCGTCAAAGATTCTGAATGCTTGACAATTGCTCCCCCTTAATTGTTGACCCGTGTTCTACTTAAAGAGCTGTAGTCGTCGTTTGAGTAGTCGCATCGTCTAGTATGTAGATATCAATTGCAACGAACTTTGGATTATGGAGTTGATAACTTCGGATTCGGAAGTCAAAGCTTTCCGATGAAATGCTTGACTTCAATGTGAAAAGCGGGTTACTATCGGAAATAATAGCAAACCATATGGAGCATGTTTTAAATCTTTTAAACTTCTGCTCGAACTTTATTTACAACCCCGTGTCATTGTTGAATGACATTTCTAGGTTCGTAAATATTATCGATTCCAGAAGACATGTTCTTTTTATCAAAACGTTTTTGAACACACAATTTTGAAAGATTTAGAAAAACCTTTTGAGAAATTCTTGAAAAATTATGTTCAAAGTTTTGAAAACCAATTACTTGAGCCTAAGATTTGGAATATCTTAGGAAAGCTCAAGTCCGAGAAGTTGTAAACTTCTCGTTGTAAGGATAAGTTACCATCGGCGATAACCTTTCCTTTTATCTGAAGAACGAGTCCTAAGCTGACATTTACTTAGAAGTCGTTTTCACGAGCTTGAAAACTTTGACTGTTTTAACGGAAACCTCATGACCGAGAAAGGTTAATTTCTCGTTATGAGGAAAAGTTCTCTTATTTAAAAGATACACTTTCCTTTCTGAGCTTAAAACTTCGAATGTTTTAATACAAGCTCATGACCGAGAAAATTGAATTTCTCGTTATGAGGATAAGGTATCATTAATGATAATCTTTCCTTTATTTGAAGTTCGAGTTACAGTATGACATTTAACTGTAAGTCATTGTGCATGAGCTTAAAAACTTGGAGTGTTTTCGATATAAGCTCATGCCCGAGAAAAATTAATTTCTCGTTGTAAGGATAAGTTTATCATCGGCGATAAACTTTCCTGCCTTTGAAGAACGGGGCATAAACTGTAATGTGATTATACGCCATTGTGCATGAGCTTAAAAACTTGGAATGTTTTTGATATAAACTCATGCCCGAGAAAAATGATCTTCTCGTTGTTAGGATAAGTTTATCATCGGCGATAAACTTTCCTTTCTTTGAAGCACGGGTTACAATCTATGATCCGACTGTAAGCCTTGTACACGAGCTTAAAACCGTTGAATGGTTTTAATGTAAGCTCGTGTCCGAGAAAAATTAATTTCTCGTTGTGAGGGTAAGTTATCGTTGACGAGATAAGCTTCCCTTTCTCTGAAGTTCGGGTCACAGACTGTGATTTGAATGTGAGCCTCTGTGCATGAGCTTAAAAACTTGGAATGTTTTTGATATAAGCTCATGCCCGAGAAAAATGAATTTCTTGTTGTTAGGATAAGTTTATCATCGACGATAAACTTTCCTTTCTTTGAAGCACGGGGCACAGACTGTGATTTGAATGTGAGCCTTGATTGCAGCTTAACCATGAATCCCCTGAGACATTTGTTTCTCCGATATCTGCTTCTTCAGCAACCAAACTCTAAGAGTGTCCTTAGTTGAACGATATACGATGATTGAACCGCTTCGTTCTTTTGGAACATCAACTTTGGTACCTGCATTCTCATTAGTAATTTGCATGCTTTGACATGGGTTAGTGATATCGATTATAGAAGCACGTGGGGGTTCACAGTTGGCTTTACTTGTGTCAGAGGCGACCTGAGTAGATGATTCACTTATCTTAGCTGGCAAACGTTTCCTTTTACAGAAAACCTTAAGTTTAGGCTTAAGTGAAGTATCATCTTTATCAATTTCCTCCCTATTAGTCTTAGTAGAAACGGAGACTATCCTGGTTAAAGGGCACTCATTTCCTACAAGAGTGAAAGTTCTACCAGTAGGGCGCCAAACTTTACCAAAGGGTTTGATTTTAGCTATCCACTGGGACTTAATTCTAGCATGGGAGTTCACCTCATCAAGTAATTTCTTGACACAAGAGCCATGATTTGCCGTAAAGACACATTTTCTACATGTTTTACAGGTAGCATATTTAATGTCCGAGTAATTCCTAGATGATTGATCGATGCTCCTAGGAGATGACATGCTACGGTTAGCAGTGTTGGGTAATCTAGAAGGCATCTGACTCGGTTTGACATTGCTATCTCTTACATGTGTTTTTTGCTTAGCTTCCCTTAGACCAGATTTATAGCAAACATCATCTGAACTAGTTCTAGACGTGGTCTTGGCATTTTTAGACAGACTAGAGGCAATCATGTGATTAGGTCTTGCCAAAGCTGTTTTGATCACATTGGGCCTAGTTGTTGGAGTGACTGGTCTAGGAAAATGAACCAAATCAACTTGGGAGGCAAACCGCGGTCTCGAGGATTGTGGTCGCTCGGATCTAAATATAGTAGGTTGTCTGACAGTCGGTTGTCTGACGAACTGATTTGTAGGCGGTTTCCCCAAGATTGATGGTTCTTCAAGCTTAGTGTCCACACTAGGTCCTCTAGTTTTCCTTAATTCGTTTTTCAACGCATCTATAGCAAAGACCTTTTCCTGTACTTAAGCTTTTAATGTCTCACTCTCTTTGAGCAATCTATCTTGGGATGCCAATTTAGACTCTAGTAACTGAATTTGTTTCAAAAGATTATCCTTTTCAGCTTTCGAATCTAAAACTTTTTGATCCAATTTTCTTTCAAGAACAACATTTGACTTTTCAAGTTTTTCAAAGTATGTTTCAAATTTGTCCGTTTTCTTAGAAAATTCAAGTTTGGCATCCTCAAGATCTTTTGATTGTTGAGCTACAATCGTTTCGAGCTTTCTAATATTGGAATCAGAAGCAGTCAATGAAGCAGTTATAAGACAATTATCATGATGTTTAGCATTTTGAACACTTTCTCCCCCATTAACATCGGATGAATCAGAAGTGGTATTGCTATCACTCTTCTCCATCCCATGTTTGTCATAATTAGGTTCAGAATGCTCAATATGAGGCAGGTCATCAGCATATACATCATAAAAAACATTACATTGTATCATGTTTGCAGGCTCTTCGTCATAAACGGGTAAGGTGTCATCAAGAGAGATCTCGTGAACATTCCCTGACGTATCACTGGTATCATGTTGTCCTCCTGATTCCGTGCTCTTGCCATCGTGAGGCTCCAAGTTGTGAACCGTGTGCATTCTCCCTTGCATCTGCATCATAGATTCTTGCACTCCATTATCATACATTTGCTGAAGTCGAGATCTTTCATAAATTGAAGACGAGACCGATGTCATGAGTTTCAATATAGTATCACGGAAAACTCGAAGCTCGGTATGTGTATCTCAAAGAAATGATTGGCAAATCATTGAACTTTCAGACTTGATGATATTGTATTGGAGTAAAGGCGTGAGTTGTGTCACAAGAGTCTTATAAGCAAGTGCCGATGCAGAGTGATTAAAGTTTTCATGGTTGAGTTGCTCGGCGAGTTGGGTCAAAGTGGTGAATATTGAGGCGATGAATATATGACGATCTTGACCAAATATTGTCACAAATTCGCTCCCTCCTTGAATCCATGAAAGAGTGACAAGATGAGACTGAAGCATTCGAAATGAAGTGATGCCACTTTCTCTAACTTTGTCTTGCAAAAGATGCGATTCTCCTTCGCTCGATGTCGACCTCAAAAAATCCATAGAATTTTGAGGTTGTTTTCGTGATTTTGCAGTTCGTGAATAAATTTAGAAACAGAAATTCACCGAATACGACAAAACCAACGAAAAATCCGTGAAAATCCTCGTTTGATAATATAGCTCTTTTCTCGGCTGAATAATTTCTTATCGGCTCAAACGTTGATAAAACAAATCGGAATCCAAAACAAACTCGGCTCACCGCAAAAATAAAGCTCGAAAACTGATTAATCCAACCTGATAAGTTTTGCAAGAAAAACGAATCGTATATGTCTTCGATAAAAGTAGTGATCGTCCCGACAAGCAACTAAATAACCAAATCACACTAGCATTGTCAAATATCCAAGCCCTACATTAAATACCAACCCAGCAACTATTAAGTAACTCGGCCCAACAAAAATATTAAGCCGGTCCAAATAAATTCGGCCCAAATAAGTATGTCTCAACCCGGTCCAATTAACACAGCCGGCCCAAAACTCTTCCAACCCGGCCCAAGAAAAGAGAGAAATAGACCTAAGTGTGAGGAATATAAACTTCTCGACACTCCCAAAAAGAAATAAAACACTTATCTGTGTCAAATATTAGCTACTATACATGTTTGAAAAGTCCAATGTGTATGACACGTGTTTTAAACAACATATAAAGAAATGACATTGCGTCATTCATTGGAACCTCCGTCTCTGTTTCTACACTTACCTCACAGCCACTCAATTTTACTCCCAAAACCTAATCTCATCTTACAAAACCTTCTCTCATCTAACCTAGCCTTACACAAACACCCTACCTCTTTTCTCTCCCAAAAATCTCTCTTCAAATTAACAGTCACCAAAACTCAAGAACCTCCGCCTCTTTTCTGTTGACTATATAACTCTCAATCTCTTTATCTCAGCAACCAAATAAACAAAGAACTTACTTTGTAACCTCCGTCTCTATCTATTTTCATCTATGGCTTCTCAAAATCAAACCACATAAGTCTACTGCTCCCATCTTAGATCATCATCTCAAAAAAATAAATATCACAAATCAACAATCACATAAGCCTATAAACCCTGTTATCAGTTTGTTTCTTGATTCGTGGAACGTTTTATTCAAGATCTTTTAGGATCTCAGGTAGGTATAATTGATATGTGAGTGCATGTCGGTTTTTTGTTGTTTGATTGTCGAGAGTTTATTTTCGAAAGTCTTGATCTGAGTCGAGAGTTTGAGTTTGATTGGTGTGAGTCTTTGTTGTCGAGTTAATTGAGAGGTGAGTGTTGAGATTGTTGTTGGTGTTGGGATGTTATCTTGAGTCTGATGAGTCTTTCAGTCGAGTGAGGGATCAGAATAAAGTCTTGATCAGAATGGGTGTGTTGTGAGAGTGTTTAGAGTTGTGTATGTTATTGGAGTCGTGTGTGAGTTCGAAAGAGGGTGTCCGAGAGAGTGAGGGGTTCGAGGGAGAGTGGTGTGGTGTTGTGTGTATGGTGTCGAGTCTTAGTGTGTCGAGAAAGAAATATGAGTCAAGAGTTGTTGGTACCCGTTAGATTTGAATCTTGTTTGAGTTTATGCGGAATAAGTTTTCTTTTGCTTATCCGGAATAAGTTTCCTTTTGCTTATCCGGAATAAGTTTCCTTTTGCTTATCTGGAATAAGTTTCCTTTTGCTTATCCGGAATAAGTTTCCTTTTGCTTATCCAGAATAAGTTTCCTTTTGCTTATCCGGAATAAGTTTCCTTTTGCTTATCCAGAAAAATCGCTTAAACCTCTTATCCGGAAACCAAATCCGAGTGCTTATCCGAAAAAACAACGTATAAAGCTCATCCGGAAGACGCCCAACTTCTTATCCCGAATCCGTGTAAAATCTCTTATCCGGAAAAACTGCTTTTTCGGCTTATCCGGAAAAACAAAAAAAAAAGAAAACATAAATTGGAGATTGATGGATCAAAAGGTGATGAAAGACTGATGACAAGTTGACCAAAAAAAAACCGTGAGACTTTTGACAGTTTTGGACAAATAGATAGACAGAAGATGACAAAAGATTATAGAAAAACTGATATGAAAAAATGATATTGGATAAAAAAATTATAAAAAAAACTGATTGACAAATTTGATACGGATTGGACAAATTAGATTATAAAAAAACTGATTGGACAGATTTGAAAAAAAAAATTATGACAAGAAAATCAATAGATAAAAAAGCGCAAATCCTAAGATTTAACCATGGCTCTGATACCAATTGAAGGTCTACTTTTTCTTAGGATTTGGAAATCTATGAATTGATCTAATTGATGGAGATGGAGGAGGAAGATGAAGATAAGATGAACTAGAGAGAGAAAGAGGAGAGGAAAGAAAAATAGAGAGAGAAAGTAAGATCTATTAAAATGAGAAGTAAAAACCAAATGAGCAACCCCTCCTAACATGCTAGGAGGGGTTATATATAGCCCACCCTACATGTGGGATATATGAGCTATACTGTTTACAACTGGATCACGAGCCTAATACATTAATATATCGTTGGAGCGACCGATCCTTCATAAATACGTAAAAACGTATTTCCAACAATCTCCCCCTAAGGGAGGTCGCTCCAAGTTACAAAGTTCTAAATATTCTATATCTCGTGATCTATGATAACTAAGATGTGACCGAGACTTTATTGGGAAAAAAGTATTTCCAACAAACCCGCTCCTTACCAACCACCTGCTTATCAAGCACCTCCTCCTACCCAACCCACCGTTTTCAACCACGAGGTCGAAACGTACATGCGGACGAATGATGTGTTGGTGAAGAATCTGCAGACCCAGATTATTAATTTGAAGGGTGATATGGTGAAACAAGGGAATGATCTTAGAGCCGATATGCAAAACTCCTTGAGTAGTCAAACGAATGACATAAGGGACATGATGGCTGGTTTCTTCCAAGGTAATCAACCCTCTTCTTCGGGTACTCTTCCGAGTAACACCGTTGCTAATCCAAGAGGGGAGATGATAGCAATCACCACTCGCAGTGGAAACGGTACCAAGGAACCCGAGATTCCTATACCTACACCGGTGATTGTGACAAAGGAAAACGAGTTACCTACTCCTATTCCTCGACCTTCTACTTCCCCAATTCCTCCACCTCTTAATTTTACCCCTCCACCACCCAAGGATGTGAGTGATCCTACAATTCCAAAGCCTTCCTCTTCATCCGATATAAATTATCCCTCAAGGTTGAGAAAAGAGAAGCTCAAAAGCAAGGACGATATTCAAGTTTCAAACTTTCTCAAAATGTTTAAACAATTGAATTTCAACATCTCCTTCGCTGAGGCTCTCGCTCACATGCCTAAATATGCGAAGATGTTCAAAGATCTTCTTAGTGACAAGGAAAAGCTTCTTGATATTGCTAATACCCAACTTAACGAGAATTTCTCCGTGGTTCTCTTAAGGAAATTGCCAACCAAACTTGGTGATCCGGGTCGCTTCTTAATCCCTTGCAACTTCCCGGGAGTAGAGTATTGCATGGCCCTAGCCGATCTAGGTGCTAGTATTAACTTAATGCCTCTAAGCGTTTGGAAGCAATTATCTCTCCCTGAGCTAGTCCCCACCAAAATGACTTTGTAATTAGCTAACCATACGGTTGCTTATCCAGTGGGGATAGCCGAAGACGTTTTCGTTGGCGTTGACAAATTCACCTTCCCGGCGGATTTTGTTGTCGTTGACTACGAGATGGGCCCTCGTGTTCCATTAATCGTTGGACGTCCATTATTGAGGAGCGGTCGCACTCTCATCGATGTAGACGCGGGTGAGCTTATCATGAGAGTTGGTGACGATCAAATTGTCTTCAACATGGGTAAGATTTCTAAACAGCCTTATTCATACGGGAGTGTTAATTGTATCGACGTTCTTGATGAGGCTTGTGAAGAACACTTTAATGATGCTTGCAAAAATAATCTTACCTCTCTTCCCAATGTTGAGACCGTTGCCTCTCTTACACCATCACTAACTCCATTTGGAGAAAGTGATTTCCTTTTGACTGAATTTGAAGCAACTTTGGGAGATGTGAACTTACAATATGACGATTCTCCCACCGATTGGGATGAAGACATTCGTACCATTGAGAAACTTCTGAATGAGGACCATATTTCTCCACCATCTCCCAAGGATATTGCTATCAATGAACCGAATTTGACTACGCTTTCCATTGAAAATCCTCCGGATTTAGAGCTTAAGGAATTACCGTCTCATCTCGAGTACGTATTTCTCGAAGACAAGAAGAAGTCACCCGTCATCATCGCTAAGGACTTGAAAGAAGAAGAAAAATCTCGCCTTATCGCCATGATTAAAGATCATAAGAAGGCAATTGCTTGGAAAATTTCCGATATCCGCGGAATTGATCCAAACTTTTGTACTCACAAAATTCTCATGGAAGATGACTTTACACCCGCAATCCAAAGCCAAAGAAGGGTTAATCCTCGAATTCATGACGTCATCAAACAAGAGGTTATCAAACTTCTTGATGCCGGCATGATTTACCCTATTTCGGATTCACCATGGGTAAGTCCCGTCCATTGTGTGCCAAAGAAAGGCGGAATAACCGTTGTTCCCAACAAACACAACGAGTTGATTCCTACTCGTCTCGTTACTGGGTGCAGAGTTTGTATTGACTATCGCAAACTCAATGATGCCACGAGAAATGATCATTTTCCTCTTCCTTTCATGGATCAAATGCTCGAGTGTCTAGCGGGTAATGATTACTATTGCTTCTTAGACGGTTTCTCTGGGTATTTTTAAATTCCCATCGATCCTAAAGACCAAGAGAAAACCACATTCACTTGTCCCTACGGAACATTTGCTTACAAACGAATGCCTTTCGGTTTATGCAATGCTCCTGGGACGTTCCAAAGGTGTATGATGGCTATCTTCCATGACATGGTTGAAGAAAATATGGAAGTCTTCATGGATAATTTCTCGGTTTATGGCGATTCTTTCTCTGCTTGCCTTGCCAATTTAGAACGTATGCTTAAGCGGTGTGAAGACACTCGCCTTGTTCTAAATTGGGAAAAATGCCATTTCATGGTAAAAGAGAGCATCGTGCTAGGACATAAAATCTCAAAAGCCGGTCTCGAAGTGGACCGTGCTAAAGTTGATGTCATAGCCAAATTACCTCCACCTTCAACCGTGAAGGGTGTGAGAAGTTTCCTTTGTCATGCGGGCTTCTACCGTCGATTTATAAAAGATTTTTCTAAAATCGCTCGCCCGATGACCCACCTCTTGTAAAAAGATACTCCTTTTATGTTTTCCAAAGAGTGTATTGAAGCCTTCAACATTCTTAAGGATAAGCTAACTAAGGCACCGGTCTTGGTTACCCCTAATTGGGTGCTACCTTTCGAATTGATGTGCGATGCTAGCGACTTTGCTATTGGAGCGGTTTTGGGCCAAAGAGTGAATAAACACTTCCAACCAATCCATTATGCTAGCAAGACAATGACAGGGGCTCAATTGCATTACACGACAACCGAAAAAGAGCTTTTAGCTGTTGTCTATGATTTTGAAAAATTTCGCCCCTATCTTGTCCTTTCCACTACCATCGTGTACACGGAGCATTCCGCGTTGAAGTACTTGTTAACTAAACAAGATTCTAAGCCAAGACTTCTTCGCTGGGTTTTGCTACTTCAAGAATTTAAAATCGAAATTCATGATAAGAAGGGAGCTGAAAACCTAGCCGCGGAACATCTTAGTAGACTTGAGGATCCTTATCAAGGGGATCATCCGAACAAAGAGATCAATGACTCTTTTCCCCTTGAGACCTTAATGTCTATCAATTCGAATCTTGATGAAACCCCGTGGTTTGCGGACATTGCAAACTACTTGGCGGGTGGAATTCTCATTGACGGGTTAACATCACAACAAAAGAAAAAGTTCTTTAAAGATATTAAGACTTACTTTTGGGATGACCCGTATCTCTTCAAACAATGCGATGATTTGATTATTCGCCGATGTGTTGATGGACCGGCAGCTTTAGACATTCTCGAAGCTTGCCACAAAGGACCCACCTGTGGTCACTTTGGTCCCAACTTCACTGCAAAGAAAGTGTTTGACTCGGGATTCTATTGGCCCTCCATTTATCGTGACGCTCATGAAATGGTGAAAAATTGTGATGCTTGCCAACGACAAGGCAAGATCACACATAAAGATGAGATGGGGTATCGACTTTATGGGGCCATTCCCTTCATCTAAAGAAAAAAAATACATCCTTGTAGCCGTTGACTACGTTTCTAAATGGGTTGAAGCCAAAGCTTTACCCACTAACGATGCAAGGGTGGTTTGTAACTTTTTGAAGCAGTTATTCACTAGATTCGGTGTGCCTCGTGCCGTTATTAGTGATCGCGGGACTCATTTTTGCAATGATCAATTCGAAAGAGTCATGGCTAAGTATGGTGTCAATCATCGTCTTTACACCGCTTACCACCCACAAACTAATGGGCAGGCTAAAATCTCTAACCGAGGGTTAAAGCGAATTCTTGAACGAACCGTGGGAGAGCATCGTGCCTCATGGGCCGATAAACTTGATGATGCTCTGTGGGCTTTTCGTACCGCATACAAGACTCCGATTGGTTGTACACCATATCGTCTCGTGTACGGGAAAGCATGCCACCTCCCCATTGAGTTGGAGCACAAGGCTTACTGGGCCTTGAAGTGGGCTAACTTCGACATCAACAAAGCCGGTGACCTACGCAAAATCCAACTCAATGAGCTTAATGAACTCCGGAATGAGGCTTATGAAAATTCCTTGATCTATAAGGAAAGAACTAAGCTCATTCATGATTCTAAGATTAAAAACCGAGAGTTCCAAGTTGGAGACAAAGTTTTAATCTTCAACTCTCGGTTGAAAATCTTTTCGGGCAAACTCAAATCTCGTTGGTCCGGCCCATTCACCATTGCCCAAATTTTTCCATATGGTACTCTCAAGCTCGCTCAACCTAATGGACCTAATTTTAAGGTGAATGGCCAACGAGTGAAGTTGTACTTTGGAGAGGACATCTCTCATGAGATGATTCCATCCCTCTCCACTTTTCCTTTGAATTAGTTCGGGACCGAGTCAGGCTCGTGACTCGGTTATCAAAAACAAGCGCTCCTCGGGAGGCAACCCGAGTATCTATCCCTTTCCATTTTACCTCCTAAGTGTAGGGGGACCTATATAGGTTGTTTGTGTTTGTGTTTGTGTTTGTGTGGTGATGTGATTACAGGGATGAGTGCACTTTTGGAATCCTTGAAGAACCGTGCTCCCGTGTTATCCTCAATCCGATTCTATCTCTCTACTATCGTGATTCAATTTTCTTCATACTCACATTTGAAATTGATCACTTTAGTCGTCTCTCCCTTAGCTTGATTTAACCAACGTGCACAATGTCATAAGTGTAGGGGAGACTTTTCCCACATGCTTAAACATTGAGGACAATGTTTATATTAAGTGTAGGGGAGACTTCTATCGAAGTTTTAAGTGGATTTTTGCATTAAAATGCCTTCATTTAACCCGAAAATCATCTTTTTCAGCATTTTTCAAATTTTTAATTAACTTTGGCCATATAGTCGTAATTTTTAAATTTTTATCGTTGCTTTCATATGTATATATCCCACAATAAAGTCAAAAATATTAATAAAGTGGTGTAGCTAGTTTAGAAGTCTTCGACATATTAGGCCCGTTACGATTATTTTGACTCAACCCGAATAGACTTATCCAAGTTTATTCTAGCAAGTATCCTTAACCATGTAGACCTTAATTGGTTTATTAGGCTAAGCATCCACGAGTCTAATTACTTGAGATTTTAATTTGTGGAGAACTAGAAATGATAGAGTCTATTATAAGTCGGTATTCTTGCACAAGCACACTTGGTGTGATTATAAGCTTTTCCTCCCATCGCCTTAAATGAATAAATGCAATAAGTAAAGTCGTACGATTTTATTCAATAACATAGCTTCTAGCCCAAGATAAGAGTTCATAGCCAAGGCATAACTAATGAAGCGGGGAGCGAAGATTGGCGAGTCCGAAAAGGCCCTAACAAGGCATGAGGATTCAATTTTTTTGCTAAAGATCCAAGGTGATGTGAAAAGCATTATTCCCAAAATCAATATGAAGGATCAAGACTCACGACGAAAAGCAATCAGCTCCCATAAAGATCATGGAGAAGTCTATCCGAAAAGACCCTAACAAGGTATGAGGATAAATAGATCCAAGTCCGAAAAGGAGGCGGATCGTTGTATCTCAAAATCCCAATTAACGATTGAAGAAATAATGATGAAGTCGTGGTCAACAAAGTTGGAGTATCCCTCAAAAGTCTCCAAGTGAAGAAACTCTATTAACGAAGAGAAGACCATTATCTCAAGAACGTCTCTCAAGATATGAAGTATGAAGTACATGCCAAATATCGGCCCGAGAAAGGTCTCAAATCGTGAAGCGAGTTATGCCAAGATATGAACTTTTTGAGGTCCCGAGAAGCAGTTTTAAGAGATTTTGTCCTTTAGCTAAATATTAATCAAATCGTCCTACTTTGCTTTCAGCCTAAATAAACTATCGCAATAAGTCCAAAATGCATCTTCGTGATCATTCTAAGACAACAATAAAATATAAGAGATACACCTAGGAATAAGGGAGTTTAAGCATATAATTAAGCCATGTGTGTAAGTGTTTGTTTTGCTAACTTATAATAACAATGATCTCGTTTCTAAGCTTAGTTTGGGGAACGTGAAACTTGAGGGTGATAAATCTTCGCAGAACCAAAGCCCTAATGTAAGTCTTAGATCTCTTTGCAAGTTATTTCCATGTAGCTATTTTCAAGTGAAAATGGTTTTCTATCCCTTTTGTTTCCTTTAAAGCTTTATTTCTTCATAGTAGTTTAAAATTTTGTTTTAGTAGCATATTAATAAGGCCAAGGTTGATTGATTATAAGAAAAGTGTAAATTTGCTTTGTCACTAAGCATTGCATGAGGGCATGGCAATGGTTAAGTGTAGGGGATTTGATAGGTGTGAAAACACCCATCCTTTTACCACTTATTTCTTGCTAAAACAAGACCAAAACGCGTATTTAATATCATTTGTTTGGAATTATGTGTGGTTTATGTGTTTGTTGTGTTTTCAAAGCCAACCGGATAAATATTGAAGAAAACATGGGATTACACGGGTTTTATCGAAGAAAAAGACAAAAAGACGAAGTCTATAGTCCAAGAGATGCAAAAGATTTGAAGTCAATGGGCCTATTTGAAGATTTATCGAAGAAAAGACCAAATATGGAAGATTTACATATGTCGAAGAACTCAAGTCTATTAAACAAAGAAATTAAAAGACGAGTTGAATTTATTCATCGACAAATCCCGAATCAGAATCGAAAACGTCAACTTTACTGAAAAGACGAGAAGACAAAAAGAAAGGAAGAAAGCCCACTCACCAACCAAGTCCATGGCCTATAAATAGAGGATCCCTTCCCACACATTAGAGCTAGTTTTCATTTTCCCTTTTTTTTCTTTCTTTTGTTTCGTAGGAAACCAACACCATTAAGGTGTTGGTGATTTTTCATCTTTGTTTTCACAAATCTTGTAAGTTTTAATCTTTCCTTTTGTTTACTTAACCTTAATCTTTCAATATAATCTTTCATTTAATCTTGTTCATCTTTCTCTTGTTGATTTAAAGTTTTAAAGTTTTATTTGGTTGATTTTAATCTTCAAAAGTAAGTGGGTTTTGTGTTTTTGTTGATTTGATTTGATGTTTATCATTAGTAGATGATTCGTGGTTAGTTTGGTTAAATCTTTTGGTTAAAACTTGGTTATTTTAATCAAATTCGTTCTTTACTTTTTCCCTGTTCTTCACGTCTTCAAAATCCCCAGATTCCGAATCAACACAATATTCCGGATCAAAGGGTTTTGTCAATTATTCCGGATAAAGCAAATATTCCGAACCAAGGGTGTTGTCAATTTATTCCGAACGAAGCTTTTTATCATTTATTCCGAGTAAGCAAGTTATTCCGAATCAGTGTGTTCATTCGGAATAATCAATATTCCGGATGAATCATTTTTTCCGAACAAGCATTTTTAGTTCAATTATTCCGAATGAAGGAATATTCCGGATGAAGGAATATTCCGAATGAGCATTTAGTTTAAGTTATTCCGAGTCAGAAAATTATTCCGAGTGAAGCTTTTTTTTATCATTTATTCCGAACCAGCTAATTATTCTGGATCAGCAAGTTATTCCGGATGAGCATTATTATTCTGGATGAAGAAATATTCCGGATGAGTAGTTATATTCCGAATCAACGTTTTTAGTTTTTTATTCCGGATGAACCTATATTCCGCATGAGTGATTTTTCTCCTTTTATTCCGAATAAGCATAATATTCCGAATGAACTGATTTAATTCCGGGTCAAGCATTTATTCCGAGTGAAGGTTTTTGGTTAGTTATTCCGCATGAGCTATATTCCGCATGAGTATTCCGAGTGAAGCACATTCCGAATGAACAGTTTTAATCTAGTTATTCCGAATCAAGGTTATTCAGCATTTTCTTATTTTTATTCTGAATGAATGTTTTTTTGGTTAGTTATCACGTTTTACTGCTTAAGATAAATTGATTTTCAATTGTTGTTTAATTTTTAATTCCACTTTATTTCCTTTAATTTGATTTTAAATTGTTAAATGTTTTTAGCTTAATTTTATCACTTTGCTCTTTTAATCCTTTTTAGTAGAATAGAAAACCCAATCCTCTTTGTTACCAAGAACGATAATTCCACTTTGAGCCGTGATCAATTCGAGAAGATACCGAGAAACGAACTTTCAACCTAGCAAAATCTTTGTATCAGTCATCAAGACTAAGTCTGTTCTTGTTGAACAACCAAATGAATCCAAGTCTGCTCAGGCTTGGGTTCCCAAAGAAAACTAATTTGTTTTCTTTATGTGCAGGGCATTCAAAAGCAGGTTAATGATTATGGCTATTGGGATAGTGGATGCTCTAGGCACATGACGAGGAAGGAAGATTATCTGAAAAATTTTATTCCTATTAAAGATGGTGACAAAGTGTACTTTGGAGGTGGATATGGAAGTATCACTGACAAAAGCACTCTTCTCACCAACAATTTGCATTTTGAAAACGTGTTTCTGGTAAAAGAACTTGACTATAATATGTTTAGTGTGTCACAAGTTTGTGATAACAAAAATAAGGTTCTTTTCACTGATACTGAATGCTTGGTGTTGAGCAAAGATTTTAAAATACCAGATGAGAAATTCATTGATTATAGAACACCTAGGCATAAGGACATTTATAATGTGAATCTTAATGGAATTAGGATGAATAATAATTTGTCATGTCTATATGCTAAAGCTTCAGTTGACGAGAGTAATCTTTGGCACAAAAGATTAGGGCACATTAATTTTAAAAATATAAACAGACTTGTGAGACATGGTTTAGTTGATGGTTTACCTGAAAAGGCTTTCCACAATGACCATTCTTGTGTTGCATGTCGTAAAGGCAAACAACACAAGGTCTCATTTAAGTCTAAACCAGTGCACTCTAGTTCTAAACCACTTCACTTGCTGCATATGGACTTGTTTGGTCCAACTAATATAGAAAGCTTAAATGGTAAATCCTACTGTTTTGTCATCACTGATGATTTTTCTAGATTTACTTGGACTTTCTTTTTAGGTTTGAAAAGTGACACTACTGATACTTTGATTAATTTTATTACCCAAATAGAAAAGAAGTCTGGTAATGAGGTTAAGATGCTAAGAAGTGACAATGGTGGTGAGTTTAGAAATAAGTTATTAGATGACTTTTGTGCCAAGAAAGGGATTACTAGAGAGTTTAGTGTAGCTAGAACCCCACAACAAAATGGGGTAGTTGAGAGAAAGAATAGAACCCTCATAGAAGCAGCCAGAACTATGTTGGCTGATGCTCACTTTCCTATTGCTTTTTGGGCTGAGGCTGTGAATACATTTTGTTATGTTCAGAATAGGGCATTAGTCAACAAGATTCACAACAAAACACCTTATGAGTTACTTTGGGGCAGGAAACCTAATATTGGTTTTCTTAAACCTTTTAGATGTCATGTAGTTGTGCTAGACACTAGTGATGCCTTAGGTAAGTTTAGTGCTAAAGGTGATGAAGGCTACTTCATGGGTTATTCTGTGCAGAGTAGAGGATATAGGGTTTACCTTAAGAAAGAAAAGCGTATACTTGAAAAGGTACATGTTAGGTTTTTAAAAAGTAAACCTAGTGATCCTGAAAGTGGTCCAAATTGGTTATTTGACTTGGAACCTCTATCTAGGACATTGAATTATATGCCTGTTACTAATCCAAACATTGTGAAGGTGACTTCAAATGTTGTGGAAGAACCAGTTGTTGATGTTTCAGGTAAACAGGTTGATGAAGAGGTTGGATCACAAGTAGACAAATCAGCACCCATACTTGAGTATGTTACCATTCTCATATAGACAGATGCATTTGCTGCTGCTGCTGCTGCTGGAAAGGAAAAAGGTGGTCCCCAAGTATCACCAGTTGAAAACATGCATGATCTTTCAGGCACTGACAAAGGAAATTCTGGCGCTGACAAGACAAATTCAGGCGTTGATGGCTCAAACGTTGATAGCTTTGGTTCAGGCGTTGACAGATCTTTTGACCATCTTTTCTCTTCCAATAATTTTGAACAAGGTGAACCTTCAAACAGAAATGGAGAGGTTCATTCAGATGATGATGGAAGAGAGTCTGAGGAGGATATTGGTAACATAGAAGATGAGATTGAGGATAATACACTTATTGAAGGAGGAGTGCTTACTTCTACAATAAAAAATCATCCTCCTTCTCTAATTATTGGTGATGTAATGACTCCTGTGCAAACTAGAAGGTCTCATCAGAATCTTGGAGGATTTATTTCCAATATTCACAAGAAGGTTGATACCCCTCTTGTTCAAGCATGTTTGTTTGCCTGTTTTCCGTCACAACAGGAACCCAAGAAGATTTTTGATGCTCTCAAAGAACCAAGTTGGGTGGAAGCAATGCAGGATGAGCTTCACCAATTTGCTATCCAGGATGTTTAGAAGTTGGTTGATTGTCCCAGACATGTCAGACCTATTGGGACAAGATGGGTTCTTAGAAACAAAAAGGATGAGAGAGGCATTGTGGTCAGAAACAAGGCACGTTTAGTGGCTCAAGGATATACACAAGAGGAAGGGATAGACTATGAGGAGGTGTTTGCACCTGTTGCAAGGATTGAGGCTATAAGGATTTTTCTAGCCTATGCTTCCTGCATGGGCTTTACAGTCTATCAATTGGATGTGAAGAGTTCTTTTCTTTATGGCACAATTGCAGAGGAGGTTTATGTAATGCAGCCTCCTGGTTTTGAAGATTCAGAACATCCAGACAAGGTGTATAGAGTAAAGAAAGCTATGTATGGACTTCATCAAGCCCCAAGAGCATGGTATGGCACATTGTCCACCTATCTGGTGGAAAATGGATTCAAAAGGGGCACCACATACCAGACCTTGTTTACAAAGAAGACTGGTAAAATTTCTTACTTGTACAGGTCTATGTGGATGATATCATCTTTGGCTCTTCTAGTCCAAAGATGAGTGAAGACTTTTCCAAGCTTATGACAGACAAGTTCAAGATGAGTGCAATGGGGAGATGAACTTCTTTCTAGGGTTACAAGTACAGCAGAAAGAAGATGGTATCTTCATCTCTCAAGATAAATATGTAGCAGAAATCTTGAAGAAGTTTGGCTTTTCTCCACATGAGAAAAGGGCTAGCACACCTATGGACAGGGAACACCCTTGGGGAAAAGTTGGAGATGGAAAAGAGGTGGATGTCAGGCATTATAGGTCAATGATTGGTTCATTGATGTATTTCTCAGCTTCAAGACCTAACATTATGTTTGTTGTGTTTGCATGTGCACGCCATCAAGTGACTCCCAAAGAGTGTCATCTTCATGCTGTCAAGAGGATCTTTAGATACATTAGGTGTTATCCAGACCTGGGATTATGGTATCCAAAAGATTCCCCATTGGAGCTTATTGCATATTCAGACAGTGATTATGGTGGTGACAAATTTGATAGAAAATCCACAACTGGTGGATGCCAGTTTCTTGGGAGTAGACTGATATCTTAGCAATGTAAGAAACAAACAGTGGTGGCCAATTCTACAACTGAAGCAGAGTATGTTGCTGCAGCTGCTTGTTGTGGACAAGTTTTATGGATTCAGAACCAGCTGTTGGATTATGGGTATAATTTCATGCATACAAATATTTTTGTAGACAATAACAGTACTTTATGCATTATTAAAAATCCTGTACATCACTCTAAAACAAAAGACATAGAAATTAGACATCGTTTTATAAGAGATTGTTTTGAAAAAGGTTTAATACAACCAGACAGGGTTGACACAAAAGAAAATGTGTCTGATTTATTAACTAAACCTTTTGATACTGGAAGATTTCAATACTTGGTAACAAGTATTGGAATGATCAATCTCACTTAATATGTGTTTTGGGATCTTATTGTGAAAGTATGTACAGGATATGCACTTGTTATTGGTTTTTATACAAAATTAGATTTTCCACTTTATTTGTCTAACACTGACAAAGGTTATTTTAACGCTGATAAGTCTTAACGTGACGTTGTCAGCAACATGTTAGTTTTGTGGTTTTTGATCTAATTATACAGGCGTTGTTAGAATTGTACCATTAGATACAGATTTGCTTATGGATTCTTGGAGCATTATTGGAGCATGTTTTAATTTATGGATGATGGTTGGAATATTTATATTCCTATCTTGACATAAATTTTTATCTACATGCATATTATTTGGCAACTTATGTATCATAGTTTAAGGGGAGGCTTAGGAACCTTTTAGGATTTTTTTGGGTATTCTTATAATACTCTTATCACAATTCTAGATTATGTCTACTGGTGAGTATGAATTAGTTTACTAACTCATGAGGCACTGTAGCATGCAAAGTTGATACACTATGCACGCTGCCAAGACTTTTTGGCATAGAATTGGATGTGGTCTGTTGGGAGACTTGGGTATGATTTATTTTGGGCTTACCTGGTAAGTTACAAATGATTTTATGAGATAACTTCACTGTTAGGAAATTTGGTTGGCAAGGGACACTAGAGGACTGTTATGTCTATCTTGCATAAGCAAGTGTGCATGATTGGACAGTGCTTGCCACCCAATAGTAATTTTCAGTTTATAGGTTATCTTCACTAGGATAAATCACTTTGTTAAGGTCCTTTTTCATTTTTTTTACTTTTATTTTTGGACGTTGACAGATATATTTCCAAACGTTGTTATGACCAATTTAAACGTTGACATGGCTTTTTCCAACGTTGACAAGAATATAGCCATTGGGCATTGATGGGTTATTTTTGACCGTTGACACTCATTGGGTCCTACCCAGTTGTTATTCTTGACGAAAGTTGGGGCCGTAATTTTAGGAGTTGGTAACTTTTAATTAATGAACAAGATAAGTTATTTTCTTTTCAAGATTTTCATCATTCTATTTTGAAAATAACTGCCTCATTTTTGACCAATCACATGTGACTACCTCTCCTATATATTTGGCTCTTTCTTTTTAACCAGGGTACTTCCATATTCTTTTCTAACAAATTTTTCTCCTATAATTCATCTTTCATAATCTTTCAAACAGCTTTCTACATCAATGGCGCCTAAGTTTAAACCAAGTGACCTGGTACTGGGATTCAGGAGTCAGCATAACATGGTTACCTATTTGGAGGCTGATGATGCTTTGTTTCCCCAATACACTTACATGGTGGCGTATTTGAATGCATCTCCACTACGGTATGCACTTTCTCATGCTCCTCTTATCCCTGTCACACATATTAAACAGTTTTGGAACACTGTCAGTTCCTCAACGCTTAATAATGTGACTACATTAACTGCTATTGTCCATGGGTGTTCATGGGTGGTTACTGAAGCCTTGGTTCGCCAGGCTTTGCATCTTAATGATGCAGATGGTATAACCACTTTACCCATTGGTGAGATAGAACAGGGACTTCAAGCTTTGGGGTATCCTTTCCCTGAAGAGGGTACTTTAAATAAATATAATAAACAGGAATTTCCCCCAGCTTGGAAGTACTTAATACATGTCATCATTCAATGTTTGAGTCCCAAATGTACTGCACATAATGAAATTAACAGGTCTATTGCTAGTGCTATTGTGTGTATTACAAATGGGCAAAAGTATAATTTTTCTAAACTGATTTTTGATGGCATGTGTAAAAACAAGGGTAATAAGATGACTCTAGCTTACCCACAATTTTTACAAATGATTTTTGATGAGCAAAGGTATTGCACCAGGGATCATGATGATTTTTATGCGATCCCTGTGCAAAAGAAAGCTATTTTTAGTAAGATGAATTCACCCCCTCATAGAGACTTACCCCATACCCAAGCCATGCTTGCTGTTATTGCAGCAGCACAACCTCAACCTGACCCACAACCACAACTTGACCCATTACCTGAACCATCACCTTCACCTCAACATATGGAACTTGACCAAGATTTCTTCAACGCTGACACGTTAAATGTTGGCGTTGACACTTCAAATCCAAACGTTGACACCTTTCCACTACAGACCCAAACACCCCTTAACCTTCAAACTGCTACCCAATCCACATTAGAGTGTTCTCCTCTGGTGGTCCTAGCCATATTGTAGAGAGAACCACCACCACCAGTGTGGTTGGTGATATGGATGAGGCTAGGACTATTGGTACTCGCTTAGATGCAGGCCAAGCCAGTCCTAACATCATTAAGACCTCATCCATGCCCCATGACACTATTTTGGGAGGTCAAATATCCATTCTAGAGGAGGTCAGATTGGAACCATATATAATGTTGGAATTGACGGCTGTCTACATTAGCTTGTAAAAGCAAAATGCAGACCTGGTACATACTATCAGTACACAAGGCCTTGAACTCAAGCAATTGAGGGAGAGGATTGTTCTTTTAGAAGGTGCTAACAATAGGCGTGGTATGGAGGATTCTTCCAAAGGGGAGGATGAGCAGATACATATGAGTGACAAAGGCTCACATGATGGAGAATCTTTTGGGTGTGGCTGAAGCTCTTACAAATTTGAAGAAGCAACCAGGTTTTAATGTCTCTTTGGTTACTCCTACAAATTTGAACTTATCCTTTATAGCAATGATGGAGCAGTTCACAAGAAGCGCTGACAAGAGTAAGGTGAGCGTTGAAAAGTAGATTTTGGACGCTGACACACCAAGCACTGACAAGAGTGAGTTGGGCATTGACACACAGGTTTTGAACGTTGATAGACCTGCAGATATGGTTTATGTATTCCAGTCATCAGTTATCATCAAGGAAGTGTCTTCACAGGTACCATCATCATCTTTACCCATCATTGATGCATTAGATAAGGGTAAAGGAATCATGGTAGAAATAGAGGTTCCAAAGGATGTAGCACAAGTACAATTTGATTCAATGTTAGCTGCACAACTTATGGAACAAGAAAAGAAGAAGGTTGTTGAGTCACTATTAGTGGTTACTTCTGAGGAGTAAGAAGGAAGTAATGATGAAAGTTCAGATTCAAGTGTTATGATTATTGAAGAACCAGAAAGACTTGAATATGGTGATGTGTTGGAAAGAGAAAAGCTTGCAGAATTAAAGATGAAGGTAGATTATGATATGCCTGAGATTGCTCAGTTGTACTTTGCATGGGAGAATAGAGTAATAGAGAATCCAGACATGACTTTGTCAGGTCAAATTTGGGGTTTGGAAATTTTACTTAGAGTTCAAAGAGATTGCAAGGTGATTCTGAAATATAAAGCTAACAAGGTTTTTGAACAGAACAAATCAACAAGAAGGGAGCTCTATTACATGTTGCTCAGATGTCATCAAACAGGTTGGACTTTTAGAAGATTGCAGGGATTGTCCTTTGATGAATTGGAATATAAGGCTTATCCTATTTGGGCAAGAGTACAAAAGATGAACACTCTTAAATTCCTTTCAGATGAAAGGAAGGAAGAACTTGCAGAAGAGATGGAGATTCAAAAGGCTTTAGTTACACCAAGACCATTGAAGAAGGGAGTTCCACTTGAGTTTCCTTCAGATTTGAATAAAGTGAATCCCAGTGAAGCTGTTATTAGAAAGAGTATTAAGCTCTCACCCATGGAAGCTTCAGATATGGTAAAAGTGTTACCTCATGATTCCATAAACCCTATCATTAGTTATGAAGAAGATGCAAGTGGGTTTTGGATGATTGGCAGATATGGGAAAAAGGTACATACTTTTACTACTCTTATGTTTTTGTTTGCAAGTATGGATAGGGAAGACTTGGCAGACCTTTGGAGGTTACTGCTGGCCAAGTATGAGACTAAAGCACCTACTTCAGTCAATGGAATAAAGCTTTGGTCAACATTCAAGAGAATGTGTGCACCAGAAGAAGAAGATCCAGTTTGGAAGGATCTTGAGGATGATATCAGTGGACTTCATTGGCGTCTATATTCAGCAGATGGTGTGTATCATTTGAGCTCTACAAAGTTTTCTGAATATCTACTTGTGGATGCTGAGTATCCTATGTCCAAAGAAGTTTTGGAAAAGATGAAGACAACACAGCTGGAGATTGACTACTCAAGTGACGTGGCCAAAGATTTAATTAGACATGTTTATTACCAATTTGATAAGATTTGTAAGAATCCTCCTAGTTCTTAGTTTTTATTCAGAAACTTGATTACTAGAGTAGATATCAAGTTTAGGGGAGGATTGTTAGGAATAAAATGTAGTCAATACACTTGGACGCTGACAAGAGCGATTGGGATGTTGATAAGAAGAAATCAAGCGCTGACAGGACAAGCATTGACAGGAAGAAGTCAAGCGTTGATAGGAAGAAGTCAGTCACTGATAGAAGACTTATTCTACACGTATTATATTTCTAGTATGTTTCTAGTAAAGATATGATCGACAATGTATTTCTTATGTTTATCTTTACCTAAAATAGCTGATACATAGACTCTTGTACAAGGCTCCTTATTCTATAAAAGGAGGCCTTTAGGTTTATGTTTGATATACGTTTTACACTTTCATTGTACGCAAGTTTGTTTTATCAATCGAGTGAAAGTTTGGTTTACATTGTTTGTGTGTTATTGTTTGAGTATTAATTCCGCATAATACTTAAATTGTTTTATACACAACAAAGTTTCTCTACGTGTTTAACTTGATTTAATCTCGTTTACACAAGCTAAATCGATCTAAGTTTGGGATCAACAATATGGTTTCACAAACTCTTTATTGACTGTTGATCTACTCTCCTATTCCCAAAGGGATGTCTCATCATTACCAAGAGGATATTCAGGATCGATCCATTCGGACTCATCCATATAAAGGAGCGGGTTCGCAGCTTGAGCTTGGGCAAGATAATCAGGACTTGCAAAGCTAGCTTGACCCTTAAACATAGACGGAGATGCTAGCATTCTAACGGTTTGAATAGAGTCATGCGTTTTATAAACAACCTTCTTCAAAAATTCGACTTGTGCCTCTAGTTCCGTTACTTTTTTTTAGTATCTTTTTCATGTCGACTTTGGAAATCTTGTTTTAACGTTTCAACCTCTTGTTTCTTAACACTCAAGAATTTTAGCAGAGTCGGTGTTATTCATTGAAAGCCGTTGTTCAATTTCGTTAACTTTAATGGAGGCAAGATACGTTTTTTGACGTTCATCCATTAAGAAAACATTATATTGACGCTTCTCTTTGGCTAATAGCTCAAGAGTTGTATTATATTTGTTTTCAAAATCGTCCTTTTGACTTTTTAACGTACTACCCTTGTACCCCTCAAGCTCTTTGGTTTTATGAAGAAGCTCATCTTTATAGCGTTCAATGGTCTCACTAGATGTAATTAGTGCGGCTTTGCATTCTTTAAAATTTTGAGTGAGTGTAGCGTTTACCTTTTTTAATTGCTTTTGACTCTTTTTAGTTTCTTTGATATCTTTTTGTAGAGTGACAATTAAATTAGCAAGCGCAAAACGTTCCTCTTTATCATATTCATTTGCATGCTGGTCGTCCTCAGACTCATTATTGCACATGTCTGATGAATCAGGTGTGGTATTACTATCAACCGTTTCCATCATACATGTGTCATTAATGGCATTGGGTAGCTCACTATGCTCATAAATCACCAAACACATTATATTCGTCAGTGGTGTGTACCTTATCGAGTGGCTCAATGTCAAAGATAGGGCCATTGTCATCTTCAGTGACGTTGAGAACTTCTTCAACCTTTGCCATGTACGAGTAATGTGCTTCTAATTCTTGATCGGAGGCTTCATCATCAGTGTCATCAAGCATTGCTCCTTCCTCGGCCGACAATTTGACCCCTGCTTCCATCTTCTTGCATAACAACATCTTCTCTTTATGATAGCTAGAGTTCCTAACCCGTTTCGGCTTTCTGCATTCCTTTGCCATATGCCCATAACCTTGGCAATTATAAAACTGAATCCCACTTTTTTGAACCACTTGCGTTCCAACAGTTTCCCTATTCCCAGTAACAGCGGCAATCCTCTGAGTATCATACTTGGCAGTTTTTCGATCATACCTTGCAGAACCCTCAACATGTGTTGGATTACGTCGATCATACCTAGAAGGACTTTCACCACGTCGACGTGTGTCATACCTTGGAGGATTCTCAACATATTGGTTCTTTGTGTTGGAAGATGTTCGAAGATTGTTGTTGGTGGGTTTGAAGATTTTCTGGTAGGTCTTCATAATGAAAGCAATTTGTTGTTTCATTTCCTGATTCTTCTGAGCTTGATCTTCATCACTATCCTCTTCAGATGATGACTCAGATGGTGGTGATGGTGCTCTTGGTTCTTTTCCGCGTGATCTTGAGGAGGATGAAGACTTGGATGATGTGGAATATCGTGGTGAGGATGATTAATGGAGTATGACTTTGGAGTACGAGATCGATGATCTTGAGTGGTAGACACTAGAGCAAGTGGATTAGCCGTCTTTGCAACTAGTTCAGCTCGAATTTCATTTGCCTCATGCTGAAATTGTTTCAAGATATCAAAGAGAGTGTGATAGTTTACCTTGTCTAACTGCTTCTGTTGTTTCACCAAAGTAACAAAACATGTCCACTCTGGTTGAAGTTGCTGAAGAAATTGCACATTGACTTGCATGGTGGAGACCTCCAAGTTGTTTCTTGTCATATCGTTCATCATCTTGTAGAATCGTGAATAATAAGACTCAATTGATTCTCCATCTAATGCAGTAAACTTACCAAAATTCCAAAACAAGTTTGTTTTAACATCTTGCTTGTTGAGTGATTCTCCTTGTTGTAAGCGTTCAATAGTCGTCCACATTTCTTGTGTCGTAGGACATGCATCAACCGTGGAATAAATATCATCTCCAATTCCACTTAAAATCATATAGATTGCTTCTTTTTCTGCATCATACCAAGCACGCTTCTCTGGTGTAAGATCAGATAAAGTTTCTTTTCTTATGGTTGCGGGTATTTCTGGAGTAGTGTATGTGGCTAGTGTATGAGGAACAGTGATATCGGAGAAAACATATGGTCCATTGTTAATACATTGCCTCAATGCATCACCATTAGGTCTTGTATCAAGATAGCGAAGAAAAGGTGATTGCCATTGAGCATATCGACCGGCCACAAGTATTGGTGGTCTCTCTTTGTTACCCGCCACCATTATGTTGTTGTTCGTCACACGATATTATGCAGTATAATCCATCTCAATATTCTCTGAAATGATGAAGTGAATATGGATCTTAAGTAGATATGATGTGATTGAGTTGTTGTTGAAATTCTGAAAATTGTTATTTTTCTCAGTCCGACAATAAATTCCTCAGTCCGACAAAACGGTAGACCGAAAAATTTTGAATTACCAAATTTTGAATTCAAGTTGAAAATAGCCAATAACTTGTAGGGAAAAAATTTGATTTTACTTGACCTAAAAAATTTTAACTTTTTTTTTATAATCTTCGTGTAAACTATGTTCCGGGACTAGTCTAGATAGTGGCTAAGTCTGAAAAGTACTATAACAAAATTTAAATGTCCATCGCAACATCCATCGGAATACCCATCGCAATGTCACCCATCGCAAGTTTGATCGCAACTCCAGATCGTAACCTCTGATCGCAACCCTGATCGTAACTCTTGATCGTAACACGTGATCGCAACCCTGATCGCAACTCTGGATCGTAACACCTGATCGCAACCCTGATCGCAACTCTCGATCGCAAGTCGTGATCGTAACACCGATCGCAATGTTAGATCGTAACACAGATCGTAGTGTCGGATCACAACACAGATCGTAAGAGGTGATCGTAATATTCGATCGCAAGTATAAACCCCAGGTTTATGCGATCGCAATATTCGGATCGTAACGAATAAAAAGTTCGAGACTTTTAGGCAACAAGAAAGATGAGATTTTTTACCTGGGAATTCGTGTTTCTAGCCAAACCAAAGCAACCATATCCTTACCACAAGTGTGTAGAAGATATATAGAAAGATTTAGAGTACGAAAAACACAAAAAAAAATTGAATCCGAGATTATGTAAGGTTTAAGGCATACGAACCAAAAAGATAACAACAACCAATCACAAAACTACCCCATGGCGATTGATACCAATTGTTTTCCCATAGATTACGTGATGATTAAACAAGAAAGAAAGGTAGATAAAAGATGAATTCTAGAGAGAGAAAGTAGTGAGAGAAAGTAGAGAGAAATGTGTGAAACAATGGGAAGGTTAGATTAAGAGAAAATGAATCAACCAACACCCTTCCTAACATGCTAGGAAGGATATTTATAGCCTTTGCCTACATGTGGCATAATGGGCTATATGATTATGGGTCGGGCTTTCCTTTTTGGCTTTGGTTACTTATGAATGAACCTTAGCTTAAAGTTAAGCCCGTAACACACGACTAACCTACTACCTATTACAACATTCTAATATACGATACATAATAAACATACGACCGAGCATTCTTGTTTGACTCAATATTTTGAGGCTAACATATTAGCTTACACAATTCAAAAAGTTTAAAAAAATGCATATGTGATGTTATGCATGCATATGGTAGTGTAATCACAATTACGTAGGTACGTAGGTGATCGTATAGCAGAAGCTATATATCAATGCACAGTTAGTTCACACAATATATATGCTCTATATGTGTATGCCTAACTAAAAGGGTTCCCCAAAAATCAATTTTTGTAAACCAGTTGATTTTTAAATTTAGTTATAGTCGAGTTATAAATTTTTAGTATTTAAAAATTTTAGGTTTAGATTTGGTTCTCTATGACTATGCGCTCTGATACCATTTCTGTAACACCCCCAAATGGTTAAATGCAGCGGAATAGTACGTGGGGTGTTACTTTTGGTGGATCGATAGCACACAGTATATAGAGCAATGATCATCAAAAGTCATTAAAACATATCACATGAATTTAATTGTGAAAATTAAGTAAATTGTCTTGAAAACACATTTATTATTAATTGTAGAGATATCCCAGCCCGATGGTAAACTCCATACGATGTTGGAATCCAATGCATGCACCTGCTTACTTTCCAGAGAAAACATAAAAGGTAAAATGTGGGGGTCAACACAAAGTTGGTGAATTCACAGGTTTAGTTATAAATTAAATGTACTGCTATGCAAAACACCACGAAGATAGTAGAGAACCAAGCTACATACTATAGTAGTTCTTGGTTCCCTGTAATAGATGCTAGACAATGTTTCTCAGGTGCCTATCTAGATCGACCTGATGTGAGACCCTCATTCTGACAATGAAATAAACCCGTTGCTTGGCCAAGTGTTTCGTGATAGCTAATCACGTAGGCCGGGTATTCTTAATACCCAAATAGATCTATTTATAACATTTCGCGCTACACTATTAACTATTACAGTCCACGGAAATAAATGGGGCAAACAATAGGCAGTAATCTGTTGTTGTCTGTAAGTGTTTGCATATACAATAATTAAGTATGTTTTCTTCGCCGGTTATAAAACAGTAAAAGATGGCGCTATGAACTCACCTCAATGATAAAGCAGTGGTAGAATGTCTCTGGGTATGCTGATGGTATGATCACAGTGCAGTAAAATTACCTAAGTAATTTATGTGACTCGGTATATGCACAATAAGAATGCACAGATAAATGTAACTGATGAAAATGCATGATCACAAATTACTAAGTTATTACTATTGTTTAAACGTTAAACTTATAGTAAGTTATCGATAATAGTATATTTTCAGTTTCTAAAAATATATATAAATTGTTCGCACGTCAACAGTGTAATAAATTAAATAAATAGATTTTATTTAATTAATTGTTTGTAAGAAAATAATACGTTTCACTAAATTTTATTAGGGCTTTTAAATACACCAATTTAATTCGTCCGTTACACAAATGTCATAAATAAACTCTTATTGTTTATTTAATTAAAAGTAACTTAATTAAATTCATTTACAAAACAATATTATTAATGTTTTAATTAAATTAAATTACAGTCCTTGAAATGATAATAGTTTCCAAAATAACCCCTAAGGTTTCGTTTGTTAAATGGGTTTGCATCGTTTGTCCTTGTTCGTTATATCAAACTTTCAAAACCGCCCCTAGGGCTCACAATAGTTTCAGCATATGTCAAAAATAGCCCCTAGGGTTTAATATCTTTGGGCAAGTGGCAAACCAAGTCCCTAGGGCTCGGCTATAGTTTGTAAAATGGCAAATCTAGTCCCCCAAGTCTCGAAAACCATTATAAGATACAAAAGGAATATCTAGGGCTTGTTATAAGTTTGGGAAATGACAAATACGGTCCTTGTGGTTTATTAAAGTCTCAGCTAAAACAAAACCCACCCCTATACTTTCGAAAATGGACAGTTTAGCCCCTAGACTTTTCAAATGTCACGAATTTCATATATATGTTTTATAATATTATCATTTTGACTTATACTTTCACCTTTTGGCAAATTTGGCACGAAAAGTCTCCTAATAGTGATTTTGGAGTTAAATGGGCTCGTTAGGCCCATTAGTTGACCGGATTGGGTTTTTGAGTGTAGTGGGCTCACACATGGGCTTGTTTAATATTTGTACAAGTTTACTAAGCTTCCTAATTAATCCAATTGACTATATGGGCCTAGTGGACTTGCTTAATACTCGGCTTATTTAAATAAGCCGTGTATATGGCCTACGGCTTATTTGCTTTGTGGCTTATATGTGGCTTATTTAAGCTTCTAACTACATTTAAGCATTCACCTAATCCTAACTAATTACCTTAAGCTACATGGGTTTATATTATTGTACATGTCTAGCTTATTAAATCTAGTTTATCTAGGGTTTTAGAGCAAGGTTATCTGTAACACCCCACTTGGATAAGTGGACCGTTACGTGTATTTATGGCGTGTTATCAAAGCATAAGATAAATGTCCGAAAACATTAACTGACCATAAAGGAATACCGGAATCAAACATCGGTAATCCAAACATAAGCTCAAAACATGAAAAGTAAAATACTGAAGGAAAGGACTAAACAATATCCAAAAGCAGAATAATGTAAGAAATGCATAAAGTAAGAAGTCTGGATAGCTTCCATCCGAATGCACATGCTCTCAGAATCCTAAGAGCGTCCTGGGGTACCTGCCGTTAGAACATGAAAGGGAACTACGGCTGAGCATAACGCTCAGTGAACGGATATAAAGCATGATGGGATTTCTGAATGTAATGAAATAGAAGACAACAATAAAGCTATAAGACTGATATGTAACATGTGGTAGAACTCTGCATAAAATCTGAGAAAGCTGGTTCATATATACTGACACTGAAATATAACTATTAATTCTGAAAACATGCATTTACTGTATTTTATTTGCCAGAGCTTATATAGGTCACGTGCTGTAACAACCGTGCATGAATAACTGGAGGGGTGACCTCGTCATGCTGTAGAGGGGTGACCTCTAAATAACTGTGCTGGGTGGAGGGATCAGCTCCAATGTGAAGGATGTAGAGCACACACCACATTCACCCTGATAACTTGTAACACATATAAGCCTAGGATACATCCATACGCCCCACTAATAATACTGATAAAATGGCCAAGCTGAGCTGAGTGGGACGATGCAGGATATCACTCTCCTGCATGTGAGTCACGACACCGGTGCCTCTAGTGTCGTGGTTACGGTACCTCCGTAACTAGTACATAAACTGGTCGTGCTTGTATATAATGCTCAGGCAATTTTTTTAATTATTAACATGATTATTGATAAGCTTAAACATATACTGGGGAAAACATTTGGCTGAAGATGGGGAATCCTAATCATGCATAGAAAGGAAGTCCTTACTGAAAGGACGGAAAATCCGTACCTCGTGTCCAGTACTGAAATAAGACTGAAAGCTGACGGATCGAATCTGACTTCACGGATACTACATAAATAATGGACGCGGAAATAAGTTGACTGATATCCATTTATTATTAATGATTTTAACTATTCTTGGCTTGATTTATTTTATACTTATATTACTATTTGTATATAATATGATAGGTTCTGACTGTTTCTTTATCTGCTTACTGATTAGTATATATCTTGTATTTCTGGTTACAGTATATTATAATATGTTCTGGTATTTACAATATTACTATAATTAGTAACCTGCTATAATTAGAAGGTTTCTTAAGTTAGAAAGTTTCCAAATTAGTTTCTTTGAAAAATAAGTCATTAACTAAATCCCACGTCTTAAGTAGTTAAAAGGATAAATTTAATATCAATTTAATTTTACTAAGAAATAAATAAAACAAAACGATATAATTAACTTTATTTATAAAACTCATTTATGAAATGATTTAACTAATTTAAATAATTCCTCGCTTTTATTATCATTTGTGATCCCGAAGACCCGTGCTAAAAACCCTCCCCGAGACACCCATGTCTCGAGTTAAACAAACCGGCTCCCTTGCTGCTGACAATCACCCCGTGGTTCCCACTGTTTCTGTTTAAGTTCCCACTGTTAGTTTAAGTTCCCACTGTCAGTTATATTATTCCCATTGTTTGTTTAAGTTCCCACTGTCAGTTATATTATTCCCACTGTTTGTTTCGTTCCCCCCTGCTAGTGCTTCTACAGTAAATGCCAAACACCCCTTTTGTTGGGGTAATCCCAAACGCCCCCTGCTGTCATCTTTTGGTCGCTGCAGTCACCACAGAAACCACCAACACACCCCTTGAGGGTCGCGGCTGGTCCCGAAAAAAACACACTGAGACCTTAGGGTCTCGGTTTCCTTACACAAGCAAAACCCAACACCCCTGTTTGGGGTAACCTGCTCTCGGCAGGGCCAAGGAACACCACGCCAGCTTGCTTGGGTCACGACTGGCCTGGAGATAACACACCGAGACCTTAATGGTCTCGGATTTCATGCAGCCACCAACCCGACGCCCTTCTTATAGATTCAATCATGATTCGTTTTATGTAAAATTAAACCATATAGATTCGATTTAAAGTCATGAAATCAAACAGAAAAGGTATTACCGTTATGGAATTGATGGAGGATGATGAACACACGCAGATTATTAGACGAAACTAGGCCGAATCTTTCCCTTTCTTTGTTCTTTTACCGGCGGCCACTCAAAGGGGAAGAAACCCTAGAATTTTTTTTCCGTTTTCTTTTTTTTTGTTTAGACTTTACTGTTGTGACAAACAGAAAGGGGTAACCCCCCGTTTTTGTTAATGTAGTGGGCTCAAAGCCCAATATCCCTTTGTCTTGTTATTAGAAACACAAACCAACCCCAATACATGTACACTTTATGTTTTCGTTTTGCTTTGTTTACGACATTTAATTTACGTGTTCGTTTTTAAACCCCATCATGTATTTATTTATTTTACTGAAATAAATACGCACGTAATACCGAATGATTATTTCTTAATTATTTTCTGAAGAATAATTACGTCACGATCTTACTTAAAAACTGAGGCTATGTGGATTTAATATTCATGGATCTTAAACATTGCGTACGTGTTCGTAATTTAATCCTCGTAAATATATTCTGACGTGAATTATTTATTTCCTGAATAAATAATGTTTTCGTAATACTTGATTTAACACTGTTATTTATTATCGGTAAAAAAAATAATTACGTTTTAAAGCGGGTTTTACAATTCTTCCCCTCTAAAATAAAATTCGTCCTCGAATTAAGGATGCGATAATGATGTGGTTTTACAATTCTTCCCCTCTAAAAAGGAGAAATTCGTCCTCGAATTAAAGGTAATAAATTGATGAAGCTATAAGAACTGAAAGAGCACGTAAACTGAAAGGACAATTAAGCTGAATGATAATTCGTCTTCTAATTAAGACACAATGCTGTTGATAGGTATAAACATGACATGACTAAAGTGATCATGCAACGTGACATGGCTGAAGAGGACATGGAACGTAACCTGACTGAAAGAACTTAGCTGGATTTATTTAAGGAAACGGATGAGAGGTCCGGATGGACTTCTTTGTTTCGAGTGGCTTCCCGCTCGAAACGATTCCTTCAAAGGTCTAAACATAATGAACAAAATCTTGGTCCTGATGACATTGTCCTGATGATGCTGAATAGTTTCTGGTTCCATACTTAAGATGGATTTTCTGAATCTGAATGAATAAGCTATAGCATGTAGTATACATGAAATGGTACGTAGAATTATTCTAAAAATATAACCTTTATATTTCTGGGCAAGCTGCTGAAAACATACAGGGACGAACTACGTGAACAATTGTGAACGTGCTACATGAGCAATTGTGAACGTAGTTCGTGATCATCTGATGAACGCTGGCATGGAATATGCCGTGAACGTGATACTAGACATATCATGAACGTATGCTGACTGAGGAAGGAATGCCAACCGATACGGCCTGAGATGTGAAACGTCTGCCTGGTTCTAGAATAGTTGTGCTAAACTTGAGTCTGATTTCCCAAGCTTTCTATAACCGTATTCGGTAATAAACTGCGAAACGTGTATCGTGAAATGGCACACGAACTTGAACGTGAACAATGTTATGAACACAAACGTGAGCTTAAATTATGAGATAGCATAAAAGATGAACTGCAACAGCATCATACTGCGAATGAGACGTAATCGTGAAAGTGAAAATAAACATGAACTTAAAGTGGCGTAAACATACACTTGATCGTGAACATGAATTTTGTCTGATATGATGGTCAATGGAATGCCTTGAATTCGTACGATTTACTACTGAATTTCAAAATTTTCTGCAGATCTGCTACTGCGTGATCCTTTCGGATGAAAGAAACGCGCAGGCTGATTACATGGTTGACGATAACTTAGATAGTATCATACTTTCTCTGAGCTTGTGGTAGCTGATAACCATTTTCATGGAATTTCGTCTCATTTCTGTTCAGAAATTTCTAAGGGTTGTAGTAACTCACTAACATGACGGCGTTCTATCTTGAACCTGCGGTATGTCAGGCATCTAGATATGAACATAGCTGTATCAATGTGTGATACGGTTTCTATCAAAATTCTGCCTAGGCTTATGGGACATTCTAGTGGGAATCTGGTTGAATAGTCATAGAAGAATTTCTACGTTAGCCTAGGCTTTAGTGATGACTGTCAGCAATTTCTGCGTTAGCAGTCAATTGAGTTCTAGAAAAATTTGTACTTCGTTCACAGGCGTCGGTCGGGGCCATCAGGTGATGGCCTTCACCTTCGCAGGGTTGTCTAAAATTTCTTTCTGCTGAAATAGGGTGGTTCAGAAATGCCACTCCGTTCAACTGGAATTCACATCTGGAAAGCTGCTTATATAATTTTCTCCTATCGGAGATTCTGTTCAACTGTGAAAAGATGATTCTCTTGTACTTCTCTTAGAATTTAGCAGATCAGAATGTTATCAATTAATATACTGACGATTTGTCTGAGGAGCCATGGAAAAATTCATTCATAAATTTCATACTATAGCTGGAGTATTAGGAAGACTATAACATGTGCAACAGCAGTGTGGGAAAAAAATCTCATGTTCTTTATCTCACCACTACTGGTGGCATAATCGTGAATCGTTCTAGAAAATGTTTAAGACGTCGTAGCAGGTCAGATAAACCTTCTATACGTGAGATGACATCGATTATGATGGTGACCTTGTAAATATTTTCAGTGGTCGCTACATGATCTCATGATAGCGGCCTTATTCCTGATAGACAGACGGTGCACCAAGGTGAATAAAGCCTCATTCCGGTAATTCTTACAGCAAACACTGCAACTCTTTTAACTTAGTTGCAGTCCTGCGATAAAGAGTTCTGAAAATAGTTTCTGTCTTTGAGACAAGCTCGATGTTGAACTCTGTTTCGTGGTTAGGAAGGAATTTCTGGAATGACATCTGGAAATTTTAGTATAATCTGCTGATCATGGATTCGAGGAATTTTAGAAGTGAATTTATAACTGGTAGCTAAAAGTCTTTGTACCTATGGACTGATAAGTCACGCGCTTGTAAGGCAGAAATAATTTGTACTGATTTTTCTGACAGAAAGTATAATGAATATATTTGGGATTTAGTAAGACGGATCTCATCGTTAACTGAAAATAAGGCGTTAACAAATATGGTGATACTATTGAGTCCTTTCTGGCTGAGAGGTAGGGCTACCTGATTTAAGATAAAGCTGACATAGGAATACGTGAAGTGAACATGGCGACTTTTCACGGAATGTGTTCGTCTCTAACCTCACTGAATGAATATTGTGTGTTTAACCTGAATAATACTCTAGTGGTGGTGACTGAACTTTAATGATTTGATTCATGCGTGGCATAATAGAACGGGTATACCCCTTTCTGAAGGGTACCCTGAATTATTGAGGGTCTTGTTTGGAAACATACTGGAGTTAGGAGTTCTGACTCGTACTCTGAGAAGATATTCGTATGAAATGTATCATGACTGGTATCCTGACATGTGTCTACCGAAATGATACTTGGGACCTGTGTCTTGACTGATGTCTTGACATGTGTTTTTGTGGATGAACCTAGACAAGGCTGAAAATTTTTGGTAACTGCTAGGATTGGCAGACCGGTTAGACTACTGACCTCTTGTATTTCTGGTCACGTCCGTACCGAAGTTTCGATGGTTACTGACTGATTAATTATAAGTACGATGGTTGTCACTACTGCTTTGTCTGTCACTTTCCTGACGGTCGTTATCATGACCGTGATTCATGTAATTATTTCTGCTGAGTGGCCGGCTGGGTTCCGGTTCCCACTCTTCTAAATGAACGGTTAGTCGAGTGAAGTGTGACATTTAGCTGAGAAAGTAAAAGCCTGGAATAGAATGGTGGTGTCAGATGGTAGAAATTTATTCTTGTCAGGAATTCAAATTTATATTTTTCGTCCTTGTTCTGCAGAGTCTTCATAGTATGAACGACATCAGCATTTTGAGAGATTTCCAAAGTATCAGCAGCATCAGCATTTGTGTGGTCTTCAGAGTGTTAGCAGCATCAGCATCTGGTAAATTCTTCAACTCACGAGCAGCATCAGTACCTGGTAGAATATCGACAAGTGGAAACGCCCGCGATGATTAAGGAACAATCAGCAATATCCATGGAGTAGGGTACCTAGAGTACACCTGGACTACTGTACATGAAGTATAAAATGAATACTACACATGGTGCATATCTGAGACACTGTACGTGGAGTACACATGAAGTACTGTATATGAAGTATAACTGAGACACTGTACATGGGGTACATATGGAATACTGTACATGGAGCTGGTGGCATTTTATGGGATGATCGATATTGGTGTCGCTCGTCTGACATTATCAACGAGATAAATTGATTTAAGCGGTAGTAAACTGAACTGAAACGATTAACATGATAGGCTGATAATTTCTGCGTAGACTTAATGCTGGTTGTATAGAGGCTAAAAAATGTGATATAATCGAAGTCCCAACAGTGGTTAGCATGAAGCATGATTTATGAAGGCCAATCATGATTTATCATGAAAACAGGTTTTACTGAAATTCTTGTGTATCTTAACATGAAAACATCATTACCTTGTTGAAAACATAATCCTCACAAGGAGACATGAACTGAATCATCATGTAGATGACATCAACGTGAGGGTATGAAAATTTGACTGTCACAAGGAACATAAAAAAAAATCAAATCAACTGAGGTGTAATATCAACTGATGTGGACGGCTATGGTTCAATCTACAGAATTTAAAGAAGAAAACCTGACACTAAGTAGGGGCTATTCTGGTTCGATCCATACTGGTCAAAATTTATGAAATGTCCTGATATGACAAAGGTGAACAACTGTGGATCGGTTCACAAAACATCATTTGACTGAAAAGCATGAAATTCGACTTGAGAAATGGTGAACGTTTATGGCTGGTTCACCAAGTGATATTTGACTGAAAACATGAATCTGTCATGAGTAAGGGTAAACGCCTATGGTCGGTTTACCAATACAAAATCTGAACGGGAAAGGATGAGCACCTATGGTCAGCTCACCAAAACGAAAATTCGCTAAAAAGCACATGCGACTAAATATGGCTAGTTATGTACCAACCTTTTACTAGTCAAAACTTTTAAGAAAACTGACTGATAAATGAAGAAAATTGACTGAATAATCCATGAGAAACATGAAAGATAATAACGCCAAAATCTGGGAAGTTCCTGGTGACTACCCACTAGTCACAGGTCAAGTTTTAGAGCCTACAGGTCGAACCTATAGCTCTTATACCATAATTGTAACACCCCACTTGGATAAGTGGACCGTTAAGTGTATTTATGGCGTGTCATCAAAGCATAAGGTAAATTTCCTAAAACATTAACTGACCATAAAGGAATACCGGAATCAAACATCAGTAATCCAAACATAAGCTCAAAACATGAAAAGTAAAATACTGAAGGAAAGGACTAAACAATGTCCAAAAGCAGAATAATGTAAGAAATGCATAAAGTAAGAAGTCTGGATAGCTTCCATCCGAATGCACATGCTCTCAGAATCCTAAGAGCGTCCTGGGGTACCTGCCGTTAGAACATGAAAGGGAACTACGGCTGAGCATAACGCTCAGTGAACGGATATAAAGCATGATGGGATAATGTTGTCCCATATATTTGTTATGATTAAGCAATAAAGAAAGAAAGAAAATAGATGAAGAAGAGATGAATTCCTAGAGAGAGAAAGTAGTGAGAGAAAGTAGAGAGGAGATGATTAACTTGGTGAGATTAGATTAAGAAAAGATTTGTTACAAATGACCATCCACCCTCCTAACATGCTAGGAGGGTAGTATATATAGTCCACCCACATGCGGGCTTTAATGGACTATATATTGGGCCGGGCTTGTCTTTTGGACTTTAATTAGTTTAAATCCAAGCCCGTGAACCACGACTAAATAACTACTTATTACAACGTTCTAATAAATATTACAATAGAAACCTATGACCGAACATTCTTGTTTGACTCAATATTTTGAGGCTAACAATCTCCCCCAATGTGAGGTCATTCCTCTTTGATATTTGGATTCCAATGGAGATTTATGAATTTCGTCATAAATGAGTCTTGAACGTGTAATAGTAGTTTTGTTCCTTCATGCTGTGATCTTTGAGCCTTTGTCGTTGTCTTTCGACTTTGTCTTTAAGTCTTGAGATCTTCAAATCATCCTTGACTTGTCATTGCCATCTTGCGATCTTGTGTCTTTGTCCACATGCTCACACTATCAATTGTTGGATAAGTCTTTGGGCATGAATATGTGGTTGTGAATCTTTGACTTTGCTGAGTACACCGTGACGCCACCTTCTCGAGACAAAACATAGACACGGACTGAATGGCTTTGACATTCGTCCTAAATCGGTAGCGTTTTACCTCCGGTCGGTGAAGACCGTTATACGATATTAAATATCGTACCTGTGATCAGGTAGATTCAATTAAGAATCTCCTTGACAGGGTTTCGCGGCTGTACTAGCCGTTCTCTTTACTCGACCGTCTCAAAGCAAGACTGCGAACATAAAGAGTGAATCAATTGGATAAATATCCGCTTGATTAAAGTCGTCAATTCAAATTCCTGGAACAAGTTTGATTCATTAAGAATCTTACCATTGTTGCTTTCCAGTTGACACAAGTTTGATTCATAAGAATCTCACAAGTCACCTACCGTAGCGCTGTTTGATGTTGACGCTAGAAGGATTTCCATTCGTCACTGTGAATATTAATAAATATCACTCTGAATGTTCTGGCAAGACCATAAAGATATTGCGTAGAAACCTGAAACGAGTTTGAATCAATTCAGAATCAAACCACTGTTGCTTTTCAGTTTTACATATGTTCAATTCATAAAGAATCTTGCATATGACCTACCGCAGTGCTGTTTGATGTTAACACTGGAAGGATTTCCACTCATCATTGTGAATACTAAGTAGTATCACTCTGAGTGTTCTAGCAATATCGCAAGGATATAGCGTAGGACTCTCTTGATCTTCATCCGTGTGTCCTAACGAGATTTGATTGATCTCTTGGCTCTAGACTCGATTTGTGCACTTTTAGTGGTCGGAGGCTGGAGCAAATGCCACCTATTCAATATCAACTATCTCGGAGTGAGAAAGTCAATAGAAGTCGTGTTGATCTCCGTGACAATAAAACAAACTTCTTTTGAGAGAAGCCTGAGTAGCTAGGAAAGGGTTGTGCTTCACATCACTGGGTCCATGATGAGTTTGTCTTCATGATGAGTTGACCCGGTTTCTGCCTAAGTTGTATGGAGGGCTTCTTTCTTTAGACCCTTTATCCTTACATTTCTTTTTCATTCTTCAACCCCTTCAATGCTTACCAAGACATCATTAATAGCACCTTGTTGTGATTGTTCCAGTGCTATCATCAGTACTTAGTCGGCATTCAGCTACGTTCACATTCTACTCCATCTTTCCTAAGGACTTCTAATAATCTATTGGATTGTCCCTGGGAAGATCCCTCCGGTTCTGGTTGGATCATAGGACTTAAACCTAACCACCCTTTTGACACCAATAACGTCGTGAATTAAAGATGTTGTGGGTATTTGATCGTAACCATGAAAACCACTTTAAATTCTAACAAAGTGTTTGAAAAACATTTAACACCTTGCTAGTTTTGTCGTTTCAGAAAAACTCCCCCTTCACATGTGCATTAAATGCGAAAGAATTTAAGTAAACATTTTGCACATGTGGGTAAGAGTTAACGTGCTTGAGTCTATAGATCACATTTTAATCACATTTTCTCCCCCTATCTCTAATATATAAAATCTTTTGATATTAGAGATACCAAATTTGATTAAAATATATTTTGAAAAAATAGTCTTGAAATCTCTGGGAGAAAGATGTGTTAAACTTTTGCATGAAGTTAAAATGCTCCCCCTCAAAAATTGATCCAATTGAATTGTCGTTATGAGGATATGATCCACATTTCACTTTTTGAGGATGGGAGTTGTTGAACACACAATTTTTGAAAGATTTTGAATATCATTGAAAAATTCTTGAAAAAATTGTGTTCAACGCTTTTTGAAAAATCAATTCTTTTTGACGAAAAGGTTTTTCTAAAGCATAAACTTGAGTTCATAGACTTTGAATGTCTTGACGAATCCACTCAAGTGTAAGAAGATTTAACTTCTTTTGCTAAGGGTAAGAGCACGAAATCGTACACTCCCCCGTGAATGTAGTTCCGGGTTGCAATCTGAAAGTAATTACAAGCCATTGTGTTGAGCTCAAAACGTTGAATGTTTTGTGACAAGCTCAACCCGTGATAGATTGCTCTACCCGTTTGTTAGGATATGGTATCTTTAAAGATACACTTTCCTTTATTTGAGGTCCGAGTTACAGTCTGACATTTTAACTGTAAGTCGTTTACATGAGCTTAAAAACTTTGAATGTTTTTAATGAGAGCTCATGACCGAGAAAATTTATTTTCCCGTTGTTAAGGATAAGTTATCATTCGTGATCAACTTTCCTTTCTTGGAAGTACGAGTCACAATCTGAGGTAATTGTAAATCACCGAAATGACATGTTTTGAAAAATATTTACAACTTTCATTCGAGCTTTATGTACACACCCGTGTCGTTATTGAGCGACATTTCTAGGTACGTCCATATTATCGATACTGAAAGACATGTCGAGAAGAATATTTTTGGTATTTTGAAAGTTTTTCCATTTTTTATTTTGTTTTTCTATGGATATTTACATTTTATTATATTTTTGTGTTTTCTCAAGTTTTTCGAAAATAATCCAAAATAGACTTTTGTACAGCAGAAGAAGGTGATATAGAATGTACAGAATTGGAACCCTTTGAAGAAGGAGAAGTGGGTTCAGAATCCGCTGTTGTACCTGCAATCACAGAAGAAGAATTTGCACAAATACTAGAATTAGGAGTAACAAATTCCTTTTCAGTGTGTAGAACAGTAGCATTAGTGCTGGTGCAGGTGTCATCACTCTTCTTTATTGGAATCCACTTAAGACCAACTTCTGTGAAGATCCGACCCGTTGGTTTCCATTGAAGACTAGATTTAGGAGTAGCTTTCTCTTGCACAGCGGAAAACTTCTTTGGAGAGAAACTATGTCCTTTTTGAATCCACGTCTCAGATTTGGTGTGGTTGCTTTCCTTTACGACGGGTTTGTATCTCCTTGTTGTCTTATGGGATTCTGTATTCGATCTCCGTTCAAAGGAACGAGATTTGACCTCATAGAGGTATTGCAAAATGCAATGGTCATGATTTCCATTGTGAATGCCCTTTTTGCAAGTGGGACATACAGGGAATTTTGGATTCACGAAAGCACTTGTATTCCTTTGTTTTCCAAATCGTTCAGGCGTAGTGTTTGAAGCACGACTATTCATGGATGGTCTCCAATTCCTAGATTGCTGAAGAGGGATCCTAGGTTTTGGTTGACTACCATTAGGAGTGTGTTGAACTCTAGCGGGATTTGGTGAACTAGGTTTTGAATACACGGGTTTGTCTTTCTGAATCTTCCTTGTTTGTTTAGCATCCTCTAGGTTGTTGTTATGAACAAGGTCATTTGAACCTATAGATTCCTTTGTGGACGTGAATGTCACATGTTTTGGAGGAGTCCTAGAAGTGCTAGGTGCATTCACATGGTTGGGTTTAGCAACAGTGTGCTTTCTAAATGGAGGAACATAGGGTGATATGGATGGTTTTGGAACACTTGGTTGCACATCAGTCTTAGGGGGTAACCTAGATTTCATATGAGAAGAATTGGAGAACGGAGTCGGTTTTCCTAAGATAGAAGGCTTTGGATCCTTGTAGGCATTGGGTTGTCGAACAACAGGTTTCTTAATGCTATGTTCCACGATTTTCCCACCCATTTTAGCAACGAGTTTCTGCAACTCTGCTATTGCTCTGTCCCTGTCTTGTAATTGAGCTTTCAACTCTTTAATTTCCAAATTCTGTTCATTCATTTCTCGAAATGTTTGGGAAAGTTTTTCTTGCAATTTATTATCATGTGAAAAACGACCAACGTCTTTTTGCAAAGCAAGTTCAAGTGAATGACAATGTTTTTGAAGGAAATCAGTTTTGTGTTGAAGTAACTCAAAAGCCTTTTTGTCAACATTTTCTTTACGTTTCGAAAGCTCAATTTCAAGACGTTCACATTCTTTGATCTTATCAAGATATTGGCATGCAACTTCAGAATATTCATCAATATCGGCACAAGATGTAAAATAAGCACACATAATATCTTTAGAAACGCATTCCTGCAAGAGTAAATCATATTCATCAGAGAAAACGGACTTGTCCATTTGAAGATCATCAATTGCTTTCTCAAGAGACTCAACATATTGTAAATCATCAAACATTTCAGACCGAATTAAGCTTTCGAATTTAAGAACATTTTCTTTTAGTGTGGCCGCGTTCGGTATTAAGATTTGTTTGACAAGCACAGTTATGTCTTGAGGAATTGGTTTCTTCCACTCGTCATTTTGTCGTTGTTTCCAATCATTATCAATAATGGACTTAATATTATCTATGTAATGAGTAAGAAACCCAAATATCTGCCTACTCTTGCTTTTAGAAGCATCTAGGGGCAAGTAGTTGATGAACTTAGAAACGTTTGTTTTCTTAGTGGCAAACGCTTTCTTCCATTGAATTCTCTTTTGCCTGCATTCTAAAAATACTTCCTCACGAGATTTCTGAGTTTGTTTGGTGAACAAACCATAAAGACTATTCTCATAAGCATAATTATATGGTTTCACAAACTCCTTATTGACAAGTGGTTGACTATCATCATCCCAAAGGGCAGTCTCTTCACTATCGGCACTTACCGGCATGCAATCAAGATCGGTCCTTTCAGTCTCATCAAGATAGAGACACGGGTTCGCAGCTTGAGCTTTGGCAAGGTACTCAGGACTTGCAAAGCTAGCTTGACCCTTAAACATCGATGGAGGTGCTAGCATTCTTACGGATTGAATAGAATCATGCGTTTTATAAACAACGTTCTTCAAAAAGTCGACTTGTGCTTCTAGTTTCGTAACTTTTTCAGTTTCTTTATCATATCTACTTTTGAAGTCTTGTTTTAACGCATCTACCTCTTGTTTCTTATCCTCAAGAATTTTAGCAGAATCAGTAGTGGTCATAGAGAGCTTTTGTTCAAGTTCATTAACTTTGGTATTGGCAAGGTACGTTTTTTGACGTTCATCCATTAAGAAAACATTATATTGACGCTTCTCTTTGGCTAATAACTCAAGAGTTGTATTATATTTGTTTTCAAAATCGTCCTTTTGATTTTTTAACGCACTTCCCTTGTACCCCTCAAGCTCTTTGGTCTTTTGAAGAAGCTCAGCCCTATTACTTTCAAGGGTCTCATTAGATTTAATTAGAGCGGCTTTGCATTCTTCATAGTTTTGAGTGAGCGCTGCGTTTGCCTTCTTTAATTGCTTTTGACTCTTTCTAGTTTCATTGACATCTTTTTGTAAATTAGCAAAACACATCATCGGAATAACCAATCGGAATGCCAATCTGAATGCACCAATCGGAATGTTGTCGGAATAACCAATCGGAATGCCAATCTGAATGCACCAATCGGAATGCCAATCTGAATGTACCAATCGGAATGCCAATCTGAATGCACCAATCGGAATACCAATCTGAATGTACCAATCGGAATGCCAATCTGAATGCACCAATCGGAATACCAATCTGAATGTACCAATCGGAATGCCAATCTGAATCACCAATCGGAATGAGTTAATCAGAAAACACCAATCGGAATGCCAATCTGAATCACCAATCGGAATGTCAATCTGAATCACTAAACCCTTTTCAGATTACACCAATCGGAATGTATCCCCCTTTTCTCGGACAAAACTCAACCAATACGTGATTTTAAGCCAAAAAATGATCAAAAAACCCAAAAATTTTGTGTTTTTAGCCAAAGTAAATATACCAAATCACTACTACAACTATGTATAAGATGTAGATGATTAAGCAAAGCACGGAAAA